>JBBGZY010000489.1:0-2400000 GCA_037952925.1 Lithobates clamitans | reverse complement strand
CCTTCCAAAAGTAAGCTCCACTTTTTTTATTCAACTCCCAAATGGCAGAACTTCTGTGAGCTGTAGACTTAAGCATTTGGCAGTTAGACCCCTTTCACACCAAGGCGTTTTTGCAGAGTTTTAGCGCTACAAATAACGCTATTAAAATGCTCATATAACGCTCCCCATGCATCTCAATATGGACCCTTTCACACTGAGGCGTTGCGCTGGCGGGGCGTTGAGAAAAGTCCTGCAAGCAGCATCTTTGGAGCAGCTTTTGGGCGTTGAAAAAAGCGCTTCAAAAACGCCCCTCTCCATTGAAATGAATTGGAAACGCTGTAAAAACACCTGAATAACGCCTATAATCCGCCCTGAGCTGTAGAAAATTCACATGATCTCATAAAAAGGTAAACATGCAAGCAGAAAAGAGAGCATCTACAACAACAGGACTGAACTTGTGGGAAGGTCAGAATGATTAAACAGACCATCAAAGTGCCAAAAAAACTAAATTAAAGTGCCAAAAAAAGTATTAATCCCAGAAAAATGAAGATTTGAAGTAAAACAAGACACTGCTTGTTACACATGATCTCACAAAGGATAAACGTGCAAGCAGAAAGATAGCATCAATAACACATGCTTCAATAACGCTTGAAAAACGCTGTTAAAACGCCTGCAGCGTTGCGTTAATTTTGCTTGAATGTCCTAATTCCTGCAATAAGTTGAAGACAGTTGTCTTCTAGTTGTACTCCTGCATTCTCATCTTGTTACAAGCATCCCTGGTTGGATCTTCATGCAGCCGTGTTAACATTATTGACATGCTGTCCCTTTTCAGGAAGTCAGTATGCAGCTGATGCTGGAGCAAAATCATGTAAACAAGAAATGGCTATAGAAGATTAGCAGCACTGAGGATGAAAATAAAGATTTATAAAGTTTTATATTCATTGTACAGTCATAAACCATGGGTTACATGCCAATACCTTTTAGGTGATTGGACACTGCCAAAGCTTTGCTGGGAATGCCTCTTGGTGTACTTTCATATAACCCCACTCAAACTATTTGACTGCTGTTTTTTGCAAGCCCTGGTCTCTGTGTAACCCACAGGCTTGACGTGTTGCACCTTGATCAGACTTCCCTCTGAGGAAGTCCAGTCGGGGTGCAACTTGTCGGGTAGGCGTGGTTGGATAATGATTTGAGACTGTTGCTAATTGGATTTATTTTATGCATAAAGCTGGGGGCAGGGGGCAGCTGAACTTCGATCCATGTATGGGCACTTTGTTGTACTCAAGTCGATCTGTTGATCGACTCGTGTACAACCAGCCTGTTAGGTTTTTCCCGAACGATTAGTGCCGCCAGCAACACTAATTGTTGTGCTCTTCCGGTAGGGAATGCACCCCGCTGGCAGAGCACAATAGCGCTGCAGGAGGGAATCTTTTCTTCCACCTGTGGTGGTGGGAAAGAAAATTTGCATAATCTTTTGACTTGCTTAAAGTGTTTGTAAAGTCTTTTTTTTTTTTGTTCTATTTAAAAAACAAACGTTATACCTGAATACAGTGAATTTGCACAGAGCAGCCCCAATCTTCCTCTTTTCTCGGGTCCCTCTTCTGTGCTCTTAGCCCCTCCCTCCTGTTGAGTGCTCCCACAGCAAGCAGCCTTCTATAGGGGCACCCGAGCCAAGCTGCAGCTCCATGTGTCCATTAATTTATTTCAATAATTCCCTATTTGTACGCTTATAAGTGGGAGATTCACAGTTTTTCTGGGAGAGAATGCTTGCTTCTCCTTCAGAGGGGGGGGGGTGGAGTGGTCAGTATCTCCTGATGAATATAATTAGGCAGGAGTGACGGAACGATAGTAGAGTCAAACCATAGGGCTCTCACCGGATTTCCTGAACTCCAGGCCTTCCTGGTTGGGGTGCGGGATGCTGTGGTCTGGGCTGTGGGTCAGGGTTGGTTTGAAAAGCCAGTGGTGAATGTTCCCCTGAAGTGGCAGTATAGTCACGGTGTGTAAGCACTTGATTTTATGGCACCATGGTCACTTTCACCACACACACGTTTTTCACACCTGCCTCTTGGGCCGGGCCTTTTGGCCAGGACCAGGGGAAATTTTTATGCCTGGCCGGAGGGCCGGCCATTGTAATGCACAATGGCCACTTTCACTCTCCCATCTCACTATCTTCCCCAGTCTTTCTTTTACCCCTGTTTGTCACTTTTTAGTATTTCTTTTGTTTGTGATGTATACACGTTTTGTCACTGTGTGGCGAGTAGGGTGTGGGTCCTCGGGCCTACTCTGAAAGTCTTGGGAGGGAGTGGACATAGGCCTTCTGGCTTGGTTCGCCCTCTCCTTTGAGAGGTCTCTCTTCGGGGGAGCCCCACTGTACTTGGGTTGGTCTGCTTCGGCAGACCTTCCAGTAAACGGGGTCCGCCTGGTTTCGGCCAGGTGGACCCATTGTCTGAGTACCTCAGTCCCTGTCTGGAGCCTAACGCCCCCGGGGATCAGGGTAAGGTCCTTCCCTAGCGGAGGACTCTGTATACCCGTTGCACATTTTTGTGTTTCACTCTCTATGTGTGGGCACTTTTTTTTTGGCACCGGGTGGAAGTTTTTGAGGTGTGTTTTGCACGCTACTGGCTTTTCTCAACAAAGTGGGAGATTCACAGTTATATGATTATATATTTATTGTGTTTTATTGCTTTCCACTAGAAGCACTGCACTATTATTTTTTTAGTTTATGTAATAGTTACTTGATCTAACTTAGGTGTTAGATGCTTTAATTCACATTTTTTTTTTTTGCTTGAGGTTTGTTTGGGGATTTATTGGAGCAGCGTGGAAATATATTTATTTTTTCAAGAGCCAATCAAATTTTCCCTCAGGGTTCACTAGCAGTTTCCTGATCGGTTGCCCTCGATGTATATCTCAAGAACTGTGCCTGGACTCCACATGAACAGGACGGCCTGTAATGTTTGAATCGGGCACTGTATCCTGTGTTCAGTGATCACCTTTTGCATGTTGTTTCCTTTAGCACCCAGACCTTGAAGATCCTTTTGGGATATGCCAGGGTTTCACTGTGAATTGTGACCATGTCCTGTTGTACACATGGGATGTTATTTTGCTTAGTGTGTTAAACCCCTCTGTAAATGTCTCTACTATCCTGGTGGAAGGTAACATTTACCCTAATACGTTTTGGTGCATTTAACAAAATGCTTAAAGTGATAGCTGTCCTGTGCATTTAAACAAGGTCCTATATTGACCCAGCTCCTTTCCTGTAATTCTAGTACCCTCTAAGATTCCCAACAAACTAAGGCAGAATTTACTGCAGCTAAATCTGATTTCTTTGGGGCACACTCTGCCCTTCTGGATCCTTAAATTGGTTCTAAACACTGAAGGTTTGTTACCTTCATGCATTTTATGGATGAAGGTAAAAACCCTTCAATGTGCAGCTCCCTCCTCAGCCCCCCCCCAATACTTCCTGATCCCAATCCAGCAATGTGCAAGACGGTCTCTCTCTCCTGATTGGCTGGGATGCAGGAACCATTGACTTCCGCTGCTGTCAATCACAGCCAGTGAGGAGGGGGCGGGGCTGAGCCACACTGTGTTTTATGGGAACATCGAAGAGGTCTTGGGAGCGAGCACCCCATAGCAAGCGGCTTGCTATGGGGGCACATGGCAGGGGAAGCGGCTCAGAGTGCCGGCAGGGGACCCGTGGTTTGGGGCTGCTTTGTGAAAAAACATTACACAGAGCAGGTAAATTTAACATGTTTGTTATTTTAAAATATGTTTTGCATTTACAAACGCTTTAAAGTTCTTGTAAAGGCTGAACGTTTTTTTAACCTTAATGCAATCCATACATTGGCACAGCCCCCCGTTTATACTTACCTGATCTCAATTCAGCGATGTGCACCCTGCTCCCTTCTCAGTGGGCAGAGTTTCAGCAAAACAGGAGCCCTCCTGTTGTCAATCAAATTCTTTGACAAGGAAGCAGGGGGTGGGGCCTATAGACACAGACAGGGTGGCTTAGGAATAACTTAGTCTTGCGAGCTACCAAAACCAGCATATTTTAAATCTCTAAATAATATTCAGCTGCTGACACTGTTCAGTCTCATAAAATTGTGCTATATAAATCTTTTAAATCGGGGTGCTGCGCTAAATGATGGTGGGCAAACAAATTATACCATAACTTGATGTGCAAATACATGTAACATATATTCAAATAATGTGCTATTATGCTAGTAAAACAATCAATATGTTTATTGTGATTGAAACAGTGTTATTAATACATACTGCGTAGCATACATGCAATAAAGTGCTAATGTGCTGCTGAAAAAACAATGTAACCAAAACAATGTAACCTTTTAAACAATAATATCCCACGTGCCTAATACGTGCTCAGTGTTTATAGTAAATGATCCTTGGAACAGTTCAAATTAAGTGGATAGGAATAGAGCCTTGTGATGGTGCTCCAAACGTAATATTAAGTGCCCCCCCTCTTGTAATTCTCCTCCCACCAGGGCGTGCGACCGCACAATCAAGTTTTGTCAATACACGCAGTTGAACCACACCTGGGCTCTGTGAAAAGGTTTCTGATCCATTTTTAAAGTATATCCTCGATGCATATAAGAGAAGACAACTAGATGGGGTTTTATCGTTTAAAACCACAATTAATTAAAAAATCCCCATCCAGGGTACTCACACATTTAAGGTGCTTGAGCGCACCAATCTATATCCAACAGAAAAGTCTATAAACCCATGGAAGCCATAGGTCCGTTTGCTTGTTCACAGCAGGTTGTCCTAACGCTGCTGCTTCTGCCTGCACCATCCTGTCCCCTCCCCAACTCGTGTTGACACAGGTAATCGTGTCTTCCTCAGGGGGAATGGTGTTGGACGGTAAGTTCAATGAATTAAAATAGTATATTGGCAGCCATTTTGGTGTAGTCCAAGCCCGCTCTTCCATTCGCAGTACATTGTCATTTTCCATATACCCTTTGCATTGCATAGTGACTGCTATACAAACCCCATTAATTGGTAATGCGTAGGCAGTTTGTAGAGCATAATTTCAGGACAGTGTGTTCCACGATTCTGCATCCCCATGGGTTATATTGACATAGTTTACAAAAATTCAAATATAAATTAAAAACTGCCCATATCAAAAGGTTTATACGTAAGGGGTAAAACCGCAAATGTATGTATTGATAAGATAACCAACAATATAATTAATAACATTACCTAACCTATCGCTAACTTCATTTAAACAGATTATTATAATAATTTCTCATTGCCATGGTAAACCAACACATTCTATATAAAGTGTACGTAAAAAAGGATGAAATTACGGAATAAACACATTAACATTGCAGTATAATGTGAACCCACTTTCACATTAACAACATCACAGCATAGTGACTGAATAAAGACTAAATAAATACATGTCTGATTTTATATATTTACAATAAATTATAAAAATCCAAAAAGTCCACTGTAAGCCCCCTTATAGAAATACTCCCTATAATTATCAATGGGATATCTAATACCAATATGATACTTATGGGTTGTTTATGTAATTGCACAAATTATAAGTATCATATTGGTATTAGATATCCCATTTATAATTATAGGGAGCACCAGGGCAATGGAAACGCCCACAAATTACCCCATTTTGGAAAGCTAACACCCCAACGTATAATCTATGAGGTATAATGAGTCTTTTGAACGGTTCATTTTTTTCCAGAAGTTTTTGGAAAATGTGGGGAAAAAAAATGCAAACGCATTTATATGTATCGATGATATAATTTCAAAATGGATTAGGAACCTGCAAGGGCCACTTTTCACAGAGCCCAGGTGTGGTTCAACTGCGTGTATTGACCAAACTTGATTGTGCAGTTACATGCCCTGAGTTGAGGAGAATTACAAAGGGGGGAGCACGAGAATGTTGGCAGTTTAAGTTTGGAGCACCATCACAAGGATCTATTCCTATTCACTTCGTTTGAAATGTTCCAAGGATCATTTACTATGGACATTAAACATTAAGCACATATTATGCACATGGGATATTATCATTGTTTATCCACATCAATACAGGACACTTACACCCCCTTCCTGCCCAGACCAATTTTCAGCTTTCAGCGCTCACACACAATTAGTCAGTCATGCAACACTGAACCATATGAAATTTGCATCCCTTTTTTCACACAAATAGAGCTTTCTTTTGGTGGTATTTAATCACTAGTGGGTTTTTTATTTTTTGTGCTATAAAAAAAGACCGTAAATGTTGTAAAAAAAATGCCTTTTTCTTTGTTTCTGTCATAAAATTTTGGAAATTGGTCATTTTCCTTCATAAATTTTGGCCAAAATTTATACTGCTGCATAGCTTTGGTAAAAAATAACCCAAATTAGTGTACATCATTTGGTCTTTGTGAAAGTTATAGAGTCTGCAAACTATGGTGCCAATCACTGAAAATTGATCACATCTGATCAGGCCTTCAGTACATCAGGTGTATATCATTTCTTGAGACACTAACAAGTCAGGAAAGTACAAATACCCCCCAAATAACCCCTTTTTACAAAGTAGACATTCCAAGGTATTAAGTAACTAGCATGGTGAGTTTTTTTAAGTTGTAATTTTTCCCCACAATTTTTTGCAAATGAAGATGTTTGATTTATTTATTTATTTATTTTTTTTACAAAATTGTCATATCAGGTTATTTCTCACACAGCATATGCATACAACAAATTACACCCCAAAATACATTGTGTTACTCTTACCGAGTATGGCGATACCACATGTGTGAGACTTTTACACAGCCTGGCCACATACAAAGGCCCAACATTGAAGTAGCACCTTAAGGCGTTCTACAAGCATAAATTAAACATCTCATTTCTCAACCACCTATTACACTTTTGAAGGTCCTGGAGCACCAGGACAATAGAATTGCCCACAAAATGACCCAATTTTGGAAAGCAAACACCCCAACGTATAATCTATGAGGCATAGTTGAGTCTTTTCAACGGTTCATTTTTTTCCAGAAGTTTTTGGAAAATGTGGAAAAAAAATGAAAACGCATTTTTTTTTTTTTGTTTACACAAAGTTGTCAATTTATAAGCTATTTGTAACACATAGCTTACACCCAAAACACATTCTGCTACTCATCCTGAGTATGGCGATACCATATGTGTGAGACTTTTACACAGCCTGGCCACATACAGAGGCCCAACATTGAAGTAGTACCTTCAGGCGTTCTAGGAGCATAAATTACACATCTCATTTCATTCCTACCTATCACACTTTTGAAGGTCCTTGAGCACCAGGACAGTGGAAATACCCACAAAATGACCGCATTTTGGAAAGGAAACACCCCAACGTTTATTATATGAGGCATGGGCTGCAGATAGGTACTCGGGTACTTTGATGGGCTGCAGATAGGTACTCGGGTACTCTGATGGGCTGGAGACAGGTACTCTGGTAACTTGATGAGCTGCAGATAGGTACTCTGGTACTCTGATGGGCTGGTGACAGGTACTCTGGGCTGGTGACAGGTACTCGGGTACTCTGATTGGCTGGTGACAGGTACTCGGGTACTTTGATGGGCTGGTGACAGGTACTCGGGTACTTTGATGGGCTGGTGACAGGTACTCGGGTACTCTGATGGGCTGGTGACAGGTACTCGGGTACTCTGATGGACTGGTGACAGGTACTCGGGTACTCTCATGGGCTGGTGACAGGTACTCGGGTATTCTGATGGGCTGGTGACAGGTACTCGGGAGTCTATGCCTCTTCCTGTCCCTCCGCGCTGTCTCCTGGGAAACACACAGGTCCCAGGAGATAGCAGGGACCAGTTACTACGCACAGCGCGACTCGCGCATGCGCAGTAGGGAACCGGGAAGTGAAGCCGCAACGCTTCACTTCCTGATTCCCTCACCCAGGATGGCGGCGGCAGCTGCCGAGGGTCGAGCGATTCATCAGCGTCGGCTGCCGTCATCGCTGGGACAGGTAAGTGGCCATGTATTAGAAGTCAGCAGCTGCAGTATTTGTAGCTGCTGGCTTTTTTTGTAAAATCTTTATTTAAGAACATTTCAGGTATAAACTACACACAGAGTAAACCTGTATAACGGAGCCCAGAGAAGGTTTACAATGTCACAGGTTATTGCAACTGACTAAACCATAGTCAGGATTATTTCACATTTAGTGGTCATTAGTCATCGTATTGAGTCAAAGCGTCCCCGGGGAGCAAGTCCCGTCCAGCGATGGTCCTCCCCATCCAAGTTGTTGACTGCTCAGGTGGGTAAGGGGGGCATCGCCCCCGGCAACAGCCCGAGTAGAGAGGGGCTATCAGCCTCCAACAACCTCTCCCAGACCGCCAGTCCGGCGGAAACACCCCCCCCCCCCCCAAATTCCCATCTTCCGGAGTAGGAGACACGGCCCCCCCGCCCCAATAGGGGATTAGAGGAGCTGGGTCCCCCCTCCTGTGGCTGGCCACTGCAACTTTACTTCTGGTTGTTGCAGCGAGTGAAAAAAAAGCAAAAAACAATTATCTAACCTGTGGGCAGAGCGATATTGTGTAATTTACAAACCATAGATAGTAGTAGAAATAAAGTGGAGAAAAGATAAAAGATTAGAAAAAGAAATGAGGTGGGGGGGGGGGGGAGTTGGATGGGGAAAAAATAGGGGGGGGGGGTAAATGTGGAGCATACCTTTATGATCTGGATGAGTCTCAGAAGTCTGCGCCGAGCGGGCCCCGGCCAGGACAGGTCCTCTTTGTGTTTGGAGTGGATCTTTTTTTTCACTGTGTTATTACTATTGATTAAGCGGGATCTTAGGGAAGGTTCTGCCAATTCCAGCAGAGCCATATCTTAACTGGAGTTTTTGTGATCAGGTTCAGACATATAATCTTTCCAGGGGTTCCATATAATGTCACTTTCCCTTTACAGGTCGCTATCCAGTGTTCGGCCTCTCTAATATCATTTACTTTCTTAATCCAGTCTGCTTTTGAAGGGGTCCTGGATTGTTTCCAGTATATTGGAAGAAGGCGTCTAGCTGCGTTTAAGAGATGTGGCAATATGCATTTTTTTTATATCTACTAATTGGCATCCGTGGGGCATGTAGGAGGAAGTAGGCCGGGGACAAGGGGATGTCAAGATCTAAGATCTCCTTTATTAGGTCTTTAATTTCAGTCCAATATGGTTGGATCAGCGGACACTCCCACCAGATGTGGAGGAGTGTACCCCTTTGGCCACATTTCCTCCAACATTGATCTGATACCAGGGGGTAGATATGAGCTAGGTCGGCCGGAACACGGTACCAGCGTGATAAAATTTTGTAATTAGTTTCTTGGGATTTGGGAGAGATCCATCTTTAAGTCTCTTTCCCATGCCCGTATATAGGTTGGCCTAAGGTTATCAGTAACATTACTTAGTAAACGGTACATTTCTGAGACCATGTGGGGAATTGGTTCTTCTTCTATGAAAAACTTTTCGAAAGGTGTGAGAGAGGAAGGATCTCTAATTGATTTCCCATGTATCTCGAAGAAGTGATGGAGCTGTCTATACCTCCAGAAATTTATTCCAGGAGCCCCCGTGTCTCGTTTGTAGGGATTCAAAGTCCATGAGTTTACCCTTATGCATTAATTTCCCACAGCTGGCATTACCATCGTCCAACCAAGGACCAAAGAAGGTCATTTGTTCACCCGGCGGGAACCAGAGGAACCCTCCCAATGGAGCTAGCAGGGACATAGGAGGAGACAGATTTAGAGCCAAGTTTAATTTGTCCCAAATGGAAAGTGCGTGGAGCGTCCGAGGGGAAGTAGCATCTGACAGTCCCCTGCACTCTTTGGGTAGCCATGGTGCATAGGCCAGGTTCCTGCCCGCTAGCCATTTTTCCAAGGAAACCCAAAGCTTGGACTGGGTGTGGAAATGCCAGCTGAGGATTAGCTGCTGGCTTTTATTTTTTATTTTTTTGGGTGGACTCCCTCTTTAATATCTACTGGTAGTAAGGAAATGGGGTGGTATGATTCTGGGTAATGGGGGTCTTTACCTGGTTTGGGGAGGACTATAATTTGATAATTTTATAGAGCAGGATAGGGTCTTCAACTTCGGAATGAGCGTTTCTGAGTATGTGGTATAAAATTCTAGAGGTAGGCCATCTAACCCGGGGCTTTGGATTAGGCCAATTGGCAAATTGCTGTGTCAATGTCCCGAGTAGTTATGGGAGCCTCTAGTGCCTGGAATTGTTCTAAATTTATACGCGAAAATTGTATCGTGTGTAAGTATGCTTGAATCTCTTGGGGTGTGTAGTTAAATTGGGAGCTGTATAGTTCCCCATAAAATCGTAAGAACTTATTGGCCACCAGCGTGGGGTCTGTGACAATCGTTCCATCTGGCTCAAGCAGAAATACTACTATTGGTGGCTTGTCCTCTAGGTGAGCAAGGTAGGCCAACATTTTCCCTGCCCTTTCTCCATGTTCATATTTTCTAGTCTTACAAAAAAAACAAACGCTGTTTGGCTTTTTCCATACGTAGTTGTGATACCACCCGCTCTTGCATTTTGACTCTGTTGAGATTGTCAGGAGAAGGATGAGTGTTGTATACCTCTTCCAATTCTTGTAGTGTGCTTTCCTTCATATGTACTAGCATTTTAGAGGACGCTTTAAGTCTATTAATCCTACCATCCAACACTCGTTTTGCGTGCATTTTAAATTCATCCCATTGAGTGTTGAATGATAAGAGGCTTTGCTCTGCTGGGAAAAAAAACTTCAATTCTCTTTCTATAGAGCTATGGTCTGTCAGTGCTGATAACCAATATGGATTTAGTCTCCATACATATACAGGAGCCATGCTAAGCATAGACATCTGTATCCAACATGGGGAGTGGTCTGACAGGGCCCTAGGTGCAAATCCTGCTCCCGTAACCTTGGGAAGCAACGTTTTAGAGACTAGTATATGATCTATCCTGGACATGGTGGCATAGCTAGTGGAGTGACATGCCCTTGCAATTGGATTCCTATACCTCCATACATCAATTAACGCAAATTCCTCCAGTATGCGGCTTAGTCTAGTCTGACGAGTTTCATTGACCATAGCACCATGCTGTGCAGGACGATCTAAATAAGGATTCATTGTCATTAAAATCTCCCATCCAGACAGCTGGGACCGTCAGAAATTGGGCCATAAAAGATAGACCTGCCCTGACTACCTCCGAGCTGTAAGGAGGGGGGATATAACACGCAATCAGCAATACAGGCGACCCCCCTATGGTAGCATGCAAAAATAAATATCTGCCCTGGTGATCCAACTCCATGGATATAAGCTCAAATGGGGTATTTTTAGTTACCAATAAGGTGACCCCTCTGGAAAAATTGGTGTGTGTGCTATGATATGCCCATCCAATCCACGGACGTTTTAGAGCAGATTGTAGGTGACCGGTGACATGAGTTTCAGTTAGGGCTATCACATTTGCTTTCTGCAATTTTAGATATGTAAGGGCTGCCGTGCGTTTGACTTTATCTCTCATTCCCCTTACATTCCAGGTCAGGAATTTAATCGTAGTCCTTTAGGCCCCTTTCACACGGACGGATAGAATGGTGCTTTTAGGTGCAGATTTTCTACCGCAGCTAAAAGCACACAATGCTTTCCTATGGCCCCATTCACACACTGCGTTTAGCTGCGAATTCCATACATGGGGTTCTGTGCGGATAGAAAAAATAGAATTGACTGCATCCAGGAGCGATTTAGCGCAGCTATCCACACATAACCGCAGGTATTCGCAGTGCACTATGTCAGCTGCGGATAACAGCGCCGAGCTGCTCATCGGGAAAGGAAAAATGATTTTTCCTTTCCCAATGAGCGACAAGCACGGGGATCCGACTCGGATCCCCGCCAATGCCCGGAACTGTTTGGTATGAATCTTGAGGGGGAACTCCACGCCAAAATTTGGGCGTGGGTTCCCCCCCCAGGGGCATACCAGGCCCTTCGGTCTGGTACTGATGTTAAGGGGAACCCCCCTACGCCGAAAAAACGGCGTGGGGTCCCCCCCAAAATCCATACCAGACCCTTATCCAAGCACGCAGCCGGTCAGGAAAGGGGGTGGGGACGGGCGGGCCCCCCCCCCCCACCCTGAGCCGTACCAGGCCGCATGCCCTCAACATGGGGGGTTGGTGTGGTAGAGCAATATAGGGAGAATATGCCACCCTCTTGCTTATGTAGGGAATGTATTCTGCCATCCAGCATCACAAGCACAGGATTTGTAGTGTTGCAAGAGATCCGTGATCGGATTAGGCATATTAGGAAGAGACAGTCAAGTGCCAATCCCACCAGAAAAAGAAAAAAGGAACGGGGGGTTCCAGCAGTTTTGGAGAAGGGAACCCAGCTGCATTATGTATAACTCCCTGTCCCCACAGCGTGGGAGCTAGCATATTTACTTCTGCGTCTTTGTGGGTCACCCCATCCCATATAGCCCTTCAAATCATGGCTATCGTGGATCCGAAGATTTATCCAGCAGCCGGGAGAAAAGAAATACCGCATGCTGAGCATAGGCCAGGGAGAATAGTCATCTTGAGTTCCAGTATATTAAGGGGGTTGGACAAATGTACTTACATTGGCGATTCTTTGGTATAAAAGTTAAGTCGGTCTGTCTCAGCGATCCAGCCATGCCATTGCCGCGGCGGGAGTCTCAAAAAATTGCACCCAATCATCATCTTCCACCCTGAGCCTAGCTGGAAAGAGCATGGCGTATTTAAGATGCAGTACCGTTAAGCGATGCTTGACATCCTGGAATTGGGATCTCTTCCTCTGCACCTCACTGGAGAAATCAGGGTATACTGCCACATGGCCATTTTTCTATCGGTTTCCTTTCTCTCTCATGAGACGCATGATCTTGTCACGGTCCTTAAAATTCAGAAATTTGGCAAGAAGGGTGCGGGGAGGTGCACCTGTAAGTGGGGGTTTAACTGGTATGCGGTGTGCCCTCTCCACCGCAAACATCACCGAAAAAGCCTCCCGACCGTATGTGGCAATAAGAAGATTCTCCAGGTATTCTGCAGGATCTTTACCTTCGGCCCTTTCAGGCAATCCAATAAATCTAAGATTGCATCTGCGGATCCTGTTCTCCATGTCATCCTGATGAGAATGGAGCTGCTGGATCTGTCGCTGCATATCCTCTGTAGTATGCTGTAGTGGATGTAGGATGTCCTCCACATTACTTATGCGGGCTTCTGTTTCCGTGACCCCGCCTTTCACTTTAGATAAATCTTGCCTCAGGAGCGAAATGTCTGTTTTTACCTCGTCTATTTTAGTAGCGAGAGTATTTTGGAGAGCTGCTATTGCATCTGGCAGTTTCGGCGGCCTGAGGATCGTCTCCTGGACAGGCGGCGGCACCATCTTTGGCCTGTCCTTCCTCTCCATCCTGCCAGTATTTAGCGAGTTTATCCGCCATCGCTGTTGTTTTTTTCGGTGGCGACATAGTGTATCCCGATCCCGGGTTGAAGCGGTGTCTGTACAGGCACTTGTGCAGATTAGTGGATATTATTTAGTCTGTGTCAGTTATAGAGTCTACAAGCTATGGTGCCAATCGCTGAAAATTGATCACACCTGATGTACTGAGGCCTATCTCATTTCTTGAGACCCTAACAAGCCAGGAAACTGCAAATACCCACAAAATGACCCTTTTTTGGAAAGTAGACATTCCAAGGTATTTAGTAAGAGGCGTGGTGAGTTTTTTTAAGTTATTTTTTTCCCACAATTTTTTGCAAAATGAAGATTTTTTTTATCTTCATTTTTTTTCACACCAAATTGTCATTATAACAGGTTATTTCTCTCACATGGCATGTACATTCCACAAATGACACCCCAAAATATATTCTGCTACTCCTGAGTATGACGATACCACATGTGTGAGACTTTTACACAGCCTGGCCACATAGAGGCCCAACATTGAAGTAGCACATTCAGGCGTTCTAGGCGCATAAATTACACATCTAATCTCTCAACCACCTATTACACTTTTGAAGGCCCAGGAGCACCAGGACAATGGAAACTCCCACAAAGTGACCCCATTTTGGAAAGCAAACACCCCAACGTATAATCTATGAGGCATAATGAGTCTTTTGAACGGTTCATTTTTTTTCCAGAAGTTTTTGGAAAATGTGGGGAAAAAATTAAAACACATATTTTTTTTTTTTTTTACACAAAGTTGTCCATTTCTACAATATTTCCAACACATAGCATGTACATAGCAAAAATGACACCCCAAAGTATATTCTGCTACTTCTCCTGAGTATGGCAATACCACATGTGTGAGACTATTACACAGCCTGGCCACATACAGAGGCCCAACATTGAAGTAGCACATTGATGCGTTCTAGGAGCATAAATTACACATCTACTGTCCTTACAATCTATCACAATTTTGAATGCCCTTCATATTTCTAACACATAGCATGAACATACCAAGAATAACACCCTAAAATACATTCTGCTGAGCAAATGGTAAACAAAAGATTATCTGTGGTTTTAGTAGTGCAGTTGTCCACAGGAGAAGAGCCCTGATCCAGGCAGGGACGTGGTCAGCGACAGTGAATGGAATTGTCCAGGCAGCAGGCAGGAATATCGTCCATAGTCAGTACAGGCAGGGATACTGTCTGTATACAGTCCAGGGTCAGTGCAAGTAGAGACATTGCCAGCAGTGCCAAAATATTGGTCCTGGTAGTAAGCAGGAACATGGTCCAAGTAGCAGGCCAGGAATGAATGGGGACAGGGGTAGAGGCTTCTCCCACCCAAATCTCTTTGAAGCCTCCGAGTCTCCAGACCCTAAATCTGGGAATGAGAAAACTAAAAAATTAGTTTTCTTTATCCAGAAAAACATTTCTGGAGCCCCTCGCATATGTGAAACTCCTGTGTTTCCACTAGCATAGCAGGGTAAATGATCAGTCCAAGAGGCACGCAAAAAACGTGGTCAAACAGTCCAGGGTCAGTTCCTGAGCAGGCAGCGGTAGGTACAATTTAGCGTTAGGCAGAAGCTTGGTTGTATAACAGGCCAGGGTCAGTTCCGGAGAAGGCAGAGTTAGGTACAGTTTAGTGCAGTGGCATAAGGGGTGTGGAGGAAAACGTCAGGAAATGAGAATTACGTTTACCATACTTCCCTAATAATGTAGAGAAGTATGGTAACGGCGGAAACAGTCACCTGTACAGAGGCCTGGTTGAGAAGTACATTGGGGACAATAATACATGGTGTCTCTTCTAACTCCTCCTCTTGAGCACACCCGGCATTTCTTCTGACGTCTGTGGCCTGTTTCACGATGGGGGGGGGGGATTTTGTCAGGAAAGTGGCGTTCGTGGAGTCTGCTCACGGAATCAGAGCCAATATTTTCTGGTGGGCTTTCAGGGAACAAAAGGGCGGACATTACTTGTTCCTGGTAGTGCACATAGTATACGGGGGTCTCAGTAGATTTTTGGTAAATAACATAAGTGTTATACATGGCCAAACTGAAAAAATAAATTGACGCTTTTTTATACCAATGACGGGATTTTCTTGTGGGAAGGTAGGGTTCAATCATCTGATCGTTGAAGTACACTCCCCCTATAAACTAATTATAGTCATAGATACAAGCTGGTTTCTGGACTGGGCCGTTTCTTCTGGAGACTTCCACGTAGGTGTCATGAATTGTCGTGAGCATGTGGACGTTTGGTTTGTCCCTCCACTTGACAGCCAATAGCTCCTGGTTCCACAAAGACGCCGTCTCCCCTCAATGGCCTTTCATTCACCAGTTTTTGCGGGAAGCCCTTTCTATTAGCTCTTATGGTACCACATGCTGGGGTGTCCCTCCGGTGAAGATTGCGAAAGAGGGGCAAACTTGTATAAAAATTATCCACATAAAGGTGGTACCCCTTTCCAAGGAGTGGATAAACAAGCTCCTAGACAACTTTGCTTCTGGCTCCAATATACTCTGGACATTTAGCGGGATGCAGTTGAGAGTCCTTCCCTTCGTACACCCAGAAGGCATAAATGTACCCCGTGGCTCGGTCAAAAAGTTTGGACATTTTAACCCCATATTGGGCCCTTTTGCTGAGGATAAACTGTTTGATGCCAAGCCTGCCTGAGAATTTTACAAGGGACTCATCAACAGAGATATTCTATTCGGGGGTATATAACTGGGGAAATTTTTCAGAGAAATAATTTAGGAGTGGCCGAATTTTAAATAATTTCTCAAAAGCTGGGTCATTTCGGGGAGGGCACTGGGTGTTGTCATTGAAGTGGAGGAAGCGCATAATCGATGAAGAGTGGCATGTGGTGGATGGGGTTGGTTGACCAATACGAGTACATTTCGATTTTTTTGTGAGTACCATATTAAAAGATAGGCCTAAGAAAATTTTGAATGCCTCTATGGTAAGCTCTCTCCACTCAAAGGGACGGGCATAACTAGAGCCAGGGTTGCTTACTATGTACTGCTGTGCATAGAGGTTACACTGGGCCAAAATGGACGATAGTAAGTCTTCGGTGAAAATCAAATAATAGAAATCAAGCATGACAAAATCATCGGTGTTCAACTGGACACCTGGCTGGGCGGTAAAAGAGGGGGATATTTGCTGCTCCAGAATTAGGGGGAAGCCACAGGGGGTTTTGGAGGGCATAGGGAAGGCTGGCGTGGCCCCTATCCCTTTGGGGCTGAGATGACACCCTACTGGTGCCTGCCCTTTGTTGCAGTGGCACTGCTCTCGAGGTGGACGGCAGTGCTCTCGAGGTGGATGGCCCTGCACTGCTGGTAGTAGGCTGCTGCTCCACGCCAGAACGCCTTCTTTTCATGGGCACACGTTCCTTTTCCGATTCTGTATCAGACCCACTGCTTGTCACAGGTACATAGGCCGAATCGGACTGAGACTCGGAGAGCTCCCCGCTGCTCTCATAGGTCATGCTTAGATGCTGGTAGGTCTCCTCGGTCGTAAAATATTTTTTTGCCATACTGGTGGCTGGTGAGGCTGATGTGGCACTGCAGTGGCGCAGATGAGCACCGATGGGCACAGGTGGCACTGATGGGCCCTGGTGTGCACTGTAGTGGCTCTGGTTGCTCTGGTGGGCACAGGTGGCACTGATGTGGCACTGCAGTGGTGCAGATGAGCACTGATGGGCACTGGTGTACACTGTAGTGGCTCTGCTGGCACTGGTAGGCACAGGCGGCACTGCAGATGAGCACTGATGGGCCCAGGTGGTACTGGTGTGGCTCTGGTGGTACAGATGGCACAGATGACACTGTTGTGGCACTGAGTGAGTGTGAGTGTGTGTGTGTGTGTGTATGTATGTATGTATGTATGTATGTGTATATATATATATATGTGTATATATATATATATGTGTATATATATATATATATGTGTATATATATATATATATATATATTTATTATAATGTGTGTTAGGGCTGCGCATCTTCACTGGTCTCACGATTCGATTATGATTATCTGGTCTTCAATTCGATCCCACGATGCATCACGATTACTGACCAGCTCCCACTTCCGCTTGGGCCACCTAGGCAGCCCTTCCACCCTGCAATCTTCTGGGACACATCACAGTTCCCAAAAGATTGCCCGGCTATGCAGGACAGCGCAGTGAGACATGCGCACCCGGCTGTGAAGCTGCAAGCTGTCACAGCCGGATGCCCACAGTAGTATTGCCAGCGCTGTGGACAGGCGGGGAGAGAAGGGAGGGTTTGGGTGGCCACGTCGCTGGATTGTGGGACAGGTGAGTGTCTTTTTATTAAATGTCAGAAGATACACTTTTTTGTAGCTGCTGACTTCTAATAAACAAAAAATTGACTAGAACTTCGCTTTGAATTAAAAATAACCTCACTCCCTAAAAAGTGCAGTAATCTGGTGCACTACAGGGTACAGTGATTCACACACACGGCTGCTTGGAGGTCAGAAGGGATAGAATCCACAGCTGACAAACAGCCCTGTGAAGTTCCCTCTACTGTCTCTGTGCTTACCAGTGGCAGCTGGTGCTCAAAATTTTTTTGGGGGCGCAAACAAACTGAAAAATACTAAACCTCCCCCGTCAAATGCAGCCCCCTGTGCCCGTCAAATGCAGCCCCCTGTGCCCGTCAAATGCAGCCCCCTGTGCCCGTCAAACGCAGCCCCCTGTGCCCGTCAAACGCAGCCCCCTGTGCCCGTCAAACGCAGCCACCTGTGCCCATTAAATGCAGCCATCACTAACCCCCCCACAATTACTTTCTTTTAATTAATGTTATATTACAATAGATGCTGTGCCCCCGCTGTATGTGCTTTTAAAATACAATGTCAGCTCATACCGAATTTCGCCATAGTAGTACGATCATGTGACTCCCGGCTCGTCCCGTCCAGCCCCTCTCCGCTCTCCGCTCTCCTCTCTCCTCTCACGTGTCTCCTGAGTCCTGACGTCAGCGGGGAATTCTCAGTCCCGCCCGCTGACTATAGTTATCCTGTCAGAAGAGAGGCGGGCGGGACTGAGAAATCCCCGCTGACGCCAGGACTCAGGAGACGGAAGAGGAGAGCGGAGAGGGGCGGGGCGGGACGGGGCGGGGGTCACATGATTGTACTACTACGGCGAAATACGGTATAAAGCGACATTGTTTTATAAAAAAGCACATACAGCGGGGGGCACAGCATCTATTGTAATACAACATTTATTAAAATAGTCATTTTAAAAATACACTCAGAGCGCTTTCCCGGGAGGGGCGGGGCTAGTAATGACGTCACCAGACATCGATTTTCCGGTCCTTATGCATCGATGCCGCATCGGGGACACCCGAATCATGATGCATCGATGCAACGATTAATTTCAGCACCCCTAGTGTGTGTGTGTATGTATGTATGTATGTACAGTGGCTTGCGAAAGTATTCGGCCCCCTTAAACTTTTCAACCTTTTGCCACATTTCAGGCTTCAAACATAAAGATATAAAATTTTTATTTTTTGTGAAGAATCACCAACAAGTGGGACACAATTGTGAAGTGGAACGAAATCTTTTGGATTTTTGAAACTTTTTTTAACTAATAAAAAAATGAAAAGTGGAGCGTGCAAAATTATTCGGCCCCTTTGCGTTAATACTTTGTAGAGCCACCTTTTGCTGCGATTACAGCTGCAAGTCGCTTGGGGTATGTCTCTATCAGTTTTGCACATCTGAGACAAATTCTTGCCCATTCTTCCTTGCAAAACAGCTCGAGCTCAGTGAGGTTGGATGGAGAGCGTTTGTGAACAGCAGTTTTCAGCTCTTTCCACAGATTCTCGATTGGATTCAGGTCTGGACTTTGACTTGGCCATTCTAACACCTGGATATGTTTATTTGTGAACCATTCCTTTGTAGATTTTGCTGTATGTTTGGGATCATTGTCTTGTTGGAAGATAAATCTCCGTCCCAGTTTCAGGTCTTTTGCAGACTCCAACAGGTTTTCATCCAGAATGGTCCTGTATTTGGCTGCATCCATCTTCCCCTCAATTTTAACCATCTTCCCTGTCCCTGCTGAAGAAAAGCAGGCCCAAACCATGATGCTGCCACCACCATGTTTGACAGTGGGGATGGTGTGATGAGCTGTGTTGCTTTTACGCCAAACATATTGTTTTGCATTGTGGCCAAAAAGTTCGATTTTGGTTTCATAGGACCAGAGCACCTTCTTCCACATGTTTGGTGTGTCTCCCAGGTGGCTTGTGGCAAACTTTAGACGAGACTTTTTATGGATATCTTTGAGAAATGTCTTTCTTCTTGCCACTCTTCCATAAAGGCCAGATTTGTGCAGTGTACGACTGATTGTTGTCCTATGGACAGACTCTCCCACCTCAGCTGTAGTTCTCTGCAGTTCATCCAGAGTGATCATGGGCCTCTTGGCTGCATCTCTGATCAGTCTTCTCCTTGTCTGAGCTGAAAGTTTAGAGGGACAGCCAGGTCTTGGTAGATTTGCAGTGGTCTGATACTCCTTCCATTTCAAAATGATCGCTTGCACAGTGCTCCTTGGGATGTTTAAAGCTTGGGAAATCTTTTTGTATCCAAATCCGGCTTTAAACTTCTCCACAACAGTATTACGGACCTGCCTGGTGTGTTCCTTGGTCTTCATGATGCTCTCTGCGCTTTCATCAGAACCCTGAGACTATCACAGAGCAGGTGCATTTATACAGAGACTTGATTACACACAGGTGGATTCTATTTATCACCATCAGTCATTTAGGACAACATTGGATCATTCAGAGATCCTCGCTGAACTTCTGGAGTGAGTTTGCTGCACTGAAAGTAAAGGGTCCGAATAATTTTGCACGCACCACTTTTCAGTTTTTTAATTGCTAAAAAAGTTTAAAATATCCAATAGATTTCGTTCCACTTCACAATTGTGTCCCACTTGTTGGTGATTCTTCACAAAAAATTAAAATTTTATATCTTTATGTTTGAAGCCTGAAATGTGGCAAAAGGTTGAAAAGTTCAAGGGGGCCGAATACTTTCGCAAGCCACTGTATATATAAATATATATATGTATGTATGTATGTGTGTGTATATATATAATATATATATATATATATGTGTGTGTGTGTGTATATATATATATATGTGTGTGTGTGTGTGTGTGTGTGTGTGTGTGTGTGTGTATATATATATATATATATATATATATATATATATATATATATATATATATATATCGTATTTATCGGCGTATAACACGCACTTTTTTCCCCTTAAAATCAGGGGAAAATCGCGGGTGCGTGTTATACGCCGATCCCCTGCGATCCGAGCTGTCAAAATTTAAAAATCGCTGACCGCGATTTGAAAATGGCGCCGCCGGCGCCGAAATACGCAGTGCCGGTCCTCGGCTCTTCTCGGCGGCTTTCGGTTTCACTCGAGCGCCGCCCGAACCTAGCCGAGTATACTCGGCTAGTTTCGGATAGCTCCGCTCACCGTCCGAGTGAAACCGAAAGTAAACGAGAGCCGCCGAGAAGAGCCGAGGAGCGGCTCTGTGTATTTCGGCGCCGGCGGCGCCATTTTCAAATCGCGGTCGGCGATTTTGAAGCTCACAGGCTTCGGCAAGGCTGGACTGGGGCAAGGCTGGACTGGGGCAAGGCTGGACTGGGGCAAGGCTGGACTGGGGCAAGGCTGGACTGGGGCAAGGCTGGACTGGGGCAAGGCTGGACTGGGGCAAGGCTGGACTGGGGCAAGGCTGGACTGGGGCAAGGCTGGACTGGGGCAAGGCTGGACTGGGGCAAGGCTGGACTGGGGCAAGGCTGGACTGGACACTGGGGAAGGCTGCACTGACAAGGCTGCACTGACATGGCTGCACTAGCAAGGCTGCACTGGCAAGGCTGCACTGACAAGGCTGCACTGACATGGCTGCACTGACATGGCTGCACTGGCAAGGCTGCACTGGCAAGGCTGCACTGACAAGGCTGCACTGACAAGGCTGCACTGGCAAGGCTGCACTGACAAGGCTGCACTGGCAAGGCTGCACTGACAAGGCTGCACTGACAAGGCTGCACTGACAAGGCTGCACTGACAAGGCTGCACTGACAAGGCTGCACTGACAAGGCTGCACTGACAAGGCTGCACTGACAAGGCTGCACTGACAAGGCTGGACTGGGGCAAGGCTGCACTGAGAAGGCTGCAATGATGGGCATTTAAATGTAAGTTTTTTTCCCTTCAACTTCCCTCCTAAAAGTTTTTTTTCCTTAAAATTCCCTCTAAATTGAGGTGCGTGTTATACGCCTGTGCGTGTTATACGCCGATAAATACGGTATATATATATATTTATATTAATAATATATTTATGTGTGTGTGTGTATGTATGTATATGTGTGTGTGTGTATATATATATATATATATATATATATATATATATATATATATATATATATATATATATATATATATATATATATATATATATATTATACTCAGGCACCGTATAGCTCTCCTCTCACGCTGCATCGGTGTGAGGAGAGGGATGAACTTCTGATGACCCAGCATTGTTTAAATTTGTGATCGCTTGTCATTGGACAACCTCCTGCTCAGAGATCACTCATTACAGGATCTAGAACAGAGCATAATCTACACAGTGCCTTATTAAAAAAGCTTAGGCTGGATCATAAATACTGCAAAGTTAGCCTGGAAACCAGCTCAAAATCTAAAAAGTATTTAGGTCTGATCCTAGACACGGTCCAAGCAAGAGTGTTCTTGCCACTTGTAAGGATCTGTGCCATGAAGGTTCAGGTGCGTCAGATAAGGGGCACCAGACAATCCTCCATTCAGCTCTGTATGAGTCTTCTAGGGAGGATGGTATCCTCCTTCGAGGCAGAGCCCTATGCCCAGTTCCATTCCAGGTCTTTACAAAAAGACATCTTGTTGGCTTGGAACAGAAGAGGAAAAGCCCTGGATTATCCAATGTGCTTATCTCCTCAGGCACGCTTAAGTCTAAACTGGTGATTGCAGGATCAGAACCTGCGAAAAGGGAAAATACTTCTTCCCGGCAACTTGGAGAGTACTAACTACAGATGCCAGTCTCTCAGGCTGGGGAGCAACCCTAGAATTGCTCAGAGCTCAGGGAAAATGGTCAGGAAAGAGCAGATCCTGCCCATCAACGTCCTAGAATAATGGGCAGTACGTCTGGCCCCTACGGTCCTGGACGGCGGAGCTTCAGGACTGCCCTATCAGGGTTCAGTCCGACAATGCCACTGCAGTGGTCTATATAAACCACCAAGGCAGTACCAGGAGTCGTTCAGCTCTGAAGGAGGTGAACCACATACTAACCTGGGCAGAGGGACATGTGCCGATTTTATATTGGCAGTCCATAACCCGGGAGTAGAGAACTGGAAGGCAGATTATCTCAGCCATTTGAACCTATTAAGGAAATTCCATTAGACTTGCTGTCACGCAAGCTAGCCTTCCTGATGGCCATCACCTTGGCTAGAAGGGTGTCAGAGTTGGCGACCCTTTCTTGCAGGAAACCATACTTGATCCTTCACCACGACAGGGTTGTGTTACGACCTGTTCCATCCTTTCTGTCAAAAGTGGTGTCAGCCTTTCATTTAAATCAGAACATTATTTAGCCTTTTTTTTTCTGTCAGCCTCATTTGGCGGAAGAGAGACAACTGCATTCTTTGGACGTTGTCCGGGCAGTCAAGGTTCATTTGTCTAGATCTGTGGAGATCCGAGGATCAGACTCCTTTTTTGTTTTACCAAAAGGACCCAAGAAGGGTCAGGCTGCTTCCAAGGCTTCCATTACCAATTGGGTCCATCAATTGATCATTCAGGCCTACGGTCTAAAACATAAAGCGCCTCCCTTTAGGGTGAGAGCTCATTCCACCAGGGGTGTAGGAACCTCCTGGGCTTTTCGCCATCAGGTATCTGTGGCTCAGATTTGTAAGGCTGCTACCTGGTCTTCAGTGCATACGTTCACAAAATTTTATCAAGTGGATGTTCGAGCAGCCGAGGATTCGCCTTTCGGCCACAGTATACTGCGGGCCGCCGTATAAGTTCTGATGGCTATTATTTGGCTGGGTGTCTCCCTACCCTCAAGGCTATTCCTCTGGGACATCCCAGCAGGAAATGAATATTAGCCGGGTAGTTCTGTAAAACTTACTCATAGACAGACTCCAAAATGACAAAAGTTTGTAGATCGTTAAAACATTTTAAATTATATAAACTGAACGTCTAATAGTGTCACCCTTTTAAGTATACTAGTGTTGATTCTGTCGCTAATGTGTAGTGACAAATCTCTTATCTAACATCGCCAGATATGGTTCAGTAGTGCCTTGTCCTGAATTGGTTTAATGGAGACCATGACTTGACCAATGTGGAACAAGATGGAGGTCCGGATCATATGGTCAAGAACCAATGAGTAGTTATGTGTTCATTTTTGATCGAATCATGTGTCCATCCCAGCTTATAAGAAACAAATGTATTTATGTTTGGGAAGTCAAATTAAAGGATGAGGGTATGCCCAAACTTGTAGGCGGCCATTCGCCCAGTATATATTTCAAGAAGCATTTAAGCTACAGAAGTACCAGAAGTCTGGGGCCTGACCAGCATGTGAGGTTAGTGTTTTCTCTCAGAGTTGGGGAGTTTTAGGTTCTGGTCTTCTGTGGATTAACATCACCACCATGTCATTCCAACTTTTGCCACAAGATGGTGACCAAGAATAAAGAATCACTGTGTGGGGAAAAAAGTTATCGTGCATAAATTAGAATCTGTGAAGGGCATGGTATCTCGGGGAAATAGGAATGTCTATCTTATCAAAGAGAGAGGTGTGGGGGGGGTTGAAATCGGTTACCAAGCCTTTAAAGTTAATGGCTATGAAACCTTAACAGCGTGAGTCATCTCTCAGGATAACAAAAGGGCAGTGCAGGCCGACTTATAATCAAAAATAGCCTGTCTTTGCAATCCTAGAAAGAAAGCACAAGTGTAGAAAGGTAGTGGTCAAGAGTCAGGTGTTATCTTGGGATCTAGATCCTTTGGCAGAGTAAGTTGACTTGCCCAAGCCGGGATCCGAATATTTGTTGTTTGGTTTTCCTGGTGGAGGGAGGTTTAGCAGATGTTTGCGGCGTGGGGGGGGGGGGGGGTTGGGGGGGACACTCCCTGCAGAGGAATACGAAAATTCCCAGTACCATTCTGGCAGATCAATCAGGGGGAGTTGTAGTTGCTCGCAGAAAGCCGGAATGTCCACTGGCATCCTCAGGTAATATTGTTTGCCCAAAAACGTGGCATTTAAAGCAAACCTTTTTCTCTGAGCAGCATTCATGTAGAGTAATGTGCGAGAGATCTTGGAACAGGGAGATGTTATGTTCATTAAAGAAGATTTGCTCATACTGTCTAGCTTTATTTAAGATCTCCTCTTTCAGTGGGAAATTGTGTAGGCAGCATACACTATCCCTTGGAGGTGCTGTGTCTTTGGGATGCGGAGTCAGAGCCCTGTGTGCCTGTACAAAGTCAATGTCGGTGTCCTTAGGGCACTCAAGTATCTCATTAAACACTGCCTGGAGAGCTTGTTAACCCCTTGCCGCCGAGTGTACGCATATACGCCCCCTCGGCTTTAGGGGGTTATACCGGGATGATGCCCGCAGCTGCAGGCATCATCCCATTAACGTTTTTTAGAGCGGGCTATCAGCTATCCAGGGATAACAACCGATGCGGCTAAAAGCCGCTTGGTTGTTATCCCAAAGGAGCGGGAGGGGGCATAACCCTCCCTGCGCCTTCCGCTGCTCTTACCAGGCCTCCCGTCCCACCGGGAGACCCGATCCTCGATCCGTCACTTACGGCAGCTAGAGACAGACTGGCACAAAGTCGGAAACGGCTTTGTTTCAGTCTTCCCTCTGTAAACACGGAAGTGACATCACAACGTCACTTCCTGTTTACTCGGCTGCCAAGTGCAAAAAAGGGGTTTGGGATCTTTTAGACCCCTGATCCCTCCATAGAGAGTACCTGTGATCTATTTTTATTTTTTTTAAATAAATAAGATTAAAAAAAAAAAATGTTAAAGCCGTGACCTCGCGCATTAAAGAAAACGCATACAGAGCTCGCACCCGCATATGTAAACTGTGTTCAAATCACACATGTCAGGGTATCGCCGCGATCGTCAGAGAGAGGGCAATAATTCTAGCACTAGACCTCCTCTGTAACTCTAACCTGGTAACCGTTCTATATATATATTTATTTTTTTTAAATGTCGCCTATGGAGATTTTTAGGTACCGTAGTTTGTCACCATTCCACGAGTGTGCGCAATTTTAAAGCGTGGCATGTTTGGTATCTATTTCCTTGGCGTAACATCATCTTTCACATTATACAAAAAAAATTGCGCTAACTTTTAAATTCATGAAAATGTCTTTTTTTCCCCCAAAAAAGTTGCGTTTAAAAGACCGCTGCACAAATACTGTGTGACATAAAATATTGCAACAATCGCCATTTTATTCTTTAGATTCTATGCTAAAAAATATACATAATGTATGGGGGTTCTAAGTAAATTTCTAGCAAAAAATACAGATTTTAACACCAAATGTCAGAAATAGGCTTAGTCATAAAAGGGTTAATTTGGGCAGGCTCTATCTTTTCGGGGATCCCTCTCACTCTGATATTGTCTTTGCCCTCTATTATCCAGATCCTCCAGGTATCTATTGATGAGGATTAAGTGTGTGGCGTGGGAAAAGACTATGCTTGTCTGTCTTGCAACTGCTCTGTCTCATTTGGCTTCTGCCTTCTCTGTGTCGGGTAAACAATCAGATAGGGCCAGGTGGTCTGCTTTGAGATCAGAGATCAGTGCCCTAAGTGCTCATCGGTGAACTACAGTGCCGATCACTTGTCAACAAATCGGCATCATGGCCGGTTCAGCTTGTGCTGCTGCGGGGCTTCTCTCTCCTCTCACGCTGTATCGGTGTGAGGAGAGAGTAACACTGCAGCAGCACGAGCTGGCACAATCCCGAGTGCTCATACTGTGCCATCAGCACTCATACAGTGCCATCACACTGCCACTAGTGTTCCTCCACACCTGACGGTGCTCCCTGCATGTTGGGTTCTCTACGTGGCCGGGCCTGTAAATAGGTCTCACATGTGGTATCGCTATACTCAGGACATGTAGCAGAATGTCTTTTGGGGTGTAGTTGCAAGTATGCAAATGCCATATGAGAGAAATAACCTGTTTATAATGACAATTTTGTGGGGGGAAAAAGAATTGCATGCAAAGAATTGTGGGAATAAATTACAACTTCAAAAAACTCACCATGCCTCTTACTAAACATTAGAATGTCTACTTTCCAAAATAGGATAATTTGAGGGGTATTTGTACTGTTCTGGCTTGTTAGTATCTCAAGAAATGAGATAGGTACTTCAGGTGTGATCAATTTACTATGATTGGCACCATAGCTTATAGATTCTATAACCTTCATAAAGACCAAATAATATACACACATTTTTTTTTTTTTTTTTCTACCAAAGATATGTCGCAGTATACATTTTGGTCAAAATGTATGAAGAAAAATGACTAATTTGCAAAATTTTATAACAAAGAAATTTTTTCTTTTTTTTTTTTTTTTTTTTTTTGCTAAATTTTCGTTCTTTTTTTCATTTATAGCGCAAAAAATAAAAAATTCATTGGTTTAATACCACCAAAAGAAAGCTCTACATGTGTGAAAAAGGACAGAAATTTCATATGGGTACAGAGTTGCATGACTGAGTAATTTTCATTCAAATTCTGAAAGCTGAAAATTGGCCTGGTTAAGAAGGGGTTATAAATATATTTTGTTGGGATTTTATGTGATATACCAACACCAAAGTGGCACATAATTGTGAATTGGAAGGAAAATGATAAACGTTTTTCACTATATTTTTACAAATATCTGAAAAGTGTGGCGTGCATTTGTACTCGGCCTCCTTTACTCTGTTAACCCCAACTTAAATCTAGTGGAACCAATTGCCTTCAGACGTCACCTAATTAGTAAATAGAGTCCACGTGTGTCATTTATCCCAGTATAAATACAGCTGTTCTGTGAATCCCAGACAGGTCAGGGATTAAAGTGTGGAGAAGTTTAAAGCAGGGTTAGGGTATAAAAAAAAATATCCCAAGCTTTGAACATCTCACGGAGCACTGTTCAATCCATTATCCCGAAAATGGAAAGGACACAATGGGCACAACTGCAAACCTACCAAGACATGGCTGTCCACCTAAACTGACAGGCCAGACAAGGTGAGCATTATTCAGAGAAGCAGCAAAGAGGCCCATGGTAACTCTGGAGGCGCTGCATAGATCCACAACTCAGGTGGCAGAATCTGTCCACAACGCAAACTATTAATTCTGCACTTCACAATTCTGGCCTTTATGGAAGAGTGGCACAAAGAAAGCCATTGTTGAAAGGGAGCCATCAGAAGTCCCGTTTGCAAGAAGCCATGTGTAGGACACAGCAAACAGTGGTAAAATGGTAGGTGGACTTTTTTTTAACTATCAACAGCTCAACTTAGTTGTGTGGTCCCTTCACCCTGAGGTGTTTGCAGACATTTTTCTCAGGTGGGGGTTGCTGGATGGGGATCTCTTCAGTCCAGATTCAGCAACAAGCTGGACAGGTTTGTGTCACAGAGCAGGCATCCTAAGGCGTTTGCGGTTGATGCCCTTGTGTCTCCTTGAGATTAATTTTCACTGATCTTTGTCTTTCCTCCCCTGCGGCTTCTTCCTTGCTTGTTGCATAGGATTAAAGAGGCTGTTCTAGTGACTATGATCCTGCCTTCTTGGCCTAAAAGATGTGTGCAGTCATTGTAAATCTTTTAGCAGTCAAGCCGTGGGTTTTTCCACATTTGCTGTTTTACTATCTTCCATCTTGCTTTTATGGCCACTGGCTTTGACAGCACGCCCTTGAAGCCCAACTACAGAGGGAACCCCAATTCCATAAAAGTTGGGACATTTTGCAACTAATTAGGTTAATTGGCAACAGGTCTCTACATGATTGGGTATAAAAAGAGCATCATGGAGAGTCAGAGTGTGTCCAAAGTAAAAATGGGCACAGGGTTACTCTGTGAATCTGTGAAAAGCTGCATCTAAAAATTGTCGGATAATTTCAGAATAATGTTTCTCAAAGTAAAATTGCAAAGGCTTTATATCATCTACATTGCACAATATCAAAAGATTCAGAGAGTCTGTGCAAGGGTCAAGGCTGAAATGTAATAATGCATACCTGTGATCTTCGAGCCCTCAAACAGAACTGCATTAACCTCTTGCCGACCGTATAACATACTTTTACAGCTATGCGGCTATCCTACACTGGATGTACTCATGGCCAATGGATGCCCCCTGACACCTGCTGATTGGCTAGGAGAGAGGTTGGACAGGGAGTAAAATCCACCCCCTTCCCTTGGTAAAAGCAGCACACACAGTACACAAAAACACTGGCTAGGCACACATTTTAAAGTGATTGTAAAGGCAGAAGGTTTTTTTTATCTTAATGCATTCTATGCATTATATATATATATATATATATATATATATATATATATATATATATATATATATATACACATATATTATATTACATACCCCAGTTCTTATTACAATGTATTGCCCCCTTTAACATCAATGACAGCTTGAAGTCTTTTGTGGTATTTGTGGATGAGGCTCTTTATCTTCTCAGATGGTAAAGCTGCCCTTTCCTCTTTGCAAAAAGCCTCCTGTAAATTATTGGGCTGTCTTGCATGAACTGCACATTTGAGATCTCCCCAGAGTGGCTCAATGATATTGAGGTCAGGAGACTGAGATGGCCACTCCAGAACCTTCTGCTGTAGCCAATGACAGGTCGACTTGGCCTTGTGTTTTGGATCATTGTCATGTTGGAATGTCCAAGTACGTCTCATGCGCAGTGTCCTGGATTTGGGCTTTGAGCCACAGCACCTTCTGGATAGAAAAGGGCTGAGACGATCGCTTCCTAAAATTTTAGGAAGGATTCAGTTCTTCCAGTAGCTATGTAAATGGAGGCATTGTAAAAAGTCAATTGAAGTAAATAGACTTTTTTGTACCAGTATGTAGTTCAGCGGGAGGCTAAATACAGCTTTATCATTTGAAGTCTACATCTCTCTCTAGTTAGATTATAGTTGTGGACGAAGAGAGAGGCTTTTAAGTAGGGCTGTAACTAACTATTATTTTAATAATCGATTAGTTGACCGATTGTTTTGATCGGATAATAACTTTAAAAAAAGTGTGGTGTATAAATTGGTTAATATGTAAAGTTTAAAAAAAAAAAGGCACACTTATGCAGTTTTTGCTTTTAAAAGTGTTTCTGCAGTGCTTTTTGCTGTGCGTTTTTGCACACGTGATTTTGTTGCAATTTGCATTTTGCTTTTTTTATGCTTTTTTTTTGGCCAATTTGTTGAGTCGAATAAAAAACGCAAATCACAGCAAAAACAAACTACATGCTTTTCTGCAGCTTCTCCATTGAAGTCTATTGAACCACAAAATGCACCGTTTTGCATTGCAAAAAGTCCTTGACCCTTTCCAAATACATAGCGGCTGAAAAAAGCATATATGTAAACGTGTCCCATAGGAAACCATGTTAAATGAACTGTAGTGCGTTACTGTAAAAAAACACAAAAACGCAAAGGTGTGAACCAGGCCTAAGATGTTTAGTAGCAGCAGCATGCTTTTTTTGGATTACCTGTCATAAACTAAAATTAGCACCTTTTTATAGCACAAAAAGAGCAGGTAATAGCTACTATAAGGGGTTAAGTTATACTATGAATCCGTGAAAGTAATAATGTATATTACTTATAGTATAATAAATATACCCAGAAGTAGAATGTATGGCCATCCACCTAAAAGCAGAGACTTTTTTTTATTTTTATGGATATGATCATTTTAAATATTATGCACAATACTGGTAAAAGTTTGCTTTAAATGTAATTGTAATACCTTCTATTACCTCCAGTCTATCAGCCTCCACCTTCTCTGGGTTCAGATGCTGATCTTCCCTGCATAGTCTTTAGGCCCCTTTCACACGGGCACCGTCAGTTTAGCCACGTTTAAAACGTATCCGTTCTTATCCGTTGCTTCATCCGTCTTCATCCGTTCCGTTAATCTCCGTTTTCATTCGTCTATATCCGTTTTCATCCATTAATGTACACGTTTACATCCGTTTTTTCATCTGTTTACAGCAGTTTCTTTGCATTTAAGGAAATTACCCAGAAAGCCTTGCTCCACCCATCCTACATTGCCATGCGTGAACAATTTGCCGACTACTTTCTATCTCCATCAGGAGACGTTTCATGGCAGTACCAATAAATATACATCTATAGTGTATGTACAAAACCACAAAGTGCTGTGATAGTTATTTAAGATAAAACTAAACTACAAAAATCAAATAAATTATGTGAGGCTGCTATCAATAAAGAGTGCTCAGAATCTCTACAAATCAATAAATAAATAAGATTGAAGCGCTTCACTGCGTGATCAGTGGAAAATAAATAAGTGTGTAACCAACACAAAAATCCAGCTACTGTGCAATGAGAATGCAGCTAAAATAAGTGACCACACGTGTTTAAAACTAATAAATACCTGTGTCACAATAAAAGTTGTTACAAATACATATAAATACGGTGAAATGTCAAACCGGATGATTAGCTATAAATAAATACTGATTATTACCAAATAAATAAAAAAAATATAGACACACTGATGATATAAAATAAGTGTGTGAAAAGACAAGACAACCAATTCAAATGGAGGGTAAAATGTAGTCCCAGTGCTAAAAGTTCTAAAATTGCTTAATTGGAGTACTCCCTTGTTATTCCTGAACGATGGTATCATTCAGCTCCAACCTCCATAGGATGTGGTTTTCAGCACCAGCAATCATATGTAAAGCAAATAAAGAAAGACATTTAATTGCGCAACACGTGTGCCCCATATTAGGAAAGGCATATGCAGATGTGATTAGCAGTCAGCCGCCAAGGACGAGAGCAGGATTGCTGCAGTACACAGCCACATTGACAGACTGCACAGTGCGTCCTAGGCTCCTCCCATGCGTTGCGTCACCGTCACGTGACTTTCTCAAGGATATATATATATATATGTATATATATATATATATATATATATATATATATATATATATATATATATATATATATATATATATATATTGCAGTGCAAATTTAAATGTATTAATTTGGGTATTTCATCGTGTTTTGATAGCATAAAAAGACACAAAAGCACATGATATGTTCAAAACAGTTTTAGTTTTATTATTCTACATAACCCTTTTAAAATAAAGGCTTTTTCACTTTGTTTTTTTTATTTGTCAAAGAAGGAACTTTGAATTATTTCTTCAAAAAGGATCTTAACTGATCGGACGTTGACGGACATTGTCAGTTAACGTCAGTTAATATCTGTTTTGACGGATCTGGACGTAGCTTTCTACGTTCAAAAAAACGGAAGCGGAGGTTAACTGATGGTAAGGGATGGTCATCCATTTGCCCATAGGATTGCATTGTCGTCCGTCGACGGATGGAAGAAAAACGGATAGACTGTCCGTCCGTGTGAAAGGGGCCTTAAAGTGTTTTTTTTTTTTTTTTTTAACAACAAACTTGTTATACTTACCTGCTCTGTGTAATGGCCCGGATCCTCCTTTTCTTAGGTCCCCCATTGACGCTTCTTGCTCCTCCTGCCTTCAGAGTGCCCCAATAGCAAGCTGCAAAGTATAGTATAGAGTGCCCCTATAGCAAGGTAAAAAAAAACTTCCGCCTTTAAAACCACTCACTTCCTGCCCAGGACTACATGTCCCATGAGGCATTGCTCCTTAAACATTCACAAGTTCTCAGGTACTTACTGTATGGAGGGTGTACTGAGCTGTATGTGTGCTGCACTGTGCCTTTTGACATGTATGGACAGTGTACTGAGCTGTATGTGTTCGTCACTGTATTTCCTGATATGTAAACCAATAATACATTCTGTATGCAGGCCAACTAATCGGCTGACCAACTAATCAATTATGAAGATAGTTGAAAACTATTTTCATAATCGATTAGTTGTCGATTAATCGATTAGCTGTTTCGGCCCTACATTTCAGAGACACCAGTTGCTTTGTAAATTTGTACCACTGTGTTCCGGCGAATGGTAGACAGGATGAATACATCACTTTTGTCCTTCCGTTTTACTGCTAGTTGTTCTTCATTGCGCAAGCAGACTTTTTCCCCCTTTCTAAGTTGGGTGTTAACAAGCCATTGGGGGACGCCCCTGCAATTAGGTTGCATGGTGCCACAGCAGCCAATTTTTTTAGGAAACAAAAGTGGCACACTTGCATAAAATTATCCACATACAATGGTCCCTCATGTTGAACAAGGGGGACAGCAAGTCCCACACTGACAGACATCTCGCCACTGGTCCCCATGTAGACTGGGCATCCGGGGGGCTCCACGTGACTCTCTTCCCTCATAAATTCTAACGTGGTATGTATAGCCTGTGGCCTTCTCAAATACCTTATACATTTTGACCTCATATCTGGCATGCTTGCTGGGGAGGTATTGCTCGATTGCAATCCTGCCAGTAAAAATTTGCGCAGCGGTTTTTCAAATGCAGTTTTTGGGAAAAAAATACACTTTTTTTTTAAATTTTAATGCAAAAAAAAAAAAACATAATACATAGCCCAAGTTTTTAGTAAAATAAATATAAAAGATGTCATGCCAAGTAAATAGATACTAAATATGTCACGATTTAAAATTGCACACGCCCACACATCGGCGACAAACATACATTTTACTATCCAGAGGCGATGCTTTAACCACTTCAGCCCCGGAAGAATTTACCCCTTTCCTGACCAGAGCACTTTTTACAATTTGGCACTGTGTCGCTTTAACTGCTAATTGCGCGGTCATGCAATGCTGTACCCAAACGAAATGTGCGTCCTTTTCTTCCCACAAATGGAGCTTTCTTTTGATGGTATTTGATCACCTCTGCGGTTTTTATTTATTGCGCTATAAACGGAAAAAGACCGAAAATTTTGAAAATAAAAGATATTTTCTACTTTTTGTTATAAAAAAAAAATCCAATAAACTCAATTTTAGTCATACATTTAGGCCAAAATGTTTTCAGCCACTTGTCTTTGGTAAAAAAATGTCAATAAGCGTATATTTATTGGTTTGCGCAAAAGTTATAGCGTCTACAAACTAGGGTACATTTTCTGAAATTTACACAGCTTTTAGTTTGACTGCCTATGTCATTTCTTGAGGTGCTAAAATGGCAGGGCGGTACAAACCCCCCCCCCCCCCCAAAATGACCATTTTGGAAAGTGGACACCCCAAGGAAATTGCTGAGAGGCATGTTGAGCCCATTGAATATTATTTTTTTTTGTCCCAAGTGATTGAATAATGACAACAAAAAAAACACCAATGCAGTAGAGCTGCACGATTCTGGCTAAAATGAGAATCACGATTTTTTCGCTTAGAGGATAGATCACGATTCTCGCGGCGTAACATCTTTCACATTATAACAAAAAAATTGTGCTAACTTTACTGTTTCGTTTTTTTTTTTTTTTATTGAAGTGTATTTTTTCCAAAAAAATTGCATTTGAAAGACCGCTGGGCAAATACAGTGTGACACAAAATATTGCAGCAATTGCCATTTTATTCCCTAGGGTCTCTGCTTAAAAAAAAAAAAAAAGTTAGTCTCAAATGATATACCAAGTACGTGATTTGGCGGCAAGTGGTTAAACACTTCATGTTTTCTATTGTGAATAAAATCTGGGTTTATATTTTAAATCCTTGCATTCTGTTTTTTTATGTTTTTTATACAGTGTCCCAACTTTTTTGGAATTGGGTTTGTATGTGAATCAGGACATTGTGTTGCCATCTTTTTGTCCTAATCCTAGTCATCCTCACTCTTTGGATGTTGTTGAGTGTTTTTTTTTTTCTACCTGAGGGTCATTGTAAAGGTCAGGCAACTTCTCCACCATCATTTCTAGGTGGATTTGTCAGCTCATCTCTCAAACCTATGTTATCAAGGGAAAGGTTCCTCCTTTCCTGGTAAAGGCCCATTTCTCCAGGAATGTGCTTCCTTTTGCGATTCAGTATCAAGCTTTTGTTCAAATTTGTTAGGCTTCTACGTGGTTCTCTCTTCAGATGTTTATGAAGTTCCACCAGGCAATTCTCCCGCTCTACAATACTCTGGTCTGGCCACACCTAGAGTATGCTGTCCAGTTCTGGGCACCAGTCCTTAGGAAGGATGTACTGGAAATGGAGCGAGTACAAAGAAGGGCAACAAAGCCAATAAAGGGTCTGGAGGATATTGGTTATGAGGAAAGGTGAGCACTGAACTTATTCTCTCTGGAGAAGAGACGCTTGAGAGGGGATATGATTTCAATATGCAAATACCATACTGGTGACCCCACAATAGGGATAAAACTTTTTCACAGAAGGGAGTTTAACAATATTCATGGCCACTCATTAAAATTAGAAGAAAAGAGATTTAACCTTAAACTACATAGAGGGTTCTTTACTGTGAGAGCAGCAAGGATGTGGAATTCCCTTCCACAGACGGTGGTTTCAGCAGGGGTGCATTGATTAGTTTAAAAAAACTATTATACAAGCACCTGAACGACCGCAACATACAGGGATATACAATGTAATACTGACATATATTCACACACATAGGTTGGACTTGATGGACTACAGATAACCAAAAATTCCTAATCACCTTAATCCCTTTCTCTGAGTTCTTTTGAAGGGTTTGTTAACCCATTTATATAAGACTATGCCAGCCCCTCTATTAGAGGCTGGCATAGCACACGATGTATGTATTTTTAAAAAACGAGCATTCTAAATACCGCATTTGAGCTGTCTTCAGGCCGGTCACATGACTCGTAGCCGCTTTACAGCTGTCAGCCGGGGAGATCACGTGGCCCCTCGTCTCCTCCGCAGAAGCAATGTCTCTGAGCTGTAAAGTCAAGTGACCGGCCTGAAGACAGCTCAAATGCGGTATTTAGAATGCTCGTTTTTAGACTGGATTTACATAGTGTGGTATGCCAGACTCTGCTGCCAGTGACCATTGTACAGTTTTATTTTTAATAATAGCAGAGAGGCGGAGACAGAGACATACCTGACGGGCAGGAAGGAGGGGGGAGAGGGAGGAAAGCAGGGCAGCGTATAACGGAGAGACGTACTCTGACCACGGTGATCAGGGCTGAGCAGCCCTGGTTATTGTGGTCTGTACAGAGATGCATACAGGGAGGTTTTTTTTTTTACAGTTTAGAGGGGGGCAGATTACACAGCACAAGCACTGTGCTGTGTAATCTGCTTTAAGGGACTAGGATCTGTATATTATTTTTTGGGGGTTAAACACTTTAAGGATAAAGCTTCCTCCCTTCTTATGGTAGTTATTGCCATTGTAGGTATGGTCCCTGGGAACTGGTATTAATGCTCAGTCCTCCTTTAGATGGCAGTGTAACCCATGCTTCGTTTTTTCAGTAAACCCAAAGAAAGAGATTTTACAGTAAGTGCAAAAATATTTTACCCTCGTCTGAAATTAGTATTTTTATGCCTGTTATTTAAAAAATTTTACAGCTCACCTTATGGAAAACACAGATGTCACTTATGTAGCTGGACCGCCATTATTACCTGTGGAACCAGATATCCCAGTTGAAGCTTTAAGTTCTCAAAGACCTCGTGCTGGTGAGTTTATCAGGGCCGTTCTCTTTCTTATGGTATTAAACACTCATCTCCATGAACTTTATTTCCAGTCTGCCTTATATAACAGCAGCACCTGAAACGCATGCCTGATGTACCATGTGTGCTTACAGAATATATTACATAGAATACTTAAATCATGTTGTATGGCTTAAATGAACAATGAAGCTATACCTCTAATAGTACTGCACATGCAAATAATGAAATGGCATTTGACTGTGCCTAGAATTGGATGTCTCCTTATATGCTAACCATGTACAATTAAGCCCAAATATGTGGTTATAACACACACGTTTTTGCACAATATAATACTGCCTATGTAAACTATTAAAGCTGAAGTTTAGCTAAAAATATTTGTTGCCCAACAGCTTTAGGCACATCACTTACTTAATATGGAGGATGTCCCATGTCATGCAGGCAGCTAAATCCTGTAGAAATCTTCACTACAAGCTCTCTGTCTGGCTCTGAACTTTGGATGTGCAGGGACTTGATAGCTTTAAGCTCCAGGTTGAGGAGTTATGAAAAAGTTCCAGATGAGGACCCCCAAACTCAGTTCTTTCATTGCTTTCACTAACTGTAGCACAATTTGTAAATGGGCGAGAATCTGATAACTCAAAGGATTCTCTCTCCCCTTCACAGATCGATGGAGGGGGCCACTCCTCATCTGACATTTTTCTCAACTGCTCAGCCCAAAGCTCTTTTGGCCCTGCTTCTCCTGTGGGTCACAGGAGTGCAGTTAATTCTGATTCAGCCTGATGGCTGACCTCACTCAGCCGCTCTGGAGGGATCCCGACTTTAATGTTGGGATCCACCCAGATGCCTGAGCAGCAGCTGGCTCAGCGTATCACCGAGAGCCTGAGCCAACCACTCCCGCTCCCTCCACAGCCCAGCGCTTCAGTGAGCTCTGGAGGGGAAGAGTAGAAAGCCTGACTGACTGTTACCGCCCTCTGCTCACTGAAAACTGAGTGATCAGTGGTCTTTGATCGCTTAGTTCTCTGTCTTAGAGGCGGCAGGGGATCGATGCTGCACTTAGGTAAGTACAGTAGGTATGCATTTTGTTTTGAAACCCCATACTTCTCTTTTAATCCCTTGCGTACCAGAAGTTCAGAGACACTAAGAGAACCTGACATCAGTGCAGTGAAGATTTCTAGAGCATCCAGCAGTCTGCATGACATGGGGCATCTTTCATTACTAGCAAGTAGTGTTGGGCAAACGGTTCGGCCCGAACATTGGCTGTTCGCCCCATTAGGGGAACACCTGAATTTGCTGCACAGTGCATTCTGGGCCCTGATTGGGCAAAGCTGTGCCCAATCAGGGCACAGTAAAAGCTGGTTGTTAAAAGGTTTGTTACCCAAAAAAAACAGATCCTGTTCCCTTAAAGCATGTTACACAGTAGAGTGCTTGTGCTATGTAATTTGGCCCCTTCTATCACCTGAAAAAACCTGGCTGATCCTGCCTAGCTATACCCTTCCCCCTGTAAACTGACCACGGTTTAACATGGCTGCTGATCCCTGACACTGTGGTCAGTTTATGTGCCTCCGTCATCTGCAGCCCTGCTCTGTCCTTCTCTATCGTCCTCTCCTCCCTCCCTGCCGGTCTTCTTTGTGTCAGTGGCCGGCCCTTCCCCTCCTGCTGATATTACAACTACAATAAAAACATGCCATCCCCTCTGTAACATAACATTATGTGCCCCTGTGTCTGTGTTAAAAAAAAAAGCTGCCGATCTGTACCTATATCAGAACGTCTCCCAGCGCTCCCGTGACTCCTCGGCTCTCTCTCCTACCTCCTCCCTGGCTGACGTCAGCGGGAGTGCTTGGCCCCGCCCGCTATAGCTGTCAGCCAGGCAGAGGAGAAAGCTGAGGAGTCATGTAAGCGCCGGGAGATGCTCTGCTCTGATATAGGTACAGATCGGCAGCATTTTAATATGACACAGGGGCACATAACATTATGTTACAAAGAGGATGACATGTTTTTATTGTGGTAGCTTAACAACCACTTTAAGGAGTGGGGCCGGGCATCCTTAATATCCGCTGAGTGATCAGCTGTCAATGAGCTTCCCTGCTGACAGCTGAATTAAAAATAAAATTGCCGGTAAAAAAAACAAAGACGGTACGGGGGTCCGTCCCCCCCCAATCCACACCAGACCCCTTTTATGGCCAATTGCTTGCATACCAGCCATAAAAAAATGGGCAATTTTTGATTTTTCATATTCAGCTCCTATAGACTTCAATGGAGTTCACTGTTCTGGGCAGAACTTCTCCCCTGTTCGGGAGTTCTGCTGCGAACCGAACGGAGGTGTTCAGCCCATCTCTACTAGCAAGTAAGCCTGTAGGGCTAAAATATTTTTACCTATACTGAGTTTATTCTCATAATACTTTTTTTAAAAGTATCTCTTAATCGTAAAGTACAATGCACAGACTGATTAGATTAGAGATTTTATTTTTTTTCAAAGCCGTCTTTTTACGGAAAAAAAAACAAGTGGAATATGTTCTTTTACAATGATAAATATTATGTCATAGCATTCAAACTATATAACATGAAGACCTTAATGAAAGAATTCTGAGACTTTATGTAAATTCTTAAATTATTCCAAGTTCTCTCCGCTGAAGACACACAAATCCTGGAATACAATTCAAGTCACACTTTTTCTCAATGCAGTTCTCAAACAAGCAAAATATGCATTTCTGCCACCAGGGTCAAAGGAAAGTATTTTACAGTTAAAGTGGTTGTTAAGCCACTAGTATAAAAAGTTCCCATCCTCTCTGTATTAGAACAATAAGTTCCCCTGTCTGTTATATCATAAATATGCTTATGTGTACTGATAACACACCGTCTTCCTGCGATCAGTTGCCTTCTCTCCTCTGCCAGGCTTACAGTTCCAGTGGGTGGGCTGAGCACTGCCAGGGAGGAGAGGCGAGACAGAGCTGAAGAGTCACATGATCACAGGAAGACGGTGTGTTATCAGTACAGATAAGCATATTTATGATATAACAGACACAGGGGAACTTTGTGTTCTAATACAGAGGGGATGGGAGCATTTAATGTTCAGTATGAGGGAGGAGCCGGATGTGGGCTAGGTCTCGCTGCCGTTGCTGAGCCTGGGTAGCTCGGCGTCCCTCTAGCTGTGATGCACGCCAGGAGCTGCTCACAGACCGTGTGCTAACCCCCAGACGCCCCCCCTAGTGTCGTGCTCCGCCGTCCGTTCCTGACGTCCTCTCATCCAGTCTCTTAATCACGGAAGTCGGCTGCACCGGGCGGAGGTAGTGGGAGTGGCGTGCCCGTGACTGGGCTCGTAGCGGCAAGTGGCCGCTGCAGTTTGGAGCTCGGTCGTGGGCGCCGTGCCTCCCTGGGTGTGTGCTGATGCTCGTGAGCATGGAGCGAGGATGCAGACAGGCATGAGTCAGCATTTAGAGGACTTGGCAGAGATCATTTGGCAGGAGCTGAGGACGGAGAGCAACAGATGAAACAAGGGAATCCCAACGACAGGTGAAAGCCCCTCGAGTCCCAAAGGAGCTGTGTAAGCTCCGTGCAGTAGGGTAAGATCTCGGTCCATTACTACCTTGAAAGGAGGGTAAGTGACTACATGCAATACCAAAAAATTTAATGGATACTTCCCCATATGGGACTTTTGGTGTATTACTATATATGTTAGCACTTCCATAAAAGTAACAGTATAACAATTACTGAAGGCTGGGACTAAAGAGGCTTGAACTAGAAATATGGGGGGACTCTGCGTGTGTGCTGCTGGAGGAGAGGAATGTTCTAGAGGAGGACGCGGAATAGTGGTGAGACCCTCCTGACAGAGGGGCCCTGGGGGGGCTCTAGGGTAAACTCCCTGATAATCTTTCCATGGCATTTTTCCGCAACTCTGAAGCAATAAGACCCTTCCTAACTTTTTAACAAAAACAAACATAAGGGCTATTACTAGGCGGGGAAGAGGGGTGAAGGGAAGAATCGCACCACGTACGGTTTGTATTTTATTCTATTTTTTTGCCGCGTTTCCATAAAGAAGGAAGAAATGAGAGGCAAATTTGCAAGAGGCGCCACTGCTAACCCGCCTAGAACAAGCGCAAGTCCTGGCGCCATCAGGAAATATATGGTGAACGAGCCCAGCAAAGCAAGCCCGGATAAACCAACAGTGGCCAAAAATAAAACTCCAGATCGTCCAGTTAAAGTTGGGACAAGAAGTCAAGTGGCTGATACGGAAACAAGACCTGGTAGTGAGGTAGAGGCTGAAGTGCCAATGGTGCCCCAACAGGAAAAACATCTTCCCACTAAGGGGGAAATAGCAGAAATGTTTGCAAAACTGGAGGCCTCAATTAAAGAGGAGATCAGTACTGTGCACGAGAATATGACCCACATTCTAAAAAGAGTGGAGGAAGCTAAAAATATCATGGATAAGCAAGATGCAGAAATTAAAAAACTGAAACACCAGATGGAAGCATTGCAGATTGAACAGAGAAATATAAGGTATAGAATGGAGGACCAAGAGAACCGTAGTAGAAGAAAGAACCTCCGGATTAGAGACCTTCTGGAAGCGCAAGGTAAAAAGGAGAATCTACAGGATAAAATGGAGGCAATCTTCAAAGATCTGAGGAACCCTAGTGAAGTATGCAGTAAATTAAAACTAGACAGGGTGCACAGGATCAGAAAACCTGCGGAAATTAGGGGAGATGTTCCGCGCGATGTTGTAGTGCGTTTCCACAACTACCAAGACAAAGAGCAGATTAGTTTAAATTTAAGGTAAAACCTGCAAACAAAGTATGGGGAAACAACCTTACACATCTTCCAAGACCTGTCTGCAGAAATCCTGTTTAGGAGAAGAATTTTGAAACCTCTACTTGCGACCCTAAAAACGCACGAGGTACAATACTCCTGGGGGTTACCTGCCTGTTTAATCGGACGTAAGGAGGGCTGATTGGCTACGTTGAGATTCCCGGAGGAAACACAAAAATTTTGCCAACGCCTAGGAATTCCACCAATAGAGATTCCGGGTTGGTGGGAGAAAACTGCCAACCAGGAGCATACAGGGGAACGAATTACCTGGAATCCAAAAATTTCTGCAAAAGAGTATCGGGGTCAAAATAGACAGAGGACTTAATAAGGACAGAATTAAGGCAGTGCTCTGCCCTCTTCATTATTTGGGCGGGAGGGGGTGCGTGCGCGGGGGCCGACCGGGATAGTCATTTCCTCATACCCAGGGGGAAATCTTCGGGCTTGATTTATTCCCACACCTCGTTCCACCCCCGGGGGTTAACCGGGAGGCCGGGTGGAGTTAGAGGGCCACGGCTTGTTTTGGGCCTATGGGAGGCCAGCTTTTGCCCCCAATGTATGGGGAAGGAGGGAGGGGGGGTAGGAGGGGATGGGTTCTGAGGGGGGGTGGGGGGGCGGGAGGAGGGAGAGTTGGGGGGGGGGGCGAGTAGGTGGGGAGGGGAGGGGGGGTGGAAAAGAAGGGGCTCTACAGCCAAATGGGTCATGAGCTTGTACCATAAAGAAAAGTATATTAATGAGAATGAGAGAGGATGCCCAGTATAAAAATTCTCTCCTATAATGTCCGGGGCTTGAACTCCCATGTCAAACGCTCTAATATCCTATGCGAATTTAAGTTTTTGAATGCCAATGTGGCGATGCTACAAGAGACGCATCTAAATATTAGTAAGAATCAAAAAATTTATTCTAGCGATTTCCCAGTTTGGTACTATGGTGACTCACCAATAAAAGGGGCCAGAGGAGTTGCCATGGGGTTTGCCAGGGAGACCAGATTTGAATTGGAGGAGTCGTTGGCCGACCCAGAGGGTCGGTTTCTCTTCCTAAATGGCAAAATCAATGGCCAGAAGTTCTCCTTGGCAAACATCTATGGGCCAAATAGAAACACTTATAGAAAAGTTATAGGAATTCTGGCAAAATTTGAAGAATTTAAGACAGGAAAAGCTATTGTTGCAGGAGATTTCAATATATGCTTATACCCTGGAAAGGATAGCTCATCACATGCCCGGGGGAGGGGGGGAGCCTGAGCAGGTAAACTCAAAAAGAAGCTGCAATTGCTTCAGCTGGTAGATGTATGGAGGATCCAGCATGGTGACATAAGGGACTATACCTTCTACCCCCCTCGTGCATGTGACTAATGTTCAGTATGAGAGAGGGGGGGGGGCGCGCTGACATGAGCAGACAGAGAGGTGAGGGGGGAGAGGACACAGGAGACAAATAGCAGAGCTGCGGATGACTGAGGCACGTACGCTGACACGGTGTCAGGGCTCAGCAGATAGATCATGGTCAGCGTACGGGGGGTGGGCTTTGTCAGGCAGGTGATACAGGGGCCAAATGACACAGCACAAGCAGTCCAAGGACCTCGACTATGGAATGCTCTTCCAACCAACATCCGCATGGAAGAAAACCACCAGGCCTTCAGGAAAAAACTAAAGACCTTCCTTTTCTAGAAGCTGAGGCGATTCAGTTCGCATTTGCAGCGCTTTACAAATCATTCATTCACAAGCGCTGTGCTGTATAACATGCTTTAAGGCAGTGGTTCTCAACCTGGGGGTCGAATGACGATTTGCCAGGGGTCTCCGAATCCTGGGCTGTTCCTGAAGCCCGCACCGCTCTCCCAGACTTTTGGCGGCCGCCCAGCAGGGCTGTCCCTGGAGCCTGTAGCGCCCTGCTGGACTGTTCCTGGAGCCTGCAGCTGCCCATTCAGTTCACGGCATGGCTGGGAGGCAGAGACTAGAGGTCAGCTTTCTGGTGAGGAATGTGAAGTGGGAGGGGCCGGAGGAGACCCTATCTCCTGATTTCGGCATAGGTGTCACTGCTGCGAGACACCACAGAGCTGGAGACACAGTGAAGTGCGGAGACACAGTGAGTAACACTACCTATGATTAGAGTTGTCATTAAAAGTCCCCACTACAGTTCTCAGATCAGCAGATGACCTTGATCAAGGGCACCTAAGTTGGCTGATCAGAACTCCCCCCAGCACTGCCACTGATCCCCCCCCCCCCCACTGCAGGCGGACCGTGTGTAAGGCTGCATTGATGGGCATTTAAAATGTAAGTTTTTTCCTTAAACTTCCCTCCTGAACTTGGGGTGCGAGTTATATGCCTATAAATACGGTACTGGTCTTGCCTTGGGTGGTGACAACCCACGCTACAAAAATTTTACTGTTGGGGTTTCCCACAACTTGGGAAATTTTATCAAGAGGTCACGGCACTAGAAAGGTTGAGAACCATTGCTTTAAGGCAGGGGTCTCAAACTGGTGGCCCTCCAGCTGTTGCAAAACTACAAGTCCCATGAGGCATTGCAAGGCTGACAGTTACAAGTATGACTCCCACAGGCAGAGGCATAAAGGGACTTTTTTCATAACAGCTGGAGGGCCGCCAGTTTGAGACCCCTGCTTTAAGGGAACAGGATCTGTTTTTTTTTTTTTTTGGGGGGGGGTGTAACAAATGCTATAAAACAAAAATTGGATTTTAGTATGGTTTTGAAATATGCAGCTGTGAGCAGAATCTTGATTTGTTACAGTATGTTATGTTTGCATGTGTTTGACCATTTTGACTACATATTGTCATGTGCATGATATGTTGTAGACTTGAGACAACACCAAAAGAGCCCTTTCAAATGTACCCAAATACAAATATTGGCTGTTTTAGTCTTGTGTAGTATTCACAATTGTGTGATTTTGCACATGTACACAGAATGCACAAAAAGCACATGTCACACTAGCAATGCCATTGATGGTAATGGTGCTCCAAACGTAGCAAGCAAGATACGCAGGTTTGTGCACGAAAATAAATGAGCTGTCCAATTTGTGAAGTATGCATATACACGCTACATAGTGTGAATGGAGACTTAAAGTTCATCGGAACTAGGAGTATTTGTAATGGTCCTACTTGTGAAAGGAGTAATATGATATGCAACTGGTTTCCTGACTAGTATTTGTAACGCAATTACTAGCATATCTATCTTTTTACTAAGCCTGAAAAGAGGATGTAGTTTGTCTGCCCTCAAGCTTCGTTTATTGCTGAAGGGGCTCCATATGTTTGCATTGTCTGCTTGGCTGAGCATAGATAGTTTTGCTATATAAATGAGAATAGGAATTGTTACCAGTTGCTTTTAATATCAGTTGTTAAAGATAATAACAGTAGCAGTTGCTCAGCAGAAAGAATGCTATTTTCACCACAAATCTTGTTGGTTTGGGGTGTCTGGCAGTGCGTACTACAGCATATAAACATGAATTCTTGCCTGATTATTCCATTTTGAAATGTTTTTGTACCCAAGAACATATATACACACACACACACAGGAAAATAATTATTTGATCCTCTGCAGGTTTTGTAAGTTTGCCCTCTAATTTTATCATAGTTGTATTTTAAATGATCGAGACCGAATATCAACCAAAAATCCAGAAAAAGCACATGATACAAATGTTAAAAAATTGAGTTGCAGTTCATTGAGTAAAATAAGTATATGATCCCCAACCAACAATAATTCTGGCTCCCACGGACTGGCTACAGTATGTGTAAGCAAAAAAAATTCCGCGCTAGAAGCACAAAAGGACAAGCAGCAGTAAACAGTGCGACAACACCAAAAACAGAGAAAATTATATATAAACTGCGCTAAACAAAAGTTATATGTGTTGAGGTAGATAAATAATGCAATCTATCACCAAAAAAAATTTTTTTAAAAAATACACAAATCAAATGAATAAAGTCCAAATTTCCCACGTGGTAGGTATTCAGTATAAATGTAAAATGCTGATCCAAATGAGCTGTGATTGCTCTTACCAGAACTCCAAAGAAATATGCGGATGGCAAAAAACCCTTGCCGGGGCCTCTGGGGTATTGGACCAAACAGCACCGTCCGTGGTCAGATCAAAATCCCCTCACGACTCACGGTGATACACAGGCTTGTATTGGGTTAAGAGCTGACATATAGCTGGCAAGAAGCACCTTGATAAGTCCTCATTACACGAAGTCCACATCGTCAGTATACCACCCAGAATAGAATAATAAACTCTCCATGGTGAAGCACGTTTTAAAAGCAGATTTAATAAACAAAGTATTGCACTTACATAATAAAAGCACTTAGTATCGCATCAGTAAATGTCGCCGGCCGGCATACAAGCATGGAAGCGAAGCTCGTCCTACTTCCTGGTCACGTGGTAGCGTCGCTGCGTGCGTACCCAGACGCGTTTCGTCATCAAAAGGACGTTCTCAATGGGGACGAGCAGCGCAGTGAGCCACCACCATTAAATAGACATCCAAGCCTCGTTTTGAGTTGCGAGGACGCCATCTTAAATCTGGGAAAAACCCGAATTATCCCTAAAACGTGTGCTTAGCTGAGATGCCCACAATATCAGCAAAAAACATGTTAAACCCTCATAAAGGGTATGGGCAAAAATCCTAACCATTAGGGAACAGGCGAAAAACGCACCCTAACTTAGGTTACGTAAAAAGTCACCAAAAAAAATATAAAAAATATAAAATTATATTTATATTATATAAAATTTATATTTTTTTGTGTTTTTTATATGCATATATGTGATAAGTATACCAGCTCTGGGATGCTTGCTAGAGGACGCCATGTTCATTAATGGATGCAATTTGTATAGTGATATAAATATTAGGTTTGGGGGTTTATTTTTATTTTATTTTTATTTTTATTTTTATTTTATTTTTACATTCATTTTTAGTTCTATTTTTGGTTTCCATTCACAGGAACTGAATGTGTTTAGCTTTTTTCCAAAATAATTTTTTTTAAAATATTTTTTTTCAATTTTTTTCTAATTTTCAATTTTCACATTTATATATTGTTGGGAGTTGAAGTATAATCCCACAATATTTATTCCCTCTCATTATGAGTTCTATCATAGAGGGATGTTATGATCCACATGTGAAAGTTAGGATCTAATTTGGTCACTTTCCACACTCAGATATGTGGCACAACCTACATTTTGCAAATTTTCACCCACTTTTTTATTCACTCTATCTTCTAGTTTCCAGTTTTTAATTTCATTTATCTTTGTATTACTAATCTAATCATTGGTTTTCATTTTATGATAATGAATTTTTGGGCACGTTGGTGACTTTTTACGTAACCTAAGTTAGGGTGCGTTTTTCGCCTGTTCCCTAATGGTTAGGATTTTTGCCCATACCCTTTATGAGGGTTTAACATGTTTTTTGCTGATATTGTGGGCATCTCAGCTAAGCACACGTTTTAGGGATAATTCGGGTTTTTCCCAGATTTAAGATGGCGTCCTCGCGCTCGCAACTCAAAACGAGGCTTGGATGTCTATTTAATGGTGGTGGCTCACTGCGCTGCTCGTCCCCATTGAGAACGTCCTTTTGATGACGAAACGCGTCTGGGTACGCACGCAGCGACGCTACCACGTGACCAGGAAGTAGGACGAGCTTCGCTTCCATGCTTGTATGCCGGCCGGCGACATTTACTGATGCGATACTAAGTGCTTTTATTATGTAAGTGCAATACTTTGTTTATTAAATCTGCTTTTAAAACGTGCTTCACCATGGAGAGTTTATTATTCTATTCTGGGTGGTATACTGACGATGTGGACTTCGTGTAATGAGGACTTATCAAGGTGCTTCTTGCCAGCTATATGTCAGCTCTTAACCCAATACAAGCCTGTGTATCACCGTGAGTCGTGAGGGGATTTTGATCTGACCACGGACGGTGCTGTTTGGTCCAATACCCCAGAGGCCCCGGCAAGGGTTTTTTGCCATCCGCATATTTCTTTGGAGTTCTGGTAAGAGCAATCACAGCTCATTTGGATCAGCATTTTACATTTATACTGAATACCTACCACGTGGGAAATTTGGACTTTATTCATTTGATTTGTGTATTTTTTTAAAAAAATTTTTTTGGCTACAGTATGTACTCATGTGGTACACAGATTAGTCCTGTCAATTTAAGAAGGTGTTATTAACTACAACTCGTTATGTGTATAAAAGACACCTGTCCACAGAATCTTTCTTCCATTCAAACATAACCATCATGGGCAAGACCAAAGAGCTGTCATAAGACAAGATTGTAGACCTGCAAAAGGCTGAAATTGGCTACAAGACCATCAGTAAGAAGCTTGGTGAGAAGGACACAACTATTATTCGCAAATAGAAGAAATAAAAAAATAACCAACAATCGCCCTCAGTCTGACGCTCCATGCAAGATTTTGTCTCATGGGGTAAAAATGATCATGAAATAAAGTGAAGGATCAGCCCAGAACTACAGGGGAGGAGCTTGTGAATAATTTCAAGGCAGTTGGGACCACAGTCACCAAACAAACCATTGGTAACACAATACGCTGCCATGGATTGAAATCCTGCAGCACCCGCAAGGTCTCCCTCCTCAAGAAGGCACATGTGCAGGCCCGTCTGAAGTTTTCCGATAAACAAAATGATTCGAAGAAGGATTTGGAGAAAGTGCTGTGGTCAGATGAGACCAAAATTGAGCTCTTTGGCATTAACTTGACTCGCTGTGTTTAGAGGAAGAAAAATGCTGACTATGACCCTAAGAGCACCATCCCTATAGTCAAGCACAGAGTTGTAAACATTATGCTTTGGGGCTGTTTCTGTGCTAAAGGTACAGACCGACTTTGCCGCACTGAGGGGCTAATTGACGGGGCCATGTATTGTAAAATCTTGGATGAGAACCTTCTTCCTTCAGCCAGAACACTGAAGATGGGTCGTGGAAGTCTTCCAGCATGACAATGACCCAAAACGACTGCCAAGGCAACTAAGAAGCAGCACGTTAAGGTCATGGAGTGGCCTAGCCAGTCTCCAGACCTAACCACTTGCCGACCACCTATCGCACTTTTACTGTGGCAGGTCAGCTCTATTGCACGAAACAACGTACCTGTATGTCATTTCGTGCAGTAGACACTGGGGGCGCGCTGCTGAAGGCGCAATTGCACTCTGTATGGACAAGGGATGCCAATCAGCAGGTCCAGCGGACCCGATGGCCACCTGCGATCATTCCCCAGAGAGGCAGAACGGCGATCTGCCTATGTAAACAAGGCAGATCCCCATTCTGACAGGGAAGAAAATATATATATTGTGTTCCTGCTAAGCAGAAACACCGATCTCTGTCTTCATCCAGTCAGAGCAATCCCCACACAGTTAGCAAGCCCCAGCTAGGCATTACATATAACCCTTTGATCTCCCTTGATAACCCCTTCCCTGCCAGTGTCATTAGTATAGTAACCGTGCATATTTTTAGCACTGATCACTGTAATAATTGTTACTGGTTCCCAAAAAAGAGTCAGTCGCAGTCCGGCTAAAAAAACACTGATCGCCGCCATTTCGAGTAAAAAAATAAAGAAAAATGCCGTAGAAATATCCCATAGCTTGTAGACGCGTTAACGTTTGCGTTGATGATGCACCGATACTGGTATCGGTGCCGATACTAGGCATTATCATGGGTATCAGCACTCGTGAAAATGCTCCGATGCTGAAAACCGATACCGAAAGTGACGTAAGCTGGGGACGGGACACCACCTCCCCTCCAGCAGTGGGGTTCAGAGCAGTACACATCCCGCCAGGATGGGGGGGGGGGGGCGGTTAAAATCTTCAGCTGGCCGGAGACCCGAACAAAGCCGATGCTTCGTTCGGGTCTCAGATCTAGTAAACCGTAAGCGATGTCACGGCATCACTTCCCAGATTACTGGCATCATAAAGGCACCTGTTTTAAAAAATATAAAGTATACAAAAACGCCAATCTTAATGTTTTAAATACCTTCAAGTGCAGAGGAGGGGTTTTGGGTTATAGACCCCCGCTCCCTCCATAAAGAGTACCTGTCACTGCTAGGGTTGCACTGAAATTTCGGCGGCTGAAAATGGCGTTTCCGGCACTTTGCCAAAAGAGAAATCACTCCGAATATGGGGCGGGGCTCCGTCCCTGGTGCCGCCTGTTACGGGGGTGTCCATCTGGCGCGGCGCAGTCCTCTTCTCCTCCTCCCTCGCTGCGATCTCCGTGTGTCACGGAGCTTAACTACACAGACTGCAATAACATTGAATCAGTGTGACGTGATTACAGGAGGTGGGACATCGTTACTGCGACCCAGCAATTCAAATGCAGCTCTGTGACACATGGAGATCGCCGCTCTGATTCGGGAACTGGCAGGCTACATGACGGGCACTGGCAAGCTGCATGACGGGCACTGGCAGGCTGCATGACGGGCACTGGCAGGCTGCATGACGGGCACTGGCAGGCTGCTTGACGGGCACTGGCAGGCTGCTTGACGGGCACTGGCAGGCTGCTTGACGGGCACTGGCAGGCTGCTTGACGGGCACTGGCAGGCTGCTTGACGGGCACTGGCAGGCTGCTTGACGGGCACTGGCAGGCTGCTTGACGGGCACTGGCAGGCTGCTTGACGGGCACTGGCAGGCTGCTTGACGGGCACTGGCAGGCTGCATGACGGGCACTGGCAAGCTGCATGATGGGCACAGGTGAGGCTGCATCTGAGGAGCACACAGGCACTGGTGAGGCTGCATGACGGGCACAGGCAGGCTGCATCTGACAGGCACTGGTGAGGCTGCATTGATTTCTTGTATCGTGTCCACAGTCAATGACCACCTCCTTCACCATGTCCGCAGTCTCTGACCATCTCCTGTATAATGTCTGCAGTCTCTGACCTTTACCATGTCCCCAGTTTTTGACCATCTCCTACATCATATCTGCTAGAGGTACACCGCATGGAAATTTTGCTAATACTATTAGCAATGTGTTGTATAAAAATGTATACATTTTATTTAAAGTGTTTAAAAATATTTTTTTTAAAAGTCATGTTCGGTATCGGTCATTTTCGGTATCTGTTTCGTTTTTCTTTTTGTATTTTTCATTTTCGGTATCAGTTTCGGCACCAAAAAACCCATTCGGTGCACCCCTAGTCACTGCCTATTACTGTCACAAGGGATGTATACATTCCTTGTGACAGCAATAACAGTGATAAAGAAAAGTGAATTTATTTATTTTTAAATGTACACAATATCGGCTATTGGCCTGAGAGGTGGCTGAAATAAACGATATTGGTCATTCCCTAATTCTGAATACGGTCTTTTTTTTTTAAATCAGGAGCCATTGGCAGCCGCGTAAACTGGAGGTGACGTCACTTCTGGGGTTTTACATCGGAGACCCGATCAGAACCAAATCCGACTTTGTTCGGGTCTCTGCCTAGATCTGTAAAGATGAGTGTGGACCAAAATCCCTCCTGAGATGTGTGCAAACCTGATAACTAACTACAAGAAACGTCTTACCTCTGTGCTTGCCAACAAGGGTTCCTCCACCAAGTACTAAGTCATGTTTTGCTTTGGGATCAAGTACTTATTTCACTCACTAAACTGCAACTCAATTTATAACATTTGTATCGTGTTTTTTCTGGATTTTTGGTTGGTATTCTGTCTCTATCATTTAAAATACACCTATGATAAATATTATAGACCCTTCATTTTTTATTTTTTTTGTAAGTGGCCAAACTTATAAAATCTGCAGGGGATCAAATAATAATTTTTTCCACTGCATGTGTGTGTATGTATGTGTATATATACCGTATCTCACAAGTGAGTACACCCCTCACATGTTTGTAAATATTTTATTATAGCCTTTCATGTGACAACACTGAAGAAATTATACTTTGCTATAATGTAAAGTAGTGGGTGTACAGCTTGTATAACAGTGTAAATTTGCAGCCCCTCAATAACTCAACACACAGCCAATGATGTCTAAACCGCTGGCAACAAAAGGGAGTACACCCCTAAGTAAAAATGTCCAAATTGGGCCCAATTGGCCATTTTCCCTCCCCGGTGTCATGTGACTTATTAGTGTTACAAGGTCTCAGGTGTGTTTAAATTTGGTGTTATCGCTTTCACTCTTATACTGGTCACTGGAAGTTCAACATGGCACTTCATGGCAAAGAATTCTCTGAGGATCTGAAAAAAAGAATTGTTGCTCTACATAAAGATGGCCTAGGCTGTAAGAAGATTGCAAAACCTACTAAAACTGAGCTGCAGCACGGTGGTCAAGACCATGCAGCGGTTTAACAGGGCAGATTCCACTCAGAACAGGCCTCGCCAAGGTCGACCAAAGATGTTGTGTGCACGTGCTCAGCGTCATATCTAGAGGTTGTCTTTGAGAAATGGACGTATGGGTGCTGCCAGCATTGCTGCAGAGGTAGAAGGGGTGGGGGTCAGCCTGTCAGTGGTCAGACCATACGCCGCAACTGCATCAAATTGGTCTGCATGGCTTTTGCCCCAGAAGGAAGCCTCTTCTAAAGATGATGCACAAGAAAGCCAGCAAACAGTTTGCTGAAGACAGACATACTAAGGACATGGATTACTGGAACCATGTCCTGTGGTCTGATAAGACCAAGATAAATTTTATTTTTTTCAGATGGTGTCAAGCGTGTTGTTTTGCGGCAACTAGGTGAGGTGTACAAAGACCAATTTGCCTGACTCTTGCCTACGGTCAATAGGGGTGTTGAATATAATCATAGCCTCTATGCCTCGCGATTCGGGTGTCCACAATGCGGCATCGATGCTACAACAGGCATAATCGATTGGCGGGTGACGTCATCCCGACTTGCTCCACCCCTTCTGGGAGAGAGCCCCCATCATACTCTACAAGTTTTAAAATAACTAACTGTGTCTTAACAAATCCCCTCTTATAATACATTGAGTGCCTCACTGTACAAGTGTACAAGCCTTTTAAAAAATATGTAGCGATATACAGCATATTTCAGACTGTTCCACGGCGCACAGCTCTCCTCTCTCCATCTAACAGCTACAGCGGGCGGGGCTGGGAATCCTCTGCTGATGTCAGCCGAGAGGAGAGCAGCAAGTGGCCAACCGGGTCTGCCGAGGAACCATCTGAAATATGCGGTATATAGCTACATTTTTTTTAAAAGGCATTTACAGTGGGGCACTTAATGTATAATAAGAGGGTGTTCGATAAGGCACAGTTTGTTTAACAGGAGTAAGCAGAGTACATATAAGTGTACTCTGCTTACAACTTGTACTGACCCCGTGGGAGAGTTCAGCTCCGTCTTCCCCGTTCACACATTCCACTATGTTAACTCCTAGTGTACTGGAATGTGCAACAGGGAAGTACTGAACTCTCAGCACTGAGAGAATACAGTGAACTTCACAGATCTGTTTGTCAGCAGCAGATTCCATCGCTTCTGTCCTCCCGGCAGAAGTGTGTTTTTCTACTATGTGAATGTCTGTTCCCTGAGTGCCAATGTCACTGATCCCCCCACCCCATCTGTCTGCCTCTGATCCCCCCCCCCCCATCCGTCTGCCTCTGATTCCCCCCATCCGTCTGCCTCTGATTCCCCCCATCCGTCTGCCTCTGATCCCCCCCATCCGTCTGCCTCTGATCCCCCCCATCCGTCTGCCTCTGATTCCCCCCATCCGTCTGCCTCTGATCCCCCCCATCCGTCTGCCTCTGATCCCCCCCATCCGTCTGCCTCTGATCCCCCCCATCCGTCTGCCTCTGATTCCCCCCATCCGTCTGCCTCTGATTCCCCCCATCCGTCTGCCTCTGATCGCCACCATCCGTCTGCCTCTGATCGCCACCATCCGTCTGCCTCTGATCGCCACCATCCGTCTGCTTCTGATCGCCACCATCCATCTGCCTCTGATCGCCACCATCCGTCTGCCTCTGATCGCCACCATCCGTCTGCCTCTGATCGCCACCATCCGTCTGCCTCTGATCGCCACCATCCGTCTGCCTCTGATCGCCACCATCCGTCTGCCTCTGATCGCCACCATCCGTCTGCCTCTGATCGCCACCATCCGTCTGCCTCTGATCGCCACCATCCGTCTGCCTCTGATCGCCACCATCCGTCTGCCTCTGATCGCCACCATCCGTCTGCCTCTGATCGCCACCATCCGTCTGCCTCTGATCGCCACCATCCGTCTGCCTCTGATCGCCACCATCCGTCTGCCTCTGATCGCCACCATCCGTCTGCCTCTGATCTCATCTATCCCTCTGCCTCTGATCTCATCTATCCCTCTGCCTCTGATCTCATCTATCCCTCTGCCTCTGATCTCATCTATCCCTCTGCCTCTGATCTCATCTATCCCTCTGCCTCTGATCTCATCTATCCCACTGATCCCACCATCCCTCTGCCACTGATCCCACCATCCCTCTGCCACTGGAGAAAAATGTAGTTTTTCTGACTGCTTGAATCTTCGGATACATTTTTTTTTAACCCTGCATTGTAATAGTGATGCATCGTGGAATCAAATTGAATCGTGGACAGGATAATCTTAATCGAATCGTGAGACCAGTGAAGATGTGCACCCCTAACAGTCAAGCATGGTGGTGGGAGTGTCATGGTCTGGTGCTGCATGAGTGCTGCTGGCATTGGGGAGCTACAGTTCATTGAGGACACCATGAATGCCAACATGTACTGTGACATACTGAGCAGAGCATGATCCCCTCCCTTTGGAGACTGGACCGCAGGGCAGTATTCCAACATAACAACCCCCAAACACACCTCCAAGATGACCACTGCCTTGCTAAATTAGCTTGAGGGTAAAGGTGATGGACTAGCCAAGCATGTCTCCAGACCTAAACCCTGTTGAGCATCTGTGGGGCATTATAAAACGGAGGGTGGAGGAGTGCAAGGTCTTTAACATACACCAGCACCGTGATGTCGTCATGAAGGAGTGGAAGAGGACTCCAATGGCAACCTGTGAAGCTCTGGTGAACTCCATGCCCAAGAGGGTTAAGGCAGTGCTGGAAAATAATGGTGGCCACACAAAATATTGACACTTTGGGCCCAATTTGGACATTTTCACTTAGGGATGTACTCACTTTTGTTGCCAGCGGTTTAGACATTAATGGCTGTGTGTTGAGTCATTTTGAGGGGACAGCAAATTTACAGTTATACAAGCTGTACACGCAATACTTTACATTGTAACAAAGTGTAATTTCTTCAGTGTTGTCACATGAAAAGCTATAATATTCACATTCGATTTCCAATGTCATACACTTTAACAATTTACACCTGAACAAAGTCGATGGGGCTTGAAATTGCGCTTCCAACCAGCCCCGCAGGTTGTGAACCTAGGCTGGATACCGCTAATTGGTGTTGGTGAGTATTTAAAAAAAAAAAAAAAAACTGGTAATGGTGCATTCCTAATAAATAATATATATAGCTGCTGTATTTTTACTTTTATGTTTTTTTTGTTTTTTGTTTTTTGTTTTTTTTGTAAAACCTACAAAACTTTCAATAAAAACTATTTCATAAAGTAGAAATAATGTTACACCGTCCTATACTGTTTTCCAGATAGGAGACCTTTCATTTATGAAAAGATAGCTTCTGTACTCAAGGAAAAGTTTTTGGATCTGTTGGCAAAGTATCCTCAGTTTAAGAGCTGTGGCAGTTCTTTAGCTGCTTTTGTCATGGAAAAGGGTAAGTACTGTTTGCAAATGCCTATAAAACTTTGTAAATACATTCCTATTTTGATTTGTTTGATTTCCCCTTAGTGTTGCTTGTCTTGGTAGATTTGAGTCCTGTTGCACAGGCCACTGGACTCTTTAACCACTTCCCGCCCGGCCTATAGCAGAATGGCGGCTGGACAGTGGTTCAGTTATCCTGACTGGACATAGGACTTATTTTAGGATAACAAGCCAGCGTGCGCCCGTGGGGGTGCGCAGCGTGGCGATCGGTGGTGGGATGTCACTCTGACACATTGCATCTCCGATCGTGGTAAGGAGCCTCTGACGATTCATCGAGTGATCAGAGGAAAGTTCTTCCACAGCATAAGGTTGCAAATCCCCTACTTCAGGGGCTTGTACCTCCTCAAAATGCAGAGCACCTCAATGCTCTATTTGGCATTTATTTAGCCATTTCTTTTGGTGCGGGACTTGGGACACACAATTCACCAAGTCTACCCCAAAGCTTTCTCTACAACGAAGGGGCAGCCTCCCTTCTAGGAGTGGTTGGACTTCTGTAACAGTTTGTTTCTCTTGTCTCAGATGTCCCAGACCTGTGGGTTCAATCAGTGGTTTCAAAGGGGGTACAAAACTCTTCTCCCTCAACGCTTTCTTTTCTCAAACCAATCAAAATCTGCTCAAGCACAATCAGATTTTCAGAGCACCCTAAATCATTTTCTTTCCCAGGGAGTAGTCTTTCCAGTATCTTTTGAGAACCGGTTCAAAGGATTGTACTCAAACCTATTCATGGTACCAAAACACACCAGGGTATTCAGCTTATCCTGAACCTAAAATTCCTAAACCACTACTTTCTAGTTCCAAAGTTTTGTATAGAACCTGCTAGGTCAGTGTTTGCCTCTCTGAAACAAGGGCAATGCCTAGCATCTGTAATAACTTGGTATTCAGGTCACAGGTTATATAGACTACCTTCTTCTGAAGGACTCCTCACCCTTGCAGCCTTTTGCAAATGTTCGAAAGACTATTCATATACATTAGACTTTCAGGTGGGTAATCAACTTTCAAAAGTTTTTCCCTCCAACCTTTTCTTTGTTTTGAATACTTAGATCCTTAAGTCAAAAATTATCCCTCAGCTCCTTCTCTTGATCCCTCTTTGTTCTTCTGGGATAGTCTTTTCTACCACATCAATGGAGGGTGACAACAGGTACCAACTTCACAGGCTGGATACGAGTGTTCCAATCTCTCAGTTGAAGGAATTTATTCACACAGGGAAACAAAGCCCCCCTTCAACATCTTGAAGCTCAGTGCATTACAACTAGCTCTGCATGCATCACTGAGTTCCCTTTCTTCAGGGACACCCAATCAGGGTACAATCTGACAACACCACGGCTGTGGCCTGTATCAATCACCAGGGGGTACCAGAAGTCAGGCAGCTTTAAAGGAAGTTAGTCTGATTATCTCACGGGAGGCAAAACCCTATCCAGTGATCTCTGCTGTTCCCATCCCGGGGGTGAACAGTTGGAAAGCAAATTGCCTCAGTCGTCACCACCTGGACCCAATGGCATGGGCCCTTCATCTCAATATCCAATAATAGTGCCCCATTGTTGGTGTCAGTGGGAGGAATAGAGTCAGAAGCTACTTCAGCTACTGATTTTTAATATTAGGACACTAATATTGAATCCTTGAATCCAGCGATGACTGCACCCCAGCCAATGTTTCCATTGGCTCTCAGGTGCTGCCGCTGCCATTGCCTGTAAGGGAAACCAGCTGCGCTCTCGGAATGGTCCGGCAGCAGAGGAAGGAGGAGGGGGGGCCGAACTTTTGGGCGATCTCGCCACAGCAAGATTTCTCGGAAGTGGGGATGGGTACCTGTCAAAAACTTAGGTGAAGGTAGTGGAGACGGGGATGTTATGGAGATCCCATCTCAGGCAACTAGGATTATTGTCCAAAAGCACAATGGATGATTTAGACCAGTTTATGTTGAGGTGAAAAGAATATATTTAATGGTTTGTTTTCTCTTTACAAGACCTATAGTGCTCTGGAAGTCACTTATTATATGACTTTGTTTGACTATACTGATTGGACTTGATTAGGAAAGCCACACACCTGTCTATATAAGACCTTACAGCTCACAGTGCATGTCAGCAAATGAGAATCATGAGGTCAAAGGAACTGCCTTAAGAGCTCAGAGACAAAATTGTGGCAAGGCACAGATCTGGCCAAGGTTACAAAAAAATTTCTGCTGCACTTAAGGTTCCTAAGAGCACAGTGGCCTCCATAATCCTTAAATGGAAGACGTTTGGGACGATCAGAACCCTTCCTAGAGCTGGCCGTCCGGCCAAACTGAGCTATCGGGGGAGAAGAGCCTTGGTGAGAGAGGTAAAGAAGAACCCAAAGATCACTGTGGCTGAGCTCCAGAGATGCAGTCGGGAGAAAGTTGTAGAAAGCCAACCATCACTGTAGCCCTCCACCAGTCAGGGGTTTATGGCAGAGTGGCCCGACGGAAGCCTCTCCTCAGTGCAAGACACACGAAAGCCGCATGGAGTTTACTAAAAAAAACACCTGAAGGACTCCAAGATGGTGAGAAATAAAATTCTTTGGTCTGATGAGACCAAGATAGAACATTTTGGCCTTAATTCTAAGCGATATGTGTGGAGAAAACCCAGGCACTGCTCATCACCTGTCCAATACAGTTCCAACAGTGAAGCATGGTGGTGGCAGCATCATGCTGTGGGGGTGTTTTTCAGCTGCAACGACAGGACGACTGGTTGCAATTGAGGGAAAGATGAATACGGCCAAGTACAGGAATATCCTGGACGAAAACCTCCAGAGTGCTCAGGACCTCAGACTGGGCCGAAGGTTTACCTTCCAACAAGACAATAACCCTAAGCACACAGCTAAAATAACGAAGGAGTGGCTTCACAACAACTCTGTGACTGTTCTTGAATGGCCCAGCCAGAGCCCTGACTTAAACCCAATTGAGCATCTCTGGAGAGACCTAAAAATGGCTGTCCACTAACGTTTACCATCCAACCTGAGAGAACTGGAGAGAATCTGCAAGGAGGAATGGCAGAGGATCCCCAAATCCAGGTGTGAAAAGCTTGTTGCATCTTTCCCTAAAAGACTCATGGCTGTATTAGATCAAAGGGTGCTTCTACTAAATACTGAGCAAAGGGTCTGAATACTTAGGACCATGTGATATTTCAGTTTTTCTTTTTTTAATAAATCTGCAAAAATGTCAACAATTCTGTGTTTTTCTGTCAATATGGGGTGCTGTGTGTACATTAATGAGGAAAAAAATGAACTTAAATGATTTTAGCAAAGGCTGCAATATAACAAAGGGTGAAAAATTTAAGGGGGTCTGAATACTTTCCGTCCCCACTGTATATATGTAATGGCATACTGTGGAAAGAATAAGCAAACCTTTGGCCTCAGAAGCTGGCATTGCCCTCTTTAGCAGAAAGGATTCCTTATAGGCTTTTTTCATGACTGGCTACTAGTCACTGACATTGTTTCAGTGACATTTTTTACTACTGTTCTGTGCAAAATTCCTGCTGTTGCAAGATTATTTTGAGTTTCCTTCAGGCTGGATTCACACTATTGCGAAATGTATGCGGATTTCCCCGTATCCAATTTGCATAGCAGGTTCTATGGAGCCGGTTCACACGGCTCTGGCGCAAATTTGCTTGTGGGTTTCCTCAAGCATATTGATGGGCTTCAGAGATTTGACCTAACCAATTCATACCCCTTCGTTTTTTCTTGTTGAGCCACTCCTTGGTGTATTTGCTAGCAACTTTGGATCATTATTGAACTATCCATTTCAGGTTCAGCTTTTTAACTTCAATAACAGGCACTTTTGCCCAGGCCAATTTTCAGCTTTCAGCGCTGACAATTGCACAGTCATGCAACACTGTACCCAAACTACATTTTTATAATTTTTGTTCACATAAATAGAGCTTTGTTTTTGTAGTATTTAATGACCACTGGATTTTTTTGCTAAATAAACAAAAATAAAAGACTGAAAATGTTTGGGGGGGGGGGGGGGGCAATTTTTTCTTTGTTTCTGTTATAAAATTTTGCAAATAATTCATAAATTTAGCCCAAAATGTATTCCATTACATTTCTTTGGTGAAAATAACCCAAAACGGTGTATATTATTTAGTCTGCGTGAGGCTGCATTCACACCTGAGTGTTTTCAGCTCGTAAAACGGCCAAAAAAACTCCCAACAAGCAAAATCCCATTAATTTCAATGGCACTTGTTCATATCTGAGCATTTTGTCACCTGAAGCAAAACGCCTGAAGCTCTAAAAAGTACATGAGCTTCTTTTTGGGTAGATTACAGGCGTTTTTCTGCTGTTAACAATGGTGAGCTTTTTGACCTTTACAAAAACGTGGTAAAAACGTGCGACTTTCTGCTTGAAAATGAAATGCTCAGGTGTGAATGCAGCCTGAAAGTTATAGAACAAGCTGGTATATATCTGAAAATTGATCAATCCTAAAGTACTGGCGGCCTATCTTATTTCTTGAGGACCTAAAATGCCAGGACAGTAGAAATACCCCCAAATGTCCCCTTTTTGGAAAATACAGTCCAAGGTATTTAGTAGGAGGCATGGCAGGTTTTTTTTAAGTTGATGTAACATGATGAGAATTGTATCTACTTTTTACAAAATTTACCAATCATGTTTACTTTGTATTCAGTGATACAAGTCCCAGGGCAAATTATCATTTCTATGTTTATGACAAATAAAATTTGTCATCTTTTCCCACAAATAGAACTTTCTTTTAGTGATGTTTGATCACCTCCTGTGGTTTGTTTTTTGCACTATAAACCAAAAAACCCGGTAAGCTGTGCCCTTTTTGTGCCATACTTGGTGCTGAATACTTTTCTCGAGCCATTCAACTTTTGTTTCATAGGTCCACAAAACATTTTTCCAGTAGTGTTATGGTTTGCCAAGGTGCTCTTTGGCAAACACCAGGCGCACAATAATGGTTTGTTTAGAGAACGGTAAGTTCCTCCGTGGGGCACTGCTATGGACATCCTGCCTGTTCAAAGACTTGCATATGGGAGACTCATGAACAGGGGGGTTTACCAGTTCCAGTGATGACGTCAAGCCTTTAGCCATTGTGGGTTCTTCTTTACCCCTTTTAAGGATGGTGCATTGTGCTTTTGGAGTCATCTTGACAGGGCACCTGCTTGTAGGAAGAGTAACTACAATACTAAACTGTCACCATTCATAGGCAGCTTGTAGACTGATGGATGTGTAAACACTTCCGAGATTGCTCTGTATTCCTTTCTGGCCTTATGCAGATCAACTACTCTTGATTGTATGTCCCCAGAGAGCTCCTTTTTTGCAAGGCATGGTTCACATCAGCTGATGCTTGTATGAACAGAATCTTAAAATGTGTCTTATCAATCAAAGTAGCTCTTAACCACACCTCCAAACTCCTTGCATTAACTGGACTCCAGATGTGCAAATTTCTGACCCCAATTTGTTTTTGTTTAAGTAATTGGTCTACGTTCACTTACATTTTCCTCCAGCACTGTGAAGATTTAAGGGGTGTGTTTGATAAAGACTTGAGAAATTAGAATTGTTTGTTTGTCATATCAGCTTAAGCACATGGTTTGTCTATTATTGTGACTTAGATGAGGATCAGATCACATTTTATGGCAAATTACTGCAGAAAGCCTGTTTTATTCCAAGGGGTTCACATATATGTTTTTGCCACTATATGTATGCTGATTCCTTTCCTTTACAATATAAAGGCATGCATTGCAATAGGTTGTATCATCTGTCAGATATGTTTGCCTATATTTTTAGATGGCCAGGAATGGGAAGTAGTTGCCATTGGAACAGGAGACTTAAACTATAGTCAGAGCACACTGAATGATGGAAGAATTCTTCATGACTCACATGCTATTGTCTCTGCCAGGCGTTCACTACTCAGGTAAAGTGAAGCTGTTGTAATTGTGTTTGATTTAATAAACCTTTTTATGATGTGTAAGTTCTTTCTGATGCTGACTTTTAAATATTCCTGAACTTTTTCATAAATAAAAAGTTATACAAAGAAAAAAATTGCCTTCTCAAAGTCAGAATTCCATAAAGAAAAGTACAAGGCATGGGTGTTTTACACTTGGTTGTATTGGTTCAGCTTGGACCAATATAACTATGCATATACCATACCTAGCCAATATCCCTGAAAGCTGGAAATCACTGAAATAGACACTACTACTCTAGCTATCTCTGCATGTTTCCATGTCCCACGCCCAGTGACTGCCCTGCAGCTTGGGTGCCATTCAGAGAATTTCCGAATGAATGTAAAGTTGCTTAATTTGTCAGGTTGAAAAAAAGACACTAGTCCATCTATTTCAGCCAATTAAAAAAAACACACATACACAAATAGCAACCCCCCATATACACTATCCTATACCCAAAGTTCATCAAGAGGAAGGTAAAAATAAAAAAACCCAATAAATCATGGTCCAATTCTCTCCAGTGGTCCCTCCTGATTCCTCAGGATGCAATGAAATTAATTCCCTGGCTCAACTACCCCTGGCATTATTTCCTCTTTATATATTTTGTGCACTTAGGAATGCATCCAGCTCTTTTTTTAAACAATCTACAGAGCTGACCAGAACTGTTTCTTGATGGAGTCTATTCCACATTTTCACAGCTCTTACTGTGAAGAAGCCTTTCTGTATGTCAAGGTTAAATCTCTTTCTCCATAAGTGAAGTGAGCCCCTTTATCTTCTGTAATGAGCTGCAAGTGAATAACTCTATACCAAGGGAACTATATGGACCACTTGTGTATTTATACATGTTGATTAGTCGCCTATCCTCCAGAGAATAAATTCATTTTAGCTAAGCTTTCTTTATAGCTGAACTCTTCTATTCCTCTTATCAGTTTGGTTGCGCTTCTCTGCACCTTCTCAAGTTCCCCAACATCATTTTTGTGAACTGGTGCCCAGAACGGCTAATTCCTTATGAGGTCTTACTACTGATTTATACAGGGGCAAAATTATGTCTCTGGAGTCTATACCTCTTTTTTAATAAGAGTATTTTTCTATTCTTAGAAACTGCAACTTGGCATTGCTCCTTCTCTACCCTTGACTCCTTGAATCCTCCAGCTGTTCTCCTAGAATGTATGATGCATGCGTGTTTTTGGCCCCCAAGTGTGTAACTTTAGATTTATAAACTTTAAACCTCATTTGTCACATAGTTGCCCAATCAAATAGTGGCTTCTAAGTTGGCGATATCTTGTAATGAGGTTTTTTCCACTGCATCGCTTGGTGTCATCTGCAAGCACTAAAAAGGTACGTTTAATTCCAGACCCCATATCATTTATAAATGTTAAAAAGTAAGGATCCCAACCAGGGGCGGCTGGTGCTCAAAATTTGGGGGTGCACAAACGAACTTAAAAATACTGAAACAAAAACATCAAATGCAGCCTCACTGTGCCATCAATTGCAGCCTCACTGTGCCCATCAAATGCAGCCTCACTGTGCCCATCAAATGCAGCCTCACTGTGCCCATCAAATGCAGCCAACTGTGCCCATCAAATGCAGCCAACTGTGCCCCAGCAAATCGCTCGCTGTCTGACTGGCACTTGCCCCATTGTGGTGGCCGGTCAGGCAGTGGGTGACGGCGAGCTGTGGGACGGGAAGCACAGGTCAGGCAACGGCTCCGGTGTCCCACCATGCGTCTCTTCTTGCCTTCTGGTAGGCAGCCAATCGGGTAATATTCATTTGCTTTTCTAACACACTTGGGTGGACTGCGATCGTAATGCTCTGCGCTCCAAGTCCACCTTTTTTGAAGCATATTAGAGCCTATGGCTCTAATTGGGTACGTCAACAAATAACCACTACTCTCTCTCTAAATAGTCTTTTTCCGAGCCTTTAGACTGTAATCTACACTTTAGCCACCCATGGGGAACTGTGTCAAATGTTTTGGCAAAATTCAAGTATACTACGTCCACAGCCACTCCTTTGTCTACGTTTTTGCTTATTTCCCCATAAAAAGAAATCAGATTTATTTGACAACTTTAGTCTTTTGTGAACTAATGCTAATTATTGCTTAAAATATTTTTCTAGCAAATACTGTTCTTTGTGCTCTTTTATTAAACTCTCCAGTATTTAGAAGGTAAAACTAACCAGTCTATAGTTACTTGGTGGCAGACTTTGATCCCTTTTTAAATATGGGCACCACATTGGCCCTACACCAATTCAATAGTTTCATGCCAGCCATTAAAGAATCTCTAAAAATTAGAAACAATGGTTTAGCTATAACAGAGCTCAGATCTTTGAGGACCCTAGGATGTAAGCCATCTGGTCCCGGTGCTTTATTCACTAATGTTTTGTCTAAGCCCTTGTTCATACCTGTGTAACTTGTCATGAGATTTAACGGTTCCAAATCGCATGACAAGTCGCACCCTATTGTCAGCAGTGGAACTGTTCAAATCAGGGCGACTCCGACTTTGTGGTACCGCACCGATTTGGTAAAAAGGTTCCCGCACTATTTTTGCAGATTTCAGGTGCCACTTGCATAGACATCTGTGTATGAAGTCGCACAGATCTCAGGTAGGTCGCACCTGAAATCACACTGACCTGCGGCTTTGAAATTGCGCTACTAAGTGAAGTAGCGCATGATTTCAAAGTTGCATTCAGTATGAACCAGGGCTAAATGTTTCTAGACCATGTCACATTTGAGCCATTGTGGATCATTTGGGGCTGTGTCAATACGATCACCATTAAGGACCTGAGCTTCGCCATTTTCTTTTGTATACACCGCTGAGAAAGGTATTTAATACATTTGCCTTCTCTAGGTCTCCAATAACCAACTCAAATTATTTAGCAAAGGGCCTACATGCTCAGACCCAGCCTTTTTACTGTTACTATATCTGAAGAATTTTTGGGGGGTTTGTCCTACTCTCTTGCAGTCTGAAGTTCATTTTCATGTTGACCCGAGCCCATGGGAGTATATTTTCAGTGTGTTTGCATAGTCAGTTTAACCCATTCCCATTTCTATGGGTTTTTTTTTTTTTATGACCACATTCAGCCCCGAAACCCACCCTCCCACTATAAATTTTGGAGACTTCTGGTTGAAGGGGGCTGCAAGAATGTGCTTTTGATCCACATTTTTGCTACTGTCAACCACCCTCCCTTAAAGTGGAGTTCCACCCAAAAGTGGAATTTCTGCTCATTGTACTCCTCCCCCCCTCTGGTTCCACATTTGGCACGTTTCGGGGGGGAGGGGGGACAGCATACCTGTCTTTCACGGGTATGCTTTCCCCACTTCCGGGAGCCTCAGCCACAGGTATTGACCCTGTCGCCGGGCCAGTAGGAGAGAGGAGCGGAGCCTCGCACGTGCGCAGAAGTGTTCCCGGCGTGAAGACGAAAGGCTACACTGCCGGGTTCCCTTATGCCGCGTACACATGGCTGGACTTGCCAACGGGCTAAACTCCGTCGGCATTTCCAAAGGAAAGATTTAGAACATGTTCTATATCTGAGTCCGTCGGAAATGCCGACAGAAAAAGTCCGATGGGGCATACACACGGTCGTAACGTCCGACCGAAAGCTCCCATCTGACTTTTTCTGTCGGGAAGTCCGGCCGTGTGTACACGACATTACTCGCAATGGAGGCGGCATGCACCCGACAGCTGATGGAAACATCAGCTGTGGTGCCGACACCGCTGGGCTCCAGGACAGGTCCGATTATTAAAAGTCAACTGCTGGCTTTTAATTTTTGCAGCGGTGGACGAACCTCCACTTTAAGCTGCAATAGGCAGCAAAGTTCACCCAACATGTAGCCATTGGCGGGCAGCAAGCCCATTGAGCGCCACATATTCAAGTAAGTGGGAAAGCTCTGAAAGTAAATAAGGAATAATAGCCTCACTCTGTGTCCCGTGATGTACTCAAAGAAAAGGATTTTACAGATAACTATGATGAAAAAAATCCTATTTTTTAGTAGTACAAACCGTACTGTAACTGACAATAGTTCTGTGTAACATGGGAAACTCTTTATCACCTTAAAGGGGTTGTAAAGGTAAAAGTTTTTTCACCTTAATGCATTCTATGCATTAAGGTGAAAAAACTTCTGACAGAACCGCCGCCCCCAGCCCCCCCGTTTTACTTACCTGACGCCTCGAAAGTCAGCTTCGCGTTCCCGACATCTGTTCCTCCGCTCACCCTGGCCGCTGATTGGCTGCAGTGGATGGATTGAAAGCAGCGCAGCCATTGGCTCGCGCTGCTGTCAATCACATCCGATGACGCGGCGCGCCGGGGGGCGGGGCCGAGTGATACAGCGAGCGGCTATAGCCGCCGGCTGTATCACGGGAGCGCGCCCGCAAGCACTCACCACCGTGCGAGAGAGCTCGCATGAAGGTGGTAAATGCTTGCGGGGAGGAGCTGAGATAGCCGCCGAGGGACCCCAGAAGACCAGGTTCGGGGCCACTCTGTGCAGAACGAGCTGCACAGTGAAGGTAAGTATGACATGTTTGTTATTTTTTTTAAAAAAAAAAAACACCTTTACAACCCCTTTAAGGCATGTAAGGGCAATATGTTTATGTAATCATTACTGAGCTGTAGACACATGCCCATAATGATATATTATACACATTGTACTTTGCTGTAATTCAGTATTAGAATTATTCCTCCTCATGCTGCAGCTTTGAGATCTTTTTAACAGGAATCAGTGCTTGTATAGTGTATGAGAACATCCCTAGCCGCACCACAGAAAGAAAGAGCCAAGACATTTTGCTTTACATCGGCATGTGACACAAGTAAATGTCAGCATGAACAAAAAAGTGCAGCGCTAACTTACTAATCAATACCACAATAATGGTGGAACCCTCTAATGTATGGAAATCCCAATCAACTTCAATATTACCACAATACTGGTCTCTGTGATATGTAATGTCACATATAATACACATCAAACTGAAAATAAAACATAAAAAAATGACTGCAAACTTTGCAGGGATGGTGAAAACCCTTCTACAGATATTTGGCAGTGGATGATTTCAGTAAAGCAGTGGATAGTTTCCACTGCTTATCAGTGCAGCCTTATCAGTGCCCATATATGAAGCTTCATCAGTGCTGCCTCATCGGTGCAGCTTTTCAGTGCCCATTAGTACAGTTTATCAGTGCCCATAAGTGCGGTCTCATCTGTGCTCACCAGTGCAGCTGATCAGTGCTGCCTCATCAGTGCAGCTTGTCAGTGCCCATCAGTTCCGTCTCACCAGTGCAGCTTATCAGTTCTCATTGGTGCGATCTCACCAGTTCCAACCAGTGCAGCTTATCAGTGCGGTCTCTCCAATGCAGCTTACTAGTGTGGTCTCACCAGTGCCCACCAGTGCAGCTTATCAGTGCCCATTAGTGCGGTCTCACCAGTGCAGCTCATCAGTGCCCATTAGTGCAATCTCACCAGTTCCCACCAGTGCAGCTTATCAGTGCGGTTTCACCAGTGCCAACCAGTGCAGCTTGTCAGTGCCCATTAGTGCAGTCTCACCAGTGCAGCTTATCAATGCCCATTAGTGCTGTCTCACCAGTGCAGCTTATCAGTGCCCATAAGTGCGGTCTCACCAGTGCAGCTTATCGGTGCCCATTAGTGCGTTCTCACCAGTGTAGCTCATCAGTGCGGTCTTACCAGTGCAGCTTGTCAGTGCCCATCAGTGCGGTCTTACAAGTGCAGCTTGTCAGTTGCCATCAGTGCGGTCTCACCAGTGCAACTTATCAGTGCAGTCTCACTAGTACAGCTTTTCAGTGCCCATAAGTACGGTCTCATCAGTGCAAACCATTGCAGCTTCCAGTGCAGCTTAGTGGGGGTGGTGCTGACAGGGAGGATGAGAAGGGAGTAGAGGAGGAGGAGAACACCACCTATATGGGCATGGGCGGCACAGACCAGGGGCTGTGAGACCCTTTCGGCAGGCTTTTTTTTAATTTTTTTTTTTTTTTCATTTTTGATATCCCTGTAAGGTTTATTTATGCCATCTTTGTCCCATTTGGAGAGATTTACCTTCCCTTCCTGGCCCATAGCCAAACAGGAAGTGAGAGGAAATCCCTGCAAATTAAGGGAATTTCCTGGGGACCCCCAGGTCACCAGAACTAGTGTCCCACTGGAAGATTTCCCCCCCCCCCCATAACTTTTCTGGGTACAGCCCAAAATTTGGTATTTTCTTTTACTTTCAATGATGTAGTAAAGAGGACAAATCGAGAGGGTGGATCTCTCTAATGGGGGCACAGACAGCAAAACAAAACTGACAGTTGTTCTAATCCACCCCCTCTGTCTATTTGTATTTAAAACAATGTAAAGTGCACAGAATAACTCAACAGGGAAGGATTTATATAAAGCAAACTCAACAGTTTAGTTTGCTTTATAGTAACCCTCCCCTGTTGAGTTATTCTCTGCACCTTACATATAAAAGCATTGCCAGCTCCCTGTCCATCCCTTAGCATGTGACCTCAGAAGGAATCATGTTATATTGTGTTCTACCTGCTGCACTATAAATCATACAGCTTCTCAGCATGCTATCCTTGGTTTATCCAATGACTGCATGCCTGCTGTGATCCCCAGCTTTGTAGCTTTTGTATACATGGACTCACCTGCCGCTAAATTTTCACTTCATTATAATCTACAGTTTGATTTGATATTTGTTTTTATCCTCTATTAAAATTGTGACTTTACTAACTCCAGCCTTTTGGACTTTTTGTCTGTGTGTATGAACTGGTCTAAAGGATTCTCCCAAGATCCTTTGACTTCAAGCTGCAGCCAGTGTTTAGTGTACCCAACCAAATTTATATCCCTTTTTTGTATGGGGCAATTGGATTTAAGGACTTTTTAGGGCTTTACTGAGCTATTCCTGACTATGATCAACATTTTTATTTACATCCTGAATCCCTCTTGTCTATTTCCATAGACTAGAGGAATGTCTGGCATCTGTAGACATCTAAGATGCATATTCATATGTATCCACATTCGTGTTTTCTGCGCTCTGCAGTGACAGAAAGCCATTTCCAGTTTGTCGCACTGTCCTTCTGCCTATCCTTTGCTCCCAGAGTATTCACAAAGTTCTTAGCACCTTCTTTTATCCTTACCAGGACTAAAGGCACCCAGGTCAAAAGTTATACAGATAACCTTTCCCTAAAGGATGCATCTCCCTTACAGCTGTCTGCAGTCGTGTACGTGACAACTAAGGATGAGCTCCGGCGTGTTCGCACACCCCTTGTGCAGAGCCCGCCAAGAAGTCAGCACTGCCCTCACTAATCACAGGCAGTGAGAGATTTCCCGATCTCTGCAGCCGCGCATCGGGACAATGTCTCACTGCCTGTGATTAGCACAGCACAGTGCCGACTTTCTGGCGGGCTCTGCACGTGGGCTGTGCGAACGCTCCGGAGCTCATCCTTAATGACAACTCAGATGCTCCAGGCCTTCAGTTGAGTGTGTATAATTTACAAAATTCTGCTCTCCAGCCTTTTCTTCACCTGAAATACTTGGGTCTGTTCCTGGACACATTGCAAGCAAAGGTTTTCACTCTAGAAAATGAAAACTCATTTTTTTTCTCTGAGAGCCCACGCTCGAGATTTGAGATCAGAGACATCCTACAATGGAATACTCCATGAGATTTTTAGGCCCCATGGAAGCCTCCTTTTGAAGCTGTACCATTCGCCCAATTTTATTCAAGACCTCTCCAACGCATCTTGTTGAACTGGAAAAAACATGCTTAAACTACTCCATGCTCCTGTCTAGCCAGACAAGGAATTCCCTAATCACTGGAATGTGATAACATTTGGCAGTCTTTTAGGCTGGGGAGCAGTGTTCCAGTCCCTTGCAGTCCAGGGAACATGGTGACCTTTGGAAGCCAAGCTACCCGACAACATCTTGGAGCTCTGAGCAATACAAACTACTCTGCATCACTCCCCACCCCCATTCTGCAAGGACGCCCTGGGTGCAGTCAGACAATACCACAGCTGTGGCCTGCATAACCATGCAGGGGGCACCAGGAGTCATGCATCCTTGATGGAATTAAACCAGATAATCTTATGGGTGTAAACTTGCTGTCCAGCGATCTCTGCAATCCACATAGAGTGGGCAGCTGAAAAGTGGACTAGCTCAGTCACCACTGTCACGATCAAAGGGAAATTGCCCTTCAACCAAACAGCTATCTGATCTATAATAATTGGGGGACTTTGGAGGTAGACCTTCTGGCCTCTAGATTCAGTAACAAGCTTCATCTGTTTGTCACCAGGACCAAGAATCCTCTAGCACTGGCTTTGAAAGCCCTAATAATTCCCTGGTCTCATTTCTGGCTAATTTATGCCTCTCCACCAGTGTATATTCTGCCTTGTCTGCTCAAAAGGTTAGTGCAAGCTAGGAAGATACGGATTCTTATCACCAAGCCAAACCCAGAAGAACCTGGTACACAGACATACTTAGACTTCTTGCAGATGGCCACTGGCCTCTTTCCAACAGTTCAGATCCCCATTTCCCAATGATCTCCATTCCATACTGCTTTTCAGTCTCTGGTTTTAATGACATGGCTATTAAAGCCTAAGTTTTAAGAGTTGGGTTTTTGAGTCTGTTCTTCCTACCTTTCTATAAGAATATAAAGTCACTTGCAGAAAGAACTACTAATGTACATGAACATTCTTGTTTGCCTGGTGTAAACACAGCAGTTGAACCCCATAGATTATGCTGTGCCTCATATGCTGGCCTTCCAGTAATCAGGTCTTGACAAGAACTTTGCCTTATAATAGTTTAATAATGCCTTATATAACTATAGGCGTAACTTTTTCTTAGTTTTGGATGGAGTGACGAGGGATTAGAATCCTCGTCAGCTTTTTTTATTGGTGGCTGTCCCTTTTGTTAGAGAGATTCGCCCTTGATCATCAGTGCCCTGATTACAATACAGCGCCATCGGTGCCCACCAGTGCCACCAATCAGTGCCCATTAGTGATGCCTGTCAGTGCTGCCAATCAATGCCTATCAGTGCCATTTATCAGTGCCTATCCGTGCCAGCCATCAGTGCCCAAAAGTGCGGCATATCAGTGCAACCTATGTGCCACTTCAATAGGGACAGTAGTCCAAGTGACCCTGGGGACAACCAAAGATTCCCTCACTTTGGAGGGATTTCCTCTCACCCTCCTGTTTTAGCTATGGGACAGGAAAGGGAGAAAAATCTCCCCAATGGGATACTACAGATGGCAAAAAAAAAAAACTGAGAGGCATTATATAAACTTTGGTATCCACAATGAAAAAAAGTTTTGCCTTTTTGTTCTACTTTAATCACTTTGAAAAGTCAGGTTTTGACTTTGTCCACTTGTTTTTTTTACAGTCCTCTAGCTATGCACTATTTTTTGTCAAAACCTTTTATTTAAGGTGTATCTCGCATCAAGCCTCCCTTGTAACATCCTGTGTTTCAATGAGATCTCAGCTTTGTTTGCTCTGCTCTGCAGAAACTACCATTTGAACCCATCAGGGATATTCCCTTAGATGACCCTTCCTGCAAAGTTGCTTTTCTAGTTGCTATCACGTCTTAGACGTGTCTTTTGAGCTGGCAGCTCTTTCTTGTAAAGAACTGTTCCTCTTCCTTCACAATTACCAGGTAGTCTTACGTCAAGACCATCCTATATCTATATACACAGAGGGAGCCGAGACAAATTTGATGCTATTTGGAAAGGTTTGGCAGAAGCTTGGGACCATAAGGAAGGGACCCCTTTTTAGGGGTTGGGAGGGGGGAGGGTTACAGTAAGGGGAGGAGAAGATATTTTTTTTTTTGTTTTGAGGGTGAATGTCAGAAGGAAGAAAATGTATCTGGATAAAATGTATGTATAATATGTACTGTTGTACATATTACTATACTATACTATGTACATCTCTCTTCATTGCCTGCACATAGCCATTAGAGTCTACCTCCAAAGCAATAGCTTTGATCAGAAAGACGGACTCCCTATTTGTACTGTCCTCAGAACCTCGCAAGTGGCACCCTGCTTCCAAACCTACCATCTCAAGATGGATAAGAAATCTGATTGCTAGAGCTTATACTCTCAAGGAGAAATCTCCTCCTGTACATTTAATGGCCCACTCCACCGGATCAAAAGGAGTTTCTAGGTCTTAGCAGCACCAGGCCTATGTAGCATAGCTTTGCAAAGCCACCACATTGTCCTCTGTTCATTCTTTTTCAAAGTTCAAACAGGTGGCTGTCCAGTCTTTTGCAGATACAGTTTTTGGCCATAAGGTTCATGCAGCGCCACTCTGAAGTTGGGGCTTGTTGGCACAGTTCTGTTTGCCTAGTTGTTGCCCAGCCTTTTTCATTGCTTGGGGAAGTCCCAGGGTCTATGAATACCTTGTCGGTGACCTGTACTGTATGGTTAAGATAAGAGGAATTGTAACTTAACTGTAAATTCCATTTCCTGGAATACAGTACAGGACACAGACCCTAACTTCTATTCTTAAGTTACTTTGCATCACTTGATACAAAATTGAGTAATCACGATGTGGGGTAGGGTTATTAGGGAGGTGCCCAGGGGGTCGTGTCCTCAAAATCTTTACCTGTGTCCAATCACCTGAAGGTTTGAGCCTATAACCAAAGGTCTATAAATAATTTGCGTCCTGTACGCTACTCCAAGTTATGGTATTTACAGGCAAGTTAAATTGCCTCCTATTACATATAGTAAGGCTGTTTTTGCATCTTTGTCCATCTGGCTTTGAGATTTGAAAAGCCCTGATAGACCGAGCAACTCCATTTTCTCTGTTGCCATTAAGGTACATGGTAGTATCATCTCTCTATCTTTAGTCAGCTGATTGGACAGTGAAGAAACAGACTGAGGTTGTGTCTCTGCTCACTCTTCTCCCTCCGCTCTTCAGCTTGTGAGCACATTTGTATGGGACATGCTTACTTCCAATGCTGTCCTCCCTCTCCTAGTCATGTCAAGGGATTTCAGGATGTTGGTTTCAATTCAGGTAATGGTACTACTTGCATTTAAACTGACCCTGTCATACAATAAGTATGGAGAATGTCATTGTTGACCATCTAAAAATGCCTGTTTTCTACCTGTGTTTGATTAAAGGCTAAGTTCATCTTTGGTAACATGTTACCAAATATATAAAAATAACATAAAAGCGTGTACACACCCAGAGGCTACCGCCTCATATGTTTATTGGAAATAATTCAAAGATAACAGCATCACATGTCCCATATACCCCCCTCCCTTTCCACATATACCCACAGGACACCCACCTCTACCCGTAACCACCCACACCTTAAACCCTCCCTCTAAAATCTGCCACGCGGCCCTCCCATAGGCAGCTGGGGTAAATTATACCGCTAGATAACCCCCCAAAAAAACTCTGCCTCAAGGCACTTGCACGTGCATATGGTTTAGATTGACATACAGGGACCGTGGTCTAGATGGTACTCCACCTTAAAACCAAATGGGTAAATGGAGTGCTCATAACTAGGTCAGTAATTGCCCAAGTGGTCCGCCACATGAAGCTAAACATGTATTAAGCATGGGCTGGCAGTGCACCTGCAATGTCCCAGCAATCGCGTGTGCAATGCTCTGCTGGCTCCCAAGAAAAAATAAATACACTTTTTTTTTACCTGCAAAACATCCTATAAAGTACTTTTATGTCACATACCTGGTTCAAGCATACTTTCAATTACTGGTCAGGAAATGTCAAAATTGCATACACTTGTTTTGGGTCAGCGACTCAGATAGCATTGAAGCTAAAGCATCAACATGAGCTAAGAAGGTATCATCTTAAAAAATAAATAAAAGTTCAGCAGTGGCATCTTTCATTATGCTATCATGACAGATTTCCTTTATTACATCTGTAATTGCGTATTTAAAGTGGTTGTAAACCTCAGTCATGAAAGCACATACAGTATCTCACAAAAGTGAATACACCCCTCACATTTTTGTAAATATTTTTATTATATCTTTTCATGTGACAACACATTACACTTTGCTATAATATAAAGTAGTGAGTGTACAGCTTGTATAACTTGTGTAAATTTGCTGTCCCCTCAAAATAACTCAACAAACAGCCATTAACCACTCTCCACCCACCGGCCTTAATATGACATCTTTGACTTTGTGCAGGTATATCTGAATAATGCCTGCAGCTAAAGGCATCATTCAGATATCGGCTTTTTCAGCCGGCGTTTCCCTACACCATAAGAAAGATCATAGCGGCAGTTCCAGGAGTTCTAATTTTTCCCTTTTCTATCCAGGACTTTGGCTTAACATACACTTTTTGGAGTGGCACGCCGCACATGTGTCGCTAGTAACACATTTACTTGCAAACGAAAATGTTAAAAATGTACATTCTCTTTTAATATCGATTTTATTTTTTGCAATCTCTTTTTTGAGAGATGAAAAGAGGGGGCTATGATGTTGTAGCTTCCGCCTCCATAAAAATCAGGGAATAGTTGTTACAATCCAGTAATCAGCAAAAATATTACTGTCAGTTTACTAGGCATGCTATGGTTAAATGAAATATACAGTGGGGAAAATAATTATTTGATCCTCTGCAGATTTTGTAAATTTGCCCACTTACAAAGAAATTAAGGTCTAATTTTTATCATAGGTGTATTTTAAATCATCACGACAGACTATTAACCAAAAATTCAGAAAAAAACATTTAATACAAATGTTATAAATTGAGTTGCAGTTCAGTGAGTAAAATAAGTATTTGCTCCCCAAGCAAAACATGACTTAATTTTTGGTGGAAAAACTCTTGTTGGCAAGCATTGAGGTACGACGTTTCTTGTAGTTAGTGACCAGGTTTGCACACATCTCAGGGGGGATTTTGGTCCACTCTTCTTTACAGATCTTCTCTACATCCTTAAAGCGGAGTTCCGTCTGCCCCTCAAAAAATTAATTTAATATTAGGACACTTACCTGTCCTGGAGTCCAGCGATGTTTCCACCATTGTCGGTAAGGGAACCCGGCTGCGAGTCCTTGCGGCTTCACGGCCGGGTCCCTACTGCGCATGCCACTTAATGACCTTAATGTGCTTCTTTTTGAGTCACTCCTTTGTTGTCTTGGGGATATGTTTTGGGTCATTGTCATGCTGAAAGACCCATCCATGACCCATCTTCAGTGTTCTGGCTGAAGGAAGAAGGTTCTCATCCAAGATTTTACAATATATGACCCCTCAATGCGGCAAAGTTGGTCTGAACCTTTATCAGAGAAGCAGCCCCAAAGCATAATGTTTCCACCTCCATGCTTGACTGTAGGGATGGTGTTCTTGGGGTCATAGTCGGCATTTTTCTGAAAAAAATGCTGCAAAATTTTTGCACAGTGTCTGCAAAAAAATGCACTGACACTGTATAAGTGACAGTGACCTTGTTTACATAGGCAGACCGCCATTCTGTCTCTCCAGCGAACAATCGCTAGTGGACGTGGGAACCCACTGATTGGCTCCCGCTGTGTCCAATCACAGCGGGAGCACAGCTATGGCGTCACGCTCACCCCAGAGCCTATGAAAGAAATCACATACAGGTACACAATTTCGCAGTATATGTAGGGGGGGGGTTAAGTGGTTAAAATACAGTTATGATAAAAATTATAGACCCCTCATTTCTTTGTAAGTGGACAAGCTTACAAAATCTGCAGGGGATCAAATGATTATTTTCGCCACTGTATGGCTTTGGCTACATTCATATTTCTGTGTGGCGCAGTGCAGTTTCTTTTATATGTATTATATTTCAATCATAAGAAAGGTAGGTTTCAAGATGGGGCAGGCAGGTGGTGAGGGGGTTGTTACCACACTAAAATGCAGAGATGTGAATGCGCGCTTGTTGAATAAGCTTGCTAAAGTTTGACACAGTTGCTGGCAGGATTGAGGTTACTTTCTTACCTTTTGACACAAAGCTGAAAACATTTTCACTAGTGTAACAATGGTAGTTTTTTTGTTCTGCCTTTTAGGTATTTTTATAGACAGCTGCTACTTTTTTATAGTGGAAATACTGTTATGATGAACAAATCCATCTTCAGCAGACAACCAGAGACTGATCTTCTTTCACTGAAACAAAATTTAAACCTCTACCTGTATATGAATCAGCTTCCAAAAGGAGCTGCACAAATGATCTCCAATCTGTAAGTACTATCGGTTTGCATAAAAGATATTTTGTGATGTACAGTAGTAATAGTAGAGACTTGGACTGTTTTAGCCATTATATTAATGTGGTGTTTCGGTGACATCCTTGATTGACTTCAAACGGTATTAAACCAAAAAAGAAAAAAGTAATATATTGCTGTTTATCAGCCTGTAAATGTGGTGGCTGCATTAGTTTTATCTTTTTAAGCCTTCTTTTTTTCCCCTTTATTTTCACCTGGTGAGCCATCCAATAACACACTTGCTGTCTTAGGGTCTGGATGGAGGAGCAACAGCGATACCGTTTGAATAGCTGCATTGTCAATCTGAGGTGTGCATAGTGATGCGCTAGAATAATTTGGATGGACTTGAGCAAAAAATTAAAGCTGAAATTCAGCTAACACTTTTTAACCGCATTCCACTGCCGCCTCCCAACCCTTTAAGTGGATTGACATGATGGGAAGCGGGCATTCCAATGATGTGATCGCTGTGATTGGCTGTCACATGATTGACCGCTCTCAATTGCATTGGGAGCTTTCCGCAGCCGTTCAGTTATTGTGCTGGGAGCATGCTCCCAGCACAGTAAACTGTTTACAAATAGGCACAAAAACGCGACCACTCGGCGTTAAAGCCCACCCACTGAGAGGCCGTATATATGCATGCGGGAGGAGGTTATAGCAACCTTCTTTCCCTTTTTTTGGATAAACGTTTTACATAAATACGGGGTGAGCATTGGAAGTACACAGTCAGTGGTAAATAGTCTTTCTCTTTTGTTCATTGACGGACACAGCTCTTCATGTTCTTGACCATAGGGTTGTATCACCACGTTCAGGAGTAGGACTAAGCAGAGAAAAGAACAAGCACGGCACCGCCTAGGGGCGGTCCTTACTTAGGGGCAGCTCAGTTTTTTTTTTTTCTGCCTAGTCAAGGAGTAAGGACCTGGCTCCCTGCCGTGACCTGAGGTTCCCTAGGTTTTTTTTTTAATTCTCTCTATTCTGCAGGATCTTCAATCAACTGCTGGACTGGGTGACAGGCTGGGTTGGCCACGACAAGTCCCATCCTGGACCAGGGCCGACGGCGAGTTAACCATCTTGCATGGACACATATGACCAGACACCTGTTTGTTAGTGCAACCATGGCTGACAGCCCCTCCCTGGCGCAGTGCGGGGCGCTGGTACCCCCCACAGCGATTGGCCCTGTGGGATCATCCTCTCCCAACCACCCCGCGTTGGGTTCTTTTTGTCCATCGCTCCCCTGCCAGCTCCCCTTACCAGTGTGTCTGTTTTACCTGGCCCCTGTCTACTGCCCTCCTGCTAGACTGGTCCTCTTGTCTTCTGGGAGGGGTGGTCCCCCTGTTCGACTCGCCGCACTTGCTTGGTGAGGGGTGTGCGGTTGGCGTCCTCTCCTCGCACTTGCAGCCGCCATTTTCTTGGTGTTTGGTTCCCTGGCCATTTTCCTGTAGCCCGCGGCGGACATTTTGCCAAGGGTCTGGTTGGGTACTTTGCTTCGGAGTCCTGTCTGCTGGAGAGTGGGTGGCGGCCATTTTCTTGTAGCCTCCTGGCTGTCTTCTAGTGCACGACCTTTGTGTGCTAGGGGTGTCATCTCCAGAGTCTGGAGCGTTCTGGTGTGGGTCTCCTCATGGCATTACTCCTCAGCTGGTGGACGAAACGGCACACAGCAGCACTCTAAAGAGGTCTGGTCAGTGGTGGTGAGTCCTACTGAGGTCCCCTCCAGTCTGCGGCAGCTGGTAGGAGTGTTTAAACTCTCCTCGTGGGCATTCTGCCTCTGGTGGTGCCCAGTCGGGTGGCGTGGTGCCCTTCTATGGCGTCTGAAGTAGGTGACCCTCCCCCCCCACGTGGCAGCTGCTGACTCCTCTGGGTCTGCTGTTCCCCTGGATGCTCTGTTGGCGGTCCTGGAATCCTTTGTCTCCCGGGTTGAAGTGTGTGGGCGTAAGGCGGGTAAGAAACACCCCTTACCTCCACCTTCCTCTGGGGCGGGCTCTGAGCCAGAGTCGGGCTCCGCCGTAGCAAGTGTACCCTACCCTGAGTGCTCAGATGACGCCGCCCCTGATTCCTCTGACGGTGAGGAGGAGTACTCAGCGACAGTCGCTGTGCATCAAAAAGCACTGGTGGTCATGCTCATTACTGCAGTGAGCGATACCCTGAAAATTGATGATCCGGAGGGGGCTACCGAGGAGGAGGTGTCTGTCCCTTTTGGTCCCACAAGCCGGCCCGTGCCGCTGCAGTTTTCCTTTTAATTGTCCTAGTTCGACTTATCTACAAGGATTGGAAAAGCCCGCAGCGGTCTTTTTCAGTCCCGAGGCATTTTTTGGTGCGTTACACCTTTGAGGAGAACCTTCTGAAGACATGGTCCTTTCTGCCTCTTGTTGATCCTCCCGTCTCTAGGTTAAACAAGGCAACCATGATTTTGGTGAAGGGATCCTCTTCTTTCAAGGACCCCGCGGACAGGTAGGCAGAATCACTTGGTCTGTTTTCGATAGCAGGCTCAGCGCTTCTCTGGTGCTGGCCACTGCTCTGGTATCTCAGATGCTTACTGAGTGGGCTAAGCTATTACACCGTGATTTGGGTAATGAACAGGTACAGCCAGTCTATGTGGAACTGGCTAGTACAGGGCCTCAAGTACGTTTGTGATGCAGCCTTGGATGCAGTCCCTTTGCTTTCTAAATTGTGTCTGCCGTGGTTCTTTGGGTGCTTTGGCTTAAGCGCTGGTCGGCGGACCAAACTTCTAAGAAGGCTCTGGCCAATATGCCATTCCAGGGCAAGTGGCTATTAGATTGCCAGATCCGCGTGGGCCGCCTGACCAGGGCCTCCCGCTCCTTTGGTGGCTACGGTCTCCTGCCCTTCAGATCGGGATGTCGTGTCTTCCTCTCAATTGGGCTGTGATCATGACGGATGCCAGCCTGGCCGGCTGGGGGGGGGTTGCTGTGCGGTGTTATGGGCCTTCATTCGGCTCAGGGCCGCTGGACGTCAGAGGAGTCTCGTCTATCGATCAACGTTCTGGAGCTGCGTGTGAACAGATTGTGTCTCTCCCATTGAACGGGGCTGCTACGTGGTCATCCAGTCGGGATCCAGTCAGGCAATGCTACGGCAGGTTCCTACGTCAACTACCGGGGGGGACGAGGACAAGAAGTGCGGCAACAGCGCTGGAGGTTTCTCACATTCTTCGGTGGGCGGAACTTCGCGTGCCAGCTCTCTCCGCCGTGTACATTCTGGCATATAAAACTGTCAGGCGGACTACCTCAGCAGCCAGTTGCTAGATCAGGGAGAGTGGTCTCTACACCCGGAGGTGATTCATCTCATTTGCCTGCAGTGGGGCACCCCAGACATGGATCTCGGAAGGTGCAGAGATTCGTGGCCAGAGCGAGGGATCCCTTGGCAGATGTGTCGGACGCTCTGGTGGCGCCGTGGAGTCATTATCGGTTCATTTATGCCTTTTCCCCCTCAAGCCTCTTCCTCGACTAGTGCGCAGAGTAGAGGCCAAAGGGATACAGGTTATTCTAATCGCTCTGGATTGGCCTTGGCACCCCTGGTACACCTGAAATTAAAAATGGGGGTTTAAGGGACTTTGAGTGAACCCGTGGCCTGGTAAGGCCAACTGTTCCATCCCTTGGGACTTTAAATGAAAATGTGGCTAGGTAGGGTCACATGTCTCCATCCCTGTCATATATCAAAAGGGGGACAAGAACAAGGGGGTGGGACTTTATATGAAGTGTGTGGTGGCAAAAGAATGAAAGGTGGAACTATGGAATCTTGTTGTTGAGTAGTTTATATTAAGGTCGATTGTCACTAGGTGCAATCAAATAAGATAGGTACAACATGTAACAATAATACACTGGTAATCCAGAATGCATAACATCATACAAGCAGTATCACATATAAGATTCTTCCATAGTGCTACCATTGGGTAGCACAGTATGACCAACATCACATAAATAATATCGCATGAATAGCAAACAAAATTCATCCATAGTGCACCCGAATGTAGTTGAATAAAACAGTAAATCATGGTAGTATTTGCAGGGTCTATGACCTCTGTGGTCCAAGAGGAGGGAAATACAGTAAAGCTTGGTATGCAGGTAATATGTGTTGTAATCATGGCGTATGGCAGCTCTACGTGTTTCATGGATAGAGGGCCACTCGTCAGGAGCAAGCACAAGATGTATCTGTGGGTGAGAAGGATTGACCAGTTGGTAGGATGTATGTACAATTAAGGAATAATGGGGTAACAACCCTAACCCAAGGTTAAGAACTTACTGGGGTTAGCATGTTGGCTGCGTAATGCCAGGCACCATGGGCCGTCCGAAGGAGTGCTCCCAACCGGGAGCTGCGGCGGACATCTCGCCCGAACTCCCCCAACAGGCGTTAACCAGAGCAGGCCGTGGAACACAAGGCCACCTAGGTGTGAGTGGAGAGGAAAAGTAATTTGTGATGGGACTGTGTGCAAAGGGCATGTGTGTGATGGATAGATGGGCTGACTAAGGTGGGGGAAACCAGGAGAACAGTGACAGCCAGGAGGCTAACATTGAGTGAATGAAGCAAAGGTGGAAAGTGAGGTGACCTATCCAAGGGGCTGTAGCAGTGCAGCGAAGTACGAGGGAGGGATGGACAGTGACTATTACCTGTGATGTAAATCGGGTGGATAAGAAGAGGAAAGTGGGAATCCACTTTCCGTGTTCCACGGCCTGCTCTGGTTAACGCCTGTTGGGGGAGTTCGGGCGAGATGTCCACCGCAGCTCCCGGTTGGGAGCACTCCCTTCGGACGGCCCATGGTGCCTGGCATCACGCAGCCAACATGCGAACCCCAGTAAGTTATTAACCTTGGGTTAGGGTTGTTACCCCATTATTCCTTAATTGTACATACATCCTACCAACTGGTCAATCCTTCTCACCTACAGATACATCTTGTGCTTGCTCCTGACCAGTGGCCCTCTAGCCACGAAACGCGTAGAGCTGCCATACGCCATGATTACAACACATATTACCTGCATACCAAGCTTTACTGTATTTCCCTCCTCTTGGACCACAGAGGTCATAGACCCTGCAAATACTGCCATGATTTACTGTTTTATTCAACTACATTCGGGTGCACTATGGATGAATTTTGTTTGCTATTCATGCGATATTATTTATGTGATGTTGGTCATACTGTGCTACCCAATGGTAGCACTATGGAAGAATCTTATATGTGATACTGCTTGTATAATGTTATGCATTCTGGATTACCAGTGTATTATTGTTACATGTTGTACCTATCTTATTTGATTGCACCTAGTGACAATCGACCTTAATATAAACTACTCAACAACAAGATTCCATAGTTCCACCTTTCATTCTTTTGCCACCACACGCTTCATATAAAGTCCCACCCCCTTGTTCTTGTCCCCCTTTTCTTGACCCCTGGTATGCCGGCGTGGAACGGGGATGGTCACGGACGCCCCGAGGGCACGAGTAACTTTTGTCTCAGGGACCAATATTCCACCCTTCTTTACCGTCTCTGGCTTTGGCTTGGCTTTTGAGAGCCAGGTGCTGAGAGACTGGGGGTTGTCGGTTTCTGCGATCCTCACAATGTTGAAGGCTCGTAAATCAACTTTCAGGAGGATTTATCATCGCACCTGGAAGGCTTACATTTTGTGCAAGGCTGTGGGTTGGCATCCACGCTCCTGTATATCTAGAATCCTAGCGTTCCTACAACATGGTGTTGATCAGAAGCTGGCTTTGAGTACTATTAAGGGTCAAATATCTGCTCTTGCGACCTTCTTTCAGGGCCTGTTGGCTAATCACTCGGTTCGTACCTTTTTTCAAGGGGTTTGGCATGTTGCTCCCCCTATGGGCTCGCCGCTGTCTTTGTGGGACCTGAACCTGGTACTCTCAGTACTTCAGAAGCCACCGTTCGAGAACATTAGGGAACGCCCCTTGCTCACGCGCTCTGAGAAGGTTTCCTTTCTAGTTTCTATTACTTCCGCTCCTCGAGTTTCCGAGCTGTCGGCCTTGTCTTGTAAGTCTCCCTATTTGGTTATCCATAGGAATAAGGCAGTTCTTCGCCCGCATTCCTATTTTTTCCCAAAGGTGATATCTGCCTTTCACCTAAATGAGGACATTGTCCTCCCTTCCTTGTGCCCTCAGCCATCTCACCCTAAGGAGTTCGCCCTACATTAGTTGGATGTGGTTAGGGCACACCATGAGTACTTGTCAAATATGGCTCCCTTTCAGACATCTAACTCGCTGTTTGTAATTTGTGGATGGTCTGCGGAAGGGTCTGGCGGCCTCTTCGGACACTATTTCTCATTGGATCAGTCAAACTGTTGTCCAGGCTTATGCCATTAGGGGTCAGGTGCCTGCCTTTCCCATCATGACGGACTCTACCAGGGCAATTAGTGCTTCCTGGCCCTTCTGGCACCAAGCGCCTGTTTCTCAAGTTTGTAAAGCAGTAACCTGGTCGTCTTTGCGCGCTCTTACTAAGTTTTACAAGGTTGATGTTCTTGCATCTTCGGACACGTGTTTCGACCACAATGTTTTGTAGGCGGCTGTCTGAGGTTTCTGGTTCCCCTTACGGGGGGGGGGGGGGTTCTGTTGGGTGTAGTTATTTTTCTTTTATTCTGTGTTCCCATCCCTCTTCATGGCACTGCTTTGGACGTCCCTATGGTTAAGAATGTGAAGAGCTGTGTCCATCAATGAACGAAAGAGAAAACTATTTTGTTTTTTCTACACATCGTAAAATCCCTTTCTCTGAGTTCATTGACAGACACCGCACCCACCCCTCCTTTTTTGTTTTACTTTGTAACAAACTGAGCTGCCTGTAGCAGAGTGGGGGTTACTACCTGAAAGGACGGCCCCTAGGCGGTGCTGTGCTTGTTTTTTTTTTTTTTCTGCCTAGTCCTACTCCTGAAGGTGGTGATATAACCCTACGGTCAAGAATATGAAGAACTGTGTCAACAAACTCAGAGAAAAGGTACTTTTTACAGTGAGTAGAAAAAATGCTGTAATTAAAGCAGAAATTTTGAAAACTGCGAACAGATAAGCTCTTTATTGCAAAAGAGACACGTGATGTCTCTTCTGCAATAAAAGAAACCTACCTGCCTGTTCACTGTCTTCTGTGGAATGTAGTGAGCTGTGCAAGCACAGCTAAATCTACATTCCATCACAGCAGTGTGTGTACTGGGATGACTGCACTCCTGTAGGAGTGATGTCATTCTGCCCATGCTAATGACAACGTCTGCAGCCATGCGCCAGGAAGAAGCCAGGTACAAGGTGTTGGCACCGACGAAGGACATCAGACTGTTGGAGTGAGGCAAGTATCGCACAGTTTAGCTCTATTTGAAGGGAATTCGAAAAACGCACTTGCTGACCGGATCTTCAGGTTGAAAATATAAGAGAAGAGGCTGAAAAAAAAACAACATTAAAAGGAGAAGTCCAGCCTGAGCCAGGCTGGGCTTCTCCTCTGGGTCACAGGAGTGCAATTCGTTTTGCACTCCTGTGACCCATTTTCAGCGGAGAGCGGTCTGAAGTCCGCTCTCCGCTGACGTCACTGCCATCAGTCGACGCAGCGCGTCATTCCGACTTCCCAGGTCTGGATCCACCAGCTGCCTTGATTGATGGCTGTCTCAGCAAGCCGCTGAGACGGCCGCTCCCTGCCCTTCCACAGCTCATCGCTCCAATGAGCATGGAGGATCAGAGCAGGAGAGAGATACTGACAGGCAGAGCATCTCTCCGCTCAGGGTGGAGTGAGTACTGAGCCATTGGCGATGTTCGATGGCTCGATTCTCAGTGCAGAGACGCCGGGGGACAGCTGCCGCATCGGTCTGATGCTCCATCCACCTGGGTAAGTATGAAACAAAAAAACAAACAAAACCCATACTTCTCTTATAACGATTGGTAAGCTGCAATATATTACATTTTTGTTTTTGGGTTTAATATCACTTTAAGTTGTTAATGCAGTTTTGGGACCCCGTAGATCCCTTCCCCAAGCTTTGCACAAGGCCTAAGAAAAGGTCCAAGGGGTCCTGAAAGCTTGCATCTTTAACATCTTAAAGTGCAACTAAACAATATCCTTCTCCAAAAATAATCCATATATTCCCACTCCTTATTGGTCCTGTGATGCATCTTTTATGAAATCTTACTGTATCTCGCTGTTGTATTCTGCCTAATGTCCTCTATGAGCTCCTAAATCTCTCCTTTTCCCCCTCCCTTCCATACTTAGTGTGGTTTGTTTTGTTTTTTTTGTTTTTTGTTTTTTATAAAGTGTATTATCACCAAACTTTCTTACAAGATGGTAATATTTTGAAGAAAAGTGTACATTTGTGGAAAAAACTGTTGTATCGAGGAATTATGTTGCTAAACATTCATAGTTGATTGAATGCCGAGGGCCAAATAATGCTTACCTTTGTACATTATGTACATTCTCAGTAAATGGCTGTGCGGGGGAGTGTTAGGACAAGTCTGATCATTGGTGGAGAGCAGGCTGAGTTCTCAGCACAGCTAAAGAACTGACAACAAAGTGCTTGTCTGCAAGTGTGGTCAATTTTTTTAATAGGAAAGCAGAGGGGCTGGCAGTAACACCAGGGATTTCACACAAAGGAAGCAATACAAAGAGAATAGGATAAGTTTTCATACACGTACATCGTACAACAGACATATCAGGACTATGAAATGCTGGGGGTAACAAACACTTTAAGCACCTGTTGTTTGTTTTTGGAGTGCTGCTTTGTCACTTGTTTGTATTTATTGCTTTATAGACATTGGGCACTTAGCACAGCACAGGAGGCCTAGGCATAATATCTCTCATTATATATGACAATTGATCATCTCCCGCCCTCCTGCTGTTGCGTACCTGTGGTTTGATGAACCTTATTGGTATGTGCATGATACTCATGGTCTCCTTATCAATTAAATCAGAGATTATTCCATTATCAGTATTTAGCCTCTTGAGCTTTAGTTGCTTTGTATGGATAATGTGAAGCTTTGGATACCATGTTTTTACCATCTCATATGTGTTTTGTGCACACAGTGCCTGTTGATGTACCGTATATACTCGAGTATAAGTCGAATTTTTCAGCACATTTTTGTGTGCTGAAAGTGCCCCCCTCGACTTATACTCGAGTCAAGCACTTTTCTGCAGCAAAAAATTTCATTTTCCGAACCGAATTTGGGGCCCCGTGTCTCAAGGCCACTTGGAGCTAGGAACCCCAAATTTGGTGTGCAAACCCAGTGGAACTGGTACCACAACATATCCAAAGCTGAAGTTCCTAGCACTAAGGGGCCCCGAGATACGGGGCCCCAAAATCGGTTTGGAAAATGTCATTCTCTGCTGCAGAAAAGTGCTTGACATTTTCCGAACCGAATTGGGGCCCCGTATCTCAGGGCCACTTGGTGCTAGGAACCCCAGCTTTGGAAATTTTATGGTGCTAATTCCACTGAGTTTGCACACCAAATTTGGGGTTCCTAGCACTAAGTGGCCCGAGATACGGGGCCCCAAATTCGGTCAACTGTGTCCATCTGCAGCAATGTCATTTCGGGACCCTTTGGGTTCAGAGACCCCAAATTTTGGCTGCAGCTAGGGGGCATCTAGGAACCCTTAACTACCGAGTTTGAAGTTCAGGGGACCTATGGCTGCAAATGGGCACAGTGAGGCATGCAAATGGGCACAGTGATGCTGAAAATGGGCATTGTTGACCCTCTTTTCCACTTAACAGTAGCTGTGCATTTCTCACCCTCGTCTTAGGCCTCTTTCACACGGGGCAGATCAGTCATGATCCGCCCCGTGAACATCCGCTTGCTCAGCGGGGATAGCTCCGCCGATCCCCGCTGAGCAGGAAGATGACAGGTGCATCGCTGCACACTGTGCAGCGACGGACCTGTCAGAGCGCCGCTCTCCCCTATGGGGGGATCGGATGATGACGGTCCGTAGTGTCCGTCGTCATCCGATCCGATCCGAAAACGGAGGAAAAAGTAGGTTTTTCCTCCGTTACACTTTTCGGATCGGAGCGGGTCGGATGTCAGCGGACATGTCACCGCTGACATCCGACGCTCCATAGGGATGAATGTATGTCCGTTTTTCATCCGAAAACGGAAGGATGAAAAACGGACATACGGATCATCCGTGTGAAAGAGGCCTTATACTCGGGTCAATAAGTTTTTCCCATTTTTTTTTTGTGGTAAATTAGGGCCTCGACTTATACTCGGAACGACTTATACTCGAGTATATACGGTAATTAAATGTGAACATTGTGTTATGTCATGCTATTGTATATGGATACCGCTAAATACAGAATAAAAAAAAGAGAATGAACAGCAGCTCTGATCAGGTCAGCCCTGTGCTGTCTGCATTTATCAACCAACTCCTTGTGTACTGTGCAATGTAGCTTAATAGGCTTGCTTTCAGTCTGCAGAATACTGTACACTGAACTTCAAGATGTTTAATATAAAGACAGACTAAAATAATTGAAAATAAAATGATTACCTGAATTTATAATTGACGTTGTTATTTCAGTATATTATTTTCATCTTTTCTCTAGACATCTTAGCCCTCATTCTCTTTCTGCACAAGAAGCAAATGACCAGCTGAGTCTTCATATTTCAGTGGAAGGCAAAAATTACCCAGTTGATTACCATCCACAGGACATTACTAATCACATAAGCAGTATATCTGCCACTGATAAGCTTACAAAATGGGAAGTCCTGGGAGTTCAAGGAGCACTGTTGAGCATTTTCATACAACCAGTGTACATTTACAGCATTATTGTGGGTAAGATGATGTAGAACTTGGCTTTGTCCATTTCATCATAAATGTACTCAAAGGAAAATAATCATTGAGCTTGTAAGTAAACTAGCAAAAGTGTGCGCGTGCTAGAACACGCAATGTTGGGGATGTAACAAACAATGCTAAGACAGTGTCTCAGCAAGTAGTGTCTGATGCAGAGGGGTGTGAGAGAGTATGATGGCAGCCAGTATGTTCAGGAGTAAGGAGGGAAGGAGCGCAGAGCGTATGACAGCAGGCAGTGTGTGCAGGAGAGGAATTTGAGGATATAAAAGTTGGCTGATTGGACGAGAGGGGGAGGCGGCCTGTGCGGAGGGTATGACCGAACACAGTATATGTGAAAAGGTGTATAGACATTTTATATCCACTATGTATTGGAACGTGTATTTAGTGGCTAACAAAAACCACCACCAAAAGGTATATACACCTACCTACAAGAGCTACCAATTTCAGTACAAAATATATTTTATATATATATATACATATGATTGGCAAGGGTGAGAAACCCCTCCTCACAAAAAAAAAACGGGGGACACCCCATTGACCTCACCCAGACACTCCACCCACCCACCCCCCACCCCCACTCTGGTCGCCTCAGAGCAATCCCACTCTGCCCAAAGCCTCCCTCTAAAAACCTGAGCTCCACACCACAATAAAGCCAGTTCTTTTGGCAGAAAAAAAAGCTTTTTTTGTACATGCTTTTAGGCACGTCTAACGTTTTTTTCTGGAAGAAAACTGCTCTCAAAAATGAAATCCAGAAGAGTTTTTTTTTCTGCCTCTAAAAGTTGAGCTTAAACTGGCCCATGGGCAAAAAGTATCGCCCTCTGATGTGGCTCTCCACCTCCTGCACTGGGATGGCGGGTCGGCAAGCTCATATCGCGGGTTCCCAACCCGCCATCCTCGAGCATCGGTGTGAAGAACTGAGCTGGCGCTAGAGAAAGCAGAGCCAATGCTTCCTGTATAGCATCGGTTCCTGTCACAGGTGCAGTGATTCCTAATGTAGGACAGCCAGCAGCAGCTGCCAGCCATACCCGCCTGGGGAACAGCAGCAGCCAGCGATACCTGCAGGAATCCTGAGGAAGAAGTGGCAATTGAGGTCAGTTGAGGTGCAGGTACCACAGTGCTTCAGTGTGAAAGTAACCTTAGGCCCTTTTCACACGATTGTTCCGATCGGGTCTTCCTGTCCGTTTTTTTTATGGGACCCAAACGGACCCCTCCATTCACCTCTAGAGCGGTAGATGTGAACGGACTTGTGTTCTTTAACACCCGCCTATCTCCATTCCGATCCACTTAAAAAAAAGAAGGATCAGTCCCCTTCTGTCTGGATGCATAGGACTTGAGGGCCTATAGAGAAGAGCGGGCCGTGTCCGTGTGTGCTCTACATATGCAGAGTGGACACAGACCTGTCATCTGCCCGCCCCGCTCATTGGGGCTCACAACCTGTTACCAAGTCGCTAAAGTGGCCCTCGCTCTTCAAAAGATTGGGGGCACCCCTGGCTTAAATTATGCTTCTAAACATACTTATGTGCATGGACACATAGGATAACATTGAGCTGCTTCTACAGATAATCAAATTAAAGACAAACTAAAATCTTTTGAAAAAATAAAAATCTTACAATAATGTGGTTGCATAAATACGAACACCCTTAAACTAATACTTTGCTGAAACACCTTTTTTATGGCAGCATTCAGTCTCTTGGTGTAGGAGTCTGAGCATGGAACATTGCCTTGGTAATCTTTGCCCACTCTTCCTTGCAAAAGCACTCCAAATCTGTCAATTTTGCCAGGGCATCCCCGGTGCACAGCCCTTGTCACTCCACAGCTTTTCATTTGGATTCAGGTCTAGACTCTTGTTGGGCCATTCCAAAACTTTGATCTTTTTCTGGTGAAGCCATTCTTTTGTTGATTTAGAGGTGTCCTTTGGGTTGTTGCCATGCTGAAAAGTGAAACTCCTCTTCATCTTCAGCTTTTTACCAGAGGCCTGAAGTTTTTGTGCCAAAATTGACGGACTAATATTTGGAACTGAAGTCCTTCCACACTAAAGCACCAGTTCCAGCTGAAGAACAAAAGCTTAAAAGCAAATTACTGCCACCACCATGCTTCACTGTGGGTATGGTGTATAATTTGTGATGCGCGGTGCTGGTTTTGCGCCAAACGTACTTTTTGGAATTATGGCCAAAAAGTTTAATCTTGGTCTCATCAGACCATAAAATATTTTCTAACATGCTTTTGGCAGACTTGATGTAGGTTTTTGCAAAATGTAGCCAGTCTTGGATGTTTTTCTTAGTAAGAAAAGGCTTCCGTCTTGCCACCCTGCCCCACATCCCTCACATATGAAGAAGATTGTTGTCACATCTAGTACAAAACCATTACTCGGCAGAAGCTCCTTTAACCACTTGCCAACCACGCTATATCCGAAAGATGGCTACAGCGTGGTCTTCCATGAATGCCCTCCCAGACTCCCACCCCTGTGATTGCGGTGTCCTTTGAAAAGAGGGTTGGGATCCCTCGGTTTAGACTACACAGCATGGGTTCCAGCCAGTCTGTGAATACATGCATAGCCTCATACCTCCCTGCTTTGGATACTGCTACAGTTTCTCATGGGTGTCCACTTGGGGGGGTGAGTAGTTTTCTTTTGGGGGTTACACATTTCTCCTCCTCTGGGGCAGGAAGATGCCACGGTGGATGGGGTCAAGTAACGACCAGATCTACCGGGGACGAAGAGCCTTTCCCTTTCTGTGCCAGTCGTGGCGTGTCTGGGGCCGCTTTCTACTCACCTTTCTCAGCTTGGCAGTTACAGACCCCCTGTCAAAGCCTCTGTTCTGGCCCAGTCCACTGGCCAGGTGGCGTCGGGGTCCTCGGGCCCCCTTTTGACCTTTCCCAAAATCTGAGTGTTTCCTGCATGGAGTGGGTCTTATTGCAGAAAGCCCTCAACTGAACGCCTGCCACTGCCGGCTTCTGCAGATTTTTTAAGTTTGCCCACTAACAAAGAAATTAAGGGTCTATCATTTTTATCTTAGGTGTATTTTAAATGATAGAGACAGAATACCAACCAAAAATCCAGAAAGAAAACACATAAAACAAATGTTATAAGCCAAGTTGCAGTTCAGTGAGTGAAATAAGTATTTGATCACCAAGCAAAACATGACTTAGTACTTGGTGGAGAAACCCTTGTTGGCAAGCAGAAGACGTTTCTTGTAGTTGGTGAACAGGGTTGCACACATCTCAGGAGGGATTTTGGTCCACTCTTCTTTACAGATCTCCTCTAAGGCTGGGTACACTCTATTGCGAACCTGCATCCAATTCGCAATACCAGGAGATTTTAAACAGCTCTTAACCACTTCAATACCTTACGGTGTCATATGACGTCCTTGACTTTGTGATATCTGAATGAGGCCAGCTACAGGCCTCATTCAGATATCATTCTTTCCAGCCGGCCATTCTGTGCACGATAAGAATGATCATAGCGTCGTCGTCCCCCCCGACCCCCAGCCCCCCCCCCCCCGCATCTCTCTATAAAGAGGACCTGTCACAATAGATCCCTATTACAAGGGATGTTAACATTCCTTGTAATAGGAATAAAAATGTCAAAAAAAGTGTAAAATTAAAAGAAATTAAGTAAAAAAAACACAAAACTTTAAAACGCCCCTGTCCCCGGTAGCTTGTGTTCAGAAGCGAACGCATATGTAAGTCCCGCGCACATATGTAAATGCTGTTCAAAACACACATGTGAGGTATGGCCACGTGCGTTAGAGTGTGTGCAACCTGGTAACCTGTAAAAAATTTCAAAACATCGCCTATGGAGATTTTTTAAGTACCGAAGTTTGGCACCATTCCATGAGTGTGCACAATTTTAAAGCGTTACATGTTAGGTATCTATTTACTCGGCGTAACATCATCTTTCACATTATACAAAAAAATTGGGCTTACTTTACTGTTTTGTTGTTTTTTTAATTCATGAAACCGTTTTTTTTTTTTTTTCCATAAAAAAAGGCGTTTGAAAAATTATTACGCAAATACCGCGCAAGATAAAAAGTTGCAATGACCGCCATTTTATTTCCTAGGGTGTCTGCTAAAAAAAAAAACATATATAATGTTTGGGGGTTCTGAGTAATTTTCTAGCAAAAAAATGATGATTTTTACATGTAGGAGAGAAGTGTCACAATAGACCCGGTATTGAAGTGGTTAGGGAGCCGGTTCACACATCTCCGCTGCGGCTCCAGTGGGAATTTGCACAGAAGCCCTGTGTGTCTTTTGGTCTGTTTCAGGTCCGAATTCAGGCAAAAATTCGGGCTCAAATCAGACCTGAAATGGGGACGCATCTGACCCCTGCTGTGAGCCCCATGCCACGATGTGTGTGAACCCAGCCTAAATCCTTAAAATGATACTAAAGTTTTTTTTTTGTTTTTTTTTTTAGGTAAAAATAACAAACCTGTCTATACTTGCCTGCTCTGTGCAGTGGTTTTGCACAAAGCAGCCCCAATCCTCTGCTCGGGGTCCCTCTTTGGCACTCCTGGCCCTTCCTTCCTGTTGAGTGCCCCCACAGCAAGCAGCTTGCTGTGGGGGCACCCAAGCTGAGCAACAGCTCCCTGTGTCCATTCAGACACAGCCGTGGCCCGGAACCACCCCCTTTCTTTCCTCATTGGTTGACTGACTTTGACAGGGGTACTGCTGCACACAGAAGGCTTATTATCTTTTTTTTTTTTTTTTTAACAGTGGGAGGCTTATTATCTTAATGCATAGAATGCATTAACATAAAAAAACCTTCTGCCTTTACAACAACTTTAAGGTTTCTTGGTTGTCGCTTAGCAACTAGAAGTTTCAGCTCCCTTCATACATTTTTCTATGGGATTAAAGTAGAACTATAGGCAAAACTTTTTTTTTTTTTCTTTTTTTTTTTTCATTTTGGATAGAGTAAGGGAAGGTTATAATTCGCCAGATTTTTTTTCGCCATCTGTGTCCCATTGCAAAGATTTCCCTTCACTTCCTGTCCCAGGAACTAGTGTCCCCATTGGAAGATTTCCTCTCTTTTCTGAGGACAACCCAAAATGTGGGTAATTTTCTTTTACTTACACTTTAAGTTATAATAGTAAACATGACCAATTAGAGGTTAAATTTCCCTAACAAGGGCACAGACCGCAATAAAAACTGTCAGGTTCTAATCTCTCTCCAGGGTCATAGTCAGAATTTTTCTTCCTCCAAACGTGCCAAATCAAGTTAATGCCAAAGAGCTTACTTTTGTCTCATCTGACCACAGCACTTTCTCCCAATCCTTCTCTGAATCATTTATATGTTCATTGGCATGACTCTACATGTGCCTTTTTGAGGAGGGGGACTCGCTGTGTTGATTTATAACATTTGTATCATGTTTGTATCATGTGTTTTTTCTGGATTTTTGGTTAATATTCTGTCGCTGTCATTTAAAAAACACCTATGATAAAAATTATAGACCTTTAATTTCTTTGTAAGTGGGCAAACTTACAAAATCTGCAGGGGATCAAATAATTATTTTCCCCACTGTACATCTACCAGTGGGTCTCTGAAACTCTTCAACCCGATGGTGGAAGTCAACCCACAAAGTCTCCCAAATAGCCTAATAAGAGGTAAAAAACAGTTCTTTCACGCTCCAACTTATCCCCTTAGCAGCTCATCCCACTGACAGAGGAAAACGAGGTGGCTTCAGCTCCATGTGGTCCTCCAAACCTGCAGGAGAGGGGAGGCCTTTCTCCCAAGACTCAATGATGTTAGGATCAGGGCTCTGTGGGGGGCCAAACTGTCACTTCCAGGGCTCCTTGTTCTTTATGCTGAAGGTAGTTCTTAATGGCATTGGCTGTATGTTTGGGGTCGTCTTTCTGCTGCAGAATAATTTTGGGGCCTCCCTGATGGTATGGCATTAAATCTGCCTGTTTTTCTCAGCATTGAGGACACCATTCATTGGAAAATCTTGTTATATCAACAACATTGTGTCTGTATGGGATTACATGAAGAGAAAAAGAAGGATTTGAGACAGCCCACATCCACACAAGATCTGTGGTTAGTTCTCCTAGATGTTTTGAAAACCTACCTGCGGAGTAACTTAACAAACTGTGTACCTTCTCTACTTTCTCTCGCTTTTCTGATTCTCCCTAACCCTTTCATTATATTCTTCCTCTCTTCCATACGTCCGCATGCGCTTTTGCAGGTTAGACTCTGCTATACTACAGAAATTCTGAATCCTACTCAGTCAATCTGATCATGCCACATACTGTCCCTGGATGTGTGATTTACATGTCTAAACCACATTTTTTCACTGGCTATACTGTATGTTGATAACCTGCCAGATATATGCTCTCAACAACAATGCATGTTTTCTTATATTTTCTGTTGGAAATTTTTTAAAATCTATAAAAAATTGTCAGTTCTCAGAAAAACTGTGTACACAAGCACTGTGTGTACCTTCAAGAATTGATGCTAGTTTGTGGCCAAAGGGTGGTTACACCAAAGATTTATTCTTGGATTTCTCTAATGTACTTCCAATCTACTTTCCATTTTGTTAATTGATAAAAAATAATCTATTTCTGAAAGCATTCTTAATTTACAGCATTTCTTCACACCTGCCTGAAACTTTTACACAGCACTGTATGCATACAACGCACACATGCAGATGCTATTTATACTTCCTAACAAATGAGCATTGGCAATGGTCTATAAGTGATAGAGATACACTTAGAGTTACTTAGCGTGGGATATACTTTGCGATTTCCATAACACAGGATTCCATTCTCTACTCAAGTGTTTGCAGGAATCTGGGTGCTCTTGTAGTGTACACTTGGTGACATCCCCACTTGAAGTTCCTTTAATCTTGTGAAGCACCCTCTGGTACAGACCTACCTAGCTGTTCTGGAACCCCCTTGCTTATACCCAGCTCTTCTCAGTGTTATAGAGCCTTTTTTGACACAGACCTTCCTTGGTGTTATGCAGCCCCCTCTAGCACATACCTTCCTTGGTGTTATGGAGCCCCCTTCTGTTCAGGTCTTTTCAGTGCCTTTTTTGCTCTGGTTATGGTTAGGGGTGCAACGGATCAAAAAACTCACGGTTCGGATCGTTCCTCAGGTCAGGAGTCACGGTTCGGATCATTTTCAACAAAAAAAAAAATCTCCCCCACTGTAATATCCACAATCTCCCTATTGGCTGGGTGTGGCAGAGTATTGGCAGGGTATATTGGCAGGGTATTGGGTATATTGGCAGGGTATTGGGTATATTGGCAGAGTATTGGGTATATTGGCAGAGTATTGGCAGGGCATTGCAGAGTATTGGCAGGGCATTGCAGAGTATTGGCAGGGCATTGCAGAGTATTGGCAGGGCATTGCAGAGTATTGGCACTGCTGCCATCCGATCTCTCCCCTCCACTGTACAGATCAGTACACAGAGGGGAGAGAGGAACCGGCATCATGACATAACGCCGGTTTGTTACAAGTGACTGCTCCGTCATTTGACGGAGCGATCACGTGCTAAACGGCCGCCGGGTGTACCAAGATGGCTGCCGCTCCGAAGCTAGGCCAAAGCCGCGGCCTTTCCTATGGCCAAGGCCACAGAGCGCTCCGCGGATCGCGGGTGCCCCGTACGGATCAACCTCCTCGGATCACGGATCGATGACGATCCGTTGCACCCCTAGTTATGGTATAAGCTGTTTGATGCATATGTTTGTTAGATTTACAAAGCTGCCTCATGGTCTTTCTGTTTAAATTTTACGTTTTACCAGGCGGATAATTAAGGTCTCAGTTATTGCCAGCTTTATTTGTAAGGCACTTCAGGTGGCTCTGTGAGTTCCGCTGTTCAGCCACCTTTTTAACCTGTAGGGTTTTCTTTTGGGCTTTGGTTGCATTAGCTTTTTGCTGTTCTTTTGCCTACCCCTCAGTTGGACTAGAACAGGTCGATCCTGTCTTTTGCTAGGCTGTTCATTTCTTGCCAAGAACCAGATTGTTCCTGGCTTGGTGGCTTATTAATCAGGCTCTAGAGTCAGGAAAGCCCTTCCTTCCAGTCTTTAGGAGGATCCTCAAGGTGGATGTCAGCCTGTCGGGCTGGGGAGGTGTTCTGGGCACCCTGTTGATGTAGGAGACATGGTCATCTGAGGAGTCTTGTTTCCTGATCAACATCCTGGAGATTTGGATGAAGTCAATGTCTGTAGGGGCAAACCATTTTGCTTGCGGGTCACCTGATTCGGATTCAGTTGGACAATGCCACAGTGCTGGTGTAAAATAATCATCAGGAAGGTACCAGAGGTCTCAACCCGGTAAGAGGTAGATCTAATCCTGTCCTGGGCAGAGCTTCACGTTGCAGCCTTATCAGCTGTGTGCTTGCTCATTGTTTGTCTGCAATGTGGATTCATTCAGCTGGCATCGTCCAAACCGTGGAGGAGTTTTCCGGTACGCCGAGTTGGTAAAACTTCAGGCAGATGCGCTGTGGGCACTGCCAGGTCATCAGGATCTTATCTCCCAAGGTCCAGTTTGCTGTTTTTCTTCACGATCGCTTGCTTTAATAGCTGTTAAAGTGGAACTAGACCCTCCTATCCTTTACACCCAAGAAAGCTGCCATCTTCTCTGTTTGAATTTGATAAGTTTTGACACCAGCCATGGCTTGACAGCTCGGTTCAGAGCAGTTCTCATTCACACCATGCCTTGAATGTAACAGCTTTAGGCAACAGTTCAATCAATAGCTTTAGTTCTCCTTTAAAGCCCAGGTCCTTAAGAATAGGACATCTGAGTCTGTGATTCCTTCTGTGCTAAAAGCGAAGTCTTCTTCCTGTAAGGTCTTTCATATGATGTGGAAGACGTACTTCACTTGGTGTGAGTGAAAAAGCTTTCACCCCAGGAGTTTTCTCAATGGGAGGAACCTTCTCCTTCCAGCAGCATCTGCCTCTCTACTGTAAAGGGTCAGGTTTCTGCTCTTTTTATTCTGTTTAAGAGACCGTTGGCCTTTCACTTTTTTGCTCAACGCCTACATGAGTTCTCCCACATAGCTCCCACTGTCTGTTTCCCTGTCTGGTTCTTTCTGTGCTTCAGAAACCATTCCTCATTTACACTCATCCAAAAAATAGATTCACAATTAGATTTTGCACAACAAGAAGATGGTGTTAGGGCCAGGGCTTCCTTCTTGCCAAGGGTAGTTTCTGCTTTTGACCGCAACCAGGATATTTTATGTGTCCAAAAGTGCTGTTCTTGACTGGATCTCCAGGTGTGAAATTTTTTTAAAAAATTGACGAAAAACTATTTGCTTAAGAAAACTGCATACAGTGAGTCATTATGCCAAGCATACTGAAAAATGGATTTCAGGTTTACATACACAAAGCCTAAAGCTGCCCATACATTAATTGTGTTTTTTTTCTTCAACTGTGGGTTGAATGAAAAAACTGACCTGATTTCCTCATCCACACATTCAGGGTTGATGGGGGGGGATCCTCCCTGATGTGTGTCTGTATTCTGTGTCTTCCCTGCCGTTAGAATACACAGATCAGCGCTGTGGTCTGTAGCCCACAACGCTGATCGGGCAGCGAAAAAATTGGATGGCTTAAACAGAAGTCGATTTGGTAGATTAATTTCTGTTTAACCACAGTGCTCGCACATGGATGGAAATTTGGCTGGTCTCTGCTGAACCGGATGAATTTCAGTTCATGTATTGGTTGCTTTACTCTATCCAAACATGTTTTGGCAGCTTTGCTTTAGCCAAACATGTTTTTGTTTTGCATAGTGAGCAAGAGTTAACATTTCTGCAAGGTTTATATTGCTTTGTGTGCCATTTCAAAAGCTCTACCCCTTCCCCCATCTGCTAAAGATTTTGTTTTGTGTCTGTGCCTCCATTGGAAAGATTTCACTTCACTACCTGTCCTGAACATGAAGGGAAATCTTCCTAGTAGCAATACAGATAACATGCCTCTTAGACTAACCCTGTCCCATGCTTAAAGCACATTAAAATGTTGGGCTTTAGGCTGTTAACCACTTAAAGACCAGCCTCGTTTTGGAATCTAGGTGTTTACATGTTTAAAATAGTTTTTTTTTTTGCAAGAAAATTACTTAGAACCCCAAAACATTATATATTGTTTTTTTTTTAAAAGCCTAGAGAATAAAATGGCGGCCATTGCAATACTTTTTTTCACACCGTATTTGCGCAGCGGTCTTACAAGCGTGCTTTTTTTGGAATAAATTCACTTTTTTGAATAAAAAAAAAATAGGACAACAGTAAAGTTAGCCCAATTTTTTTTATATTGTGGAAGATAATGTTACGCCGAGTAAATTGATACCCAACATGTCACGCTTCAAAATTGCGCCCGCTCGTGGAATGGGGTCAAACATTTACCCTCAAAAATCTCCATAGGCGACATTTAAAATAATTCTACAGGTTGCATGTTTTGCATTACAAAGGTGGTCTAGGGCTAGAATTATTGCTCTCGCTTTAACGATCGCGGCGATACCTCACGTGTGGTTTGACCATCGTTTTCATATGCGGGCGCTACTCACATATGCGCTCGCTTCTGCGCACAAGCTCATTGGGATGGGGCGTTTTCTTTAAAAAAAAAATATTTTTTTTTATTTTACTTGATTTTACACTGTTTAATAAAAAAAAAAATTGACACTTTTATTCCTATTACAAGGAATGGAAACATCTCTTGTAATAGAAAAAAGCATGACAGGTCCTCCTAAATATGAGATCTGGGGTCAAAAAGTTCTCAGATCTCATATTTGGACTTAAATGCAATAATTAAAAAAAAAAAAGTCCTTTAAAAAAATGACATTGAAAAAATGTGGCTTTAAGACGTATGGGCGGAAGTGACGTTTTGACGTCGCTTCCGCCCTGCAGTGTCATGGAGACGGGTGGGCGCCATCTTCCCCTCACGCGACACCATGCACAGCTAGGGAAAGTACGCGATCGCCTCCGCCGCTGCCAAGGGCTCCGGTAAGCAGCGGAGGGCACCGGATTGCGACGGGGGGGATCCCTCTCCCGCCACAGATAAAAGTGATCTCGCATGGTGAATCCGCAGCAGAGACCACTTTTATCTTGTAGCCGGCCGAAAACGGGGATACCGGGGTTATGGCAGCTACCTGCTGCCATAACAACGATATCCGCCCCCAAAGTAGGGACGTATATGTACATGCAGCGGTCGGCAAGGGATTAAAGCAAAACTCCAATAGTTATCTTTTTTACACTTGTGTTGGGCCAGCTTGGTTAAATGTAAATATCCACGTGTCACCCCTGGTAGGCCACTGGGGATGCTGAAATTCACTGTAGTAGTTTGTGCTACATATTTTGCTGCCCTGTTCTGGGTGGAGCGAGTTGCCATCTGTACAGTGATCATAGGGAATCGGTCACTCCTGTACCTCTGCCTTTCAGCAAACATCTTGTATTTTTTTTTTCAGGGAATACAAGGCATTCTCTGATCTGGATGAGGCACAGAAGAGGGGTGGATGGCCTCACAATAATCACCTCCTCCAATTAGAGAACACATTGTAAACATTGTAGCAAAATACAAGAGGTTTGCTGAATGGTGAAGGTACGGGAGAAAGCTACTCTTTCTCTGCCTAATGTACATACAGAAAGTTGCTCCAGGAGCAACTAGAATAGGGCAATTGGGACTGTTATGTAGTACAAACTACAATGAAATTTAGCATCCCCAGCGAACCTCTGGATGTGACACATGGATTATTATGTGTAACCAAGCTACTGTATATATTTAAAGCAGAACAAATTCCTCCTTTGCTTTACAGCCAAGGAAGCTGCCATTTTAGCCTCTGTTCAAACTGCAGTTGCCTTGATGCTGCACATGGGAATCAGTTATAACATCAGCCATTTGATGGTTTGACATTGTGGTTGGGAGCACAAGCAAATGTGACAGTTATCATTCATGGCATGCCTTGAATGTAACGGTTTTGGGAAACCATTATAGTGAAATTATAATCACCTCGGCTTCAGCGATGTAGCATACCGGAGGTCTCTGCCTGGCTGCTTCCGGGTCTTGATTGCCGGACATGATGATTGACCAGGTAGGGATGATGTTACTGCCATGCATGCGTGGGAGTTCAGGCAGACCCTGCATTACCAAATTTGTACAGTGAGCTGCGTGTGCATGGCTCACCGTACAAGGGCGAACAGGCAGGTAAGTAACTTTTAATGCAGAAGAGAGACAGCATGTCTCCTCTGCATTACAATTCCTGCCTGTTCGCCCCCTTTTTTATTTTTCCCTAAAGTTGCACTTTAAATTGCCTGGTTTAGTTCCATTTTATAAATCTATAATTCCTGGAATTTTAGTTTAAAATAAATTCAGCACTTTTCAACATTTTTGTTTTAAACAGGTGATGCAAATTGTAGCAGTACCAGAGGACTGGAGATTGCTCTTAAACAAAGAATTGATGATGCATTTACATCAAGACTGCCAATGTTTTATCTAGTAAACAAACCCTACATAAGCATTGTGACAGCAGCAAATTCAGTTCAGACTGCCTCTGGGAACTGCTTCTCCCTTAACTGGTCACAAGGAGATAGTTCACTGGAAATAGTGGATGCTTTTCTGGGAAAGATAACTGAAAGGTATGCAGTCTTTTGGGAATTTGGTTAAACTACATATCTTAATTGTACAGGACACAGGAATTAATTCTTGGATCATGTGTTATATGTAATTACTACCACCAGAAATCTAAGGTGACCTGGAAATTTTTTTGTGTGCTTGTAAGCAATATCTATACATTTTTTTGGAAATAAGCCACCTTATCTGCAGGCTCCCTCCTGTGCATATTTTGCAATTTACTTTCAACTTTGTCGTTGTGTCCTCTGTGGACACATATATAGTGTTCCCTCTCCCAGTGGTGTTAACTCCAGTTGGTGATCCTCGTGGGGTCTTTTGGATTCCATATACTCATTTAGTGGCCTGTAATCCCCTAAAGAAGCCAATGTTGGGAAAATACACCATCCTGTCACCATTGGTTATTTGAACAATACCATTTTGTAATTACTGATTGAATTGAGATCACCACAAATGGAGGTGTATAAGGATACATAATCGTTTTATTTTTTATTCAATTTTAATTATGCTTAAAATAAATTTCATGTTTAAAAACTGTATGTTTCAATTTTGTGTTGGCACCGTTATAGTCCCACCTTAAACTTTCTTCCTATTTTCGTTTCTATGGGATGAGGTGAAAGAGATGACGTGTTCACCTAGGTCGGACTAAATACAAAACCATATGTGACTACCTTCAGTTGATTGGACACTGGCGAAAGCTTTCCTGGGAACTTCCCTCCAGTGTACAAATATAATCCTGCCCACTCTGTGATCTTCCAGTTTTTTTTCTAGTGTCCTTAGGTGGTGGACGACTTCTTCTGTTGAAGAAGCATTTTTCACCAGTTTTCCTTTACTTTTTCGACTGACATTTCTACCAAGATCTATTGTCTTATGGCTCATTAGCAGTTTCTGGATCAGTTGCCTTTGATGTATACCTTGAGAACGGGGCAACAGGGCTGAATTGTAATGTTTGCTTTGGGCACTAGATCCTAAGTTCGGTGCTCGCCTTGGTACATGGTGATACTAGTGAGCCACAGCGTGCTATACAGGTCCAGGGCTGTGGTCCACTCTTATGGCACCCAGACCCTGAAGTCCCCTTGGTATATATGTTGTGATGGGCAAAACCTGGACCCCGGATGGGACCAGTGATGTGGGCGAGGTAAGACAGGGTTTCCCTGTACCTTTTACATACCAGTTTCTCCTGGCTATACATGTCTTGTTAAATCATTACTTGAATCGGTAGCACACACTACATCCTATACGATTAGCCTACAAAATACATTGCTGTGCTAAGCACACAATCAGGTTTGAAGGCACAGGTTATGGGATAATTTACGCTTTAAAGCTGGGTTCACACTAGCTTTGCATGCGGCCCACAGCAGGGGTTCGTTGCATCCCCATTCACTGTTTCGGGTTCCGATTTCAGCCCAAATTTTTGGCTGAATTCGCACCTGAAATGGACCAAAAGACGCATGGGACCCATGTGCAAATTCGCACCGGGGCCTTAGCAGAGATATGTGAACAAGTCAAAATCTCCTGCTTTTATGAATTGAATGCCGGGAACCCGCATCCAATTCGCAATAGTGTGAACCCAGCCTAAATGTTTTTACCTTGGCTTCTATTGTCCTGCTATATTCAGTCATATAAGTAACATTATTATAAGGCTTATTTAAATTTGGTGGTCTTTTCTTCCACCTCACTACTGGATGTTTCTCTTTGGCCAGTGATGCACTGCTCCGAAGACTCCTAACTGCACACGTCTGACACCATTTTTCGCTGTTGACGTATGCTGATCATTTGTCATTTGATACCTTGTTTAGAAACACAGCCAACGAAACTTTGTTAGCACCTGGGTGTGACAAAAACGGAAAAAAACAAAAACAGCATTTTCTGCCACTGTCTGGTATCTTCCAAGAGCCATCACCACTTCTGGAATCCGCAGGTTCTAAGAGCTGTAAGTGTTCTTTTACTTCTACTCCTCCTAACTATTGTCATACGTTAAGTCTAATCTAACACCTGCGCAATGATACACAGTAACTCAAGGGAAGCAGCACTCTCTCAATGTATGCATATTGATTTGATAAAGATGCAATAAAGCGCTCTAACCTCTATACCTAATCGGAGTGTATATCCAAAACTATATAACGTGCATCCGGAAAGTATTTGCAGCGCTTCACTTTTTCCACATTTTGTTATGTTACAGCCTTATTCCAAGATGGATTCAATTCATTATCTTCCTCAAAATTCTACAAACAATACCCCATAATGACAACACGAAAGTAGTTTGTTTAAAATATTTGCTAATTAAAAATACGAAAAAATCACATGTACATAAGTATTCACAGCCTTTGCCATGACACTCAAAATTGTTTCTACAACTTGATTGGGGTCCAGCTGTGTTAAATTCAGTTGATTGGACATGATTTGGAAAGGCACACACCTGTCTATATAAGGTCCCACAGTTAACAGTGCATGTCAGAGCACAAACTAAACCATGCAGTCCAATGAATTGTCTGTAGACCTCCGAGACAACATTGTATCAAGGCACAGACCCGGGAAGGGTACAGAAAAATCTCTGCAGCATTGAAGGTCCCATTGAGCACAGTGGTCTCCATCTGTAAAAAGAATTTGTTTGGAACAACCAGGACTATTCCTAGAGCTGGCCACCTGGCAAAACTGAGCGATCAGGGGAGAAGGGCTTTAGAGAGGTGACCAAGAACCTGGTGGTCACCCTGACAGTGTTCCTCTGTGGAGAGAGGAGAACCTTCCAGAAGAACAACTATCTCTGCAGCACTCCACCAATTAGGCCTGTATGGTCGAGCGGCCAGACAGAAGCCTCTCCTCAGTTGAAGGCACATGACAGCCAGCCAAAAGGCAACTGAAGGTAACTCAGACCATGAGAAACAAAATTCTCTGGTCTGATGAAACAAAGATTGAACTCTGGCCTGAATGGCAAGCATCATTTCTGGAGGAAACCAGGCACCGCTCATCACCTGGCCAATACCATCCCTACTGTGAAGCATGGTGTTGGCAGCATCATGCTGTGGGGATGTTTTTCAGTGTCAGGAACTGGGAGACTAGTCAGGATCGAGGGAAAGATGAATAGAGCAATGTACAGAGACATCCGTGATGAAAACCTGCTCCAGAATGCTCTGGACCTCCGACTAGGGCAAGGGTTCATCTTTCAACAGGACGACAACCCTAAGCACACAGCCAAGATAAGAAAGGAGTGGCTCAAGGACAACTCTAATGTCATTGAGCGGCTCAACCACAGCCCAGACTTGAACCCGATTGAACATCTCTGGAGAGATCTGAAAATGGCTGTGCACTGACGCTCCCCATCCAACCTGTTGGAGCTTGAGAGGTTTTGCAAAGAAGAATGGGAGAAACTGCATGAAGATAGGCGTCAAGCTTGTAGCATCATACTCAAAAATACTTGAGGCAGTAATTGGTGCCAAAGGTGCTTCAACAAAGGCTGTGAATTCTTAAGTACGTACTTTAAAAAAAAAAAAAAAATTTGTAATAAATTTGCAAAGATTTCAATTTTTTTTTTTTTTTCAAGTTGTCATTATGGGGTGGTGTTTGTAGCACTGTATATTGCTAAATAAAAATGAATCACCCAAAAATTTAGAAGAAAAAATTCCAAATTTATCAAACATTAGTGAATAAAATGCCAGTGCTCAAGATGGTAAGTCCTTAGGATGAGTTTTCATACAAAAATATGTGCTTGTATAAAAAAATCCTTCTTCTGTATCAAAAAGTGCCAGTGCCCAAATGCTTATCCTACTTCAAATCACTGTACACCAATCCACTCCCTGTAAGTTTGTGCTCCTCTTCTCTCCCAATGGATGTAAACTCACCAGATGTAATTGATCTCCTGTAGCTTATGCCAAAAAAGATCAAAGCATGCTATTCACAGCTCAGCTGTGCATGACTCAAATCATGTTTTCTTGGACCAAATGCAGGCTCACATGCATAGAAGGAACCGAAACAGAGAGGGGATTCATTGTGCAAAACTTTTATTAAAACCTTTTTTAAAACGGCTGTTTAGGTAACAGAAGGTGGTTTACGCGGTCTGGGAGAACCCTGACAGTATATACTACTCCAAAAAGGTTTTCTATCTTATATCCTATGGAGGAGAAGTTCAGGAAGAAATGGAGCACACCGTTGGTGGAAGCTGCCATATCTTCTGTAAACAAAAGTTTAACCTGTCCAGTGGATAATGCCCAGGTATTCACGGATCCGGCTGATAAAAAGCTAGAATCCTTATTAAAGGCCTCCTTTTCGGTGGCTGGTGCAGCAGTTCAGCCAGCAGTTGCAGCTATTGGGATTTGCCAATCCCTAAAGGATCCCTTTTAAAAGGTTGGTAAGGAACATACCTTGCCAAAAGGAATCTGCCGAGGAGTTATCGGAGATTCCTCATGCCTTATGTTTTGCAGTAGACGCATTGAAAGACTCTAACCAACAGATGTCTCGTTTTGCGTTACTGTCGATTCATATGCGCAGAGTCTTATGGCTAAAGAACTGGTCTGCTGAGACGCCATGTAAAAGGCTACTCGCAGCTTTTCCATTCCATGGAGAGTGCTTGTTTGGCGAGGATCTGGATAAATATATCCAAAAGATCTCTGGAGGAAAGAGTGCCCTGCTTCCTATTAAAAAGAAGGGGAAGCAACCCTCTTATAAAATTCCTAATGCTCCAGGACCTGGTGCTTCTTCCCCTAAGCGGTATCGACGGCCTTAGCCGTCTGGGTTTAAAAGACCCAAGGCTCAGAAGAAACCCTGGACCCAAAAGACACCCAAGCCCAACTCCAAGTCTACCTTGGAAGGGGCGCCCCCGCTCTCACGGGTGGGGGGCAGGCTTCGGCTGTTTAGAGAGGCCTGGGAAGAACTGGTTCAAGACAGATGGGTCATTTCCACTGTGAAATACGGTTACAGAATAGAGTTCCGGGAGATCACCCCCGAATCGGTTTCTGTACTCAAGGGTTCCGTCGGATGCAGAGAAAAGAAGATTCCTATTCCTAGCTTTACACCATCTGCTGATGCAGGGGGTAATTGTAAAGGTTCCGCACGAGGAAAGATTCAAAGGCTTTTACTCAAACCTATTTACCGTGCCAAAACCAAATGGGGAAGTAAGGCCCATTTTGGACCTCAAGGCTCTCAACTTCTTTTTAGACGTCCGATCCTTCCGCATGGAGTCGGTTCGTTCAATAATAAAATCCCTGAGAAAGGGAGACTATTTAGTGTCCATAGATATCAAGGACGCGTACCTTCATGTGCCGATCTTCGGTCCACATCAAAGGTTCTTACGCTTCGCTGTAGAGGGCAGTCATTTCCAATTTGTGGCACTACCTTTCGGTCTGGCCACGGCCCCCAGGGTTTTCACAAAGATTCTGGCCCCGGTGTTGGCTTTCCTAAGGTCTCAGAAAATCTCTGTAGTAGGATATCTGGACGATCTTCTTCTAAGGGAATGCTCTCGCCCCATACTGGTTCAAAACGTATCAAGAACAGTACGGGTTTTACAACGCCTAGGTTGGATGCTAAATATGGACAAGTCAGCTCTTTGTCCGACCCAAGCCTTGGTGTATCTGGGTCTGGTCTTGGACACTGCCCAAGAAAAAGTGTTTCCTCCCCTAAAGGTGGCCTCCATAGTGGAACTTGTACAGAAGGTGAAAAAAGAACTAACACCTTCTGTTGGGCTGTGCATGAGGTTACTGGGCAAGATAGTGTCATCCTTCAGCGCAGTGCCATATGCACAGTTCCACTCCAGAGTGTTCCAGAACAGTATTCTAAAGGCCTGGGACAAGTCAGCTTGAACCCTGGATCAGCCTATGGTTCTATCTCCACAGGTTCTATGGAACCTCTCTTGGTGCAACTTGAAAAGAGGGAAATCTTTCCCACGAGTAGCCTGGAAGGTCGTAACCACGGAGGCCAGTCTTCTCGGTTGGGGAGCAGTCCTAGAGGAAGTGTCTGTTCAAGGAATATGGTCACAGACAGGACCCTGCCCATCAATCTATTGGAGATTCAGGCAGCTCGGCTGGCTCTGCGATTCTGGACATCCAGATTGCGGGGTCTTCCTGTCAGAGTCCAGTCCGACAACTCCACGGTGGTGGCATATATCAACCACGAGGGAGGTACCAGGAGTCGGGCAGCCCAAAGAGAAGTAGATCATATATTGACTTGGGCAGAAAAACGTGCCGTTTCTGTTAGCAGTGTTTATTCCGGGGGTGGACAATTGGTAGGCGGATTTCCTAAGTGGCCAGAAATTGTTACCAGGGGAATGGTCCCTGCATCCCGAGGTTTTTCTACAGATCTGCCAATGCTGGGGGACCCCAGATGTGGATATGCTGGCTTCCAGATTCAATGCCAAGCTGGACAGGTTTGTATCCAGGACCAAGGATCCACTGGCTGTCGGGATAGACACATTAGTAGTTCCTTGGGATCAGTATTCTCTGATATATGCCTTCCCTCCGATCTAAATTCAGCCGCACTTACTATGCAGAATACAGGAAGAACGAAAACCGGTGATCTTAGTGGCCCCGGAGATCCTGGTACTCGGAGATTGTGAAGTTGGCAGTAGGGGGCCCATTGGTCCTTCCTTGCCATCCAGACCTGTTGTCTTAAGGGCCCATATTCCATCCTTCTTTACGGTTGCTGAATTTGATGGCCTGGCTATTGAGACCAGACTATTGAAAGACCGTGGTATTATGGGCTCAGTCTTGTCTACTTTGATAAACGCTAGAAAGTCAGTTTCTAGAGCTATCTATTATAGAGTCTGGAAGTCATACATTTCTTGGTGTGAGGAAAGGAAATGGAACCCTCGTAGGAATACGATTGGAAAAGTTCTCGCCTTTCTTCAAGCAGGAGTAGACTTACAGCTCGCTCTAGGGACAATTAAAGGACAGATTTCAGCCTTATCGTTTTTTTTCCAAAGACCAATTGCATCTCATTCTTTGGTGTGAACCTTTGTCAAGGGACCTGAGGCCGCCGCTTAGTACCAAATTTAAGTCCCAGGGACATAAAGGTGGTTTGTCAGCCTTACAGAGTCAACCGTTTGAACCTATTAGGCATATTCCTTTTGTCCTATTGACCAGAAAATTAGTTTTTTTGGTGGCTATAACATCGGCTAGAAGGGTGTCAGAATTGGCCGCCCTTTCTTGCAAGGAACCTTTTATGATTCTTCATCAGGACAGAGTGGTCATGCGCCCTCGTCCGGATTTTCTACCGAAGGTGGTTTCCAGATTTCATTTGAATCAGGATATCATTTTAACTTCCTTTTTTCCAAACCCTAGGACTAGGGAGGAAAGGTCGCTTCACTCACTGGATGTGGTGAGGGTGATAAAGGTTTACTTGGAAATGTCAGCTTCCTTTCGGAAGACTGACTGTTTTTTTGTTTTGCCTGAGGGTCCTAAAAAAGGGACAGCCGGCAACAAGTTCAACTATATCCCGGTGGATTAGTCAGACTATTATCCAGGCGTATGGATTAAAGCGCAGGGTTTCACCCCGGGATTTAAAAGCACACTCCACTAGAGGGATTAGTGCATCATGGGCAGTACGCCAACAGGTGTCTATGGCTCTGGTTTGCAAAGTGGCCGCTTGGTCTTCAGTTCATACGTTCACCAGGTTTTACCAGGTGGATGTGAGATCTCAAAGAGAGGCTGTTTTTGGCCACAGCATGTTGCAGGCAGCTTTATAGTCTCAGGCCCGTTGGGCTTAGGGATAATGTGTGTCTGCCCCCCCCCCCCCCCCCTCCCTCAGGTGCATTGCTTTAGGACATCCCACATAGTCATTATTATAGTGCTCTGTGTCCCATGATGTACGATAAAGAAAAACGGATTTTTAAAACAGCTTACCTGTAAAATCCCTTTTTTGGAGTACATCTTGGGACACAGAGGTCCTTCCCCTCTTTCTGGGATCGTCATTGCTTGCTACAAAACTGAGGTACTTCCGGTATAAGAGGGGTTATATGGGAGGAACCATCTAACTATTGGTTGCAAGTGTCCAATCACCTAAAGGTAAGCGTATAACCCACATAGTCATTATTATGGTGCTCTGTGTCCCGTGATGTACTCCAAGAAAAGGATTTTACAGGTAAGCGGTTTTAAAAATCAGTTTTTTCTAGTGCCTACCCAGGAGTCATCTGCCACAGAAAAAAAGCTCCCCACCGCTCAGGGCCGGGAGCCGATGGTAAGCTGTATACAATCTCGGAGACCAGAAAAGCCCTGGTTGCCACTACTCGTATGGGTTTCGTCCAGTTCATCTGACATCATCAGGAGGCTATTCATTTTTTGGTGATTTATTTAATTTTTATTTAGCAATATATATATAATTTTGGATATACACTCCAAATGGGTAAAGAGGTTAGCGTGCTTTATTGTATTTTTATGTATTGTCGTATGTTGCAACCTAGACTGCCTGATGCGCTTTCATTTTCAGAAGGCAAAGGCATGCTAACATTTTGGTGTCAGAAGATTTTTCACTGCCAGAGCATGATGAAGCTGATCATAAGGATTGTCCCAACTCTCTGAGATTATTCACGCCTGACGATTTTTATGCTTTGTACCCTATGGAAGTGGAATTTAAGAACAAATTAACTGTTCGCACTGTGGGCCCGGATATTCTTGCATTAAATGATCAATCTACGGTTTCTATTGGGGGTAATCCTAAAGTGGAACAAAACCCTCCTATTCTTTACAGCCAAAGAAGCTGCCATCTTAGCTTATGCTAATCTGGTGTTCAGGGTGCTACACATGTGAGCAGTTGTGACATTTGATTACTTGACAGTTCATTTGAGAGCACAATCGGCTTTAAGGAATCAGCTGATAGGAGACTCTTTTTTTAACCAGTTTCCAGCCTTGCCTAGAGCAGTTTGATGGCCGACCGGGATTTTCTTCCTGGTTTGCAGCCATGTGACTTCCTCTTGGAACGAGTTGCGCGTGCGGCTACACTATGCGCAAAATTTGTCACCACTGCGGGTACAATGTGATCGCTGTGACCAATCGCAGCAGATCACATATTTACAGTAGAAACAATGGATGGCTTCCTTTCATGCCATCCATTGTGTACAATTGTTATGCTAGCTGTGATTGGTCACAGTAATCACATGGTACAGACAGGGCCAATCACAACCCATCTATACCATGTGATTAGCTGTGGCCAATCACAGCTAATCACAACAAAACACACAGTGGATTTTATTCAGTAAAATGCTTGCGTATAGCAATAAAATTAATTGCTATAAGCAGTCATAAAGTGTCAAAAAATTACTGATCACTTTGCCAGAGTAGTACAATGGTAATATTATGTTGCTCTGGTTTTTAACCACTTCAGCCCAGGAAGGATTTACCCCCTTCCTGACCAGAGCACTTTTTGCGATTCGGCACTGCGTCGCTTTAACTGACAATTGCGCGGTCGTGCGACGTTGCACCCAAACAAAATTGACGTCATTTTTTTCCCCACAAATAGAGCTTTCTTTTGGTGGTATTTGGTCACCTCTGCGGTTTTTATGTTTTGCACTATAAACAAAAAAAGAGCGACGATTTAAAAAAAAAAACGCAATTTTTTTTACTTTTTGCTATAATAAATATCTTCCAAAAATATATAAAAAAAAATAATTTTTTCCTCAGTTTAGGCCAATATGTATTCTTCTACATATTTTTGGTAAAAAAAAATTGCAATAAGTGTATATTGATTGGTTTGCGCAAAAGTTATAGCACCTACAAAATAGGGGATAGTTTTATGGCATTTTTATTATTAATTTATTTTATTTTTTTATAGTAATGGCGGCGATCTGCGATTTTTATTGTGGCGGACACATCGGACACTTTTGACACTAATTTGGGACCATTGTCATTTATACAGAGATCAATGCTATAAAAATGCACTGATTACTGGGAAGGGGTTAAACACTAGGGGGCGATCAAGGGGTTAAGTGTGTCCTAGGGAGTGATTCTAACTGGGGGGGGTGGTGGGTGTTCTGCTACTTACATGACAGCGATCACTGCTCCCGATGACAGGGAGCAGTGATCTCTGTCATGTCATAAGGCAGAACGGGGAAATGCCTGGTTTACAAAGGCATCTCCCCGTTCTTCCGCTCCGTGACACGGTCGCCGCTTCTTAAAGGGGACCTACCTGTACGCCCATTTGCCCAGTCGTGCCATTGTGCCGACTTATATCGTCGTGCGCTGGTCGGCAAGGGGTTAATTTGTACAGTCACCAGTCAGTGTCCCTGATCACCGCCACACCAGTTATAATGATGATGCTGTACTGCACTGGTGACGGTATTGGTTTTTTTTTTTTGGTTTTTCAAAAAATTATGAGAAAAAAATACAACTTAAAAACTCGCCTTTTGCTAAATACCTTGGACTATCTACTTTCCAAATAGGGGTAATTTTGGAGTGTATCTGTACTGATTGATTTTCAGATATATACCATAGTTTGCGGACTATATAACTTTCCTCCAGACTAAATAATATGCACTGATTTGGGTTATTTCAACCAAAGAAATGTAGCAGAATACGTTTTGGCCTAAATTTATGAAGAATGGTTATTTACAAAATTTTATAACAAACAAAGAAAAACTCCCCCCCCCCCCCCCAAAAAAAATGTTTGGTCGTTTTTTCATTGATTTAGCAAAAAATAAACCCAGTGGTGATTAAATACCACCAAAAGAAAGCATTAGTTGTGTGAACAAAGTTATAAATATTTGTTTTGGGTAAAGTGTTACATGACCGCGCAATTCGTCATTCAAAGTGCAACAGCACTGAAATCTGAAAATTTACCTGGGCAGGAACGGGGTAAAAGTTCCTGATATTGAAGTGGCTAAAGTCTTCCTTTGCGCTGACAAGTCCAGCCTTGTAACAAGCTAGTGCCACTTTTGTCAGTTAACCAGAATATGGCAAACTGGACTAGAAAACTCAGTAGTGAACTGTCACCGGATATAGATAATCAGAATCTTGCTGCAAGATTATAATCCTACTAGCCTGTGTAGATGTCATGGAGAGTGTGATTTATCAAATATCCTTTAGGTGCTTTTGCACAGAATTGAATGGCTTAGACCTTGGTCGACGGACTGGGCTCAGGACACGTGCCTTTTGCGCATGCACTTCAAAGGTGGTCTTCTCTTTGGGAATTCTCTTGTGAAATATATTAAGGCGGCTACTGAGGGAAATGGGGTTTCTACCCCACAATCCACAATTACGTTTCCCTATTGAATGGGCCTCCTCTACCTTGTGTGTGTAAACTTTTTCTTCTGTCTGGGGTCTTCCTCGCCCACGCAAAGCACTCGCTCCCCTTGTGCTATAAGAGGCTGCTCCCTTAAAAAGGACCTCTCTAAGAGAGGCGCCTTCTCCTCTGTTAGCCCCAAAAGCGGTAGGCCTGTTTTTCTTGCTTCCCTGGACCTTCTGTAGGAATGTCATTCTTCTCCCCCAGTCCTGCCTTGAGGACATTAACACTTATCATATATCTTATGAACAGAGCCAGGACCATGATCCATGGAGAGCTGTAATGTATTACCTTGCCAACTGACCTGACCGCCTTTTGTTTTTCACAGAAACAGTCCTCTGTGGTATTCTTCCCTCTTCAATCCAGCTGGGTGGTTAATTTACCTTTCACTAAGGCTTTTTCCCTCAGGGAATGCTTCTTTCTCTAGCTGCACCTGTTCCTACTAAAAGTTGACAATGTTTGATTCTTTATAGCATCTAGCATTGGTCCTTCCCAAGGGTCGCAGGGCCATTGCCTGTACTTCTATTCAGATTTTAAAACTGTTTGACAGTTGGTTGTTTGAGCTTCTGCTAATCCCTGCTTTGGCTACAAGGTGCGTCTGTCATCGTGTGTTTTGTTGTATTGATTCTTCTTCTGCTTCCTGTAGGCCTGGTGCTGCAATTTCGGTTGCTCTATTGGCCACCTCACAGATTGTTCCCTGTGTACGCTGGGGGGGGGACCCAGCAAAGCTTTTGCAGTGTCCAGTTACCTGAAGGTAGCAGCATATAACCCGTGGTCTTTGAATTGATTCCTGTGTCCTGTACCATACTTTTTACACATATGTCAAAATTCTTCTTTAATTTATTTTAACATTTATTTTATTTCTTCATTGTTAACCTTGTCTTGAAATGTAGTTCACCATTTAAAAGCGGACACACTATGGCAAGTCGTCTTTGCAAAGCTGCAATGTTAAGCCGGTTTAATTTACTTGTTAAAGAATCGCAAAAAGAGGACATTGGTTGTGGCCTGACATATCATGAAGCAAAGGTAGAGAACCATTTTTTTATGAATTACATTTAATCTCAAATTTATCATGGATGGTTGTTTGCAAATTATGTTTGCAAAGTTGCCAGGATATAAAAATGGCCCCAAACAGGCCCTCAAAATACAGTGACCACCTTCAGGCTTACAAAGTGTGTATGTCCTCATGTTGCTTCCTCACTACCTATCGCTTTCAAAGGCCCTGACATGCCAGGAAAGTATAAACACACACCCCCACCCCCCAAATGACCCCTTTTTGGAAAGTAGACACTTCAAGAAATTTGATAAGAGGCCTAGTAAGTATTTTGCAGATATATTTTTTGGCACAAGGTTTTGAATATAAGAAAATAAAAATAAATTTTGTTTTCTTCATTTTCCAAAAGCTTGTGGGGGTGTTTATACTAGCCTGGCATTCCAGGGCCTCCAAAACTGTGATAGGTAGTGAGGAAGCGACATGAGGAAAAGCTTGAAAGTGGTCATTGGATTTTGGGTTTCTTTACGTGGCTAGGCTGTCAGAAAGTCTCTCACGTGTGGTATTCCCATACTTGGGAGAAGTAGCAGAATTTGTTTTGGGGTGTAATTCCACATATACCCAATGAATGAGGGTGTCCAAAATAGCCTGTGATAAATGGTGTGCCACATCCCAGGTAAATATAGAAATGGAAAAAACCCCTAGGGGTGGGACTTTAAAGGTACTACCCAAACATGAAACATATATCAAAAAGTATAAAGTTTATTAAATACATGAAACATAAATAATGAAAATATGATAAAAACAGGGATGCATCATGTGGTACAAACGTTCCAGCAAAGATGACAAGATATATAGATATATAGTGCCAGTTGAGTTGTAGTCTCCTTCATCAGGGGTTTTCACAGGGAGTATAATATCTGAGATTCAAATACATAAAAATCAATAAATGGATCATACCACATAAGAGCATATATAGTGAATGCCGAAGACACAATACTCACATCAAAATCGCTGAAGAATTACATACATGCATCCAAATACATTGGTAAAAACGGATGAGGCATGGAGTTGCCCACAGATTCCCCTCCAAAAATGGCAAGAAGATGAAAACAGGGCCAATACGTATAGGGTGAGGAGCTGTATCTACCTCCCCGCATCCAAACAACCCCACCAGGTTCCGAATACTTCAGACCATAGGCGGGGTGACGTACACTGGGGCCCAAAGAAAAAGGAGGATCTGGAAAGGAGAAAGAAAAACAGGACATAAATGAGAGTACAGAGTACCCTGAGCTGGGAGGTGTGTATGTATATAGAGGGATGGTGATACTACAGATCCCCCAACCAAAACAAATATGTAAGGTTGCATCAGACCAACCCGGGTTGACAAGTAACAGCACTCACAAGCCAGTGGCAGAGCAGATGAGGCAGTTGTGGGATCAGAAAGGACACACAGGTGGACCACTGTCTATTGATAAAAAAATATATGTGAATTATGTCCAGTTACCTTTAGGACTTTGGTAAAAATGAACATATTGATTCTGCATTAAATAATCTATTTGCAAAACTGACCAGGGTTCTGAAAAAAAAAGGCTGCAATGTTCTGGCACATCAAATCCTTTCAGGATTATCTAAAAGAGGACATGAATCCTCTAGGACTCAGGGTCCAGATTTTTCCTAACCTGGAGGGACTGGACTCTGATTTCAAATTAGCTTGGTAAAAAATTCTACGTACGTGCTCAAGGGAAATGATGCAATTACATATTAGTGAATATACCAGACGATCCAGAGCTTTGGACGGTGAGGTTGAAAGCATTAAAACATTTGAAGAAAGGGAAACGAAACTTCAAAAACATCTTGAAAGTTTCAATAAAAATATTTTAATCAAAAAAGATGGTAAACACAGTAGGGATAAGTTAGCCTTCCAGGATAATAAGGCCTACAAATGGGGCACTGGTCAACAACAACATACCAGTAAATTCAAAAATAGGAAAGAACGCTATGTTGCAATGTCTCATTCATCCTCTAGTCTTTCGTCTGTCTCATCACAGGTCTCATCTAAGACTAAAAAAAACCCCCACACCAATCGGGGTCGCGATCCCTTACAAGGAACAAAAGGCAATATTGAAAATTCATCTGAATGTCCCCCTGGAACGTCTATGGTATCAGGTAGAGTACCTGTTGCAACAACGGGTTCGTCTGCACCCCCGCCCCCCCCAATTACATGGAGGCGGCTATGCAACGTGCCCGGTTACACGATCTAGAACCATACAGGGAGTTGAAAAATGTAACCCTCCCCTTTTGTGGAGGCACTTTTAATCAGCACCAAGGCAACCCACCTCACCTAAATGACTGCTCTGGTCAGTTGTTTGGTCCCACTCTTTCAGTGGATTCCCACATGGCTATGAACATCATCAATCTTTCTTCCCACATGCTCTCCTCGGACGAATCCCAGATGTTTCACAAAGGCCTGGGGTTCTGTCCGACAGAGAACATCGACAAGTTTGAATTTGTTAAAGATCTTCAACTATTTGCTCGCAGACTTGTGCTTAAAAATTTGTATCAAAAAACTGGAGGACGGACGGACCTGACACCCAGCGAAAACATAGCCATTGACCAGCTAGTTTCTCTCCTGGAGGGGAGTGATATGGCAGATTTAATCGACCGTATCGATCTACCTCAGGTACTTTCCCTCTCCCAAGAAGCCTTGGCAGGAACCACCAAGGACACTCCCTCTGAATCCAAATTGAAGAAAAAATCCTCCTTATTTCCTCCGCCCAGCTCTAATCCGAATATTGCTGCATTTTTGCGGTTAGTAAACTGCGATATTGATAAAGTTCACGTAAACCATCTTAGGGCAACCAACATCAATTCCTCTGAAAAACAAGCCTTAAAATCTCTCAGTGAAAATGCCTCCATTACTATTAAACCTGCGGATAAAGGGGGGAACATCGTCCTTATGGACAACACACAATATGTTGCCATTTGTTCTAAAATCTTAAGAAATAAAGATCGATACAGAAGGATAACTCGTGACATAGTCCAAAAATATAACTTGGAGTTCTACAAACTAGTAGACCAAACTTACTCTAATAACATCATTAATAAGACAACCTGGGACTATATCAGAACGACCTTCCCTAGAGTACCGACCTTTTACTCACTGCCCAAGGTCCATAAAGATATACATAACCCCATAGGTAGACCAATCATATCTGGTAGAGGATCCATCAGCGAGAACGCTAGTCGCCTCATTGATGAATACCTCAAACCCTATGTAACCTCTCTACAGTCTTATGTCAAGGACACAATCCATTTCCTCAGAATTATTGAAAATCTTGTGATTCCGGATGGGGCGTACCTCGTCACTATAGATGTGGAGGCACTCTACAGCTCCATCCCCCTTCACAAGGGGGTGGCGGCTGTGAGGCACACCATCTTTCAAAGCAGTGATGTGGATTGGGGATATAATGAATTCATTTTGTCACTCCTTGAATACATCCTGTATCATAATGTCTTCACATTCAACGGCTCCCACTACCTCCAGGTGCAGGAAGTAGCGATGGGGACTTGCTGTGCCCCGTCCTATGCCAACCTGTACCTGGGGGAGTGGGAGAATGTTTTTGAATGAAGAAGCTTTGTCGATGTACACAGACCACCTCTTAGTGTGGTTTAGGTACATCGACGATATCTTTACAATATGGGATGGCCCTCTCGAACTACTTAACCAATGTCTGGCACGCATGAATCGTAATGAATTCAATCTCGTTCACCATGACCTCTACTACCAATGCCATCTCTTTCCTTGATGTGCAGATTTCTAGAAACATCAACGGAACACTCAGCAGCAGCCTCTATCGCAAAACCACTGCAGGCAATAACATTCTTCACGCCTCCAGCTTTCATCCGGAGACCCTTATCAAATCTATACCATACAGTCAATACTTAAGGGTGAGACTTAACTGTACTAATGATGAGGTCTTTCGCCCTGAAGCAGGTAAATTGCGTGACAGGCTGCTGCTGAGGGCTTACTCTATTACGTCATTGAAAAAGGCGTTCCGACGGGCTACGACCCGAAATGGACAGGATCTCCTCTATTCCCAACAGCCTACCAAATCAGACAATTCCTTGAGAATCATAACGAAGTACTGTAATCAACATGCTGAAGTTCGGAGAATTGTTTCCAAATATTGGCATGTTCTTACGATGGACCCCAATTTAAGAAATTTGCTGTCAGAGGCCCCCTTGTTCACCTTTAGAAAAGCAACTTCCTTTGCCTCCAAATTGGTTAGAAGTGAATATAGGGGAAACAACGAGGTTGTTCACTGCAAATATAGAGGTACCTATATGTGTGGGACATGTGGCTACTTCAGATACATGGACACCAGCAGAAGCCCAACTTTATCTAACGGGCAGATTTTGAAACCCCGACACTTTGCGAACTGTCAAACTTTTGGGGTTTACCTTTTGAAATGTGACTGGATGTTTTTACATCGGAAAGACTAAGCTTCCTTTTTGGAAAAGAGCATACCGACACATCCACAGTATGCAGACCTGTAACCCAGACCTACCTCTGGGGAAACATTGGACCGTATCCACCCCAGCTCCAGGGGAGGAGACTGGAACAAGAGTCTCCTCCAGCTGGAGCTGCGATGGATATACAATTTGAGGGCTACCTATATCCACCTGGGTTTGAACGATGCCATGTGCTTCAGGCCATTCCTGGATGGCTTCAGCTCAGGAGGTATGGAGAAATAATGGAACTATTGCAATTTCCTGTTCCCCTCCTGTTTATCCCATTAATCCCTTGCCGCCTTTTTGATCCGATATGCCTATTGTCGGTATATGTCGGTATATATGTATTATTATATTTCTCTTTTTTTGCTTTTTTTGTGTCTATTTGTGAAGATTTGGCATGGAGCTCCCTATTGATCCCTTCCCTATGGCTTAAATACAATATGAGACTTATGTACTTGCCTCCATGTACCCACATGACTTTCATGTTACCTAACTATACTCTATTTTTTTCTTTGGGCCTCTCTATATTTACATCCATCTACATGTGCGGCAGGGAGGACTTTCTGAGTGACTCCAGGGATCAAGTCTCTGCTCTCCTTTGCGGACACTTCGTCCCATTGGTATCCATGGCGACCTAGTCACGAGGTACCTCTGCCACGCCGGTGGGACGTCACTGCGTCATGCCGCTCTATCATGGCGTCGGTGCGCGTGCGCTGTATGGCCGGCTTGGTTGCTGTGCTGTCCATGCGGCACATGCGCGCTGCGTCCTGTGCGCCGTGGGGAGACGTGGCGCAGCGGCGACTCGGGGGGCCCCGCCTTTGGAGGTTTGGCTTAGGGGAGGATGTACTCAGCTGTTCGGCATTTTGCTGAACAGCTGGTCATGGGGGCTCTATAGACCAGCTGTCAGAGCTGCTCAGGCAGGGCTTGTGGCATGACGCTCCTTGGATACACCTCTGTCTAGGTAAGCTACCATACATACTCCTTTTTCACACTTAATGGCTCTCTCTGTGATACATTAGTCAGCTTGGTTACAGGCTTCCCTTGATATTGATTCACATATATTTTTTATCAATAGACAGTGGTCCACCTGTGTGTCCTTTCTGATCCCACAACTGCCTCATCCGCTCTGCCACTGGCTTGTGAGTGCTGTTACTTGTCAACCCGGGTAGGTCTGATGCAACCTTACATATTTGTTTTGGTTGGGGGATCTTTAGTATCCCCATCCCCCTATATACATACACACCTCCCAGCTCAGGATACTCTGTACTCTCATTTATGTCCTATGTTTTTCTTTCTCCTTTCCAGAGCCTCCTTTTTCTTTGGGCCCCAGTACACATGTCACCCCACCTATGGTCTGAAGTATTCGGAACCTGGTGGGGTTGTTCAGATGCGGGGAGGTAGATACAGCTCCTCACCCTATACGTATTGGCCCTGTTTTCATCTTCTTGCCATTTTTGGAGGGGGATCTGTGGGCAACTCCATGCCTCATCTGTTTTTACCAATGTATTTGGATGCATGTATGTAATTCTTCAGCGATTTTGATGTGAGTATTGTGTCTTCGGCATTTACTATATATGCTCTTATGTGGTATGATCCATTTATTGATTTTTATGTATTTGAATCTCATAGATATTATACTCCCTGTGAAAACCCCTGATGAAGGAGACTACAACTCATCTCTGAAACGTCGTTGGGTTTGGGACTATATATCTTGTCATTTTTGCTGGAACGTTTGTACCACATGATGCATCCCTGTTTTTATCATATTTTCATTATTTATGTTTCATGTATTTAATAAACTTTATACTTTTTGATATATGTTTCATGTTTGGGTAGTGCCTTTAAAGTCCCACCTCTAGGGGTTTTTTCCATTTCCACATATACCCAGGATACATGTGAGAAATATCTCATTACAGTGACAACTTTGTGTAAACAAAAAAAAAGTCATTTTCCAAAAACTTGTGGCAAAAAATTTCAGCGCTATCACACTTTGACAATTGCGTGGTCATGCAACGCTGTACCCAAATGAGCTTTTTTTTTTTTTTTTTTTTTTTTTTTTTTTTTTACTCAAATAGAGCTTTTGGTAGTATTTAACCACTTCCAGACCGGCTCACAGCGATAACTGTCAGCACTTTGGCGAGAAATATCGTTGTTATGACAGCAACTAGCTACCATAACCCCTGCTATCCAATTCTTCAGTGAGCGGTCCGGTTTCCGATAAAAGTGGTCTCTGCGGCGGATTTGCCGTGAGATCACGTTTATCGGGGGCGGGAGGGGGGCCCCCTCCCGCCACTACCGACGGCTCCGGTGAGCGGCGGAGGCGATCGGATCCTTCTTGGTGTTGGGTATGGAGACGAGTGAGGGGAAAATGACCCTCACCCATCTCCATACCTTTGCAGGGCAGAAGCAACATCCCTTCGCCCATAGCTCTTAAAGGGGTTTTTTTTTTTTTTTTTTATTGCATTTTAGTGTAAATATGAGATCTGAGGTCTTTTTGACCCTTATGTCATATTTAAGAGGTTGTGTCATGCTTTGTTTCTATTACAAGTGATGTTTAGATTCCTTGTAATAGGAATAAAAGTGACACTTTTTTTTTAAAAAACAGTGTAAAAAGTAAAATAAGAAAAATAAATTTTTAACGCCGAGCTTGCGTGCAGAAGCGAACGCATACGTGAGCAACGCATACGTGAGCAACACCCGCATAAGAAAACAGTGTTCAAACCACACGTTAGGTATCGACGCGATCGTTAGAGCGAGATCAATAATTCTAGCCCTAGACCTCCTCTGTAACTCAAAACATGCAACCTGTAGAATTTTTTTAATGTCGCCTATGGAGATTTTTAAGGGTAAAAGTTTGTCGCCATTCCATGAGCTGGCGCAATTTTGAAACATTACATGTTGGTATCAATTTACTCGTCGTAACATTATCTTTCACAATTTAAAAAAAAAATGGGCTAACTTTACTGTTGTCTTATTTTTTTTTAATGCAAAAAAGTGTGTTTTTTCCAAAAAAAAAAGTGAGCTTGTAAAACCATTGCGCAAATTGGGTGTGACAGAAATTATTGCAACAACTGCCATTTTATTCTCTAGGGTGAAATATATATATATATATATATATATATATATATATATATATATATATATATATATATGTTTGGGGGTTCTATGTAATTTTCTAGCAAAAAAAACTGTCTTTAACTTGTAAACACAAACTCTCAGAAAGAGGCGCGGTCCTTAACCACTTGCTTACAGGGCACTTAAACCCCCTTCCTATCCAGACCAATTTTCAGCTTTCAGCGCTGACGCATTTTGAATGACAATTGCACTGTCATACAACACTGTACCCAAATGAAATTTTTATCATTTTTTCAGCACAAATAGAGCTTTCTTTTGGTGGTATTTGATCACCTCTGCGGTTTTTACTTTTTTTTAAAAAAGGTGAAAAACTGAATTTAAAAAAAAAAAAAATTTTTTATATTTTGTTATAAAAAATTTAAAACAGGTAATTTTTCTCCTTCATTGATGTACGCTGATGAGGCGGCAGTGATGGGCACTGATGGGCGGCAGTGATGGGCAGCACTGGCAGGTGGCACTGATTGGCACTACAGGTGGGCATTGATAGGTGGCACTTGTGGGCATTGTTAGGTGGCACTTGTGGGCACTGTTAGGTGGCACTGATGAGGCAGATGTGCCTTTTCCACTTCGGGACCAATGTCCCTGACGTGAGCTGGTGATCGGCTTTTTTTTCTACTCGCGCTGTCAGCCTGAGTAAAGAAAAAAAACGATTACCGATCTTTTGTTTACATCATGTGATCAGCTGTCATTGGCTGACAGATGATCACATGGTAAGGGGCCGGGACCGGCCCCTTACTCGGATCGGTGATCAGCCGAGTCTCAGTAACTCGGTGATCACAGCGCGCCCGGCACGTGCAGGGAGCGCGCACAGGGGAGGCCGTCATATGACGGCCTCCCGGGAATGCAGGTCTGCGCTGTGGCCGCCATTCGCCCATAGCACGGATGTCTACTGGTTAATGGTTAATCACTGCTGAGATTTTTATTTTTTGCTATAAAAAAAAAAAGGAAAAAAGACCGAAAATTCGGAGAAAAAGTAATTGGGTGATTTTTCTCCTTCACTGATGTGCGCTGATGAGGCAGCACTGATGGGCTGCACTGATGGGCATTGATGAGACGACACTTTTTATGGTCACTGATGAGACGGCACTAATATGCCGCACTGATGGTGGCACTGAAAGGCAGCACTGACTGGCATTCCTGATGGGCACAGATTACTGATGGGCACTGTTGGGGCTGCACTGATCATCAGTGCCCTGATTACCTGTACAGGTCTCCCCTGCGAGGAGATGCCACTGATCGGCTCTCCTCTCCTCACACTCTGTCAGTGTGTCCCAGGCACACAAGAGCGATGAGACTGGGGCAGCGTTATATGATGTCCCTGAACGAAAGGGCATCCTGCCCGCCATCATTTTACTATATGTCGGGTGGGAGATGGTTAAAGCCGAGGCCCTAGAGAATAAAACGGTAGGTGTTACAATTTTTTATGTCACAGTATTGGCGCAGCAGTTTTGCAAATGAAATTTTTTGGGGAAAAAATACACTTTTTGGAATTTTAATGCACAAAAACAAAATATGATACCCAATTGTTTGATAAAATACAAAACATTTTATGACGAGGTAAATGAATATGCTTTAAAATTGTGCCTGTCCTTGCAATGGCAACAAACTACTTCACTTTTTAATATCAATAGGCAATGCTTTAAAGCCTTTACAGGTTACCACTTTAGATTTACACTGGAGGTCCAGTGGTAGAATTACTGCCATCGATCTGATCTTCGCAGTGATACCTCACATGCCTGGTGCAATAGCTGTTTACATACCGACACAGGACCGAAGTGTGCGTTTGAGGGTGAGGGCACTTTATTTTTCTATTTTCTGTTTATTATTTTTTCACAATAGGCAGTGACTGAGAAATTTGGGATCTGTTAAACTTCAGATCTCTCCTCTGCCCCTAAAGCATCTGATCACACCAAGATTGGTGCATCAGTTCAATCAGTTGCATTCCCAATTAAAAAATGGCGCTGTTTACATTACGGTGAAACCGAACTGATGAAATGCTCTTTGCTTCCGGTTTCATATGATGGCCTCCCAGCGGGAAATGGTTAAATAAACGTTTTACTGTCCCATAGAAGATGTTCCTTTTATTTAAAGAGGAACTGCAGTCTGCTCACATAATTTGTAATAAAAACATTTTTGCCATTCTGAAACTTCCCTCCAACCACTTTGTATATTTTATATACACTGTGATTCTGTACTTGCCAAATATGCTGCAGAAATCTACCTCCACCGAGGCTGCCACCATTTTAACTGTGGGCAAATGAAGCTGCTGCCTGTTCACTTCCTGGATTTACACAGACACACAGAGGCACACCTCCAGCACTGCAGCCCTGCTGCTTTCATTGGCCCTCTTATGACTCACCACCCCTCTCCTTTCCTGGCAAACTTTCAGAAGAGTGAGAGAGAGAGCTGTGCATGATGTCGTTGGCCTAAACTAATGAACAGACAAGAAAGAGGAAGTGGGCTGTACAAGCTATTTACTGGCAGAAAAAAAATGTTTTACTATCCAAAGTTAAAACAACAAGGGCAGAAAATTTAATAGATGGAAAGTTGAAAAAATGAACTGAAGGTCCACTTTAAGGACTTTGTAGTCAACATTTGAGATGCTCTTTACTCTTGCAAGTCCAGCCCTGCAACCAGCTATTGCTGCAATTTCTGTTTGTCAAACTGTAGCTGATTGAACAATAAACAGGATCCTGTCTTTCAGGTCTGAGCTCTGTCTGACTTATGCCTTCTGTCTTACTTTTCTGAATTGAATCAGAAGTAATAACACAAATCTCTCTCTTTGCTCTTATTTCAGTCCATATGTGCAAAATCATATGGCTAAAAACCTGGTCAGCTGAAGCTGCCTGTAAAAGTTGTGCGACTTGTATGCCCTTTGGAGGAGGATGCATTTTTGGCAGTGCACTTGACAAGTTCATAAGGATGTCACAGGAGGATAGGTCCTTTTTCCACAGCGGAAGGCTTCAAGCCCCCCTCTTCAGGGTCTTGTACCTCCCTCATTGTTTTCTCTCAAGCCAATCAAAATCTGCTCAAGGACAGTCAGATTTGTAGACCACCCCAAACCATCTCTTGTCCCAGGCAGTAGTTCTGGTGGACAGGTTTAAAGAATTCTGTTCAAACATGTTCATGTAAGAAAACCTATTGGTGGTATTCGTCCTATCCTGCACCTAAAAATCCCTAAACAATTACTGTTTTCCTAACTTTAGCATGGCATCCACAAGGTTGGTTTTTGCATATATGATACAGGGGGAATACCGGACATAATAATCCTACTTACATTTTCCTACCTCATCCTCGCTTTCTGCACTTCGCAGTAGGAACCAAACACTTTCAATTTGCCACACTGACTTTTAGCTCATCCACTGATCCCAGGGTATTCAAAAAGGTGCACCCCTAATTGCCCTATTATGAACTCAGGATATCCAGGTTATAGGGAACCTAGACTACCTTCTTCCTAAGGATTCATCTATCTCAAAACTGTCTGCAAATTCAGGTTTTTTTGGACTTTCAGTTGGGTAATCCACTTTCAAAATTCTGCCTTCCAGCCTCCTCTTTATGTAGAATATCTAGGCCCAAACAGAAGTTTTCCCACTGGCAAAAAATGCTCTCTAAGATGTCATGCTTAGGCCTTAAGATCCAAATGCATCTCTCAGTGAAATTCTCTATGAGAGTCCATGGTGTCATGGTAGCCTCATTCAAGGCACTTCCCTTCGCTCAGTTCCACTCAAGGCCATTTTAACACAACATTCTGTTGTTTAAACTAAAAAATAGCCTGTTCTTATGGTCAGAAATTACTTTACAAACTTAACAATTGAACACAGAACTATAGTCCATTTGTGGACAGAATAATCAGAAATAAAGAAAAGATGTGCAGCGCTTTAAATCCTTTAACTGTAACTAATCTTTTACCAAAATACTTCATCCCCTTTCAAACATATACCAATTATTTAGTCTTTTGTGCATACAATATTAACAAATGACTTAATCATAAAAGTGCTTCACTAATCTCTTAAGTGCTGCTATTGTGCTCCAAATCAATCAATATAGGCCAACACAAATTATATGCAAATTGTCCCACTTTTCAGTTCAAACCTGTGTATCTTGTTCCATACATACATTTAATGGGTAGTGAAAACTGGCACTGTTTGTGAATGTCACAGTGCCACGTCACACTCCCTTTTGTGCAAACACACTCACCATATCTTTGTGACCCCCTAATTTAACCACTTCCCATCCAGTCAATGTAGATAATGGGTGGAGGAGTGCTCTCTAGTTCAGGGAAGACATATGGTTACACCACCAGATGCAGCAGTTCACAGTGCTCGGTACCGAGCTGCTGTGATTGGCTCAGGTACCATGTAATCACTGTAACCAATCACAGCGGTCACATGTAAACTAGTAAACTGTCATTATATGAATCCATGCATGAATAGCATTGTTTACTATGGTGATCTCTGATTGGTTAGAGTAATCACATGGTACAGTGCCAATTATAGCAGCCCTTTACCATGTGATAGCCGTGTCCGGTCATAGTTACATAGTTAGTAAGGTTGAATAAAGACACCAGTCCATCCAGTTCAACCTGAGTGAGTGTGTGTCTACAACCCTGACCCTTGTCCCTAACCCTGTACATCGCACACTCACATCAGTCCCTACCCTCAATCCAAGGTCCCCATTCATATACTAGGGCCAATTTTGGACAGAAGCCAATTAACCTACCAGCATGTCTTTGGAGTGTGGGAGGAAACCGGAGTACCCGGAGGAAACCCACGCAGGCACAGGGAGAACATGCAAACTCCAGGCAGGTAGTGTCGTGGTTGGGATTCGAACCAGCGACCCTTTTTACTGCTAGGCGAGAGTGCTAACCACTGCACCACTGTGCCGCCCTGTCATAGCAATCACGACAGTTATAAGGATTACTTTTACAGTGATCATCACTGTAATAAGCAATAATGTAGGGGGGAAAAAAACAATCACCTCCTCAGAGTAGTACAGTGTCCCTGATCATCACCACCAGTTATTTTGTTTCTAATCAGTGCCACACCAGTTAGTGTCCCTGATCACCGCTACACCAGTTTTTGTGTCACCACAAGGACTTTTCCACATATGCGATGCTTTCTGAACAGCCATTCATGTTCGGATCACTCTTCAGAGAGCATTTGGCAGGCAGTGAGGAAGCATTGTATCGCCTCCTCACTAGAGGTTGACCGATATGGATTTTTCTCTGGCCGATGCCGATATTTAGAAATCGCGATGGCCGATATATGATGCCGATTTTTTTTGGGCCGATATATTTGGCCGATTTTTTTTTTTTTTCATAAAAGCTAACAGTTAGACCCCTTTCACACTGGGCGTTTTTCAGGTGCTTTTGGGCTAAAAATGGCACCTGTAAAGTGCCTGCAAAACGGCTCCCCTGCAGTCACTCGGGATTTCACACTGAGGCGATGCGCTGGCAGGATGTTAAAAAAAAAAAAAGTCCTGCAAGCGGCATCTTTGGAGTGGTGTATACTGCTGCTCCACCACTCCTGCCCATTGAAATGAATGCGCACCGCTGTCGAAGCGCCTGCAAAGCGTTTCGGCAGTGGCGCTTTAGGGGCGCATTTAACCCCTTCCTCGGCCTCTAGCTGGGTTATAAGTATAAGCGCCCCGCTAGCAGCCGAATAGCGCCGCTAAAATTACGGTAAAGCGCCGCTAATACTAGCAGTATTTTACCGTCTACGCATGCCCGCTCCAGTGTGTTAGCAACCTTAAGTAGTAAGTGATACAGAAAATTTCTTATATTTAATAAACAAAACAAACCTCCAATCCAATTTATGTACCTTCGGCAGGTAATATATAATAGGAGTGCGGGGGGCTTTTGAAATCAAAAAGGCCTTTTCCTTCTTATTGAGAATTCCTTGAGTATACCCACAATCAACCAACTTTCTCAATTTTTTAAGATATGAGGTTTTGTGATCCGATTCAAGGGGAGTATAGGTCTCCCTATCTCCAAGAATCTTATACATTTCACGGAAGTAATCTCCCCTGTTAAGAACCACAATCCCTCCCCCTTTATCAGCGGGTCTGATAACTAACTCTTTGTTACAAAGAGAGTCAAGCCCAGTATGGAGTTCTCAATCAAATTTGACCCTCTTAATAGGCAATTTATCAAGATCCCTCAACAACACATCTCTGAAAACCTTAATGGAGGGTGCCATGGCCCCTGGAGGATTGAATAGAGAGGCATTAGCCAGTCCTGAATGCTGGTAACCATTAGATACCACACTTCTATCTTGAACAGGGTTAGAAAGCATTTACCTTTTTATATTGATTTTGCGAATGAATTTATGAATATCCATATAGGTTTCAAACTTGTTCAACTTGCGGGGGAGTGCAAACTTTAAGCCTTTATCTAATACCAGTTTTTCTTCCTGGCTAAGAGCTACAGTGCTAAGATTGAAAATCCCTGTTCCAGCTAAAGCTTTTTTCTTTTTAGCTCGTATGCGTCTGCCCCCTCGGGTGCCTCTCCTTGTTCTGCCAGTCGTTTGGTACCCTGGCCTGGCCTGTGAAAACCCCATACTTGGGGGCTAGGGCCCAAAGGACCCGAGTGGTTAGAGGATGCCCCTCTGTCGTTCCCAAAAAAAGAGGATGGGCCAGGGGTTCCTCCATCATCTGGATAAGGGGAATCAACCTGGTCCACATCACCCTCTGGTGGACCATTAAGGTCCCGTAGGGGGAAAAACCGGTTTTGGTACTACCCCCATAGCCAAAATATTCCCCGGTATTTGTACCGTCCAATTAGTTATTTACTGGACCACCTGTCATATGGGAATATCTATCCCCATAGTGGGTGGGATAGGTCATATTATTACGAGGAGGAGGGGGACCCCCTGTGGATCTACCACGGGGGTAATTCCCCATGCGGGGTGGAAGACCCCGCCTGGGGTTATACCCAGCACCCTGTTAAGGGGCATCCAAAGGGTAAGGGCGCCATCCTTGATTGTAGTTAGGCCCCCATTGGTTATTAGGCGGATTCCAATAATAATTAGAACCTTGTTGGGGACGTTTTGACTACGGCCTCCCCTATTTCCTGTATTAGATTTAGAGAGATGCTTGGGGGGCCCTGACTGATAATAGGGAGGTGGTGGTCCACCTTTAGTGTGATTGTATTGTCTATGGGGAGATTGACGAAAACCTCGTGTATTTATATCCTTAGTCCTCTGCAGATTGTTAGGGGCAGGTACTCTTTCCATATTGGGGTTGGTGGAGGCTGTAACTTCCATGGCAGTGTTGTCCGAAGTGGTATTGTCGGCATTAACTGTCAACAATTTCTTTTGCCACTCGAACACATGGTCTTGATTGATCGGTTTGTAGAGAAGGGGTATACCATGGAATCCTTAACCCAAACTTTGGATACCGTTAAAGGTATTGATAGAAATCAGTTACTAAGCGAGAGGACCCTCCCTAGAGAAAACCCTGTCACTCTCCCGTTTATTACGACTTACTCAATACAGCATAGTAACATCAAAAGCCTACTTAACAAACATTGGCACCTATTGGGGAATGATCCCGGTTTGAGATCAGTTGTCCCAGAGAAACCACGAGTGATTTTTAGAGGAGCATCGTCCCTTAAGGATAGAATAGCCCCTAATGTTGTTGACCCCCCCCCGTTAGGGGTGTTCAGGGCCTTTTTGATAATTTGAAGGGGTATTATAAATGCGGTAGATGTCGTGTTTGTAGGTTCAACTCTGTGACATCCAGGCGAACCCAGAAATTTACCTACTACAGTACTCACAAGGAGCATGACATCAAACCCTTTATCACTTGTTTAACGGAGGGGGTCGTCTACCTGCTACAGTGCCCGTGTGGGTTACAGTATGTAGGCAGGACCAGACGACCCCTTTCCGTTCGTTTGAACGAACATATTACTAATATCACAAACGGTTTCCCTAAACATTCTGTTTCAAAGCATTACTTGAACATCCATAATAAGGACCTCTCCAAAACCCTTTTCCTGGGGATTGATAGGTATCGGCCCCATTGGAGAGGAAGCTCTTTGATTAGGAGCATCTCAAGTTTTGATACATAAAATCAAATGTTACGTTCCGCATGGGCTCAATGTGGATACCGACACTAATGCCTTTATAGATAACTCGTAATTGTATCGATTATAGTACCTAGTATTTGCCCAGTGATCTGTTATACTTGAGAGAACTTCCTATTTACCTATTCACCAACCAGCCAATACCAATTCATTAGGGTTTTGAGTTGGATATATTCCTCATGAATACACGTTTAGACATATTTTTATTTTTATGTCTTTTCTGGCAATAATTTCCTTTATCTGACTCCATGGGAATAATTTACTGTTAGAAGAAAATTCAATATTTGGCATATTTGTTGTTATTGGGATTTTAGATTCCATCTCACGTGTCTATATGTATATTGTATTTACGATTTATATGCATGTGTGCTTAATTCCAATTATGGGGCAGCTAAATCACCTTTCTCTTCCCTAATATCTATTTGAATTATGATCAATTTATCTGGTCACCTCAAATTTATTTGGGTGCGGTTTTTTTATGCATGTTAAAAAAATTTTATGTTAAATTCTGGCTAAATTGATAGCTAAAGGTGTGCCCCTATATACATCTTAGTTGGGCCCCTTCAGGAGTAACTAGCCCCCTTTAGAATAAAGGTCTAGGCTGTGCTACAATCTTGATGTAGGTTCACATTTTTCTGTTATACACTCCCCTGTGATTATATATTTCTTCACGCTGGTAATATATGTGTGGTGGTACGGGTAATCAAGCCTTCTTCCGCACTGCATCACTTAACTTTGGTGATTTCTGTACCAAAAACTTTTTTATGCCATTTTAATGAGAATCCTTTACTTAAGATGGCTCCGTTTACCATCCGCCCTTACATAGTGGAGCGCAAGGTGATTTCCGGTCTTGTCTCAGTACGAGGCTTGGCTGTTCTGTTTTGTTATTTAGGTGCGACACGTCAGTGCGTCGCCCGTGCCCCAGACGACGTCAGAGTGTGACGAAACGTACGTCGGGCGTGCTGACGTGCTGCATCTACCGTCTGCAGGATGGGTGTTCGCTTCTAGCCGGCCGGCTTTCCATGTTCTTATGCATCTACCACATTGTAAGTGTGATTTTAATTTGTTTTAATAAAATTTAAATCAGGGTTACGCTATGGTGTTTTCCTCTTTCTCTGCGGGGTATTTCCTATGAGAATAACCCCCAACTAGGAGTTTATCCTCCCTACGCTAGAGGGATTGCCTGGTATTTGGTGGACAGCGGGTAGTATTCCGAGATGCATCAAGTGGCATGCCGTTGTCTTCATCCTATGAAAGGCCCTGACCGGGTTAAGGTCGCAAGCCCCCTTATGCTTGCCGTTTGGTAAGCGCGCATTTCAATTTTAATCATCACAGAGGTGCGGTGAAGGATCCACCTTTTTATCTGCATTTTCTGCCTTTAGACTGGGGCCTGTGCCTATGTCTTTTCACTAGATCTGTCTGGACTACAACTAATGTGATAGGACTATTTATTACACACCTGAGGTTTTGATGTATGGACTATGGTTTCCATTTGAATTGGGGTTTATTTACTTATCCTACTTACACTGGTATATTTTCACAATTATACAGTTACTCACAGCGCTGCTCATTTTTTAAAATTACCGGTTAGTGCCTGCCAGTGCCACCTGCCAAGAAAAAAAAATCGGCCCAAAATATCGGCCGCAGAAATCAGCATCATATATCGGCCACCCCGATTTCTAAATATTGGCATCGTCCAGAGAAAAACCCATATCGGTCGACCTCTAATGCATATGCTGTGTGTGAGAAATAACCTGCTAATATAACAATTTTGTGAAAAAAAAAAAAATCTTGATTTTGCAAAGAATTGTGGGAAAAAAATTACAACTTCAAAAAACTCACCATGCCTCTTACTAAATACCTTGGAATGTCTACTTTCCAAAAAGGGGTCATTTGTTGGGTATTTGTACTTTCCTGGCTTGTTAGGGTCTCAAGAAATGAGATAGGCTGTCAGTACATCAGGTGAGATAAATTTTCAGAGATTGGCACCATAGCTTGTGCTAACTTTCACAAAGACCAAATAATTTACACCAATTTGGGTTATTTTTACCAAAGATATGTAGCAGTATAAATTTTGGCCAAAATTTATGAAGAAAAATTACTAATTTGCTAAATTTTATAACAGAAATGAAGAAAAATACATTTTTTTACAGAATTTTTTATTTTATAGCGCAAAAAAATAAAGAACCCAGAGGTGATTAAATACCACCAAAAGAAAGCTCTATTTGTGGGGGAAAAAAGGACAAAAAATCCATATAGGTACGGTGTTGCATGATTGAGTAATTGTCATCAAAATGTGAGAGCACCGAAAGCTGAAAATTGGCCTGGTTAGGAAGTGCCCAGTGGGTAAGTGATTAATGCATCCTATGCATTAAGGTGAAAAAACACCTGGCAGTCACCGGCCCCCCAGCCAACAGTTTTACTTACCTGAGCCCCTTCATCTCCTCCGCAGGGACGCCCTGTCCCTCTCTCCACGTGGTCCGGCTCTTGATTGGATAGATTGATAGCAGCGCAGCCATTGGCTCCCGCTGCTGTCAATCAAATCCAATGAGGCGGGCCAAGTCCAGCACTCGTGTCTGTGGACGCAAATGCTGGACACTGGAGTGCACCCACAAGGTAACCCTCTCGCTTCTCCTAGGGGGTTATCTGATGTGGGGAGGAGCTGCAAGAGCTGCCGGGGGATCCCAGAAGAGGATGTTCGGGGCCACTCTGTGCAAAACAAGGTGCACGGTGGAGGTAAGTATGACATGTTTTGTTATTTTAAAAAAATAACGATCCTTTACAATCACTTTAATACCATAAAAACACATTATTCGATTTTTTTTTTTTTTTACTCCAGGAGTATATGATGAGTTTGGCAATTCTAAAGAAATGCTTAAATAATGCAATACAATTTAACTAAACCCATTAGATGTACTGGAGATTTTAGTCGACTAAAACAATTCAGATGGCTAAAATAAAACTAAAATTACATTTTAGTCAAAAGACTGACTAAAACAAAGCTGAAAATCTACATCAAAATTAACACTGGTTGGGCGCACTCCACGGTCGGACTGGATGAAATTTTAGGCCTGTTCGGTGGACTGTGGTTCCCGCCATCTTGGCATTGGGCGTTCACCCTTGCTTGTTGTCACTTCCTCCTGGGAGCCCGGCGCCACTTTCTAAGGGTAGGAGCTAAGGGGGTGGATACTGGGCAGGCTGTAGCACCGCCTTTTTTGGCTTCTGTTGCCAGCCTCTAGCAGCAGCTTCCCTTTGGTGAAGCTGCAGCGGCGGCCATCTTTGAGTGGCCTCAGCCAGTGGCAATTTTGTTGGTGCCCTGCCAGCAGCTCGCTCTGTAGGAGCGAGTTGCATACAGAACCGGATCTACCCTTCCTAGACCCCGTGTAGCAGGTGGTAACTTGAGGTTTGTCCCCTCTTGGGGCCCCAGAGAGTGTCTGCCTGTTGCGCTGCAGGTCCATGGCTCAGCTGCTGCTGTGGGCAACACAGAGGTGAGCTAGTGTTCTCCCAGCCCCAGTGGCCCCACAAGCTCAGATAACCAAAACCTCCTCATTCCCAAATACCGCTACAAATCAAAAAGAGAACGAAGATTCGCAGTCCAAGGATCGCGGCTATGGAACGCTCTACCGACTTAAATCCGCATGGAAGAAAACCATCAGGCCTTGAGGAAAAAACTCAAGACCTATCTCTTCTAAGAAGCTGACAACACAGAACGGATCTAGCGCCTTGAGGTGATTCAGTTCGCATTTGCAGCGCTTTACAAATCATTCATTCATTCAGATGGGGCTCCGTGCCCGGGCCAATAGCTGGATGTCCTTCTTTACAGGACCTCTCAAGCTCCATCAGGTTGGATGGGGAGTGTCAGTGCCCAACCATTTTCAGATCTCTTCAGAGATGTTCAATCGGGTTCAAGGCTGGGCCACTCAAGGACATTCACAGAGTTGTCCCATAGCCACTCCTTTGTTATCTTGGCTGTGTGCTTAGGGTCGTTGTCCTGTTGGAAGATGACCCTTCTCCTCAGTTTGAGGTCCAGAGCGATCTGGAGCAGGTTTTCTTCAAGGATGTTCTCTGTACATTGCTGCATTCATCTTTCCCTGGATCCTGACTAGTCTCCCAGTTCCTGCTGCTGAAAAACATCCCATGCTTCACTGTAGGGATGATATTGGCCAGGTGATGAGCAGTGCCTGGTTTCCTCCAGACATGATGCTTGCCATTCAGGCCAAAGAGTTTAATCTTTGTTTCATCAGACCAGAGAATTTTGTTTCTCGTGGTCAGTCCTTCAGGTACCTTTTTGGCAAACTCCAGGCAGGCTGTCATGTGCCTTTTACTGAGGAGGGGTGTCCGTCTGGTCACTTTACCATACATGCCTGATTGGTGGAGTGCTGCAGAGATAGTTGTTGTTCTGGAAGGTTCTCCTTTCTCCACAGAGAAAAGCTGGAGCTCTGTCAGAGTGACCATCAGGTTCTTGGTCGCCTCCCTGACTAAGCCTCTGCTCCCCTGATAGCTCATTTTGGCCGGGCGGCCCGCTCTAGGAAGAGTCCTGGTGGTTCCAAACTTCTTCCATTTATGGATGATGATGATGGAGGCCACTGTGTTTATGTACATTTGATTTTTTTTTTATATATATATATATATTTGCAAAGATTTGAAACCAACTTCTTTCCCGTTGTCATTATGGGGTATTGTTTGTAGAACTTTGAGGAAAATATGAATTTATTGCATTTTGAAATAAGGCTGTAACATAACATGTGGAAAAAATGAAGCGCTGTGAATATTTTCCGGATGCACTATAGGAATCCCCTTCCTTTAACCACTTCCTGCCTAAGGTACCTCATATGATGTCCTTGACTTTGAGCGGGTGTATCTGAACGATGCTTGAAGCTACAGGCATCATTCAGATATCATCTTTTAGTTCCGGCGATCCCTACACCAGGGTTATGCAATTAGCGGACCTCCAGCTGTTGCAAAATTACAAGTCCCATCATGCCTCTGCCTCTGGGTGTCATGCTTGTTGCTGTCGGAGTCTTGCTATGCCTCATGGGAATTGTAGTTCTGCAACAGCTGGAGGTCCGCTAATTGCATATCCCTGCCCTACACCATAAGAACGATCATAGCGGCTGTTCCGCCGCTTGATCGTTACTACAGGCAGCAAGAGGGGACGCCCCCTCCCGTCGCCCTCTGGTGCTTCTACCTACTCACCGCTTCCATCGGTGGTCGGAGACTGGATCCGCTGGCCCTGGATGGTGACATAGAGATTTCCGGCGGACCAGATGGTCGCCGGAGTCTCTATGATCGTTCGGAGGCCGGGCGCGATGTTATGTCATCACGGCACGCCCAGCCTCTGCATTCAAACGAATAGTGCCGCCTCGGCTGGGAAGCCGTAATCGTTTATTTTTTTATTTCAGGCTTCCCAGCCTAGAGGTGAGATGTGGGGTCTTATTGACCCCATATCTCACTGTAAAGAGGGCCGATCACGCCATATTTCTATTACAAGGGATGTTTACATTCATTGTAATAGGAATAAAAGTGGTCAAATTTTTTTTTTCTCTTTTTAAAGTGTCAAACTAAAAAAAGAAAAGTAGGGGGCGTGGCCTGGAGAGCAATGGAGTAGGTCACAGATTGTGTGAGCTCCACTGCCCAATACTCCTGATTGACCATCCTACTTGCATCCTGCTCATCGGACACCATCCACTGCACTTGGGGATCTGTCCTGCTCTCCCTGCTGCCTCTGGAGCCTGTCAGCTCGTTAGAACGCCGCCCGGGACCGCTAGGGTGAAGATGTCTGGCTCGTACATCCGCAGAGGCAGTGGACATCTCCATGAGACGCTACTCATCCCGGGCATTGAGAGGACGTATAAGAAGTATACTTTCCCCCCTATGCTGGAGGAATCCATCCCGGTCCGCAGGGACCGCGTGGGTTCTGGAAGGCGCCCATCCACGATCATTGCGTCCCAGGCGGAGAGCCAGGAGCAGCCCTCGCCGCCTGTAACCAGTCTTACAGAGGTCCTGGCTGCCATCACAAATTGTCATGCCTCTGTCACCTCCCTAACTACTAAAGTAGATGCTGTGCAGCTTGATGTGGGGTTAATCAGGCAGGACATGGACAAAATGCGTTCCAGAATCCATACAGCAGAACAGCGCATAAGTCATGTAGAAGACACGGTTGAGGGCCATACCACTGACCTGTGAATGCTGCACACTAAAATTAAAGCCCTTGAATACAAAGCAGAAGATGCCGAAAATCGCAATCGGAAAAACAACCTCCGCATTGTCGGCATGGCGGAGGGTCTAGAGGGTTGTGGAAAATCTACTAAAAATCCTCCTGCCTCTGGCACAATTTTCACCCTTCTATGCAGTGGAACGTGCGCACCGCATCCCCCCTAAACCGGGCCTGCCGGGATCCCCACCGCACACTTTTATACTCATATTCCTTAACTTCAGGGATAGGGATGAGGTACTCCATGCGGCCAGAGTACAGGGGGAACTGGCATATCAAAACAGCAAACTTTTGATTTTCCCAGACTACTCAGTGGAAATGCAAAAAATGAGGCGCTCTTTTGACCAAGTAAACGCTGCTTTGCGAGTAAAGGGCATTAAGTATAGTATCCTGTTCCCGGCAAGACTGCGGGTTCAAGATGGTGAAACCACAAGGTTTTTTACTTCTCCCAGAGATGCATCTGCCTGGCTAGAATCCCTCCCCTCGTACCGCTGATGGCTGCTGGTCTCCCCACATTTAACAACCTCTTACTTCAGTATTACAGCCCCCCTCTTCTGTTCCTGATGGGAGGACCTTGGGGCAGATGTCTGGGGGAGATCATCCTCTAGGTGTGAGGTTGCCTTATACTTCTGTTGCACCTGCTGTGCCTGACCTACTTGTTTGAAGAAAGTGCCCCTGGACAGACCAGGTGATCTTGTGCAGTGCACACTCAGGTTTCTGTTCACCATTAAGTACTCCGGATTTCATAGCTTATGCCGAAATGCTGTTTCCTGCTGCAGGGTTTGCCTTATATGTTGGGGGGGGTTACCCCCCTTCTTTTCCCCCTTTTTTTTCTCCTGCTCCTGAGTCTCATTCCTCCTGCTGTAAAGTGCCCAAACTGGAAAGACTTCCTTTACACCAACTTCTGACTCACTGGAGGACTCTAGTGTCAAAGTCTCACTCCTCCTGCTGAAGAGTGACCAAAATGGCTAGACTTATCTTGCACTAACTTCTGACTCACTGGCGGACTCTAGTGTCAGGTAAAAGGTACTGTAGCCCTGTACTTCTGTGCAGACTGTGAAATATTAATGCAAAAGGTTTATCCTTAGCCCTGACTAAAAGGACTGTTATTCAAGGGGATGGGATTGTTTTTCTCTTGGGGTCTAATCGTATGCCATTTCCCCCCCTGCTCATGTTTAAATGCGTAAAGGGTATGCGTTTTGTTATCTCTTGGTGCGCATTTGACGGATGGAGATGAAACCTAATAACTGTGTTGATCCTCTCCTGCACTGGCGGTGGAGCCTTTCCAGATCTGCTGGGTCGCTCCCCCCTCAGTGTATATATACGCCCACTGGTACACACCCCCTAGCATTGGGTGTATGTTTGGGGTTCTAAGCATTCCTAGGTTGGGGATTGGGATGCGGGGAGGGTTAGGGAAAGGGTTGGGAATGTTAAAGGTGTTTTTTGTCACCTCAGGTGTTTTGTGATGTCTATACTTAAGGTAATTTGGTACAGTGTCATATGTGCTACAGTGTTCCTCATGCATGGGGCCAGGATGCTGCCCCGCGAGCCTCCTACCCCTACACCGATTTCTCCCATATACCTCGAATGGCTCCAATTACAGTAATTTCTTGGAATGTTAGGGGCCTAAACTCAGCGGTGAAATGATCCCTGATGTTCTGCTTTCTACAGAAACATAATCCTGACATTTGCATTCTACAAGAGACCCACCTTCAGGGCCATAAGACAATCTCCTTGAAAAGACCATGGGTGGGGTTAAACTATCACACCACTTATTCTACATATGCTCGTGGGGTCAGCATCCTGGTCCGGAAATCCCTACCCTTTAAACCCATTGCTATAAAGACTGATAAGGAGGGCAGGTATGTCATAGTACACGCAAAAATTTATGATAGGGATATTGTACTGGTTGGGTTGTATCTTCCCCCGCCGGCATCGGTCCAAATCCTTCATGACATTATGCAGGAGGTAGTCCAGCTGGACACTGGCTTGGTACTTTTGACGGGTGATTTTAATATGGTTCCATGCGCTGATGTGGATAGGATGTGTACGTCAACTCCTGACTCTCCTCACCTCCGGCAGTGGGCGGACACTTTCGCCCTTACAGATGTGTGGAGACACACGCACCCGAAAGAAAGGGAATATACCTGCCACTCCTCCACCTTTAAAACACTATCTATAATTGACCTGGCGTTTGGATCTAGATTGGCCCTACAATGTGTCCAGGATATCTCTATGCTTCCCAGAGGGATCTCTGACTACGCTCCCTTGTGTCTTTCTTTAACACTAACTGCTCCCTCTGGGTCCCACCTATGGCAACTTTCTAGCTACTGGGCAGCAGAGGAGAAGCTCCAGGAGCCTATTACAGCATCCATATGCAACTACTGGACTGAGAATACTGACTCAGCCCCTCCCCCAGTACTTTGGGATTCTTTTAAGGCCTGGGTTAGAGGAGAATTTATCTCCAAGATATCACGCACTAAACGAGAAAGAGCCCAGGCCCTGGAGGAGCTGGAGGGTAGGTCCATCAAACTAGAGGCTGACTATATTTCCAACCAGACTGAGGCTCAATATCAAGCCTGACAACAGGCCCTCCTTTATTCGGCCCAAGGGGTGTTTGAGTTTGGGGGGAAGAATGGGAAACTCCTGTCTTTGTTAGCAAGGGGCAACATCCCCTCTACTCCTATTGCGTCCATCAAAGACAGCCGGGACCAGCTTCTCACCTCCCCCCCCCAACATCAATACTAGATTTAAAGATTTTTTTGAAGAACCTCTATACATCTAGGGCTGACTACAGAATCTGACCTACTGACCTTTTTGGACTCTGTGTCCTTTCCCGGCCTGTCTGAGGAGGAGAATGTTACACTGGAAGAGGTCCAAATGGCCATGGGAGGTCTGAAGAGTGGGAAGGCTCTGGGGGCGGATGGGTTGCCCTCTGAGTTCTATTCTACCTTCACAGAACTCCGAGCTCCCAAATTACAGACATTATTCTCCAACATTTATTCTCTTGAGGCCTTACCAGACTCAATGAACAAGGCTGTCATAGTTCCTGTCCCTAAGCCGGGTAAGGATCCTCTAGACTGCTCATCATTAAGGCCTATTTCCCTTTTAAACGTTGATGCAAAGATTTTTGCAAAAATCGTTGGTAATAGGCTCTCTCAGGTGATAGAGGATCTGGTGGATTTTGAACAGACAGGGTTCATGCCTGGGAAGGGGACTGACATCAATATTAGAAGGCTCTTTCTTAACACATCCATAACACATGACAATCAAGGCACTAGGGTAATCGCCTCATTAGACGCTGAAAAGGCATTCGACTCTGTCGAATGGACCTATCTGTGGGAGGTCTTGCGTCGATTTTGGCTTCGGCCCTAAATTTATACATGGTATCCAGCTCCTATATCAGGCACCGAGGGCACGGGTTCGCACGAACAACTGGCTGTCAGAGCCATTCGCCCTTTTCCGTGGCACGAGACAGGGTTGCCCGCTCTCCCCCAGCCTCCTTGCCTTGGCCCTGGAGCCCCTGGCCATTTTGGTCAGGAATGCTCCAGATGTGCTGGGCTTGCGGCTGGGTAAGTTGGAACAGTGGCTGTCCCTGTACGCGGATGACGCATTACTATACCTTAACGACGCGGGCCCCTCGCTCTTAGCTGCCTTACGTATATTTGACATGTTTGGAGGATACTCGGGTATAAGGATTAACTGAGCCATGTCGATACTTTTCCCCCTAGATGAGGGAGCCATCCGTGGGGCAGCCTCCACTCCTCTCCGCTGGGTTGAGGAATTTCGTTATTTGGGGGTCCAGGTGACGACACATCACTCGGACTTCTTGGGGAAAAATCTGATGCCTGTCTTGTCGACTCTTAGATCCAATTGTTCAACATGGTCAAAATTGCCACTAAATTTGATAGGCCGCATTACCCTACTAAAAATGATCATATTACCCAAATTTAATTATTTATTCAGAAACTGCCCGATATGGATCCCAGTCAGCTTCTTCAAAGAGATAAACAAATGCATAGGTTCCTTTATATGGAATGGGGCGATACCGCGGTTGGCCAGATCCACGCTCTGGCTACCTGCCCACCTGGGTGGGTTAGCCCTACCCAATTTTCGCTGGGCTCCGCAGCTTTCCATACAGGGGTCCCGGGGCATATGAGACGACACCGGGACCAACCAGGGTAACGTCGCGGGTGTGGACCGCTGCCCAGCGGCGCTTTTTGCGGCCGGATCAGTGGTCTCTGGCACAACCTTTGTGGGGTAATCCCACCCTATCACAACTTCGTTCCATTCCAGATCCACAGTTGTGGGCCAGGTTTGGCATCACGACACTGGACCACATCATGCCCCAGGGTGCCCTACTGAAGTTTGCGGATCTGAAGGTTAAATATAATTTACCAACCTGGATGGCATTCAGATACCTACAGCTCAAACATGCCACTAGAGCCCAATTCCCCCGGCCGATCACTCAAAGCTGATCCTATAGAGGAACTATTGGCTCCAGGAGATCTAACCAAGCCTCTCTCTACTCTGTATAGTGCGTTTTTGGGCAATGAGTCCCCAAAAATGGAACGTTTGTGGGAAACATGGCACAGTGTCATACCCTCACTAGATAGGGAGGAATGGGAGGACTGCCTTAAGTATGGCCCCAGATTGGTCATCTCCTCTAGAGATAAGCTAATACAGGTAAAATTTTTGCATAGGATATACTATACGCCCCAAAGACTTCACAGCATGTACCCAGACAAAGACCCAGAGTGTCCCAGATGTAAAGCACATATAGGAACCTTCTTCTACATGTTCTGGGACTGTCCTGTCATTTCCATCTACTGAACGAAGATCTTTAGGGAAGTTAACTCCAGACTGCAACTGGCACTCCCAATGTCACCTGAGTTGGCATTACTGGGAGTTCACGATGACGAGCAAAGACCACAACACTTAAAACTACTAATTGCATACCTATTCTTTTATGCCAAAAAAGAAATTCCCCTCAAATGGATCCTACAAGACCCCCCTCCATCTCCTCCTGGAAGGCACTGATCAAAGCTGCACTACCCATGTATATGATTACATATTTGAACAGAGGCTGTAAGTGGAAATATGAAAAAGTCTGGGCCCCGTGGACCTCTGACTAACGTACTGGTGAGGATCTCGTATCCTAAGATAGGTAACTGTAAAAGGTATACTACTAGACACCTACACAGAATGTATTAACCTAGTCCACATGCTACCTGTATGCAAACTTTTGCTGCATGTTGTACTTGTTCACTGTATTTTCTGGACCTGTATGTACACAAATGAATTCCATGTGATGATATGTACTGTTCCTATGGATATGGATTTTTTTAAAAACATCAAAATTTTTTTTCCAAAAAAAACGAAAAATTGCTGTGCAAATACTGTTAAAGCTTACTATGTTTTATCACGTTTGCTTTTCAGGTATGCAATTCTTTTATACTTTACTGTTTTCTATTATTAACCATTATTTTATTTTCAGGTGCGCCATTCAGCTGCAGCACTGATTTACTTATCTTGACAGCAACAGCGTTTGCTCTCACTATACATAAATCAGCGACTCCAGCGTTGTAGGAGGTGATCTGACCACTACAGTTAAAAACAAAAATAGAGCATATATGCCGAAGCATAGGGGCAGGGGTGGAGGGGGCAATTTGCCCCTAACATATATTTTTTACTTTTTTTTTTTGGCACAGTTTTTTTTTTTTATTATTAAGTTAATGTTTTATTGTTACCATTGTTTGTTTGCTTTTCAGGTACGCCATTCAGCTGTAGCACTGATTTATTCATCTTGACAGCAACAGCGTTTGCTCTTACAATACGTAAATCAGCAACTCCAGAGCTGTAGGAAGTGATTTTACCACCACAGTTAAAACAAAAACGGTGCATGTATGACCATCATTGGAAGTGGGTGGATGTAGATGGATTTCTCGGGCACTCCTGTCCCACCGGGAAACCTGAGAATGCAGCCGGTGGTTCCGCCAGCTGCCCATAGAGCTGATCGAGGACCAGAATGGCTCCAATCATCTCTAAGGCCTAAGGAACCAGGAAGCTACAAGCATTTCATGACTTTGGTTTCACTGGATATAAACCGCGCCATTGGGAAATTAGGAAAGCATCTTATCACACTGATCTTGGTGTGCTCAGATGCTTTGAGGGCAGAGGAAAGATCTAGAGTTTAATAGACCCCAATTTTTTTTACAAAGGGTACCTGTCACTTCCTATTGCTTTAATAGGGGATATTTATATTCCCTGTGATAAAAAAAAAATTAAAGGAACAGTGTAAAAATAAAATAAAGCAAAATAAATGGTAATAAAAAAAAGCACCCCTGCCCTCCCGTGCTTGCGCAAACTGTGTAAGGTAGTGAAGAGTGAAATCAACAATTTACGCCCTTAGAAAGCCTGAAGCCGGTGATTGGTTTTCGGGGACCTGTACATGGCTAGGCTCCCAAAAAGTCCCACACATGTGGTATACCCATACTCAGGAGAAGCAGCAATATGTATTTTGGGGTGTCATTTCACATATGCCCATGCCATGTGTGAGCAATAAATAATTTTAGTGACAACTTTGTGTAAATCTTTTTTTCTTGTCATTTGTCAATCACTTATGACAAAAAAATTAAATATTCAATGTGCTCAACAAGCCCCTCAGCAAATTCCTTGGGGTGTCTGATTTCTAAAATTGGGTCATTTGGGGGGGTTTGTACTGCCCTGCCGTTTTAGCACCTCAAGAAATGAGATAGGCAGTCATAAACTAAAAGCTGCTTAAATTCCAGAAAATGTATCCTAGTTTGTAGATGCTAGAACTTTTGCGCAAACTAATAAATATACACTTATTGAATTTTATTTTACCTGAGACATGTGTCTGAATGCTTTTTGGCCTAAATGTATGACTAAAATTGAGTTTATTGTCATAAATTTTTTTTATAACAAACAAATATATATATATTATAAAAACCGCAGAGGTGATCAAATACCACCAAAAGATAACTCTATTTGTGGGAAAAAAAGGACGCAAATTTAGTTTGGGTACAGCATTGCATGATCACGCAATTACTAGTTAAAGCAGCGCAGTGCCAATTTGTAAAAAGTGCTCTGGGCAGGAAGGGGGTAAAACCTTCCGGAGCTGAAGTGGTTAACCTCATGCTTTCCAGGGTAGAAAAGATGTGGGGTCTTATTGCCTCCAGATGTCTTCATAAAGAGAACCTGTTGTGCTTTATTTGTATTACAGGGGATGTTTACATTTCTTGTAAAAGTTATAAAACAAAAAAGAGAGTGTTAAAAATAAATAATAAAAAAAAATGTGTAAGCGCTTCCGTCCCCTCTTACTCGTGCGCAGAAGCGAACGCATGCATAGGTTGTGCCAGCATATGTAAATGGCGTTTGCACCACACATGTGGGGTATCACCGTAAACATTATAGCGTGAGCAATAGACCTCCTCTCTAACTCTGAACTGGTAACCTGTAAAACATTTTAAAGCGTCACCTATGGAGATTTTTAAGTACTGAAGTTTTGCGCTATTCCACGAGTGTGACCAATTTTAAAGCGTGACATGTTGGGTATCTACTCGGTGTAACATCATCTTTTATATTTAACTAAAATTTGGTGTATATATATATATATATATTTATATTTTTTTTTTTTTTTTTTTTTTTTTTTTTTTTTGCAATAAGGTTCGTTAAAGTGTATTTTCATTAAAGTGTATTTTTTCCCAAAAAATTGTGTTTGAAAAATCACTGCACAAATGCCATGTGACATAAATTGCAGCGACAGACATTTCATTTTCTAGGGCCTCTGCTAAAGCTAAAAATGATATATATAATGTTTAGGGGTTCTGAGTAATTTCCTAGCAAAAAAATTAAGATTTTTACATGTAGAAGAGAAGAGGGTTGGGACTTTGTGTGAGGCCTAAAGCCCCATACACACTATCAGATTTTCTGCTGACTTTTGTCTTCAGATTTACCAAAACCATGTAGTGCAAGGGTCTGCCTGATTGCATACAAATTGAAACTCCTAAGGTTTTACCTCATATTATATGGTTTAGGTTAAATCTGAAGGAAAAAATCAGCAGAAAATCTGATAGTGTGTCAATAAAGAGCAAGGTTGGGACATAAAAGGCACAGTGATTCATGATTCATTGTAATTATCAGTTTCTTAATTCATGTTACCATATTACATATTTTTAGATTGATCCAAGTATATTGAAATTAGACATGTGGCAAAGAGTAGATCTACGTTGTAAACACATGATTGTAGCATCTGAAGCTCGACATGTTGGCTATGCCGCCACTCATCAGGAGCAGATGTATAGTAGATGTCTAAGAAAGATATATTAAAACAAAGAAAAAATCAGACTTCCTGGGCGTTGCTTGACTTCGCTGGAAGATGGTCGCTTGAAGTCAGCAACAGGTCTCCGCCGATCACCTCAGGAGGTAAAACCGCTCCAGACCACTGACCGACCATGGGAACGGCTTTCCACAGCTCTTCTGCCACCCGCTCATGCTCTTCTCACGAGCAGAATGGAGGATTGAGCCACAGCGTTTCGGACCCAGAGACAGAACATGGCAGCTTCCCGCCACAGACAGTCACAGGCAGCCGCCCCACCACCTACTGCTATACAGCTTGCGCCCTCGGCATCGGGCCAGAGGGAGAACAGGGATTCTCCCCAACACCTCAGCCTCCATGATCTGTGCACCATAGCTGCTGGCATAAAAGATACTCTGTCAGCAGCCATCTCTGAACTGTGCTTGGACATACACGCGATAGCTGACAGAGTCCATGAGGTGGAAAAGATTACTGCTCAGCACGACACTGTCCTCCACAGAGTGACACACAAGATAGTTACCCACTCCCTCCATCTAAAAGACCTCCAGCGTCACATGGAGGACCTAGATAACGGGCAGGCATAACTTGCGTGTTTTGCAGCTTACCAGAGTCAGTGGATGCTGAAAAGCTCACGGCCACTGTCACAGGCCTATTCAATTACCTCCTTGACCAGCCTGCCAAGACGGCAGTGGAGATGGAAAGAATACACCGTGCCCTCAGGCCCAAAGGGAAAGACACCAAACCCCCCAGGCATATAATATGCTGCCTGGTGGACTTCAAACTGAAAGAGGAGATACTCCACAAAGCCAGGAATAGAATCCAGCTATTGTATGGGGTCTCAGATATACATATCTATCAAGATCTTTCCAGCATCACGTTAAAACATCGTAGAGATCTGAAGCCCCTGCTCGACACCCTACGCACCAGAGGCATACATTATGGCTGGAAGTTCCCCTTCTGCCTCTCAGCCTCAAATCAAGGCCATACAGTGCTCCTAAGAGTGCCAGAAGACCATCGGCTCTTCTGCGATACCTTGGGCATTCCCATGACAGACGTCCCAAACTGATATGCTGAATTTCGATGCACTCCCACAAGAAGAGACATGCACCGAGAAGAACCAATGGAAACACAAGACCCCCAGTTCCGCAGGCAACACTCCCCTTTAGAAGCTAGATCCCACCACTTCTCTCGAGGCACCCGTCCTGGATCCAGCCCCATCGAGTCACCGCAAACACGAAGGGTCTGACGCAACTACTAACAGCACCGTCGACACCCCTCCATGCCGGTTAATGCGAACCAAGTTCGGTTCAGATAGGTTGTGTTATATTTTGTTTTCCACACTTCCAATGCAAACACTAACCCTGACCAATCCACAGGGATATGTATCTCCTATCTACCCATAGACAACCTTGGCTATAGGATCTGAACATATCCTCTGTAGCTGACTCCTTGAAGCGCATTCCTGGTATGTGGATGTACCCCACTCACAGTATATTTGCTGCCAAACAAAGCTCTATGCGCCTGTTCCACTCTGAATATTGCCTACCTTTCTGCCCAGGGCCCACATCAGGACACACTACAAGCAGTTCCCCCCGGACCGGTACTCCGATTACTGTAAGGGCACATGCTTTCTCAGGCTCCCCACCTAGATGGTACCTACTGCATAGCAATGAATGCTGTTAATCATACATAATTCAAGGTTTAATGTTTAACAGGACGCTGTAATGTATGCTAGGGTTTCTCTCAACCAACTTTAATGCAGGGTCCGCCCCCTTAACCCCTCACAGGGGTTGAGAGAACCTGAACGTCCCAACAAAAACGGCTCCTTGCCCTCTCGAACCCACCTTGCTAGCCAAAATGACCTACTCACTCCCTATATCACCGAAGTCCCAGCATACACTCATGCACAGTTCTGTAAACGTAGGTGAGAACCATATGGTTAATGAAATAATGTCCACTTCTGTATACAAGAGATCTCATAGGGACACCGACTTGATGAAATGCTTGCCTCGCCCCCTGGTGGGGAACCACAGGCTTTTTAGAAATCGCCTCTACGTAGCAGCCCATCATCTAGTGCATACAAGGGTGGGGGGGGGCAGAGGAGGGTTCATGGGACTACTAGCTCCCACCCTATGTAAAGGGGGCAAACTCTACCACCTGGTGCATGGCTAAACGCACCGCACAACAGGCACAGCTTACCCCCCTTTAGCTGAGCTTACAGGATTCCGACAGACCCCTGAACATGGGCACTCCCGAACCACGACACTCCAACAATAGTGCTCTTTCGCGCACCAGAGGGGATACCCTCCCCCATGACTATACTTCTGGTCATACTTATACATTGCCATGTCCAGGCCCCACCATCAAAACACGGTCTGTTTGGGCTCAGACTTAGCATGCCACAGTGTGACATAGACCAGTCTTCTCTACTTAATATGGACAGGTGACATACCACTCTCAGCCGGGGCTACACTTTGGATGCTACCAGTGAACCCCCCTTCTCCCTTCTTAGCTTCGCCTATTAAGCGAAAGCCACGGGTCCTAATACCAATCTCATTGATAGCTGGGACCGACACATGACATGATACCTCACTACTCATGGGCAAAACGCTTAACACTGCTCTACCCCCACTACTACCCCCAAGCTCTCTAGCTCCTAAGACAGATTAGTCTAATACGTTATGGGTATACATCCGAGCAATACACATGTTCTGTTTATTGTTATGTTACAACTGTTTTAATTAATGATAGCTTGTTATGGGCGAGAAAGATGCGTAAGCATCCTTCTTAGAAGTGGGAACAAACTAATAGGTTGCATATTATGGGAGAAGCCTCTCTGAGTAGTTGCCTACCTTCTTACTGAGACTTGCTTTAAGTTTATATCACACAATATAAGTGGTTTAACCCAGACTTAAACCCAGTAGAGACAAGGCCGACTGGTCGAAAACATCCACATATTATATATCTCCACATACCTGCACCGATATCCTGCAGCGGCGGGTGGATATGTTATTTACGTGAATCTATCTCGCCAGGACTTTGCCAGCCCCCACACAGTGGAATAGAACCTTAGGGCAGTCTCACACTATCTATACACTGTACCTTACCGACACCTCCCATTGTGAGAGGGGTGGGCTGGCTCCCCCTATCGTCGGTTCAATAAGTAGGCGGGATTTCCTCCCCCTCCACACTTTATCCCTTCTACCCACTCCCCTCAGATTTCCCCACTATTTCTTAAAGGGAAACTCCACAACAAACCCATTACTCTAGCCAACATCTACGCTCCTAACAAGTTGCAGGTACCCTTCTTCCGTACTATCTTACAACTCCTTACTTCCTTTTAAGCTGGGATGCTGATAGTCGGGGGAGATTTCAATTTAGCCCTCAATCCCTCCCGGGACACCTCCCCGGGTTCCTCTTCCATGACGTACAGAGCCCTTCGTGCAATTAAAACGCAACTTAGCGACCTAACCTTACATGAAGCATGGCGTACACTACATCCCAACGCTAAGGATTTCACGTTTTTCTCGCCATCTCGTAACACATATACTAGGATCGACTACTTTTTCATCACACAATACAATTTAACATCCCTCGGCGAAGCCACCATAGATCCTATGCTCCTCTTGGACCACAATCTCATCTCCATGACCATAACATTCCCGACGGCACCCACCAGATCGGCTATCTGGAGACTTGATAACGCCCTCCTAACGTACCCCGAAACTTTGAAGAAAATCAACACTAGCCTCACATTATTTTCGCGAGAATGAATCCGCAGACATAACTCCTTTGACATAATGGGCAGCACAAAAATGTGTCATCAGGGACGAACTTATCTCCATTGCCGCTCAGCGGAAGAAAGCTAGACTGGCCGTATTGAAGAATTCTCAACGTACATTCGTTCTCTCGAAAAACAGCATAAGCAAACACTGGCGTTAATGCTAACAGAACTAATACACCAGGCGAGAGACACCCCGTCGAAATTTCATAAAGTCTGGACCTGATGGATACATTTCACAGAATCTGTAGAATTCCGCAGTCTATCGAACATATCTCAATAGCTTCACCTGGGGGCTCCCACAATATGCCGGCTACCTGGTCCGGTCAATCAACTGCATACTCCCACTTCACTCACCCAGCATCCCCTATCCCCCAATCAGCTCCCCACACCCCCCATAATAGAAACTGAGGTTCAACATTAAGCTTTGGAAGCACACCAGCTATACTGTACAACAGTCCACTTTAACATAGTGCCGGGGGATTCCACCTCACGGCACATCCAGGCAGATCAATTTAACATGTGTCCCCGAGACAGAGTGATTCGAATATATTCCCTGGAGAACCAGTAAGATAGAGAGACAAATTCCGGCTGTAATCGCCCCCACCCGCTCAGTTTGTTCCCAATAGGGGTGTTTGGGTGCCTCGGAGGCATGCTCGGCTTCTCTGTCAATCCGACACAGTCCCCCACATGTTTCGCCTTACTTTCCTTCAGGTTAGACCCAAAGGGGTCCTTAATCCTATGCACCTCCAGGTTTCTGTGGATATTACTAAACGTGATTAATCTTGTTTATGAATGGAATTCATCATTTCTGTACAACTGTAAACTGATCGTTGTTTTTATTCTTGTACATTGAAAAACCTTAATAAAAACTATGAAACAAAAAAAATCGGACTTCCATAAGAAGGGGCCAACGTCACGGAGGCGACTAAATGGGAGAGGAGGCATCATCACCCAGGCAATAAGCGCCCGGCAAAAAGATTTTTACGTGTAGGGGAGAAAGGCCAGGTCTGGGCACACAAAACTTACCATGCCTCTTACTAAATACCTTAAACTGTCTATTTTCCAAAAAGGGGTCATTTGGGGGGTATTTGTACTGTCCTGACATTTTAGGGTCTCAAGAAATGATAGGCAATCAGTGTATCAGGATTTTCAAATATATACTGTATACCATAGTTTGTACACTATAAATTTCACACACACTGAATCATATACACTGATTTGGGTTATTTTTTTACTAAAGAATTGTAGCGGAATACATTTTGCTTAAGGTTAAAAAGAAAGATTATTTGCAAAATCTTTATAACCGTAACTAAGAAAAATGGGGGTTTATTTTTTCAACCTTTTTATGTATTCTTCTATTTATATAATATCACCAAGAGAGGGTGCTGTCTCAAAAAATGATAAAATTAAATTTGGGTACAGTATTGCATTACTGATTGGGGTACCGTTAAGCCAAGCATTGATGTCAAGGCAATGTGTAGTCAATGATGCAGCTGCTATATTCATTTAGAGGTAGGTGGTAAAGGGGTGGTTCTGTTTAATCATCCCTTTGAGTCCCTGTTCACATTGACTGACTGCAGCTTTGAAATCGTGCAACTTCTTTAGAAATCGCACAATTAAAGTTTCGGGTGTGGCCTGGAAGATATCAGTGCGGCTTCTTGTACAGATGTCCATGCAAGTCACACCTGATATCACCAAAAGTAGTGCAGGAACTACTTTTTCTGATCGGTGCGGCATTTGAACATGGCCATTGCCGGAAATAGGGTGCGACTTGTCATGCGATTGGACAGGTCAACAAGTTGCTCCAATGAGAATGGGTGGCTTAGGCCATTCTTATACGCAATCTAGTCATGCCCACTCTCCTGGCATGCTTAACAGAACTTTGTCACACTGCTGTAATCTCTAGCAACCAATCTGTGAGCGGTAATGATAAGCAGTAATCTATAGCTACCAATCAGTGAGCAGTAATAATGTGCAGTAACCTCTAGCAACCAATCAGTGAGCAGTAATAATGTGCAGTAACCTCTAGCAACCAATCAGTGAGCAATAATAATGTGCAGGACCTCTAGCAGTCAATCAATGAGCAGTAATGATGTGTAGTAACCTCTAGCAACCAAACAGCAAGCAGAAATGATTTGATGTAATCTCTAGCAAATAATCAGTGAGCCGTAATGTGTACTGTAACCTCTGACAACCAATCACAATCGCTGCCAGATCTGCCACAGTAAACTCATTTTGAAAATGTTTGCCCAGGGTCCATTTAATTTTATAGAGGGTCCTGGCTCTCGCTGCTCTGCCTCGGCACCTCAGTACCTCCTGGCTCCTTTATATGAGATCATGACTTCTTGACTTGTCCAGCCACAGCCACCAGGATAGGAGGCAGAACTGAGCAGAGTGGGAGCAGCCGGAGCCTGCCCGTCCACCAATCCTTTCTCTTTCCATTGGTTCCACCTCCTTGCAGTGCCTTTGACGCTCACCTTTGACTGCCGCTTGGGTGAGGAGCTGGACCCTCAATGGTGCTGTTAGCCACCAGCCTGCCACGTGGATGTGGATGGTGTTCTGAAATGCTGCTGGCTGCTGCTGTCCATTGACCCACCCAGTCCATCCTGGGTTACTAGGTGTGTCCCTCTTTCCCTTGTGTCTTCCTTAGTCAGGCTAGCTTAGAACTGCAGTGCTGCAGAATTTATTCCTGTCATTCTACTAGGTATCTGAGATTGTGGCAACTGTTGGCAAAGTTGGTGACTAAGGCGCTGGACTGAGTCTTTCATAATTGCTGTTGTGTTAGCCTGTTAGGTGGGATCGTGGGCAGAATATTGCTGTGATTCTGCCCGCCACCGCGCCCGATTCCAAATCACACTGCAATGCTGGAAAAACGCAGCCCATGCGTTTGTGTTCCATTAATTTTTTACTGGCACCACAATGTGGTGTCTTTTTGCTGTGATTGTTGAGCGATGTATCTCACAACAAGCATCCAAAACCACACTGTGTTTTGGTGCCACTAAAAATGAATGGAACACAAACACATGTGCTGTGTTTTGCCAACATTGCAGTGTGATTTGGAATTGCGGGCAGAATCACAGCAATTCTGCCCACAATCCCAAATTGCTACATGTGAATAGTCAGGGCCTAATAGGCTAACACAACAGCAATTATAGAAAACTCAGCCTCAGCATATTTATAGGTACAAGGAAGCCCAGGTTTTGTTTAACCATGTCCCTTAAGACCCTCCCACTATCATGTTTGGCCATACCCACTTCTTTGCTGCGGTGCGCTTAGCGAGCCGCAGATCACTGCCTCCCTGTCATGCCCTTCATTCTCAAGGTCGAAAGTTGGGAGGTACATTTTGTATGTATGGACTTTGCACAGTACCACTTCTTTTGCCTAGTATGCTGCGTAAAAAAAAAAAATCGGTGAGTGTGCTGCCTTCCACAATATGGTGCCCCTTTGCACCTGCCCAGTAAGATTGGCTATTAGAGGTGCAGTTTAATTACACCACCAATCTCACTGGGCAATGTTCATAAAAACTGGAAGAAGGCAAAATGGAAATCCCGTTCAATTCTCAGGATCAAGGGTGTGATTGCTTACTATGAGCAACACATAGGTTTTCCTTTTTCCAGTCTTTATGAATTTGACGCAATTTGTGTTATTTAAAAATACTTTTAATTAGTACCTGCTGCTGAACCCCCTCCCCCAGAACAAAAAATGATCTACGGCCCTGCTCCACTTTCGCTTTCTCCTCCGGTCCTGCAGTTATTTAGCAACCTCTAATAGCCTCCATGCCACCGTAGAGCAAACATCAAAAGCATCCGCATATAGTGTAGTACAGCTTTATTAAATTAAAAACCGCAGTAACCAAAGTGAGCACTCACATTTAGTAGAAACAAGAAGAATCGCCTTCCTCATACAAACATAGCCTCCTGCCTTTACCAAGATGGTCGTTCGCTCCAATCAGCAGTCATGACATCACAGCTGTGGCACCGCCCAGGCAATAAACACGTGACATTGATTTGGTGTGTTTTCACAAGGGGGAATAACCATATGTCCTCCCTGAACTAGAGAGCACCCATTCAGCTATTTATCTACATTGGCCTGGCGGGAAGTGGTTAAATTAGGGGGTCGCAAAGATTTGGTTAATGTATGTAAAGTGGCACTATAACCTTAACAAACACTGGCAGTTTTCACCACCAATCAAATGTAAGTATGGAGCAAGGTACACCTGAAACAGAGTTTGCATTGAAAAGTGGGACAATTTGCATATTATTTGTGTTGGACTCTATGGATTGATTTGGAGCACAATAATAGCACTTAGTTTTGTGAAGCACTTGTCAATATTGTATGCACAAAAGATGATGAATGATTAGTATATATTTGTATGGGCATATTTTGGTAAAAGGTGAGCTATCGTTAAAGGCCTTAAAGCGGTACAACCTTCTGTTGGCCTAGAACAAATAAACATTATCATTAAAGGTGGTAACAGATGCCAGCTTGACAGGCTGGGAAGGAGTGTTCCAATCTCTTACAATTCATGAAGTCTGGTCAAACGGGGGGGTTGTGCGTAATAAAATGTCTCATACCTCCCAACTGGGCTCTTAAGGCAGAGTTCCACTCAAAAATGGAACTTCCACGTATCTGTCTCCTCTCCCCCCGGTGCCACATTTGGCACCTTTCGGGGAGGGGGTGGGGACAAAAACAGGTACCCCTTTCGGAGACGGTGCCGTGGCGCCGTCCCTCAGAAGTTCGGCCTCTTCCTCCGCCACCAGGCCAATTAGAAATGCAGCGTGCTTTGCGCATGCGCAGTAGGAAACCGGCTGTGAACCTGAAAGACTTCACTAACCGTTTCCCTTACCAGGAATGGCGGCGGGAGCATCTGACAGCCGATCTGAAAATCGGCTGCGTTGCCTACATCGCGGGAACCCTGGACAGTCAAGTGTCCTAATATTAAGTCAGCTGCTGACTTAATTTTTCGTGGGGGGCCGGAACACCTCTTTAACAAACTTGAATGTCCCAAATATCCCAGCCACATCTCGCGCTCATGCTGCCTGTCACATTTGGGTCCAAGCAGAAGAGATATTGACTGCTTCAGCCTGTCAGGCTACCAAGGTGGAGGAGAGCCCGAATCTTCCGCTCTATTGTTACTCCATCCCTGCTCCAGATTCCACCTTCTCTCTCCCTCCTGGTGGTCTACAGGTCCTACCTTGTTCTGTGGGTGGACAGGCTGGTTGGGCTGCTGAAGAACAGAGCTCAAATTTTCAATGCTCTGACATCCTTCACGCTACAATGGGCTCCTCATCACATTACAGGGTGGTGGGAGGAGGATCTGGAGTGGGGGTGGCCTAAATGCTTTTTTACCAGTGTAGATAAAATTCTTGCACAACCATGCTTTGTATCTATCATCATGGGTACCAGGAAACAGGCAGCCCTGAAGGAAATAGGTTTACCATCTCCTGAGCAGAGAAACACGGTTTAGCGATCTCTGTTGTTTACATCCTGTGAGTGGCCAGTTGAAAGGTGGATTTCCTCAGGCATCACCACCTGGAATGGTCCCTTCATCTCGACATCTGCAATCTGCTATGTCAGAAATGGGGTCTCCAGAAGTAGACATCCTGGTCTCCAGGTACAGCAACAAGTTACCGCTGTTTGGAGCCAGGACCAAGGGTCCTCTAGCACTGGTATCGGTTATCCTGGTTAATATATACAGTCATGGCCAAAAATATTGACACCCCTGCATTTCTTTCAAATGTACCACTTCACCTAGAAAATTGTTGCAATTACAAATGTTTAGGCATTCTCATGTTTATTTCTTTTGTATTTGTTTTTGTGGATGTAAAAGAAACTAGAATTCAGAAGCAGCTTGCAGCAGATTCTTAAGTAACCGACGTTCAAAATTAAAGCAAATAAAACAAGTTAAAGCAGGGCAGATGCACCAAAAAATATACTGCCTTAAACTTCATGAAAAAAAAATATACTACTTCTGTATCTGAAGGCCATAAAATGATTTGGAGACAACAAACCAAAGGTGCCCAGTATTGTTTTCAGTGTAAGAAAGTTGTCTGTGATTATTTAATTGTAAATCACAGGATACAGGGTTTCTTCATAATTAACAATTGGGTTATGCTGCCACCTATAAGTGAATGGACACTGACCAAAAGAAAAGGCAGACTTTTCCACTAAGGTTTGTCCCCTCTTGGCACTTTTTTGCTACTGTTGTTAGGTGATTGATGTGCCTGTGTAGTCTGAAGATTTGTTTCTATGGGCATTAGGCGATGTAATTTTTTTGGCCTGTTCCCTGCTGACAAAGGAAATGGCATTATCCAGATTGGCATCTGGGACCCAGAAGAAGACGTTAACTAGATTCCGCTGCAGATGACCCAGGACAATCTGTGATGTTGCCAGTCAGTATTAGATTCTATGGGCAGCACTCACCAGTGTACCTGTTATCTGGTCATTTCATTGTCAGGATGTTACACAGGTCCAGGGTGGCAGTCCCCTGAGGGGGAGTTGTACTCCTGAAGGCTATGTGTGGCATGTCTGCTGTAATGGGTGAATATTGGGCTCTAAAATAGACCCGCAGCCTGGATTGGTGATTGCCTCCCAGAGTGGAAGTCCCTTTATGTGGCTGTACTCCTTAGACGGAGTTCCCTTTAATGCAGGGGCCCCTTGGGTGGTGTGTATCGTGTGGAGAGGCAAATCTGTCAGTGCAGCCTTTGCTGGGGAGTGATATTGTGTCTATGTTGATCTGGTGGCATGTTGCGTGTGCAATTCATCAGCACATGCACAGCCACTATTTTGGATTCCCCTGGTGCCCAAAGCACTCTCCAGGTCCTCAGCTCCTGAACATCCTTCAGGCTCACCGACACTGGCAGTGGGTCTTCACTTCTTAGGTACAATGCCTGCAAGTATTTGGGGCAGTCAATAATTGTGGATCACTAAGTATTTTGCTGCAAGAAGGCATTCCTCTTAGCTGCAGCCACTGATCAAGGAAAATTTTTCAATGGCTCACTGTGGGAAAAGATCAAATTCTTTTGAGTGGGGGGGCTAAACACTGAAATTCCGCCGGTGCCTGCTGAATAGTGAATGGTCGGCTTAAGGCTGCTGCTTCTGCGATCTTCTTCCCTCTAGTTTTGGGTCCTGGGGGGCCCTGAAAATCCCCATATCTTTTCCTGTTGATCTTATTTGCAGGAAGTGATGTATGCCAATTGGGCTCATCTGGAGAGGGTGCTTTTCTCTCCTAAGCCGTTTGCTCAGTTGTACCCCATGGAGGAGGAGTTCTCCAAAAAGTAGCGTTCTCCAGCCGTACACTCTGCTATTCCCTACCTAAACAAGAGCCTGATGGTGCCAGTGGACAGCATTCCGAACTTGGGCACTACACATAGGAGGTCTAAGGCCCTTTTTAAAGGGCATCCCCTTCAACAAAAATAGCATTTTTGGTGAGATACTCCCAAAGGGAAATCAAGTCTAAAGGTATGCAGATCCTGCTACTTTCCTCATTAAAACACTACAGGGGTAGAAGCGGGTTGATAATTATAAAATGACCCCCATTAGATTCACTTTCCCCATTGACACAAACAAAAGCTATTTCCTCAGACTTGTTAAAATACCTGCAACATACATAGATCACCCAGAGGGGAATATTTACTTTCTCAAAAAAAGTGGAGTTATTTTTAGTCTGTCTATTTCTTTGGTAGGTGCAGCTCTGCAACCATTAGTGGCTGCACTGGGAGTCTGCCAAGAGGTTATTGTGTGGGCAAAATATATGCTCCACTACTGGCAATCTCATTCTGACATTGAACAGTACTGGGAGAAGTTTCCGAGAGTTTCTCAGCGAATGTTTCTTGGAGGAATCTATTAGGCGATTTTTGAAACTGGACATTATATGAGGAGGATCCTGTGGCTAAAATGCTGGTCTGCTGAATCTCTCGAAGAAGCAAATTAAGCAGATGCCTTTTGAGGGCAAGTCTGTTTGGGCCATTCTTGGATGCTTTTATCCAGAAAGTGACTGTGGGTAAAAGCACTCTTCTAAAGAAGGGAAAATGGACAGTGCAAACACTGGGGGCATCTTTTAATGCCAAGAAGCAGTCCTTTTATCTGCCACAGACCTTAGGGGTTCATTAAGTAGCCTACTACCAAGTTCCTCAAGAAGAATTGGTATCTGAAGACTGGCAAGATCTCTTCCCAGTGAAAGGGATTCCCTACTCACCCAGGTAAGGGGATATTTATCGGCCTTTGCAACTGTGAGGACTCTAGACAAATTGGTCCACAGTGTGGTGTCAAGAGGTTATAAGCTGGAACTCGAATGTTTCCCTTCCCCCATGCTGTATGCGCTGTATGCTCTTTGGAGCCTCAAAAAAGGGCGGTGTTCTTTGTGACCCTAAAAAAAAAAACTTGCTGTCTCAGGGCATTATTGTGCCTGTTCACAACTTCAAACCCCTTTACGGTTCCAAAGCCTGACCTGAGACACCTGGGTTATATTGGATGTTTGATGATTGCTTCACTTCAACATAGGGACTTCCTGACTTTAGTGAATATTAGGATGGCTACCTGTGCATCCCGATCTTTCAGCCTCAACAATGGTTTCTAATGTTTGCTGTGGAGGATTGCCACTGCCAGTTTGTGGCATTGCTATTCAGCTTCTCCACTGCTCCCAGTGAGTTAAAGGTGTTGGCTTCGTTGTGGGTTTTTTGAGGACCTGAGTTGTCCCTATTGTGGGATACCTAGACAGCCCGCTCCTCTGAGAGCCATCAGTTCAGACCTTGATGTCAAAAATCTGGCATACAGTGCCAGTCCTAATGTGATTTGGTTCGGGTACTGAACCTCCCAAAATTAACCTTGGTCCTATCACAACGTCTGGAATATGTGGGCCTAGTCCAGAACATGGCTCAATCCAAGATGTTCCTTCAGCTGGAAAAGTGCCTTCACCTCTGATCTTGGGTGGAGTCTGAGTTCTCTGGAAAACCCCTCAACCCATTTCTGCGTGAAGCTGCTGGAGAAGATGGTTTTTCACTTTTGTTACCATTCCATATGCTTAGTTGCACACAAGAAGTTGCCGCTCCAATATTTTGCATCTGAATTTAAAGACAAGATCAGCTCTGGAGTAGTGGAGCTCTTTTCCAATAATTTGGAAGGTTCTGATGCCAGCCTGTCAGGCTGCAGGTGTTCTGGAGAACCAGTCAGTTTAAGGAATGTGGTCAGTGGAGGAGCAGACTTCCCCAATCAACATTATGTAATTGTGGGCAATTCATCTGTCTTTCCAACATTGGTCCTTTTTGCCTTCAAGGTTACCCTGTTTGAGTGCAGTGGCATATATCAATTACCAGGGGAAGACCAGAAGCCTCACTGCTCAAGAAGAGGTAAACATGATCATGTCCTGGGTAGAACGTCATATTCCAGCTTTCTCCACCGCGTGCATTCCAGGTGTGGAAAATTGGCAGGCAGACTTCCTTGTCATCCGCAACTGATTTCAGGTGAGTGGACCCTTTTCCCAGAGGTGTTCAAAGTTTGTTGTCAGATTTGCGGGACTCCAGATGTGGATCTTCTGGCAGCCAGGTTTTTGTTTTAAATCAGATCTTTTTTTATTGAAAATAACCTCATTTAACACAAAAAGGCAAACGGTTACATTTCAGCATACAAATCAAATCCAATTCCATATTTTATGAGGACATTTAACATCAATGTTACATGACTTAACGGTCAAACATATTTCTTATAAGGCAAACAGTTATCACAATCGGAAATTTAGATATACTTGTGTGATACATTTATTAAGATTGTGACTTCTAGACATCTTTATTTGTCCTGCAGATCCTCTATAGGTAATTTTTAATTTCCTTTTTTATTTTCCCTTCCCTCTCCCCTTTTTCCCTGCTTCCCGACCCAGTGGGGTCAACAAGCGCCTTAGGGTACATACGTCCCCTAACCATTGGAGTGGTATACGTTTTTGTTTTTTTTTCCCCCAATGTTAATCATTAAACTAGGCATACTATTTACAAATTGACCTCTGCAGTACCCAGCTGTTGCTTTACACTTGTTCAATTAAAGTTATTACATGAACGGGGAGATGTTGTCCGCCTCCAGACCCAACTCTAGCAGATCCCACTCTCTGATAAGTTCTAGGATGGCGCACCTGCTGTAGTGATTCTGCCACCTAGGATTCTATTGTGAACCAAGCTCAATGGAGCTAATCCAGGTATGTCTAACCAGGGATCCCATATGTTCTCAAATTTTGTTCGGGCAACCTCGATGCTTATATGTGAGTTGTTCTCTAACAAGAGAGTCATTCACAGCTGCAATCCACTCCACCAGCGTAGGAATCATCGTAGATAACCATTTCCTGGCAATAGGTTTCCTAGCTAGAAATGGTGTCCTTAAAATGGCAATGTTCGTGTGGGGAGTGTATTGTTCCTCATCCAACCATCCCAGTAAACATAATTTAGGATCATTTGTAAGTTTGATGTTCCGTATACTGTTAATAGTGTCTATCACTGCAGCCCAATACCTCTGTAGTTTCGGGCACTTCCAAAGCATGTGAATAAGTGTACCATTGTTAATAAGGCAGCGAGGACATAACGGATTGTCTCTCCTGTGCCATTTGTGTAGTTTTTCAGGTGTGCGATATGTACGGTGAATAATAAATAATTGGGTGAGTTTTTGAGAGGAGCATAGCGACACTTTAAGCACATTCTCAAGTATGGTGTTCCATTCCTCATCTGAAATTTCCCCTATGTCCTCTCTCCAGCTAGCTCTACAGCCCAAAGTCATTGCTTTAGATACATGACTAATAAGTGCGCTATATATATGGAGGAGATTTGTCCCCTCCGGGATGATGACATAATGAGTTGTGTGAGCACCACGGGTCTAATTAACTCCCAGTTGGATATTTTGGCTTGTGCTGCTATGGCGTGCCTAAGCTGTAGATACTGATAGAATGAGGCATTAGGTAAATTAAATTCTGAGCGTATTGATTGGAAGTCTCGGAGAACCCCCCCCACAGTATAATTGTGGGATGTAGTTTACTCCGCTCCTTGACCAATTGGGTGAAATTCTCCAATTTGTTCAGTTCTGGATAGTTACGATTATTCCATATTCGTGACACCTGTGTATTGCAGATGCTGTTTGGTTTTGTTCCAAATTTTGTCTAAGTTAATGTGGGGAACTGTAGCAAAGCCCCTAGTTCACCTGCCTCTATGCACTCCACAAGGCCATCACAAAACAACTGTGTGCTAACAATGTTCCAAATAGGATCAGAGGACTCAGGGTGAAGCCAGCCCGTTAAGTGTTGCAGCTGAGCCGCTATAAAATAGTAAAATGGGTTTGGTACCGCCAAACCACCCGAGTCCTTAATCTCCTGTAGGGTTTCCAGTTTAATCCTTGGAACTTGTCCCCTCCATATCAGTGCTCGGTGTAGAGTATTACACCTTCTAAACACATGTATAGGGATCCATATGGGAGCATTGTGCAGTGCATACAGTAGTTGTGGGTTCCAGATCATCTTTATCAAGTTGCTTCTGCCGACAACTGAAAGAGGCAGCCGCGTCCAACTGGATAGTTTTTCCTGAAATTTTTTAGAGAGTGGGTCTATATTTAGCTTTATATATTGGTCTAAGTTAGGGTGTATTATTATGCCTAAATATTTGAATTTATCCACTACTTTAATTTGTTCAGCTATTTGAGGTAGGGGCCCCACTAGTGGATCAAGGGGTAGTATTGTTGATTTGTCCCAATTTATTTTAAATCCGGAAAAATTTCCGAATGTTTGTATCAGCTCCATGAGCTTAATCAGGGAGGTGGACGTGTTACCTAGGAATAATAGTGCATCGTCAGCATAAAGTGCTAGTTTATCTTCCACATCCCCCCGCCTAAATTCAACTATGTCTGGGTTCCCCCGTATGGCAGCCGCCAGTGGTTCAGTAGCTAGGTCAAAGAGTAGGGGCGATAGAGGGCAGCCCTGTCGGGTTCCCCTGTGCAAATCAAATGAAGGGTGACAGTGTTGTTAATTCTGATGCAGGCTTTTGGAGCCTTGTACAATAGTTTAATCCAGGAAGTTATGTTGTTTCCCAGATCAAACTTCTCTAGCACTTTCCATAAATATTCCCACTCAAGGCTATTGAATGCCTTAGCAGCATGTAACGATAGGATAGCTCTTTGTCCGTGGGAATTTGCATTATAAGATAGAGATGACGTAGATTATTTGCCAGGGACCTGTTTGGTATAAAACCGGCTTGATCCGGGTGTACCAGTTTAGACACCACCTTTGAAATCATCATGGCAATAATTTTTGTGAGGAGTTTCAAATCTGTATTCAGAAGTGAGATGGGTCTGTATGATTCTGGCTGGTCAGGTTCTTTCCTCGGTTTTAAGATTACTACCACCACAGCTTCATACATAGATCTCGGCAAGGAATCTGATTGAAATGCCTCTGTAAGTGTGTGGATTAGCTCTGGTAAAAGTATTCCTCCAAACTTTTTATATAATTCGATTGGTATACCATCGCTGCCCGGGGATTTTGAGTTGGGGAACGTGGCTAATGCAAGTTTTATTTCCTCTAGGGTGAGAGGTGCATTTAAGAATTTTGGGTAGTGAGATGGAGTCCAGGAATTGTCAGCTCCTCCTCAGGGTAAGAGACTTTAGAGGAGTATAAATCCTGATAAAAGGAGAACTCCTGCAGAATAGAAGGTGTGTCAGTGACTGTTAATGTCGATTTTGCTATTATGCTATGTATTATTTGAGCGGGGTTTTGTGATCTAGCTATCATGGCCAACATGTGACCTGTTTTCTCTCCTTCCTCAAAATATGTTTGGGATGCGAAGAATCTTTTATTATTAGCTTGTTGTAGGTGTACGTAGCGGTATAATTTCTGTGCATCTATCCATTGCCGTTCATGTTCAGAAGTAGAATCCCTCAGATATACTTCCACTGTCCTGTCCACCCTCTCAGCAACATCATTAGCCCATTGTTTGCTTCTAGTTTTTATGGTATTGATTTCTTTGACACACATCCCTCTAATAAACGCTTTTAGGGCGTTTCATACCACCCCAGGTGCAGCTGAAAGTTTATTGTCTTCAAAAAAATATTTAATGCTCACTTGCATATTCTCAGTGTTTGTGAACAATTGAAGCCAAAATGGGTTCAATTTCCAGTGTATAGGCATACTAGTTTTTTGCAGGTTTAGGCTAAGCTGCACCGGAGAGTGATCAGACAACCCTCTAGCCAAATATGTCACCTTCGGATCGTAACGATAAATTAGATCATTTCCAAATGCAAGGTCTATCCTAGACAGCGTCGAGTGTGTCAGTGAATGACAGGAGAACTGGGCCCAAAGAGGATACGTATGCCTCCAAAAATCTATCAGGCCGAGCTCCCCCGTAAATTTAGCCAGTGGAGTATTCACTCTAGGACCCTGAGGACAGTATTTTCTATGGATATCCAGAGACATATCCATTGCACTATTAAAATCCCCTAGGACATATACCGGAAGTTGGGGGTACAAAAATCTGGTTAAACATTGCAATACTGTTAGTGTAAAAGGCGGAGGGACATATATATTGGCAATAATACAGCTTTGAGATTCCCATACACCCATCAGAAAGATAAATCTGCCTTCAGAGTCTATTTCTGCATCTCGCTTAGTAAATGCTGTGGCCCTGGAAAACAGGATACTCACTCCCCTGGAATATCTAGTATGAACAGAATGGAATTGTACCGGGAACTTAGACATACGTAATAAATGGATAGTGTCGCTAGTAAGGTGTGATTCCTATAAAAATATAATAGTGGGGTCCTGTTGAGAGAGGTAGGTAAATAGTGCAGTTCTCTTTGTAGGATCATGTAATCCTCTAATGTTCCAAGAAACAATTGTGTCTCTCTTCTTACTCATTGTGACTTTGGAGGTACAATACTGGGTGGTCACGCCTTCGGGTGTTCAATTCCCAAAAAGTGCCCCATCCAGGCAGTGGCCAGAGGTTGGCAGCCAGGTTTAACACCCAGCTGGGCAAATTTGTCTCCTGGTGAAGGGATCCTTTAGACATTTGCAGTGGATTTTCTGGTGACTACTAGTAATCGGTGCTCTCTCTCATCTGTGTTCCCTCCACTTGAGCTTCTACCACACCCACTGCACACGATAAAGACAGATGGTGTGTTGGGGATTCTTATTGCTTCAGCCTGGCTATAAAGATGCTATGAGGACACAGTCACCCTGTTGCCAGGCAACGGCTTTTCCAGATGAGCCAATATTCCCTCCTACTTCCTGGGTGCTGGTTTTGACGATGTGGCATTTAACCACTTCAGTACAGGGCACTTTTAACCCCTTCCCGCTCAGGACATTTTTCAGCTTTCAGCGCTGTCGCACTTTGACAATTGCACGGTCATGCAACACTGTACCCAAACAAAATTTATATAATTTTGTTCACACAACTAGAGCTTTCTTTTGGTGGCATTTAATAGTCACTGGGTTTTTTGTTTTTTGCTAAATAAACAAAAAAAAAGACTACATTTTTTTCGTTTCTGTTATAACATTTTGCAAATAAATAATTGTTCTTCATAAATTTAGCCCAAATTGTATTCTGCTACATTTCTTTGGTGAAAATAACCCAAATATGTGTATATAATTGTGTTTGGCAAAGTTAGAGTCCACAAACTATGGTATATATCTGCAAATTGATCAGCACTGATAGCCTATCTAATTTCTTGAGGCCCTAAAATGCCAGGACAGTACAAATACCCCCCAAATGACCCCTTTTTGAAAGTAGACAGTCCAAGGTATTTCGTAAGAGGCATGGCGGGTTTTTTGAAGTTGTAATTTTGTCATTTTTTGGAAAATTAAAAAATGTTACTTTTTTTTTTTAACCTACTGTCACCAGTGCAGTACAGCGTCATTGTATAACTGGTGTGTCAGTGATCAGGGACACTGGTGACAGTACAAAAAAAAAGTTATTTATTCTTATTACATTTTCTTACTTTTTTTTGTTGTATTTTATTTTTTAACTCGCTTGCTATAAGCAAGCATTTTACTGAATGAAATTGATAAGTCCAAGTCCTAAGGGGCAGAGATTTTTCTGACTCCATCATTCTTACCCTGCTCTGTGAAAGGAAGCTAACCTCAAGAAAGGTCTACCATCGTAGATGGATGGCTTATTTCACCTGGTGTGAGGCTTGAAAGTTTCATCCTCAGCCACAAGTGCATGGGGCGAAATTTGACCTTTCTCCAGTCTGGTCTGGAGTTGCCTCTGGCCTTGAGCACTATGAAGGGTAAGATGTTGATTACCAAAGTCTTCTCCTTCATTGATCTCATTCCTTGAACCGACCAGTTATTATAGGGAGTGATTTTCCAGCATCCAAAAGAGACTCGCTAATCCAGAGCAAATCTGGGCTTTGGATTCAGATGCATCTCATTCCTTGGTAAAGGTATTTGTGGAATGGGACAATTGGATTGTCCTGCCTTTTTGGTTTCCATTGTCTGAGAGGGACCTTAGCTTGGTATACTCTGTTTTATAGAATTCTCTGCTTGACCCTATTCATGATAACCCTTTGATGCTTCTTACCCGAAAGGTGATCCATCAGGTGACCATTACTTGGGCTCATAGGTTCTTGGAATGCCTTTTCTGGTTCTTTGCCGAGATGAGGTCTAATTCCGTGCTTGTTTTGTCTGTGGGTCCTCCAAACACTCTTTGTTGGATTTGTAAACTCATTTCTCAGGCCTATGCCATTAAGGACAAGGCTTCTCCTTTTCCAGCCGAGGCTCATTCTACCAGGCGTGTCAGTGTTTCCTAGACAATTCAGCATCATTCTTCAGCCATTAAATTTGGTAAGGGTGCCACCTTAACTTCTCACACATTTCACACATTTACAAAGTTTTACAATGTCAACGTTTTCGTTTCTGCAGATGCCAGTATTGGTCAGAAGTTCCTGCTTCCAGCTCTGTAGTGGGGTTTTACCCTGCTTCGTTTTTGAGTTTTGGTCTTGTTGCTGTATTGCCCATCCCTCTGATTCAGTGCTTGGGGGCATCCTAGTATTTCTGGATATGAAGAAACCATGTGCCCTGTAATGTATGTTTAATACATTTTTGGTAGACCTGCAAAATCCTTTTCTTGGACACAGGGATTCTGCCTATTTCTGTGGTTTCTCATTACTACAAAACCTGCCTTTTTTGGCCAGTGTTCATTCAGTAATCTGTAGGTGACAGTATAACTCAACTTTTTAGTGATTTTTAAAAAACCCTGTGTTCCTGTGATGTATTCCAAGGAAAGTATTTTACAGGTAAACCAAAAACCCTAATTTTAGGACCCTCCCGAACAGCTCTGTAAATGGCAGAGACTGGTACATTCTGAATAAAATTATACAATTTGCAGATAACCAAATGTGATTATTTTTCTGTCTTTTTAGAGACGTGCTTTACCATACCAAGAGGCCAAAACCTTACTGAAATCCTATTTGAAAGCGCATGGGTACGGAATTTGGATAGAAAAGCCAGATATAATTGGATCCTTCACAGTGTAATCATACACTCTATACAAATTTTCCAGTATACTTTTCAAACGTTTTTTTAAATCTCTTGTGTTGTGTAACATGTTATACAAACCTGACTTTTGTGGGCTTGTAAAGAATATTTTCTGAATCGTTGCAATTGTAATACTTTAACTAAAAATTATTCAGGCTACTTACGCTTTTTATATTGTGTTTAGTCATTAGCAGATTTGTTTATTTAATAGTGTAAACATGCACATTATGTTATCTAACAATGTATACATTGGTTCTTCCGTTTTTAGACCTCATGTATATGGACATCAGCCTAAACATGTTTGAGTATAAAATGCACGGCTCTTTCTGGCCAGGGAGCCTCCGGTACTGCATACAGCCAGCAATACAAGTAAATGGCTTTATGCAGCCGTGCTTGTATGAATGGTGTTTGATGGGTAGATGCTTTTACATTTGCATCTACCCATGCATGTGTGTACGACATATTTTTTCAAATGCGAAAGTAGATAGTACTGGGAAATATACTGTATGTCCATGTGCAGGAAAACTACAGTGCAGAAGCTATCAGTATTCACACAAGTACAGCCATGTACAGCAGTACACCTGTATTGGTGGCTGTATGCATCATTTGCAACAACTCAGGTGCAGAAAGTTTGACAACATTTACGCTAATAAACATCTGTTGTGCATGAGGCCTTAATATAATAACTGACAATTTACGCGCTACCTACATATGAAGGTTGTCGAGGCAGAAAAATAGATGCTGCCATTGTTGCCTCCTGTTCTGAGGCAGTTGCATCTGTCATTCTTACAATACCTGGTGAATCCCATACCTGGAGCAAGTGCATTCTTTTTCGGTGTCGGGACACCTAATATGCATGTTCCAGTCCATTCATTTAGTGGGGACAGAATAAAGATGAAGGCCCTGAGAACATGCACCTGCAAAAACAACTAGGGATAATGGCCTCATATACTTCAGTGGTTTTAAACAAAACCTGAAAAGGCTAGCTGCCTGGAAGTATCTGGCTATACATTCAAAGTGAAGAAATGTCATCACCAAGGATGCCTCAAAATGGTCCAAAGCTTTATTCCGTGGGCACATGATGAATATAGAGCAATGTTTCGGAGCCACGCAGGGCCCCTTCATCACTTTCTGACAAAGGGCCCCTGCTTGGGTCCGAAATGTTGCTGTATATTTGTCATGTGACCACAGAATAAAGCTTTGGACCATTTCAAGGCATCCTTGGTGTGCTGATGACATTTCTTCACTTTGATTATCCACGGTTTCCAGCCTATGGTCATTACAGCACCCAGCATCACTGAACAGCTGGTTTTCTTGAATGTGTGCATGGGGAATGTTGCGTTTGGCTATACATTCAGTCCCCAACTTGGAGCACGTTTGTAATCAGTGAAGCCAGAAAAAAGTCAGAACTCCCGATCAAAGCCTTTGAATTAGCATATTAGCTAGGCAACAAGCAATTTTTTTTTCCAAAAAGTTTAGCACTGGTGCCATGCAACTTTCTTAAAGTACAAATTTACTTTAGCAATTACTCATATGTTTAGTTTTTTTACATTAAGCAGTTCAATTTAACATTTTTTTCTCTTTTAAAAATTTGTGATTGTAAATGCTCAATCTTTTTTTTTTTTCTTTAAAATAACAAAATTGTGTACTTGACTGCTTTGTGGCCAATCCTCCCCTGCTAGGGTCCCCCACCAGCGCTCCTGTCTCCTCCCTCCCCTTCTCGGTTTGCCACCATAGGAAGCCTCTTCCATTGACAGTACTACTTGACCCTGCCCATAATTGTTTAGAAAGGGGGGAAGGAAATACTGGAATACATTAAGGTTAAAAAAAAGGCTTTAGAACCACTTTAATTTTCTGTACATTTTTTCTCTTTTTCTTGTGAACCAAGATGCATTTGTTTCACAATATGTCATTGTGTGATCGAACAGACTTGATACTGTTCTGTAATTATTTCTCTATTTTATATGCATCAAAGTAGTGGTCAGCTCACTATGCCTACATTGCTGTAAGCCGATTTAAAATGTGAAGACAGTCAAATGTGTTTCACATAAATGTTGAAAATAAACATCTCTTTTGTTGATCCAAATCTTGTCTGATTGTGTTATTTGTCAGTTAACCAAACCTAGCAGTGTTATGCCGCGTACAGACGGTCGGACTTTTCGGCTACAAAAGTCCGACAGACTTTCGACGGACAGTTGGCGGACTTGCGGCAGACTTTCTACGAACTGACTTGCCTACATACGATCACACAAGTCCGGATTCTTACGTGATGACGTACACCGGACTAAAATAAGGAAGTTGATAGCCAGTAGCCAATAGCTGCCCGAGCGTGGGTTTTTGTCAGTCGGACTAGCATACAGACGAGCGGATTTCTGGGTCCGGCATAGTTACGACGTAAAGATTTGAAGCATGTTTCAAGTCTAAAGTCCGTCAGATTTGCGGCTGGAAAAGTCCGGGGAAGCCCGCACACGATCGGATTGTCAGCCAGCTTTAGTCCGTCGGACTTTTGTAGACGAAAAGTCCGACCGTGTGTACGCGGCATTAGTCGTAGGCCTCATGCACACAGGACATTAAAAAAAGCTTTTTGTTTTGTTCTTAACCCCTTCCTAAAATATGTGCTGTGCTACCAATCCTCACACTTAAATGTGTCAAAGCATTCTGAAAAGTTCCTTCATAGTCCACAAATAAATATTCTTCTTATATCACGTGTTGCCAAATGTAAATAAATCAGTTCAAAATAATGACAGTTCATCAAAAGTATGTAATTGTGAATTTCACATCAAATAAATATTCTAAACCACTTCTTACCGATCACCATGTGCTCAGTGCCCCCACCTTAATGATGTGATATACACGCATGTAAAATCACATCCAGCTTGGCTAGTTAGATTCCAGGTTAGTCAAATTCCTCTTGGTTACAATTTTTCAGCTAAAAGGAGAAAAACCACCGCGCTATATAGATACAGAAAGTAAACACAATCAAGTAATTACGTGGCAAACAATAATAAAAGCAGCCGCTAAAGGTGAGATACACACACTAAAGACAATCAACAAAAGGAGCAGCGCTGTGAATGTTAAAGGCTTGAATTAAGCCAATATAGATATGAGTGAACAAATGTGATACATTGAGTAAATATTTAAAATAAATATTACACATTAATTAATAAAGTTCATAGTCAAATCATATAAATTGTGATAAGTCCTAGTCCGTGATCAAAAATCCAAAAGGTGAGGTAAAGCGAAGAACCAGAGGCAGGGGTCCCCGTCTGAGGCAGGAATATAGGTGGAAATGGGTAAATCCTTCACCGCACCACTGTGATATAAGTAAAAATGCGCGCTTACCGACCGGCAAGCATAGGAAAGCTTGCGACCTTAACCCGGTCGGGGCCTTTCTTAGGATGGAGACACCAATATACCACTTCTTAATTCGTACGGTAAGCCTGCTATCCACCGCGTACAGACAATCCCTGGAATATGGGGAAACTATACTCCTAGCTAGGAGTTAATCTCACAGGAAGTGCCCCAAAAGAAAAGGAAGAGCAACATAGCGTAATCCTCCTCTACTGCCACTTCTAGCAATGTCTCCTCTCTACTTCCTCCGAACTCACCTCTCACCCGGAACTTCCTGTCCCTGAACAGCAGACCCAGGAATTGGCTGAGCTGCCAGCGGCTTTGTGCTTTGCAATTGACGCAATTAGAGATTCTATTCTTCAAACCTTACGCTTGAGTTGGTGCATATGTGTAGAATCTTATGGTTGAAAAGTTGGTCAGCCGAAGCGCAATGCAAAAAGCTCCAGGCTGATTTTCCTTTACGTGGTGAAAAGCTGTTTGGGGAGGATTTGGACAAATATATCTAAAGAATATCAAGTGGGAAAAGTACCCTTTTGCCAGTTAAGAAAAAGAGTAAACGCCCTTCATTTAAACGGACTCTTTCTCCAGTGCCAGGGGCATCAGCCTCCACGCAGTCGCGACGGCCTCCACCGTCAAGTAAACCTCAGGGTCAATACCAGGGACAAGGAAGAAACCCCCAAGACAGAATGCTAAAGCCTCTTTATGAAGGGGCACCCCCACTCACTCGAGTGGGGGCAAGACTTCTGCAGTTCTCAAAGGTCTGGCAGGAGGAATTTCGGGACAGATGGGTGGTCTCCACAATAGCTCTAGGCTACAAACTAGCGTTCTGAGAATTCCCGTCCCCTCGTTTACTCTGGTCAAATGTCCCCAAAGATCCAGAGAAAAAGAAGTCTCTCTTTCTAGCATTAGACCGACTTTTGTTACAAAAAGTGATCGTGGTGGTCCCTGTGAAAGACTGGGGGTCAGGGTTTTTAAACCTTTTCACGATACCAAATGGGGATGTCAGACCAATTCTAGATCTCAAAGATCTAAACCGGTTCCTGAAGATTTGCTATTTTCGCATGGAATCAATTAGATCAGTAGTCTTCATCCTACAAGCGGGAGAGCTTCTGGCATCAATCAACATAAAGGATGCATACCTGCATGTACCCATTTTCTCTGCTCACCAGAGGTATCTGCGTTTCGAAGTAGAAAAACGTCATTTTCAGTTTGTAGTCTTGCCTTTCAGTCTAGCTACTGCACCTCGGGTGTTTACAAAACTTCTGGCCAAATTAAGGACTCAAAGTATAACACTAATAGCATACCTGGATGACCTGCTCTTAATAGATCTGTCGGCAGTCCTCTTGGATCAAAGTGTAGTCACCACAATCAACTACCTGGAATACCTAGGTTGGGTCATCAACCTAGAAAAATCTTCTTGAAAGCCAGTAAGAAGATTAGAGTATTTGGGTCTGGTCATAGATACAGCCCAAAAGAAGGTGTTTTTACCCCAGACAAAGATCAGCGCCATAAAGGAGCTGGTCCAAGGGGTCAGGGTAAAGAAAGGTCCTTCCATTTGCCTTTGTATGAGGGTATTGGGGAAGATGGTGGCCTAATTCGAAGCGGTTCCCTATGCTCAGTTTCGTTCGAGACTGCTGCAAAACAGTATCCTATCGGCCTGGAACAGATTTTCCAATGCGTTTGTCGCCAAAAGTGCGCCAGAGCCTCACTTGGTGGAGGATATCCGAGAATCTGCAGAAGGGGATATCCTTCTTACCGGTTACATGGAAGGTGGTAACAACAGTTGCTAGTCTGTCAGGTTGGGGAGCAGTCCTGGAAGAAGCGTCTGTCCAAGGGAAATGGTCCAGAACCGAAAAGACCTTGCCTATCAACATTCTAGAGATTCAAGCCCCTCTAGCCCTAAAGGCCTGGACATTCAGAATTCTCCTGTCAGGATTCAATCCGACAATGCCACAGCAGTGGCTTATATCAATCACCAAGGGGGCACCAGAAGTCAGGCAGCCCAGGCAGAGGTAAATCCTATCCTAACCTGGGCAGAAGAACATGTGGGGTAGAGAACTGGCAGGCAGACTACCTAAGTTGCCAGCAGTTGTTCCCGGGGGAATGGTCCCTTTACCTCGACATCTTCCTGGCTATATGCCAACGATATGAGGGATCCCGAATGTAGATCTGTTTGCATCCAGGTTCAACAACAAATTCGACAACTTTGTGTCAAGAACAAGGAATCCACTCGCATGCGGAACAGATGCGTTGGTGACTCTGTGGGGTCAGTTCTCACTGATTTATGCGTTCCCTCCTATTCTGCTACTACCTTGACTTCTTCGCAGGATCAAGCGAAGGAAGAAAGGAAAGAAAGTCGGTAGTTCTTGTGGCCCAGAAGATCTTGGTTTGCAGAAATCGTAAAGATGGCAGTAAGAAACCCATGGACCCTACCACCACGTCCAGACCTACTATCGCAGGGACCAGTGTTCCCTCCTACTTTATAAACGCTAAATTTGTTTGGCTATTGAAACCCACATTCCAAAGAATCATGGGCTTTCAGGCTCAGTGATAGCTACCTTGATTAATGCAAGGAAGCCAGCTTCCAGAGTCATTTATTATAGAGTCTGGAAGGCATCTGTTTCTTGGTGTGAATCCAGGGGTTGGCATCCTAGGAAGTATGTCATAGGTAGAATTCTTGCCTTTCTGCAAATGGGGCTAGTGATAAAGCTGGCCTTGAGTACTCTGCCTTATCAGTGTTGTTTCAACGTCCATTGGCTTCGCATTCTTTGGTCTGAAGCTTTATACAGGGGGTGGCGCAGCTTAATCCTCCGGTTAAAGCACCCCTGAACCCTTGGGACTTGGATTTAGTTCTTTCAGCATTACAGAAACAGCCTTTTGAGCCAATACACCAGGTTCCTTTGGTCCTTTAGACAAGGAAACTAGTTTTTCTGGTAGCCATTTCTTCTGCAAGAAGTGTATCAGAGCTGACGGCTCTTTCTTGTAAAGAGCCATATTTAATCGTTCACAAGGATAGAGTAGTATTGCATCCTCATCCTAGCTTTCTGCTAATGGTGGTTTCAGGTTTTCACCTAAACCAGGATATTGTTTTACCTTCATTTTTTCCAGAACCATGTTCTAAGGAAGAAAAGTCACTACACTCCTTGGATGTAGTGAGAGCGGTCAAGATCTATTTGAAGGCGACTGCTCCGATTCGAAAAACATGTTTTGTTCGTGTTGCCCGAAGGTCCTAGGAAAGGACAGGCAGCATCAAAATCCACTATTGCCAAATGGATTCGGCAGGCTTTTATTCAAGCTTATGGCTTGAAGAGGAAGGTTCCACCTTTTCAGGTCAAAGCGCACTCCACCAGGGCTGTTAGTGCTTTGTGGGCAGTGCATCACCAAGCCTCCATGGCTCAAATCTGCAAGGCCGCAACCTGGTCTTCAGTCCATACATTCACCAGATTCTATCAGGTGGCTGTAAGAAGGCATGAGGATGTCGCCTTTGGGCGCAGTGTGCTGCAGGCTGCAGTATAGGTCCTCAGGTCTGATTGCACCCTACTTTTGTTGTGTCAGGTGGCATTGCTCTGGGACATCCCAGATAGCAATTACTGTGGCTCTGTGTCCCATGATGTACGATAAATAAAATAGGATTTTTTTAGAACAGCTTACCTGTAAAATCCTTTTCTTGGAGTATATCAGGGAACACAGAGGTTCCTCCCCTCTTTCTGGTTACACGTGTATTGCTTTGCTACAAAACTGAGGTACTTTCGGTAAGGGGAGGGGTTATATGGGGAATTGTTTAGGGTGTGCCAGTGTCCATCACCTAAAGGTGCCTATATAACCCAAACAGTAGTTACTGTGGCTCTGTGTCCCATGATGTACTCCAAGAAAAGGATTTTTACATGTAAGCTGTTATAAAAATCCTATTTTTAATTAAAGAAAAAGTGATAGAATAGATGGAGCTAAGAATAGGGTTATATGTATCTCCATTTTTTTCATGGTATCTTCCCACTGTAAACAATATAATATTTCCCCAGAGAGAAAACCGCAATGCCTTTAAATTCTGAACAGCCCACGGTCAAGGCCATGTTCATATTTTTACTAAAGAAACCTATGACCTCTTACCTTTTTAGGAATTATGTTCTACAGTTCACTTACCTCCTTGGGATTTTTTTATATTATTCCCGGGCCAACAGTTTTTGGAAAATTACTTAATCCAAGTCTGCTTTCAGATGTGGCAATACGGGACAACTTGGGATCTAGCGATCACAGGATGATCGCATTTAGCGTAAATCTTAGAAAAAATAGGTACGAGGTTAGCACAAAAACACTAAATTTCAAACAAGACAATTTCTCTGAACTGAGTTCAATACTACAAGGCATCAATTGGGACCAAATCCTAGAAACCTTGAACACTGAGAAAAAAGGGGAATGCTTTAGAAGCATATTAAACAAAGGTATCACACAGTGCATTCCAATGGGCAATAAATATAGAAGAGCGAAGGTTAAACCTGGGTGGCTAAACCATAATGTAAAAAGCCCCCTTCCTGACCAGAGTACTTTTTACAATTTGGCATTGCGACGCTTTAACTGCTAATTGCGCGGTCATGCAATGCTGTACCCAAACGAAATTTGCGTCCTTTTCTTCCCACAAATAGAGCTTTCTTTTGATGGTATTTGATCACCTCTGCCGTTTTTATTTTTTGCGCTATAAACGGAAAAAGATCGAAAATTTTGAAAAAAAATTATATTTTTTACTTTTTGTTATAAAAAAAATCCAATAAACTCAATTTTAGTCATACATTTAGGCCAAAATGTATTCGGCCACATGTCTTTGGTAAAAAAAAATGTCAATAAGCGTATATTTATTGGTTTGCGCAAAAGTTATAGCGTCTACAAACTAGGGTACATTTTCTGGAATTTACACAGCTTTTAATTTTTGACTGCCTATGTCATTTCTTGAGGTACTAAAATGGCAGGGCAGTACAAAACCCCCCCCCAAATGACCCCATTTTGGAAAGTAGACACCCCAAGGAAGTTGCTGAGAGACATGTTGAGCCCATTAACTATTTTTTTTTTTGTCCCAAGTGATTAAATAATGACAAAAAAAAAATTTACAAAAAGTTGTCACTAAATGATATATTGCTCACACAGGCCATGGGCATATGTGGAATTGCACCCCAAAATACATTTAGCTACTTCTGAGTATGGGGATACCACATGTGTGGGACTTTTTGGGAGCCTAGCCGCGTACGGGGCCCCGAAAACCAAGCACCGCCTTCAGGATTTCTAAGGGCATACATTTTTGATTTTACTCCTCACTACCTATCACAGTTTTGAATGCCATAAAATGCCAAGATGGCACAAAACCCCCCCAAATGGCCCCATTTTGGAAAGTAGACACCCCAAGCTTTTTGCTGAGAGGCATGTTGAGTCCATGTAATATTTTATATTTTGACACAATTTGCGGGAAAGTGACAATTTTTTTTTTTTTTGCACATAGTTGTCACTAAATGATATATTGCTCAAACATGCCATGGGCATATGTGGAATTACACCCCAAAATACATTCTGCTGCTTCTCCTGAGTACGGGGATACCACATGTGTGGCACTTTATGGGAGCCTAGCTTCATACGGGGCCCCGAAATCCAATCAACGCCTTCAGGATTTCTAAGGGCGTAAATTTTTGATTTCACTCCTCACTACCTATCACAGTTTCGAAGGCCATAAAATGCCAAGATGGCACAAAACCCCCAAAATGACCCCATTTTTGAAAGTAGACACCCCAAGCTATTTGCTGAGAGGCATGGTGAGTATTTTGCAGCTCTCATTTGTTTTTGAAAATTAAGAAAGACAAGAAAAATGTATTTTTTTCTTTTTTCAATTTTCAAAAGTTTGTGACAAAAAGTGAGGTCTGCAAAATACTCAATATACCTCTCAGCAAATAGCTTTGGGTGTCTATTTTCCAAAATGGGGTCATTTGGGGGGGGGGGGGTTGTGCCATCTGGGCATTCCATGGCCTCCGAAACTGTGATAGGCAGTGAAGAGTGAAATCAAAAATTTACGCCCTTAGCCTGAAGGCGGTGCTTGGTTTTCGAGGGTCCCGTACGCGGCTAGGCTCCCAAAAGGTCTCACACATGTGGTATCCCCGTACTCAGGAGAAGCAACAGAATTTATTTTGGGGTGTAATTTCACATATTTCCATGGCATGTTTGAGCAATATATCATTTAGTGACAACTTTGTGCAAAAAAAAAAAAAAAAAATTTGTCTTTTTCCCGCAACTTGTGTCACAATATAAAATATTCCATGGACTCGACATGCCTCTCAGCAAATAGCTTGGGGTGTCTACTTTCCAAAATGGGGTCATTTGGGGGGGGGGGTTGAACTGTCCTGGCATTTTATGCACAACATTTAGAAGCTTATATATATAACAAGAAGTGCAGTGCTGGATATGTAAAAAAACTAAATTTAGTGATAATTGATAAGTGGAATGATTAATATACGTGATCCATAAATGTGAAAGGTAAAACACAAACCAAGTAGGTGCTTCACTGTAGGGATATGCGCGTGGTAAATAACACCACATTCACTTATTTTGATAAAGTCCAAAATACATAAAATAAATATAGAAAAAGTGTCCAAAAGAAAAATTCATTTGAAGTGACTTTTAAATCCGTGACTGTCACCGTGATGAGCGCCCGTCACCTGGTATAGATTAAAGGCTTACCAGACAGCCTCTGATCAGAGGCATAGTAACATCAGCTTGGGGTGTTTGTCTCCACAGCGACTGGATCTTTATCTGGGATGGTAGATGTGTGTCAGAAGACGATCACCATAAGACTCCAGACAGCAGACCAATCAGGAAAGATCACTCCCACCGATATAAAAATATCCAAAAGGAAAGAAAGAAACTCCAGTAGTGCAGAGCGTTTTAGCTTTCCTTTATTAAAATCGCCACACCGGCATGCATAAGAACTTTTCCTTGCAAGGACGTTTAAAACAAACTCAGCTGTGATAACAAAACTCCGCGCATGCGCCGTCGGTACGAGCGTGTCTACCCTACGGCCGTTTCGTCAGAAATGACATCATCAGGGGCACCAAGTGATCTTTCCTGATTGGTCTGCTGTCTGGAGTCTTGTGGTGATCGTCTTCTGACACACATCTACCATCCCAGATAAAGATCCAGTCGCTGTGGAGACAAACACCCCAAGCTGATGTTACTATGCCTCTGATCAGAGGCTGTCTGGTAAGCCTTTAATCTATACCAGGTGACGGGCGCTCATCACGGTGACAGTCACGGATTTAAAAGTCACTTCAAATTAATTTTTCTTTTGGACACTTTTTCTATATTTATTTTATGTATTTTGGACTTAATCAAAATAAGTGAATGTGGTGTTATTTACCACGCACATATCCCTACAGTGAAGCGCCTACTTGTTTTGTATTTTATTTATCACATTTATGGATCACGTATATTAATCATTTCACTTATCAATTATCACTAAATTTAGTTTTTTTACATATCCAGCGCTGCACTTCTTGTTATATATATTTAGTTGTGCCCTTTATCAAAGGTTATAGTGTTCAGCTGCAGGATATTCCTTCACAGGTTGTTATTCACTTAGTAATTGTTTGCACACCTAGCGCAAATTTTCTTTTTAGAACAAATTTAGAAGCTTATGGCCCCTTTCACGCGATCGGACCGTTCAGGTCCGCCTGTCAGTTTTGACGGCGGACCTGAACGGGCGCTCCATGTTAGTCTATGGAGCGTCGGATGTCAGCGGACATGTCTCCGCTGAAGAGCAGACGGCTGGCCCTACGTCCAGGTCCGTTGTTGGCGGATCGGGGGAGATCTGACGAAAACGGACACGCTGTCCGTTTTCGTCCGATCCCTCCATAGGCGGCAGCGGCACCTGACAAGCCCCTCCCCGCTCAGTGAGCAGAGAGGGACCTGTCATCCGCCGGTTTAGCGGAGATCAACGGACAGATCTCCCGCTGAGCTGGCGGACCGAGGCGGGCTCCGTAGAAACGGAGTCCGCCTCATGTGAAAGGGGCCTATGTCACACATCACCCACTCTTCTAACCACTTGAAGACAAAGCCCTTTCTGACACTTTTTGTTTACATGAAAAAATTATTTTTTTTTGCAATAAAATTACTTTGAACCCCAAACATTATATATTTTTTTAAAGCAAATGCCCTACAGATTAAAATGGTGGGTGTTTCATTTTTTTTTTCACACAGTATTTGCGCAGCGATTTTTCAAACGCATTTTTTGGGGAAAAAACACACTTTTTTAAATTTTAATGCACTAAAACGCACTATATTGCCCAAATGTTTGATGAAATAAAAAAGATGATCTTAGGCCGAGTACATGGATACCAAACATGACATGCTTTAAAATTGCGCACAAACATGCAGTGGCGACAAACTAAATACATTTTTAAAAGCCTTTAAAAGCCTTTACAGGTTACCACTTTAGATTTACAGAGGAGGCCTACTGCTAAAATTACTGCCCTCGATCTGACCTTCACGGTGATACCTCACATGCATGGTGCAATTGCTGTTTACATTTGACGCCAGACCAACGTTTGCGTTCGTCTTTGCGCGAGAGCAGGGGGGGACAGGGGTGCTTTTTGTTTTGTTTTTTTTTGTTTGTTTTTTCTTTATTAATTTTTTGATTTTTTAATCCTATTTTTAAACTGTTCCTTTCATTTATTTTTTTTTAATCATTTTTATTGTTATCTCAGGGAATGTAAATATCCCCTATGATAGCAATAGGTAGTGACAGGTACTCTTTTTTTTGAAAAAATTGGGGTCTATTAGACCCTAGTTCTCTCCTCTGCCCTCAAAGCATCTGACCACACCAAGATCGGTGTGATAAAATGCTTTCCCAATTTCCCAATGGCGCTGTTTACATCCGACGAAATCTAAGTCATGAAATGCTCGTAGCTTCCGGTTTCTTGGGCCATAGAGATGTTTGGAGCCATTCTGGTCTCTGATCAGCTCTATGGTCAGCTGGCCGAATCACCAGCTGCATTCTCAGGATCCCTGTTGGGACAGGAGAGCCAGAGAAAAACATGGAAGATGGTGGGGGGGGCATTCCCTCCCACTGCTTGTAAAAGCAGTCTAGAGGCTAATTAGCCCCTAAGATTGCTTTTACATGAAAGCCGACCGCTGGCTGAAAAGAATGATACCAAGATGATACCTAAACCTGCAGGCATCATTCTGGTATAACCACTCAAATTCCAGCAACATACCAGTACGTTGCTGGTCCTTGTTGGGCATATATTGTAAACTTTTTTTTCATGTAGCCTGTGGGCTGAACAAAAAAAAGATATTGATCGGTGTGTATGCCCACCATTAGAATACCTCTCTTCATCCACCCACTTCTAATGATGGGCATACATGCACCGAATATATATGCCGAAGCATGGGGGCATCCTCCCGCAAAAGGCAGGAGCAAATTGCTCCTCCACCCACTGCTGCCCCCACGCTTCGGCATATATGCTGAAGTATGTAACTGTGGTGGTGAAATCACCTCCGACAGCGCTGGAGTCACGACTTTATGTATCGTGGGAGCAAACGCTGTTGCTGTCAAGATATTTAAATCCGCTCTGCAGCTGAATGGCGTACCTGAAAACAAAAAAGTGGTTAACAATAAAAAAAAAAGTATAAAAAAATTGCATACCTATAAAGCAAACATGATAGAAACATAATAAAACATTGCAGTATAGAATACAATAAAAAAGAGCAGAACAATAGAGAGAGAACAATAAAACAACAACTATTTTTGTTTTTTTTATTTTATATTTTTTTTTTTTTTTTTACACTTTTTTTACACTTTAAGTAACTTTAACTTTTTTAACTGGTACCAGGTTTGGGTCTCTCAAAATGCGATGGCATCTTGGGAGACCCTGTGAAAGTGTGTCCTAGTCTGTGAGCTCCTTACCAGCTGCTCTGATACAAGGAGACCATCACACGCCTTGCTGAATAGCAACCATATATACCATGGTCTTGCTTGCAAAGGTTCCACGATCTCCTAAGCCAAAATAGACTCCATGGAGGATGTTAAAGTACAGAGTAAAATCCACATAGTGTAGTATTTCACCAAGATTTTGATAAAAACACACTTAGTTTTTAAGGAGTTACACAGCATGTGTTACAAACAACCAGCAGGTCCAAGCGGTCAGGCCAGCTTGCAGAAAAACACCACATGTGAAGCCCCTCCCAACGCATTTCTCTGTAACCAGCGTCTTCTGGAGATATGAGGCTCACGTGGCATGTTAACATTGAGACTTCTATACAGCCCATCCTTAAGACACCCATGCATGTGGTTGGTTCAATCTTCATACATGGACATAAGAAATATACAATCAAATGTCCTCCAATTTGGCCTGTTACTAAGCATTACCTTGTATCAATTGTAAAATTAGAATAAAAATGAAAAAATTTACAGGTGCATCTCAAAAAATGTGAATATCATCAAAAAGTTAATTTTTTCGGTAATTCAATTCAAAAAGTGTAACTTCATACAGATTCATTACACACAAAGTGATATATTTCAATTATTTCTTTCTTTTAATTTGTATGGCGTACAGAAAGTGAAAACCAAAAATTCTGTATCTGACAATTAGAATAAGACCAATAAAAAACAGTATTTTTAATACAGAAATGGCTTACCAGGTATTGGTACTTTTGACAGTGTGGGAAGGTGCCAAGTCCTGCTGGAAAATGAAATCTGCATCTCCATAAAGCTGATCAGCAGAGGGAAGCATGAAGTGCTCTAGAATTTCCTGATAGAGGGCTGCGCTGACTTTGGACTTGAAAAAACACAGTGGACCAACACCAGCAGATGACATGGCTCCCCAAATCATCACTGACTTTGGAAACTTCACACTGGACCTCATGCAACTTGGATTCTGTGCCTCTCCACTCTTCCTCCAGACTCTGAGACCTTGATTTCCAAGTTAAATGCAAAATTCACTTTTATCCGAAAAGAAGACTTTGGACCACTGAGCAACAGTCTAGTCCTTTTTCTCCTTAGCCTTGGTAAGGCGCGTCTGACGTTGTCTCTGATTCTCGTGTGGCTTGACATAAGGAATGCGACAGTTGTAGCCCATGTTCTTGGTATGTCTGTGTGGTGGCTCTTGAAGCGCTGACATCAGCCGTAATCTACTCCTTGTGAATCTTCCCGCAAAATCTTGAATTGCCTTTGTTTCACAATCCTCTCAAGGCTGCGGTTATCCCTGTTGCTTGTGCACCTTTTTCTACCACACTTTTTCCTTCCACTCAACTTTATATTAAAATGCTTGGATATGGCACTATGTGAACTGCCAGCTTCTTTAGCAATGACATTTTGTGACTTACACTCCTTGTGAAGGGTGTCAATTACTGTCTTCTGGACAGCTGTCAGATCAGCAGTCTTCACCAAGATTGTGTAACCTACCAAACCAGACTCGGAGACCATTTAAAGGCCCAGGAAACCTTTTACATGTGTTTTGAGTTAATTAGCTGATTGGAGTGTGACACCATGAGTCTACAATATTGAACTTTTTCACAATATTGTAATTTATTCAGATACTGAATTTTGGGCTTTCACTAGCCAATAACTTTTTGATGATATTCTAATTTTTTGAGATGCACCTGTATATGATAAAACAATATGATACAACGATATGCATTGCATGTCCCAAGCCCAATATATTACCTCAGTGCTATTGAGATCATAGGGAACAGAGGGGTGCCAGACTGATATAGGCAATATTTCCAGGAATTTTAATAAAAACAAGTACTAACTCACAATTGAGGTAGAATGAGGTCAGCATGTGATAAGATTGCCAGTCCTGGGAGCTCTAGAGAGCGTCCTGATTGTCCTCTGCAGCCTGGGGCATGGATGGTGTGTTTGTAATCATCCAGGAAGTGCTGGGAAGCAGGAATCCTGGAGCAGTTGATCACGGCCGTGACCAGCATGAACCACAAGATGGCGCCGGACTGGATGTGATGTCATAGGAACAGGAAATACGACTATTCACAGGTAAAAGGGGAGGTATTGCATTTCGAAGCTACACACTTCTTCATCAGACCATGATTGGCTGACATGACTGATATTCTTAAATACAGGAAGACTGAAGGCTGGCAGAGACATCAGTCAAATACAACCCCTGGCAAAAATTATGGAATCACCAGTCCCTGAGGATGTTCCTTCAGTTGTTTATTGTTGTAGAAAAAAAGCAGATCACAGACATGGCCATAAACTAAAGGCATTTCAAATGGCAACTTTCTGGCTTTAAGAAACACTAAAAGAAATCAAGAAAAATAATTGTGGTGGCCAGTAACAGTTAGCTTTATAGAACAAGCACAGGGAATAAATTATGGAATCACTCAATTCTGGGGGAAAAATTATGGAATCACCCTGTAAATTTTCATTACAAACACTAACACCTGCATCAGATTAAATCTGCTTGTTAGTATGTAGGTAAAAAGGGTAAATCATCACGCAGTGTTGCAAAATAAGTTGGTTGTTCACAGTCGGCTGTGTCTAAAACATGGACCAAATACAAACAACATGGGAAGGTGGTTAAAGGCAAGCATACTGGTAGACCAAGGAAGACATCAAAGCGTCAAGACAGAAAACTTAAAGCAATATGCCTTGAAAACAGAGAATGTACAACAAAACAAATGAGTAACAAATGGGAGGAAACTGGAGTCAACATCTGTGACCGAACTGTAAGAAACCGCCTAAAGGAAATGGGATTTACATACAGAAAAGCTAAAAGAAAGCTGTGACGGAAGTCACTAATAGAGGCACAGGGTGAATGGGAACCCCACTGTGATCTGTGCTGGTCAGAGACTCAATGCTGTGTATGTGTGTGTATGTGGTGTGTGCTGTTTGCTGTGCTGGTTTGGGGTGGGGCTGTGTTCCAATGTTCTATTGTGTTTGTCTGCCTTGGATCACAGGATGTGTATTGCCGTGAGGGAGGGGGGATTCCTCCAGCAGCCCCCCTGTTAAGACTGTTTACTGATGAGAAGTTAAGCACACCTGACCTGTGTGTCCATTGTTATTGGACAGTTTAACCCGCCCTGTTTTCCAAGGGTGGGGGGGGAAATGTTTTGAAGTGGGACCTGTATAACATGTGTTTTTTGAATAAAGATTCTTTCCTGTTTGAAACCTGAAGATGGAGCCGTGCCTCGTTTTTGGGGAGAATTATTTGTATGGGTTCCTTGTTCGGCTGATTGGAGTGTTCGGTAGCTGCCTTTGTGTTTGGGTATGAAATGTCCTAAACGATTTTAACCTCTTTCATACTCGGGGTGTCGTTACAAAAGCCATATCTAACACCTAAACACAAAAAAAACAAGGTTACAATGGGCTAGGGAAAGGCAATCGAGGACTGTGGATGATTGGATGAAAGTCATATTCAGTGGTGAATCTCGAATCTGCATTGGGCAAGGTGATGATGCTGGAACTTTTGTTTGGTGCCATTCCAATGAGATTTATGCAGACGCCGGTCTGAAGAAAACATGCACATTTCCACAGTCAATTATGATATGGGGCTGCATGTTAGGTAAAGGCACTGGGGAGATGGTGAAAAAAAATTCCTTGAAGAAAGACGCATAAGGTCAATGTCATGGCCTGCAAACAGTCCGGATCTCAATCCAATTGAAAATCTGTGGTGGAAGTTAAAGAAAATGGTCCATGACAAGGCTCCAACCTGCAAAGATCATTTGGCAACAGCAATCAGAGAAGGCTGGAGCCAGATTGATGAAGAGTACTGTTTATCACTCATTAAGTCAATGCCTCAGAGACTGCAAGCAGTTATAAAAGCCAGAGGTGGTGCAACAAAGTACTAGTGATGTGTTGGAGTGTTATTTTGTTTGGTTTTCATGATTCCATAATTTTTTCCTCAGAGTTGAGTGATTCCATAATTTATTCCCTGTGCTTGTTCTATAAATCTAATTGTAACTGGCCACCACAATTATTTTTCTTGATTTCTTTTAGTGTTTCTTAACCACTTGCTTACCGGGCACTTAAACCCCCCTCCTATCCAGACCAATTTTTAGCTTTCAGCGCTAACGCATTTTGAATGACAATTGCGCGGTCATACAACGCTGTACCCAAATGAATTTTTTATCATTTTTTTCTCACAAATAGAGCTTTCTTTTGGTGGTATTTGATCACCTCTGCGGTTTTTACTTTTTGTTAAAAAAATGTAAAAACCAGAATTTTTTTTAAAAAAAAATTTTTTTTTTTTTATATTTTGTTATAAAAAAATTTTAACGGGTAATTTTTCTCCTTCATTGATGTACGTTGATGAGGCGGCAGTGATGGGCACTGATAGGTGGCAGTGATGGGCACTGATGGGTGGCAGTGATGGGCACTGATGGGTGGCAGTGATGGGCAGCACTGACAGGTGGCACTGATTGGCACTACAGGTGGGCATTGGTAGGTGGCACTTGTGAGCATTGATAGGTGGCACTTGTTGGCATTGATAGGTGGCACTGTGGGCACTGCTAGGTGGCACTGTGGGCACTGCTAGGTGGCACTGTGGGCACTGCTAGGTGGCACTGTTAGGTGGCACTTTTGGGTGGCACTTATGAGGAATTTTTTGTGCTTCCTCTTTGGGACCGATGTCCCTGGCATCTGAGCCGGTGATCGGCTTTTTTCTCTACTCGCGCTGTCAGCGCGAGTAAAAAAAAAACCGATTACCGATCTTCCTGTTTACATCATGTGATCAGCTGTCATTGGCTGACAGCTGATCACATGGTAAGGGGCCGGGACCGGCCCCTTACTCAGATCGGTGATCAGCCGAGTCTCAGTGACTCGGTGATCACACCGCGCCCGGCGCGCGCCCTGCAGGGCGCGCGCAGGGAGCGTGCACAGGGGAGGCCGTCATATGACGGCCTCCCGGGAATGTAGGTCCGCGCTGTGGCCGTCATTCGGCCATAGCGCGGTTGTCTAGTGGTTAAAGCCAGAAAGTTGCTATTTGAAATGCCTTTAGTTTTTGGCCATGTCTGTGATCTGCTTTTTTTTCTACAACAATAAACAACTGAAGGAACATCCTCAGGGACTGGTGATTCCATAATTTTTGCCAGGGGTTGTAAACCAGTTAAAGGAATAGATGGTAGAAAAACAAATGGATATAGATATGCATAAGTAAAAGCTTGCTTGTTAGTAAAAATCATTAATAATATTGTGATGTTTAAAAAGAAGAAAAAACAAATGAATTTATTAGTTAAATAGATAGAAAATAAGTAAAATATTAGTGAAAAATGTATTAATAAAAATCATTACTATAGATTAATTGGTTGAGAGATGATGAATTAAAAATAATAATAATACTCAGACATCACTACAGTGGATATATCTATCCATTGTGCTATGACGAGACATACCTCTTAAAGGAATATGTGCTGAACACACAAGAAAATGGACTTTTGATGGACTATTTGTTTTTAATATATGTTTTAAAACATTGAGGTATGTGTGTATGTTCTCACACACATCTTTTCATGTGAACACATTCCAGTTGCTATATGACCTTTATGCTATCACCCTTATCTAGCGCCGCTGTTTACTATCGTTTCTATTGAGATCATGGTACACACAAACAACTTACTTTTATGGATATTAATTTCACCAATATATATATAACATTACATAGTAATACATTAACCACTTGCCGACTGCCTCACGCCTATATACGTGAGCAGAGCGGCACGGGCAGGCAAAATCACGTACCTGGTACGTGATTGCCTTCCCGCGGGCGGGGGGGTCCGATCGGACCCCCCCCCCCGGTGCCAGCTGCGGTCGGCATTTGGTTGGGAGCGATGAGAGACGAGGGGGAGGCCATCCGATCGTGGCCCCCCCCCCTCGCGATCGCTCCCAGCCAATGAGAAACATCCCCTGCCTCTGTATAGTACACAGAGGCAGAGGATGTGATGTCATCTCTCCTCGGCTGGCCAGTTTCCGTTCCAGCGCCGAGGAGAGATGACATGTAAGTGCACCAACACACACACACACAGTAGAACATGCCAGGCATACATTACACCCCAATCACCCCCCCCCCCCCCCCCCCCGTCACAAACTGACACCAAGCAGGTTTTTTTTTTTTTTTCTCCTGATTACTGCATAGTGTCAGTTTGTGACAGTTAGCAGTGGTAGGACAGTGAGTGTTACCCCCCCTGTAGGTCTAGGGTACCCCCCTTACCCCCCCTAAAAAAGTTTTAACCCCTTGATCACCCCCCCTCACCAGTGTCGCTAAGCGATCATTTTTCTGATCGCTGTATTAGTGTCGCTGGTGACGCTAGTTAGTGAGGTAAATATTTAGGTTCGCCGTCAGTGTTTTATAGCGACAGGGACCCCCATATACTACCTAATAAATGTTTTAACCCCTTGATTGCCCCCTAGTTAACCCTTTCACCACTGATCACCGTATAACCGTTACGGGTGACGCTGGTTAGTTTGTTTATTTTTTATAGTGTCAGGGCACCCGCCGTTTATTACCGAATAAAGGTTTAGCCCCCTGTAGGTCTAGGGTACCCCCCCTAATAAAGTTTTAACCCCTTGATCACCCCCTGTCGCTAAGCGATCATTTTTCTGATCGCTGTATTAGTGTCGCTGGTGATGCTAGTTAGGGACGTAAATATTTAGGTTCGCCGTCAGTGTTTTATAGCGACAGGGACCCCCATATACTATCTAATAAATGTTTTAACCCCTTGATGGCCCCCTAGTTAACTCTTTCACCACTGATCACCGTATAAGTGTTACGGGTGACGCTGGTTAGTTAGTTTATTTTTTATAGTGTCAGGGCACCCGCCGTTTATTACCGAATAAAGGTTTAGCCCCCTGATCGCCCGGCGGTGATATGCGTCGCCCTAGGCAGCGTCAGATTAGCGCCAGTACCGTGAACACCCACGCACGCACCGTACACCTCCCTTAGTGGTATAGTATCTGAACGCATCAATATCTGATCCGATCAGATCTATACTAGCGTCCCCAGCAGTTTAGGGTTCCCAAAAACGCAGTGTTAGCGGGATCAGCCCAGATACCTGCTAGCACCTGCGTTTTGCCTCTCCGCCCGGCCCAGCCCAGTCCAGCCCACCCAAGTGCAGTATCGATCAATCACTGTCACTTTTTTTTGGTAGCTTTTTGGTGAACTGGCAAGCACCAGCGGCGTAGTACACCCCGGTCGTAGTCAAACCAGCACTGCAGTAACACTTGGTGACGTGGCGAGTCCCATAAGTGCAGTTCAAGCTGGTGAGGTGGCAAGCACAAGTAGTGTCCCGCTGCCACCAAAAAGACAAACACAGGCCCGTCGTGCCCATAGTGCCCTTCCTGCTGCATTCGCCAATCCTAATTGGGAACCCACCGCTTCTGCAGCGCCCGTACTTCCCCCATTCACATCCCCAACCAAATGCAGTCGGCTGCATGAGAGGCATTTATATATCCTCCCGAGTACCCCTACCCAACGAACCCCCCCAAAAAAGATGTGTCTGCAGCAAGCGCGGATATAGACATGACGCCCACTATTATTGTCCCTCCTGTCCTGACAATCCTGGTCTTTGCATTGGTGAATGTTTTGAACGCTACCATGCACTAGTTGAGTATTAGCGTAGGGTACAGCATTGCACAGACTAGGCACAGTTTCACAGGGTCTCCCAAGATGCCATCGCATTTTGAGAGACCCGAACCTGGAACCGGTTACAGTTATAAAAGTTAGTTACAAAAAAAAAGTGTAAAAAAAAAAAAAACAAACAAAAATAAAAATAAATAGTTGTCGTTTTATTGTTCTCTCTCTCTCTCTATTCTCTCTCTATTGTTCTGCTCTTTTTTACTGTATTCTATTCTGCAATGTTTTATTGTTATTATGTTTTACCATGTTTGCTTTTCAGGTATGCAATTTTTTATACTTTACCGTTTACTGTGCTTCATTTTTTTGTCTTCAGGTACGCCATTCACGACTTTGAGTGGTTATACCAGAATGATGCCTGCAGGTTTAGGTATCATCTTGGTATCATTCTTTTTAGCCAGGGGTCGGCTTTCATGTAAAAGCAATCCTAGCGGCTAATTAGCCTCTAGACTGCTTTTACAAGCAGTGGGAGGGAATGCCCCCCCCCCCACCGTCTTCCGTGTTTTTCTCTGGCTCTCCTGTCTCAACAGGGAACCTGAGAATGCAGCCGGTGATTCAGCCAGCTGACCATAGAGCTGATCAGAGACCAGAGTGGCTCCAAACATCTCTATGGCCTAAGAAACCGGAAGCTACGAGCATTTTATGACTTAGATTTCGCCGGATGTAAATAGCGCCATTGGGAAATTGGGGAAGCATTTTATCACACCGATCTTGGTGTGGTCAGATGCTTTGAGGGCAGAGGAGAGATCTAGGGTCTAATAGACCCCAATTTTTTCAAAAAAGAGTACCTGTCACTACCTGTTGCTATCATAGGGGATATTTACATTCCCTGAAATAACAATAAAAATGATTTAAAAAAAAAAAAATGAAAGGAACAGTTAAAAAAATAAGATAAAAAAGCAAAAAAATAATAAAGAAAATAAATAAATAAAAAGCACCCCTGTCCCCCCTGCTCTCGCGCTAAGGCGAACGCAATCGGCGGTCTGGCGTCAAATGTAAACAGCAATTGCACCATGCATGTGAGGTATCACCGCGAAGGTCAGATCGAGGGCAGTAATTTTAGCAGTAGACCTCCTCTGTAAATCTAAAGTGGTAACTTTTAAAGGCTTTTAAAAATGTATTAATTTTGTTGCCACTGCACGTTTGTGCGCAATTTTAAAGCATGTCATGTTTGGTATCCATGTACTCGGCCTAAGATCATCTTTTTTATTTCATCAAACATTTGGGCAATATAGTGTGTTTTAGTGCATTAAAATTTAAAAAAGTGTTTTTTCCACAAAAAATGCGTTTGAAAATCGCTGCGCAAATACTGTGTGAAAAAAAAAATGAAACACCCACCATTTTAATCTGTAGGGCATTTGCTTTAAAATAATATATAATGTTTGGGGGTTCAAAGTAATTTTCTTGCAAAAAAAAAGAATTTTTTCATGTAATCAAAAAGTGTCAGAAAGGGCTTTGTCTTCAAGTGGTTAGAAGAGTGGGTGATGTGTGACATAAGCTTCTAAATGTTGTGCATAAAATGCCAGGACAGTTCAAACCCCCCCCAAATGACCCCATTTTGGAAAGTAGACACCCCAAGCTATTTGCTGAGAGGCATGTCGAGTCCATGGAATATTTTATATTGTGACACAAGTTGCGGGAAAGAGACAATTTTTTTTTTTTTTTTTTGCACAAAGTTGTCACTAAATGTTATATTGCTCAAGCATGCCATGGGAATATGTGAAATTACACCCCAAAATAAATTCTGTTGCTTCTCCTGAGTACGGGGATACCACATGTGTGGGACTTTTTGGGAGCCTAGCCGCGCACGGGACCCCAAAAACCAAGCACCGCCTTCAGGCTTTCTAAGGCCGTAAATTTTTGATTTCACTCTTCACTGCCTATCACAGTTTCGGAGGCCATGGAATGCCCAGGTGGCACAACCCCCCCCCCCCCCAAATGACCCCATTTTGGAAAGTAGACACCCCAAGCTATTTGCTGAGAGGTATAGTGAGTATTTTGCAGACCTCACTTTTTGTCACAAAGTTTTGAAAATTGAAAAAAAAAAAAAAAATTTTTTTCTGGTCTTCATTTTCAAAAACAAATGAGAGCTGCAAAATACTCACCATGCCTCTCAGCAAATAGCTTGGGGTGTCTACTTTCCAAAATGGGGTCATTTGGGGGGGGGGGGTTGTGCCATCTTGGCATTTTATGGCCTTCAAAACTGTGATAGGTAGTGAGGAGTAAAATCAAAAATGTATGCCCTTAGAAATCCTGAAGGTGGTGCTGGGTTTTCGGGGCCCCGTACGCGGCTAGGCTCCCAAAAAGTGCCACACATGTGGTATCCCCGTACTCAGGAGAAGCAGCTGAATGTATTTTGGGGTGCAATTCCACATATGCCCATGGCCTGTGTGAGCAATATATCATTTAGTGACAACTTTTTGTAAATTTTTTTTTTTTTGGTCATTATTCAATCACTTGGGACAAAAAAAATAAATATTCAATGGGCTCAACATGCCTCTCAGCAATTTCCTTGGGGTGCGGTGTCTACTTTCCAAAATGGGGTCATTGGGGGGGGTTGTACTGCCCTGCCATTTTAGCACCTCAAGAAATGACATAGGCAGTCATAAACTAAAAGCTGTGTAAATTCCAGAAAATGTACCCTAGTTTGTAGACGCTATAACTTTTGCTCAAACCAATAAATATACGCTTATTGACATTTTTTTTACCAAAGACATGTGGCCGAATACATTTTGGCCTAAATGTATGACTAAAATTTAGTTTATTGGATTTTTTTTATAACAAAAAGTAGAAAATATCATTTTTTTTCAAAATTTTCAGTCTTTTTCCGTTTATAGCGCAAAAAATTAAAACGGCAGAGGTGATCAAATACCATCAAAAGAAAGCTCTATTTGTGGGAAGAAAAGGACGCAAATTTCGTTTGGGTAGAGCAGTGTTTCTCAACTCCAGTCCTCAAGGCGCCCCAACAGGTCATGTTTTCAGGATTTCCCTCAGATGAAACAGCTGTGGTAATTACTAAGGCAGTGAAACTGATCAAATCACCTGTGCAAAATAATGGAAAACATCAAAACATGACCTGTTGGGGCGCCTTGAGGACTGGAGTTGAGAAACACTGGGGTAGAGCATTGCATGACCGCGCAATTAGCAGTTAAAGCGACGCAGTGCCGAATTGTAAAAAGTGCTCTGGTCAGGAAGGGGGTAAATCCTTCCGGGGCTGAAGTGGTTAAAAATCCCTATAAAAAAACTTATAATAGCAACTTTACTATTATTGTGAAAGTGCTACAAAATGCATGTTGATAAATGAATATTACCAAATGTTATTAGGGGGAGGGAATGTTCAAAAATATATGCATGAAGGTACCCATAAGCCTGGGTGAGATAGTGCTGCTTGCCCTGTTAAATACTATAATTACAATAAAGTTTCTCCAATGGCTTTTATGCTGCAAGAAAAATCAACTAGGACACAAAATAATAAATATAATTTTTTGTGTTTCTAGTTCATTTTTCTTGCTGCATAAAAGCCCTTGGGAGAAACTTTATTGTAATTATGTTGAAAAAATATATACCACTACAACAAAATGTATATAATTTGAGGAAATACAGTATAAGAAAAAATATAAGAATTTATAAAACACGTGAAAAAATATATAACAGATGTAAAGAGAGGAATTCAACTATTTAATAATATAAGAATTGATATCCCAATCCACATTCCACATTTAAATCTTATTCCAGGGGATATAAACCCACTGTGTTTCTCTCTGGGAAATAATTATCTTAGTATTTCTCCCCCTCCAGTGGGGCAGACAATTATCAATACCAATCACTTTTAGACTGGATGGATCCCTATTGTGATGGAGGGAAACTGCCACTGCAGTTTTACTGTGATAGAATGGCACGGGTGGGCGAAGCGACGTTACCTTATGCCGGGCATGCGGCAGCCTAGGGGGCGCGTGCGACCAATCACTTTTAGACTGGATGGATCCCTATTGTGATGGAGGGAAACTGCCACTGCAGTTTTACTGTGATAGAATGGCACAGGTGGGCGAAGCGACGTTACCTTATGCCGGGCATGCGGCCGCCTAGGGGGCGCGTGCGACGATCAGATTAGTTTTAGAACCGATCAGTCTCCAGGCCCAGGCCAATGATTTCTGACCTGGACCTGCTGATTGGTCCTGACGAATGAAATCCTCCCCTGCCTGTGTAAGTGTAAACACAGGCAGGGGAAGTGATGTCATCTCCCATCGTGGAACTCTTCCGTTCCGGTGAGAGGACATCCAAATGTGAGTTGCACCAACACTACACTGACACAGTACACACAGGCACACATTTCGCCCCCGCTCCCCCCCCCAGTTAAACCCTTCTCACCCTGTCACTGTGTCACCCAGGGCAGTTTTCATATTTTTACTTTGATCACTGTACTGGTGTCATTTGTGACACTAATCAGCGTTGGGGTACGTAGTAGTAGCCCCAGATAGGTCTAGAAACCCCCCTAATAGAGGTTTAACCCCTTGATCACCCCGTCACCAGTGATCACCGTATTAGTGTTACGGGTGATGCTGGTTAGCTATTTATTATTTTATAGCGTCAGGACACCCGCCATATATTACCCAATAAAGGTTTAACCCCTTGATCACCTGGCGGGTGACATTAGTTAGGTTTTAGCGTCACTCAGTCAGGGTCTGCATTGCCCCAGGCAGCGTCAGATTAGTGCCAGTAGCGCTTACACCCACGCATGCACCATACACCTCCCTTAGTAGTATACTGTCTGAACAGATCGAAATCTTTGATTTGATCAGAACTATATTAGCATCCTCAATAGTTTAGGGTTCCCAAAAACGCAGCGTCAGCAGGATCAGTCCAGATACCTGCTAGCACCTGCGTTTAGCCCCTCCGCCCAGCCCGGCTTAGCCCACCCAAGTGCAGTATCAATCGATCACTGTCACTTACTAAACACATAACTACAGCATTCGCAGAATCATGCCTGATCCCTGCAAACACTAACAGTTTTTTGGTAGCGTTTGAAGCAGTCGCTGACAGGTGCTTTTTTTTTTCCTGTGAGTCTCACTAGTGTACCAGTAAATTAAGAGGCCAAAATGTCCAATTGAAGGTACACTAGTGAAGAGCCCTACATGTTTCTGAGCATGACAGATGAGAGTGAAGAGGAACTCGCCCATCTGTAAGATTCAGGCTCAGAATATGAACCTGTATACAGCAGCAGCACCCAGATAGCTCTGACGACAGAGTAGTGGTCCCTGCCAAGGTCAGGCGTACCCGACCCCACTCTTCTGCTGTTGAGGTGCAAGAACCGCAGGGCTCTTGTATGGAGCAGAGAGCCAGTACTAGTGCCGCTCATCCTGGTGAACTGGCAAGCACCAGCGGCCTAGTGCATCCTAGTCGTACATCCAGCACTGCAGTAACGCGTGGTGACGTGGCGAGTCCCATAAGTGCAGTTCAAGCTGGTGAAGTGGCTAGCACAACTAGTGTCCCGCAGCCACCAAGAAGACAAAGACAGGCCCGTCGAGCCCATAGTGCCCTTCCTGCTGCATTTGCCAATATAAATTGGGAGCCCACCACTTCTGCAGCACCCGTACTTTCCCCATTCACTGGCCAACCCGGAATTCAGGTGCAAACAGTTAATTTTACGTCACTTGATTTTTATTTGCTGTTTTTCACCGAAGATCTCTATGTATCTATTGTGGACCAAAGCAATTTGTATGCTGGTCAATATATAGCCGCTAATCCCCAGTTGACCCTTGCCAGAGATTGGAGACCTATAACGGTCTCCAAATTTAAGATCTTCATGGGCCTATCCCTCCTCATGGGCATAACTAAAAAAAGTGAGTTGCAGTCATAATGATCCACTGTGACAGGGCAACAGGCTATATATATAGTTTTATAGTTTACGAGGGAAGAAATAGTCACTTTTTAGTCACTTTTTTGATCATGGAATTGGTGCATGTGGCACTGTGCGATCTAATCGCCGGGGCTTACCCCAGCGGCTGTAGATTCCCATCTCAGGCTGGGGGAGAGAGCCTGCTTGAAGTGTAATAATTTGCTCGCTATGAAGTGGAGGGATAGTAAGAATGTTTTCATTCTGTCCTCCCTTCACGCAGTTTAAATTCAAATGGCGACTGGTGTTGTGGAGAAACCCCTATGTTTCCAGACAGTGCTGTGGCCCAACTTCCCAATCCAAATGCAGTGAGCCGGCAGCATGAGAGGCATTTTCCGTATGTCCTCCCTGGTACCCCACCCAAAGAAATCCCCAAAGAAGATATCGTGTCTGTAGAAAGCGCGGATTTAGGCGTGACACCCGCTTTTATTGTCCCGCCTGTCCTGACCAACCTGGTCTTTGCATCGCTGAATGTTTGGAACACTACCACACACCAGTGGAGTATTAGTGTAGAGTACAGCATTGCACAGTCCTAGAGCACACTTACACAGGGTCTCAAAAGATTAGATGGCCATCACATTTTGAGAGACCCTAATCTGGAACATTTACAGTTTATATAAAAGTGCAAAAATAAATAAAAAGACCAAAAATAGTTGTGGTTTTATTTTTCTTCTCTCTCTATTGTTCTCTCTTCTATGTTCGCTCTCCATTGTCCGCTCTATTGTTCACTCTATTGTTCTATATCTATTGCTCACTCTCTATTGTTACTGTATTTTAGAACTGTAATGTTTTATTTTTACTATGTTTTATTGTATTTGCTTTGCAGGCATTGTATGTCTTACTGTTATACTGTAACGTTACTTTGTTTTATTGTTAACCATCATTTGCTTAGCAGGTACGCCGTTCAGCTGCAGCACAGGTTTATGTATTCTGACAGCAGCAGCCTTTGTTCCCACGATACAGTGGGGACGGAAAGTATTCAGACCCCCTTAAATTTTTCACTCTTTGTTATATTGCAGCCATTTGCTAAAATCATTTAAATTCATTTTTTCCCTCATTAATGTACACACAGCACCCCATATTGACAGAAAAACACAGAATTGTTGACACTTTTGCAGATTTAATAAAAAAGAAAAACTGAAATATCACATGGTCCTAAGTATTTAGACCCTTTACTGTGACACTCATATATTAAACTCAGATGCTGTCCATTTCTTCTGATTATCCTTGAGATGGTTCTACACCTTCATTTGAGCCCAGCTGTGTTTTATTATACTGATTGGACTTGATTAGGAAAGCCACACACCTGTCTATATAAGACCTTACAGCTCACAGTGCATGTCAGAGCAAATGAGAATCATGAGGTCAAAAGAACTGCCTGAAGAGCTCAGAGACAGAATTATGGCAAGGGACAGATCTGGCCAAGGTTACAAAAAAATTTCTGCTGCACTTAAGGTTCCTAAGAGCACAGTGGCCTCCATAATCCTTAAATGGAAGACGTATGGGACGACCAGAACCCTTCCTAGAGCTGGCTGTCCGGCCAAACTGAGCTATCAGGGGGGAGAAGAGCCTTGGTGAGAGAGGTAAAGAAGAACTCAAAGATCACTGTTGCTGAGCTCCAGAGGTGCAGTCGGGAGATGGGAGAAAGTTGTAGAAAGTCAACCATCACTGCAGCCCTCCACCAGTCGGGGCTTTATGGCAGAGTGGCCCGACGAAAGTCTCTCCTCAGTCTAAGACACATGAAAGCCCGCATGGAGTTTGCTAAAAAAACACCTGAAGGACTCCAAGATGGTGAGAAATAAGATTCTCTGGTCTGATGAGACCAAGATAGAACTTTTTGGCCTTAATTCTAAGCGGTATGTGTGAAAACCAGGCACTGCTCATCACCTGTCCAATACAGTCCCAACAGTAAAGCATGGTGGTGGCAGCATCATGCTGTGGGGGTGTTTTTCAGCTGCAGGGACAGGATGACTGGTTGCAATCAAGGGAAAGATGAATGCGGCCAAGTACAGGGATATCCTGGACGAAAACCTTCTCCAGAGTGCTCAGGACCTCAGACTGGGCCGAAGGTTTACCTTCCAACAAGACAATGACCCTAAGCACACAGCTAAATAACGAAGGAGTGGCTTCACAACAACTCTGTGACTGTTCTTGAATGGTCCAGCAATAGCCCTGACTTAAACCCAATTGAGCATCTCTGGAGAGACCTAAAAATGGCTGTCCACCAACGTTTACCATCCAACCTGACAGAACTGGAAGAGGATCTGCAAGGAGGAATGGCAGAGGATCCCCAAATCCAGGTGTGAAAAACTTGTTGCATCTTTTCCAAAAAGACTCATGGCTGTATTAGATCAAAAGGGTGCTTCTACTAAATATTGAGCAAAGGATCTGATACTTAGGACCATGTGATATTTCAATTTTTCTTTTTTAATAAATCTGCAAAAATGTGAACAATTCTGTGTTTTTCTGTCAATATGGGGTGCTGTGTGTACATCAATGAGGAAAAAAATGAACTTAAATGATTTTAGCAAATGGCTGCAATATAACAGAGTGAAAAATGTAAGGGGGTCTGAATACTTTCCGTCCCCATTGTACGTAAAGGCGTGACTCCAGTGCTGTAGGAGGTGATTTCACCACCACAGTTAAAAAAAAGAGCATATATGCCGAAGCAAGGGGGCAGGGGTGGAGGAGTGATTTGCTCCTAACATTAGAGGCGGATTGCCACCATGCATCGGCATATATTTTTTTAGGCACAGATTGCGTAAAAAATGTTTTATTTTTACTATGTTTAATTGTATTTGCTTTGCAGGTATGGTATGTCTTAATGTTATACTGTAATGTTACTTTGTTTAATTGTTAACCATCATTTGCTTAGCAGGTACGCTATTCAGGTGCAGCACTGATTTATTTATCTTGACAGCAACAGAGTTTGCTCCCACAATTCGTAAATCAGCGACTCCAGCGCTGTAGGACGTGATTTCACCACCATAGTTAAAACAAAAATAGTGCATGTATGCCCATCATTAGAAGTGGGTGGATGAAGGGTGGTATTCCAATGCTGGGCAAATCTCTTTTTTTTTCGTTCAGCCGACAGGCTGCATGAAAAAAAGAACATTACAATATATGCCCAACAAGGACCAGCCACGTACTGGTATGTTGCTGGACCTTGAGTGGTAATACCAGAATGATGCCTGCAGGTTTAGGTATCATCTTGGTATCATTCATTTCAGCCAGCGGTTGGTTTTCATGTAAAAGCAATCCTAGCGGCTAATTAGCCTCTAGACTGCTTTTACAAGCAGTGGAGGGAACTTCCCCCCTCCCACCGTGTTCCATGATTTTCTCGGGCTCACCTGTCCCAACAGGGAACCCGAGAATGCATCCGGTGGCTCCACCGGCTGACAATAGAGTTGATCGGAGACCAGAGCGGCTTCAATCATCTCTATGGCCTAAGAAACCGGAAGCTATGAGCATTTCATGACTTAGGTTTCACCAGATATAAACAGTACCATTGGGAAAGCATTTTATCACACCGATCTTGGTGTGGTCAGATGCTTTGAGGGCAGAGGAGAGATTTAGGGTCTAATAGACCCCAATGTTTTCAAAAAAAAGTACCTATCACTACCTATTGCTATCATAGGGGATATTTACATTCCCTGAGATAACAATAAAAATGATAAAAAAATGAAAGGAACAGTTTAAAAATAAAAAAGCAAAATTAAATTAGGGCCTTTGCTTTAAAAATATATAATGATTGGGGGTTCAAAGTAATTTTCTAGTAATTTTTTTTTTTTCATGGAAACAAAGTGTCAGAAAGGGCTTTGTCTTCAAGTGGTTAGAAGAGTGGGTGATGTGTGACATAAGCTTCTAATGTTGTGCATAAAATGCCAGGACAGTTAAACCCCCCCAAATGCCCCTTTTTTGGAAAGTAGACACCCCAAGCTATTTGCTGAGAGGTATGTTGTGTCCATGGAATATTTTTTTTATTTTGCCACAAGTTTCGGGAAAATTAATTTTTTTTTTTATTTTTTTTTTACACAAAGTTGTCACTAAATGATATATTGTTCAAACATGTCATAGGCATTTGTAAAATTACACCCCAAAATACATTCTGCTGCTTCTCCTGAGTATGGGGATACCACATGTGTGTGACTTTTTGAGAGCCTAGCCGCGTACAGGACCCCAAAAACCAAGCACCGCCTTCAGGCTTTCTAAAGGCGTAAAATTGTGATTTTTGCTCCTCACTACCTATCACAGTTATGAAGGCCCTGAAATGTCCAAATAGCACAACCCCCCCCCCCCCCCAAATGACCCCATTGTGGACAGTAGACACCCCAAGGTATTTGCTAAGAGGCATGGTGAGTATCTTGCAGCTCTCATTTGTTTTTGAAAATGAAGAAAGAAAAGAAATTTATTTTTTATTTTTTCAATTTTCAAAACTTTGTGACAAAAAGCGAGATCTGCAAAATACTCAACATGCCTCTCAGCAAATAGCTTGGGCTGTCTACTTTCCAAAATGGGGTCATTTGGAGGGGTTTGTGCTGTCTGGGCATTTCATGGCCTCCGAAACTGTGATGACAGTGAGGAGTGAAATCAAAAATTTACGCCCTTATAAAGCCTGAAGGCGGCGATTGGTTTTCTGGGTCCTGTACGCGGTTAGACTGCCAAAAAGTCCCACACATGTGGTATCCCAATACTCAGGAGAAGCAGCAGAATGTATTTTGGGGTGTAATTCCACACATAACTATGCCATGTTTGAACAATATATCATTTAGTGACAACTTTGTGAAAAAAAAAAAATTTTTCTCGAAACTTGTGGCAAAATATAAAATATTCCATGGACTCAACATGCCTCTCAGCAAAAAGCTTGGGGTGTCTTCTTTCCAAAATGGGGTCATTTGGGGGATGGGGGAATTGTGCTATCTTGACATTTCATGGCCTCCAAAACTGTGATAGGTAGTGAGGAAGTGAAATCACCATTTTATGCCCTTAGAAAGCCTGAAGGCGGTGATTGGTTTTCTGGGTCCTGTACACGACTAGGCTCCCAAAAAGTCTCACACATGTGGTATCCCCATACTCAGGAGAAGCATATTGTGGGGTGTAATTCCACATATAACCATGGCATGTGTGAGCAATATATCATTTAGTGACAACTTTGTGTAATTTGTCTTTTTTTTGTCATTTTTCAATCACAAAAAATATTCAATGGGCTCAACATGCCTCTTAGCAATTTCCTTGGGGTGTCTACTTTCCAAATTGGGGTAATTTGGGGGGGGGGTTGTACTGCCCTGACATTTTAGCACCTCAAGAAATGAACTAAACTAAAAGCTGCGTAAATTCCAGAAAATGTACCCTATTTTGTAGACACTATAACTTTTGCACAAACTAATAAATGCTTATTTACATTTTTTGTTTTACCAAAGACATGTGGCTGAATACATTTTGGCCTAAATGTATTACTAAAATTTATTGGATTTTTTTATAACGAAAAGTAGAAAATATAATTTTTTTTTCAAAATTTTCAGTCTTTTTCCGTTTATATCGCAAAAAATAAAAATTGCAGAGGCAATCAAATACCATCAAAAGAAAGCTCTATTTGTGGGAAAAAAAGGACGCAAATTCAGTTTGGGTGCAGCATTGCATGACCGCGCAATTGCCAGTTAAAGCAGCGCAGTGCCAAATTGTAAAAAAATGTTCTGGTCATTAAGCAGCCAAATCTTCCGGGACTGAAGTGGTTAAAGCCCTTCCCAAAATGTTATCATTAGCTAGTACTCCCTAATGTTTATTAATTAGTTTATTGACTAATCTATGTTGTCTAGAATAAGACCAACTGAAATCATTAACATCCGGGTCTTTCACCCTCGGTGTCAAGGTTTTCCCATCCATATTTCCAGTATTTTCAATCACCTCCTCCAAAGCATTTTTTATATATCCCTTTTCCAGGAATCTGTTCTCTAGAATCAATACCTTTGAAAAATAGTCTCGCCTCCTAGAGCAGTTCCTCCTAATATGCTGGAATTGCCCTTTAGGTAAAGCATTCAGCCATTGAGGTTGATGGCAGCTGCCAATAGGAGTGTATCTATTTTGCTCTGTCTTTTTAAAAAAGGTTCTGCTCAGCAAAACACCCTGAGATACAGAAGGGGAGCCACAGTGCAAACATCAGTGGGAGCATAAGTCATTTATTAAATCAATAAAAAACACTTACATCTAGGTAAGCAGATGACTGTATCAATTGTGAAGGCTCTCTTTGTAATATCTACTTATGTCTGGAGTTGCTAATCCTCCGTGCTCCCTTTTCCTTGTGATTTGTGCAAATTTAATTCTCGTTTTTTTTATTATGCCAAATGTATTTTAACCATTTTGTTTTAATTATTTTGAAAAAACTCTGTGGAATCCTTACTGGCAACATCTGGAATTTGTAAATTATTTTTGGAAGTACCATCATTTTAAACATTTTTATTCTTACGATCCATGAAAGTGGTTGTATACTTAATTTTTTTTTATTTCTTCCTTGACCTCATTGATTAATGGGATATAATTTGCCGGGAAGATTTTTTCAACCTTTAAGGTTAATTTAATTCTGAGGTATTTTAGTTCTTCTTTTACCCATGTGAATGGAAATTCTTTTTGAAGAGACAGAACTTCCCTTTTCCCTAGTCCAATATTTAATATCTGTTTTTATCGGATTTATTTTGAAGTTTGACAGTTCCCCATATTCTTTTATTTCTTTCAGTATATTTGGCAGAGTCACTCTTGGGTTAGTTACATACTGACATCAGGATGTCATCCGCGTATGCCGCAATTTTGTGCTCTTTTTCTCCAACTCTCACCCCTCTCACATCCTGATTGTTTCGAAGTGTCGCCAGGAATGGTTCCAATGCCAATATATAAAGTATTAGGGAAAGCGGGCAACCTTGCCGTTCTGCATCGCGATCAAAGGTGAAAGTCTACCATTCACCTTTACCATTGCTGTTGGGCCGTTATATAGATTTGTTACCCACTTCATCATTTTTGGTCCTAGTCCCAAATGCCGCAACGTGTCCATCATGAATCCCCAGTCTACCCTGTCAAATGCTTTCTCTGCATCTATTGACAGGAATAGAACTGGGGATTCACTTTGTTTACTCATATGTAACATCAATATTATTTTTAAGCTATTGTCCCTTCCTTCTCTCCCCGGTACAAATCCAGTCTGGTCAGGATTTATCCAAAGTGGAATTAATTTTTTTAGTCTAGTAGCTAAAATTTTAGCATAGAGTTTTGTGTCTATGTTCAACAGGGCAATAGGTCTATAGCTTGAACAATTGGTTCTATCTTTCCCTTCCTTGAATAATATTGTAATGTGGGCTAATAGCAATTCTCGTCTTATTTCTTCTTCGTCTCCTATATTGTTCAGATATTCTTGCAACTTACGGATCAGATGTTCTTGAAATTTTTTATAATATTTGACCGTGAACCCGTCTGGTCCTGGGCTTTTTCCTGCAGGAGTTTCTTTTAATGCCTGTTTTATTTCCTCTTGCGTTTATTTTTTTTCCAGCTCTTTTAATTGCTCAAGTTTTATTTTTGGTAAATTTGCTTTTTTTAAGTAGTCTTGTATCTTCTTTTTTCTTATATCTTCTTCAAGATGTATTTCCTGTTTTTTTATCGCATATAATGAGCTGAAGTATTTTTGAAATGCTAATGCAATATCCGTTGTCTTGTTTACCACTTCTCCTTTCTCATTTTTAATATTCTCAATATAATTTAAAGACTTCTTTTTTTTTATCACATTTGCAAGGTATTTTCCTGGCTTGTTATCCTATTGGAATCTCTGCTGTAGTATTCTATTATATTCCCTCCTCTCTTCTTGTTCCATCCATTCCTTTCATTGATCTCTTTTTTGAATTAGAGTCCGATATGTTTCTTTATCTGATTGCTTTTTATGGCTTTGCTCCAGTTCATGTATTTCTTTTATAATTCTCATCATATTTTTTCTTCTTGTCTTCTTTTTTCCTGCACCAATAGCTATTAATTTACCCCTGATGACAGCCTTATGTGCCTCCCTGATAGTTGCTTTTGCTAATTCTGGGGTATCATTCTCCTGAAAATATCTTTTGATCTCTTCTGTTATCATTTTTTTCGTATCAATATCTTCAATTATATCTTCATTTATTCTCCATGTACCTTTCTCGGAGGGTTCTCCTTGCAATTTAATTTTCAACGTTACTGGACTATGATCAGAAGCTGTTATTATTCATATTTTTGTTTCAATTTTTTCTTCCAAGCTTCTATGTTCAACCTTATATATGGGTTGTGGCAGAGACCCCCGGAAAAACTCAACTGGTTCCACCCTATTTTCTTTATTTCATGTTCAACCATGATATAGTCCAGCCTGGAATATGTTCCATGCACTGTTGAGTAGAAGGTATAATCTTTTGTATTTGGGTGTTGTATTCGCCATGGATCGACTAATTGGTATTCATATAGTTTTTCTTTTAATTTCCTTAGTTGTCTTACTTCTCTGTCTATTGCTATAGAGGTACTATCTAATCTATGGTCCATGGAGAAATTGAAGTCTCCGCCCAGTATTAATTTACCTTGTTTAAATTCTATTAAATCTTTTAATATTTCTATCAGATATTTTTTGGGGTTTGTATTGGGACAGTATACATTAACAAGTGTGTATTTTACACCCTGTATGGAGCCTATAAGAAAGAGGAAGCGTCCTTCTGGGTCCACTTTTCTTTGTTCTATTATGAAACGAAGCTTTTTCCCGATTCCAATAGCCACTCCTTTAGCCCTTCTTATTGGTGAATCTCCATAGAACCATGTTGGAATATTTCTTGAATAAATTTTAATGTTTGAATTTTGGGTGATATGTGTCTCCTGTAGAAATATTATTTCAGCCTTGCTTCTATCCAGTTCTCGAAGTATTATATTTCTCTTCCCTGGGGAGTTTAATCCTCGGACATTATATGACAACATTTTTATACTATTCGTTTTTTCCATTCTTTTTTAATCCCCGCACGTCCTCCCGGGATCCCCCCGACCGGTCCGAGCAAAGGACTACATCTTGTCTTTCTAGACTTTAGAACTCCTTTTCAGATCCCATATTTCATTTAGGCTCTATTTAGGGCACCAAATCCTATATTCTGTTTCTAGAGCTCAGTTGCCATTGCGTTTCGTCTTGTGTCGTTGCTTATATTTCTGCTGTTTTCTGGTAGTGGAATTTCTAATTTATTACAGAAGTCCGGGATCTCTTCTATAAATCTTAGTCTGGCACTTCTTCCATTTTTCCTTGCTATCAGGCATGCAGGAGAGCCCCAGTTGTATTGTATTTCCTGCTCTTGGAGAATTTTCAATAAGGGTCTTAACATCCTTCTTCTTAACGTTTCTTGGGATAGGTCTTGAAAAATTTGTATCCTGGCTTCTGCATATTCAATCGGTGGTTTTCCCTTCAGGTTCATCCAGATTTGATTTTTTTCTTCCCAGTTTTTAAATCTAACGATTACCGTATATACTCGAGTATAAGTCGTTCCGAGTATAAGTCAAAGGTCCCTAATTTACCACAAAAAACTGGGAAAAATGTATTGACCCGAGTATAAGAGGAGGGTGAGAAATGCAGAGGGTCAACAATGCCCATCTGCAGCTGCATGCCTCCCTGTGTCCTGTGCAGTCTACCTGTACCCTGTGCATGTGTCCTGTCCTGTACATGTGTGTCCTGTACATGTGTGTCCCTGTGTGCATGTGGTGTGTCCTGTACATGTGTGTCCCTGTGTGCATGTGACCTGTCCTGTACATGTGTGTCCCTGTGTGCATGTGTCCTGTCCTGTACATGTGTGTTCCTGTGTGCATGTGTCCTGTGTGCATGTGCAGCCTACCTGTGTCCTGTGCAGCCTTCCTGTGGCGATCTCCATCCTCAAGATTTAGCTACTGCACCGGCACTTTTTGTCGTTTTACCCCTCATCACAGCAAACAAACAGAGAGCAAAACCCCAACCACCTCTCCAAGTGTATGTTAGAATTATATTTCAGGGTCTATCCGTTCTCCTTGTATACAGAGCTTCTATAGCCCACCACTTGGGAGAGGAAAAAAAAACTCTCTCCAGTTGATCGTCTCTATGTCCTTCCAGTCCTAAGCAACCGATCAATTATCATTTATTTCTTAACAAACAACCTCTGCTCATTATCCTTGGGTTACACTGTTGCGGAAAACAGTTCTTTAAGCCAGGAAAGAGAAGGGAAAAAAGAAAAAACTATCACGGAATATCACAGCAAACCACGACATATCCTTAACATGCAGATATGTATGATGATATATATACATCTATATTCTGTCCTTTTATATCATCTTTGGGTTCTTTCTTTTTTAGTATCACAGTGTTCCAATCACTTTTAAAATTTCTCCTTTCCTTTTTCTCTTCTCTCCCCCTCAACCTTCCTCCTCCTCCTCTTCCAATTTTCTCTTCTACTTTTCTCTTCCTCTCCTTCTTTCCTTTAGACATAAGTAGATATTACAAAGCAATAGTTTTGTCACGAATGATTGAGTGGACAAATGGAAATAGTGAAAAAAAGTGGGTGAAGATGGAAAACACAATAAGTAAAACCATATTGCACAAAAACATATGGATACCACAAAAGTTTAGATTATTGGATTCGGAAACACAAAATAACTAAAAATGTTTTCAAAATTTGGGATATAGTACACATGAAGAATGAATGGAGATACAATTCACCGTTATTAGCACTCACAGGAACAAATTTTTTTACTCCAGGGAAGGAAATATTTGTAGGACGAGAAATAAGAAATCCACAACTGAAAGATATCACCACAAAGGGTAGGAATAAAACACGATTAGAATTAGAAGAAATTAACAGGTGGAAGATGAGTGAATGGAATTATTGCTAATTAAGACACCTAGTAAATACAATACCACATCCACTCAGAGAAGAAGAGAAATTAAGCCCTTTGGAAAAACTTTGTTTCACCAAAACGCCACTGAAAAATGGAATATCAAGAATCTTTGGAATACTGGCTGACTTAGATGTACAAGAAAGACCTGAGTACATAAAACAATGGGAGAGAGAAATGAATTTAAAATTTGAAAATCAGAAAGTGGAAAAGATGATAGAAATTGGATACAATAATGCCTGGCTTATGAAGACCATTGAAATGAACTATAAGCTGTTAGCAAGGTGGTACCTGACACCAGTAAGAACCCACAGATATCAACAAGAGAAAACACCCTTGTGTTGGAGAAAATGCGGTCAAAGAGCAACGATGACACATTTATGGTGGGAGTGTCCAATAATAACAGAATACTGGCAAGACGTTCTAAAAAATATAGGGGAGAGAATGGAATAAAATATATGGACCTGCTTGTTTCACGATCATAAAATACCAAAGAAACAATATATGAGATCAATGGTCCCAAAACTCCTGAATGCCGCAAAGGGTCTGATCCCAAAATATTGGCTAAAAAGTGGAAAACCAGATATAAGAGACTGGTATGAAAAAATAGACTATTACTGTAAAATGGATTTGCTGAGAAACAGGGAGAGAAGAGATAACAAGTGTAATAGTCTCTGGGAGGGATGGAAATGATATAAAACCTCGGATATATATTTAGACAAGCTGAAGGAAGGAGTAGGTATTGAGCTAGAATGATAAGAAATTTGGGAAGAAGCAAACCAGATAGAAGTGGGGGGAGGGCGGGAAGTTGGGGATAACTGATTGAGAGACAAGGAAGGGATAGAGGAATTGTGGTAGTTATATATTTTTTTAACTTTTTGTAATTAAATAAACTAAATATTTGTTTGGAAAATCATCAAAGATAATCTTAAATCCACAATGATGTGAAAAATGAGAGGGGACAAATTTGATCAAAGTTGATACAACGTCTCTCAGAAAACTTTTCGCTGAAGTGGAAATAAAAAAAAAAAACTGAACTGAACTGCAGCCAGCGTGATTCACTGACCCTCTGGACTGGCTGTCATACATAGATCGTGGGAGCACACCGCGGGGTTCGGAGATGGTAGCTGAGTCTCCCTCGGGCAGAGCAGCAAACCATAGGGATGTGAGGGAGGGTGTATATAACGCACTTCAGAGGCCCTGCCTCCTTTGTCAAGTATAACCAATGGTAGTGCAGGGGTGTTACTTATACTGGTATAAAAACAAGTGGGAGAATTAGTATAATTTGACAGATATGAAGCAGCCAATCACTTCACGGGGGCCAGATCACTGCATGACAATTAAAACTCGAGTGAACTCGAGAAACAAAACAGGGAGACAAGGCGAGAAGCCAACAACAAACATGTTACAGAAACAGATGTTGTTCCAATGAGTAAACCCTGTTTTAGGGGACACAATATTGGCGTTACGAAAAAACAGTTTTAAAATTACAATATAAAATAAAATATAAAACAGGATAGCTCAGGGGCACCTGACTTGGGGAGAAAAGATATATGTGTACACACAGAACCCAATCCTAAAGATCTTAAGGCTGCTTGTGTATTAGCTGCTCGTGGAGTTGGGCAAAGCTAAGCACAAAAGAGTGTCCAAGAAAAAAAAATGGGGGACAATAACGCACACATGTCAAGACATAAAGTAATTCGTAATTAACACAATTTAAAAAGGTAGGAATGGGTGGCAGGTCACTAGGCATACATAGGATGTACTATACAGTTAACCACTTGACAACTGGGCACTTAAACCCCCCTCCTGCCCAGACCAATTTTCAGCTTTCAGCGCTGTCACACTTTGAATGACAATTACTCAATCATGTAATACTTTACCCAAATGAATTTTTTGTCCTTTTTTTTCATACAAATAGAGCTTTCTTTTGGTGGTATTTGATCACCTCTGGGTTTTTTTATTTTTTGCGCTATAAATGAAAAAATTTTGAAAAAAAAATGCATTTCTTAGTTTATGTGTTAAAATTTTGCAAATTATTAGTTTTTCTTCAGAAATTTTGGCCACAATTTATACTGCTACATATCTTTGGTAAAAATAACCCAAATGAGTGGATATTATTTGGTCTGTGTGAAAGTTAGAGAGTCTACAAGCTGTGGTGCAAAAAATTAATCACACCTGATGTACTGGTGGCCTATCTCATTTATTGCGACCCGAACAAGCCAGGAAGCCAAGTACAAATACCCCCCAAATGACCCCTTTTTTGAAAGTATACATTCCAAGGTATTTAGTAAGATGCATTGTGAGGTTTTTGATGTTGTCATTTTTTTCCCACAATGAAGGCCCTGCAGCACCAGGACAATGGAAAAGCCCACAAAGTGACCCCATTTTGGAAAGCTAACACCCCAACGTATAATCTATGCGGCATAATGAGTCTTTTGAACTGTTCATTTTTTTTCCAGAAGTTTTTGGAAAATGTGGAAAAAAAATGAAAACGCATTTTTTTACGCAAAGTTGTGCATTTATAAGATATTTCCAACACATAGCATGTACATAGCAAAAATGACACCCCAAAATACATTCTGCTACTCCTGAGTATGGCGATACCAAATGTGTGAGATTTTTACACAGCCTGGCCACATACAGAGGCCCAATATTGAAATAGCACCATCAGGCATTCTAGGAGCATAAATTACACATCTCATTTCTCAACCACCTATTACACTTTTGAAGGCCCTGGAGCACCAGGACAATGGAAACGCCCACAAAGTGACCCCATTTTGGAAAGCTAACACCACAACATATAATCTATGAGGCATAATCAGTCTTTTGAACGGTTCGTTTTTTTCCAAAAGTTTTTGGAAAATGTGGGAAAAAAATGAAAATGCATTTTTTTTACGCAAAGTTGTGCATTTATAAGATATTTCCAACACATTGCATGTACATAGCAAAAATGACACCCCAAAATACATTCTGCTACTCCTGAGTACTGCGATACCACATGTGTGAGACTTTTACACAGCCTGGCCACATACAGAGGCCCAACATGCAAGGAACACCATCAGGTGTTTTAGGGACACATAGCATTCACATACCAAGAATTACACCCCAAAATACATTATGCTGAGCAAAGAGTAAACAAAAGATTACCTGTGGTTGTAGTAGCGCAGTTGTACACAGGAGGATAGCACTGGTCCAGGCAGCAGGCAGGGATTTGGTCAGCAAAAGCGAACGCAATTTTCCAGGCAGCAGGCAGGGATACTGTCCATATACAGTCCAGGGTCAGTGCAGGGAGAGATTGTAAGCAGTGCTAATATATTGGTCCTGGCAGTAGGCAGGTCCATGTGGTGTGGTCAGTTCATGCGACAGGCAGAGGCATGATGGCATAGGTCCTACAGGCAGAAGTAGGGCCTCGTTCAGGACAGAATGGGGACAGGGGTAGAGGCTTCTCCCACCCAAATCTCTTTGAAGCCTCCGAGTCTCCAGACCCTAATCTAGGAATGAGAAAACAAATGAAATAGTTTTCTTCATCCAGAAAAACAATTCTGGAGCCCCTCACATTTGTGAGACCCCTGTGTTCCCACTAGTTCACTGGCAGGGTACAAGATCAGTCCAAGAGGTCGGCAAGAGGCATGGTCAAACAGTCCAGGGTCGGTTCCAGATCAGGCAGATGTATGTACAGAATCGGTAGGCAGAAGCGTGGTCAAATAACAGTCCAGGGTCAGTTCCAGATCAGGCAAAGGTATAAACAGAATCGGTAGGCAGAAGCATGGTCGAATAACAAGCCATGGTCAGTTACAGAGCAAGCAGAGGCATAAGGGGTGTGAAGGTAAATGTCAGGAAGTGAGGGTTATGTTTACCATACTTCACTAATAGTTTAGTGAAGTATGGTAACAGCGGAAACAGTCAACTATGCAGAGGCATGGTTGGGAAGGACGTTGGGGACAATGATAAGTGGTGTCTCTTCTAACCCCTCGTTTGGAGCACACCCGGCATTTTTTCTGACGTTTTTGGCCTGTTGGTCTGGGAAGGATTTTATCGGTAAAGTGGCGTTCAGAGAGTCTGCTAATTACATCGAATCTAATGTTTTCTGGTGGGCCGTTCGGGTATATAAGGGCAGTGGTGATTTCCTCCTGGTAGCCAAGGAAGGGTTTGGGTCTGTCAGTGGAGTTGCGATAAATTAGATAGGTGTTGTATATGGCCAAATTAAATAAATCAAAACTTTTTTATACCACTGGTATGTTCTACTAGTGGAAAGGTAGGGTTCGAGCATCTGGTCGTTGAAGTCGACACCCCCCATATACATGTTGTATTCATGGATACATGTTGGCTTTTGAATTGGGCCATTCCTCCTGGTGATCTCAACAAATGTATTGTTGTGGATCGAAGAAAGCATGTAGATGTCCCTCCACTTCACAGCCAGAATTTCCTCATTTCGTAAGCTCGCCGCCTCCCCTCTTCTTAACTTCTTGTTGAGGCTTTAAGGAAAGCCCTTCCGATTCATCCTTACGGTGCCGCATGCTGGAGTCTTCTTTCTGTGAAGGTTTCGGAACAGGGGCAAACTAGAATAAAAATTGTCCACATACAGATGGTAGCCTTTCTCCAGGAGTGGGTTTATGAGTTCCCAAACGACTTTCTCACTCGATCCAATGTATTCTGGGCAATTAGGGGGATGTAGCTGGGTGTCCTTCCCTTCGTATACCATGAAGGCATAGGTATACCCTGTAGCACGATCGCGCAATTTGTACATCTTCACCCCATAGCGGACCCTTTTGGTGGGAATAAATTGTTTTAAGCCCAGCCTGCCAGAAAATTTGATAAGGGACTCATCCATACATATGCGTTGGACTGGGGTAAACAACTGAGGGAAGATTTTAGAAAAATTATTTATTAGGGGCCGAATTTTAAAAAGCTTGTCAAAATTTGGGTGATTTCGGGGAGGGCACTGGGTATTGTCGTTATAGTGTAGGAATCTCATAATCATGAGATATCTGGTCCTGGGCATTATTGAGGAAAAGATGGGCATGTGGTAGATGGGGAGGGTAGACCAATACGAACGTAATTCATTTTTTCTGTTTAGTCCCATACAGAATGTGAGGCCCAAAAAAATTTTAAACGCCTCCACTGTTAGGGCTCTCCACTCGTAGGGATGGGCATAATAGGACGTTGGGTTACTTGCTATAAATTGTTGGGCATATAGGTTGCACTGGGCCACAATTGATGCAAGCATGTCCTCAGTAAAAATAAGGTGGAAAAAGTCTATCGTGGAAAAATTTTCTGTGTCCACCTGGACTCCTGGCTGGGCAGTGAAAGGGGGAACGTTAGCTTCTCCTGAATTAGGAGGCAGCCACAAGGGGTTTTGAAGGGAATAGGGAAGGCTGGCATGGGACCTAACCCTTTGGGACTGAGATGACACCCCACTGGTACGTGGCCTTTGCCGAGGTACTGCGGTGCTGGTGGATGGCACTGCGGTACTGGTGGATGGCACTGCCTCCTCACCAGTACGCCTTCGTCTGGCGGGCGGACTCTCATCCTCCTCCTCTGAGGCTGTCAGTGTACCACTGGTTAGGACAGGCTCGTAGTCCACGTCAGACTCAGAACCTGAAAATGAGGAGGAATCCGAAGCGGAGAGCTCCCCGTTGCTCTCGTCGCCCGCAAGAATATTGTACGCCTCCTCAGCTGAATATAATCTTCTAGCCATTGTTGGTGATGACAGAAGGCACTGATGATAGTAGGCACTCTTACGTGGCACTGATGACACGTGACACTGATACGTGGCACTGGTGACACTGATAACAGATGGCACGTGGCACTGACATGTGGTACTGACAGGTTGCACTGACACATAGCACTGGCAGGTGGCACTGATGGCAGATGGGACTGGCAGAGGCACTGGCATGGGCAGATGGGACTGACAGATGGCACTGGCAGATGGGACTGACAGGTGGCACTGATATTATAGTGTTGTCACGGTGTATGTGTTTTTATTTCACTCACAATCTAAAACTCTGAAGCACAGGTCGCTCTCCCTCCTCACACGAGGTCTCTGTGTGAGGAGGGAGAGCCGGAAATGAGAGATGATCTCATATGTTTACATTTGAGATCATCTCTCATTGGCACCGCCGATCGCGCTGAAAACGGCCGCTATGATTGGCTGTTTTCAGCGATCTGTGACTGGCTGTGTCCAAGGGACACGGGCAGCACAGAACTTCCCCGATGCGCGCCCCACGGGAGCGTGCATCACGGAAGTAAACAGCCGGACGGCCACCCGGCAGATAGCGTCCATGCTGCAGCCATCTTTCGGCTATAGCGCGGGCGCGAAATGGTTAATCTAAAAGGACACATGTACTATGAAACCAATAAAGAAAATAATGGATATTTGGTTGAAACAGTAAATGTCATTTACTTTGTAAATGTAAAAAGAAGGATTTTTTAAGAGGCACATGGCACGTGAAAATGTGTGTAGTAACTTCTCTCCATTGAGACCTTTTGGAGCCAAAGTATTGGGGGTAAAGATCCAGAAGGTCTTGCATTTACAGTAGAATCTTTCCCCAAAGTATAAAGGAGTGGGGGTGGATTCTTTAACCCAGACGACTTTGAGACCTTTTGTTGATTTATTATGTTTTAGAGTGAAGTGCTTTGGCACACTATGTTCCACATCACCACTTTCAGTAACTTTCAATAAATTTTCTGTGTTCACCAAATCTAGCGTGAGTCATGCAAATGGTGCGGCCCACATAAAGAAGGCCCATAGGGGCATGATAGTCAATAAATGACAAAGGTGGTGGAACAGGTGAAAAACTTATTGATGGTATACTCCTTGCTATTTGCATCAGAAAAGGATTTTGTCTGGTGTTGTACGAATGGGCAGATTTTGCAAAGACTTTTTTTGCACTGATACATTCCTGTCATGTTATAATAATATCAATATTATTAGTCCACGCCCACTTCTCGCCGTTCTTTTTAGGGGTAGGTCAGCAATGAAACACGTACTGTAGGTGAAAAAGGTTATATTGCACAAAGAATTAATCTGAACAGCTTTATCACAGATAAGGAAATACTACATAAATGACAATACTTTACTTTAATATGTTACAGACACCCATATTAACAGCAACACTCAATGCTGGCTAATAATACAGCCCAAGCTCCTAAGAAGACAAATACCTTTCAAACTCAGAACAATATTTAAGCAAACATCAACTGGAGTTCTAGCTAGCTAGCAAGCACATCCAATATTACAAATCCTCAGTTAGGTCTGCCCTTCAAGTCTGCAGTCAAGGTCTCTTTCGACAAGGTCTCCCAATCAAGTCTCCAGTCCAGCTTCCCCTCCAGTCTCTCTCCCAATCTGGGCTATTTAGTCAGTGTCTGACCAGATACTCGTCTGTCAGACTCCCCATCAAGCTGCCCGTCAGGGTCTCCCCCTGTCCTCTTTAGCCTTCATTCAGGGTTTACCAGCTACTCCACCATCAAGCTCCCCTCAGGTCTCCCTCGTCAGGTTACCAGTCCAGCCCCCTCAATGTCCAATCTAGATATTTTTATGCAGCTTCTCTCCATTCAATATCATTGAGAAATTTCCAATTGGCTCAAACTACACAGCTGGCTGGAACTCAAGTCTGCTTTGCTATGATGCTTATCACATAATTAAGATCTCCGGTGACCCAATGTCTACAGCACGTATATATTCGTTAAGTCTGCCATCACCCTAGACTTTAGGATAAACAGTCCCCAAATTAGCATGTTAAGGCCCTATAACCAAATGGAGACACAACAGGGTTGATTACTAAAGGCAAATCGACTTTGCACTACAAGTGCACTTGGAAGTGCAGTCACTTTAGATCTGAGGGGGACATGCAAGGAAAATAAAAAACAGCATTTTAGCTTGCATATGATTGGATGATAAAATCAGCAGAGCCTCCCCTCATTTCAGATCTTCCACTCAGATCTACAGCGACTGCACTTCCAAGTGCCCTTTCAGGGCACTTGTAGTGCAAAGTGGATTTGCCTTTAGTAAATCAACCCCAATGTCTGGTCAGCAGCCATAAATACAAAAGGGGCAATCTTAATTACAATGCCTAACATTTGGCAGTATCTCAAGTAACCATGTTGATCAGAGGCCCACCCAGAAGAAAAAGGAGGCCATACTGACCATAGTAAAGGTCAGGACGATAATCGATGGGCCACATAATGTGAGTACCATATGGTGGGGTTTGGCCTGGTGTCCACCATACAGTCCACCGGGTTCCCGGGACCACCAGAGTGACAGTGTAAGATTATCTTCTGCAAACTTAGGGAGTTATATACGAAAGGCAAATCCACTTTGCACTACAAGTGCAAACTGCACTTGGAAGTGCAGTCGCTGTAGATCCGAGGGGGACATGCAAGGGGAATTAAAAAAACAGCATTTTAGCTTGCACATGATTGGATGATAAAATCGGCAGAGCTTCCCCTCATTTCAGATCTACCTCTCAGATTTACAGCGACTGCACTTCCAAGTGCACTTTCCGTGCAATTTCAAGTTTACTTTGCACTTGTAGTTTGCACTTGTAGTGCAAAGTGGATTTGCCTTTCGTAAAAAAACCCTTAGTCTAGTTACCCAAACACCTAATATCTCCTAGGTGCAGCATAAGCAATGAACAACCAAAAAAAAGCGGAGGAGGAGGGGTAGAATGGGGAGAAAAAGGGTTCCCGCATTTTATACCATCTGAAATCCACAAGACCACTCACACCAGCATGTACCACTGCACAGAAAAGGTTTAAGGCAATATCGCATATGAATAAGCATGGCACAATCTTGAAATCAGGTAGATAACCCAAAGTTGGGGTCTGCTAGTTTCAGCAAGGCAACATCGAGGCTGGATGGGACATATTCTGAATCTGCTGTATGTTCTCGCCAAGCCACCCAAGTCTTACGGAAGCATTCCAGTGTACCTCTACAAGTGCCTATCCCCTCCTCTGCCTCCATGATCTCATTTACCTTCTTGATCTATTCCTCACAACCAGGAACCTGTGCCCCCTTCCAGTATATTGGTATTAATTGCTTGGCAGCATTTAAAACATGCGGTAAGGCACATTGTTTATATTGGCTGAGCGGGACAGTGGGCACATAGAGGTGGAAATGGACCGGAGATAGAGGCATATCTATGTCCAGAATTTTCTCAATTTGAGTCTTAACATCTACCCAGAAAGTCAGAATTACAGGACATTCCCACCATATGTGTAGAAGTGTGCTGCATTGGCCACAACCTCGCCAACAGAAGTCAGAGGCAGAAGAGTAGACTCGCGCCAGAGCAGCAGGGACATGATACTAACATGTCAGAATCTTATAATACCTGGGTTGCTGGGGGGAGGTAGATACAGCAGATACAATCCGTAATTTACTATTTTCTAGCACGACAAGTCTCCCCGCGGTTTCTCATCTTGAGGCCGGCTTGCCCCAGTACCCTAAATCGACGCCCACCATACTTTTACTGACAAAGCTATGGGCCCGTATCAAACACAGTCTGGGTATGACGGGCTTCATGGTACATACTCTATTGTGGGGTAACCCTCATTACACATAAATAAATTAGAGGGGTTTCAGTCCTGGGAGGCCATGGGTATTCGCTATATTTCCCAACTCTACAGTCAGACCATTTTAAAGTCCTTCATGGACCTACAGGAGGAGTCTGGGCTGCCAACAGATTATTTCTATAGATACCTCCAACTTCGGCATGCTTTACAATCTCAGGTACGACAGTCCAGGTTAGAACTATATTAATAGTAAAAAAGCCAGGTCTGAGCATGTAGGCCCTTTACAAAATAATCTAGAGTGGGTGACTGGGGACAAAGAGAAGGCAAATTTATTAAATACTTTCTTCAGCTCTGTGTATGCAAAAGAGCATGTTTGGACATGAGCACAAGAGCTCATGTCCAAAATGGGGGTGGTAGTGACACAGCCCCGAATGATCCACAATGGATCAAAAGGTGGATAAAGCACCTGGACCTGATGGCATCCACCCACGGATCCTAAAAGAATTGAGCTCTGTAGTTTCAAAGCCATTGTATCTAATTTTTAGGGACTCATTAATGACTGGAATAGTACCACTGGATTGGCGCAGGGCGAACGTGGTGCCTATATTTAAAAAGGGATCAAAGTCTTTACCAAGTAACTATAGACCTGTTAGTTTAACTTCTATAGTCGGGAAGATACTGGAGCATTTAATAAAAGACCACATAGACGAGTTCTTGCTAGAAAAAAAAAAAATTAAGCAACAGATAGCATGGATTCATGAAAGACAGAAGTTGTCAGACAAATCTGATTTCTTTTTATGAAGAGGTAAGTAAAACCTTGGACAGAGGGGTGGCTGTGGACGTGGTATACTTGGATTTTGCAAAAGTGTTCGCCACATGCGGCTCATGTGTAAGGTAAAGTCTACAGGCTTGGAAATATCAGTTTGTAAATGGATAGAAAACTGGCTAAAAGACAGAATTCAGAGAGTAGTGGTTAATAATTCGGATTAAATAGTCCGGATCTCAATCCAATTGAAAATCTGTGGTGGAAGTTAAAGAAAATGGTCCATGACAGGGCTCCAACCTGCAAAGATGGTTTGGCAACAGTAATCAGAGAAGGCTGGAGCCAGATTGATGAAGAATACTGTTTATCACTCATTAAGTCAATGCCTCAGAGACTGCAAGCAGTTATAAAAGCCAGAGGTGGTGCAACAAAGTACTAGTGATGTGTTGGAGTGTTATTTTGTTTGTTTTTCATGATTCCATAATTTTTTCCTCAGAATTGAGTGATTCCATAATTTTATTCCCTGTGCTTGTTCTATAAATCTAACTGTTACTGGCCACCACAATTATTTTTCTTGATTTCTTTTAGTGTTTCTTAAAGCCAGAAAGTTGCCATTTGAAATGCCTTTAGTTTTTGGCCATGTCTGTGATCTGCTTTTTTTCTACAACAATAAACAACTGAAGGAACATCCTCAGGGACTGGTGATTCCATATTTTTTGCCAGGGGTTGTAGGTAAAGTTGATCCAGGGAAAATCCGATTGCCTCTTGGGGGATCAGGAAGGAATTTTTTTCCCCTGTTGTAGCAAATTGGAGCATGCTCTGCTGGGGTTTTTTGTCTTCCTCTGAATCAACTGAGGGTATAAAATTGGATATATTGGATTGTACAATATTTTTTATTTTATTTTTTTATTGTTTTTAAGGTTGAACTGGATGGACTTGTGTCTTTTTTCAACCTGACTAACTATTTAACTCCTGGAACATCCTTTAATAACTGACATACTCACCACACAGAATAAAAGGGGCATGATTTTACATATATATAGTACTCTCTTCTCGAGGAAACGGGATTGGGGGTGAGGACTGGGAATTATGTTTGTGGTCTATGCCAACCATCTCAGTCTCCCCCTTGTACAGGCTCTCTCAGCTGTTCATTTTGCATAGAACTTACCGTACTCTGGTGATGCTTCAAAGATGGGATAGGAGGGAGTCACCTTTGTGCCAAAATGTGAGGGAGCTAACGGGGACCTCATACATCTGCTGTGGTGCTGCCCCAATCTCTTCAGATATTGGAAAGCTGTAATCGATATTATATTGTCTGTTTATCAAACCACTGTTCCGTTACATCCAGTTACTTGCTTACTAGGCGCGGTTGATGAGAAATTTTTTACCCCTCCAATTGTGGCAGTATTGAGATTACTTTATATTGCCCACAAGCAGATCGCTTTGTTTATAGCTATCACCGCATATCCCAACAATGAAACAGTGGATTGAGCAGGTAAATAATATTCTTATAAAAGAAAATCAAACGTATCAACATAGAAACACTGCTAATAAATTTTATAAAATATGGCAACCTTGGCTAGACACCCCAGGCTTAGCACCCTCCCAACTAGTCCTCAGTTGACTTCTCCAAATGTAATCTCTTCGTTTCTTTGAAACCATTACTATTTATTCTCACAATAGCATGACAATTTATAGTCTTTGGGCTTGATTACGGAATTAAAGATCATTCTAAGTATCCACTTTTTTACTGGCTGGCTAATGGAGATAACCTTTGTAATCCCTTGGGTCTTTGTTGCGATCGAATTTCCAGTTTGTTTACTTTCCGTTGGAAGGTAGCCAGTTCATCTATATTACCTTTAGTTATTTGATTATGATTTTGTCCGCTAATCAGTTGTCCGCTCATCGTTAGCATGTATGGTGATAAAATCTGGAAAGGGGTACGTTTGTTTAAGTATTCTCTGCTGTGACTGGAAATGGCATATCTTAGCTTTACGCACCCTGAGCCATCTCATGTATATTATACTGTTTCTACTGTATATGCTGATGATATTTTCTTCTGTGCTATCCTTTTTGTACAATTGACCTTGTGATACAATAACATCTTTTTTCTGATTTAAAAAAAAAGAATCTTATAATTATTTTCTTGGGTTTTGAGTCTATAGAGCTAGAGTGGGTCAGCTAGTATAGGTGTGCTAATTGGTCCCCAGAGAATTCACACCCTAAATCATACTCTCACTCATGGATAGAGGCTGGTTTAACTGTGGGGGAGGTCAGAGTGAGCAACTTATATAACTCTGAAATCATATGAGGTATAGGTTCTTCAGCACTAAACAAACGTTCAAACTGGGTAAGGGCAGACACTGCCCGTATTGGACGTTCGCAAGCTAAGAAAAAATTTAAATTATGGAGCTGTTGTACCTCTAGAAGTCCATGGAGAAGCTACCGTGAAGTTCTCCAAGAGTTTATAGAGAGAGAAGTCTCCCATCCATAAATTTACCACAACAGGCTTTGCCATCTGGTGCCCAGGCCCAAAAAAAAGCCATGTTTTCTCCTGGCAGGAACCAGGTAAAACTCCCCAATGATGTCAACTGGTATACAGAGGGTGTCAAAGAGAGCAGGCAGTTGATACAATCCCAGACCCTTAGAGTATGGGTCGTGAAAGGTGACACCGCATCCGACAAGCCCCTGTACTCCCGAGGTAAGCATGGGGCATACAATAGGTTATACCCTGCCATGAACTTCTCTACAGTGACCCACAGCTTAGTTTTGGTATGGTGCCGCCAGTTGAGAATTGTCTGTAGGACCACTGCTCTATAATATTGTTTGATGTCAGGTACACCCAAGCCACCCGATTGTATAGAGCGTTTTAACACTCACATGGCTATTCATGGTTTTTGTCCAGACCAGATAAAATCAGTAAACAAACTCGTGAGCTGAGCAAAGAACTCTTAAGGCAAAGACACAGGTACCACCTGCAGGAAAAAATGATCCTACTGAGGATGTTCATCTAAATTACATTTTTTTGTCCTAGCCGGGAGTAAGCAGTCTTATTCCAAAACTGTATGTCTTTGCGAATTGAACTTGGCAAGGGAGTATAGCTTTGTGTGTACAATGTCTCAGGCTTGTCAGTAAGGTTGATCCCCAGATATATCAGGGAGGATTTCGCCCAGGTAAATGAAAAGGCCTGTTGCAGGTTAGTGGCTAAGGTGGAAGGTAAGGTAATAGGTAAAACTTCGGATTTAGTATAGTTAATCTTAAAATTAGATGCCAAACCAAAAAGTTGAAGTTCCCTCATCAAATTAGGCAGGGAGACCAGGGGGTCCGTGATGTGGAAAAGATATCGCCCGCGTAAGCCGAGAGCTTATATGCCACTGTGCCTACTGTTACACCTCTAATGTTCAGGTTCGCTCTAATGACCCTAAGAAATGGCTCCAACGCTAGGGTAAAGAGGAAGGGGGAAAGTGTATACTCTTGTCTCGTGCCATTCCTAATAGGGAACCTCTGGGAGAGCCTAATATTAACCCAAACCTGGGCACTTGAGGAAGTATATAGAGCCGAGATCCAACTTAGCACATGCGGACCAGACCCAGAGTCTCCACTACTGTGGTTAGATATGACCAGTCAACACAGTCAAACACTTTTTCTGTGTCAATAGATAAAATGAGATAGAGCAAAGGTGTTTGATGAGCGCGCACCCAGTGGATTAACTGAATAGCCCTAAGATAGCTGTCCCTAGCCTCTCGAAACCTGTCTGATCCAGGTGTATCACTGATGGCAGAAGATACTTCAATTGATTTGCAAGAATCTTTGCAAACATTTTGAGAACTGCATTCAACAAAGAAATAGGGAGATAATTTTGGGGTAGAATATGATCCTTGCCCTCATTTGGAAAAAATGTGATGTGGGCCTACAAAGCTTCAGAGGGATTAGGCTACCTGTTGCAATCAAATTGATGTATCTGCACATTGGGGTCAGTAATAGCGGCAGATATGTGGCGTAGTAGGCCTTTGTGTAACCTTCTGGTCTAGGGCTCTTACCATTAGGTAAGGATTGAACTGTGGCTTCTACCTCTGTAGAGGTAATAGGGGACTCCACAATTGGCCGTTCTGCTGTCAGGGATGGGGGCACTTAAAAAAAAATAATAATATTCTTTATTTTATTTTTACTGTCCCTTTAATTTTTTTTTCCCTTTTTATTCCTATCACAAGAAATGTAAACATAGAGGTGAGGAGAGACGATCTTGTTTCCTGGGCTCGCCGCTAAGAATGGTAAACCCAAGAAACGGCTTCTAAAAGCGATCCAGCGGCTAATCAGTCACCGGGATCGCTTTTATCTGAAAGGGAATTGCCTGCTGAAAGAAAAAAAAGGGTTATAGCTGATAGCTTTAGCCATAACCCCGGTAAACCACTTCAAACCTGTAGGGTAAATGTATGATGGGGGTCTTGGAAGTGGTTACAATTGTACTTTGTAGTTGATCACAGTCTTCTCTCACACTCAAGTTGCAGATCTCAAAGCCTAGAAGCCTTTTCTCTCCCCTGCTCAGGCTCCTGTATCAAGGTATCTGCCCACATGCCTTTGAGGAATGTTTGCTTGTCTTGCTGAGTCCTCCAGGGTTTCCCTCCTCACAGTATGAATGTCCAGGCTTCCCTCTGTTAGCTTCCACATTAAATCCTTTAATTAGGCATCTTTTTGGCTGCCCTTTCTGGTGTTCATGCACCCCATTGTGCAGTTTCCCAACTTTGCTTAGGTTTCTTGGATGCTAGGATCTCACAGTTTCCCTGGTAGCACCACATCATTGAAAATGCTAACCCATTCAATCTCACACTCCTCTCCCCTGTGGATTAATTTTCTATCACATATGATTACACCACTTGCCATTTTTAACTTTCTTTAGTACTACAGCATTGAAAAAGTATTCATATCCCTTGAAATTTTCGAAATTTTGTCATGTTTCAACCAAAAACGTAAATGTATTTTATTGGGATTTTATGTGATAGACCAACACAAAGTGGCACATAATTGTGAAGTGGAAGGAAAATAATAAATGGTTTTCAACATGTTTTACAAATAAATATCTGAAAAGTGTGGCGTGCATTTGTATTCAGCCCCCCTGAGTCAATACTTTGTAGAACCACCTTTCGCTGCAATTTGGGTATGTCTCTACCAGCTTTGCACATCTAGAGAGTGAAATTTTTGTCCATTCTTCATTGCAAAATAGCTCAAGCTCTGTCAGATTGGATGGAGAGTATCTGTGAACAGCAATTGTCAAGTCTTGCCACAGATTCTCAATTGGATTTAGGTCTAGACTTTGACTGGGCCATTCTAACACATGAACATGTTTTGTTCTAAACCATTCGATTCGAGCTCTGGCTGTATGTTTAGGGTCGTTTTTCTGCTGGAAGGTGAACCTCCGCCCCAGTCTCAAGTCTTTTGCGGACTCTAACAGGTTTTCTTCTAAGATTGCCCTGTAATTGGCTCCATCCATCTTCCCATCAACTCTGACCAGCTTCCCTGTCCTTACTGAAGAAAAGCATCCCCACAACACGATGCTGCCATCACCATGTTTCATGGTGGGGATGGTGTATTCAGGGTGATGTGCAGTGTTAGTTTTCCACCACACATAACATTTTGCTTTTAGGCCAAAAAGTTAAATTTTAGTCTCATCTGATCAGAGCACCTTCTTCCACATGTTTGCTGTGTTCCCCACGTGGCTTCTCACAAACTGAAAAAGGGAACTCTTATGGCTTTCTTTCCACATTGGCTTTCTTTATGCCACTCTTCCATAAAGGCCAGATTTGTGGCGTGCACAAATAATAGTTTTGCTGTGGACAGATTCTCCCACCTGAGCTGTGATTCTCTGTAGCTCCTTCAGAGTTACCATGGGCCTCTTGGCTGCTTCTCTGATTAATGCTCTCCTTGCGTGGCCTGTCAGTTTAAGTGGACGGCCATGTCTTGGTAGGTTTGCAGTTGTGCCATACTCTTTCCATTTTTGGTTGATGGATTGAACAGTGCCCCGTGAGATGTTCAAAGTTTGGGATATTTTTTTTTTAACCTAACCCTGCTTTAAACTTCTCCACAACTTTATTCCTGACCTGTCTGGTGTGCCTTTTATAATGCTGTTTTTCACTAAGGTTTTCTAACAAACCTCTAAGGGCTTCACAGAACAGCTGTATTTGAACTGGGATTAAATTACACACAGGTGGACTCTATTTACTAACTAGGTGACTACTAACGGCAATTGGTTACACTAGATTTTACTTAGAGTAAAGGGGGCTGCATACAAATGCATGCCACACTTTTCAGATATTTATTTTGCTTTCACTTCACAATTATGTGCCACTTTGTGTTGGTCTATCACATTAAAACCCAATAAAATAAAATTACGTTTTTAGTTGTAACATGACAAAATGCGGAAAATTTCAAGGGGTGTAAATACTTTTAGAAGGCACTTTACTTTTTCCAAGGGATCTCATGGCCTGCATGATCAGTAGAGATCAGTTCACAAGTGTGCCTCTTTTCTTCCTTGGAAGGAAGTATTCTCCCGGCGGGTACAGCTTCCCCCACCCGTGGTTCCAGGAAAGTAATTTGCACCATGTATGGCCTGCCTAAGTCCATAGGCTTTTGTGGGATGAGGATCCTGGAAAATAGATCCTCTTTTGCGAATGAACTGCACTTTCATCCCTTCTTCTCTGTCAGGCTTATATTCCTAATGTTTGTACTAGGATTCCTACTTTTAGCTCATTGATGTAGGATTCTCCTCTTTGCAAAGCTTTTGTTTTGATTCCTAGAACTATATATTTAAAGCAGTATTAAACCCAAAAACAAAAATATAATATATTGCAGCTCATCAATCCTTAGATGTGGAAGCTGCATTCGTTTCTTAGATTTTTTTCCATCTGTTTTCACCTGGTGATTTGGCCAATAAAACACCTGTATCAGGGTGCCACACTCTGGATAAAGGAGCACAGAAGCAGCTTTTGGCAGCAACCCTGTTAGTCTAGGGCAGTGATGGTAAACCTTGGCACCCCAGATGTTTTGAAACTACATTTACATAGGTTGGACTTGTGTCTTTTTTCAACCTCACCTACTATGTAACATTTCCCATGATGCTCATGCACTCTGCAGTGTAGTTGAGCATCATGGGAAATGTAGTTCCAAAATATCTGGTGTGCCAAGGTTTGCCATCACTGGTCTAGGGGTAGGGGAGAAGATGCACTACCAGAGTTAGATACACTAAGAAGTTGAAGCCCAACTGTAAGCACCCCTGTTGGTGTTCAAGTGTTTGTAAACTTAAAAAAGAAAATTGGACTGGTTCTTTAATTCATTCAAATGTGATTTGTCATGTTACTATTATATTTCTGCCTGACATTGCTGTTTTACCTGGTTGATCCTGCCTGTGCCGCTCCTCCTTCAAGTAAACCACGGTAAGCATGGCAGCTGATCCATGCTAGTGTAATTAGTTTATTCTTGTGTCATCCCGTTAAAGGTACAGGCATGCTGTGGAAGAGCATAGCACATCTGTATCTTCTGTAGTCAGTACACAGCTGCATCTCCTGCCCATCCCTCCTGTAATTACATACATGCCCCAACACAGGACATGCCCATTGGCAGGTCCATGCATCACTGTGGAAGCTATAGCAATCACATGACTGACACTTCTGAAGCACAAGGAAACCTGTAGGCAAGTTTAAAAAAAAAAAAAAAGCACAGTCAATATAGGCCTAATTTCTTTATTGAAAAATGATTGTATGATTAGTAAGGTTCACAACTACTTTAAATAGTTTGTCCCGGCATTAACTGCTACATCTGCATGAACGTTTTGTTCTGTTGAAAAAAAACAACAGATATACTAGCTGGATCACTAGGTGAAAATGAAAGAAAACCTAAAAAAGAAAACAAATGCAGCCATCACATCTAAGAAATGGTAAGCTGTAGGGCTGAAATAACTAATTTACATAATCAATTACATTTGATAATAATGAGTGTCAACTATTTTCATTATCTATTAGTTAGTCAGCCAATCAGTTGACCTCTTTACAGAATCCATTATTTGTTTACATATCAGGAAACAGGGCAGGAAAAGGAAGTGATTCTAAAGGCAGAAGGTTTTTTTTTTACCTTAAAGCATTCTAGGTATTAAGGTAAAAAACCTTCTCCCCCCTACTCCCCTGTGAATTTACCTGATCCTGATCTCGATCCATTGCTGTGCCCGAGAGCAGCAGCACCGTTCTCTCTCTCCCTCCTCACAGGACTTGGACATTGGCACATGCTGCTATTAGTTACAGCCTGTGAGGAGGGAGCAGGGGGTGGGGCTGAGCTACACTGTGTGTGTCAAAAGAAGGACACAGTGCATCTAGGGTTCAAGCTCACATGAGAACTCTATAGTGAATGGCTTGTTATGGGGGCACTCTGAAGGCAGGAGGAGCCAGAAGCACCGGTAGGGGACCCCAGAAGAGGAGGATCGGTGCTGCTCTGTGCAAAACCATTACACAGAGCAGGTAAGCTTGACAAGTTTTTAATAAAATAAAATCAGTTTACAATCACTTTAAGGGCTCTCTGCAGGAAAGCTCAGCATCTGAACCCAGAGAAGCTGGAACCCAATAGACTGGAGGTAATATAAGGATTTCCAATTAGACTGAAAGTAAAAGTTTACCAGTATTGTGCATTATACACTGCTCAAAAAAATTCAAGGAACACTTTGAAAACACATCAGATCTCAATGGCGAAAAATATTATGCTGGATATCTATACTGATATGGACTGGGTTATGTGTTAGAAACGAAAGAACGCCACATTGTTTGATGGAAATGAAAATTATCAACCCACAGAGGGCTGAACTCAAAGACACCCTGAAAATCAAAGTGAAAAAATTATGCAGCAGGCTAGTCCATTTTGCTGAAATTTCATTGCAGCAACTCAAAATGGTGCTTGGTAGTTTGTATGGCCCCCACGTATGCATACCTGAGGATGTTGGGGCATGATCCTAATGAAACAACGGATGTTGTCCTGGGGTATTTTCTCCCAGGTTTGAACCAGAGCATCACTGGGCACCAGAACAGCCTGAGGAGCAACCTGCCTGCATCAGCTGGACCGAAACATAATGTCCCAGAGGTGTTCTATTGGTTTTAGGTCAGGTGAGTGTGGGGCCCATTCAATAATATCAATTCCTTCATCCTCCAAGAACTGGCTGCATACTCTCACCACATGAGGCCGGGCATTGTCGTGCACCAGGAGGAACCCAGAACCCACTGCACCAGCGTAGGCTCTGACAATGGGTCCAAGGATTTCATCCCGATACCTAATGGCAGTCAGGGTGCCATTGTCTAGCCTGTAGGGGGTCTGTGCATCCCTCCATGAATATGCCTCCCAGACCATCACTGATCCACCACCAAACCAGTCATGCTGAACGATGTTACAGGTAACATAACATTCTCCATGGCTTCTCCAGACCCTTTCATATCTGTCACATGTGCTCAGGGTGAACCTGCTCTCATCTGTGACAAGCACAGGGCGCCAGTGGGGGACCTGCCAATTCTGGTGTTCAATGGCAAATGCCAATCGAGCCCCATGGTGTTGGGCAGTGAGCAGGGCCCACTAGAGGACATCAGGCCAACTCTCATGAAGTCTGTTTCTGATTGTTCAGAGACATTCACACCAGTGGCCTGCTGGAGGTGATTTTGTAGGGCTCTGGCAGTGCTCATCCTGTTCCTCCTTGCACAAGGAGCATATACCGGTCTTGCTGATGGGTTAAGGACCTTCTAAGGCCCTGTCCAGCTCTCCTAGAGTAACTGCCTGCCTCCTGCAATCTCCTCCATGCTCTTGAGACTGTTCTGGGAGACACAGCAAACCTGGCAATGGCACATATTGATGTGCCATCCTGGAGGAGTTGGACTGCCTGTGCAAACTCTATAGGGTCCAGGTATTGCTTCATGCTACCAGCAGTGACCCTGACCAACTGCAAAACTAGTGAAAAACAGTCAGAAAAGATGAGTAGGGAAAAAATTGTCAGTGGCCTCCACCTGTAAAACCATTCCTGTTTTGGAGGTCACCTCATTGTTGCCCATCTAGTGCACATGTTGTTAATTTCATTAACATCAAAGCAGCTGCAACTGATTAACAACCCCCTCTGCTTCTCTAAGTGACCAGATCATATCCCAGGAGTTTAATTGACTCAATGCTATACTTTTATTAAAAAGTGTTCCTTTATTTTTTTTTATTGCGGTGTATTTAAAATGATTATATCCATCCAAATAAGCCTTAAGTACTACTTTAATATAAAAGGTTAATATTTTAAACTGAGCTGCAGCACAGTGGCCAAGACCATATATCGGTTTAACAGGACAGGTTCCACTCAGAACAGGCCTCGCCATGGTCAACCAAAGAAGTTGAGTGCACGTGCTCAGCGTCATATCCAGAGGTTGTCTTTGGGAAATAGACGTATGAGTGCTGCCAGCATTGCTGCAGATGTTGAAGGGGTGGGGGGGTCAGCCTGTCAGTGCTCAGACCATACGCCGCACACTGCATCAAATTGGTCTGCATGGCTGTTGTCCCAGAAGGAAGCCTCTTCTAAAGATGATGCACAAGAAAGCCCCCAAACAGTTTGCTGAAGACAAGCAGACTAAGGACATGGATTACTGGAACCATGTCCTGTGGTCTAATGAGACCAAGATAAACTTATTTGGTTCAGATGGTGTCAAGCGTGTGTGGCGAAAACCAGGTGAGGAGTACAAAGACAAGTGTGTCTTGCCTATAGTGAAGCATGGTGGTGGGAGTGTCATGGTCTGGGACTGCATGAATGCTGCCGGCACTGGGGAGGTATAGTTCATTGAGGGAACCATGAATGCCAACATGTACTGTGACATACTGAAGCAGAGTATGATCCCCTCCCTTTGGACACAGGGCAGTATTCCAACATAAAGACCACAAACACACCTCCAAGACGACCACTGCCCTGCCTAAGTAGCTGAGGGTAAAAGTGAAGGACTGGCCAAACATGTCTCCAGACCTAAACCCTGTGGGGCATCCTCAAATGGAAGGTGGAGGAGAGCAAGGTCTCTAACATCCACCAGCTCTTTGATGTCGTCATGGAGGAGTGGAAGAGGACTCCAGTGGCAACCTATGAAGCTCTGGTAGACTCCATGCCCAAGAGGGTTAAGGCAGTGCTGAAAAATAATGGTGGCCACACAAAATATTGACACTTTGGACCCGATTTGAACATTTTCACTTAGGAGTGTACTCACTTTTGTTGCCAGCGGTTTAGACATTAATGGCTGTGTGTTGAGTTATTTTGAGGGGACAGCAAATTTACACTGTTATGCAAGCTGTACACTCACTACTTTACATTGTAGCAAAGTGTCATTTCTTCAGTCTTGTCACATGAAAAGATATAATAAAATATTTACAAAAATGTGAGGGGTATACTCACTTTTGTGAGATACTGTAAATATTCAAGAATACATTTCTTGTCTTTTTTTAAAATGTACATATTAACTAAATTGTACACCGCACTTTTTGTTGATGTTTCTATCTGATTAATTGAAACAATTAGCAGCCAACTAATTGATTATGAAAATAATTGTTAGTTCCAGCCCTAGTAAGCTGCAATATAATAAATGTTTGCTTTAATAATTGTACAAACAGGTATGTACTCTGGGTATCGTTCCCCTGAAACACATATGGGTGTGAATTGAAAGGATCCAACATTTTGGTCCTGATGTGCTTGTACTCTAAATTACAGCATCTCTTCCTACTCTTCCGTGCAGCTTCTGATCTTCTTGAAAGGATTCAGGGTTACTACCCTTTTATTTTTACCAGATATGTTTTTTTCCCACTCATCAGTTGGATTTTCTGCTGAAGTTTTTCTCACATCCATGTACTGTATGTCTTTTAGAGATTACTTGTCTTATCAGGTATCATCCATATAATATGAATGTGACAACAAATTGTGCAACAGCCGAAGGCAACTAAGCAGCAAGCACAATATACCATTGGTGAAAACCATGTGTAAGAAGTGCTGGTCTATTTTGGTCAAATAAACACTATAGATTTCATTTACGCAAATCTACAGTGAAAGTAATTCACGTATAAAGGTAGAGTTCCAGACAGAGTGCATAAAAGTGAAATTCCGAACTTGGTGTACACCAAAAATAAGTCCAAAAAATGTCCAAACAAAAAATCTCTCAAACTTTGTGCTGATAAACTCTCCAAGTGAAAACCCCCACTGTCCTGTTAAGGGCTAATGCTCACCTTCGATAATGACCATCACTACAAAGGTCACAAACAGAGTTTTTTGGCACCAGGACCGAGAGGACACTTGAAGATGGAATTTGCAATGGCTTTGCCTTTCAGTATGATACAGCCTGCATGAATGACCAGCACATCTCAATGGAACCACAATGCCCAGCTCCACAAATTCATCATCAGACTCTGTTATCAAGGGGATACATCCAGCATTAAAGCTCATTAAGGCATGAAAAGGAGCATATTGCTCATGCAGAAAACAATTTTATTAAAACCAATAAATTATTCTCACATGTATATAGCAATATAGGAAGAAAAAAAGGCTTCTGATGATGTCAGACACAACGAAATGCATTGGGTGGAGCTTAGTAATCCTGGAGTGAACAAACTTTTGGCTAGAGGGATCAGAGCTTTGTATTGCATTTCTGGGTTTACTCCTCCAAGACAGCGCTGTTATCTATTATAAGCAACTATTATGAGCAGCAGTTTTTCTTCCTAAATACATGTGAGTGTAATTTATTGGTTTTGATAAAAATGTTTTCTGCATAAGCAATATGTTCTTTTTCTTGCGTTTACCTAATGTAAGCAGACCGTTAGGCCCCACTAACGCAACACATTACCATGTGTTAAGGCAGCAAATGTTTTGATTCATTTGTTTCTAGAGAAATTCACCCTCTGTTAGTCCTGGGTACCATTGTCACTGGAGCAGAAAGTGACTGAAAAAAAAGTTTCATCTTCAATACACTTTAATATGTAATATTTTAAATTTACCTATTTTAAAAATATATATATATATATTTTTAGCCCTTAGTATTATAAGGAGTAAAATTTTGAAAAGTTGACTGCACATTTCCTTTCTTTTTTTATTTTTTTATATATATTTTTTACTTTCATCTTCTATAACGGAGGGCAACTGGGGACAGCAAATTATAAGGGCCATTGATTTGTATAGTAGCTGGTAAGGCAGTGATCCCTTGTAATATGACATGACACGTCTTTTACATAATGTCCCTGGTCTCCATCCATACCTTTGGCATACAGTCTATGACCATCACTTGTAGTATGTCATTTGATGATAGAAGGATAGCAATTAAGGCCCTTTATATCTTCTTAGTCTACCACCCTTGGTATATAGATGACCTGCTTGTTGACAAAATATTTTTTGGAACACTTTAACAATGATTCATTGTTCATACAATCTTTGTATTTGCACCTAGATGTACTGTATATAACTATATACTACAAACCTTCATAATCTACATAATCTGCACTCATCCTAGAACAACTTTAGTTCACAGAAGATAAACTTGTTCTCTGAAAACACCAACCCAGTCCCCAAGATCATTCACAGAAGATAAAGCAATATTTACGGCATTGTAAAACTTGGGAATTCGAGAATAAAGTAGTTTATCGATTTATTATTTTTCAAGGTGAGTTTCAGTAAAATAGCCACGTGATGTTCATTTGTATATACATTGATCACAGCTTGTCAGTCAAAATAAATAAGTGGCAATATAATAACTTAAGGACAATATAAAATAAATATGCTATTTAAATAAATATATAAATATTTAAATAATACATAGCAAAAATAAATAAATAATGCAAACAACATCTAACTATAGTTCTGCAGTCACACGCTGCAGAAGGTTTAACAAATCAGCAAGGAAAATCTTGACAGTCTTCAGTTCTCTGGGAAAGTCACATTGATTGCACATCTCCTACAAATAAAAAGATAAATATGTCAGTCTTTTTAGCAGCAGCAAAATATTGTACTGTATATTATTGTATTGTCTGAATTAATAAACCAAGAATGTCTGACATAGAAACCTAACATTTCAGAAGCTTGCATCGTCCATCTATTAGTTAAGCTAATATATGGTATCACATGAATACCAAACGAAATATTTAGCAGATAGTTAAAGTGTTACTAAACCCATAACCGTAAAATCAGTCTGTATATGCAGTATAACAAGCATGCTTCTTATACTCACGGTGGAACCTAAGGGGTTTATCCTCTACATTATGTAAAAAGGCTGTTTGATCCTGGCTTCTCTGATCCACCTCTCCTTCCACTGTCCCCTGATAATTTCCTCATTACACAGATCCTATGGAGTCAGGCTGTATATGCTCAGTTTGGTGTGTATTGCTAGAAAAGTGTTTTTTTTTCATTAGAGAGCGCATGTGACCAGCACAGGGCCAATCAGCACTATCCAGGCAGAGGGTCAAGGGTCTTGCAGTCTCATAGGGCAGTCTGAAATCTCCTACAAGCTTTAACCAGTGCTTGGCTGGACACTGCTAGAAGTCACAAGACTGCTATATACTGCTGATGAGAAAAGGTAGTTAGCAGTTTATATTTAAAATTGTTCCCTTGTCAATTTCTATGTAAAGTCAACAGTGGGTATTTGAATAATTTAAGTTAGAAATGTCACTTTACTTTTTTTTTTTTGCTCGCACTGTTACTTGTAGTAGTGCCTCTGTAAATGGAGAGCTTTACTTCAGCCATAAGTGCTAATACTGAAAGTATAAGGTGTCTTTACAACACGTCAGTGACCACAGCCTTGAGAGATACTTTGTGTGGTCACTTGAAAACAGGAAGTTGCTCTCCCTAGAAAGCACAGCTCTTTTAAGTAGAACTATGGCCTCCCAATAGTTAACAAATAAAAAAAATAATCAGCATCTAGTTATTAGTACATCTGCACAGGCCCCCTGCAAAGTCCCACAAATGCCTGCCAATGGCGTCCACCAGTGCAGCTTCCTGTGGTGGTGTGGGAAGCATCTTGCACTGCTCCTGAAGTTAGAGCAGTGACACCACTCTTATGTAGGCTTTTCCTGTTTGCACATCAGTGGGATTAAAAACGTTGCCAGTGGTGTGGCTATTGACTGATTCACAAGTTTGTAGTGTATTCTGTTTACTTTTATGAGGCTTGTGCATCACATATTAACTGGATTTAGTATCAGTTTAGACTTCCATACAGGAGCCTTTAGTTGTGCTTTACACAGAATGTACAGACACACTATGGGGTTGATTTATTAAAGGCAAATCTACTTTGCTCTACAAGTGCTTAGCAAGTGCACTTGGAAGTGCAGTCGCTTTAGATCTGAGGGGAAGATCTGAAATGAAGGGAATCTCTGCTGATTTTATCATCCAATCATGTACAAGCAAAAATGCTGTTTTTTTATTTTGCTTTCATGTTACCTATAGATCTACAGCGACTGCACTTCCAAGTGCACTTGTAGTGCAAAGCGGATTTGCTTTAAGAAAATAAACCCCCCGTCTTTAAAGGTATTTTTTATGATTCAGTGTAGTGTCAGCTATTTACAAATACGCAAAATATTACAAAATTATAAGGCGCTGTATAACACCGAGCCCCCAGTGAGGCTTTGAAATTGTGCTACTTCAGCGTGATTTGCACTGCTGATTGCATTGCGTCTTGCAACTGCAGTCTATACAAGTCGCAATGAAATCAGCAAAACATAGTGCAGGAACCTTTTTCATAATCGCTGCGACATGAGTCACAGCGATATGAACAGTTCTATTGCTGGAAATGGGATGCAACTTGTCATGCGATTTCAAACTGTCAAATTCTATGACAAGTCGCATCAGTGTGAACGGGGGCTTAGCATTTCAGTAGTTTCCAAACATTTTCCTAGAACTGCAGCTTCATGCAAATAATTCTGCATTGGGTAAACTTACATCTCTATACTATACATCTCTCTGCAGGTAATGCTGCTCATTGAACTGTGGGTGGTGGAGGAATATACATAATGTTCTATATGATTATATTCTATATAAAAAGACTGCAAGAGACTTTAGTGGATAGAGGTGGAATTCGTTAGCATTCAGAATTAGAGGCTTGAGATTAGTTGTTCCTCAAAGACAACATTGTAAGTAACCGGACAAAATAAAACAGGGAATAATATGTGACCCATATCATTAATGTGGTGTGAAATACCACTAGGTGATAAGAAAAAAATGTGCAACTAATGAATGTGATGAAAATGGTGATCAGCGACAAGCCTAAATCGCTAGAATCGCTGTGCAGTAAAAATCAAGCCTAAATCGCCTATGTAGTGCTAGCTTCTTATATGTCTTGGATGTGCCAAGGTTTCCCTGTCTTAATTTATTAATTTTTTAAACTTACCGGTAAACGTAAAAATTCCAGGCTGTTGCCCAACTGTGCTTAACCCTGCTCCCCCCCCCCCCCTTCTAAATCCTTTTCTAACTACCCGAGGGCACTCTGATCTGGTCATGTGATCTCTCCAGCGGCCGGCTTCAGGGGAAAGTAGACATAGGCGAAAACAAATAGAATGCCTGGGCAGTAACGTTACCCAAAGGCTTCTGTTGTCGACTGTCCCTCCTCTACCCTGAAGCCACTGCTAGGAGCCGATCACATTACCAGATCGGAGCATTCTGAGAATAGGTAAGCATATTCCTTTCACAGGGTATTTAGAATAGGACTTAGAAGATGGGTGGGAGCAGGCTTAAGCATAGTTGGGCAGTGTCCTTGAAATCCACTTTTAAGTGAGAGAAAAAAAAATTTAAGTTCTCACCAGAACAAGAATAGAGGAGAAATATTTCAACTGGGACACTTGTTGCACTGACAATCGTCAGAGAGTGGACTTCCTTCACTTTAGAGAAACTTTTTCACTTCCTGTCTTTGGGATAGGAAGTGAAAACTCCTCAATGAGACAGAGATGGCCAAAAAAAGAGAGTTTAAACTCAAATTTCTTACTTTATTTAAAACTAAAGGAAAAAGTTTAGGCTGTACATATATTTTAACATATTTATATATGCTGGAAAACAAATTACAATAACCTGCTGTAGAGAAAGAAAGTCAGGATTGTCTAGCTTGTTTTGTAAAAAAGGTTATAAAATAATTACCTTTGGTTTGACTTCTTGATGTAAAGTTTTTACCTAAAAGTATGAAAGAAACAGTTACCTTTGAGAATCTGGAGCAAGACAATTTAAAGGCTAATATTATGCTTGTTCTGTGAATTATTTCCTTTTCTGGTGGGTCCTAATTAAAAACCGATCCTGTCTGACCTGAACCCAAATTAATGACCTGTTATTGTGCAGCTTATGCTTTATCTGTGATTAACGCTAAGTTTAAACTTAGGGGTAATCATAATTATGGGAACATGGTACCGCAGCATTCTGGTTTAAAGGTCAATAAACATCCTTGTAGCTGAGTTATCTGACCTAACATCCTGCATTTGAGATATACAGAGAAATAAGGGGGGAAAAAACAAAGTCTCCCTTCTGAAAAGGTGCTTCTATTTTACCATGTAAGACTAAGAACTTTTCATTACAATAGGGCCGTGCTCAAGATCTCTCTTGTGGAAATGGTTGTGAAAAGTATTCAGGTGGAAGTTGCGATTGTCAAGATGGAAACCTAAAATATGCTGGTGGCAGCAGCAGTGGGGGTAACTAAGAAGTTAAGCTCATGATTTATTACAGAGACACTAGAAAGCAGTAGTAAGGCCAGTTGTGTAAGCAAATATTGGCACATGAGAAAAGCTTGAAAATGTCATTGTGAAAGACGTTAGATTGGTCCTATACATGTTTTACAAAACCATTTGGCACCTTGAAAGTAAAGGCAGACCCGTGTGAAGGCTGTGCTAAATTAGAGCTTGTAATTCTTGAGCATAGGAAGGAGAAAAGTAGGACACTGTAAATTCAAAAACTGTGATCTCCTGGGGGAGGAAACCTTGGTTTACATGGAAGCTATAATTGAAGCTGAAGTTACTGTGGTGGTTGTCTATCTCTATAGTGGCAAGGCTATAGGAGTTTATAAATTATGTCTAGGGTTGGACAATGGGTAGCTTGGCTAACATATTTAAATATTACATTGCAACTGACCAAAGTGCGTATTACAACTATTGGAGTATCCAGGCTCCCAGGAAAGTTTATGCTAGGGTACTAGGAAGGAGAGGTCCACCCAATGGCTGAACTTCAGCATTCATGAGAATAATGCAGTGTTTTTAAATAAGGCTGTTTGTGAGGGCATATGGCAATATGTCTGTATTTTGTTGGGAAGATCTCACTTCACTTCCTGTACCAGAGAGTCAACAAGGATTAAGAAGAAATCTTTCCACTGTGAGAGGGAATCCCCTTAATGATGGTTCTCTGACTAGATGTTTTCATTGGACAATTTTCCCTCTAGTACTTTTGCAGTAAAAACTGTAAAATTTGGGATTTCTTATCACATTCTGCTCTGCTAATAATTGTCAACAGTGCAAATATAATGAATCACCCCAATGGGGATACAGATAGCAGTTACAATTCTGTCAGGGGTTCCCTCACCTAGAAATATACTACAAAGCCACACTAGTAACACAGTTATTGGATTGGATATTTCATCTAAGACAAACTATGAGTCCCTGTAGAATCTGCATCAACTACAGTTCCTCTGACCTCACTACCATGGGTCCTTCCAAAGAATTTTCCTCCCTCTGCCACCTCTTCAATCTGCATATCTTCCCTGTTACAAGTGTGGGCCGCATTGCTGAAAGGGCCTCAAATTTCCTTGTACGTGTCCTATGACTCCTACCATGGGTAACCTGGCTTTCTCCTCAGGCTATAAAACTATCACAGTTTTGAAGTGCTAACATTGGAATCTATGCACACTCTGCGAAGCCTTGCAAACTGGCTGTCTGGAACCCTTTCACCATTTTTGGCAGCTGATCAAGCACCCCTCCCAGGTCATTGGCTTCATTACCTCCATGAAATGCTTTATCTCCATATGCGATATCTATAGGAACCTTACACAATTTGAAGCTCTTTGTTTACAGTCCCAGACCCCTACCCACATTATTTTCCAACTGTAGGCTATACTCTTGTCTCTGAATTTTCCTCCTTGCATTGATTCTCAGCATGGGAGAGGGACCTGAACTCGCATTTCACTGATGAAGACCTCCAAAAATAATTTATAGTAGTGCACAAACTAAGAACTATAAAATACTTGCACTAGGGTATAGGTGACCTGTCCTCTTGCATAAAATATTTCCCTCAGTACCTGATTACTGTTGACAATGTCTGACAGAGTCCTGCCCCTGGATCCTACCCTTCTGGACAAAGACCTTTATGATATATAAACAGGTAACAGGTCTTTCTGCTAAGGGGCACCTGAAATCGCCCTTCTCTCTATATTCCGGGGATCAATCTCGAATGGGGTCAGTTGAGATGTATTAAGAGAGTTATTTTAACTACCTGTGTTATTTTACAATGTGATTCCTGTCAAAATTTTAAATTTACAGATGTAAGTATTGCAATGGTTTGGACATGGATATTTTAATATTAAAAGCCTGTATTTCATGTCATTGATGTATATTTAATCTCAACCCTAAAAGGCCTGTATTTCTCCTCTCCTCAGTAGACACCTCATAGACACACAATTATTGCCAGGTAAAAGCTAGAGATATGTTAAGGAACGATAATATGACTGATGATTGGTATGATTCTATCCCTGTTAGTTCTGATTGCCTTGAGAAAGCCTGCAGATTGTAAAGATGGTTGTTGGCAGGATGGATTTGAGCAGTTTTAAAAATATGCCATTTCTTGCTACAGATTAAAGAAGAGTGGGTGAAGCTGGGGGTGCATTTGTGAGATTGTATTCTGTATATAATTCCCAGTGTTGGGAATTCTAATATCCCTGAGTTGGCCCAGATCTCAGATTGGGTGTACCTGGCCACTAATCTACTGAGTGCTGTGCAGGATTACTTTGTATATACTGTAAACATTTGAAGACAAAAGTTCATCTGTAATCCTATTTTAAGCTTATTTTGTAGTGGAACAGCACTGTAGCCATACCATAGAACTATTGAGGTTAATATATGAAAGTAAGTTTACATTTTACTAGTAATATTTTACAGCATGACGATTTAGAATGCCCGAACACTGAAAGTACAGAAGTGAAATGAAAGAGAAAAAGGAGTGGCCACACCACAGATTTCCCATGCAAAGAACGGCTGACCCTCATATGTGACTTAAATCAAGACTGTGGCTTTACGCACATTAGTTATTAATTTGTAGTCATCCTACACAAGGAACTTTACATAAATGAGTTAACATTCATAGGTACAAGTGTAACTTCTATATGTATAAAATAAATTAGATTCCTGCATGCCGGGAATTATTTTATATAATTGTCTATTCATATATTGCAACCTGCAGTATTGTAAAGAAGTTCTAGAAGTCTTGATAAAAGGGACATTTATCAAACAAATTAGCAAAAAACTTGGACCTAAATTAGGCTTGTCTAAAGTATATGCAAGCTATTGTGTGTATTTGCAACCCCTGGGCCTAAAACTCTGGGCAGTAGAGACAGTTTGGCACATATCAGCAACAGATTGTTCACTGTTTGTGAGAGTTTTCCCTGTAAACACAAGCAAAATGAAGAAGTGGCCTGGGCCAGGTTTTATATTGTCACAATGCTACTTTAGAGCAGCAGAGTCTAGAATATACAAATAAATAGTAAATATGTATTGTGTTCCTCCTTAGTATTATCTTGCTGTGCCACAGAATTGATTTATGTTGTATGTATTGTTTTTTTTTTTTTGTTTGAATAAACCTTTTTTGTCTAGTATGTATTGCTTATTTGTCTCATTTTGTATGCCTGCATGCAAGCAACAAAGACTTGTTACATTTATGAGGTGAACTATAGAATACACATCACAATCAATGCAAAAGAACTAAAAAGTAAATAGTTTGGCTAGTATTTTGTTCTCTTACCAAATAGGTATGTATATTGGTATTAATGTCTCCAAACATTTTTTTTTCATTTATTTGTCTATGAAATTTAAGAGAATCCTGTATACGATCCAGCACGTCAACAACACAGGCGAGGGCATTCAATGAGCAGTTTTCCTAAAAGCACAATTATGAACAGTCATTTTAAGGTATATAATGAAATACTGCAATTGACTAATGCTACTGTATACATTCAGAATCCTATCTTTGTGTACAATGACATACTGTACTAAAGAAGTACAGGTATTATTTTCAATTATCCATATACTGTGAAATAAAAAGGAGGAATTTTTGACAGCTGTTGACAACAAGATTGGTGCTTCATGTAGACATTGATAAATAAACCCAATTGTACATACATATACCAGTATGGATTAAAATTTAAATGTATGGACTGTAAATTATTTATTTTTGAAGAACAAATGTTCTGGCTACACATGCTGTGTTTTTCGTATGTTAAGAAAGAAAACATTTTAAAATCTGTCCCGAAAAAAAATAAAATAATGTATAATACCTTAGGGTAGACCACAAACCCTTAAAGACATAGTGGGGTTCTTTTATTAAAACTGGAGAGTGCAAAATCTAGTGCAGCTCTGCATAGAAATCAATCAGCTTCTAGATTTTTTTGCCAAAGCTTAATTGAACAACCTGAAGTTAGAAGCTGATTGGCTAACTTCAGGTTGTTCAATTAAGCTTTTGCCAAAAAAAACTCTCCAGTTTTAGTAAATCAATGTACAGAACTGAGACATCCCTGAAATGTGAAGAAAAAAAATTGCTGTGGAACTCAGTTGGTCTTTACAAAGAAAATTGCATGGCAACTTAAGTGGTTAATGAAGAGATATATATAAAAATTATATAATTATGTGTATGGCCAACTTCCGTGCTGAGTAGAGCAATATACAAGAGTGCTTTAATAGAACCTGTGTCTCTGATAAGCAAATGAACATCAGAGTATACTTTCATTCACAGGTTAACAAAAACACAACATGCCAAACCACAAGTTCCTCAAAGCACTGGGCTTGCTCACATACACTTGCAGAGTTCAAGTATTTTGATTGTATAAGCCTGTTAGAATTCTGAGAATATGTAAAGGGCTACACTATCCTAGGTAACTGTATTGTAATACATCATTTCTTAAAAAGGAAATTAGTTTAATAGGTTTAGCATTAAAACAAAAAGTACTATTATAGAACAATGTTACAGTATAAATAGAAATACCAAGATGGACAGATTCAAATATCTGTCCATTTTCACATTTTTTAGAAGATTGTAAGGAATACTTGACAATGGTCACATAGAAGCACCAAAACATTGTTTATTGCATAATCTTGTCAACTTATCAACTGTAAAAAAAAAGCACCACCTTTTTATCTTCAGTTAGTTTCAGAATAACCTTTGCAGCAAAGAGTCTGAGGTAAGAGGCCTGCTAAGGTTATTCACGCCCAACTGCCTGAATCCATGTTGATACCAAGTGAAACCATTTTTTGGCCAACTCAGTAGTATTAAAGCCCAACTCTGGACACCATAATTTTAATAGTTTAGTATGTGCTGGTATATATTTACCTCGGCTGCGTATTCATTTCTTACAAGATTTTAGAAAACTGCCCTAAAAGATTTGTTTAGTCTTCCAGAACAGTACTCCAGGTCAGCAGATCTTCAGGTCGGCAAGCACCCCACTAGTGTCATGTGTATGCCCCATCTCCACTTTGCTGTTCACAAAACGAACAACCACATTTAAACACATACTTGCACCTCTGAAGCTGTTATAATTATGGTACCCAGAGTTGGGCATTAAAAAGCAAGCTTTCAAAACACATAAGACAAGATACAATGGGATTGATTTACTAGTACTGGAGATTACAAAATATGTTGTAGCCTTTCATGGGAGCCACTCAGCTTCAAACGTCAGCTTGTTTAAGTAAGCTTTAACCAAAAAAAAAAAAAACTGGAAGCTGATTGGTTTCTGTGCAGAACTGCACCAGATTTTGCAGTCTTCAGTTTTAGTTAATCCACCCCAATGTCTGCCAGCAATACCCTAGTTGGTTTTAAAGTTTTGCATTAGCCAATAAGCGGTATTAATATAGCTCATGTTGTAGATGGCTAAATCAGTAGATTCTGTGTATATATTGTAATAGTTTATGCTTTTCAATAAATATATACAATTAGTTTTATTTAGTTTCCATGTTATTAAAACTATACATGTATTGCGACTAAGTTGCAAGAATAAAATGTATTGTATTGTATATGTATAACCTTGCAGGCAACGAAACAGAAATAACAGTAATTCCAGTACAAATATTATTAAAGGGAAAGACAATGTAAATTTAAAATTACTTTATCAGTCTGCCTAATTTCCTTAAGATTAAGGTAGGAATACATATTCTGGACAAGGCAAGCAAAAAATAAAGACTTACTGGAATGTTTTGCGGCACTCTGTATTTTCTAATAATCGTTTTTATCTAGGAACATCAAAATAAAAGATTTAATCAATTTAGGAAAAGTTAGTGATAAACGGGTACAAATCCCCAAAAGGTTCAAAAAGCTGCAAAAATGTACTTACGTTTGTCGATTCTTTCAATGCTTTGACATCTTTCATTGCAGCACTTAGAATATTAATTCTGTTGTCAGCAGCACCCGAGGACTCTTGTGAAAAAAGAAGCAGAGTTACCACCAGCAAACCAAATGCTTGAATCTTGCACATTGTAATTAAGTATCCAGTTAATCAGCTTGGAGCTACTATGCAAATAATGCTTACATGATCAATGCAGGTACCAAAGGAGAATTTATATGAATATTTGTGGAAATAAATTATGAGGGTGGGAAGAGAAAGTTTAGATATTACAAGTAGTTGTAGACAGCTTTAAATGTGAGGCCATAAATGTTACTTTCTTTTCCCTCCTTGATGACTCTTTGGAATTTCTTCTCAAGTTTTAGCAGCACAGAATGGATGTAGGTAAAATCCCTCATGGTTATTAGTAACCCACACTGACAGTCTTCAACTTTTCTTTTCTAATGTGTGACGTTTCTGTGAGCCAGTTTTTCCCCCTTGTTCCATGTGCCACCTCCAGGCATAGGGCTAAAAAAAGAAATTATTAATTTACCTAATCGTTTCCTTATTATTTGTAATGCAAAAATAGCGTGTGTAAAATTCAGAAACAGACACACTACTTTTCTAATCAGGTTGAAGAGAATACCTCTGAAACAACTTAACAGGAAATGCTTATTTCCTGTTCAAGAGAGGCTTTTCCACTCTATATAGACACTGTGGAGTAGAGTTACTTAGAAAGGGACCATTGCAATCTTTTTATTCACACTTACAATGAAGTGGACCTGTCAATAAAATCCACACATCTTATGAACCCCAGTGGGCACATCCGCATTAGCAGTGATTTTTTTAATACCAAAAAAAAAAAATTGTTCCATAGTGTTATGGCACAAATGGCAAGTTCTCTGGCTGCAGGGATGTTTGTGAATGTTTGACATCATTAGAGACTGCAGTATCTATAGTTTTCAATCTTATCAGTAAGCTACAATGGTGATCATGGAGTAAAACCTTCTAATGTGAGAAAGCTATTTTTTTAATATTTACATTTAGATAATCTTGATGGTCACATACTTAAAAACATACATAACAAAAAAAAAAAACAATAAAGGGTTCTAGTTTATCTTTAACCTTTTTGCTGCCAGAACCGTTTTTGCGTTTTTTGCACACGTGTTTAAAAAAAATAATTTTAGCCCTGAAGATTACATAAAACCCCCAAAACATATATTTTCTGAAAGCAGATACCCTAAAGAATAAAATAGTGGTAGTTACAATTTTTTTTTAATGTCACGCGATATTACCGCAAAGGTGTAGGAAATGCAAATTGTCTTGTGTACCCCTCCACTGGAAGAGTACACAACCACCATCTATAAGTCTTTGTCTTCACAAAGTGAAAGAAATAAATAAAATGCAACACAAACGCGAAAATAATTCCAAAACGTAGAGGTCGTGGAATATGTTTATCTTTTCTGAGGAAGGGGCAGCTCTTTTCTGAATATGAACCCATGTGTCAGGTGACCGATCTGGATTATGTATATTTTTACTCTCATTTGTATTTTTATTTTCATTGAACTGTTCTGCCTTACCATGGCAACCCCCCCCCCCCAATCCCCTTCCGTCCCCACCCCCCCTTTCTTTTCAACTTATCTCTCTCCATCACTTTTTCCATTTTCTTTTCTCTCTACCGCTGGTCTTCCTTCTTCCTCATAATCTGTCTAAATAAAGGAAAAATGGAATGGGTAGCCTTATGAGATTTCCCAAATGGTCCATAGCAAGAGGCTGTTTGGGTTTGCATCGAGTTTGGTACTTTTCTCATTTAAGAACTCAATTGGATAATTTACTGACTCTCTAAAGGATCCATTTTCATGCATAGTTTATTTGTCTGTACCATTTGGATTAATGTACCATTACTTGTTTGTGCACTAATGACCTGTTACACTGAAGCTGCCTTTTCCAGGTTAAATACAATTTTTGAAAAAAAATGTCAGTAAAAAATACACTACAGTTGATTTTAGGGCACACAAATGTAATAAGTTACCCAATGTTTTGGTAAAATCTAAAAAACGAGGTTGCACCGAGTTAATAGATACTCAACATGTCAAACCTTAAAATTGCCTGCGCTCGTGAAATGGTGACAAACTTCAGTACCCTATATTCTCCATAGGCAACACTTTAAAAGCCTATATATAGGTCATCAGTTTAGTGTTATGGAGGAGGTCTGGTGCTAGAAATATTGCTCTCATTGCGACATGTGCGGCGATATGTAACGTGTATGGCAATCAACGTTTTCATGCGTAGTCGCTCCGACTCATTTGTACATGGGTATATGTGAGAGTGGGGGGCCTCTAAAAATTTGGGGGGATTTTATATGCTTGGGTGTAATTTTTTTTACTATTAAAATTTTTTTTTTACTTGATTTTGTGGTGACAGGTTCTCTTCCCTCTTCCCTTCTCTACCCATTTCTCCTGTGCTCCACTAAATGTAATGCAATGCAGATAGCATTGCAGTACATTCTTTCCCGGCCACTGAGAGGCTGAGCCAGAAGTGACGTAAAAAACATCACTTTCTGGGTCAGCAATAAGAAGGGGAGGAGAGCGGACGTGTGTATCCGCTCTTCTCCCTCACCTCTACTTAGCAGCACCTGCTATGTCAGTCCCGGGCCCGCAGATGGGCAAGCGGAGCCCGGGATACATGGCGGGGGGGAGCGCCTTTACCGGGGGGTGTGTAAAAGCAATCAGATGGCTGCGCCACCTGACAGACAGAAGTCTGCTTGTCAGATTTACACACAATTCCAATAGCTGTAGCCACTAGAAATGTGTGTAAACCCCCTACGTACGACATGCAGCAGGCGTTTTTTGGTGAAACCAGTCTTGCATTTCTTTTTGCCTGAACCGACACAGACCTGCATACTTATGGCACGCAAGCCATTCTTTATGGATTTTTTCATGCATTTATTACTTTTTTTTACCCATTTTTTCAAAAACCCACACACCAATGGTTTGCGTGTTTGATATACCTGTGCATTATCAGTGGGCATTACAACGGATGTTACATCTTGGATGCCCTTGTAGATTATAAATTTTACTCACTCCTGCACTGGGGCTTGATTATGTGAAGTGAACTCTTATAACACTGTTCCAACAATATGGTTTATCTCCTGCAAAGAGACCAACAGCCTTTATTGTCTATGGTGGCTCAAGTGTGCGCATTTGAAGCATTGGACATGCTAAAGAATCATGGATTTGGCTTCAAGACCTTGTAGCTAATGGGAAGTTTAGTGTGACTTTCTATTATATGGTGGGTTGTATACAAATGCTGCTAGAACAGAACTGCTATATATAATGATTCTGCTACACATCATGCACATTTTGCCAATTTGACCCCATGTTTTGAGGGACTATATCTTGAATATATGTTCTGATATTAAACAAATGGCTGTGGTTCTACAAAGGGTTGTATCCACTTAGAATACCCCACTGGTAGTCTAACTCATTGTTGCGATTTGAATATATAAGCAGGCATTTTGTTTCAGTAGGGTGTCAGTCAGTATGTATTTTAATAACATTCTGCAAAAATATTCTAATTCTGTGTGTTTCCTATAATGAAACAAATAATAATTTTTGGACACAATTCTTTGTAATGTTTTAGGATTACCATTTCAAATAATATTTTTTTGATTTATTGAGATTACTGGGGGAGTGTTGAGTTTAAGCCATGTTTTTTATATTTTATTTTTGTTCTTAACTTTAATAGTACCAGCGATTCATTTTTTGATAAAACACAAATTATATGTTTTATGACTAGGATGTCAGTGCGTAAAAATTATAAAGCACTGACAGTACCATTTTCCCTGACTATTCAGTACTATTTTCCATTTCTGCCCCCCAACCAGAAAACATTTACTGGAATGCTGTAACACACTGTAACAGACCACAAAGGTTCGATGGTGGTGCTATACACTATAGAGTAGTTAGTATACTCAGCAAATTCTGAAACTAAAAATCACAGGAAGATTATCTTTGTCATACTACACCCTTAATTTCCAGTAAATTAGATTTTATTCATACAAAATTTGTCTTTCTAGCATATATTACTGTATATTGGTTTCTCAATTTTCCCTGGTCTATGACTAATAACACAAACCACCCTTGTGTAGTGGTCACTATGGGCAGTCCTACTCAGCAAAGCATAGCAGAATGATACACTATACAATAGGTGCAGATGGAGTAAGCTGAGTGAAAATTTGAGAAAAATTCTTTGATATTTTAAATATTTTCTTTAAAGTGGTTCTAAAGCCAGGCATTCCTGCATTGACCACTTTCCGCCCAAGGACGTTATATGACATCCTGAACTTTGAGTGTAGATATCTAAATGATGCCTGCAGCTACATGCATCATTCAGATATCTTTTAATTCAACCTGCTATTCCCTCACATGTAAAAGCCAACATAGCAGCTGTTTAGCCGCTTGATTGCTTTTACAGGTAGTGAAAGGGGATGTCCCGCCACCCTCCAGTGTTTCTCTGGGCTCGCCTGTGCGATCGGGGAGAATTAATGGGACCAGAAGGTCCCCAGTCATCTCTATGACCCTCGCAGGCCAGAAGCGACATCATCCAGCACCAGCAGATGTAAACACTGCCACTTTTTTGCTGGAAAGCCTGAGATCGATTTTATATATATATATATATATATATATATATATATATATATATATATACCGTATATACTCGAGTATAAGTCGAATTTTTTAGCACATTTTTTTGTGCTGAAAGTGCCCCCCTCGACTTATACTCGAGTCAAGCACTTTTCTGCAGCAAAAAATTTCATTTTCCGAACCGACTTTGGGGCCCCGTATCTCAGGGCCACTTGGTGCTAGGAACCCCAAATTTGGTGTGCAAACCCAGTGGAACTGGTACCATAACATATCCAAAGCTGGGGTTCCTAGCACCAAGCCCTGAGATACGAGGCCCCAAAACCGGTTCAGAAAATGTCATTCTCTGCTGCAGAAAAGTCCTTGACATTTTCTGAACTGATTTTTGGGGCCCTGTATCTCGGGGCCACTTGGTGCTAGAAATTCCAGCTTTGGAAATTTTATGGTGCTAGTTCCACTGGGTTTGCACACCAAATTTGGGGTTCTTAGCACTAAGTGGCCCCGAGATATGGGGCCCCAAATTCGGTCAACTGTGTCCATCTGCAGCAATGTCATTTCGAGACCCCTTGGGTTCAGAGACCCCAAATTTTGGCTGCATAGGGGGCATCTAGGAACCCTTAACTACCGAGTTTGAAGTTCAGGGGACCTATGGCTGCAAGTGAGGCATGCAAATGGGCACAGTGATGCTGCAAATGGGCATTGTTGACCCTCTTTTCCACTTACAGTAGCTGTGCATTTCTCACCCTCGTCTCGTCTTATACTCGGGTCAATACGTTTTTCCCATTTTTTTTTGTGGTAAATTAGGGCCTCGACTTATACTCGGAACGACTTATACTCGAGTATATACGGTATATATATATATATATATATATATATATATATATATATATATATATCAGGCTTTCCAACAAAAAGATGGCAGGGTTTACATCTGCTAGTGCTGGAAGCGCTGTCATGAGCAGCATAGAAGAGAAATGTGGGGACTTTGAGACCCCAGATCTCCGTAAAGAGGACTTGTCATGCTCTTATTACAAGGGATGTTCACATTCCTTGTAATAGGAATGAAAGTGATCAAAAAAATTAAAGGAAAAGTGTAAAAATAAAATAAACAATAAAAAAAACATTTTAAAGCACGCATACATAGGTTGAGCCTGCATATGTAAACAACGTTCAAACCACACATGTGAGTTATCACCACGAACATTAGAGCAAGAGCAATAATTCTAGCACAAAACTCCTCTGTAACTCTACACTGGTAACCTGTATCAGTTTTTAAAGTGTAGCCTACCGAAATTTGGCACTTTAAAGGCGTAACATCATCTTTCCCATTTACAAAAAAATTGGGGTAAGTATTGTTTTTTTTAAAGTGCATTTGGAAAATTGCACCGTAAATACCGTGTGACAAAAAATTGCGAGCACCATTTTATTCCCTTGGGTCTCTGCTAAAAAAATATATATATAATGATTGGGGGTTCTGAGTAATTTTGATGATTTTTACATGTAGGAGAGGAATGCCAGAATTGGCCCGGTATGGAAGTGGTTAAGTGTACTCTGTGTTGAGGCGCTAGCTAAAAATAAAAATTATATAAATGTATGCAGATGACCAAATGCAATACGTGTGATACAAATAACAAATCCATGCAACCTGTGAATTTCCAACTAAAACAAAATAATATCCTAAAAACAATAAATGATTAGACAAAGCTTGTGATCCACTTCTTTCTTTCACCATATGTGCATTAGTGATGCATGCTCTTCTAAATGTATAGTTCTTCAAATGTGAAATACGTTTATTTAAAGTTGATCAACATTAAAAGCGTTAAAATGCACGTTAGTACACTCACATTTCCTTGTGCCATGAAGTGGCACAAACTATAGAAAGCCTGGATGGTTACAGTACTCGCCGCCCCATTCATCTCATCTCTCTGAGCCAGTGTGCGTTCCACCTGAGCCCGATCTGTTTTTAGGAGATTACTTTGTTTTATTTGGAAATTCACAGGTTGCTCGGATTTGTTATTTGTATCACACGTATTGCATGTGGTAATCTGCATACATTTAAATATTTTTTATTTTAGGCTAGTGCCTCAACACAGAGTACACTTATTAGTTTGAGCAGGCACCAAAATTGATGACAGCTGTGTAATCTCATTGCACAGAGCAGGTAAGTATACCTCGTTTGTTATATTAGCTATTAAATGCTATTAAATTTTGTTATTTGGATGGATTTCCACCAGACATATCGTTTGGTGTTGAGGCCAAATAATAAAATTTTAGCCTCATCTGACCATAACACTTTTTTCCACGTGGTCTCAGAATCTTCAAGGTGCATTTAAGGTTGTCAGATGAGACTAAAATTGAATGATTTGGCTTCAACACTAAACAATATGTCTGGTGGAAATCCAATACAACTCACCATCCAAATAACACCATTCCTACAGTAAAGCATAGAGGGGGTAATATCCTGTTTTGGGGGTGTTTCTCTGCAGTAGTGACTGGAGCACTTGTCAGGATAGAAGAAAAATGGATGGGGCAAAATACCATCAAATTCTTGAGAAAAATCTGCTGCCCTCTGCCAAAAAGTTGTCAAGGGGAAGAAGATTTACCTTCCAACATGACATTGACCCAAAGCACACAACAAAAGTTACCACATAGTTGTTGAAGGAGAAAAAGGTGAATGTCCTTGCATGGCCTAGTCAGAGCCTGGACTTAAACCCCATTGAAAGACTGCAGTCCACAAACGGTCACCATCAAATGTAACTGAACTTGAGCAGTTCCGCAAAGAAGAGTTGGCAAATATTGCAAAGTCTAGATGTGTAAAGTTAGTAGAGACATCCTCCAACAGAATAAAGGCTGTAATTAAAGCAAAATGTGGTCCAAAAATACTTACATGAAGGGGTGACCCCTTTTCCAACTCTGATTCTGTTTCTGAATTTCTGTTTTTGAATTTTTTTATTTTTTCTGACATTATGGTGTTATATCTTTCACGTGGATGTTATAAATTGCGCTAGTAAATACAACTGCGTAAAACAAAAACGGTGTCTGTCTTCATTTCAGGCTGCAAAGCAATAAAATTTGATTATTTTAAAAGGGGGTGATTCTTTTCTATATCCACTGTATTTAACTGTCCCCTGAATAGTACTCACTATTGAAACTGTCAAGAAGCCAGGAATAATTTAGGGGTTAATAATCGGGTGTTTAAACGTTCAAACTTGGCGGTAAAAATTGCATGATTCATAGCTTAGTCTTAGGTGGATGAATACTGTAGGTGTTTCATTACACAACAGAATGTAAATATTTGCCAGCACACCAAGTATCTTCAATTGCATCACATGCCTGACAAAGGGGTCCTGCACGGCTCTGAAACGTTGCATTACACTGTTTGTGGTGTGATTTTTCCTCAATGAAAAACATTTGGACGCAAATGAGAATCCTTGGTGTGTTGGCAAATATTTACATATTTACATGTGTATGCTCCAGTATGCAGCTGGTGGCCACTGCAGCACATGGTACCTTTGAGAGCTCATTCCACGAATGTGTGCTTTGGGAATATGGACTGGTATACATTACACAACAGATCACACTTTTACTTTTACCATGTCTTCTGCCCAGAGTCCTCATAAGGTACTTGGGAATCTCCACCTCCCGTTTGCCTGAGAACTTTGCTGCAGGATGGTCCACATCTGGGTTGCTGTGTATCCTTCTGCAGACACTTACCCCATTTTTACATCCCATTTTGTGAGAACCCCACAGGAGTACACCCTCACTGATAGCAATAGCATAAACCAGGGAACCACGGCAAACATTCGCTCTGCTGAAGGTTTGAAACAGACTTAAACCGCTCAGAGCGACAACGTTTCCCTTGCACTGGAGCAATACCCTATTTTAACACTGATCTATGCATCTGATTGTATATCTATCTCAGGCACACAACAATCGGTTTGTCTGACCAAGGTAGATTTGTCACCGACTATGACAAATTTTCTCAGACAGCTCATCACTGTTCAGAACCCAAAAGCACCAGGCTTCTTCTCCATCCCCATCTTTTTCAAACGAGTCAGAAGTGGATCTTTCTGCTCTAGAAGTGGTAGAAGCAGAAAAGAATGAAGAGGACCTGGGGATGATGCTAGAGGAAGCTGTGGAAGATTTATCATGCCCAGGCTCCTATGCACCTGATACCATGGGTTCACGTGAAATGTTTTACAGTGTAAACATGCTCACTTCTGTGGTGCACCATCATTGCCAAGCTATGTCCAATGGAAAAAGAATTCACAAAAAAGCGGACTGTTCCATTAGTAGACCATGCTGTTTCAGTCTTAAATAAACATTTTTAATGTCCCTAAAGAAGATGTCCCTTCTTTAATGTACTTGGATGTATGAAAAAAAAGCCCTCAATATGCCAGAACTGCTGGCAGTGTTTTTTCAAATTCTCGATTTTAATTCCACTTAAAACAGTAAAAAAAAGTAAAATTTAGCATTAGTAATTTGCTTCTAGGGAGTTGATTTTAATAATCATCTGTTGGTTCCAGTGAGGCATACTAAATATATTTTGAAACTATAAGTTAATAAATGTCCATCTTATTTTGAAGAAAACCTTTTTAGTCTAAGTTCAATGTAGTATATAATATAATAGGTACGCAATATACAATATAAAACCATTCTATACCTGTATAATGCAGGGGCGGATCCAGGGGTATTTGGTATGTACATGCTATGTGTTAGAAATATTGTATAAATGGACAACTTTGTGTAAAAAAAAAAATGCGTTTTCATTTTCATTAGACATTTTCCAAAAACTTATAGAAAAAAATGACATGTTCAAAAGACTCATTATTCCTCATAGATTACACATTGGGGTGTTTTCTTTCCAAAATAAGGTCATTTTTGGGGTGTTTCCATTGTCCTGGTGCTCCAGGGCCTTCAAAAGTGTAAGAGGTAGTCAAGAAATTATATGTGTAATTTATGCTCCAAGAACGCCTGATGGTGCTCCCTGCATGTTGGGCCTCTGTATGTGGCCACGCTGTGTAAAAGTCTCACACATGTGGTGTCGCCATACTCAGGAGGAGTAGTAGAATGTGTTTTGGGGTGTCATTTGTGCTATGCATATGCTGTGTGTGAGAAATAACCTGCTCATATAACAATTTTGTGAAAAAAAAAAAAGAAACAAAAATCTTGATTTTTCAAAGAATTTTGGGAGAAAATTACAACTTCAAAAAACTCACCATGCCTCTTACTAAATACCTTGGAATGTCTACTTTCCAAAAAGGGGTAGTTTGGGGGGTATTTGTATTTTCCTGGCTTGTTAGGGTCTCAAGAAAATGTTATAACGGAAACTAAGAAAATGCAATTTTTTTACAGAATTTTCGGTCTTTTTTTTTTTATAGCGCAAAAAATAAAAAACCCAGAGGTGATTATATACCACTGAAAGAAAGCTCTATTTGTGTGAAAAAAATTACAAAAATTTCATATGGGTACAGTGTTGCATGACTGAGTAATTCTCATTCAAAATGTGAGAGTACCGAAAGCTGAAAATTGGTCTGGTTAGGAAGGGGGTTTAAGTGCCCAGTGGGTAAGTGGTTAATTGACCTCATTATCCTAATCCATTATAGACTGATACCAGTAGTTTCTCATTTTAGTGATTCGAGACATTTATTTTATTCTATTTAATTACAAAGGGAGGCCTCAATTAAAGAAAAAATCAAGGAAAGGAGCAAGAATTAGCTTAACTACCCTACAATATAGTAAAGATAAAGAAGGTCTAGTGGTACCGCATCCCAAACTATATTTTTTGGCCTCTCAAATGCAAAAGCTCATGGGGTGGGAGAGTGATGAAGTCTTGGATGATCCCATAGTCCATCTAGTGATCTGGAAATGGATCTCCCTGGTTTGCCCCCGAACTCACCGACGGCGGGTCTCCTTAGAAAAGTGTGGGGGGCAGTCCGGGAGGCACTGAAGGTTGAGGGCTCCTTTGGATTCACCCCTCTGTGGGATAATCCAAAATACCCGGAACTCAATAAACTAGAAGAATTCACCCTATGGAAACGTAAGGGGATTTGGTTTTTCTCACAGGTATATATAAGAAATGTATTGAAATTTTTTGCACAACTGTGCTTAGAATTTACACTCCCCACTAGATGTTTCTTTCAGTATTTACAATTCCGACACGCCCTACAGGCTCAGGGCCAGATGACCTCCCTGTCGGTGACCTCCTCCCCGCTTCTAAGGGAACTATTTCATGCGACCGTCAGAAAAGGACAGATTTTCACAATCTATTCAGCATTGTTGCTCTCCATTCAGGACCACGCTTCCTTGAAATGTAGAGCTAAATGGGCCACATACATCGGAGAGATTGATGGTGATCAATGGGACATGGCATTGGAATCAATCCCTATTGTCTCCATTTCGACCTCCCACAGGTTATCGCAGCTGTTTATTATGCATAGAACCTATTGGACGCCAACAAAACTGTTTGCATGGGGCTTGAGGAATACACCTCTATGTCCAAAATGTAAAATTCACCAGGGGGACCTCATCCACATGCTGTGGCGATGTGCAAAGCTCAATAGGTATTGGACTGAGGTCACACAGACCGTGTCCCGGTTGGCGCAGTTACCGGTGCCCTCCACCCCTCTGGTGTGTCTATTGGGTGCGATTTATGAAGAGATGTACCAGAGGGGAATGTACACTATGATCACTAAACTGTTATACCTGGCTAGAAAACTTATAGCCAGACATTGGATGGTGCCTACTGTACCAACGGGGTAACAATGGATTGTATATGTGAACTCACTCTTGATCAGGGAACAACTGGCATATCGCCATAGAAATGCTGTGAACAAATTTGAATCTGTCTGGCAGTCGTGGATGTCTGATCCAGCTCTTGCTCCCCCACAATTAGTAATGGATAGATTGCTACGACTTTAATAAAGAAAAGTGAGAAGCAAATGGAGGGAAGGGTTGAAAGGAGGGGGGAAGGGAAAACAGTTAAAAGTGTTAGGTTTTGGTGTGTTAAACACTTGTTATAGTAAAATCCGCTAGCAAAAAGAAAGAAAAAGACAGTGTTTTGATGCGCAAGTGTTTAACCAAAGTGCTAAAAGTTTCCTTTAACAGTTATGGTACGGTGCAGTGCAACATATATGGCAATGTTTGAAGATATGCTCTGTTTATTTCTGACACATTGAGACTGTATTCAGCCTTATTACAGTTTGAGTTGTATTTGTATGATTACTTGCTGCATAAACAAATAAAAAAGTTTTGATTAAAAAAAAAAAAAAAGAATCAAGAAAACAAAGAAAAGGGTACCATCATCCTATTGAATCAAAAATGGGGGGAGGAGATGATTCCCCAAATCAGTCTCCAAATTTAAAGGAAATGGACTATCTCGGTACCAAACACATAATAAAGAAGTTGTATAAAATTATATTTTTATTTATAAAGATAAAAACATATGGAATATGTATAGACAAACCACATCATTTCCAGTGTTCACAAACAGGACATAGTGGAGATAACAATAAGTCCTCATGGGCCAAATGGTTCTCTACATGTTTTGCGGTGTATTACCGCTTCATCAGGAGGATATCTAGAAAAAAAATATCAAATAGTACTCTATGATATTTGATATTTTTGTTCTAGATATCCTCCTGATGAAGCAGTAATACACAGCGAAACATGCAGAGGACCATTTGTCCCATGAGGACTTATTGTTATCTTCACTCTGGAGCATACTAAGTATCAGCCCTTTTGTATTAAGATACCCCTGTATACAATTTTAATTGTCCTGTTTGTGAACACTGGAAATGATGTGGTTTGTCTATACCTAATCCATATGTTTCTATTTTTATAAATAAAAATATAATTTTATACAACTTCTTAATTATGTGTTCGGTACCAAGATCATACTGAGTCCATTTCCTTTAAATTTGGATACTGATTTGGGGAATAATCTCCTTCCCCCATTTTCTTATTCTATTTCATATCATCTTCCTTTCCTTATGAGTTGTAATCATGATAAACACATTTGTTCCCTCACTAATTATTATTGATAATGTGGAGTTTTAATAAAGTGTACAGATGAAATGGTATGACAATGTCTGAGTTATAGATTTATCTTACACTTGGAATGATTACCTATTAAGAATCTTTTTTGTCATTTTAAATTTGTATTACTTTATAATTTTTGTGATACGTTCATAATCATTGTTATTCAATATATTTTTTTTATCAGACTTATGATTAAAGCAGTATTAAACCCAAAGCCAAAATGTAATATTTTGCAGCTTACCAATCATTAGATGTGGTGGCTGCATATGTTTTTTTACCTGGTGCCAGTAACACGCCTCCTGTATTAGTGAGACACCACTCTGGGTAAAGGAGCACAGGAGGCACAGCAGCATTGTCAGTCTGGAGGTGAGGGTAGTGTTAAATGTACTAACAGATTTAAATACACTAGCTAATTGAAACCAGCCTCCAGCCTACACTTTATAATCAACAAACAAACAGTTTTGTTTTCCTTTTGTGATAAAGGCTTTACATAAATAAAAGCTGAACATTTTAAGCACCCCTGCCAGTGTTAAATGGTTTTAATTTGCTTGCAAATTACAGACCATTGTATACCATTATTTGACAGCAACAACTACTGATCTTTGCCAGAATATTTTTACACAGGTATTTTTATATTTTCTTACAGGTTTTGTTTTTTATCATTTCAGATTGCTTTGTTTTATAGCCCTGATCAAAGGGGAATCATGAGCCCCCAAAATACATTTGATAAATAAACCGTTTACTGGACAATTGTTGTGGTGCTTTCATTCTTTATTAATATTATAGACTTTCTCTGGGGACCCTGTGCTACCCAACGTCCATGAAGAGCAGTTGCCGAAGGCTTATGCCCCGTACACACGGTCGGATTTTCCGACGGAAAATGTGTGATAGGACCTTGTTGTCGGAAATTCCGACCGTGTGTAGGCTCCATCACACATTTTCCATCGGATTTTCCGACACACAAAGTTTGAGAGCAGGATATAAAATTTTCCGACAAAAAAATCCGTTGTCGGAAATTCCGATCGTGTGTACACAAATCCGATGGACAAAGTGCCACGCATGCTCAGAATAAATAAAGAGATGAAAGCTATTGGCCACTGCCCCGTTTATAGTCCCGACGTACATGTTTTACGTCACCGCGTTTAGAACGATCGGCTTTTCCGACAACTTTGTGCGACTGTGTATGCAAGACAAGTTTGAGCCAACATCCGTCAGAAAAAATCCTTAAACGTTTACATTGTTGAAAATGAATCAGTTCAGAGTTCAGCACTCCTACAAAACACATCAAATAGGTATGCAGCCTTTGAAGGGTAGAGGTCTACCTGACGACATGGAAGAGATGAAATATCACCAGGATGCAGAACCCTTTTTTTTTAAACTGGCCCCAGTAACAAGTAGGAAGACATGTAGAAAACTTGAAAACATTATAATAAAACAAATGTCACTGTGAAAATATAAACTCAGGCCAACCCTAATAAATGTTAGCTTCAGTGAGAAACTTTAGCATTCACTTTCCTTCACAATTTTTTGGAGAATAATTGGTTGAAAAGGCTGATATGGGAGCCCATCATGATGGCAGAACAACTAGTACCACGGGCTTACCTGCTCAACTAGTTTTAGGCCTCATATGTTATTAAGCACACAAGTGTCCCCACACTAGACTTCAACAGCAGCCAGATGAGTCCACAACGCCTCCTGGCGGATGTTAACCAAATGTAGTCCACACCACCTAGTGCTTTATAGCAAAAACGCCTTTATTCGACAGGTCTGTGAACACACACAGACCTGATGAATAGAGGAGTGTTTGCTATAAAGCGCTGGATGGTGTGAACTACATTTAGATTCAGGCCTAGCTGTCTGCTCTGAGTTCTGTCTGGGTTGAGTTCTGGCCAGTGTAAGTAGTATGCAGGGCAATGTTAAGGGGTCAGTAGTATGTTGGGCAGTATACAGCGGTCATTAATATGTATTACAGTAGAACCTTGGTTTGCGAGCATAATTCGTTCCAGAAACATGCATGTAATCCAAAGCACTTGTATATCAAAGCATTTTTTTACATGGTATAAAAGAGAAGAGAGGCACCTCTAAGTGTAGCAATAAGTTGCTAAATGTTGTACCTTCATTAAATGTAACCATATTGCTACACTTAGAGGCTCCTCTCTTCTTTTTTATACTCAGTTGCAGACATGACGCTACTCTTATATCAAGACATCGCTTGTATATCAAGGCAAAATTTATTAAAACATTTTGCTTGTCTTGCAAAACCCTCTCAAACCAAGTTACTCTCAAACCAAGGTTTTACTGTATTACATTTTACACACCTAAGTCTGCTGTCCATGTCCCTTTCCAGTGCTGTTTTTTGGCATGGGGGACCAGTGATCCAGTGCTGCAGATGTGCCCAGCTAGTTCCAAACAGATCCCCTATGCTGACGTCACCGCTGAGAAACCCTATCGCTGGATAGCCAATAGGAAGTGTAAACATTAAGCAGTGATTACAGAACCTCACGCGAGCACAGAATTTGATGCATTAATATGGCATTTAGGTAGGGTTTTATAACTTATAATGCCAGCAGTTAGATGAATATAGGGGTGTGGAGCAGACTGGAGTGGGGGATATAAGCAATGACGGCTGCTGGGTTCTTATTTTGTGGGGGGGTGGCAGTGTGGCGCGGCACTGAAACACCCCCCCCCCTCGGACACTTACCCAAGGGACTGCGGTGTTCTCTCCTAGAGTGCGGGCAGCGGCCACGGCGGCTCCGGTATCCGCTCCTCCAGCTTCCTCCGCCATGTGTCTCCTCTTCTGCCAAAGAGCTAGGCATCCAATAGGATCGCCTGACGCTTTGGCCAATCGGGAAACAGGTCTCACAGACCTGCCTCCTGATTGGTGGGGAGGAACTATAGTGTGAAAATAGCAAAAATGTATTGGCTATGGTCACATAACTGGGTGGCCTCAGAGCGCAATGCTCTGCGCTCTGAGGCCACCCTTTTTTTTGAAGCCTATTAGAGCCTCTGGCTCTAATCAGGAGCTTCAAAAAAACACCCACCCCGCATTGCAATCCATGGTCCGGCGCCATGGATGGTCATGGTCCATGTAGATCAGGGGGCTGGACGCATGGATAGGGGAGGTGGCACCCGTGTGCCCTCTATGAATGGGCTGCCACTGGATATAAGAGAAGTTTTAGTGCCGGTTCACACCTGCGTGGCTTCGAAGTGAATGCAAGTCATGTTGAAGTCGCATGAAAGTAGTGCAGGAACCTTTTTCAAGTCGGGGCAACTTGAGTCGGACCGATTAGAATGGTTCCATTGCCATTGTATCTTTAATAACAGTAACTCTGATGTCATTTTGCTGCTCATTATTTACCTAAACAGCAGTGTATGCCTGGAAAGGTCTCAGCATGTGATCAGTGTGTAGGCGTCATTTACCTGTATCTGCTAACAGTGAAACGGACAATGAGCTCAAACAAAGAAATGAATCATATGAAGGCTATTGATTAATGACTATTTTGTACATAAACTACAACTCAGAAAATCCTTGCCATTTACCAGAAAACCATATTTAGTAAGTGGGAAAATGTAAGATTTGTTTAATTATTTGAGTTTGTTGCATTAATATAAAACAGCAAATCTTTATATTATAAAAATGTATGCTGCTGTGGTCTCTAACCTTTGCTCATAACTCACAGCAGTTATGCCAAGTGACATTAAAATACATTTTAATAATAAAAAAATAATACTCAGGCAAATTACCTGGAAAATCTGAGAACCAGATCTAATAATGTTGTCCCTGTGTTATGAATTTTCTTTAATTCCCTGTTAATGATTATGCCTGCAATGTGTGAACTACATGTAGGGCTAAATAAAAAAATGTCCCAGTGTCAGTAAGAGAAAAACATGCTGCTGTGTCAATGAGGATGACATTCCTTACTGTGCAGTGTAACAAGGGTTGGGCAGGAAGGGTGGCTGCTCTGGGCACTGTGGTATCATGTGAGGTGGGGGGGGATGGATTTATACTGGGAAGAGGGGGAAATTATGCTTAAGGGGTAAGCATGCAGATTAGTGCTCAGTTTTTTGTGGGGATTTTTTTCCTGACACATAATAATGCTCATACATCTTGGGGGGGGGGGGCACTTGTAACAAAATGTATAATGTTATCCAAACACAGCACATGTGACACTGCAGATTGGAAGTTACCGCAAACCAGAGGTGTGAAGATTTATAGCCTTAGTTGCTTATTTATAGTTTTGCGTACCTTCACTGTTTCACAAAAAGGCACAATTTAATATTTCCAAATTGTTATTTATTGACTGAATACAGATTTTTTTTTTTTTTTTTAGTTTTAGTAGATTTTAGAGCATTTTTGTGAAAATTTCAGTTTGTAAACGTTTGTGCAACTACCACAAGACTTACAAAATTACTGGCAATATTTTTTTATTCTACTCATCCTGTGCTTTCAGAAAATGTGTGGTTTAGGAGGAATTTTCCAAACTTTGAAAGCTGTAAGTAAAAAAATAAAAAGTGAAACAAAAGTGGTCTGACCACCGGAGGTTAAAAGTGGAGGCCATAGCCCTGCAGTGAAAAATGTTAAAGGGAAATCAAGTTTGCATGAATGACCTTTTTTTTGCTTTGGATAGAGTAGTTTGGTTTTTTTTTTTGTTTTTTTTGTTTTTTTGTTTGCTCTCTGTGTCCCTGTTAAGGAGATTTAACCCCTCTTGTACTGATGACTATTTTTACTGAGAAAAAAGACAAGGAAGATGTCTATAGAACAAAGGGTAAGAGGAAATCTTCTAATGTAAACATCTGTTCCAGGGACAACTGTCTAGAAAGAGTTCTCTTCACTTTGGCAGATTTCTATTAACTTCTTGTTGCATCGCTGGAACAAGAAGTACAGTATAAGGAAATTGACAGGAGTTTTAACCCTTCTCTATCCTTGATTGAAAAATCATTACAAAGGGAGGCACTTTCGATAACTTTTTAGGCACTGTATTTTAATACATAGGTCAACAAACTATAAAAAATCAATTTCATATTTTTTAAAAATTTTTTAAGTATAAAAAAGATTTTGATTGAAAACAGTAAATACAATACTATTGCTGTTCCAGTACATATATATATTTCACACTGGTCTGTATATCACATATACTCTAGTACACATGTGTCAAACACAAGGCAGTGGGCCAAATCCGGCCCTCCAGGCCATCTCAGGTGGCCCTCGGACCTCCCCTGCATCTGCAGGAGAGTCCCAGTCTTCCTCTGGTCCTCCTCCAGACCCTACACTTTCTGTTTTCCAGCAAAGCACACAGCTTCTTCCCAGCAGAAGCACAAGGTAAAAGAGAACACTATGATATAAGGGAGGGTGGGGGACTCTTGACTGCTGATGGTGGGTGTGCACTTGACATATGATTTAAGAAGGGGTGGGGTGCTCTGGACATCTAATATTACAGATACAACTGGCTCTTTGAGTGCAATCATAAAGCTGATACGGCCTGTGATGAAATTGAGTCTGACACCCCTGCTCTAGTACATAGTTCCTAACCAGGGCTGGCCCTACCATGGGACCCAGTGGGGCCGTGGTCCCAGGCGGCATCTTAAGAGGGGCAGCAGTCGGCAGTGACAAGTTGTACCCGTACATCACCCGTGCCGGCCAGAGGCGTACTAAGTGGTTTTAGGCAGTGACAGGCACAGGGAGGTAGAGGCGAGCTATAGTTGTGATGCAAGGGGGAGGGTGTGTGTGCGTGGGGGGGGGTGCAGGGTGACACCGCTGAACCTACCATCCCCTCCTCTCGCGGCTGCGGGCTGTCTGTCTGTGCGATTCCGGATGTCACACAGGCACAGCCGAGCAGAGTGAAGCTGCCTCCCCCTCCTCTTTGTTTATGTGTAAACAGGGGTAGGGGATCTGCTGAGCATGTGCTGCCGTGCTGTCCTGAGGTACTGAATGGGGGGGTCTGCACTGACCGGGGGGGCTACACTGAAGAGGGAGGGCTGCACTGAAGAGGGGGGCTGCACTGAAGGGGGGTCTGCACTGAATAGGGGCTACACTGAAGGGGGGCCACTCTGAAAGGGGGGTCCGCACTGAACGGGGCTACAATGAAGGGGGTCTGCACTGAACGGGGGCTACACTGAAGGGGGCTCTGCACTGAACAGGGGGCTACACTAAAAGGGGGTCTGCACTGAACAGGGGCTACACTGAAGGGGAGTCTGCACTGAACGGGGGCTACACTGAAGTGGGGGGATCTGCACTGAACGGGGGCTACACTGAAGGGGGGGCTACACTGAAGGGGGGTCTGCACTCAGGGCCGAAGGTACCATCGTCCCAGGCGGCACTTTCAGGGGGGGCGGCAAATTGCCGCCCGCCAGCCAGCAGGTGACGTCGTGGCAAGTGACAATCTGCAACGCGTGGCAGGTGATGTTGTGGCAAGTGACAATCCGCAATGTATGGCAAGTGACAATCTGCTACGTGTGGCAAGTGACGTTGTGGCACGTGACAATCTGCAACGTGTGACAGATGGCGTCGTGGCCAGTAAAAATCTGCAATGTGTGACGTTGCGGCAAGTAACAATCCGCAATGTGCGGCATGTGACGTCATGGCAAGTGACAATCCGCAATGTGTGGCAGGTGGCGTTGTGGCAAGTGACAATCCGCAATGTGTGGAAGGTGACGTCGTGGCAAGTGACAATCCGCAACATGTGGCAAGTGACAATCCGCATCTGGTGACAGGTGACACAGCAAGTGACAATCCGCATCTGAAGGCAGGTGACGTTGGCAAGTGAATTGTTCAGAGCTCCCACTAATTCTACATTATGGTGAGTTAAACTATTTTAACTTATATAACAATGTAATAATAGAAATATTGCACTTCAATATTTTTTTTTGCAATACAGTGTTTCAAACTGGGGGGGATGGGACTCATTGGTGGAGGAGAAATCTCTCTGTTCTTAATCAATAGGAACAGCAGATCTGTCTCTCCTCCCCTGTCAGAATGGGGATCTGTCTGTTTACATTGACAGATCCCCGTTCTGGCTCTCTGTGGAGCAATCACGAGTGGCCGGCTGACATTGCGGCTGCCGGCCACGCACAGGTCCTTTTATACTCCTATATACATATATAGAGCCATGACAGGTCCTCTTTATCCTCCTACATACATGTATAGAGCCATGACAGGTCCTCTTTATACTCCTACATACATGTATAGTGCCATGACAGGTCCTCTTTATACTCCTATACATGTATAGAGCCTAGACAGGTTCTCTTTCTACCCTTATATACATGTATAGAGCCATGACAGGTCCTCTTTATACTCCTACATACATGTATAGTGCCAAAACAGGTCCTCTTTATACTCCTATACATGTATAGAGCCTAGACAGGTTCTCTTTCTACCCCTATATACATGTATAGAGCCATGACAGGTCCTCTTTATACTCCTACATACATGTATAGTGGTCCTCTTTATACTCCTATACATGTATAGAGCCTAGACAGGTTCTCTTTCTACCCCTATATACATGTATGGAGCCATGACAGGTCCTCTTTATACCTCTATATACATGTATAGAGCCATGACCGGTCCTCTTTATACTTCTATATACATGTATAGAGCCATGACAGGTCCTCTTTATACTTCTATATACACGTATAATGCCATGACCGGTCCTCTTTATACTCCTGTACATGAATAGAGCTATGACAGGTCCTTTTTATAGAGCCATGACAGGTCCTCTTTATATTCCTACATATATGTATTGAGCCATGACACGTCCTTTTACACTCCTATACACATGTATAGAGCCATGACAAGTCCTCTTTATACTCCTACATACATGTATAGTGCCATGACAGGTCCTCTTTATACTCCTATACATGTATAGAGCCTAGACAGGTGCTCTTTCTACCCCTATATACATGTATAGAGCCATGACAGCTCCTCTTTATACTTCTATATACATGTATAGAGCCATGACAGGTCCTCTTTATACTTCTATATACATGTATAGAGCCATGACAGGTCCTCTTTATAATCCTACATGCATGTATTGAGACATGACACGTCCTTTTACACTCCTATATACATCATGTATAGAGCCATGACGAGTCCTCTTTATACTTCTATATACATGTATAATGCCATGACTGGTCCTCTTTATACTCCTATACATGAACAGGTCCTTTTTAGAGAGCCATGACAGGTCCTCTTTATATTCCTACACACATGTATTGAGCAATGACACCTCTTTTTACACTCCTATACACATGTATAGAGCCATGACAAGTACTCTTTATATTCCTGCATACATGTATAGTGCCATGACAGGTCCTCTTTATCATCCTATACATGTAAACAACCATGACAGGTACTCTTTATACTCCTATATACATGTATAGAGCCATGACAGGTCCTCTTTATACTTATATATACACTTATAGTGCCATGACAGGTCCTCTTTATACCCCTATACATGTATAGAGCCATGACAGGTCCTCTTTATACCCCTATACATGTATAGAGCCATGACAGGTCCTCTTTATACCCCTATACATGTATAGAGCCATGACAGGTCCTCTTTATACCCCTATACATGTATAGAGCCATGACAGGTCCTCTTTATACTCCTTTACATGTATAGAGCCATGACAGGTCCTCTTTATACCCCTATACATGTATAGAGCCATGACAGGTCCTCTTTATACTCCTTTACATGTATAGAGCCATGACTGGTCCTCTTTATACATATATACACGTATAGTGCCATGACGGGTCCTCTTTATACTCCTATACATGAACAGAGCCATAACAGGTCCCTTTTATACTCCTATACATGTAAACAACCATAACAGGTCCTCTTTATAGTCCTATATACATGTATAGAGCCATGACAGGTCCTCTTTATACTCCTTTACATGTATAGAGCCATGACTGGTCCTCTTTATACATATATACACGTATAGTGCCATGACGAGTCCTCTTTATACTCCTATACATGAACAGAGCCATAACAGGTCCCTTTTATACTCCTATACATGTAAACAACCATAACAGGTCCTCTTTATACTCCTATATACATGTATAGAGCCACAACGGGTCCTCTTTATACTCCTTTACATGTATAGAGCCATGACAGGTCCTCTCTATACTTATATATACACGTATAGTGCCATGACGGGTCCTCTTTATACTCCTATACATGTATAGAGCCATGACAGGTCCTCTTTATACCCCTATACATGTATAGAGCCATGACAGGTCCTCTTTATACCCCTATACATGTATAGAGCCATGACAGGTCCTCTTTATACTCCTTTACATGTATAGAGCCATGACAGGTCCTCTTTATACCCCTATACATGTATAGAGCCATGACAGGTCCTCTTTATACTCCTTTACATGTATAGAGCCATGACTGGTCCTCTTTATACATATATACACGTATAGTGCCATGAACAGAGCCATAACAGGTCCCTTTTATACTCCTATACATGTAAACAACCATAACAGGTCCTCTTTATAGTCCTATATACATGTATAGAGCCATGACAGGTCCTCTTTATACTCCTTTACATGTATAGAGCCATGACTGGTCCTCTTTATACATATATACACGTATAGTGCCATGACGAGTCCTCTTTATACTCCTATACATGAACAGAGCCATAACAGGTCCCTTTTATACTCCTATACATGTAAACAACCATAACAGGTCCTCTTTATACTCCTATATACATGTATAGAGCCATGACAGGTCCTCTGTATACTCCTTTACATGTATATAGCCAGGGCAGGTCCACTTTAGTTGTCATGATATAAAATAATGGATGTGGGGGCATTTTTGTGGGGTTTTTTTCTGGGGGGGGGGGGGCAGCATTTCATTCTTGGTACCAGGCAGCACTATATCTTGGGCTGGCCCTGTTCCTAACCATCAACCTAAATTAGCCTGGGGTGGGTTACTAAAGTAGGGTGACCAGACATACCCGATTTCTGGGGACAGTCCCCGGATTGAGGACACTGTCCCCGGACCAAGTCTGTCCCCAGTTTTGTCCCCGGATTGGATTTGAACAGGGGATGGGGCAATTTCAAAGACATCCCGTGCAGAATAAAAAGAAAAAATATGAATTGCACCCCCCTCCTCTGCCGCTCCTACTAGCTTATGGGGGTTTATTTTTTCCATTATCTGTGCCCCTTTCTGATGATCATGTGCTGGTCAGAGCAGAGGGACTATTTCTTCAGTTTCAGGCGCATGGCCATTCAGCTCCACTCGCATGTTCTTCTGCCTTGGCTCAAGTCCCGGCCAGCCGCCTGCCTGCTTATCTCCTTGCCTTCCCTGGTGGAGTGATCTTCCTCTGCTCCCCATCCAGTAGTAGTCGGGGCCCGAAGAGTAAAGCCCCATACACACTATCAGATTTTCTGCTGATTTTTGTCTTCAGATTTACCAAAACCATGTAGTGCAAGGGCCTGCCTGATTGCATACAAATTGAAACTCCTAAGGTTTGACCTCATATTATATGGTTTCGGTAAATCTGAAGGAAAAAATCAGCAGAAAATCTGATAGTGTGTATGGGGCTTTAGACTTGACAGGCTGTGAGGCGGGCGGCGGCGGGCAAAGAGTCGTCGATTGATGCCATTACAAGTAAAAAAAAAAATATGTCCCCGGATTTCGTTTTAAAAATCTGGTCACCTTATACTAAAGGCAAATAGGATGTGCACTTTGCAAGTGCAGTTACTCCAGAGCTTAGTAAATGAGGGAAAGCTCTGCTGACTTCTATCATCCAATTATGTGCAAGTGCAAGCAAAAATGCTGTATTTTCCTTGTATGTGATTGGATATTGTTTGCCAAGTGAAACTTCATCTGGAGCAACTGCACTTGCAAAAGTGCACAGTCTATTTGCTTTTACTAAATCCACCCCATTATGACAACCTTTATCAGCTTGGTTAATCGAGGAACTTTTCAATGCATTTCCCGGACCAACTGTCTCGTGTTGTCAGAAGAAATAGAAAGGTAAGTGTTTGTAATGTAAATCGGAGTTCGAGAAAGAGATTTATCTTATTGCATCATCTTTATAAAGTTTCTATATACTGTATTCTCCCTTCACTTCATAAATTTATTTAAAATGGTATGCAGATGAAAGACAGCATTTCCATCAACTAGAAAGTAGGCCAAAGAGAGGGTGAGAAAAAGGAAGGGGAGGACCCCCCAAAGAGTGCATATATGTGTATATATATATATATATATATATATATATATATATATATAATAAGTTGCAAGGCATCAAATATATTAACATGCATATTGATCAAATTTTACTTTATATATGAGACAAATATAAAAAGGGGAACCTACCAAAGAGAGGGAGGCAAACAAATGTCCTCCCTACTAAGTATATGTACTGCCAAAAAAATGTAGTTGCTATATAAAAACCAGTCAAAGATCTCTAATTATATCTGACAAGCAAAATACTCCACTGGTTCAAATACTATGAATAAAGATGTAGGAGAAGACTCTATTGGCAAAAAAAAAAACTGTAAAAAAGTAAACAATCACTGATACCATCTAATACTAACCATTTACTATCTAACAAAATCTCCTTTTTTTTATCAAGCACAGATTTTCATTAAAAAGAATACTAAAATTAATTTACGGGCATACAAATACAATTAATTACCAATTCTTTTTATATAATATAGATGAGGTTGTAAATAGATACTGAACACGTCAAGCTTTAAAATTGTGCATGTCCGCAAAATGACAACAAAGTTCGGTACCATATACTTTCCATAGGCGAGACTTTAAAAGGCCCTACAGGGCATCACTTGTTAACCATGCATACTGGCCCTTGATCCATTGCTCTCACTCCAGCATGTGTGGCAATATTTAACATGTGTAGCGCAAGTGATATATATTTTTTTTTTTCACAATACATTTTTTTTGTAAATGTAAATAGCATTTGTATAAATTGTACCATAGTATAACCAATGTATACAAATACATATGAACTGTATGACTGTCATAACACATACTTAACTTCATCAATTTGTTCCTAGACAATACCCAAGATGAGTTGAAAAAACAGTATAGTCAGTTATGTGTAATTCTGATTTTAAAACTAAAAACTGATGTGATATCAATCATTATGTTGTCTATGGTCTAAGTGTTTGCTTCAATTGTGTAAGCATGGTATTTGCTATGTGGGCCAGAGTAACAACCTGTAATAAGAAGTATAAGTAGATGGTAGAGTTGAGAGAGAGAAGTTGGAAAAAGAAAAGAAGAGAGAATGAAGTTATAGAGCAAATAGAGCAGGGGTCCAGGCATTGCCATGATTAGTTTCCAGTCAGTGAGTCATAATCTGTTGAGTATTTGAAGATGACCCAAGCCTGCCATGTTTTGTTAAACTTTTCAGTTGTTTCGCGTGCGATTGCCCTTATTTCCTCCATTGCGTATAAATTGTGTACCTCATTTAGCCATTCCTTAAATGTGGGGGTATTTGTGGATTTGCAATGCCTAGGGATCACTGCTTTTGCAGCAGTGAGTAGGAATCTGGTCAGCGATCATTTGTATGTTTTCATTTAACGGTTCGAGATTTGAAGCAGGCAGCATGCTTCCGTCAATTGAATCAATGTTTCTGTTACATGTTTTATGAGTTCACAGACTTTTTGCCAGAATGATTGTATCATGATACTATTCCACCATATGTGTAGTAATGAACCTTTCTCCTGGTTACTGCGCCAACAAAGATCCGGAGCCGTGGGAATCCATCTATGTATCTTAATTGGTGTATTGTACCAATAAGTCAAAAGTTTGTACGATGTTTCCTGAAGGCATGTACTGATTGCGCATTTATGTGCAAACACGAAAGCATGTAGCCATTGGTCATCGCTAAAAGAGGTGCTTAGAGCAGATTCCCAAAACTCCCTGTGTTTATGCCGCTCTGAGGATCTGGACGTCTGTGAGCAGGTGTAAGTTAATGAGATGTTTTTTGCACTTTCAATCGCCTTGAAGCATACTGTTTCAAAAAGGGTTAAAGCTCTCTTAAAGTATTTGTGTTTTTTAGAGTTGAGGACATAACTGTGAATCTGGCGATAATCCCAGTTTGTCAGGTTTAATTGTCCCCCTTCTGATTGAAGTTCCAGCAATGTTTTCAGCCTGCCTCCTGTGAAATAGTGTGTGGCTAGGAGAGGTCTCCCATTTTCTGTATGTATCCGTGGGAGCATTATCATTCCTAGCGGGAAGTTTGGGTTGTAACCTAATGGGGTTAAAGGTCCTGAGGAGGTAGTTAGGTTAGATATTTGGTTAATCTTTTGTAGGATCTTAAGCGTTGCTTGTACTAGGGGATGTTGTTTCAATTGTCTTGGGCAGGATTCCTAAGGAATCCAAGGAGAGAGCGTAACTGGTATGAATCCTATATTGTTCTCCAGAGCCATCCAATCCTTATTTTTTGCATGACATGTCCAGTCAATAATTGCGTAAGATGTGCGGCAAAATAAAAATGATTAAAGTTGGGGAATCCCAAACCTCAATTCTCATTGGCTCATGTGAGCAGTTGGATGCTAATACGGGTTTTTTCGTTGCCCATAGAAATCTCCTGAGCATGGAGTTTGGGGCACGGAAGAAGCTCATTGGTAAAAGGATTGGGATAGTCTAGAAAAAATACAGCACTCTGGGCAGGACTGTCATCTTGATTATGGCCACTCTACCAAACCATGTGAAATATTTTAAAGCCCATTTTGCTAGGTCCCTATTTATGGATTATAATAGGGGTTTAAAGTTTATTGCATAGAGTGAGTCAAGATTTTGTGTTAGCCATATTCCTAGGTATTTGAGGGGCCTTTCATCCCACTTAAAGGTGCAATTATTTTGAATTGTCCTTTAAAGATAGGTTCAAAGCTTCTGATTTCTTATAATTTATTTTAAAGTTGGAAATGTAGCTATATTGTGTAAATATTTTGCATAAATTTGGCATGGTTATATGTGGTTGGGTTATAAAAAACAAAAACAAAAAAATTGTACATTTTCTCTCCAACTTGGAAGTCATGTATGGATGGCGAACTATTCACTGTACGAATTAGGGGTTCTAGGGTAAGAATGAAGAGCAATTGTCAGGAGACTAGTAGACCAGACTGTGTGGACTGCACAGAGATAACCCAAAACACATGTAAGTGAACAGTGATATTTATTAAAATAGGTGATAATTAGAAAATACAAACAGTAAACAACCAACCCAACAAACCCACTACAAACAACAATATCTACAGCAAGGGGCAATACCGGAATCACAGATGTCAGCCAGGCCAGGGTCATACACAGCAGGTCAGCAAGAACAAGGAATATACCAGAGACATAAACGTTTAGCCAAGCCAAGGTCATACACAGGAAGATTAGTAAATGAGGGACAGGGAACCAACAGGACAGAGAGGGGATGGATCGGGCAGAAGGGTACAGGAACACTGAAGGGATCGGGTCAGGATAAGCTCAGGCACAAGGTCAGATGCAGGTTCAGGATCGGGTAACAGGCGAATAAGGTCAGGGCTCAAGGAGAGAGATACCAAGGCAAGCATATGAGGGCTTGCCGGGTATTTATAGGACTGACTGTGATTGACTTCAAGTCACACCTGAGCGCAGGGAGTGTTGTCTACTCCATACTGCCAGGATCCATCCGCTGGTGGACGTCAGTACTGCGGCCAAAAGATGAAATGACACCAGCAAGGAAATATTCTCCTGACAGTTCAACACTGCCAGGAGACACCTGCTGGTGGACCCCAGTACTGCATGCCAAATGATATATCTTGCCAGCGGACGGATCCTTTCCTGACAGCAATGGGGAAAGGGGGCATCCTTGTCGCTTCCCATTACGTATAGAGACCGCATCAGAGCACCATTGATTTTTATTTTTGCGTTAGGGTTTTGATAGAGGGTCGCTATCCATGATAACATGTGTGGTTTTAGTCCAATGTGAGTACAGGTCGCAAGAAGAAAGTCCCACGATACACAATCAAAGGCCTTCTCCACATCTGTGGATAGTAGCATGCCTTCAAAGTCCTCTGTCTGTGCTTTATGGATAAGGTTTAACGCTTTCGTCACATTGTCCCTGGCTTCTCTACCTGGCATAAAGCCTATCTGTTCTGGGCCAATTATCTGATGTAATAGGAACCTCAAACGATTCGCCAATATTTTGACAAACAGCTTCAGGTACAAGTTAAGCAAATAGATTGGTCTATAATTTGAACAGTCTGATGGATCTTTATTTGGTTTGGGTATTACTGTGACGTGTGCTCTCAGGAAATCCAATGGGACTTCTCTAGGATCTTATAGATGATTCGGGGTTTTCAACAGGTGTGAAATCAGGACCTGGAAAAGGTCTTATAATAGTGTGCGTGTGGGTAATGTGGGTAACCCGCCGTCTGTGAGGAATTGGTGAATTATTTGTGTTTGCGATCCGTGTAAGTCTTTCAGTTTGTGTGCTTTTGGGAGATTATACAAGTCCATATAATAGTCGTGAAATGATTGAGCTATTTTTTCAGTATCCTGCACTAGATGAGTGTTTTTGTTTTTTTATGGCAGGTATATTTGTGGACAGCTGTATATCTTTTAACGCTTATGCAAGAAATTTACCTGTTTTGTCTCAGTGTTTGTAGTAAAATCCCTTTTTTAAAAAGAGGATTCTTTGTGCTTTCAGGTTTAAAATTGATTGTAGTTTTTTCTCAGGTCTAGAAATTAAGTATCTGTTTCCAGCGCTAGGGTTTGTTTATATTTTGCTTCTAATTCGCCAATTTGAACTACCATATAATTCAGTTTCTTTTCCTGCCTCCCTTTTTTTTGCGGCACCTATCCTGATAAACACCTCCCCTAATCACACATTTATGAGCTTCCCAAATTGATAGTGGAGAAAGCTCTTCTGTATAATTTTCAGTAAAGTAAGCTTTTATAGATTCTGTTATTTTGACAACGCTTGGATTGTCTGTTAGCAAGGATGGGTTTAGCCTCCAAGTGTTATTTTCAGGATGTCTAACAGGTGTCTGTAAGGTTAGCGAGATTGGAGCGTGATCTGAAAAGTATTTGATACCTATGTTGGCATTTTTCAGTAGGTGCAAATCCCTCTGAGAAAGTGAAATGTAATCAATACGCGTGAATTTGTTATGCAGAGCAGAGAAATAAGAGAAATCCCTGCCAGAAGGGTTAACCGTGCGCCATGTATCAACTAATGTAAGGGAGGCTAACAAGGACTTGATTTTTCTCAGTTTTCTATATGGTAAGCTTGATTTACCATTAGATGTATCCTGTAATGGGTTCAACAGTATGTTGAAATCCCCTCCTAGTATAACGCAGCCTGTAGTGAAGTATTTCAGCTCCTCGACCACATGTTGACAAAAAGTGACTTTTGCCGAATTCGGGAAATACACGTTTGCCAACGTGATCGGTATCCCGTCCCACTGTCCTTTAAGGAACACGAATCTCCCTTCTGTGTGTGCATGTTGATGTGATATTTCTAAGCCTGAGTTTTTGTGGAGCAATATTGATACTCCCTTAGATTTAGAGATAATATTAGTCGCATGATATGCATAAGGGTAATGTTTATTGTGTAGCTGTTTTAAAGTGTGACTCTTGAATGAAAACCACCTTGGGTTTTACCTTTTTTAGTTCTCAAAGTAGTGAGACTCGTTTCTCTGGAGCATTTAGGCCTCTATGAGAGACCACAAAAGGTTGTTTGTGAAGTGTGGAATAAGTCATGGCCACTGGACAAACAGATAAGCCTCGTACACACGATCGGATTTTCCGACAGGAATTGTGTGATGACAGGCTGTTGGTTTGTACACTCCATCGGACAATTGTTGACAGTTTTCCCACGGACAAATGTTGGTTGTTGGATTTTCCGAGCGTGTGTACACAAGTCCGTCGGACAAAAGTCCAAAGTACAAACACGCATGCTCGGACGCAAGGACGAGCTGGAAGCGGTCGGTCTTGTAAACTAGCATTCGTAATGGAGAATAAACATTCATGACGCAGAAAAATTATTCTTTAATGGGATATAATGAAGCTGCTTTGCTGGTGATACTGATGGTGTTATGGCAAACTAATTTTCAAAGGCCTTTTTTTCTAGTGATATCAAGAATAATATTATTATGCTAGTTTTTTTTTTTTTGGTGCAAGTTACCACAACACCATTATCCTGTAGTTTTTAACATCAAAGATACAGCTATGTTGGTGTCCCTTGTTAATTTTACATTGTATTTTTGAAAATGTAACTGCCTACACCCAAACTGCCATTTGAAGTAAAACACATTTTTTTTTTATAAAAAAACAAATACAATTAGACATGCTATATGCCAATAGAACTTAACCAAAAAGTGCATTCTATGCATCCAAAAATATAGAAAATATACCAAATCAAATCATTATCCAACCAAACAATAAAATAAAAGCCTAATGCATGTGTCCTGCTTCTTAATATAGGGGATCAACAATGCCAAGAGTTGGTGAATGCAGGGGTCTGTCATCCGGAGATAATCCCGAAAATCATCCGGATTATTCTCCTGGAGCTCCTGCAGCAAAGGCATATGACATAATTGGTCACAATTAATAAAGCAACCAGTTTTTGTTCCAAGAAATCCTCCTCCTCCTGTTAATGGACTGGACTTGGGTCAAAGCAATAATTCCAAGGCCAATAATAAATAACACGTTATCTCCTCCAGTTCAGCAACATGTCTGGTTGACGAACGGCCATTCAGAAACTAACAGAAAAGCGCAAAATGAAAAGTGCCAAATGAAAAGCGCAAAATGAAAATCGCGAATCAACACTCACCAAACTTCTACTAACACGAAATTAGCAGAAGGAGCCCAAAGGGTGGCACTAAGGAGCTGAAAAACCACGTAGTACGTCACTACGTTCGTGTTTGTTGACCGAAAATTCCTTGCCGTTTGTATGCAAGACAAGTTCCTGGCCAATGGCCTTCGGACAAAAGTCTGAGGTTTTGTCTGCGGAAAATCCAATCGTGTGTACGAGACTTTAGTCTAAATTAAGTGTTTGTTGTTAATGGATCTCCTTGTATAAAGAGAAAGTAATAGTAGGAAGGAAAGAGATGAAAGGAATAATAGAATAGTTGCCGAACGCTCTATAGGGAGAGAGTCCAAATAATAAGGAGGTTAAAGTATAACGTCTCCTGGTATAAACCTTAAGGGGAGAATCAAGGGATTCTTGTTCAGCTATATGGCTGAATAGAATCCGTTGGTAGAGGCAGTGGGAGGTTATTACTACAGGAATGTAGGTAACAAAAAGCAAACCTGTTGTAATATAAATGCCTTTGCCTCGCCTCCCACGGCTTTAAAAATAATGTCATTAATATTTTAATATTCATGTAGCCCTTCCAGCCATTTGGGAGGTAACATGAACAAACAATTGAAAAGCATAAAGTAGTATAGCAATAAACAAATATGCTAGTTTAAGTGTACTTCATGAGTAACTGATAACTAACTGGTAGCGGTCAGAAACAATCAAACTTTAAGGCCCCTTTCACACTGGGGCGGTTTGCAGGCGTTATTGCGCTAAAAATACCGCCTGCAAACCGCCCCTAAACAGCCTCCACTGTTTGTTCAGTGTGAAAGCCCGAGGGCTTTCACACTGAAGCGGTGCGCTGGCAGGATGGTAAAAAAAGTCCTGCGAGCCGCATCTTTGGAGCGGTGAAGGAGCGGTGTGTTCACCGCTCCTAAACCGCTCCTGCCCTTTGAAATTAATGGGACAGCGCGGCTATACCGCGGTAATACCGCGGCTATAGCCGCGCTGTACGAGCGGGTTTAACCCTTTTTCGGCCGCCAGCGGGGGTTAAAACCGCACCGATAGCGGCCGAATACAGCCGCAAAAACGACGGTAAAACAGCGCTAAAAATAGCGCTGTTTTACCGCCGACGCCCCCACCGCCCCAGTGTGAAAGGTGCCTTACTGTATCTAAGCGTCCATGAGACAATTTGGGTTTTAAAATAGGGAGCATTATATAGTAATACATATTGTTGAGGGTGACAACAGGTATCACCTAATCTGCTGTAGTCCTGAGTATGATAAAGAGGCTACTGCCTGACCAATGCAGGACAGGGTATGAGAAAACTATAAATGTATTATGGTGTACTCTTTGGGATATGGACTCTCAGTCCATTAACTAAAGTCCCTGAGTTCAATAAATTAGACAGTAATCGAAGAGGTTCACCTATATCCTGGTTGGTCGAGCCATAGATCTGGGGGATCAACAAGTCAACCTGTATAACTATAACCATATATATATAACATACGAATTGGTGTGTGAGGGGTCAGACATAGAAGTATATATGAAGAGAAAAACTCACCCAAACTCTACCGCTATATATAGAAAGTACAGGTCAGCAACTCGACAGCTTCTCCATAGAAAATATTTATTTAAGCATTACAGCAATAACATCATCCAAAAACTGATGCGTTTTGGCCTTAGGCCTTCATCAAAAGCATAGAAATATGACAATAAAAACAAGTATATATAAGCAGCTCTTGTGAGGTATGAAGGGCAAAATTCACTTAATTAAAAAATTAAAAAATCAACAAACTTTCACTTTGTCAGAATTGATTATTTGGACATAACACTAATGCCCCGTACACGCGGTCGGATTTTCCGACGGAAAATGTGTGATAGGACCTTGTCGTCGGAAATTCCGACCGTGTGTAGGCTCCATCACACATTTTCCATCGGATTTTCCGACACACAAAGTTTGATAGCAGGATATAAAATTTTCCGACAACAAAATCCGTTGTCGGAAATTCCGATCGTGTGTACACAAATCCGACGAACAAAGTGCATGCTCAGAATAAATAAAGAGATGAAAGCTATTGGCCACTGCCCCGTTTATAGTCCCGACGTACGTGTTTTACGTCACCGCGGTCAGAACGATCGGATTTTCCGTCAACTTTGTGTGACCGTGTGTATGCAAGACAAGTTTGAGCCAACATTCGTCGGAAAAAATCCTAGGATTTTGTTGTCGGAATGTCCGAACAAAGTCTGACCGTGTGTATGGGGCATTACAGGACACATCAACAGTGGCAGCTACAAAAACCTTCAGAAAGCAATGTACTGGCAATTCACTTTTGCTTACTGCGAGTTGTCAACCCTTTCATACCATGCATGCACTACCAGTGGGGGAGTTCGTGCAAGCAAAAAGGAAGATTATGAGAAAGAATGTACTGTAGTCTCAGAAAGACTAATGAGGCGAGGATACAAAAAAAATTTGATTGATAATGGCAAGATCAAGGCGGAGAAAAAGGATAGAGGTAGCATGCTAAAAAATGCAGAGAGCCCTAGTATGAAAAGACAGTCCCATTGTAATAGAAATAAAATACATTTTGTTACAACTTACTCTAAACAATATAATCAAATTGTAGCAATTGTCAAAAAGTACCTTCCCATTCTATATGCGGATAAGACATTGTATGACATTTTACAACAAGGATATAGCATTTCCAGTAGAAGGGCTCCCACCCTGGGATCTATCCTATCTTCTAGCCTTTTTCATCCTCATCATCCCCCACGGACATAGCTAAGTACCACTGGATCTTTTCTTTGCGGCACCAGCACATGTAGACAATGTAGAAGACACTGAAAAAACAAAACTGTCACCTCTTTCTCCACAGTCAAAACCTACATTCAAACATTTTATTAATTGCAGCTCTAAATCAGTGGTTTATGTAGTGGAATGTAGTGCTTGTCAGATACAGTACGTGGGTTGCACCATTCACCACCTACGAATCAGGGTCTCTGAACACTAAAATGACACTGTCAATCCAAATGCCAAAAATATTTCTAATGTATCTAAACATTTTAAGACAGTGCATGGAGGTAACCTTGATACTTTTTCTTTCTTTGCTTTAGAACATGTTAAATGGTCTACAAGAGGGGGGATACCCATCGCACCCTGCTCCAACGTGAGGTGTGGTGGATTAAATACCAGAATGCAGTTGGGTATGAACAATAGGATGGATGTTAGCCTGTTTTTGAAATAATCCTCTGAAGTATAGCAGCTAATGATTTTTTATTGGAAATCTTCCACTGTTGTATCAGTGGGACTGTAATGGTTAACATTTCATGTTCTTTGTTGAAATCCCCTGTTTTTGTGTGTGTTTGTTTGGCCCGGGTCTGGTCATCTCCACCTGTAACCAATTAATGGGTTGATTTTTTTAATTACGTGAATTTTGCCCTTCATACCTCACAAGGGCTGTTTCCCTTATATATACTTGTTTTTAATGTCATATTTTTATGCTTTTGATGAAGGCCTAAGGCCGAAACGCGTCAGATTTTTGGATGATGTTATTGCTGTAATGCTTAAATAAATATGTTCTATGGATAAGCTGTCGAGTTTCCAGCCTGTACTTTCTATAGAAGTATGTATATAGATGGTAAATGACATTTGCAGTTAATTCTTTTTGCTCACAACCTAACTAACTAATAATAACCACCAAAGAGTAGTCAAATGTCTGCATTATGGAAAATACTTGTTTTACGATTGATGTGGTGAGTATGTCTGTCTTGTGTGATAGTGCACATCGTGTTCTTTTTAAAGAGGAACCTGGGTATCACCTAATCTGCCCCGTTCCCTGGATAGCCGAAGAGGAGATACCATTCGACCAAGCCAGGTCAGAAAGTGAATGATTAATATAGATTTTTGTTAGTAGCGTTTTGTTTGAGGAAGGGTTCCTCTGCGTGTAAGGTTTCAATGTTGATAATTTATTGGTCTAGAGCCATGATATTCTTACACATTCTGTCTCTAGCTATTGGTCGAACCAAAGATCCAACATTCAAGTCAAAAACATCCATGACCAAAAACTAAATGAGGGAGGTGGTTAGGGGATGAGGGAGTAAATGCAAACATATATAAGTGTGTAGTCAGCCCATATGTTTAGGACTTAATATATTGTAACCATACCGGCCCCCAGGGTTGGTTGGGCATACAGCAAAAAGTACAGTCTTGAGTGACAGATAACTTCCAGTGTCCTTTCATCTGTAAGAAAAATCTGTTTAGTGCAATTCCAACTAATGTCCATAGATGGCGTGTAAGGAAAACATTCGCTGTATGAGAAAAATTTCAGCAAGAGAGGTGAAAAGTTATAAACTGTAAAAGGCACTGTGCCACAAATAGGCAGGATTATCCACCCCAGAATGAAATATGCAGGGTACAATTAACCCATGGGAACAAATAGGTCAGTTAGGGTTGGAACCAACGGTGCAATGATGACTTGTACAAATTCAGTCAAACGTATCATCGTTTGTAGCCTGCATCTTCAGTTCTAAAGTAAAATGTGAGTTAAATGAGTGTCATAGTTGAGGTGTTGTCTTGAGATCTGGGTCCCTTGGCCGAGTAGGGAGATTCTCCGTAGTTGAGGCCCATGCATTAGTTGAACTGCGATTTTGGGCGGTTTGGAAGGGGAGATGCCTGTGGGGTGGGGGTGGGGTGGGGGGTTCCCTGAATTGGAATGCGGAATTCTTTGTACCATTCTGGTAATTCAATCAGTGGTAGGTTTAGCGGATTACAGAAGACTGGGATGTCCTCAGGCATCCGCAGATAGTATTGCTTTCCTTGATATGTGGCATTGACAGCAAATGGAAATTGCCAGCGGTAGGGTATCCCTTTTTCTTTCAGAATGGCCAACAGAGGGCGTACAGCTCACCTGTTCTGGAGTGTGGTGTGTGAAAGATCCAGAGATAGGGAGATATTGTGTTCATTGAAGATTATTTGGTCATTCCGTCTGGCCTTGTTAATAAGCTCCTCCTTTAGTGGAAAGCTGTCCAGGCAGCACACAATATCTTTGGAGGGGCTGTATGAATAGGACATGGGTTCAGAGCTCTGTGTGCCTGCACAAAGTCTATCTCAGTGTCTTTAGAGCGATCGAGAAGTTCATTAAAAACAGCCTGGAAAGCTTGTTTAATATGGGATGGTTCTACTGTTTCAGGGATCCCCCTAACCCTGATGTTCTGCCTCCTTTCTCTGTTATCAAGGTCCTCCAAATGCCTGATAATAAAGATTAAATGAGTGGCGTGGGATGAGACCGCCGTCTCTAAAAGATCCACTGCTCTATCCCTTTTAGCATCTGCTCTCTCTGTGTGGGATATACCGTCTGACAGGGCTAGAAGATCTACTTTTTAAGTCAGTGATTGCAGAGGAGAAGGTATTTTTTATGTCTGCTGCTATCTGTGTCATTTCTGACAGTTGGAGAGGATGGTTTGTGTATGCAGGCTCCCTTACCATGTCCTCAGAAGCCGACAGGGAGTCTTCACTGTGTTCAGCCTCGTGCTGCAGAAGCGCCATTTTGGCTGCAGAATGGTCTCTGGTCCGGTGAGTCTGAGTCTCAAAAAGTTTGAGTATGCTGCGGCTTCCTGGAGTGGAAAGTGATCGGCACTGACTGGGGCCAGGTGTGTGTCTGTCCTGCTTGCCCATTACCGATGCTGAGAGGCTGGAAGGGGTTGTTTTCAGCTGCGGGTGTGCAGAGCTCTGTTAGTCAGCGTCCATTCTCCTATATTTTTCACTATCATAGTTCAATTGTAAAGACCAAATAATTGTAGAAAAAGACAAAGCAAACATTGTGGCATATCTACCTTATGTTTATGCACGCTCTGCCTTCAAAATGTTGTCAGTCACCATTGTGATTGCTCAGTAATGCAGGGATTGGTTGCCTTGGAAACCCATCTTCCCACAGCTCACCACCTAGCCACCTCTGCATCCAACACCATCAGCGCCATTTGGCCACATGTGTGTCATGTGATGTGGTGATGCAATGACATCATCACATATAGCGTAATGATGTAATTCCACAGCATTTCATCAGAAGAGGGAGCCTGGAATCATTTGGATGACTAAATAAGGAGCACAAACTTTGGCATCAAATGCATGAGTAGCATAATATATCAGGTTTTGATTCTCACTGTACATGCTGAATTACTATCCTAAGCAACATTAATAGTTGTTTCAGCGGGTAATCAAGATCAGGACAGGTCAGAATGTGGATCTGCAGCTTTAGTTTCACTGAGACATTGAACGACAATGAGTTTATAATAAAATAGTTTAGAGCCGGAGTCAGCAACCCATCCATCCCGAGCTACCTGACGATCGCAGCCTGACCCTTGCCGACCCTCTGTGCCCATAGCATAAAGCAAAGTGCAGTCCTGTATGAGTAGTGGGACCACTTTTTTTAGTTGCAGCTGAGCCAGTGTCAGCTGCAAAGGGAGTAGGCCGCCACTGTAGGAGCAAGTGGCTGCATCAGCCGATACCTCCTCTGTAGTTCCAGCTGCAGGATAAAGCAGAGTGATATTAACTGCAGTCTACTGCATCCCTGCTAGTATTATCCAGAGCAGTGCCAGCATTAGCTGAAAGACAGTGAGAAGAGGTCTGTGCTGTACTGAAATTGGACCCTCCTGCATTAACTTCTTCAGGTCAACTGAACTGGGCATAAAAGCATTTCAAACTAGGTGAACTCCGAGCTATTATTTCCGGGGGCTCATGGCAGTAAGGGCTTGTTTTGTTTGTGGTGGTAAATCCCCTAGTTGAGCCCTATTTTTACCAAAATTCCCGTATCCCCTTTAGCTGCAGTGAGCAGGGGCATGGGTGTAGCTTAAGAGGCTGCAAGATTTGCAATGGTGACCCCACCAATGCTCCAGGGGGCCTATGTGGCCTCCCTGTCTCACTTGGACAAGAGGGGCGGCATTTACTAGAACCGATCCCCTATATTTTTCTCCTGCAGCAGTTGAAAGACGACTTCTCCTCTGCCTCTCCCTTGATGTAATTATATTTTCCTAAGTTTTCCTTATTATATTTTTTTTAAAGTCTGTTTTCTATTTTCAGAGCGTAGAAGAGTTACACACTTTAAGTGGCTTCCCGCGCAGGGGAGAACACTTGTCATAAAAAAACAAGTTAGGGTCGACAATACAAAAGAAAATGGAAAAAAAAAATTAAGCAAACGTTGACCCACGTAGCAGTCCACATTATTTCAGAAGTTAGTTTCCTGAGGGCTTGAAGTAAATAGGAGCAAGTGAGAGAAGTGAAGTGGGCGGAATCAGTCCACTGCTGTAGAAGGGTGTATTGCATCTGATGTTTATTCATGTATATAATATACATATGATATGATGTCATTGGATGCCAGGGGGGGTCTGGGGGTTGTTTCCTCTTTGCACTGATTGGTGAATGGTTCTTTAAATGGTGGACTGTTTGTATCACATCTTGTCAGGCGTCCTGCGTGGCTCCGAAACATAGCTTCTATTTATTTTTTTGATACTATGTAATTAAAATTTTGGACCCAATTTTGGAGATCCAGCTGTGCTGGTGACACTTCCTTTGCATGATTGCAGTCGGTTTCAGCCGTTGGTCATTTCAGCACCCAATTTAAGATACAGCCGTTTTGCAGGTACGTGTGCGTTGGGAGTATTGCATTGGAGGTTCTGAGGGTGGCACATTGATGCCCAAGAAGACAGCGGCGGATCTCCTGCCTGATCGCTTTGGTCCGCCTTCAACTGTGATGGTGGCCGGGCGGCGCTGCTGCTGTTAGAGTAAATGGCAGAGCACTCACTGCCATACCCGCACATCAGACCGCCGCCCATCCTCTCCCCCCCATTGCTGCTAACATGTCGGGACAAGAGAAAGTCAGCTGACCAGATGACAGCCAACAGCGTGAAGGGGGAGGAGCTTGCTGCTCTGCATGGAGACCCCATGTTAAAAGAGGGATAGCTGGAGGCAACGCTGACACTGAGAGCAAGTAAGTGTCAGCACTACTGATCCCATCTCCACGACCCCTGCCTGTGTCTAAAACCCCCTACCACCACCCCTGCCTGTGTTTAAACCCCCCTACCACCATCCCTGCCTGTGTTTAAACCCACCTACCACCACCCCTGCCTGTGTCTAAACCCACATACCACCACCCCTGCCTGTGTCTAAACCTCCTACCACCACCCCTGCCGTGTCTAACCCCCACCACCCCTGCCTGTGTCTAACCCACACCACCACCCCTTCCTGTGTCTAACCCCCACCACCACCCCTGCCTGTTTCTAACCCCCACCACCTCCCCTGCCTGTGTCTAACCCCCCACCCCTGCTGTGTCTAACCCCCCCCGCCCCTGCCTGTGTCTAACCCCCCACCACCTTTGCCTGTGTCTAACCCTCCCACCATCCCTGCCTGTGTCTAACCGCCCCGCCACCCCTGCCTGTCTTTAACCCCCCCGCCACACCTTCCTTTGGCTATCCCCCCACCACCCCTGCCGTGTCTAACCCCCACCACCACCCCTGTCTGTGTCCAACCCCCACCACCACCCCTGCCTGTGTCTAACCCCCACCACCACCCCTGCCTGTGTCTAACCCCCCCACCACTCCTGCTGTGTCTAACCCCCCCACCACCCCTGCCTGTGTCTAACCTTCACCACCTTTGTCTGTGTCTAACCCTCCCACCATCTCTGCCTGTGTCTAACCGCCCCGCCACCCCTGCCTGTCTCTAAACCCCCCGCCACTCCTTCCTTTGGCTAAACCCCCCACCACCCCTGCCTATGTTTAGCCCCTCCACCACTTCTGTCTGTGTCTAAGCCCCCAACCACCCCTGCCTGTGTCTAAGCCCCCCACCACCCCTGCCTGCGTCTAAGCCCCCAACCACCCCTGATGGTGTCTAAACTCCCTCGTCACCCCTGCCTGTGTCTAAACCCCCCCGCCACCCCTGCCTGTGTCTAAATCCCCCCGCCACCCCTGCCTGTGTCTAAACCCCCCCACCACCATTGCCTCTGACTGAATTCCTCCCACCACCACATCTGCCTTTGTCTGAACCCCCCACCACCACCACCGCTGCCTCAGTCTGAACCCCCCCACCACCCCTGCCTCTGACTAAACCCCCACCACCACTGTTGCATGTAAATCTGACTTTCTAATAAATATAATTTTAGTTTTAATTGTCATGATATAAAATAATGGATGTGGAGGACTTTTGGTGGGTGTGTTTTTTTTGAGGGGGGCAGCATTTCATTCCTGGACCCAGGCAGAACAATGTTTTGGGCCAGCCCGGAATATAAATATCTAGATTGACCATTTGCTATATTTGACATCAGTGTAATTGGGAAGAAAAGGATATGCCCAGGTGGGGTTGTCTTCTCAAAACTTTACAAATAAAAGGTAAGAACACAAACTTAAAATAGGACTCTCTGTAATGACGTAACACCAAGTAAGGTCTCTGCCAGAACCTAAAGACGCTTTTTCGCCTACTCTCCTGCAATCCCATGGGGTGCTCATTACCAAGGAGATCGTGAAGTTTCTATAAGCAGAGCTAAGTAACCTTTTTGTGTATTCTTATTGTATACAGACCATAGTTTTGCTAGGAAGTAGGTAGCATTTTATTATAGGTATATTTGTCAGTCTTGTATGGTATTCTTAATATTGTAATAGTTTTGTATGTAAAGCATTTTTGTTTAGTAAAAGCGCATTTATACACTGCAGAGGTCTGAGCTTCCTTATTACTTATACCCCAAAGTAATCTTAATAGATAGACGCAAGCATAACAAAGGGTCCTCCAACCACCAAGCCCACAAGTGAATTGTTCTTCCTGCCTGTATTATTATAGGCTTCTTAGTATAAAGGAAGGTTGGAATTAACGAAATTTTCCCAAAAGGCGTTAGGTGGAGCGGTAGCTTTTTTCCAGTGCATTGTAATTGCTTTTCTAGCATAAGAGTGTAGGAAGCCCAGTAAGGTTCTATCTGCAACCATATTGGCCAAGGGTTCTATGAGGCCTCAGTAGGCAAATATTATGATCCAAAGTAAGGTGGGATGAGGCCATATTGTTTATTACCTTCACCCAATACTGGAAGATGGGGGGGCAAGTCCAGAAGTCAGTTCAATATACAGTATCTCACAAAATTGAGCACACCCCTCACGTTTTTGTAAATATTTTACTATAGCTTTTCATGTGACAACACTGAAGAAATTACACTTTGCTACAATGTAAAGTAGTGAGTGTACAGCTTGTATAATAGTGTAAGTTTACTGTCCCCTCAAAATAACTCAACACACAGCCATTAATGTCTTAACCGCTGGCAACAAAAATGAGTACACCTTTAAGAGAAAATGTCCAAATCGGACCCAAAGTGTCAATATTTTGTGTGGCCACCATTATTTTGCAGCACTGCCTTAACCCTCTTGGGCCCTAGAGCTGAACTCCAGGATAAACAAATATTGTCTAAATATAAAAGGCATATGCATTCGTATTTGAATTTTGGTGTGCTTTTTCAGTTCTGTTCCGTAACTCAGTGTGAAAGCAAATAAACAAAGAAAATAATAAAACCTGTGACCCATCTCTCTGCCAGAGTTACAGCAGACAAAAAAATCTTCTGCATCTGACATATTTTTTAGTGGGCTGAATACTTGTGCTGAATGAAACCACTCCACTGTGTGCAGTAGGGGATGCAGACATCCAACACATCTGCAAGTTTGTCAGATGCTTTGTTAGAAGTTGAAGAGCTGGCGTAGGTCTGCAAAAGAGCAAATATGCAACTTACGGCAGGCAGGACAGATACGTTTTTGATTTTTAAGGGTTTTTTTGGCTGTAGAGTTGCTTTAAGTACTTTGTATGCAAACACAAGTTGAGCCTCTGTAACAAATTCCAAAGATTTGCATTTATATCCAGTGTTTTTACTTTTAAAAATGTGTTTAAAAATATTGCTTCTCTGAAATCTTAAAGCATAAGTTCAACTTTTGGATCAGGTTACACGTGTGGTGCTTACCCTCTAAAGGGGCCACGGAGAATGTACCCAGGCTTCCCAAACAGTACAGAGGGTGCCAGTCATAGCAGCTCTGTCTCACACACACTGGCAATTAATGCTCAGTCTAAGGGATGTCTTTTTAGGGTTTATTTCTGAAGAACCTACACAGGAGAGGGGTTTAGGGTCACAAGATACTCCAAAATGATCAATAACAGTGGGTGGACAACCTTTTCTCTCTAATCTTCCAAAGCAGCTTTTGTAGAGATAGCAGGGAATGGCCACTGTGTGTATATGCATGTATAAATAAGTGTGTGTGTGTGTGTGTGTGTGTATATATATATATATATATATATACAGTGGGGCGGAAAGTATTCAGACCCCCTTAAATTTTTTACTCTTTGTTATATTGCAGCCATTTGCTAAAATCATTTAAGTTAATTTTTTTCCTCATTAATGTACACACAGCACCCCATATTGACAGAAAAACACGGAATTGTTTACATTTTTGCAGATTTATTAACTACTTCGCGCCCGCGCTATAGCCGAAAGACGGCTACGGTGTGGACGCCAATTGCCGGGAGGGCGTCCCTGGACGCCCTCCTGTTTACTCCCTCCCCGTGCGCCCCTGGGGAGCGCGCATCGAGGAAAATCTGGGTTGGCCGTGTCCGTTGGATCAAATCACAGATCATGCTAAATGGCCAATCACAGTGGCCATTTAGCACTCGATCTTTGTGTCCAATGAGAGATGAGCTCAAATGTAAACATATGAGATCATCTCTCATTGCCGGCTCTCCCTCCTCACAGAGAGACAGCGTGTGAAGAGGGAGAGCAATCTGTGCTTCAGGATTGTGAATTGTGAGTGCATAAAAACACATACACAGTGCCCACAGTACCTATTAGTCCCATCTGCCAGACCCATCTGCCAGTGCCATCTGCCAGTGCCAGTGCCATCTGCAAGTGCCAGTGCCATCTGTCAGTGCCATCTGCCATCAGTGCCACCTGTCAGTATCAGTGTCATCAGTGTCACATGTCATCAGTGCCACGTATTAGTGCCATCTATCAGTGTCATGTGTCATCAGTGCCACGTGTAATTCAGTGCCATCTGTCATCAGTGTCACTTGTCATCAGTACCTTCTGTCATCACCAACAATGGCTAGAAGATTATATTCAGCCGAGGAGGTGTACAAAATTCTTGCGGGCGACGAGAGCAACGGGGAGCTCTCTGCTTCGGATTCCTCCTCATATTCAGATTCTGAGTCTGACGTGGACTACGAGCCTGTCTTAACCAGTGGTACACTGACAGCCTCAGAGGAGGAGGATGAGAGTCCGCCCGCCAGATGAAGGCGTACTATGGAGGAGGCAGTGCCATCCACCAGCACCGCAGTGCCATCCACCAGCACCGCAGTACCTCGGCAAAGGCTACGTACCAGTGGGGTGTCACCTCAGTTCCAAAGGGTTAGGTCCCATGCCAGCCTTACCTATTACCTTCAGAACCCCTTGTGGCTTCCTCCTAATTCAGGAGAAGCTAACGTTCCCCCTTTCACTGCTCAGCCAGGAGTCCAGGTGGACACAGAAAATTTTTCCCCGATAGACTTTTTCCATTGATTGCATCGATTGTGGCCCAGTGCAACCTGTATGCACAACAATTTATAGCAAGTAAAGCAACGTCCTCTTATGCCCGTCCCTACGAGTGGAGAGCCCTAACAGTGGAGGAGTTTAAAATTTTTTTGGGCCTCACATTCTGTATGGGACTAAACAGAAAAAATGAATTACGTTCATATTGGTCTACCCTCCCCATCTACCACATGCCCATCTTTTCCTCAGTAATGCCCAGGACCAGGATTATGAGATTCCTACACTACAACGACAATACCCAGTGCCCTCCCCGAAATCACCCAAATTTTGACAAGCTTCATAAAATTCGGCCGCTAATAAATTATTTTTCTGAAATCTTCCCCCAGTTGTTTACCCCAGACCAACACATATGTGTGGATGAGTCCCTTATCAAATTTTCTGGCAGGCTGGGCTTAAAACAATTTATTCCCATCAAAATGGCCCGTTATGGGGTGAAGATGTATAAATTGTGTGACCGAGCTACAGGGTACATCTATGCCTTCATGGTATACGAAGGGAAGGACACCCAGCTACAACCTCCTAATTGCCCAGAATACATTGGATCAAGCGGGAAAGTCGTTTTGGACAATTTTTATTCTAGTTCGTCCCTGTTCCGCAACTTTCACAGAAATAACACTCCAGCATGTGGCACCGTAAGGACGAACCGGAAGGGCTTTCCTCAAAGCCTCGTCAACAAGAAGTTAAGAAGAGGGGAGGCGGCGAGCTTACGGAATGAGGAAATTCTGGCTGTGAAGTGGAGGAATAGAAGGGATGTCTACATGCTTTCTTCGATCCACAACAATACATTCGTTGAGATCACCAGGAGGAATGGCCCAATCCAAAAGCCAACATGTATCCATGAATACAACATGTTCATGGTGGATGTCGACTTCATCGACCAGATGCTCGAACCCTACCTTTCCACTAGACGAACATACCAGTGGTATAAAAAAGTTTCAATTTATTTTGGTTAATTTGGCCATATACAACATCTATGTAATCTATCGCAAATCAAAAGAAACAAAAGTGTGGCGCTATATATCACATCCACAGCCCTGTGTATTACAATAAAGACATATAAAAATAGTGAATACTACCAAAAAATGTATGATCATTAAATGGATAGTGTCAAATAATTAATCAGTGTTGATCACATATAAAGTAAATACACAATAATGCTTAATCATCAGATGTGCCAGTGATTAGTAGAAACCCGTGCTGGTTCCGTGAGCCAGACACCAAACATAAAAAACAAACTTTAAAAGTCCATAAAAAATGTATAGAAAAATAGTGAAGAAAACATCAACAGAGTTCAAAGGGGGTGATGCATGGCCAGATGGTATTCACAGAATTTTAGTCGCACCAAATCTGGCGAGTGGGCAGAAGTCGCACCAAATCTGGCGAGTGGGCAGAAGGGAAACCACAAGTGTGCATAGATTGTACATCAGTGCCGGGGCCAACACCAGAAGTAGAGGAGGCTTACCGGAAAAAAATTACCTGAAATGGCGTACGCCAGACAAGTCAAAAAAGCATGATAACCACTGGTTCTGGGAAATGCGTCTTGTCAGATGTCATCAACAGATGGTGGAAAGAAAAAGGGGGGGTCCGCACGGCTTCCTCTCCCATAGGTAATCCAGCATAAGCCAAACGTGTAGTTTCATATGCCATGCAAAGAGCAAACAAAACTCACATATCGTAATAACGTTTTAAAACACTCGTTTATTAAAATAATAAAAAACAAACTCACATTTGGAAGAACGAAACAGAGCTCAAATATCAAATAGCGGCGATCGTGAGGGGTCCACCCGACTTTGGTGCGACTTCTGCCCACTCGCCAGATTTGGTGCGACTAAAATTCTGTTAATACCATCTGGCCATGCATCACCCCCTTTGAACTCTGTTGATGTTTTCTTCACTATTTTTCTACACATTTTTTATGGACTTTTAAAGTTTGTTTTTTATGTTTGGTGTCTGGCTCACGGAACCAGCACGGGTTTCTACTAATCACTGGCACATCTGATGATTAAGCATTATTGTGTATTTACTTTATATGTGATCAACACTGATTAATTATTTGACACTATCCATTTTATGATCATAAATTTTTTGGTATTATTCACTATTTTTATATGTCTTTATTGTAACACACACGGCTGTGGATGTGATATATAGCGCCACACTTTTGTTTCTTTTGTTTTTTTCTGCCTTGAGTCTATAGGTGTGTTGGCTGCTTTTCACTTTTCTTTCTAAACGTAGCGCTGTACTTAATTTTTATTTTTATTTTTGCTTTCAATCTATCGCAACTCCACTGAAAGACTCAAACCCTTCCTTGGCTACCAAGAGGAAATCACCACTGCCCTTATATACCCAAACGGCCCACCAGAAAACATTAGATCCGATGTGATTAGCAGACTCTCTGAATAAAATCCCTCGCAGACCAACAGGCCAAAAACGTCAGAAAAAATGCCGGGTGTGCACCAAACGAGGATTGAGAAGAGACACCACTTATTATTGTCCTCAAGGTCCTTCCCAACCAGGCCTCTGCATAGTTGACTGTTTCCGCCGTTACCATACTTCACTAAATTATTAGTGAAGTATGGTAAACATAACCCTCACTTCCTGCCATTTACCTTCACACCCCTTATGCCTCTGCTTGCTCTGGAACTGACCCTGGACTGTTATTCGACCACGCTTCTGCCTACCGATTCTGTACATACCTCTGCCTGATCTGGACTGTTTGACCATGCCTCTTGCCTGCCTCTTGGACTGATCTTGTACCCTGCCAGTGGACTAGTGGGATTCAGAACACAGGGGTCTCACATATGTGGGGGGCTCCAGAATTGTTTTTCTGGATGAAGAAAACAATTTCATATGTTTTCTCATTCCTAGATTAGGGTCTGGAGACTCAGAGGCTTCAAAGAGATTTGGGTGGGAGAAGCCTCTACCCCTGTCCTCATTCTGTCCTGAACGAGGCCCTACTTCTGCCTGCTGCCTGTAGAACCTATGCCATCATGCCTCTGCCTGTCGCATGAAATGACCACACCACATGGACCTGCCTACTACCAGGACCAATATTTTGGCACTGCTGACAATCTCTGCCTGCACTGACCCTGGACTGTATATGGACAGTATCCCTGCCGGCTGCCTGTACTGACTATGGACAGTATTCCTGCCTGTTGCCTGGAAAATTGCATTTGCTTTTGCTGACCAAGTCCCTGCCTGCTGCCTGGACCAGTGCTATCCCCCTGTGTACAACTGCGCTACTACAACCACAGGTAATCTTTTGTTTACTCTTTGCTTAGCATAATGTATTTTGGGGTGTAATTCTTGGTGTGTGCATGCTATGTGTCCCTAGAACACCTGATGGTGTTCCTTGCATGTTGGGCCTCTGTATGTGGCCAGGCTGTGTAAAAGTCTCACACATGTGGTATCACCATACTCAGGAGGAGTAGCAGAATATATTTTGGGGTGTAATTTTTGCTATGTACATGCTGTGTTGGTGTTGGTAAATATCTTATAAATGGACAACATTGCATAAAAAAAAATGCGTTTTCATTTTTTTTCCACATTTTCCAAAAACTTCTGGAAAACAAGGAACCGTTCAAAAGACTCATTATGCCTCAAAGATTATACTATGGGGTGTTAGCTTTCCAAAATGGGGACCCTTTGTGGGCGTTTCCATTGTCCTGGTGCTCCAGGGCCTTCAAAAGTGTAATAGGTGGTTGAGAAATGAGATGTGTGATTTATACTCCTAGAACGCCTGATGGTGCTATTTCAATATTAGGCTTCTGTATGTGGTCAGGCTGTGAAAAAGTCCCACACGTGTGGTATCGCCATACTCAGGAGGAGTAGCAGAATGTATTTTGGAGCGTCATTTGTGGTATACACATGCCATGTGCGAGAAATAACCTATTACAATGACAATTTTGTGGAAAAAAAAAATCTTCATTTTGCTAAGAAGAATTGTGGGAAAAAAATGACAACATCAAAAACCTCACCCTACATCTTACTAAATACCTTGGAATGTCTACTTTCAAAAAAGGGGTCATTTGGGGGGTATTTGTACTTTTCTGACTTCTTCGGGTTGCAAGAAATGAGATAGGCTGTCAGTACATCAGGTGTGATTAATTTTTTTATGATTTGCACCACAGCTTGTAGACTCTCTAACTTTCACACAGACAAAATAAGCAGTATAAATTTGTTGCCAAAATTTCTGAAGAAAAATTAACAATTTGCTAAATTTTATCACATAAACTAAGAAAAGTGCGTTTTTTTTCAAAATTTTCCATCTTTTTTCATTTATAGCGCAAAAAATAAAAAACCCAGAGGTGATCAAATACCACCAAAAGAAAGCTCTATAGGTATGAAAAAAAGGACAAAAAATTCATTTGGGTACAGTATTACATGACTGAGTAATTGTCATTCAAAGTGTGACAGCGCTGAAAGCTGAACGTTGGTCTGGGCAGGAGGGGGGTTTAAGTGCCCAGTAGGCAAGTGGTTAAAAAAGAAAAACTGAAATATCACATGATCCTAAGTATTCAGACCCTTTGCTCAGTATTTAGTAGAAGCACCCTTTTGATCTAATACAGCCATGAGTCTTTTTGGGAAAGATGCAACAAGTTTTTCACACCTGGATTTGGGGATCCTCTGCCATTCCTCCTTGCAGATCCTCTCCAGTTCTGTCAGGTTGGATGGTAAACGTTGGTGGACAGCCATTTTTAGGTCTCTCCAGAGATGCTCAATTGGGTTTAAGTCAGGGCTCTGGCTGGGCCATTCAAGAACAGTCACGGAGTTGTTGTGAAGCCACTCCTTCGTTATTTTAGCTGTGTGCTTAGGGTCATTGTCTTGTTGGAAGGTAAACCTTCGGCCCAGTCTGAGGTCTTGAGCACTCTGGAGAAGGTTTTCGTCCAGGATATCCCTGTACTTGGCCACATTCATCTTTCCCTCAATTGCAACCAGTCGTCCTGTCCCTGCAGCTGAAAAACACCTCCACAGCATGATGCTGCCACCACCATGCTTCACTGTTGGGACTGTATTGGACAGGTGATGAGCAGTGCCTGGTTTGCTCCACACATACCGCTTAAAATTAAGGCCAAAAAGTTCTATCTTGGTCTCATCAGACCAAAGAATCCTTTTTCTCACCATCTTGGAGTCCTTCAGGTGTTTTTTTAGCAAACTCCATGCGGGCTTTCATGTGTCTTGCACTGAGGAGAGGCTTCCATCTGGCCATTCTGCCATAAAGCCCGACTGGTGGAGGGCTGCAGTGATGGTTGACTTTCTACAACTTTCTCCCATCTCCCGACTGCATCTCTGGAGCTCAGCCACAGTGATATTTGGGTTCTTCTTTACCTCTCTCACCAAGGCTCTTTTCCCCCCGATAGCTTAGTTTGGCCGGACGGCCAGCTCTAGGAAGGGTTATGGTTATCCCAAACGTCTTCTATTTAAGGATTATGGAGGCCACTGTGCTCTTAGGAACCTTAAGTGCAGCAGAAATTTCTTTGTAACCTTGGCCAGATCTGTAACTTGCCACATTTATGTCTCTGAGCTCTTCAGGCAGTTCCTTTGACCTCATGATTCTCATTTGCTCTGACATGTACTGTGAGCTGTAAGATCTTATATAGACAGGTGTGTGGCTTTCCTAATCAAGTCCAATCAGTATAATCAAACACAGTTGGACTCAAATGAAGGTGTAGAACCATCTCAAGGATGATTAGAGGTAATGGACAGCACCTGAGTTAAATATATGAGTGTCACAGCAAAGGGTCTGAATACTTAGGACCATGTGATATTTCAGTTTTTCTTTTTTTAATAACTCTGCAAAAATGTCAACAATTCTGTGTTTTTCTGTCAATATGGGGTGCTGTGTGTAGATTAATGAGGAAAAAAAATGAACTTAAATGATTTTAGCAAATGGCTGCAATATAACAAAGGGTGAAAAATTTAAGGGGGTCTGAATACTTTCCGTCCCTACTATATATATATATATATATAGCCAGGAGCTGTTTTCCATCCAGCATCCACAGGTGGGTCCTTAGTAAGGGAGATGACAAGTTCCTTCTCCAGACCCAGGACGTCATTACAGTGCCCTGCAGCAAATGTAATCATCAGGCAATCTTCCCTAGGCCGTCAGCCCAGAAGTGGCCGAGGCCTAAACTGCAGCTTATTGTCTCACTAGCTATCTCCCAGGGGCAACAGCCTCCCCAGGAGACTGGAACCCTCGCTGGCGAGGATAGAACCCTCTGTTCAGGTCTTCTGCCCATTTATCACCTTCCCAGCCACCTTCTGGATGCCTCCTTCCAGGGATTAGCTGGTGCATGATAAATATTCAACTTATAAATTGAATCTTTCAGCTCTATGCTCTTTAAACTTCTTTTAGAGGCAGGGGGAAGCAATCAAACTCTCATCTCAGGAATCCTGATCCAAAACAATTAACAACCAACTCCGCTCACTACAGTGGAGCCAAAAACTAACTCTACCTAACAGCCTATTTAGGAGGGTACTACACACATTACACCCATATTTAGGGTGTAACATGCCCCCTGTGACAGCAGATGTGGGATCCTCTCCCTGCACCTGCAGTCACATTTTGAAAACGGCACAGCTGTACGGGGCTCCGCCCACATAGCTGCATAATTCATTCACAGTAATCTGTGAATGAGAGAACTACAGGTCACGTCTGCCTTAATGGCAGATGGCTTGTAGTTCTCAATGAACTGCAAGACTGCGGATGAGCTCCTAGTTCATTCACAAGCCGGCAGATTTCAAACTGACAGCTCATATGGAGCCTTACATTGCACCCATGATCCACCGATCACAGGCACAATGCTTTGCAGGCTCCTGTGGGGGAAAAAAATGAATTCCCTTTCTTCTTCTGGGAAAGAAAAAAAGAATGGCAAATCTGTGCTTGAAAGTGCCACATCCAACATTTAAAGCGAAAGAAGAGGGGGTTCCTCTAAATGGACTTTTTAGGCAACTGATAATATTTTAATAAGCATATACAAGAGTAATATAATAACAACAATTTTTATTGATAATTGAACATGATTAAAATAAAGTGAGACATTGATTTGTCACAATACAGTTCATTGCTATCATCATAAACAAGGGATTTTTTTATGAAGAGACCTCCTTACACCCAACGCGTTTCGGGGTACAGTATAATCCTTCTTCAGGGATGCAGAGGAAGGAGGAATTCATCTAAAGCATAATTCAGATATAGGTCAGTATCTTAAAATGGAAAGATATTGTCAGCATAACATACATAATTAGATGCTTAACTATTATGATAGTTCACTTACATAAAGTTGAATGGTGAAATAGTTTTCAATTTTTCATTATAACAACATTAAAAATGCAGATAGATAGCACGGAACAACTTTGCCGGTGGGGAGTGCTCTCACAAGGCAAAAGGGCATCAGATAGGTCTGAAACACAGACTTGATATTACTAACATCCAGGGGGTGGAAACTTTCCTACATTCCTAGGCAGCAGATGGCCAGAAGGATATACTGAGGCCATATATGGAAATCCCTAAAAGTAAGAAAAAATGTACTAAATTGTAACTAAAATAAAAACAAGGAATATGTCAAATTTAAAATATCTGCTATTCAACACCACAAAAGACCCAGCGGATTACGAGGCACTCAACATAATGCCGCTGTTTGCAATGCTCAAGCACAAAACGCAGGTGTGGACCCGTCTCCCGCTGGGAGTAATGGGACGAATCAACCTGACCAAAATGGTCCTCCTGCCTAAAATTCTTTACATGATTTGGCACTCGCCAATATATCTGGTGCTTAGACATTTCAAACTGATGGAAGCCATCATCAAAACATTCATATGGGGCAATAACAGACATAAAATCGCCTGGCAGAAACTTAAAAATCCCACGGACTTGGCGGGAATGGCTGTACCAGACTTCAATGTTTATTACATCGCAGCACAGCTATCCCAGCTATTCCATGTGGATAAGACAGATAGGGAAAGATTCCTACACTTATTATGTCCAAGGTGGTCCCAGACATCACAAGATCCACTAACAGTAATAACGGGGAAAGCCACAGGGGCAGATAGGAACACAAACCACAAAACGCTACTCTATCATTATACTAAAATATGGAATCTGTCCATGCACAAACTCCAACTACCGATAATTAATGAGTTCGCTCCTCTGTGGCATAACTCAAATCTCCCTGAATTTGAGTTGTTACCGGACAGTGAACAGTGGAGCTCCAGAGGGATTTTTTATCTATCCCACATCGTACACAACGACAGGCTTAAAACGTTTAATAAACTAAAAACTGAATACACACTCCCAAACCAAATGCTTTTCAGGTACATGCAACTACGTCACGCATTTTATGCACAGTTCCCCTCCGGGGAATGTCCCATGGTAAACAACCCATTAATGGAAGCACTGAAATGCCCCGACCCGAAAAAACTAATCTCCCAATTCTACTCAATGCTAATGATACCACAGGCTACTTCATCGGCCTACGCCCTGAAAACAAGGTGGGAAAGCGAAGTAGGCACACTTACGGACGACGAATGGAGCGATGCTCTAGACGCATGCAAACTAGTATCCCCCAGACTGTCAGACCGCTTGACTCAACTGTTCATGATCCACAAAGCATACCTTACACCATTAAAAATATCCAGGTACAGGCGAGATCGGTCCACACTGTGCACAATCTGCAACCAAGCCACTGGAACCTTTTTCCATCTATTATGGCAGTGCCCCCAGATCCAAGCGTATTGGGTACAGGTGGTGAGATTCCTCCACGACACAATGGGTTCCCCTGTAACACTGCAGCCCAAGCTCTGCCTCCTAGGCATTCTAACAGACCCCGAAATAAACAAATTCCAAAAGGTCTTCGTACATGAAACACTTTTTTCTGCTCGAAAAGTCATCGCTAGAGCCTGGATGAGACCTAATCCCCCCGAGCTCTCACACTGGCTGGCTGAAGTTAACAATACACTACCCTACAAAAAATTGATCTATATACACAGGGGTTGCCCTCTGAAATACGAGCAAATATGGGACAAATGGACACAGTCATCTGACACTTGTACTTAAGAACAAAATAGGTGACAGGGTAACCTGGGGACCAACCCCCCCTCTGACCACTCATGCTAAGAAACTACAACATGACCAAGCTAAACTAACACAACAAGACAGACTAGTTCTGCATATACACCATGGGTAAGACGGCAACAAAAGGAACAAAAAAATCGAGACATGAGTAATAGCACTGAATGCGACTATATTTATACATTCTGGGAAAAGTACTGTTATTATTCTTTATGGTTCTCACAGAGTACATTATACTCCTTTTTCCTTTTTATATTCTTATTTTCTGTCAATCCTTACTAAATCTGCATTCAATGTAACTGGCTTTGACGGAACACACCCATTTAACAATAACGTTAAAATATCTCACCTAAGCTCTGTGCAAGGCCCAACATCCGGGCATAATATTAATGTACAATCTAAAGATATTACGACATATTTGTTTACAATGTACTTCTGTAAGCTGTAATTTTCCTTTTTTACGACAAAAATAAAACTTTTTTTGAATTAAAAAAATATCTGCTATTCCACAACATGTATGAAAATTGAATAAATATACCTACTGGTATGGAAAATTTACTGGTGAGGCTAACAACCAAGCGAAGTGGAGAGCCAATATCAGCAGCTACAAAAAATAAATGAGTAGGTCACATTGAAGTATGTTCAGGTAACAGCCTCAAAAAGCATATAATGAGCCCATTTGATAGTATAGGTCAGTAAGAGTTAGGCCCCTTTCACACGAGGCGGACTCCGTTTCCATGGAGCCCGCCTCGGTCCGCCAGCTCAGCGGGGGATCAGTCCGTTGATCTCTTCTGAGCCGGCGGATGACAGGTCCCTCTCTGCTCACTGAGCGGGGAGGGGCTTGTCAGGCACCGCTTTCGCCTATGGAGGGATCGGACGAAAACGGACAGCGTGTCCGTTTTCGTCAGATCTCACCTGACCCGATCCTCCAGCGACGGACCTGGACGTAGAGCCATCCGTCTGCTTTTCAGCGGATCGGACCGGGTCGGATGTCAGCGGACATGTCTCCGCTGACATACGATGCTCCATAGACTAACATGGAGCGCCCGTTCGGGTCCGCCGTCAAAACTGACAGGCGGACCTGAACGGTCCGATCATGTAAAAGGGGCCTTAGTCCCAAAGGAAAGGAGAGAGGGAAATGTTCTTAGAAAGTGTTTTTAGTTTCACCCATTTATTTATATGTAGTGGCAGCAGTAGATGGTATAGTGATAAATAAAGTTTTACCTTGATTATAGGAAAGGTGAAAAAGCCGGCCACACGTCCCAACACCCAGCAGATAAGTGCTGGATATGGAAGTGCGCCGGTTAGGTATATATAGGAGATAATCCTCAATCAGCTGGTGCAACTGATTGCAGACAGTTGATATTTGGGAGGAAACTGCCCCCTGAGACTCCAAAGCGCCGCTTAAGGTTATAGAACCAGGCAGCTTTGTGTTCCGGGCAATCCTAGTGGTCAGCCGAAGCATGGGGAGCATATGCAAGGAAAGCCTCCTGAAGGGAAAAACGAAAAAAATAAGAATGCAATGGAAATAAATATATAAATTAGCATTCACATTATAAAAATAGTGAAACCGAACATTGAAGTATAATAGAAGAAAAAAACCTATGCCCAGATGCCCTGAAAGAGAGGGAGTTCCACAGATAACAATTGGTACAGATAAATAAGTACATCAGCAAAAAACAGACATTACAGGTGACATAATATAGTAATATAGACAATATGATAAAAATATCCAAAAATATAAACCAATAATTACATACAATTGGTAACAGTAAAGGTATCAAGCCAATGTAATGGTAATACCTTAAATAGATTTATCAAGAGAGAAAAGACAGAACATTGATTATCCTAGTAGGTCCACCTACCTATATGCCTGTCCATGTGTTAGTACCTGTATTGGCACTAAATGATGGTGGTAACAGAGACATTATCTCAGATAAATGCTGCATAAATGAGGGGGAAAAAGAAGGGAAGATGGGATATTGATTGTCCCAATGACCCATCTATAGATATTCGTATCCATGCATTAATATCTGCACTATCAATGCATGGTGTTAGTGACAGGGAACAGGTGCCAGAATCATCTAAGTAAGAAATGTGAAGGTATTAACCAGGCAACGGGGGTCATGAGGGTACATGTACCTAAACAAAGGTCAAGAGGCCCATCTTAAATTGATATAATGAACAAGGGACACTCAATAGGGAAACATATTTTTCCATCCCTCCAGAGGAAAAGCCCTAGAGAAATGGTTTGAAACATATGGCCTGGTTTAGGCCTGGGGGCATTGTTGCATTCAGGTGGTAAATCCATCTCAGTTCCATCTGGAGGAGGGTTTTATTCCAGCCCCCCCCCCCCGGACTGGGATGTATCCGATCCAGGATCAGGAATTTGATATTGGGAAAGATACCACCATGAACCAATGATACATGGTGTCCAAGAGGGAGGTCGGGATTGCATACCTGCATACTGCGGATATGTCTATAAGCCCTCCTCCAGAATTCTAATTTAGTCTTCCCAATATAAAAACAGCAACAACTATAATGTAGCATATAAACCACTCCACGAGTCCTGCAGTTCGCGAAATGTTTTGGATGAAAAACATTTACTTTAGGGAGAATAGGTTTTTTTTGCGTAAGCATATATCTACAGTAGTTACATGTACATGGGTGCTTTTAAACCATTTTTCGGCCACTAGCGGGGGTTAAAACCGCCCCGCTAGCGGCCGAAAAGCGCTGCTAAAGTACCGCTATAACATTTGATGGCTCCAGTGTGAAAGTAGCCTTAAGTTTCAGTACTCTGTATCTCCCAGTGCTGGAATCCCATCTGATAAACTTGCCTAATAAAGTAAGCATACAGTGGAAGATTTACTAAAACTGCTACACTCAGAAACTGGTGCAGCTGTGGATGGTAGACAATCAGCTTCTAACCTCAGCTTGTTCAATTGAGCTTTAAGTTTTGGCAATAAGCCTAGCTTCACACTGACAGCAGGATTGAAATTGTGCGAGTTCTGCAGAACTCGCACGATTTCATACCCGCATATCAGTCTGACTTCAGGAGCGATTTCAGAGACATTTGTGTGGGTTCCTGCACAGATTTCTATACAAATCGCGAAGTCCCCAAAAGTAGTACAGAAACTACTTTTGGGATCTGTGCGGCACCACAAAGTCTGCGTCGCTCCAGCAATAGCCGCCGATTTGGCGTGTGACTTGACATGTCAAATTGAATGCCAAAATCGCATCAATGTGAACCTAGGCTAAAACCTGAAAGCTCAAGAAGTGAGCCTGATTTTGTACTGTGTCCAGCTTTCGTAGATAAACCCCACAGTAGCAATCTACATGAATATAATGTGATATTAAGAAGATGTAACAGAATCATTTTTTGATTTTGCTATTTCAGAAAATTAAAATATTATTTTGACAGAGTATGCATTGGGGGGTTTTAGACAATGCCAGTATCAGATTTAAAGCAAATAGCAGTGATGTCACAAAATAATGCATTTGCAAAATGTATAACCTGTAATGTCCCTTTTCTTTGTGAGAATAGGTTATTAGAGAAATGTTAATTAATTATGAGGCTGAGCTTGGAGACACAGCAGGCTGTGGTCTGTGAGGTGATGCAACTAGTTCATTCCACTGAGTAAACCACAATGACTCTCAATAAAGAGTGAGGCCATGCATATAGTAAGCAGGTAAACGTAAGACAAAATGCTTTTTGTAAGGTCATCACTTAACAAAACCAAAAGTTTTTTCCAGGCATGTGTCATTCAATTAAATGATAGCTTATTGTAATTAGTCAGGTTAAGGGTTTGTACACTTGGAGGACAAATTTATTTGTGGGAATTAGGCAATGTGATATTTTTACACAGATAATAAATATAAAACTTAGTGTAAAACACATGATATTTTGTGAAATGATCTAAATTACCTTTACAGGCCTGAAAACTCTCTGATTATTTCACACCCCATAATTGATATTTCCAGGAAAAAAAACTTTCAGTAATTCAGTCATAAATGCAGGAAAGAAGTAAGGTGTTACTGAGGTGCTAAAAAGACTAACTCTTTTGTGTTTCTTTTCATAACAGAAGAGTGAGTAATAGCAGACTGTAAACGTGGTCATTTTGAAAGTGGTCACGGAAATCAAACGCTGTTAACCAATAAACTGTTGAATGTTCGCAGAAAAAGTGTTCATCAGAACATTATATCTTACCACCATTTAGGCAGCTAATTTAGTTTGAAAGCCCTTAACATTTAAATTGAATCTCAGACCCTTTCCCATCCGGCCTATTGTAATACGACGGCTGAGTGGGAGCCCTATTATCGAAACCTTACACGTGCCACGCTTCGGCACGATCTGTCACCTGCTGTGACAGATCGCTGTACCGGCCCACTGCTGGTAACATGTGATCGATGTGGCCAATGACAGCAGATAACATGACAGTTGTGCACAATGAAAGGCTTTGGTACATGCCTTTCATTGTGTATTATTGTGATGAGCTCTGCGATCGGTCACAGTGATCACATGGTACAGACAGGGCCAATCACAGCCCATCTGTACAGACTAAATAATATACTGTATTTATCGGCATATAACACTCATTTTTTTACACTGAAAACAGAGGGTAAACCATGCCTGCGCGTTATATGTCGAAATCAGTTGTCTTTTACCAACGGGGGGGGGGGAATCGGGTGGTCCTCCCCGGGTGCCACCCATTGGGAGAGTATCAGGCCGACCGCCCTGCCTCTCCTGGCTCTGGGACAGTGTTGCCAGCATACTTTAAACTTCAGAAAACATTACTGCCAGCCCTTTCTCATATACTGTTCCTCCTGTTTCACTATCAATGTAAATCTAAGCCTCTAAATCCCTCTATTAACGCCGCTCGTTCTGGCTGCTCTCCTCCTCCCATTCCACCTCCTCCTCGAGTGTAGCTTACGATTGGAGGAGGAGAGCGGTCATGTGACCGTCAATGAAAGAGAGGAGAGCAGTCACATGACCGGGTCCACGGTGTTAATGGAGGTATTTGGAAGCTTTGATTTACAATGAGTGACACAGGAGGAGCGGTGTATGAGAAGGGGTTGACAATGATGTTTTCTATACTTTAGAGCAGTGGGTCTCAACCTGTCCAGTGCCGTGACCCCTTGATAAAATTTCCCAAGTTGGGACCCCTAACAGTAAAATTATTTTCGTAGCATGGGTTGTCAGCACCAAAGGCAAGACAAGCAATTTGCACCCCTAACCCACGGACATTTAGCGCTCCCTGAGTCCCTTCCAGTCATACAGTATTAAAACTCCTTATGGTACATTCCACACTTCTCTTTGTTCTCCCTTCATTCCCTTTTATCCATCTATCCTAATTGCTTATTTTTTTACCCCCTCTCTAGCCATCTTTCTTGTTCTTTCTCTTATTCCTTTTCTCCCTTTCTTTTTCTTTGCTTATGTCAGGGAAGAAACCAGAATCAACAAAATAAGCAAAGAGGGGGGGGGGGTAAGGAAATCCCTCCCCAACCTCCTAGAAAGCTAACAAAGGGAAGAAGCAGCCACGTGATAATGATCAAATTGAAAAACCTTTATTAGAAAAAGCATGAAGACAATTGTAAAAAAGAAGGGGAGAAAAGGAAACGCAGGTGGGGTCCACTCCACCGCGATATCAAATGTGTGTGGATGACAATTCACAAAAATAGACTGTGAACATAAATATAAAACAACGTTGAATATAAAAACAACAACAACAACACTGGTGGGCTGCCCCTAACTGTAACCCCCCACCCTCACATAAACACCCACAGTCTCTAGGTATTGGCATACAGTGAACCTAAAGAGCTAAATTGGGGCGATGAACCCCTTGTTGGGTGATATGGTGAATGGACCAAGACAAATCCAAAACAAAAGTCTGTGTATACTGTTGCCCTATCACGGGCTAATCGATGCCGTGCAAATGCAGTCTGAACTTGTATGAGGTAAAGGTGAAAGTGGTGTTGTAGCTGATAGAGCCAAAATAACAAGCCAAACACGCAGACGATCCTGCGGTGCACACATAAAAAGCAGTGCTAATGGTGCTAAGGTTACTGCAGAGTAAGTGAAAGCAGGGTATGTCCCAGGCTTCAGATCCCCTAAGGTTTCATCATGTGATCATCCCATGTATATACATTGGGGAGACTGGGCTGTTCGTTCATGACATAGATGCATATAGAAGCATGGACAGTATAGTAGATCCTAGGCTTCTTACCCCTTCTGTCGCTTGAAAAGAGATCTCCTTCCGCAGGTCAAAACTGTGTAAGTCCAATACTCCGAGATAGTCCCACTGGAGCGTTGTGTGATCTCGGTCCGAGGAACAGCTGACCGCGCTGGAGGACGTAAGTGATGGAAGAGTCTGCGTGAGGTAAACAGTTCCTATGCTGTCTTGTGCAGCTATGACCAGCAGAGGGCTCAGATTTCAAGAGCTCATGCGGGCGCTGCTGACATGGCTTGTAATGCAACACGATGTCATCCTAATAGTAGTAAGGGCTGCACAGCAAGAGGGGAGAGAAGGAGGGGGACCCTCCAGCGTCTAGGTTATCAAATTGTCAACGCGTTTCGTGCTCCTAACTGAGCACTTCATCTGGACATTGTGCATAGATGATTTCAATCTATAAATAGGGCTAACTGCCCAATCAGCATTTTAATTGCACATTTGACTGCCTATCGCCATCTTGTGGAGGCAATATATACTGACGTTCAGTCAGTCTAACAGTGAGTAGGCATACTTTTAATAACCCAGAACACCCCACAGACCCTATAATATATGAGTGCTCATTGTGGGGTGAACAAATTGAGACCAAACCACATCTACATCCGGGACGGAAGGGAAAGAGATAAGCAAGGAAAGGGAAGGAGGAAAAGATATCCCAATTCAAGGGAAGGCATACAATTATGTTTGCAGAAAGACTTTCAGGCTGAGTTCTGTGTTCAAACCCTTGGGCTGGAGAGTTTGGAGTCTATATATCCATAATTTTTCCCTTTGTTGTAATACCGTATCAAAGTCTCCTCGATGCTCAGGTAGGTCAAGTTCATAAAAGCCCTTGACCTTGAGCCCAGATGTATTTCCCTGATGAAAATCTGAGAAATGTTGAGCTATTGGGGTCTCCTCTTTGAGTCGAATACTTTTCAAGTGTTCGGCAAATCTAATTCTGAGCTAACGCTTCGTCTTGCCCACATAAAGCTTGTGGCATGGGCATTCTAAGATGTATAGGATCTTAGATGTACTACAGTTGATAAATGAATTGATTGTATATTCCTGACTAGAATCTGAGTTGCTAAATGTCTTGGTTCGCTCAACAAACTTACATGTTAAGCAATGGCCGCATGGGAACATCCCCTTTAATTTGGGCATATCTGTCAACCAGCTCCTATTAATCGGATGCCGGAACTCAGATTCTACTAGTTCATCTCTGATATTTTTAGCCCTCTTTGCTACCATAAGGGGTCTATCGCCTACAATCTCTTTAAGTTTATCTGATCTTGTGAGGATAGGCCAGTGTTCAGACAGAATGGAACGCACCTGTTGCCACTGTATACCAAAGGGGGTAATGAACCTTACAGGCTCACTATCTTTGCCCTTATCTTTTTCCTGAGAAGTAAGTAGATCAATTCTGGATCTAGGTCCTGCAATCATCTTTGCCCTTTTAAGAGTGCGATGTGTATATCCACTTTCTCGAAAACGCTGAAAGAGGAGTTCGGACTCATGTCTGTAATCTTCCTCTGTGGAACAGTTCCTTCAAATGCGAAGGAACTGTCCCACTGGAATACCTTTAATAAGGGACCGAGGGTGATAGCTATCAGCACGCAACAACGTGTTGGCAGCTGTCTCCTTACGGAATGTCGTAGTGGCTAATTTACCTTCAACTGCCCTGATAGTCAGGTCGAGGAAGGAAATTTTGTGGAGATCCGCAATAAATGTAAGCCACATGTTGCGTGTATTATGGCCTAATTCATCCATGAACTCCAAGAGTTCCTGGTAGGTACCAGTCCACACCATGAATATGTCGTCGATGTACCGCAGCCAGAATCAAGCCTGTCAGTTTCGCCTTTTCCCCTGCGCGCATGCGCGGCGGAATGGCAATTCGGCACACGCGCGATCGCGGCTCAGTTGAACGGCGCGCACATGCGCATTAGCGCACGCTTATAAAAGCTCCCTGGCTGTTCAAGTAAATTGCTGGTTTGTCTCTCAGCTCCCCTGTGAACTTGTTCCTGTTTCCTGTTGATCGATTGCCTGTTGTGACCCGGATTGCCTTGACCTACTCTGATTCTCTCCTGGAGCTGACCCCTGGCTTGTTTAACAGACTCTGATTACCTCTGGTGTTTGACCCTCAGCCTGTACCCGGATGTGTCTTCTGTCTCCTGTGCCTTGACTCTCAGCCTGTGACCCGGATTTGTCTACAGTCTCCAGTGCCTTGACCCTCTGCCTGTTTCTGGATCATTCTGCTGTCTCCTGTGTTGACCCTCAGCCTGCTCTTGGATTTCCTCCAGCCTTGTATCCTGGCTCCCAGCCTGTCTACAAACTGGTATTTGTTGCTGGTTCCCCAGCCTGTCCTGGACTTGTTCTCCTACCTACCCGCTGTGTCCAACACCTACCAGCACCTGCACGGCTATCCAGCTCCTCCATGACCTTCACGCAAGATCTGCCTATCCTGCTGGTAGCTTGTGCCTCTCTGTGCAATTTGCCCTCTGTACCATCTCCAGGGGGTGGAGTGCGCTTAGTCGCAAGAGTGAACCGCTCTTTGCATCTTGGCCTCGGTGAGTACCCTTATCTGACAGCTCCTCCCCCTCTTTCCCTCTCTCTTCCCTGTATTCTCTATTTTTATTCCTTCTCTTACTCCTTGGTGGGGGGTGGGGGAATGGGATGAGTGGCAGTGATGGCGGGGAGTTGGGATGAGTGACAATGCTGGGGGGAGTTCTGATCAGCCAACTTAGGTGCTTTTGATCAAGGTCATCTGCTGATCTGAGAACTGTAGTAGGGACTTTTAATGGCAACTATAATCACAGGTAGTGTTACTCACTGTGTCCCTGGCTTCACTGTGTCTCCGATTTTGTGGTGTCTTGTAGCAGTGACACCTATGCCGAAATCAGGTCTCCTCCAGCCCCTCCCATTTCACATTCCTCACTAGTCAGCTGACCTCTAGTCTCTGCCCCCCACCCATGCTGTGAACTGAATGGGTGGCTGCGAAGAGGCTGAGCGGGCAGCCGCGGGCTCCAGGAACAGCCCAGCTGGGCGGCCACAGGCTCCAGGGACAGCCCTGCTGGGCAGCCGCAAAAAGGCTGGGAGAGCGGTGCGGCTTTTAGGAACAGCTCAGGATTCGGGGACCCCTGGCAAGTCATCATTCGACCCCCAGGTTGAGAACCACTGCTTTAGAGTATGCTGTTAATGCTGTCCCAGTAGACTGGGAGTCTCCTGGGAGTGAAGAGGAGCAAGGGGGGGCTTTATAATGAAAGGGGTCTGTGTACTATGCGGGTGGGGGGGGGGCGGCTGTGTACCATGCGGGGGGGGGGCTGTGTACCATGCAGGGGGCTGTGGAAAGTTTTCTTCCTGAAACTTCCCTCTAAAAGTTAAGATGCGTGTTATACGCCTGTTCGTGTTATATGCCAATAAAAAAAGGGGAAATTGATTTGGTTATTTTCACTAAAGAAGTGTACCAGTATACATTTTGGTCTACATTTATGAAGAAAGATTATGTATTTGCAAAATGTTATAACAGAAACAAAGAAAAACATATTTTTTTTTTTCAAAATTTTCGGTTTTTTTTTTGTTTATTTAGCAAAAAATAAAAAAACTGTGGTGATTAATAAACCACTGAAAGAAAGCTCTACTTGTTTAAAAAAAAATGATAAAAATCTCATATGGGTACAGCGTTGCATTAATACGCAATTCATGAGTGATGAGTAAGCACAGTGTAGCTGTGCGAAGCTAGTTCAACTCTGTTCTGGCCTCTGCATCCGTGGTGTCTGTCATTGTTTGCATGGAATATTCAATAAATGCACTTTAATCACGTCAGTGTGCAGCCAATTTCTTCCTTCATTCAGTCTTCTACGGCAGGCGAGCCGGGGATTGCACCCATGTGAGGGGTCTTACATCATTCATTGTGCTTGGAGTCTCTCACCTGGAGCAGCGATTTTTCTTTGCTGTCCTGGGCAGGAAGGGGGTAAAAGTGTCTGGTATTAAAGTGGTTAAACAGATTTCATTAAAATATGTATGATTTTTCCAGAATGAAAACCACATTCACAGATATCGTATCGATAGAATGTCATTCATTTGGGAAAAATTGTACATCCTGCGCCTTCAAATTTGCTTGCCATTACTGTATGGTCATTTTACCCCACTGACCATTAGAAATTCAAACGAACATTCCGAAAATAAACATTTTCAAATGAATCTCTACTGGTGTATGGCCAGCTTTAGAGTAATTTCAAAAGAAAAAAAGAAACAGGAGCGCACCAGCCTTGTGCATTAACTTTAAAACATTTATTATATAAAAATAGTAAAAAGAAACAACTCACAAGCAATTGGTGGAGGAGGCACAACATAAAAGTGCACCGACAAACAGCATGCAACTTAGGATGAGCGAAACCTTACAAAGATCGTGGAGGAACGCACAGGCATCACAATCAGCTAACTCGTTTCAAAGGAACCGTCCCTTCTTCATCAGAGCTATGCAGTGAACTCTCCTTCAGCAGTACTGGTACTGATGGGCACAGATAAGGCGGCACTGATGGCCACTGATAAGATGGCACTGATGGGCCCTGATGAGTGGCACTGATAGGTACCACTGATAGATGGCACTGGTAGGTGACACTGATGGGCACTGATGTGCAGCACTGTTGTTGAGGCACTGATTGTGGGCACTGATAGGTGGCACTGTGGACACTTATAGGTGGCATTGTGGGCACTGATGGGTGGCACTGTGGGCACTGATGGGTGGCACTGGTAGGTGTCACTGTTGCCTAGTGCTAGGTGGCACTGGCAGGGGGCACAGGAGGGCACTGAGGGTCTGCAGCAGCTCGCCATGATCGGGACTGATGTCCCCCTCACAGCCGCCGGTGATCAGCTTTTTTTTTTCCTCCTCACGCTGTCCGCTGAGCCGGTGGATGACAAGTCCGTCTCTGCACAGGGACAGGCCTGTCAGAGAGTCCGCTCTCCCCTATGGGGAGGATCGGATGATTACGGACCGCCTGTCCGTTTTCACCCGATCCGATCCACCAGACGGATAGAAAATAGGGTTTCCATCCGTCTGGATTTTGCGTATCGGGGCGGATCGGATGTCAGTAGACATGTCACCGCTGACATCCGTCGCTCCATAGAGATGTATGGAGCGACCGCTCAGATCCGCCTAAAAAACTGACAGGCGGATCTGAACGCACGTGAAAGGGGCCTAAAGCTCGCCCCAGTCCACAGCTCTCACCTTTGTTACCCACCTCTGCACCCCCAGATTTCCCTACAGCTCTCACCACTACACAACCTCTCCCACCCTTCACAGCTCTCATTTTACACAACTTGCCTTCTGCCCTCTGCAGCTCTTACCTCTGTACAAAGCTCCCTTCCCAGTTCTCCTCTCTGGACAAATTCCCCCCCCCCTCAGTGCACATTTACCACCCCCCCTTCCCTTCTTTCACAGTTATCCTCTCACTGTGAACTCAGTCTCTGGAGGGCTCCCCCCTCCCCCCTCGTTTTTCATTTAGAACTCCCTCACCTCTTCCACTGCTGATCCAGTGCTCCAGTCCATGTTTTATGTGCGGGCTTTTCAGACGATTGAGAACTGTAGCTAGGGCGGAGTTTCAGGGCTTCTCTGCTCCCTGCTCTGTGCTATAATGTGAGAAGAGGCGGGGAAAGAAGCTGCTGCTTGCAGCTGTATGTTGCCGTGCTGGGACCCGAAAATCTCAAAAGGCAGCAGCCCTGTGTGCTCAGCGCTAGTGTGAGATAGGTCAGAGCAGAGAGGGCTGCCTGTCAGAGGTGTCGGTGTCTTGCTGAGAAAGTTCCCCCCGACGGATAAGGACCCCCCTGTACTGCGCAGACGCTGCGCTTGCGCAGTACGAATGACTAGGAGCCTCCGAAAATAGCCGAAGCTGAAAAACTTGCGCCCTGGATCCAGGCTGAAGCCCCACCATCCAAGTGGACCTAGAGGGAGAATAAAAAAGTGCCGAGCACAGCGAGGCAGTGCCCGAAGTGTGGAGAGCGTAGCGAGCCCGTGAGGGGCCCTCTTACCGGCGCTGTGTACAGCTGATTTCTATTCTATTTGGCTTCGGCTAGTTCCGCCGGCTCCTAAGGGGGGTCCTTATCCGCCGAGGGGAACTTTCTCGGCAGAACACCGGAACTGCGTTCTGCCGAGTTCCGGCAGAAAAAAAGCCCTGACAATATGTATTATGTGTTAGGAAGTTTACACAGCAGGATTTTTTGTGGATTTTTGTGAATATACAAATATTTATTTTCTGCACTTTTATTGTCACTTTTTGCACTAAATGCACCCGTGACACACACCCCTCAAGTATTTAGAGGTTGTAGGTCACCTCTTAATAAGAGCAGCGCCATACCTATCCCCTCTTTTTCAAATTGCATCTTATCGCAGCTCTCTGCACCGTAGCTCCTGGCTGCTTTGCAATGCGAACAGGACACATGAAAAATGATTGTTTTCTATGTGCCTTAGCGGTAAATGACTCCCTTGCAGAGCAGGAAAACAGCAGTCACAATATGTGAACAGGCACCTAAAGGGAATCTGTTGATAAAAATCAAACTGTGAATTTAGGTGTGAAAGGGACGTAGCTGGGTCTTTTTTAATCAGAAAAAAACGTTTTATTTTTGTCTTGCACAGTACATTATATAAACCAGTCAGCCTACAGGTATATGTCCAGTAGAAAGGAACATAAACCATGGAACATTCCCTTATGCATTAAAGTACAGACTTGTACCGTACAGTGACTCTGTTATTGAGTCGTATTAAGTAAACATAACAAATAACTAAATGAAAAGATAAAGTAGGCATAACTGATCAGTGTAGTTCTCATAACCTTTTATGTCTCAACCGTGAATTTGGTCAGTGTAATTTGGTTATCATAACATGACCCCCAGCAGTATCAGTGCCACCCTTGAGCTTTGTTTTTTCCATAATTGGTAATTACCAGGTAACCGTTTTCTTTACATCTATCCCAATAATAGCCTGTCTTTGATCAGCTGATGAGGGGCTAGACCCGGGACATCCAGCCACGCCTGCCACATTGAGTAAAATTTACATGGAACTTTTCTATGTTGATACATCAGTTTTTCTTTAATCAGTAGTTTGTTGACACTGTCCACTCATTGCCCTCTGGTGGGCACTCTTGGAGTGATTCACAGTTGGGCGATTAGCTTGCGCGCTACATACAGTAGTCTCAGGATCGCTGTATGTGCTGATAGAGTCAGTGTGTCATTATCAAGTGCTCCCCATAGACAGACAACTGGATCCCGTGGTACAGATGTCATGTATACTGTAGATATCGTGTCTAGGACCTCCCTCCAGTACCTGAAAAGTTTAGGGCATTTCCAGAGCGTATGGAGGAGATCACCATGGTCACATTCACATTTCGGGCAGAGGGGGGAGTCCCTGATACCCCATCTGTGAAGCTGTAGGGGAGTTCTGTAGGCTCTATGTAATATATATAGATGAGACAGCTTTTGGGACGCCGACACTGAAACCAAGGGAGCAGCTGATAGGCATAGCTCCCAGCTCTCCCCGTCGATGGCTCCTACATCGCCCTCCTAACCCTGCCTACAGGGTAGCCCGGTAGCATCTTGTATCTGTGCAAGGAGAATAGTATAGCACCTGGAGATCATTCCCTTTTTGACATTTTCCATAAGAATGCTTTGTATTATTGCATGGTCGGACTGCTATAGCGTAGTGGTTTTTGCCTGTATTTGTATGGCATGGCGTAACTGTAGATATTTGTAGAAATTGTTGTGTGGGATCCCGAATTCTGCCTGGATCTCAGAAAACAATTTGATGGTAGGGCCATTATATAATTGAGAAATATATTTTATGCCTGCTTCTTCCCAGTTCCTGAATTCTCTGAGTTTCAGTATTTCTCTATATTGTCTGTTGCACCATAGGGGTGTATGGGTCAAAAAACCCTTTATCCCCAACAGCTTTCTAATGTAGGACCATAATGTATTCAACAATTTCACAGTGGGGGGCTCCAGGGTCTAAATGCAGGTAACCTGCCTCCAGCCTTGTAAGTGCGGACTCATTGTCACCTTCTATATCCAGTAGTCTGCGAATAGGATTAGTTGGGTCTATCGTTCCCCAGCCCCCCAGCTGTTGTAGCTGGGATGCAAGGTAATAGGTCCTGGGATGGGGGACCGCAAGCCCCCCTTCATCTTTATTATATTGTAATGTTGCTAGCCTGATCCTTGCTATTTTTTTATGCCATATTAGTTCTCTGAATTGGGACTCAATTCTTTCAAACCATCTCCGGGGGATCTACACTGGGGAATTATTAAATATGTATAGCAATTGTGGTGCCCAAACCATTTTAATGAGATTTATTCTCCCGACTACTGACAGAGGTAATTTACACTAGGCAGAATATTTATCGCGAAACCTACTGAGAAGCGGGAACTAAATTATAAGTAAGATATTGAGATGGGTCTGGGGTCACTTGACTGCCCAGATACCTGAATGAGGTCACTATCTGCACCGTCTCCGCACAAGCTGGCAGTGGGGTGTCCAGGGGGTCTAGTGGCATCAACACGACTTATCCCAATTAATAGAGAAGCCTGATAGCTCTCCAAAGTCCTTAATAAGGGTCATAACTGCCTGTAGGGTATCTTGGGTGTCTCCTAGGTAAAGTAGAGTGTCATCAGCATACATGGACACAATATCTGTGCCTGTGGATGGCTGGAACCCTATGATAGTAGCATCTCACCGGATTCTTGCTGCTAGGGGTTCCAGAGCCAGGGCAAACAGCAGGGGTGACAAAAGACACCCCTGTCTGGTGCCCCTGAACAATGGGAAGGATTCTGATAATACCCCATTAATTCTAATCCTAGCTGTAGGCTCCGCATAGAGTAGCTGAACCCATTTAATAAAAGTGTCTCCTAGTCCCATACGCTTCAGTACCTTCCACAGGTAAGGCCACTGTCGAAGGCCTTAGCTGCATCCAGCAAAAAGATCGCCCTATTGCCAGTATTGTCCATAGGGAGTTGTAGATTCAAAAAAGAGCCTCCTTATATTTTGGGCTGCGGATCTCGTGGGAATGAACCCAGATTGGTCTTTGTGGACTATTTTGTGTATCACCTTAGCTAATCTGTTTGCTAGCACCTGGGCCAGTAGTTTGATGTCAGCTGTCAGCAATGATATGGGTCTACATGAGCCTGGCGATTTTGCATCCTTGCCCGGCTTTAGCAAAACAATAATAATTGCCTCGTTCATGGAGCCAGACAAGGACCCTTCTTTGAGCGCCTCATTATAGACCTTCAATAGCATGGGAAGTAATGTACCTGAGTAACGTTTGTATACTTCAGATGGAAGGCCACCCATACCTGGTGATTTATTATTTTGGGATTGTGTTAAGGCCATAGCTAGTTCCTCTTCTGTCAATGGTGCATTGAGCATATCTACATCTCCGGCTGGTAGATCAGGGAGTTCACATTTCCCCAAAAATTCCTCAATTTCCACTTCCGTGGGTCTCACATTGGAGGTGTATAAGTCAGCATAAAAAACCTTAAGGACCTGCATAATGTCTGAGGTTAAGGATCGTGAGACACCCTGAGCATCGCAGATGGGCGAAATGAGGGATGAGGACTGTTGTGCACGCGTCATTACCGATAATATATGTCCGGTCGCCTCCCCCTCCTCAAATGCAGAAAAAAGCGTTTATTTTTGACCAACTGCAATGCTAGTTGTCTAGACATGGATTGTGCCCCCAACCATGCCCTTTTTGTGTCCTCTGTGGGTTCGGCAGTATATTTTTCCTCCGTCTCAGTGACCATTCCACGTAACGTCATCTCCTAGGCCTTTGTGTCTGTTTTGATACGGGTTATTAATTTTATGAATTGCCCTCTCATAAAGGCTTTTGCTGTATCCCATACCACTCCCAATTTGGCTGTACCAACATTGTCCTGCAGAAATAACTTGAGCATGTACCGCATTGGGTCTGGTTCTGGGAGTAGCGAAAGCCAGAAAGGGTTAAGCCTCCGAACTGGACTTTTAGCCATGTCTGGGAGTGAGATGGAAATTCAAAACGAGGAATGGTCGGAAACATGTCTATCAGCGTAATCTGAAGATATGAAACGCTGCATCATTTTATCATTGCCCAGTCCCAGATCTATTCTGGATAGGCCTCTGTGTGAGGCCGAGTAATATGAGTATTTTTTAAGGTCTAGATGTCTACTATGCCACACATCCGTCAGTCCCAGCTCCTCAAGTACTCTGGCAAAGGGTGTATGTCCCTTTCCACCCGGTGCAATATTAGTAGGGATAGGTAATTTATCTTTGAAGTGGTTTAAGTAGTTATTAAAGTCTCCCACTGTCAGCAGGGGGACCTCTGGGTATTGTGCCATAAATCTCACCAGACACCTGAGGACCTCAGATGAGTACGGTGGCAGTACATATATATATATTAGCCAGTATACAGGTTAACCCATGAATTTTACATAGCAGAAATATATATTTACCCCCCGAGTCTATAAGTTTCTTAGGACAGTGAAACCGGACACCTCTGCGTATTAGTATGCTCACCCCCCTAGAGTACGAAGAATATGTAGAGTGGAATTGAACGTCATACATATGGGGACTTAGGCTGGGGGGCGGGTCCGCAGAGATGTGAGTCTCCTGCAAGCATACAATACCTGTGTCCATTGATTTGACATGTCTAAGAACTGCCATTCTTTTCACCGGGGTACCCAGGCCTCGAACATTCCAAGTAAGGATATTTAGTTTAACCGCCATATGGGCATATTGTAATCAATAACAGGAGTATGCTCGCTGTCTGGCAAGCCCCAGCGTCAAAAGAGACAGTAGTTCTACCTAGAGAGTATACATTAGCAAGCATGTTATCATTACCAGGTGCACAAATGGTGATCTGTGCATAGTGCATTTTCACGGTTGTAGCTGGGTCTTTACTCATCATAAACAATATTGGCTCCAGAAGGCAGCAGGTCTGTCAACCCTTGTTTCTTGGGTTGACAGACCTGCTGCCTTCTGGAGCCAATATTGTTTATATGGTTATAATAAGTATGTTTTTTTTTGTTGTTTTTTTTAATCCACCGGTATCATCCAATACTAAAAGTTTCCCTTTTCCCAGCTTTTAAAACAGGGATATGCAATTAGCGGACCTCCAGCTGTTGCAAAACTACAAGTTCCATCATGCCTCTGCCTCTGGGTGTCATGCTTGTGGCTGGCAGAGACTTGCTATGCCTCATGGGACTTGTAGTTCTGCAACAGCTGGAGGTCCGCTAATTGCATATCCCTGTTTTAAAAGATAGTTCTGTACATTAAGAAATTGCTTCTGACTTTGTGAAAAAATTTTGCTCTTTCATACGCAACCCACCTTCTAACTTAGAATATGGTTTTGGGGATTACCACATGCTTGTTTGTTCTATGCAGCAACTACAAGGGAAATCAATGTGAGTTTCTTGTGGTTACGTGCTTCATAGTGCAGGAAAAACAGAATATGCACACATAAGGGAATAAAACATCTTGTGGTTGGATCATACTTGGTGTTATTTGGTTTTATGGTGAAGTAGATAACCAGATTAACAAAGCAGATGGAGTTTTTATTTGCAGCAAATGGAAAAGCTGTGTGATTTTGAATCCTAAAGGCAGAGATACGTTTCTTATCACTGAAAAGTATCTAGAAAAAAGATCAGCAGTCATATCAGTCAAGTGGATGGACCAGACCAACACATAATGGGGCTAAATCTGAAGAACCTGGATGTTTATCACCCAAGCTAAATATAAAATAAATGGAGAAATAACAAAATTGTGTAAAACAATCACATCCAATGATAGAGGGGTTATTTATACACATGAGTCCACAAGTGCAATCAAATGTTAGAACTGGAGACAAAACCAATTCTGAATAATTATCTACATACAGGTAAAGTTCCAGTAACTTTTGGTAGATGTTTGCACTTAGATCTTAGCTGCTATAGTATCAGTATCATAATCTTATCACAGCAGTGATAGCCATTTTACCATTCATTTCATTAAAAAATTATCAAACATATTCAGCAGTATTTGTACATGTCAATTAGCTCACCGCAAAAAAAAATTGTTCCATGCATTTTTGCGTAACTTGATTTCTTCATCACAATGGGAAATGTGTAGGCTGAAAACGAATACCTTACAAAGGGCAAACATGTACTCCTAGATCTTCAGTGCTGTGAATGTATAAAAAGCTATAATGACAAAAATTTTCCTTCAACTTTCCCTCTACTTGTGTTCCTTAATAGAGGTACAGTATATACTGATAAAGATTTTTTTGTTTTTTAACCATTCCATGTGATAAAGCTATAATAAAAGATTAGAATGTATTTTACTATACCTAAAACAAATTATTTTTCTAATGCAGTGATAAGGTGAATTTGTAACAGGCAAATAAAAATACTCTCAAGGCTGGTGTCTTTAGGTCTAGTAAGGCAGGGGTCGCCAACCTTTTTGGCACCAGGGACCAGTTTTATGGCAGCCATTTTTGGGATATTCACGGAGTCTATCCTTCGTCACACCACAACCCCCCCTTTACAGCACAGCCCCTCCCTCTTTATGTCAGTGTTTTCCGTCCCCCTTCACACCACAGCCACCCTTAATATTACAGTTCCTCTTCACAGTGCAGTCCCCTTTACATCACAGTGCCCCTTTGCATTAATTTAACGGGGACTGCTCTGTAAAGGGGGCACTGTGATGTAGCAATCACAACTTCCCCCTTCACTGTGTCACTGCAGCCTACCCCCCCTCCTTTCCTCTCTCCCCATTCCAAACTCTGCCTCCCCTGCACAGGACTCCTACCTTTGGTAGGGCAGAGGCTGTGTTTAATCCGTATGTCCTCTACTTGCTGCCCAGCAGGTGGTCACCTCCCACTGTGCAGCCTGGACATCAACATGCCATGGGCCGACACCGGTCCACAGCCTGGGGGTTGGGGACCCCTGTAGTAATGTATTGCAGGCAGGGCCGCTGATAGAAATAATGGGGCCCCATACAGCCTACCTGATGTGGCCCCATTTAGCCCCACCCCTGGTCCCGCCCCTGGCCCCTCCCTAGACCCCACCTTGAAATAAAGTGCAGGTTTGTCTTCAAGTGATATTTATCACTGCAGACAGTGCCACCCATGCCGCCAATGCCATAATGTGCTGCATACAGTGCCACCAATGCCGCCAATGCCATAATGTGCTGCATACAGTGCCACCCATGCCGCCAATGCCTTAATGTGCTGCAGACAGTGCCACCCATGCTGCCAATGCCATAATGCACTGCAGAGAGTGCCACCCATGCCATAATGTGCCACATATCACATGTGTTATGGGCCACAGATACAGTAATATAGTAGATCTTGAATCACCCCCCCCCCCCCCAAGCAAACACACACCTGTGTTAGCCAGGCCCCACAAGCCACTTCCTTTCTGATTCTGCTGCTGCCTGGAGTGTCGGTCACAAACAATTTCAGATGTCAGCTGCTTTCTTCTTCTGCCGCCGCTGCCGCTGTTTTCACCTTACCGCTTCTTCTCCAGTCTCTGTCTCAGGCTGAGTGGAGAACAGAGCAGAGCGTCATGAACAGAGGGAGAGGAATCACTTTACCAGGGAAGGCAGATTATGCAGGTTGGGACTTGAGCCAGCATGAGGAGCGGGCGTGGAATAGACATGCACCAAAAACAGATGAAGTAGTCCCTCCCTCCCACCCACCCACAAGAACATCAGTACGGAGGTAAAAAAAAAAACGCTGAAAAGTCGGAGGGAGGGGGGGATAGATGGAATGGGTGAGGTCGGTTGATGATGGGTCATGGGGAGCTGGCTGAAGGAATATATTTTTTTTTAGTCTGCATCAATTTGGCCTCTGTGCAGATTGCCCGGGCCCCCCTGCTGGCCAGGCCCGGTACAACAGGGCCAGTTGTACTGGCTTATCAGCGGCCCTGATTGCAGGCTGGTGACATCTGGTTCAGATGGGTAGTGGGAATTCAGAGTCTAGGGAGCAGTGCAAGTCGGTGAGTTTAGTTATGGGGGGGTAGGGTCCTGTCAGCTTCAAACTAACCACGAATGTAAGAGAGCACGTCTATACTGACAACCAGTGTAAGGGGGCACTACACTAGCTATTAATCTAAGGAGAGATTTACTCCAGACAATGCAGGGATTTTTTTTTAATTATTTTTTTTGCAGGCTTCGAAGATAACAGTACATAATAGAGCCTATTGGGCATACCCAATTGCATAGCAAAAAAAAACAAACAGAAACAAAAGCACAATAAAATCACAATAAAAACAACCTAGCTAAAATCAAGGCACTCTAAACTATCGAAAAATTAGTAGGCTCTAACCGCCCGCACAGGCTGAAATATTGGGATTCTTATTGGCCACTCTCCCTCTCAAACATCCTACAGAGCTAAACTCTGGAATTTATGAAAATACGCACTCTCCCATATCTTATGTGTCAGGAAAGACTCCCTCTAATGAAGCATAAATGTAGAGTTGTAAAACAATATATACTGTTAATTACCTATCCAAGTGTTAACTAGTCATCCGAAGAATCAGCGTTAGTATATGCAGATTTCCACCCAAATGACAGATAGGGATGCAGGGATTTTTAAGTAATCCTCAACTTTTTTAATGAAGTTCTTCTCTGTTAAGCTAAGTGAAAGTATTAGCTCAGTCTCTATATCTGTGTACAGAAAGGTATATGAAAAAATTTCATTTTTTTCCAAGCTTTTACAGGCACAACTTAATTGACCCCCCATCACCCTCTCACCTATCCAGCATTTTTTCTTTTAAAAACTTCTAAAACACTTATCTAGGTCTGCCGTCTGTGTTCCTCACTGGCACTATTGCTGAGTGGATTGGCAATCCAGCTTTGCAGATGTGTCCATGCTGGTTGGTCCTTGCCCATCACCTCATGCTGACATCATCAGTGAAATCAATTTTCTGGATTGAGTGGGGAGGGAAGGCAATTTAAAGCATTGGAAAATTTGTTCTGCATTCTCCATTGAAAAAATGGGAGGGGGGTTACTAGTGAACTTTTTATGAGAGGTGCAAAGAGATAGGGCAAGGATTAGGATTGAGGCATTACAGAAGTGTTGCGAACATCATAGTGAACTTGTTACTTTGAACGTTAAATTGTTGTTTAGTCCAATGCAACTGTTTTTTTTTGGCAGCATCAGGGAGGCATGCATTTCATTCAGTTTTGGTTTTGTCTCGTGGGGCGCAATTACTCTGAGAGGGAAAGAGTTTGTGCTGTTGTGAAGCTCACTCTAGGTCTTGTTCCATTTCAGCCTTGTGTTTGTCTCTAATTCTTGCAAGAAGAAGATATTTGTATTATGTGTCCCACACGTACCACTTTGTAAGCTTCCAAGAGGGTTGTCGGATCTTTGTTAAGTAGAAAACACTCAGAGGAGATTGCTTAAAAAATTTTTGACAACCTTGGGGATGGACAACAGAGATTTATTAGGAAACCAGGGTGGGTCATGGGTTTTGGTTGCAAACAGCAACAATAAAAAACTGTTGGGTCATGATCCGTTGTGGAATCATCCTCTTTAAGATCATTCAATCCTTTACCCAGGTAAATAACTTTCTTCGGTAGTGCCTGAAAAAAGAACTCAGAACACGCTGAAGGTTCATGTTTCTGTCATATCTGCTTTATCTCCTTGTAGTCCAGTTCTTTGGGGCACGTTTGAAGATTCATTCTCCCAGGAAACCAACCTTTCCTCAATGGGACGTATCTATAGTAATATCGATCCTATGTGGAGGACTGTTCTTTTTAAAACCTGACTCTGAAAACAGCCTTCCTTGCAGTGATCACTTTTTCCAGAAACCTCTACGAGCTTCAGGCGTTTGCTGTTTATACTCCTCACTGGAAATTTTTTTAAGACTTAAAGACTAAGTTTAGTCAAAACTATTTGGTGCTAAATATTTGGGGGGGGGGGGCAAACTAACATCATCCCTCCCCCTTGAAAGGACGATTGCCGCAAGAAACCACCTCCCCCCCGGCAGAGACTAACCTTAGGAGGCAGGGGTAATGAAGAGCCTGCCCATTCTCCTCTCTGTTCTCCTCCGGGCTGAACAGGAAGTGTCCTGAGGCACGATTGGCCAGTGTGTTCTGAGACACGATTGGGAGTTCTAAGACTCCCTGGCCAATTGGGCTTCCTGATTGTCTGGAAGAGAATTCTGAAGACAGTAGGCAATATTCATTCACTATTGTCACAGTGACAAAAAAAATCTCACCTTACTTTTTAAGCCTATTAGAGCCTCTGGCTATATTCGCATGCTTGTAAAAAAATAAATTAAAAAAGTAACCCCATTGGAATCTATGAGTCTGGTGCCCCGCATGTAGATTTGGGGGCCAGACGCATGGATGGGGGGGAGGGGGGGCGGCATTACGGGCCACCACTGTGTGCTGCTATGAAAATGATACAGTTTAAATTGTCAGCAAATTCATTATCAGTTTTTTTTTTTAACACACAACAAACCCCTTAAAGGTCCCCCAAAATACATTGCAGCTTCTTGGAGGGCATTTGTGTGCTTTTTTTTTTTTAAAACAAAGAAACTGACAATGGCAGCTGTTCAAAGCCATGTGCCAGCAATTTTAAAACAGTTTTCTTTTGTAAATGTCATCGCTGCAGCACTTTCTGTACATCATTGAGATCCATTCCTTCACAAGCAGGATTAGGACACCCCAAGGAATGCTATTTAAAGGAATAGGACATCTTTATTCTTCCACTTTCAGCATTTAGAAATCACTGCTACTGGCCAAATAGATTTTTATTTTTTTTGCTTGCATTGGTACATGTTTCCCAGGGAAGTGCCCACTTCCATGCTATTTTTGTGACACCTTCTAGCCTATTTATCAGAGGGAGATATTTGTAGGCAAAGTGAAGTTCACAACTTCTGATCATTTTAGTAAAAAAATCTGTTTACCAGTGACTTCATTCACAATTAATATTCACTTCAATTATCCAATTATATGAAAAGGAAATCCAGATTTATTTATTTATTTCATCTGCACATGACTGAATAATTGAAGTGAATCTTTACACAATTTGCTTTGTGAAGATTCTCAAGTCCTTCAGCTTCACTTTATGTATAAAGTATGTATTTCACTTGTGTACATAAAGTTGAGGGGAAACCCCATCTCCCTCTGTTCCATACAGCCCACAAGGTTAGGAACTACTGTATTTGTGAATGTATAGTGACCCATATGATAACATATTTCCTATTTTTCAGGTGTTTTCTCACTTAAGCAAATTGAAAACTGCAGAGATTCACTAATCTACAGTTTATGACCTTGGAAATTACAAGGTAGAAATGACTGCTCATACTTTAATCGAGTTAGTTTGCTGCTAATATGAAATATTGCATCTTTTACAAAGAATTGAAGAGTGCACAAAACACTTGTAAACCACAACTTCACATTCCCTGAGCTTCTCCCATTCTTTTATCCCCTATTATTCCCAAAATATAAAGTTCAGTTAGGTGTTTGGTAGAAATTGGCTAATATCAGGATATTGTGTGAGCATTTGAATAGACAGCAAATAGATAGAGACAAGACAGATTTTATCTTGCAATGTATTATCTGTATTATTTTATCATCCACATCCAGAACCATTAAATGACACACATCACTGATGGATTTACCAAAGGACACCTGGTAAGTAACCCTGGTTGTTCTCAACCACCTTAGAGTAAACATATATGTAAGTCTGGATGACCATTAAACCTTTGTCAAATTTCACATCGCTCCTCCAAGCTGGAAAGCCTGAGATCAAAAAAATAGAATAAACTATTTTAGGCTTTCCTGCAAGTCCCAAGCATTGTCCACATGATGCAATAACGTCGCGTTTAGGCCTCCAAGAGTCACAGAGACTGCTGGGGACCATCTGACCCTCGGTTTTCTCTATGGCTAACTTCCGGCGCTGGTGGATTCTTTCTCCGGCTCGACGAACGGAGGGCGACATGAGGAGGGGGGGGGCGGGGCGTCATATGACATGCCTTGGGCAGGAAGTGGTTAAAGGACAATATGGTTACAAAAAATTAAGTTTTGAGAATACATCCAATGCCTTGGTAGCATCTTTGGCATTGTCTGCTTTTCTCCTCTGGAAAACAATCTCACTTCAGGGCAACTTACTTAGGCCTTGCCTAACACTTGTATTTGGGTGGATAGTAAAAATTTGCAGCTGAACCATGTTTTTACCACCCTCAAATGCTCCCCTTTAACTGCAGTGGATGGGGGTGTTCACATACTGTGGCTGCAATGCTTTGCATTGTGGCACGTCAAACTTTATACCTGATGTCGCACTGGACCCGCCACTACTGCTGTTCAGTGCAGTCAGTTGCGGCGTATTGGTGTGGGTTTTTAAAGTATAACTAAAGTCAATTTTTTTTTTGGATAGAGTAGAGAAGGATTAGAACGCCTGTCGGGTTTTTATTATTGCTGTCTGTTCCTCCGTGAGGATATTCACCTTCTCTTTTTGTCCTGTTTACTGTTATCATTTAATGTGAAAGTAAAAGAAAATCCCAAATTTTACGTCAGAAAAGGAATAGAGGAGAAATCTCCCAATGGAGACACTAGTTCTGGTGACCTTGAAAAAAAAAAAGTTGAAGTAGCTATGGGCTTAATGAAATTATGTAATTAGCAAATATAAACCATGGGATTATAATCAAATGTTTAATGCAAGGGGAATTACCATATCTGCATTACTACTATAGTAATAGAGGGTTAGAAATGGAATCATATCAATCACAATTCTACAAGACAACCACAGATAGGAAGTGTTCACCCAGGTGTGCCCTCAGTGTTCTTCATGACTTTCTCTGATTTTATTGATATCGTAGTTTATCTAGGGGTTTCCATCATCTTTAATCCTCACTCTCAGTTTACACAATGTTTCCATTTTTACATCAATGAAAAATCCAACCAACTGGCAGTTGATGAGTACACTGTTTCTAAAATGCAAAATGGAAACTAAGGTGTTAAAGAACAGCTCAGCGAAGCTGGCCCCCCTACAATCAGCACAAATAAGAACTCAAGTGTGTTTCTTTAGTGCTACGTTTGAGCTGTTTTGTGCCGTAAAAAATTACAGTTGTGCTGCTTTTATTTTAAAGATATTAGCAATTGTTTTTTCCAGACTATGGCATCACCTTGCCCCCCTACAACAGCCAAATGGCACAAAACTGGTTGCTTAGTGCTACGTTTGTGCTGTTTAAATTTCCGTTCTATCTTTTATCATTTTTGCTTTATTGATGATTTATTAAAGGTCACCAAAGGTCACTTAGCCCCCCTACAACACCCAAATGACACAAAACTGGTCTCCTTGGTTAGTGCTACGTTTGTGCTGTTTTGTGCTGCCAAAATTTCCGCTCTATCTTTTATCAATTTTGTGTTATTAATGATTTATTAAAGGTCACCAAAGGTCATTTAGCCCTCCTACAATGCCCAAATGACACAAAACTGGTCTCGTTGGTTAGTGCTACGTTTGTGCTGTTTTGTGCTGCTAAAATTTTTATTTGTGCTGTTATGGTTTTTAAGTTAGAACAGTTTTTTTTTTCAAACCCCACTCACTTTGCCCCCCCCCCTACAATCAGTACAAATAAAAACTCACGTGTGTTTCTTTAGTGCTACATTTGTGCTGTTTTGTGCTGCTAAAATTTTCGTTCTATCTTTTATCGTTTTTGCGTTATTAATGATTTATTAAAGGTCACCAAAGGTCACTCAGCCCCCCTACAACACCCAAATGACACAAAACTGGTCTTGTTGGTTAGTACTATGTTTGTGCTGGTTTGTGCTGCTAAAATTTTTATTTGTGCTGTTATGGTTTTTAAGTTATAACTGTTTTTTTTAAACCCCACCCACTTTGCCCCCCCCTACAATCAGCACAAATGAAAACTCAAGTGTATTTCTTTAGGTGCTACGTTTGTGCTGTTTAAATTTTCGTTCTGTCCTTTATAGTTTTTGCGTTAATAATTTATTAAAGGTCACCAAAGATCACTGAGCCCCCCTACAACACCCAAAAGACACAAAATTGGGCTGGTTGGTTAGTGCCTCATTTGTGCTGTTTTGTGCTGCTAACATTTTTATTTGTGTTGTTATGTTTTTTTTTAGTTATAACAGCTTGTTTATATTTGATAACACCCCACCCACTTTGCACCCTATGGTATTAAATCTTAAAAACAAACATACTATTTGTTAGTGCTACCTTTTGTGCTTTTTTGTGTCATAAAAATAAAAATTTGTGCTGTTTTTATTTTTAAGATAATAGCAATTTGTTTTTTTCCAGACGATGACATCACCCCGCCCTCCGGCCAGTTACCTAGCTAGTGAGCTCCTGGTTAGACAGCAGCCATGGGAGCACAGCGAGGTATGAGTGCCTGTGATCAGTCCAGTAGACTGCGTGGTGGCAGCAGTCAGCACGTGGATGTGGCAGCAGAACCGACTGGTGGCAGATGAGCTGGCACTAGCTGTGTGAAGTTGGCACCCCATGTTTGTAAACCTAAATAAAAACATACTATTCGTTTGTGCCGCATTTGTGCTCATTTGTGCCGTGAAAATGAGCGTTTGGGGCCAGTTCAGTTTCTGAGATATTAGATATTCAATTTAATGTAAGCCCCGCCCACTTTGCACCCCATATTGCTGAATTTTAAAAACAAACACACCATTCATTTGTGCCACATTTGTGCTGGTTTGTGGTGCAAAAATAAACGTTTGTGCCGCTTTGGTTTCGGAGATATTGTGCGTTATAGTTGCTGAAGCCCCGCCCACTTTGCACCCCATGTTGCTAAATTTTAAAAACAAACATGTCATTTGTTTGTGCTGCGTTTGTGCTGGTTTGAGCTGTAAAAATAAATTTTTGTGCCGCTTTGGTTTCTGAGATATTGTGCGTTATAGTTGCTTAAACTCCGCCCACTTTGCAATCCATGTTGTTGAATTTTAAAAACAAACACACCATTCGTTTGTGCTGCATTTGTGCTGATTTGTGCCGCAAAAGTAAACTTTTGTTCCGCTTTGGTTTCGGAGATATTGTGTGTTATATGTTGCCAAACCACACTGACTTTACACCTCGTTATTAAATCTTACATACAGAACTTACAGAACCTATACTCAGCTTGGATTTCCTTAATGTAATGCTCCTCCCACTGTAATGGGCACTGCACTTCATACTGTACACTGGAAAAGGCATGACCATTGTAGAAGGATGTAGAAGGATGATCCATCCTTAGCCAATAACTACCAGACCAACCCCATACTTCATCCCACCCATACCATTAAATCCCATTAATGGAGACCACACCATAAATGGAGTAAAAAATTGGCTGTAGGAGCCTCTTTAGTAACAAATAAACTTAAATGAACTAAAAACATTTATTAAACCAAAAACCCATCAGTCACTAATCGCGTTGGTCTTTGCAGGAACCCCAAACTATCGTATGTTCAAGAATGCACTGCGGTACCTTTTACTATACTAGGCCTCCAGCCGACATACTGGCTCGGAGATAACCCACTAACCGCAGTGCATCCATTAACAATTCCAGCTAAACCACGTTACCTGGAATACACCTATACCTGGACCACAGCGCACAAGGGGAAGACCTTACTCTTGAGTGCCCCTCCACACCCTCCCTCAAAGCTCTCTGAATACCATCCTGCAACCCCAGGGCCCACAAATTAATTCTCACCACATTGAGGTGTACCCCGTCACCCCGAAGGTATCTCCAAGGTATCCCCAAGTATACGTTTCCAGTTCCAAATACCAAATAACCAGGCCCCCATTCCTAACTACAAATCTGCCTAGCTCCCTATTGACCTTCCTGCAAGCCTTATTGAGCCGCTCCACCGACCTAGCCAAATGCCAAGTCGTCTGAGCAATGATGTCGACCACATGACGAGCATATCTGGGAAGGCCATGCGGTGCCGCAGGAAATCAAAGTTGACATCACAAATGATGTCCAACATGGACCTCAGTCCTAAATCATTGCCGCCGATGTGTAGCACCAGAACGTTCGGCGGTCTATCCAGTCGTGCAAAGCGATGTACTTCCAGGACCATTCTGCTCCACAGCATGCCCGATACCCCCAACCAGGGGACGCAAGCTTCCTGCCAAGAAATGCCTAGTTGCCTACCATTGGGCCTAACGTCTGATCGCCTGGCCCCCCAAAACACATAGGAGTGGCCCAGTATCCAGACAAGGCCCATTACACCACCTGAAAGAGAAGAAACAACACCACAAATAACACCAAACAAGCACGCAAACACAGGCTTACCAGCACAGAACACTCACAAAATGACCCCCCCACCACCAATCAGACAACAGATGAGGATGAACATATAGCTGGAACCTTTTCGATTCCCACCTACCAATACGCTTGGCCTCTTCGTCATCCAACCCACACCTGGCGTCTTCCGTGGCCGCCCCAATTCGGAATGAGTGCGAGATTAATTCTTTCTCCTCCAAACCAATGCCCTTAAACATTTACGGAAAATGGATATGAATTTAAATCTGGACAAGGGAGACCCATCTGCATGTAACAAAAAGGACCCAGCCAAATCCAGGCGCACTGTGAGAAACTATCTGACAGCACCCACCGGACACAAGGGCAAAGCCGGCACAGCAAAAATCTGAACCCTTCTGCCCCTGCTAGTCTGATCCGTTTTGGACCATCGCAAAAGCAAGGATACCCTGTCCTCCCCACAGGTGACCAACATACCCCCATGGACCCTCTTGGAAGGGCTGACTAGTTCGCTAATTCGAAAAGCTACAAAAAAAGCCAGAGAGAAGGCCTTTTAAACAAAGAGACCTTGTAGTCTAAGAAACACAGGGGAACCAACTGGGCTAAAACATTTTGTAGAATATCAAACGAAACAGGGCACCTGGAATCCCTGCACTTCTGACACCAACACCCCCTCCTCAAAGTTCCGTGAAACAAAGTAAAGGACCAACAACCTCACCTCCGGGCCCTCTTGCTCCACCACAGCCTGCTGCAACAAAGAAAACCACTCTTGCCATAATTTATTATAGGCTGCCCACGTCATGTCAAGCACTGACCGTCTGATCCATCCGGAGACGACCCCAAGGCAATCCTCCACAGCCATTTGGGACAAGGGACCCTGCGTTGCTCCACTGCCGGTGCCAACTCCTGGAACCTGCCCCACTGAAAGCGAGACAATGTGTCAGCTAAGCCGTTCTTAACTCCCGGGAGGTGAACAGCATAATGAAAAGCATTTAATTGTAGACAACATAACACTAGGTGCTGAAGAAGTCGGACCATGGGTGGCGACGAGTCTGTGACACGGTTAATGACCTGTAAAACCCCAAGATTGTCACCGTGAAAACGCACTTTAAGGTCCTTCTTAGGCCCCCCAGGGGCGAGATCACCAAATCCGCCAAAGGCTGCAAGGGGAAAGTGCCACCCATGCGGCCCAACCCATGCGGCCCTACGCAAGTTCCTTCCACAATTTCTCAGAAACCACTGCAGGATGTTGCAAGGCCAAACGCAATTTCTGGGACACTGATGGAACATAGGCCAGGGAACAAGGTATGTAAAAGCCTTCGGAGAAACCCACCTCTAACAACCGAGCAGCCTCCCAATCCGCATATCTATCGAGGAAAAGCTGCACCCTTTCCACCCTCACTAACGTCAACCCTTTTGTTAGCAGACTCGCCGACACGGCCCTTCCCCTGTTTGAAGCAGCAGGGCAAGGGATGCAAACCTCAGCAGCCGGAGCACTCATGCTGGTAATGGCAAGCCCCCCCCAAACTTGCAGGAGCCCTCACTATACTGCCAGCAGACACCCCTTTTCTTTGCGGCCGGTTGTCTGGGGGTAGATGTGCCACCGCCCCCCCCCCCCTGTAAAAAAATTGATTAGGGGCCCGCTCCAAGGTCATAAGTCGCATCCACAAACTAAAGTCCTTGTGGACCCACCGCAAGGACGGGTGGATAGATCTCTGCTGCCGGAACTGCTCGTCATAACTCAACCATGCGTATTCCCCGTAGACCCTGTAGGCCTCCCTGATGGCATCAAGATAACAGAAGAGCGCCGAACAGTGTTCCGGATTCTTCTCCCCAACTACACTTGCCATAATGGCAAAATTAATTAAAGATTAGGCAATTAGGGAAAGTCCACGGGATAAGCCTGTACATCCGTTTTTCTTGATCCTCCTTTTTGCTCTCCTCTGGCTTGACCCCATCCAGATAAAATTTTTCCAGGGGTAGCAAAGAGTATATCCCCACATACTCACCCTTCCAAATTTTTTCACGGAATTCCGGCTTCAGGTGTGCACCCAGAGGCCCTTCAAAACAAACGTAAACCTCACATTTCACAGAGTCGGCCAATCTGACTGAATCCTGTTTGGTAATGGCCTCCCCCGATGACTCAGCTTTGTCCCTCAATGCCAACTTGTGCCCCGCCGCAGACTAGCCCGGTGCCGCGATTGCCACTGCTGCAAGCACTGCCGCCGCAGGGGGATCAACCCTGGACACCGAAGCCAGCCTCGTCGCCTCTGACCCACCCACCAGCGGGATCCACGCCGACGATAGCATGGCTTGGGCACTCGTTTCTGGTTCAAATAGCTGGACCAGCTCCCTCAAACCCAAAAGGAACCCCTGCAACCCCTCATCTGACCTAGATGTGGCGTGACCACGGCCCCACTAGAAGGTGCAGAAAGCATGGGCAAATCAGACCGCAGAGCCGCCAACTCCATTGGAGAGAGGGCCCTCCCCCCTAGACACACATTATAATCAACAGCAGAAAACACAGACATGTTAGAAGAAGTAATAGGCTTTCCAGGCTGCCTAGGAATGATTCCCACCAGCCGCAGGTCCCGACTCCATCGATGCAGGGCGTCCATGCGACTCCTCCCCCTCTAAAGCGGACAACATGCCCTCCAATCTCTCATCTATCTCCACGTCTCCTCTCTCCGGCAGCACCCCAGGAGTAGTGGCCCTGGAAGCCGAGCATCCATGCGGCTGCTGGCCCTACCTGCTTGCACCGGCTCCACCCACCAATTTCTGGGTCACCTTACCGGAGCGACCGGAGCCCTGGGCGCTCCCCGCTGGTCTTACACCGCCGCTCCTCCGCACCTCTGACATCGCCTGGTGCTGGCTGGTCCTGGGAGAGCCACCGGCCATGCAGGTAAAGGGCCTAGGGGCCGTAGCAGCATGATTCCCCCGCCGAGGCTCTGCCCCTGCTGACTCATTGCCGGGGGAGGAGTCTGCCTGTTCCTGATGCCGGGGAGAGACATAGACACCCCCGGAAGCCCTGCCCCCCCGACAATGAAGGGGATTCCTTCCAGGAGCACCACCCACGGGCACAGCTGATCGCTTTGCAGGTAGTCCTGAAGGGGCCCGCATGGGACTCCCAATGTGGCACCAAGCTCTGGGGGAGGAGACTGGAGAGAAGCGCTCCAGGGGCTGAGACCTCCAAGCTCGTATGGACTCCTGCCCCCTGTCCCTGACCAGAGGCTCAATCTCACAGGACAGATGAGAGCTGTTCCTGCAGCCACTCCACTCCTCTAAACGCCGCCTCTGCCCTGAGCTGGGAAAGCAGCCTGTCCATGTCTGCCATCTCGTCCAGCAACCGCAGGGGATCCAAGTTGCTACCCGATCTGTGAGATCCTCTGGATGCGGGGTTTCAGCAACTATAACGCACCATATCTCCGAAACCAAAGCGACACAAAAGTTTATTTTTGCGGCACAAACCAGCAGAAATGCGGCACAAACTAATGGCATTTGTTTTTAAAATTCAGCAACATGGGGTGCAAAGTGGACGGGGTTTCAGCAACTATAATGCACAATATCTCCGAAACCAAAGCGGCACAAGCGTATATTTTTGCGGCACAAACCAGCACAAATGCGGCACAAACGAATGGCGTGTTTGTTTTTAAAATTCAGCAACATGGGGTGCAAAGTGGACGGGGCTTACAATAAATTGAATGTTTAATATCTCACAAACCGAACCGGCACAAACGCTCATTTTTGCGGCACAAATCAGCACAAACAAATGGTATGTTTTTATTCAGGTTTTACAAACATAGGGTGCCAACTTCACACAGTTATAATGCACAATATCTCCGAAACCAAAGCGGCACAAAAGTTTATTTTTGCGACATAAACCAGCAGAAACGTGGCACAAACGAATGGCGTGTTTGTTTTTAAAATTCAACAAAATGGGGTGCAAAATGGGTGGGTGTTTCAGCAACTATAACGCACAATATCTCCACAACCAAAGCGGTACACACGTTTATTTTTGCCGCACAAACCAGCACAAACGCGGCACAAACGAATGGCATGCTTGTTTTTAAAATCCAGCAACATGGGGTGCAAAGTGGGTGGGGTTTCAGCAAATATAACGCACAATATCTCCGAAACCAAAGTGGCACAAATGCTCATTTTTGCGGCACAAATCAGCACAAACGCGGCACAAACGAATAGTATATCTTTTTTCAGGTTTTACAAACATGTGCCAACTTCACACAGCTAGTACCAGCTCATCTGCCACCAGCCGGTTCTGCTGCCACATCCACCTGCTGACTGCTGCCACCACGCAGTCTACTGGACTGATCACAGGCACTCATACCTCGCTGTGCTCCCATGGCTGCTGTCTAACCAGGAGCTCACTAACCAGGTACGTGACAGGAGGGCAGGGTGATGTCATTGTCTGAAAAAAACAAATTGCTATTATCTTAAAAATAAAAACAGCACCCATTTTTATTTTTTTTTACACAAAAAAGCACAAAGGTAGCACTAACAAATAGTATGTTTGTTTTTAAGATTTAATAACATGAGATGCAAAGTGGGTAGGGTGTTATCAAATATAAACAAGCTGTTATAACTAAAAAACCATAACAGCACAAATAAAAACGTTAGCAGCACAAACCAGCACAAATGAGGCACTAACCAACCAGCCCAATTTTGTGTCTTTTGGGTGTTGTAGGGGGGCTAAGTGACCTTTAATAAATTATTAATAATGCAAAAACGATAAAAGATAGAACGAAAATTTAAATAGCACAAACGTAGCACTAAAGAAACACACTTGAGTTTTCATTTGTGCTGATTGTAGGGGGGGGGGCAAAGTGGGTAGGGTTTAAAAAAAAACAGTTACAACTTAAAAACCATAACATCACAAATAAAAATCTTAGCAGCACAAACCAGCACAAACGTAGCACTAAAGAAACACACTTGAGTTTTTATTTGTGCTGATTGTAGGGGGGGCAAAGTGAGTGGGGTTTGAAAAAAAAAAACTTGTTTAACCACTTCCCGCCCGGCCCATAGCAGATGATGGCTGGGCGGTGGTTCAGTTATCCTGACTGGGTGTCATATGACGTCCAGCAGGATAACATGCCGCCGCGCGCCCGCGAGGGCGCGCATTGCGGCGACCGGTGGAGCGGTGTGTCATCCTGACACACCGCTCCACCGATCTTGGTAAAGAGCCTCTGGCGGAGGCTCTTTACCACGTGATCAGCCGTGTCCAATCAAAGCTGATCACAATGTCAATAGGAAGAGCCGTTGATCGGCTTTTCCTCACTCGCGTCTGACAGGCGTGAGTAGAGGAGAGCCGATCGGCGGCTCTCCTGACAGGGGGAGGTCTGCGCTGATTGTTTATCAGCGCAGCCCCCCCTCAGATCACCACACTGGACCACCAGGGATCGCCAATAGGACCACCAGGGAAAGGGCAACATGTGGATGGCCAGGTATGTACCCCATGGCCATCCACATGTGCCCAATGTGCCCAATCTGTGCCAATCAGTGCCCACAAATGGGCACTGGTTGTCACCAACATGTTTCAGATCTGCCCAGCAATGCCACCAATCAGTTTATTCAGTGCCACCAATCAGTGTCATCCGTGCCACCTGTCAGTGCCCATCGGTGCCACCTGTCAGTGCCCATCTGTGCCCATCAGTGCCCACCTATCAGTGGCCATCAGTGCCACCTATCAGTGCCACCCATAAGTACCCATCAGTGCCACCCATAAGTACCAATCAATGCCACCTACGAGTGCCGATCAGTGCCGCCTATGAGTGCCCATCGGTGCCACCTATGAGTGCCCATCAGCACCGCATACCAGTGCCACCTATTAGTGCCCATCAGTGCCACCTATCAGTGCCCATCAGTGCCGCCTATCAGTGCCCATCATCAGTGCTACCTCATTGGTGCCACCTCATCGGTGCCCATCAGTGCCGCCATATCAGTGCCCGTCAGTGCAGCTATATCAGTGCCCGTCATTGAAGAAGAAAACGTACTTATTTCCAAAAAATTTTAACAGAAACAAAGAAAAACTTGTCTTTTTTCCAAATTTTCAGTCTTTTTTTTATTTGTTGCGCAAAAAATAAAAACCGCAGAGGTGATCAAATACCATCAAAAGAAAGCTCTATTTGTGGGAACAAAATGATAAAACATTTGCTTGGGTACAGTGTTGTATGACCGCGCAATTGTCATTCAAATTGCAATAGTGCTGAAAGCTGAAAATTGGCCTGGGCGGGAAGGTGTCTAAGTGCCTGGTATTAAAGTAGTTAACTTAAAAACCATAACAGCACAAATAAAATTTTTAGCAGCAAAATCCAGCACAAACGTAGCACTAACCAACGAGACCAGTTTCGAGTCATTTGGGTGTTGTAGGGGGGCTGAGTGACCTTTGGTGACCTTTAATAAATCATTAATAATGCAAAAATGATAAAAGATAGAATGGAAATTTTAGCAGCACAAAACAGCACAAATGTAGCACTAAAGAAACACACTTGAGTTATTATTTGTGCTGATCATAGAGGGGGCAAAATGAGTGGGGTTTGAAAAAAAAAACTGTTATAACTTAAAAACCATAACAGCACAAATAAAAATTTTAGCAGCACAAAACAGCACAAACGTAGCACTAACCAACCAGTTTCATGTCATTTGGGCGTTGTAGGGGACTAAGTGACCTTTGGTGACCTTTAATAAATCATTAATAACGCAAAAACTATAAAAGATAGAACGGAAATTTTAGCAGCACAAACGTAGCACTAACCAACAAGACCAGTTTTGTGTCATTTGGGTGTTGTAGGGGGGCTGAGTGACCTTTGGTGACCTTTAATAAATCATTAATAACGAAAAAACAATAAGAGATAGAACGGAAATTTAAACAGCACAAAACAGCACAAAGGTAGCACTAACCAACGAGACCAGCTTTGTGCCATTTGGCTGTTGTAGGGAGGCTAGGTGATGTTATAGTCTGGAAAACACAATTGCTAATATCTTCAAAATAAAAGCAGCACAAATGTAAATTTTTACGGCACAAAACAGCACAAACGTAGCACTAAATAAACACACTTGAGTTTTTATTTGTGCTGATTGTAGGGGGGCCAGCTTCGCTGAGCTTTAAATAACAGCTCTGGGCAGCAAGCAAAACCACTTAGTGAGCAGCTACTACTTTCCAGGCACTGCAGTTGTGTTAAAGTCAGAAAGTTCACTCAGTTGTAGAGTATAAGATTTCCTATCATTTGAGCCCAGTCTTGCCACAAAGAGTTAATCCATCTCTGAGCTATCCTCTTTTATTGTTCAGTGAGATAAAACTTGACAGAGAAAAACTTTAACTCCTCCCCCTTGCTGTGAGTGACAGGTGATTTACATATCTTGTGCACTAGCCTAAGACATACATTATTTTTTAATTCCCTCCCCCACTCCTTTCTTCAGCAGCTCTGCAAGGATTGGCTGTTCCACACCTCAGCATGATTTGGCATGCTGAAGTCATGTGGTTACTTTCCTGTCTTTTCACTGGATGTTAGAGATCATAGCAGAAGTTCAGTGTTAGAAATACACAGGAGAAAATGCATATTGACAAGGGGAGTGTAGAGGTGGGCAGGGAGTCTACTGACATCATGACTCCACCCACCGAGCTCCAGACAACAGACCCACCCACAGAATATGCAGTTTTTCGGGTCTAATAACAGACAGCGGGGAGACATTTGACAGGTAAAGATACATGCAGGAGGCGTGTATATCCTTATAGATAATCCCTATGGCAGTAGTTTAGAAAGGATGACATTGGGTTTACATCCACTTTAACTGATAATTGCGCGGTTGTGCGACACTGTACCCAGAAAAAATGTATGACATTTTTTTCCCACAAATAGAGTAGTATTTGATCACCTTTGCGGGTTTTTATTTTTTGCGCTATAAACAAAGAACGACTGAAAATTTTGAAAGAAAACAATATTTTTTACTTTCTGCTCTAAAACACATCCAATAAAAAAATGTAAAAAAAAAATCGAATTTCTTCATCAATTTAGGCCAATTATGTATTCTGCTACATATTTTTGGTAAAAAAAAATCCCAATAAGCATATATTGATTGATTTGTGCAAAAGTTATCATTTTTTTTTTTACTACTAATGGTGGCCATCAGCGACTTATAGCAGGACTGCGATATTGCGGCGGACAAATCGGACACCTGACACTTTTTTAGGGACCAATGACATTATTACAATGATCAGTGCTAAAAATATGCACTGTCCCTGTAACAATGACACTGGCTGGGAAGGGGTTAACATCAGGGGCGATCAAAGGGTTAACTGTCTTCCTAGCTAATGTTTCAGTGTGGTGGGGGAGGGGCTTTTACTAGTGGAAGGCATGGGTCTGTGTTTCTGCTTTACAGAAACACAGAATCTATGCCTTCTGTACTGACAGAACGGCAATCGCCCTTGTTTACATGCCATTCTTTCAGTGTACCAAATGATCAGCGGGTGTCGAGGGACCCACTGATCAGCTTCCGCTGAGTGAAATCACAGCGGGAGCGAGCCGCTGGCAACCTGCACTCGCACCTGATACTCAGAAGTACAGTAAATCTGCTATGGGGCCGTCAACAAGTGGTTAAATCTGAACTATAGGCAACTTTTTTTTTCTCATTTTGAATAGAGAAAGGAAGGGTTATAGCCCCTGTCAGAATTTGTTTTTGCCCTCTGTGTCCCATTGTGAAGATTTACATTCACTTCCTGTTCCATAGCCAAACAGGAAGTGAGAGGAAATCCCTGCAACATAAGGGAATCCATTGGGGCTCCCCAGGTCACCAGAACTAGTGTCCCTATTGGAAGATTCCCCGTCTATTACTTTTCTGGGGACAACTCAAAATTTGGGTTTTTATGTTCTTACTTTTGATCATAATGGTAAACAGGACAAATAGAGAGGGTGAATCTCCATAACTGGGGCACAGACAGCAATAAAAAAAATGACAAGAAATTACCTTTAGTTATACTTTACTATACTGTACTTTATAATTTCAGAGAGCCTGCCACCAACTGAAAAAATGGGCAAAAGTGCAGAAAAATACAGGTATTTTAATTATTCTACTTGCAATGTTTTTTCTTTCCATAACATATTTTTGAGTAACCTGCAATGTACCTTTGAATTTGCCAAAAAAAAAAACCTCCTCTAGTAAACCATCCCCATTATGGCTTCTTCTCAGGTCACGGCAGAGCTGGGGACTCCACAATCTCAATACTTAAAGTTATTCTTTTTTTAAATAACAAACATGTCATTTGGTTTTGCACAGAGCAGCCCCGATCCTCCTCTTCTCTGGTCCCCCACCGGCATTCTTGGCTCCTCCTCTTCTTCATGTGCCACCATAGGAAGCCGCTTCCTGGCTTGATCCTGAAGTGAATGGGCACCATTGAAAATAATTTCCCTTGTCATGTAATTCTGTGGGACTTAAGTCGTATCAAAAATTGCATTTCTGTGAACTAGAACTTTAGTTCTTGTCCCAGAATAATTTTACATAAAGGAGTCTTGTCTTAACCACTTGCCGACTGGGCCATAGCCGAAAGACGGCTACAGCGCGGTCGGCTTACTTTGGGTGGGCGTCCATGGACGTCCTCCCAGAATGTTGCTCTCACTCGCCCCCTGGGGGCAAACATTCGTGATCACGGTAAATGGCTGCTTGTAGCGGCCGTTTACCACGTGATCGCTCCGTCAAATGACGGAGCGATCACTTGTAAACAAACCGGCATCATGTCATGACGCCGGTTCCTCCCTCCCCTCTCTGTACCGATCTGTACAGTGCGAGGGGAGAGGGGGAGGGATCGTTTTTAGCAGCGCTGTGGGCTGGATCTGTATTGCCCACATCGCTGCTCTGTGCCCATACTGTGCAATACTCTGCAGTACTCTGCAATAATGTGCAATACTCTGCCAATACTCTGCAATAATGTGCAATATCCTGCAATAATGTGCAATCCTCTGCAATAATATGTAATACTGTGCAATACTCTGCCAGTACTCTGCAATAATGTGCAATATCCTGCAATAATGTGCAATACTCCGCCAATACTCTACAATAATGTGCAATATCCTGCAATAATGTGCAATCCTCTGCAATAATATGTAATACTGTGCAATACTCTGCCAATACTCTGCAATAATGTGCAATATCCTGCAATAATGTGCAATCCTCTGCAATAATATGTAATACTGTGCAATACTCTGCCAATACTCTGCAATAATGTGCAATATCCTGCAATAATGTGCAATACTCTGCAATAATGTGCAATACTCTGCCAATACTTTGCCATACCCTGCAATACCCTGCCAATACTCGCCAATACTCTGCCAATACTCGCCAATACTCTGCAATACATTTTAACAGAAACAAAGATTTATATTTTTTTTTACCAAATTTTCAGTCTTTTTTGATTTATAGCGCAAAAAATAAAAAACCCAGTGGTGATTAAATACCACCAAAAGAAAGCTCTATTTGTATGAAAAAAAGGACAAAAATTTCATATGGGTACAGTGTTGCATGACTCAGTAATTGTTATTCAAAGTGTGAGAGCACCGAAAGCTGAAAATTGGTCTGGTTAGGAAGGGGGTTTAAGTGCCCAGTTGTCAAGTGGTTAAACTACTTGCCCTTGGTATGCAATTTTAGAAAAAAATATGGGGGATTGCTATTGCTGATTTAATTCTCTATGTTATTCCCTTTGGCTCACTGACCATTGCTTGTATGTACTCCAGCATATTGATTGTGTATAGAGAAGCATGTCATATCCTCACTGTAATTACTATGCACCCCCATGCACACTGACACATGTACACAGGATCTAGTGTATAAAGTGAATTTTCAAGTACTGTATAATAAAGAGTAGTTTGCTATGGAGTGTATGCTAAAACATACAAATATATGTTGTGGCATACATATATTAACAATTTAATTTTTCTCAAATGATTTGAATTTATCTGACCAATGCTAATGTTTTTTAAATGCCTATCTCATGCAGGAACATAACTGATATATTTAGGAGAACCTGTCACCAGCTGAAAAAAATGCAGGCAAAAGAACAGAAAAATCTATCTGAAATGTTTACTTGCAGCATTTTTTTTTTGCTTTCCATTTTTTTTAATGTACTATGTACTTGAAATGTGCCTCTAGACTTAGAGCAAATTTGACTACCTTAGGAAAATCAGATCCCTAGTAAAGCTCCCTCCCTGCATGAACATAAATGTGCAAAAAATCTTATGGAAACACTTTGTTTTGCAACAATGTTTCTTTAAGGGCTGCTGTACAATTACTAAAAAAAGAAAGTCATAGTTCATGCTGTGTTTGGAGTATCACAGTACACATACAGAAATATGCCTGCTGTAGCAATGGTCAGATGCTCATGTACAGTTTCATATGCTTCTGAACACGTTTCCGGTTATACACACCATCTTATTTGCTCTGACATCACAACATACCTGTTTCCCTTTTTTTTTCTTTTTTTGGACATGCTGCTTTTCTTGATGCATGTGTTTTCTATAGCTTCCTCAATGTACACTGCAAAATTAGGACCTCACAGTATGAATTAATGTGGATGTAAACCCAATTCATGAAATTTGAGCTGGGCACATATACCTGCAGTGTTTTATTATCTCTCTCCAAAGCCCTACGTCCCGTTTGTTTCTCCTGCTCCATTCTTCTATTATCAGCATGATAACTTCTGACAAGTTCTCTGACACATGTGATAAAAGCAGCTTGAAATTTGTGTCAGGGCAGGTGCTATAAATAGATTAGCAGACAGTTGGTCAATTCACAGCACAGCTCTGCAATTCTCTGCGTATGAGGAGAGTGGGTGTGTGCCTTTCCTCCAATCAGCTGGATCACAGTGTATGGCAAGACTCCCCTCCCCCTGCTGGAACTGGAAGAGAAAATTCTAACAGGACGTGCACTTTCTAAACAGTATATAAAGCTGAAGACAGAAGATATACATGTAAAACTTATGTAGGGAGATTTGTTTCATCTCTGTGTATCATCTGAGGCTGTTCACTTCACTGGGTATAGGAGAGGTTTTACATCCGCTTTGAACATTAGTGTATAATTTGCTGGATAGTTTCAAGGATTACATCTTTGTACATGCACATGAAACCTGTACGTACACAGATGTGCCAAATAATAAAAGAAAAAATGATATCCAATTAGGAGAAAAGGAGATGGAAGGAGGCATATTTACACTAGGGTGAAGGTCCGCTTTAATCATATGTTAATAGATTACAAAAAAAATCTTACATGTAGCCATGGAGTAAAAGAAACATATGACTTGCATGTATAAATCATGGGGATAGGATCAAATGTTCAGTGCAAGGGGAAGTAACATACCTGCATCACCAGTAATAGGGGGATAAAATTGAATTTCATGAATGTGCGTTTTTACAAGACAGCCACAAATGTATTGTTAAGACTTTTTGGTTTTTAACCTTGCTAATTTGCTTGATGCATGTACATTTCCTATTTTGTTCAATGAACCCTGCAAACAAGGACCTTACAGTATGCATGCATACATAAAGCGAGCCAACAGGACAAGCATACCAAAACAATGTATCCCTATTAGTGTTTATTTACTTCAGTAAAATTAGACACATTGCATCTCAAGAGGTTAATCTTGTGTTACTACGTGAATAAAAATCCCTCATGTAGCCATGGACTAAAAGAAACTGTGTAATTTGCTTGTGTAAATCAGGGAATTATAATCAAATTGATCAGTAATTTTAACACCTGCATTACTACTATAGTAATAAGGGGTTAAAAATGGAAAAATGGAATCGCATGAATGTGCTCCAAAAGACTACAGATACATAGATAGGAAGTGTTCATCCAGTTATGCCTCAGTGTTCTACATGGCTTTCACTGATTCAACTGATATCGTGGTTTATCTAGGGGTTTCCATCACCTTTAATCCCCACTCTCAGTTTACACAGGGTTTCAATTTTTACAACCATGTAAAATCCAACCAATTGCAGTTGATGAGTACAAGGTTTGTAAAATGCTCCATAGAAACTAAGGTGTTAATGAGCAATTCCAAGCAAGGGAAAGTAGTTAGTGAGTGACTAAGACTATCCAGGCACTGTATTTGTGTTAAAGCGGAACTTCGCCCTAAAAGGGAAGTGCAGCTTTATGTCTTCCTCTCACCGCTCTCTAATACTTTTTTATTTTTGGGGTGACCACTTCCGGTCAAATCGCCTAGGAGATTCCACTGGAAGTTTGGTTCCCCCCCACATGTCACAGCCTTCTGGGACACATCACAGGTCCCAGCAGATTGCAGGACCAATCACACAGTGCAGCTGAAAAGCCCCTTAAAAGTCAGAAAATGTGTGCAATTCACCTTAAGAAGACCCTGTCATAAATTTAAAAAAAGATGTAGGCTACATCACAGCAAAAAACAGGCATTTACTTGCAGTGTTTTTTTTCTTTTTCTTTTAAGAACATATTTTTATTCACCTTCACCAAGTGCCTTTGATTTTGCTAGAAAGTGTGACAAAACTAGGAGAGCCAATATACCAGCACTGGAATAACATACATATTGTGAATGTGATTTCTAATTAATTTTGTAATTTGTGCAATGATACAAATGCAAAAATTGAGGTTGGCAATGTCACATTTTATCAACATCCACAAATCTTCCACCCCACTGGACAATAGGATTTAACCTTTATTATTTGTATTAAAAGCTTTTTTTCACCAGTAATTATTTTCACTTTTATTTCAACTATCTGCTTTATTTCAGAAAAATCTATTCTTCTTTTCTTGCTGTACATACTATATAAACTCTCTTTAATATGCTATTACTATTACATAGTTACATAGTTTTAGTTTTGTTTTTTGTTTTTTATTCTTTTTATTGAAGATTTCAATTTACATACAAAAGTTGAGGACATGCCAACATAGCATAACCTCAATAACTGAAGGCCTTGCAGGGCCTAAAACAATTCCCCCCTCCCCAAACTGACTGCCCCCTCCCCCCACTCCCTTGTCACAGCTCATATCACAACTGGATAATATTACCTCATTACCATTCCATTTTCCCCGACTTGCTAGATCATATGATCATCATTTATGAAATCCCTGATGTACAACATTCCATCCTTAGAAACAGTATTCATTTGTTCCCCATGGTAGTGTTTATTATGTTGTACCCTCTGATTACCTATCAGGATAACTTATCTGGAAATTCAACTTCTCAAATCAATTTGACTCAACCCACCGTAGCGTCTGACTCATACCACACTTTCCATATTTTGTCAAATTTTTTAGTACAACCCCTCGCTTCGTATGTATATTTGTAATAGGGTAACATTGAGTTCACCAGACCCTTCCAAAAATTTATGTCAGGGGCCTTAGTATTTTTCCATCTAAGCAATATGGCTTTTTTCCCATAAAACAATAAAATAGTAAGTAACGTTCGCTGGGCTCTTTTTGGAACCACTTCCTCAATGAGTCCCAACAGGCATACTCTAATTGTATTTGGAATAGGTACTGTTAAAAGATCTGAAATACATGCCATAATCTCTGTCCAGAAATCCTGGATGTGCGGGCATAGCCAGAAGATGTGCTCAGCATTAGCTGGAGACGCGGAGCATCTCCAACACTCTGCCGATGTATTACTGTATATTTTAGCCAACCTAGCAGATGTGTAATAACTCCTATGTAAAAATTTAAATTGTATTAGTCTGTCTCTTGCTGCTACCAAGTTTTTAAAGGGTTGATTCCAAAGATCATCCCAATCCTCACCCTGAAGGTCCGGAACCTCCACTTCCCATTTGGTTCTGCAATTAGTAATTGCTTTGGGCGTTATTTTGAAGAGTTCCTTGTACCTCACCCAGAGAACCTTTTTCAAGTCCTCCACTGACAGTAGGGAATCAACAGTCGATGGCAGTGATTCCACTCTCAACTCTTTAAATTGTTCCTGGAAAGCGTGCCGAATCTGAAAGAATCGGAATAAATATGAGTTGGGCAGCTCATGTCTAGCCTGCATTTTGGAGAAGGTCAGAAGATCCCCGAACGAAGTGATATCTTTAAGCGTCTTGATGCCCTTGACTGCCCACACCCCTGGGTCAGGTATATTATAAAAGTAAGGTAAATTGTGATTCATCCAAATTGGTGATGAAGGGGAGAGTCCCCCATAACTGGGAGACGCTAATTTCACTGCTAGTTCCCAAGCCCTAATAGTAGCTTTCATAGTTACTGTCAGAGGGAGGTCAGACTTGGCACCTCGGAACAACAACAAGCGTAGCCTTTCATAGGAACCCAACTGGGCCGCCTCCAATACTGTGGCAGCATCACCTTCATCCGACAGCAACCATCTTCGGGCAAACACCATTTGGCCAGCCAAATAATATTTGTGCCAATCCGGCAATGCCAGACCCCCTTGATCACCTGGTTCTTGTAGTACTTTGGTCCCTATCCTAGGGGGTTTGGGAGTCCAGAGAAAGGAACTAATAATCCCTTCAATCTGCTTAAAATATGTTTTGGGAATCCAAACTGGTGCATGGCGTAAAAAGTATAATAATACTTTAAGGAACTTCATTTTGAGTAGACTGATTCTACCTATTAACGATAGGGATAGTTTACTCCAGGCCTGTACTTTTTGTTTAAAAAGGGTCAACAGTGGGAGTAGATTTAGAGGGATGTAGTCCTGAATCCTTGCCGTAATCTTTACCCCCAAATATTTGAGTGAAGTAACCCATTGTAGAGGCATATTTAGGTTTGCGCTTTCCCTGGCCTTGGCGTCAAGTGGTAAAATAGATGACTTACTCCAAGTAACCTTCAACCCAGAGAATTTTCCAAATTCATCTAGAATCTTCAGTACTGCCTTCAACGAGGTGTCCGGGTCATTTAGAAACAGGAGCATGTCATCTGCATATAAGGCTAATGTTTCATGAATTGTGCCTACTTTGATTGCCCGCACCCCCCAGAGGATCGCAGTGCGATGGCCAGGGGCTCCATAACCAGGGCAAACAAGAATGGGGACAATGTCTTGTGCCCCTACCCACCGCAAAGAAATCAGATATTTTCGATCCCATTCTGATAGCCACTTTGGGATTTTTACATAACATGGAAATCCATCGTCTAAATTGTGCCCCAAAACCCATGTTCTCCAACACTTTAAACATGAATAACCAGTCGACAGAGGCTATGGGGCGATAAGAGGCACACTCTGTCGGGTCTTTCCCTGGTTTAGGCAAAAGGATCATGTAGGCCTCAAGCATGGATTCTGGTAAGGAAGAATTTTAAATACTATGTTCTAATAGCCAGTTAAATCTCATAGCAAGTTGGTCCACATGAGCCTTGTAAAAGTAAGCTGGGAAGCCATCAGGGCCTGGGGCCTTATTGGGGGGAAAGGCAAAAATTGCCTTTTGTACCTCTTTAACTGTGATTTTAGCATCTAGTATATTACGGTCCTCTACAGTTAGCCTTGGTATATTCAATTTTGATAATAGTGAATCTAGCTCCTCTGTATCATATTGTGGGGTGGGTGAATATAAGGTAGAGAAGAAATCAATGAATTCTCTCATAATCAGCGTCGAGTCAGTGACTAGAGTTCCCCCTTTGTCCCTTATGGCCAGTATGTGTGTCACCGGGTGATAATCTGCCACTAACATGGCTAAAAGTTTTCCATTCTTGTCCCCTTCTGCAAATATCGTGTATGCATTCCTTTTTGATTCTGTTTGTGTCAGCCCTTTAAAATGCAATGACAAAGCTCTCCTGGCTTCCAATAGGGCCTCATAAGAGGCCTTTGTGGGGACCTCTGCCTGCCTTTCTGCACACTCCCTCTCTTTCTGTTTCAGACTGTTAAGTATTTCGTTATCATTTACTCTTGCCGTCTTAATGGCCGAAATACATTCCCCTCTCACCACCGCCTTAAAGGCGTCCCATACCACCGGTGGTTCTGAGGAGTCAATGTTAGTAGACCAATATGATTTAATTGTTTCCTCTAGTTGAGTCATTACTTGTTCATGCTGTAGCCAGCTAGGAGAAAGTCCCCATCCACACCCGGTCGGCCCGGTTGAAAAAGACAGGGTCAAAGACAAGGAATTATGATCCGACAATTCCCCTGCCATATATTCTACATCCATTACATATTGCAAGGTTCGAACGTTGCCAAATGCCAGATCAATTCTGGCTGATGACCCATGGGACAGTGATATATGAGAATAGCCCTTTTCAGAAGGATGTTTCCATCTCCAAAGCTCAACCAGCCCAGCCGTGGAAGCCCATCCGTTTAGGTCAGCTGAGCTCCCTCTGCTCAAATTGGAAGAGTCTAGGGCCGCATCCAAAATGGCATTGAAGTCTCCCAAAAAGAGTGATGGCAGATGTAAAATTGAGCCAGTTTAGTTAGCATATCATACGATAACTGGACTTGGAAACGGGGAGGCACGTAGACATTAACAATCAATATTTGACAATGATATACATTCAATACTACAGCCACAAACCTTCCCCCCCAGATCAGAAATGACCCGTTGAATATTGCACGGAACCGACATGCTTATCAATATGGAGACTCCCCTGGCAAAGGTAGAGTATGTAGAGTGTAGGGCCCTTTGTATCCACGGTTTGCGCAAGGACAGTACCCTATTACCATCCAGGTGCGTTTCCTGCAGAAATATTATGTGTGGTTTTGACTGTTTCAAGTATTCGAACACTGAGGCTCTTTTAAATTTATTATTCAGGCCTATAACGTTCCAAGACACCACTTTTAACTTATCCGCCATTATCGCCGTTGTCATAATGAGAGCCCCTACCCCTGTCTCGCGGCATCATTATCCTATGCTTTCCAAACACTATACAGGTTAATAGTATATCTAAGGCAAAGGTTGCTGAGATAAGGTTAGCCATATGAGCTGTGACAAGTAGAACTTCCCCCCCTGCTATTATACCAGAAACAAAAAAAACGCATGAAAAAAAAGGAATTAAAAAAGAGAACAAAAAACAAAAAGTTCCGGCATGTAGCTTCTTGCCAAAAAAAACAACCAATCCTGATCGAGAGTTCCAACCGCATTAATCAAAGTTCAGCAGAGTTTCTGTGTATTGGTCTCTGTTACCTTGAGCTCCAATAAACAAAAATAGTGGAGTTTTGGAGTAAACATATGTACGTGGAAATGAAAAAGGAATGATAAAAGAATGACCTCTCAAAGGGGAGAGAGAGGAATCCCAAATGAAAAACTCTCAGGACATAACAATCGATCACTGGTCAGTAAAGTCCCATTAGCTTTGTTGGGTGATTTCCCCTCGTGTGAAGTCATCCAAACATTAGTCATGAGAAAAGATATTTATGTATTAGGCATCCAGAGTGTGAACTCAACTAAATACTATAAGCCATGAGAAAAAAGGAAAAATAAAGATATTCTTGAGATGAGGGGTCCTCTTGAGACTTTGATTTTGGATCAATGAATCCAGCCAACTGGTACAAGTAATGAGAACCATGGTGTATTCCTGGCCTGGTCCTGCAGTGTAACCACTGACTAACTCAAGGCATGTGACTGATTTGCCCTGCCCCATTCAGTTGTGTCGCTTTGCAAAAGGTTCCATGCATGCGTTGACCTGAGTCGGTAATTTCCAATTAAAGTCGTTGAAGCGTATAGCAAATATGTATAGACCAACAAATGTAAGGCCCACATAACTGGTAATGATAAAAATACAATTAGCACAACTGGTGCCACCTTTCTGCAGAAATTCGCGTCCTTGCATATTCATTAAAGTGGGGTTCCACCCAAAAAAACAAACATATCTAAAAAATTCTAAAAAAAAAAAACAAAAAAAATTTGGATATTTTTTTTTTTTTTACTTACCTCTAAATGCCTGTTGCTAGGTGGTCCCTCGTAGTCTGCCCCTTCCTCTGCCTGGGCTGGTGACATCACTTCCCCCTGGCACAGGAAGGGCTCAGCTCTGCTCCCTCCCTCCTGTCAATCATCTGGGACCCATTACAGGTCCCAAGTGATTGAGCGGCCAATCACGGCGCGCGGCGCCGCTCGCGCATGCGCAGTGGGTGCCAGGCTGTGAAGCCACAGCCCGGCGCCCACAGTTGAAATGCCGGCGCCGACGAGCGGAGGGGGGGGGACGAACGGGGCTTCGATCCCCTGCATCGCTGGACCTAGGGACAGGTAGGTGTCCAATTAAAAGTCAGCAGCTGCAGTATTTGTAGCTGCTGACTTTTAATTTTTTTTTTTTTATGGCCCCCCTGGGTGGAACTCCTCTTTAAGTAAACTACTGACAGAGAGCCTTTAAGATAGTTCCTTGTCTAGCCATTCACATGCCTCAGCAGGGTTTTCGAAAAATTTCACTGTGCCTTTATATTGTATTCGTAGCCTGCTTGGGTATAACATGCTATATTGAACTTCCTTCTCACAAAGTCTCCTGCGTATATCATTAAAGGAACGGCGTCTCTTCTGCGTGGCCGCCGAAAATCCCGGAAATAACATCAGGCGCGCATTTTCATGTTTCAGATCCTGAATCCTTCTAGATTTGGCTAGAATCATATCTCTGTCTCTATAGTTCAGGAATCTGACCAGGAAAGGTCTGGGGTAGACACCAGGAGGTCTTTTCCCTGTGGGGACCCTGTGCGCTCTCTCCACCACATAAGTGGGGGGAAAATCCTCCAAGGAAAGCAATTGTTTAAATAGTATCTCAGCAAAAGTGTAGGCTTCTCCCCCTCAGCACCTTCAGGCAGGCCCACCACCCTGATATTGTTCCTCCTTTGACGGTCTTCCGCATCATCTACTCTTTGTTGCAGGGATTTCACCAGGTCCCGGAGTTCAGCTATGTGTGTGCCCTGGGCGTGGGAAGTGTCTTCCACCTCTGAGACCCTGTCTTCAACTGTAGTGAGCCTGCCCCTGATTTTATCCAGATCGTGTCTAATCAAAGTGCACTCTGATGACAAGTGGTCTATGCGCCCCATAAGTTCTGACTTACTTATGTTGATGGCTTCTAGGATGGGCCTGGTGATCGCATCAGCATCCACGGCCAGCATCTGTTCTTCCACAATCTCTTGGTCAGTGTTCGTCTCTGCCGAGCCCCCTGCCAGCGCCATTTTTGCTGTCTTGTGCGTGGCGCGTTGTTCTGACCTCCGTGCTGACAAGATGGCGGGGGCGGAGTCTCGCTCTGCTTCCCTTGCAGAGCGCGTCTGTCGCTGGTCTTTCTGCGGCTGCTGTGCCTTTTTAGAAGCCGAGGAAGGCATGATCACGACCCTCTCACCTTCCCCCAGGTGCTGATAGATGTTAAAATTAAATAGATACACTCCAATCCAAAGGATTTGGTCAGGATGTGTGGAGCTTCTCAGAGACGCGTGCTGCCTCGATTACATCCGGCCACGCCCCCCACATAGTTAGTAAGGTTGAATAAAGACACCGGTCCATCCAGTTCAACCTGAGTGAGTGTGGGTGCATGTCTACAATTGCCCCTATCCCTGTACAATGTGTCTTATTAAGATCCTGAATGATTATCTTGTGTGTACTGCAAGAAAGGGTAAACAGATTTCTCCAAAAAGAGTCACATAATGGAGTTTGTTGAAACAAGTAAACATATCAGACTCTAGAACGGTATTTCTCAATTTTTTTTTCGCTCAAACAGCCTTTTAGGTAAGGAAGTCTGGTGTGGTTCTGTTCACCGATTCAGGTGCAAATTTTCACCTGAAATCACAACTTAACAGGACCCAAAAGCGCACAGGATCCTTTTTTAAAACTGCACAATGGCCGCCCTGGCCCCGCACATGTGTGAACCGGCTCCATTGAAAGCTGATCTGATTTACATGTTATGTGAATTGGATGCTGTTAAAATTGAACCAAGCCTAAAATTTTGCACAGTCTCCAGGATCCCCATTCTATGATCTAGTCAACATTAAAGGTGATTTATTCCTCCACCTTTGCAAACTGGTACTGACTAGCATTTTAGCATTTCTCTTCACCCGGTTTCTCTTCACCTCGGTTTTGCTCCCTTTCTCTGCTTACGTGACCCCAGTGCTGACAGAGAAGCACAGGAAAGGGGCAAACAAGCATGCTCCTCAGGTACCTGAGGTCCTCGTTGTCAACCAATGAAGTAATTGGTGTCAATTCCATTGACTTTAGGTAATTATAATGGGAAGAAAAATTAAATTTTTCTGGAGAAAACAAGCTTTTAATAAAAATACTAAAGGTTAAATCATATTGTCCAGTGGGGGAAATTGGTGTGCCAATGTTGGTCACTGCCAACCTAATTTTTTAAAATTTACTTCAGGAGAGTGAGTTCCTTAGCACAGTCCCCACCCATCTTGCATGTCATAACTCCTCTTGGGATTGTTCAATTACTCTCTGTGCTGGCCCAGCCTCTATGTCCCTCCCCTTTTATGCAGCTGCCAGGGAAGGAGTGAACAGGAATGCTATAAAGTGTCAGTTGAGTGACATCTCTGAGTCTGTTGGGGTTGCTAACATCACACCCAAGGTGGTGGGCCCAGCAGCAGTATCAGGGATTTTGGATGTCTACAAGGGAGGCTTTTACAGGTAAATAACATACATTAAGGTTTTACCCCTTCCTGACCAGAGCACTTTTTACAATATGGCACTGCGCTGCTTTAACTGGTAATTGCACAGTCATGCAATGCTGTACTCAAATGTAATTTGCAACCTTTTTTTCCCAGAAATAGAGCTTTCTTTTGGTGGTAAAAAAACATAAATAATCAAAGGTCTGGTGTTACCCCAACATCACCTCCATCCCTAATTTAATACATATGTACAAAGGGTTCGCCCTGAGTGAGGTGAATATGGTCAGTCAAGAAACATGTCCTGGAAGTAAAATAATGTTACATAGTTACATAGTTAGTCAGGTTGAAAAAAGACACAAGTCCATCTAGTTCAATAAATAAATAAATAAATAAAATAAAAAATATCATAAAATCATAAAATCCCATATACCCAATCCTATACCCACAGTTGATCCTAAGGAAGGCGAACCCCCCCCCCAGACCAGCAGGATCTAGTTTGCTACATCAGGGGAAAAAATTCCTTCCTGATCCCAGAGAGGCAATCAGATTTTCCCTGGATCAACTTTACCTATAAATGTTAGTACCCAGTTATATTATGTATATTTAGGAAACAATCCAAGCCTTTCTTAAGGCAATCTACTGAGCTGACCAGAACCACCTCTGGAGGGAGTCTATTCCACATTTTCACAGATCTTACTGTGAAGAAACCTTTCCGTATTTGGAGTGCCCCCTTGTCCTCGGTGTTGACCGTAAAGTGAATAACTCAACACCAAGTTCACTATATTGACCCCTTATATATTTATACATGTTGATCATATCCCCCTTTAATCTCCTCTTCTCAAGAGTGAATAAATCCAGTTCCTCTAATCTTTCCCCATAGCTAAGCTCCTCCATGCCTCTTATCAGTTTGGTTGCACTTTCTCCAGTTCCCCGATATCCTTTTTGAGAACTGGTGCCCAAAACTGAACTGCATATTCCAGATGAGGTCTTACTAATGATTTGTACAGGGGCAAAATGATATCTCTCTCTCTGGAGTTCATACTTCTCTTAATACAAGAAAGGACTTTGCTCGCTTTGGAAACTGCAGCTTGGCATTGTATGCTAATATTGAGCTTATGATCTACCAAAACCCCCAGATCCTTCTCCACCATTGATTGCCCCAGTTCTACTCCCCCTAGTATGTATGATGCATGCATATTCTTAGCCCCCAAGTGCATAACTTTACATTTATCAACATTAAACCTCATCTGCCACACAGTTGCCCAGTTAGACAGTGCATTGAGATCGGTTTGTAAATTGGAGACATCCTGTAAGGACGTTATTCCACTGCATAGCTTAGTGTCATCTGCAAAGACAGTGTAGATTTATTACAATTGTTGCGCATCTGAAACACAACAGCAATAACTACAGGCCGATAAAATATGCATATAATGTGAACATGAGACAATCCACATACATGGTAAAACAATATATAAACATCAGAGAAATTTGCGAGTAGTACCCGACTACGTTTTGCGAGACCGTGCTTGCTCTTCAGGGTAAATGCTTTGCTAAATCTGTAATACAAGTAGTAAATCAAATGAATGAGTGTATGTTGCATCAAATAGGCAGGAAGGTGAGTAATCATCGGGGTCAGGCTAGGCACCCCATACTCACCAATGGCTGGACCAGGCCATCAGTCGCTGATTACACCAGCAGCAACAAACATCCAGCACGGGAGCTGAGGAAGCAGAGCAAAAGGTAACCCCAAGCCATTATGTCATTATACATCCACTACTGGCCATATACAGATGGGCATTTGATCTCTGGGCTGGCCCTGTGCCCTCTTGCTGTTCCCTGTCGTTGGCCGTTTTCACCGTCCAGTCTGGGAGCTATGATATGTGTCAAAGAGGGTCTTCCTAGACCTCCTGCTGTCCCCTCCCGCCCTTGTGGTTTTGGGGGGGCACCCACATATTGACATCATGTCTTCCACGCCCGTCGGGAGCACCAATCCTGGCGTCATTACACTTGGGCTATGTTTTACCATCCCGAACAATGGGGGACACCACGTTTGCAGCCCCAGCAGTGATGAGTCTTTAGCGCTCTTACGTCGCCCTGTTCGCACATGACGTTGGCAGCGGAGCATTTGGCCCCCCCCTCGGGGGTATAATTGGAACCTGACATGGCAGCTTTTCTCACTCACATCATGAGTTTACACACACAAGTTGCACTTCCACAAGGGGATGGTCTCACATCACACCCAGGTAAATTGTTTTGCCATTTAGCTTAGTTGACATTTTAGCACATTTGTTTGCCTTTTCCTTTAACCCCCACTCTATTCCACTCACTTGCACACTTACTGGCCCAACACTTTCTTACTCTGTAATGTCCTTTATTTTATAGAAGTTTGTAATTTTTCTAAAACTTGTGGAAAAATATAAAATATTCTATGGACTCAACATGCCTCTAAGCAAATAGCTTGGGGTGTCTACTTTCCAAAATGGGGTCATTTGGGGGGGGAGGGTTGTGCTATCGTGACATTTCATGGCCTCCGAAAATGTGATAGATAGTGAGGAAGTGAAACCACCATTTTACGCCCTTAGAAAGCCCGAAGGTGTGGTTGGATTTCAGGCTCCTGTACGCGGCTAGGCTCCCAAAAAGTCTCACACATGTGGTATCACTTTACTCAGGAGAAGCAGCTAAATGTATTTTGGGGTGTAATATCACAATATACCCATGTCATGTGTGAGCAATATATAATTTAGTGACAACTTTTTGTAAAAAAAAAAAAATTTATTTTCCAAAAACTTGTGGCAAAATAAAAACATTCCATGTACTCAACATGCCTATAAGCAAATAGCTTGGGGTATCTAATTTCCAAAATGGGGTCATTTGGGGGGGGGGGTTGAATTGTCCTGAAATTTGTGCACAACATTAGAAAGCTTATGCCACACATCACCGCTCTTCTAACCACTTGAAGACAAAGCCCTTTCTGACACTTTTTGTTTACATAAAAAAATATTTTTTTTGGCTAGAAAATTACTTTGAACCCCCAAACATTATATATTTTTTTTTAAAGCAAAGGCCCTACAGATTAAAATGGTGGGTGTTGCAATTTTTTTCACACAGCATTTGCTCAGCAATTTTTCAAACTGAATTTTTTTTAAACAAAAACACTTTTTTGAATTGTAATGCACTATAACATATTATATTGCCCAAATGTTTGGTAAAGTATAAAAGATTATCGTATACCGAGTTAATAGATACCAAACGCGACATGTTTTAAAATTGCGCACAACCGTGCAGCTCCGACAAACTACATACATAATTTTTAAAAGCCTTTAAAAGCCTTTACAGGTTACCAATTTAGATTTACAGAGGAGGTCGACTACTAGGATTACTGCCCTTGATCTGATGTTCATGGTGATACCTCACATGCATACGACACGAGAGCGACGCTTGCGTGCGCCTTTGATCACAAGCACAGGGGGACAGGGGTGCTTTATTTTTTTTTTTTTTTATTATTTATTTTGCTTTTTTATTTTATTTTACACTGTTCCTTTAAATTATTTATTTATTTTTGTCATTTTTATTGTTATCACAGGGAATGTGCATATCCCCAATAATAGGAATAGGTAGTGAAAAATTGGGGTCCCTTAGACTCTAGATCTCTTCTCTGCCCTCAAAGCATCTGACCACACCAAGATCGGTGTGAGAAGATGCTTTCCCAGTTTCCCAATGGCGCTGTTTATATTCAGTGAAACCAAAGTCATGAAATGCTCGTAGCTTCCGGTTTCTTAGGCCATAGAGATGATTGGAGCCATTCTAGTCTTCGATCAGCTCTATGGTCAGCTGGCGGAACCACCGGCTGCATTCTCCGGTTCCCCGGTGGGACAAGTGAGCCCAAGAAAACTTTAGAAGATGGCAGGAGGGGGGCATTCCTTCCCACTGCTTGTAAAAGCAGTCTAGCGGCTAAATAGCCAATAGGATTGCTTTTACATGAAAGCGGACTGCCCGCTGAAAAGAACGATACCAAGATGATACCTAAACCTGCAGGCATCATTCCGGTATAACCACTCAAATCTACTCAATACCAGTACGTCGCTGGTCCTTGTTGGGCATATATTGTAATGTACTTTTCTTTCATGTAGCCTGTGGGCTGAATAAAAAAAAGTGATGGGTATGCCCACCATTAGCATACCGCCCTGCATTCACCCACTTCTAATGATGGGTATACATGCCGTTTTTTGTTTTTTTAACTGTGGAGGTGAAATCACCTCCTACAACCCTGGAGTCGCTGATTTACGTATCGTGAGAGCAAACACTGTTGCTGTCAAGATAAATAAATAAGTGCTGCAGCTGAATGGCGCACCTAAAAAGCAAACAATAATAACAATAAAACATTAACTCAACAAAACAACAACAATCTGTGCCAAAAAAAGAGTAAAAAATATATCCTGAAGCATGGGGATAATCCACCCATAATGTTAGGGGCAAATCGCCCCTCCACCCCTGCCCCATGCTTCGGCATATATGCTCTTTTTTTAACTGTGGTGGTTAAACCACCTCCTACAGTGATGGAGTCGCTGATTTCCGTATCATGAGAACAAATGCTGTTGCTGTCAAGCAGGCCGAGACTGGGATGAAAAATAGGCCTGGGCATTTTAGACTGAGCAGCCTGAGGTGGGGGGCTAGGGGCGGGGATTGGCATTCGCGGGGGTTGTTGGTAACAGGATTTGGGGTTCCAGGACATGGGGATTTGGTTACGGTAACTATTTTGGTTTAAAGCGGCGTTCCACCCATTTAAAAGTCAGCAGCTACAAAAAGTGTAGCTACTGACTTTTAATAATCACCCACTCACCTGTCCCACGGTCTAGCGATGCGGGTGCAGGAAGCCTCGCTCCTTTCCCCCTCCTCTCTGCAACACCGGCATTCTAACTGTGGGCACACGGCTGTGGCTTCACAGCTGGGCATGTACTGCGCATGCACAAGCCGTGCTGCGCGCTGCGAATGGCTGGGAAATCTTCTGGAACCTGTGACGTGTCCCAAAAGATTGCAGGGAGAGAGGTGGGAGAGGTGATCTTCCTTCCGGTGCATCGGCACTAGGGGAGGAAGTGGGAGCTGGGTGCCTGTAAAAACAGGGTACCCACTCCTCCCCCAAAAAAATTACATGCCAAATGTGGCATGTCAGGGGGTCACCAGCACTTAAAGCGGAAGTTCAATTCTTGGGTGGAACTCCGCTTTAATGTGACAGATTGGGGCCAAAACCAGATATAATGGAGTACTCACAGAGCCAGTTATAAAACATTACAGAGCCAGTTATAAAGGAGTTTTTCTTAATAACTGGCTTTGTGAGTACTCCCTTATATCTGGCTTTGGCCCCACATTTGGCATGTCATTTTTTGTATTACTCACAAAGCCAGTTATTAAGAAAAACTCCTTTATTACTGTCTCTGTAATGTTTTATAACTGGTTCTGTGAGTAATACATTACAACTGACTTTGTTAGTACTGCAATGCCAGTTATAAATCATTACTCACAGAGCCAGTTATTAAGGAGTATTGCTTTATTGCTTTTTGAGTATTACTTTTAGTAGTGCTTACAAAGCATGTTAACTATTTCATCCACAGTTAACTTTTCTGGGTAGAACGGTCTCCCCTTCAACCTGAGCCAGGCACACCACTGCAAAGGGAGAGGAGTGCTCAGAGACAGTGGTGTAGCGTAGGTTGTCAGCGTCTGAGGCAAGACAGGTAATTTGCGCCCCTAATCTGTGGACTTACCTACTCTTATCTCACTCCCAGAGAATTCTGCCGCGCTCCCGCCACCACGAAACCTGACATGACATTAAAGGCAGCACACTGTGGACAGCGCCCCTCTAAATTTTGCGCCCGGGGCCATAGTCTGGCTGCCCTGCCCCTCCATGCTACGCCACTGCCCAAACAGCAGGTGCACACTGATTAAAAAAGCCTGGCCATGAGCTGGCTGATTAGAAGACTGCAGTCACATAAGAGGAAAAAAGAGCATAATTACCATTATCAAAGGAGCACTCTCTGGCCCTGGAGCATCAGATCCAAATCCCTTGACCAGCGGGAAAAGAAGTGGGCGGGAAGAGAGGTGGGTGTACACCAGCCACGCTGCTTTCCCTATAAGCGGCGGCAGCACCTAGCCAGCTTTTATGTGCAGGAGGTGGGTCTGAGATCCTGCAGCCTCAGCCTCTCCGTCCCTCCTTCTCTCCTGGTGTCCTGGTTGCCAGGTGACGGGCGGCTGCGAGGCGCATGTGCGAACCGGGACCTTCGCTTCACTAGTGGCCTAGGTTGCTATGGAGCGGCTTGGTGGGCGGGGGAATGATGAGACTCCTTCAACTCCTCCAGCATATGCAGCACATCGTCCGCGGCCGGCTCTGCATCCACGCATCCACCCACGGCCGGCCCTGCAATCCGCCTATACACCCACGGCCGGCTCTGCATCCACCCATACACCCGCGACCGGCCCTGCATGTCACAGTCTTCCTAAAACATGCGGCTTGGCGGCCCCGGCCCACCGGGAAAATGGCCGGTGTGCCCTATGGCCAGTCCGGGCCTGCAGTCAAGATAAATAAACTAGTGCTGCAGCTGAATGGCGTACCTGAAAAGAAAATAATGATTAACACAGTAAACAGTAAAGTATAAAAGAATTACATACCTGAAAAGCAAACATGATAAAACATAGTAACAATAATACATTGCAGTTAAGCATAAAATACAGTAAAACAGAGCAGAACACTAGAGAGAGAGTAGAAAGAGAAGAACAATAAAACAACTACTAATTTTGGCTTTTTTATTTTGTTTTTTTTTACTTTTTTTTAAACGCTTTTTTTGATAACTGTAACGGTTCCAGGTTTGGATCTCCCAAAATGGGATGGCATCTTTGGAGACCCTGTGAAAATGTACCCTAGACTGTGCTGTGCTGTACCCTACGCTAATACTCCACTAGCATTCAAAACATTCACCAATGCAAAGACCAGGTTAGCCAGGACAGGAGGGACAATAATAGCGGTTGTCAACCTATATCCGCGCTTGCTACAGACACGACATCTTCTTTGGGGTGATCGTTGGGTAGGGGTACCAGGGAGGTCATATGGAAAATGCCTATCATGCAGCCAGCTCACTGCATTTGGATTGGGAAGTTGGGCCACAGCACCGTCTGGAAACAGAAGGGTTGTGATGATCTCTTCCTGGAATTTAAGGAAGGATCCATCCATTCATCCTGACGCTTTGTATAGCACATAAGTGAACAGCAGAGCCAATTGGAATAAGTATACAGACACTTTTGTACCAGCGTCTGGCCTTACGGGCAATTAAGTACAGCGCCATCAACTGGTTGTTGAGGTCCACCCCTCCCATATTAAGGTTGTGTTCATGGACACAGAGGGGTTTCTCCACAACACCAGTCGCTGTTGGAATTTGGACTGTCGTACCAGTGTGAAGGGAGGACAGAATGAAAACATTCCAAAAATGTAATCACGGACTCATCAATGCAGACAACTTGATCGGGAGTAAACAAGGCTGCAAACTGTTGGTTGAAGTGCTTTACGAGGGGCCGAATTTTGTAGAGTCGATCGTATTCAGGGTCACCCCGAGGATGACAGAGTTCATTGTCATTAAAATGCATGAACCGCAAGATCTGCTCGTATCTAGCCCTGGTCGTGGATGCAGAGAACACGGGCATATGGTGAATTGGGTCAGTGGACCAATATGACCGCAACTTACTTTTTTTAGTTATGTCCATGAGGAGGGAAAGGCCCAGGAAGGTCTTAAATTCAGAAACCGTAATTGGTTTCCAGTCTCTGGCAAGGGTCAACTGGGGATTAGCGGTGATGAATTGATCAGCATACAAATTATTTTGGTCCACAATAGATCTATAGAGATCTTCAGTGAAAAACAGCGAATAAAAATCAAGTGATGTGAAGTCAATTGTTTCCACCTGAATTCCGGGTTGGCCAGTGAATGGGGGAAATACAGGTGCTGCAGAAATGGTGGGTTCCCAATTAGGATTGAAACACACAAAACACCAGGAGCGCTGCATGGAAAAAATGCAACAGTCACAAAAAAAACAAAGCACTACGCTCTGTAAGAATGATCAATTAGATGGTGTGCTATGCATAAAAAATGCTTACTGTTGAGATGAACAGTGTTGTTTATTTCATAAAGAAAAGATAAAAATTAACAGTCAAAATATAAAATTGATAATTGTGAGTGTTACCAGAGACTTTAGGGTAGATGGTGGGGGAAACAATCATCCAGAGGGCTTGCTTCACGGTAATTATAATATCGTCAATGGGTTAACGCTGTGGGGGAAATGTTAAGAAAAGACAAGGTGGGGCGTGGCCAGGATGGAAGACTGAGCGGACGTGTTCCTGAGCTCTCCTGGAGTGTGATCCGGTAAATTATCCGCTCTACCTATTCCTACCTGTTGAAAAGAGACCTAAAGTATCTGGATGCCTTCTAGAACACCGGGCTACCAGAAGAGGGGCAAGAAATTGAAGTTTCCCCCTGATTTACCTGTAGAGATTGCCTCGGGCTCCGGCTCCACGAGATCCCCTGCGCGCCAGAGTAACATGGCGTCGCAGACAGACCACGAGGAGAACTCAGTGTCGGCGTCTCCGGGATTGTCAGAGATCATGGCGGCAATTACAACCTGCCAGGCTGCCGTTACCTCCTGCCAATCTACCCTAGCCTCAAAAATAGAGGAGGTACAGTTGGATGTCGGCCTGATTAGGCAAGATCTGGACAAGATTCGGGCCAGAGTGACGGAGGCCGAGAACAGGGTTGGCATTGTGGAGGACACAGTTAACGACCATGCCACTTCCATTCGCACATTGCAAACTAAGGTCAAGGCGCTCGAATATCGTGCAGAAGATGCCGAGAACCGGAACCGCCGGAACAATTTAAGGATCGTCGGCCTCCCGGAGGGAGTGGAGGGCCGTTCCCCGTCGCAGTTCACGGAGGAGCTGCTACGCGCCCTGCTACCGGCAGCTCAACTCTCCCCGTACTTTGCGGTCGAAAGAGCCCATCGTGTACCGCCGAGACCTGGTCCTGAGGGAGCCCCTCCAAGAACCCTCATCCTCAGGCTATTGAACTTTCGAGACCGGGATGAGCTGCTCAGAGCGTCTCGTGCTGCGGGAGATTTACCCTTCCAGAATACCAAACTTCTACTATTCCCAGACTACAGCATGGAAACACAAAGACAGAGACGATCCTTTGATGCGGTGAAGGCATCCCTGCGGAAGAAAGGCATAAAATACAGCGTTTTATTCCCGGCCAAATTAAGGGTGGTGGATGGAGAGACGGCGCGCTTCTTTACCAGCCCCAGAGATGCTTCAGCTTGGCTGGATACTCTGCCCTCATAAGAAGTCCATTCTACAAGGCTCGACATCACCAGTAAGCTGTTCTCCTATATTGTTATGCTGTCTGTCCCTGATACTTCCTGACTCTGATTATCTCCACATAATCGAGGCTGGGGCTCCAGCCTCATCTAACGGGCCTGACAGAGTCTATGTTAAGAGCCCCCGGATTCTGGGGGATTTTGCTATACTGGACCCGGAACGAACTGTCTGCTTTGAGGCACAGGAAGTACCCATACATTGACCGGCAGCTTGGACAGTGAGTTACTTTCGATTAAGACTACACTGGTGATCTCCCTGGTTTTTCTGGTGACGATGCAACTTATGGTAACGAACTCTAAGAATGTGCCCCTGCTTTAGGCAGGTGAATACTGCAATTTCTCTACCTAAATATGCCTGGTTACTTTTATCTCTGTTTAATCCAGTTTTCTGATCCCTTCGTTTATTATTTTTCCCCTTTTTTTTTGATCACTCCAATGGCTCAAAGGAACTTACTACCCCCACATACGTCCCTGGGTTCAGGGGATATGTGAGGTCTATATCCAAGCTCGCAACCCTGACTTAGGTTACAACTCAGTACTATGGGTGTTTGGGGATCCAAGCGCAACTCCTGTTTCCGAGGTGCGTGGGGTGGGGGGGGGGGTGTTTTGGGATGCTAATGTTTGGGCACCCATGTTATTTTTTTGTTTTATTGTTTTAACCTATTACTTTTGTCTGCTAAAACGTAAACGGAAATTAAGGTTGGTCTGCATAAACAGTTGTGTGTGGGTACATCCCTATCGCATAGAACCCGAGTTTCTTGTGGGTCTGTGCGTTACGGATCCTCGGGGTGGCTTGGAAGGGACAAGTTTCCCCCTGAAATTATTTTTTCTGTATACATCTAACATTATACCATTTATATTCTTATTAACGCATCAATCCCATGGCTAAGTGCTTGGTGGTTTCTTGGAATGTGAGAGGCCTCAACTCGGCAGTTAAGCGCTCCCTGGTACTTGCTTACCTGCGGAGACTCCGCCCACAAGTGTGTATACTCCAGGAGACACATCTTGTCGGCTCTCGCATTTTAAGTTTAAAGAAGGCCTGGGTGGGCGCACACTACCATGCACCATACTCTAATTACGCAAGAGGCATCAGCATCCTAGTGCATAGATCCCTTCCATTTCAGATTGTTGAGGTGAAGTTAGACCCTGGAGGCAGGTACATTCTATTACATGCCTTAATTTCTGAAATCCCTTTTGTAATAGTGGGGCTGTATTTACCACCACCGGCAGATGTCGCTATCCTCCACGAACTTATGCAAAAGGTGGTATTATATAATGTCGACAATGTGTTATTTATGGGTGACTTTAATCTAGCCCCTTCCAGAGATGTTGACAGACTCCATGCTTCCGGCCCTCCCCAGCATGGACTCTCTCATTGGGCCTCCGCCTTCCACATGACGGATGTTTGGCGCCACTACCACCCTTCAGATAGAGCATTCACATGTTTGTCTACCACATACCGGACCATGTCTCGCATTGATTTGGCTTTTGCCTCCTCTGCATTGCTTCGGAGGATTGAATCCTCGGAGATCCTTTCTAGAGGTATCTCGGACCATGCTCCGGTATCGGTTACTATCCGACTCTCTCATGTGGTGGGGGAAAGAGTGTGGAGGCTGTCTAAATACTGGATTATGGATCCCGATATCCAGGAGGAGATCCCAGGGGCCCTATGTAATTTCTGGCTACACAATGATGGCTCCACCGGGCCTCTAGTGCAATGGGATGCCTTTAAAGCCTGGCTTAGGGGGGAATATATGACCCGCATTGCAGCCAAGAAGCGCGATTCTGTGCAGTCTCTGAGGGATCTGGAGGTTCGGACGAAGTTGAGAGAAGAGGAGTACATACAAAACCCTGATCAGAACCACTATGTGCCCTGGCAAGACTCTCTGAGGGAACTGTCCCTTATGAGAGTTGAGTTAACTCGGAAATCTATGCTTGATAGTGCACAAAGAGTATTCGAATTTGGGGACAAGAACGGGAGACTATTGGCTTGGTTAGCAAAGGGTAGGAATGGTGTCACCCATATTGGTGGAGTAAGGGCGCTGGATGGGCGGCTATTGACGACCCCGGGGGACATCAATGCAAGGTTCCTGGAGTTTTACCAGAACTTATACTCAGCTAGAGCGAGATTTAGTGGTGAAGAGCTACTCCGATATCTGGAGAGGATCCCCTTCCCCTCCCTGACGGAGGAGAAACGGGAGGAGCTGGACAGGGACATTACACTAGAGGAAGTGCAGGAGGCATTGGGCGCCATGCAGGCTGGGAAATCGCCTGGACCAGACGGTATCCCTATTGAATTCTATGCCACGTATCAGGAACTCTTGGCACCAAGACTTACCTCGCTACTGCTGCGGTCGGCGGAACTGGGTTCCATCCCAGATTCACTAACCGAGGCGACTATTGTGTTGGTGCCTAAGCCTGGCAGGGACCCGGAGGACTGCGCCTCCTACCGTCCTATCTCCCTCATCAATGCAGACGCGAAATTACTGGCCAAAATATTGGCTATTAGAATTGGTAGGGTGATGGAGGACCTGATACAGGTGGATCAGACTGGTTTTATGCCGGGCAAGGGTACCGACATAAACATCCGTCGCTTGTTTTTGAATCTAGCTGCCGCCCATGACAACAGAGGAACCAGAGTCATAGCCTCTCTAGACGCAGAGAAGGCTTTTGACTCTGTTGAATGGGAATACTTGTGGGCGGTCATGCGGAGGTTTGGAATAGGCCCACGCTTCATGCATTGGCTCCGGGTTCTGTATAGGGATCCTAAGGCAAGAATTCGTGTTAATGATACCCTCTCGGATTTCTTTTTCCTCCAGAGGGGCACTCGACAGGGCTGTCCCCTCTCCCCCAGCTTATTTGCGCTTGCCCTGGAGCCCCTGGCGATTTTGGTCCGGGAATCCAGCCGAATAGTGGGACTCAAGATTGGCCCTCTGGAGGAGAAAATATCATTATATGCTGATGATACCCTGCTTTACCTGCAGGATGCTGGTCCTTCATTAGAGGCTGCTCTGGAGGCCTTTGACGAGTTTGGGCAGTTCTCAGGGATACGTATAAATTGGACCAAATCAGTCCTCTTCCCTTTGGATGGACGGGCGAAAGAACTAGCTCCTCAGACAGCATTAAGATGGGTAGAAGAATTTACGTACTTAGGTATAAAGGTTGCTAGAGAGCCCCAAGCATATCAACGCCTAAATCTTTCTCCAATAATTGCGCAACTGAAAGAACATTGTTCCCGATGGGCTAATCTTCCCCTAAACCTCCTTGGAAGGATTAATATCCTGAAAATGATATACTTGCCCAAACTCAATTATGTGTTCCGAAACTGCCCGACGTGGATACCTCAAAATTTCTTTAAAAATTTAGATAAGATTATTGGATCCTTCCTATGGAAGGGATCATCCCCACGCATAGCTCGAGCTACTCTGCAGCTCCCCGTAAGTTTCGGTGGCCTAGCTTTACCCAACCTGATGGTGTACTATTGGGCGGCTGTCCTGGTCACGGTGAGGTGGTGGTTCGAACAATCTAGAGCCAACGCAGCGGTGTGTCTCGAGGCGGCTATCGTGGGATCCCTTACTGAATTAAGCAACCTGGCCTACCGCGGAACGTCGTCGTACCCCTCCCTGCCTGTGCCCACAGAAACTACTATTAGAGTCTGGGGAAGGGCTAGGAAAAGGTTCTTGGCTGGCAACCAGTGGTCTCCATTCTGCCCGTTGTGGGGGAACTCCACCCTTCCGCACTTCCGGACCATTCCGGATCCGCAGCTCTGGGCCAGATATGGTATCAGGGTTTTGAAAGATATTGTGATGTCGGGAACCCTTATGCCATTCCGCACACTGGCGACTAGGCATAATCTCCCGGGATGGATGTTTTTCCGCTACTATCAGCTGCGGCATGCCTTCCAGGCACAATTCCCGACCCTGCTGATTATCCAGGCAGATGCGGTTGAGGACCTGCTAGCGCAAGAGGTCTTGAAAAAACCCCTGTCTACGCTTTACTTTACAATACTTCAGAAGGACTCACCTAAGATGGAGGCCTTGTGGGTTAAATGGAAGACAGATATCCCAAACCTAGACAGAGATGCTTGGGAGGAGTGTTTTGATGATGGTCTTCAGGTATTGATCTCCTCTAGGGATAAACTAATCCGGACCAAGTTTTTGCATAGGGTGTACTTCACCCCTCAGAGGCTGCACAGAGCGTTTCCGTTGAAATCCCCGAATTGTCCGAGGTGCCAGTCGCTGGATAGTGACTACATCCACATGTTTTGGAGCTGTCCTCGTCTCTCCGGATATTGGGCTGCTATAGAGGAATTCATACAGGTCAGACTACAGTTGGAAATCCCCCTGTCGCCAGAATTGGCCCTGTTGGGTATCCAAGATGACGAACAGAGACCTCGCTACACTAAGATACTACTGGCCTTACTCTTATTTTATGCTAAAAAAGTGATTCTGTTGAAATGGACGTCTAGTCGCCCACCTACAATAAGAACCTGGGAAGACTCAATAAATGCGGTTATACCGCTTTATAAACTAACTTATATAAGTAGAGGTTGTCCCCAAAAATTCGCCAGGGTCTGGCAACCTTGGACTGACCCGATCTGACCTCACTACTGGGTCTCTGGGGGTCGGAGAGGAATGGGTTTTTGTGGTGTGTGGAGGGTGTCTGCCCTGCTCCCCCCCCCCCCCTATGTATTGTATATTGAATATCTGTTTCTTATGCTGATGCGTTCCCCCCCCCCCTCCGTGCCCCCCCCCCTTCCCCCCCCCCCCCCCCCCTGTCTGGTAACACCAAATGGTACAACATTTAATTGCTGAACTAATAACGCCTGCTGTATAATATTTATATGATGTATACTGAACTGTGTACTTGTCACACTGTTTTCGTTTTTTTTCTACATTCTGTATATCATTTTTTCAAATAAAGACCAACCTTGTTGTTAAAAAAAAAAAGAAAAGACAAGGTGATATACCAACACAGAGGCTGCCCACAGAAGTTCGAGAAACTCTGGGGACCATGGCTGAATGTTCCGGGGCTTGCCCCGGTGGATTTGGTCGTGGGTAGATTGTTGGGATTTGGGACATGAGACCCTAAGTATTGGATAACTATGGCTATCTTACAAAGGCATAATACCGTATGTGGTTCAATTACTCCTTTTGTTTAGGATAGGGATGGACAAATGGTTTTTATTATGCAGATGTATGTGATGAATAAAATGATATTCAGTGGAGCGGGTAGTGTTTTGGTACAGGTTAGTTTAATAACGCAGCCAGTAAGACACACAAATGTAGAATGTCTGACAGATATAAGCATTCCTAAATGTAAATGTGAAGTCGGTATGTGTATGTTTTTACATGTTTTTCTCAATAAAATATTTTTCTGGATAAAAAAAAAAAAAATTATAATATCGTCACCATAAGGAGAAGAGCTCCTAAAGTCAGCTGTTTAGATGTCCACTGTTCTGTTGCCGTGACTTACATGTTTCGCGCGCATGCACTTTGTCAAATGACTTTGATAAAGCGCGTGCGCGCAAAACATGTAATCCATGGCAACAAAAGAGTGGAAGTCTAAACAGCTGACTTCAGGAGATTTCCCCTTCCCATCTTCGGCATAGCATTGATGTTACAGGAGGCGCTCAGGCGCGCTGAAGGTTTCAACCCTTCTCGGCTTGTGTGATCCCTCCAGAGCCCTTACCATCACAGGCTGCCTGTCTCTCCTTCCTGCGGGTGATAATCTAGCCACGGCATCCGTCGTGGAGCTGGCTGCTCGAGCTAGCAGCCAGCACACTCCCCCCCCTGTGAACTGGATTTTCCCTCCTCTTCTCTGGATGGTGACGATAGTATAATTACCGTGAAGCAAGCCCTCTGGATGATTAAATAATCAGAAGGAATTACCGCGCCAATCACATAAACTTGAAGAGCAGCCAACACTACAATTAAACAAAAATTATGCAGAATAAGTAGATGTGGGAAGTGTAGCGCTAATACTGAAACATATATATGAATGAAATTCCAAACACTAAAGATGTTAATAAACAATTCACACCTGTGTGAGGGAAATAATAAACTTAAATTTCTCCCATATAAGGAGGAGTGCAACACTGAAATATGAAAAATTCTGAAATGTGCAACACTAAAATATAATGTGAAAATTTCTGTATTGAGTTTTCATGTATACCAGATCATCTCAAATGGAATATCACAGTCTCTTATGCTAAGAGACTCAAACCATGAGGCAAAGAAATATACAGGGGGTCCCCTAGTTACAAACATCCGACTTACAAACGACTCCTACTTACAAACGGAGGCAGACAACAGGAAGCAAGAGGAAATCTACCCCTAGGAAGGGAAATTCTCTCCTGTAAGAGCTATTATGGGGAAAAGGTACCTCCACTGATGCTTTATCACCAAGGCTTGTTTCCACAACAACCCAAAATTTTCAAAATCCAATTGTCATTGGGACAGAAAGTGAGGTGAAATCTTCTGAACAGGGGCACACACAGCAAAACAAATGTTACAGGGGTGATAACCCTTCTCTATGCTATCCAAAAAGCTTAAAAATAATTTTTTTGGCTGGAGCTACACTTAAAAAATGTACCTGTTCCGACTTACAAACAGATTCAACTTAAGAACAAACCTACAGTCCCTAACTTGTTTGTAACCCGGGGACCCCCTGTACAAGTAAAAAATATTACTAATATTAGAGAGTTCACAACTCAAATTCAAGAATGTGCCCACATTCTCCCAATCAAGTTCATAATTCATATGATGAAAATTTAGTCCAAAAAAAATATTGTAAAAATGGCTTAAACAGCCCAAAGGTGCAAAACAAGTGCAAAACAGATGATGCAGTGCTATTCTTCTCAATGATGATCCCAAAAAAATAGAGGATGAAATACTCTTACCGACTTCGGTGGACTCACAGGCCGTTGTCGGTGAGTCGAACGAGCTTGAACTGTCATAAGATGGATGACAGTATGAGTGTGGTCTGTGATGGTAGCGAACCTCCTCCTTAGATGGGGGACCAGGTGCCTGCCCAAGTGACTGATACGATCACCGCTGTCACCAATACAAGCGAACCATGCTTATGATATGTAAGAAAGAAAAACAAGGAGCCTCCACATGGTGTAAATCCAAAAAATCAGTGGGGTTTATTGATCAAACAAGATCATCCAACAAACAGTATAAAAATATAAAAATTAGAATCGATTCCAACGAAAATAATTTAAAACAAAGCGTGGTAAAAGTGGCTGGGTACAGCAAAGAGATGATTGTTTTCCCCACCATCTACCCCGAAGTCTCTGGTAATGCTCACAATTATCAATTTTATATTTTGACTGTTAATTTTGATCTTTTTTTAATGAAATAAACAACACTGTTCCTCTCAACAGTAACAGTAGCATTTTTTATGCATAGTGCACCATCTTAATTGATCATTCTAATAGGGCGTACACACGGTCGGACTTTGTTCGGACATTCCGACAACAAAATCCTAGGTTTTTTTCCGACGGATGTTGGCTCAAACTTGTCTTGCATACACACGGTCACACAAAGTTGTCGGAAAATCCGATCGTTCTAAACGCGGTGACGTAAAACACGTACGTCGGGACTATAAACGGGGCAGTGGCCAATAGCTTTCATCTCTTTATTTATTCTGAGCATGCGTGGCACTTTGTCGGTCGGATTTGTGTACACACGATTGGAATTTCCGACAACGGATTTTGTTGTCGGAAAATTTTTTATCCTGCTCTCAAACTTTGTGTGTCGGAAATTCCGATGGAAAATGTGTGATGGAGCCCACACACGGTCGGAATTTCCAACAACAAGGTCCTATCACACATTTTCCGTCGGAAAATCCGACCGTGTGTACGGGGCATTACAGAGCGCTGCACTTTGTTTTCCCAATTAGGATTGGCAAATGCAGCAGGAAGGGCACTATGGGCTCGACGGGCCTGTGTTTGTCTTCTTAATGGCTGCGGGACACTACTTGTGCTAGCCACCGCACCAGCTTGAACTGCACTTATGGGACTCGCCACATCACCACGTGAAACTGCAGTGCTGGATGTACGACCAAGATGCACTAGGCCATTAATATCAGACGCCTTCACACTCATATAGACAGGGCAGATGAGGTGACCAAAGGAACGGTGGCCTCACTCGACGCGGAGAAGGCTTTCGACTCTGTCGAGTGGGGCTACCTATGGGAAGTGCTGTCGCGATTTCGGGTTTGGCCCGGGTTTTATGAAATGGCTCCGCATGTTATAACATGGCCCCTCAGCTAGAATACGTACCAATGGATGCCTATTGGGGAAGTTCCAACTGTTTCGCGGCACGCGACAGGGATGCCCCTTCTCCCCGGGCCTATTTGCTTTGGCGATGGAGCCTCTGGCTGTTTCGCTGAGGGCTCACCCTGGGGTGAGGGGACTTCAAGTAGGTCCAATTGAGGAAAAGCTATCGCTGTACGCGGACGATGCTCTGCTCTATTTAGCGGACGCCTCGTCCTCATTGCAGACCGCCCTGGATCTGATTAACCGATTCGGTGGCTTCTCGGGGATTCGCATTAATTGGGACAAGTCGGTTCTCTTCCCGCTCCATCCCTCGACCCTTAAGGTACCACACCCGCAGCTCAAATGGGTAAAAGATTTCACATACTTGGGAATTAAAATTAGTGCTAAGGTCCAGGACTACATGGACAACAATCTCCGACCACTCATGACGCAGCTTACGGCTAGGTGTGCTGCTTGGCGTTCCCTTCCACTGACCCCTGTTGGCAGAGTCAACTTACTAAAAATGATTTACCTTCCCAAGTATCTCTACTTCTTCTGTAACACACCCATACACATCCCTAGGACTTTCTTCCGCAGGCTAGAGAGTCTGCTGATACAATTTGTCTGGGCTGGGAGGCCACCCAGGGTGGCCAAACAGATCCTATACCTCCCACTTTTGGGGGGGGGGGTCTGGCACTGCCGAATTTTCAAATCTACTACTGGGCAGCTGTTCTGGTCACGATTCGGTTATGGTTCTCCCAGCCCACACAGAATCCTGCGGTCACTCTGGAGGCGGCTATTCTGGGCTCCTTTGCTGCCCTGAGCAATCTCCCATTTCGTGGTCTCAGGGCCAATTCATCCATGACGACTCTGATGCGGACCACTGTGAGGGTCTGGCAGGAGGCTAGGAAAATATACCAGAAGCCCAATCACATTTCACCTCACATGCCCCTATGGGGTAACCCTATGCTCCCCCACTTTTACAGTATACCGGACCCCTCTCTCTGGGCAAAGAAGGGAATCCTCACATTAAAACATGTGGTTAAGGATGGTAGGCTTATGACTTTCCAAGCCCTGAGGCAATCCTTCGTTATCCTGCCCTCCTTCCAATTCAGGTACTGGCAGCTGAAACATGCCTTTGAAGCTCAGTTCTCAGCCCCCCTCATTCTGGAACCAGATTCCATTGAACGGCTCCTGACTTCCAGTGTGATGGGGAAGCCTCTCTCAACTCTATATCTATATCTCACAGTGGAGTATGATGCCAAATTAACTAAAACCTGGGAAAAATGGAGGGTTGATATTCCCTCTTTGGATGAGGAGGAATGGAAGGAGTGTTTAATTTCCTACATTCCCTCCATGATCGCTGCAAAAGACAGGTTCATACAATTTAAGTTCCTATACAGAGCTTATTTCACCCCGCAGAGACTGGCGCGCATTTACCATGACAGAGATCCCAACTGTCAGAGATGCAGGCAGGAGGTGGGCACGTTCTGGCACATGGTCTGGTCTTGTCCCAAAATCCGACCCTTTTGGTCAGCAGTTGCCTCCACACTGAGCAAAGTCATGGGCTCAAACTTACCTGTGGATCCCCAAATACTGTTGCTTAGTCATCTGGAGGATGTTGAGGGTGATAGGTATAGTAAACTGTGTCTAACCTTCACATTGTACTACGCTAGGCGAGACATTTTACTGAGATGGAAATTGGCAGAGCCTCCTACCCTGGCCTCGTGGAGAAGGTCGGTGAATATGGTACTCCCCCTATATAGACTGACGTATGAAAGTAGACAATGCCTGGGGAAGTTCGATAAAATTTGGTCCTCCTGGGTGGACGCCTCTGGAGACCCTGAACCCCCTACCCCATAATTAGGACGTGAAATACAGTAGAGGACATCCTATATTTCAGGTCTATTCTTCTTATGCCCATTCCCCTTCATCCCCCTCCTCCCCATCCCTTCCCCCTCCCCTCCCCTCTCCCCCACTCTCCCCCCCCCCCCCCGCCGCCCCCACCAGGCTTGATTGAATATCGGTTACCTACTTTATATTGTCTAAGGGTTTATAAGAATGTTATGCCGTAGGAATATGGTTAGGTGAAATTTCTGACATGTACACAGCTGGAACAGTTGATAAATAGTGGCTGTCGCCTGAAGATAGATCTTAATATCATTATTATCACCACAATGATTGTACTAAATTTCTTTTGTTTTGTAATGCTGATTTGTTTAATAAAAAATCTTCTGTTAAAAAAAAAGATGCACTAGGTCACTGGTGCTTGCCAGTTCACCAGAAGGATGAGCGCCACTAGTACTGGATTTCTGCTCCATAAGAGAGCCCTGCAGTTCTTGCACCTCAACATCAGAAGAAGAACGGGATCGGGTACTCTTGACCTTAGCAGGGACCTCTACTCCATCGTCAGAGCTATCTGTCAGGGTGCTGCTGCTGTCTACCGGTTCATATTCTGAGATTGAATCTGACAGATGGGTGACTTCCTCTTCACCCTCATCTGTCTTGCTCACAAACTTCACCAGTGTACCTTCGATTGGACATTGTGGCCTCTAAATTTACAGGTACAACTAGTGCAACTCACAGGCAAAAAGAGCAACTGGTTGTCAGCGACTGCTTCAATCGTTCCAAAAAAAAACTGTTATCTTTAGCAGGGATCAGGCCTGACTCTGCGAAAGCTGCAGTTATGTAAGTGAAAGTGATCGATAGATACTGCACTTGGGTGGGCTGGGCTGGGCAGAGGGGCTAAACGCAGGTGCTAGCAGGTATCTGGGTTGATCCTGCAAACCCCGCATTTTTGGGAACCCTAAACTACTGGGGACACTAGTATAGATCTGATCAGATCAAAGATATTGATCCGTTCAGACACTATACTACTAAGGGAGGTATATGGTGCGTGCGTGGGTGTTAGCGCTACTGGAACTAATCTAATGCTACCTGGGGCTGACCCTGACGCTAAAACTGATGTCACCCGCTGGGTGATCAGGGGGTTAAACCTGTATTAGGTAATATACGGCGGGTGCCCTGATGCTATAAAAAAATAACTAACTAACCAGCGTCACTGATCACTGGTGAAAGGGTTAACTGGGGGGCGATCAAGGGGTTAAACCTTTATTAGGGGGGTACCCTAGAACTACCTGAGCCTACTACTAACTGCCCTAACGCTGATTAGTGACATCAATGCAAGTGATCAGTGAAAAATTTGAAACTGCAATAGTGACAGGGAGTGAAGGGGTTAACTGAGGGGCGATCGGGGGGGGGGGGGATCGTGTGCCTACATGTACTGTGTCAGTGTAGTTTTGGTGCAACTCACGTTTGGATTTCCTCTCTCCTCTCTCTGGACCCGAAAGGATTCCAGGAGGGGAGGTAACACCACTTCCTCTGCCTGTGTTTACATTACACAGGCAGAGGAGGCATTTCATTAGTCAGAACCGATCAGCAGGTCCAGGCCAGAAATCATTGGCCTGGACCTGAAGGCTGATCGTTTCTGCAACGAATCTGATCACTGTGGGCACATACGGGTACATGGTTTTGCGTACCTGTGCCATTCTGCTGATGTATATCAGCATGAGCTTGTCAGGAACCGGTTAATAGATTAAATTACATTAAATGTATTCTTGTGGGAAGATCTTTGTTGAAACGATCAATGCTTTTGTTAATTTCCACCCCTCTGCCTTTTGTATTACCAAATACGTTAAAAATTTCCGGGAAGGGTTGAATCTGATTGATAGATGTAAGAAACTTCTTAGTGCTACTTTTATCTTACATCAAATTTTACCAGCCTGCAGTGGGTGTGTTTGGGAATTCCTCCCTTGTTACACAAGCAGGGGTTTAAGATCACCCGATTGCCAACAAAAGGGACAGGGTAAACTTGTGCACTATAGCAATACATGAAAATACATGAGGATTAATTAAAATGAATTTGGAATAAAACGTTTGCTGTCTGAAGTTGTATTACTCACAACCCTTTTTGAAATTGTAAATACAGTATTTTGTATTTTTTTTTATATTCAGTGAGGTAAAAAATAAAAATATTGTTCTCTTTTCCAACAGCAGGTAAAGCTTTGGGCTCCTTTTCACATTTTGCCTACAATTATATGATGTGAAAAGATTACATGACTTAATAGTTTCATACTAAAGAGTATAAGGGTAATAATTCAAATGATCTAGATATAGAAAATCATTTTGTTTTAGAGGTAAAATGGAAACATAAAATAAATAACAATTAATTTCATTATGGTTTTGGGTACTCATTGATGTGAGATTGCAGCACTACTAGTTTGTAAGGACTCAGCAAGGTCACCCATCCCTTCCCTGTTTACTTTTGACCCCATCAAAGGTCAGCGTTCATTGACACTGTTAGGCTATTGGGTGGTTAAGGCTAGGTTTCCACTAGTGCGACTTTTCATGCGATTTGGGACTGAAAAGTCGCATGACAAGTTGTACCCCATGATTTCCAATGAGTACCGTTCATATCTGTGCGACGTCAAGTCACGGCGACTTTAAAGTAGTCCCTGCACTACTTTGGTCCCACTTTGATGTGACTTGAGGTCTATAGACCTCAAGAATACACAGGCATTTCTTTAAGTCGTGGTAAAAAATTGTGGTAAAAAATCAGCAAAATCGCACGACTTTGGGGACGCAATAGTGGAAACATAGCCTAAGAGTTAAAGATCAGCTGTACCTTTGTACAGTTGTCCAATAATACATTTCTTTTTGTCCCTATTGCTGCCATCAGCTCTGATCCAGCGAGCTTTGTGTGGCCCTGAAAATGGCCAGAGCATATTGCATATGTCCTCCCCAACCCAGCTCATTTCCCTGGGAAAGCCATACACTGAGTGACCACTTGAAATCACTATGGGAACAACTTTCCTATGGGAATGGGGGGCACAATTTATTTGGGCACACCTTCATGGGGTCGCCTCCGCCGTTTTCCCCTGTTTTGGAAGCATTAGCATTGGTTTTAAATATCCCTGCCTGGAATGGGCCAATAGAATTTCTTGGAAGTTTCTGGAAGTGGTGGGGCTCAGTATTTAAAGGGCCCACCGCCGTAGGGATCTTGCTGCTGGTCAAATGATTGGTATCAGGAAGAGCTACCTTCCCTCCCGCTGCACGCACTTTATGTGGTAAGTCACCTTTGCATCAAAGGGGGGCTTTTGTTATAAAGTTGTTGTAAGTTAATTTGCTTGAGTCATTAAGGCCAAGCAATTTGGTGAACGATAAATACATTTGATATAAATTTGAATATGGTTATGGAAAATGATATTTTATTTTAAACCAATAATAGTGCCTCGGCGAATTTATGCCAATATCAGTGTGGTGTTTTATTATTAATGGGTTAAGATTGTGTTTGGAGTGGGGGAAAGTTGCTGCGGGTGCAATCCCATGAATGCAGCAACAGGGTGCATGTCCAGTATAAACCAGTCCCACTCAGAGACAAACTGTGCGGCTCAAAGCAAGGCCACACAGTGAAGATTATTTATACAGTGCTGTGTAGACATGTGCATGATGAAAAAAATTGTTTTGATTCGTTAATCTAGTTATTTTGTTTAGTTAAATTCGGTTGATCAGTTCAATTCGTTCTCGGAATTCATATTCGGAATTTTCGAACTTTCTTCAAATTTACAAATTTTCGAATCGGTCAAAACGGAAATGTTATATTGTTTTCGATGAGAATGGAGTGAACAAAGAAAAGAAAATTCTTCACCAAATGATTACAATGACTCTTTAAATCACCTTTGGCTCAACAAAAACAGCATTATTTCAAAACCCACAGTCTTTGATTTCAGCAATATGTTTAGTGAGAATTCGACTGAAGTTCAATGTAAAATTCGATTTGAATTTCAGTCCAAATTTACGAAATTCGGACAAATTTCGTTATGTTATTCGGAGCATAAAATTTGTTTATATTGTAATTTGGCTAGTCAGATATATCCGAATCTCCGAATAACGAAAAATGTGTCCGAATATTAGTTCAGAACGAAACGAACCGCACATGTCTAGTACTGTGCAAAAAGTGTTAATAGTTTATTTTTTTATCAATTAACAAAAGGAAAAGTAAATGAACAGAAGAAAAATACAAATCAAGTCAATATTTGTTGTGACCACCCTTTGCCTTCAAAACAGCATCAATTCTTACAGGTACTCTTGCTGTTTTTGAAGGAAATTGGCAGGTAGATTGTTCCAAACATCTTGGAGAACAAACCAGAGACCTTCTGTGATTTGGGACTGCCTCAAATCTTTCTGTCCCTTCATGTAATCCCAGACAGACTCGATAATGTTGAGATCAGGGCTCTGTGAGGGCCAAACCATCACTTCCGGGACACCTTGTTCTTCTTTACACTGAAGATAGTTCTTAAATGACATTCGCTGTATGTTCGAGGTTGTTGTCCTGCTGCGGAATACATTTGGGGCCAATCACATGCCTCCCTGATGGTATTAAATGATTAATAAGTATCTGCCTGTATTTCTCAGTATTGAGGACACTATTCACCCCGATCAAATCCCCAGCATCAAACTTGCAAGGAACCTCCACCATGCTTCATTGTTGCCTGCATACACTCATTATTATATTATATTATATTATATTATATTATATCGTACCAATGAGCATGTACTCAGGCTTGAAAAAGGAGCAATTAGCTTTAAAACATGTAGACGTGCTCCCCACAATGTGGCCCCCTCATGTTTGTCATTACTACCAGTTTTGCGCAGTCCATGCACTCCAAGATGGCTTCAGGATTTTTGGTTTTGTTTCTGGTGTCTTAAGGGCCGTACATATGGGCCGAATATCAGGAAGCATCAGCCAATTCAATAAAAACCAGCCGACATTTGGCCTGTGCATACGACAACTGGCCCGACAGATGCCGGCCGTTCGGCCAACTTCTGTCAAAGGGGCATGACTGAAAAAAGTCTGCCAATCAGCACTCTCAGCCAATGGCTGAGAGTTGTGTTCTGGCGGGGAGGGGGGTTGCCCCCCTGTCGGAACACAACAGCTCAGCAGGGGTAATCACTGTGCTAACATCAGATTGTTAGTACAGTGGCTCCTCCTGAGCTCTTCATTTTTTTTTCCATTCAGCCCACTGTGTTGACAGCAGCATTTGCTTCCTGGCTCCTGAAGACACAACAAGGATCAAAAGCAAACCGCACTGAGTTGATTACATGCTCTTATCCTTATGCATCTCATGAGTTGCCACTATTAATTTTTAATAAAGTCTTTTTTCCATATACTGCACTTAGTTGGCTCCCTCTGCTGTTTCCTTTATATATTGCAGAGATTACTTCAGTCTCTTTGAAGAGCTGCTAAGGATATCTTTGGACCTATGGACTTTTTAGTATAATCCTACACCCCCACAGCACATTCATGTGTATGATTATGTTGTAGCTTAGCTGTATCCCTACCTGTGCCGTTCTCTATGTTTTCTTGTGTTACAAGTGTACAAAGTGTGCAAGTGTAAAAACTGATGCTGGTTTGAAGCTAAGGGTAGTCACACAAAATATTGATTTGATTTAGATTTTTCTTCTGTTTGCTTACTTTGCATGTTGTAAATTGATAAAAATAAACTATTAAAATCTATATTTTTGAAAGCATTCTTACATTACAGCATTTCTTCACACCTGCCTAAAACCTTTGCACTGTACTGTGTGTATATATTTACTGTTCACTAAAAGTGACAGTGAAATGGTGTTTGGGGGCAAACTGTAACACTGTCCAATGTGTATTGTGTGGTCACCTTTTATACTTACATGGTAAACATTACTGCCCAATTACTATTACAGTTTGTCCCAACCCCTGTCACTATAACTTTTGGTAGTCTGCTTTGTCTGTATGTGAATATGCAAAAAACTCTAAAGTGATGTGAACTATAAAAATATCTATTAAATACTGATATAAAGCTATCAGAATACAATATTTTTTTGTGACATAACTAATTTAAGTGTTTATAGACCGCACTGCCAAAAATATAAGTCAAGATTACTAAACATTTTTCCATGTGTAAAAATGCAAAAAATAAATAAACAAACAACAGAAAATAGAACTAATGTCCAATGTATCAATAAGTCCCATTCAAATAATAGTTGCCTAAAAAAACAAAAGGTAAAAGAACAGGAGCTGGTGCCATTAGTAACAGATAAACACGTGACCACTTCCAGGTGCTCCAGGTGACCCCACAGGGATTTACACCCACCACAATGGATGGACCTTCTATTACTAGATAGATCTCACTGAGCTTTTTTTGGTTGGACCCACTGTGTACCTAGTCACCAATTTGACCATGCATATGTACCAGGATGTGATTATTTCCAATGCCATACACTGCCACTCAAAAAACAGTATCAGGGAAAAGGTTAATTGTGTAAAGCAGCCAATTTTATTAAACCATATAAAACCATACAATTACACCACACTCATATGTATATATGCCTAAGGACCGGCAACAGCTACATACAGCACTTATGGTCACGGCCATCTTAACCATACCTGGTGCTGGTCCTTAGGCACATATATATGTGAGTGTGGTAAAATTCTAAGGTTTTATATGGTTTAATAAAGTTGGCTGCTTTGTGCAGTCAACTTTTTTCCTGATACTGTTTTTTGAGTGGCGGTGTATGACATTGGAAAGAATCGTATCCTGGTACGTGTAAATGGTCAAGCTGGTGACAAGATACACAGTGGGTCCAAAAAAGCATAGTCAGACCTATCTAGTAATAGAATTTACATCCATTGTGGTGGGTGTAAATCCATGTGGGGTCACCTGGAGCACCTGGAAGCAGTCACGTGTTTATCTGTTACTAATGGCACCAGCACCTGTTCTCTTATCTTTTGTTTTTTAGGCAATTATTATTTGAATGGGACTGATTGATACATTGGACATTAAAGTGGTTGTAAAGGTACCTTGAATATCTTCTAAAACTTGCATAGTTTAGGAGTTATTCAGTATATGTGCTGCTGCCGATGTCCTCGGCGCATGCGCACTGAAGAAACAGGAGTGACGTCATCGCGGGTCCAGCCGATTACAGCGCCGAGCGCAGCCGCAAACCCAGCATTAGCCGGTGGAAGATGGCCATGCTGTATTCGGGGGGCCGACGACGATCCAGGGCATCGTTCTAAGGTAAGTACTTCATAATGAGCTAATATGCGATGCATACTAGCTCATTATGCCTTTGTCTTGCAGGATTTTTTTTTTTTTTCAGAGGTTTACAACTTCTTTAATCATATTTTCTTGTTTTGTACATTTGTTTTTATTTTGTTTGCACTTTTACACATGGTAAACTGTTTAGTAATCTTGATTCTCATTTTTTGTAATGCAGTCTATATAAACTTTTACTGGGTTCACGAATGTGGAAGTTACACGCATTTTGAACACTGGAGCAGTCATAATCTCATTCGTCTGTGTCCCCCCCCCCCTGTTTTACCTGTGTTGCAGAGGTTTCATTGTTATAAGTCATTTAAGAACTGTTTTGCTAAGCAGTGGTGTACATTTATAAAGGTTTCCTTTAGCCATGCGTCCACAAAATGAACTTTTAACACTGTAGATTTTTTTTCCCGCTATATACTGACTTAAGCTCTGGTGCCACCAAGTGGCTAAATTGTATATTTTCTCCAGATTGCTCCAAAATCCTCCAAAGGTTGTTGCATATACTGTAAGTACTGCATTTAGCAAAATACATTTACATAATGATAACAATTAACGTTGTAATTTTAGTTGAGGTCTTACTTCCAAACTGATATGGTTTAGCAAAAAATAATATTAACCTGGTAAAATGGGCCAGTAGCAAGGAAATCATATTTCAATTTATTTCTTCAAATGACTACAAATATATACATTAGTAGAGCAATAGATGTGAGTTCTTAAAAAAAAAAAAAAAAAAATACTTATAATATCTGTATTTTTCATCGCCACAGATGAAACTACAATTTGTGATGGACTGAAACTGTATATTTTAAATACATGTTTTATTTTTTAAGTGATAAAAATATTGACTGTTAATTATTTACAGGCGACCTACTTTTTTAAGTGATAAAAATATTGACTGTTAATTATTTACATTCTCTTTTTAGTCAACAGTTGAAGCTGTATGCTCTGTATGCGAGGCTCTCGTTCTGGGTGGACGTCATAAGACGGCCTCCCAGAATGACCACTCTGGCGCGCCCGCAGGGGCACGTATCGCGGAGATCGGTGGTGCGGTGTGTCAGTCTGACACACCGCTACACCGATCTCGGTAAAGAGCCTCTCACAGGTGTCCAATCACGGCTGATTACGATGTAAACAGGAAGAGCCATTGATGGGCTTTTCCTTACTTGCGTCTGAGAGACGTGAGTAGAGGAGAGCCGATCGGCTGCTCTCCTGACAGGGGGGGTCCGTACTGATAGTTTATCAGTGCAGCCCCCCTCGTATGCCCACCCAGGACCCCCAGGATGCCGCCAGGACCACCAGGGATGCCATCCTAGACCACCAGGGAAATGCCAATCAGTGCCCAGGCAGCTGCCAATCAGTGCCCATCCCCAAAGCCTGCCAGTGCCATCAGTGAAGCCTATCAATGCCATCTATCAGTTCCCATCAGTGCCACGTATCAGTGCCCAGCACTGCCGCCTATCAGTGCCACCCATAAGTACCCATCAGTGCAGCCTTTCAGTGCCCACCAGTGCCACCCATGAGTGCCCATCAGTGCCGCCTATCAATGCCCATCAGTGCTGCCTACCTGTGGCCATCAGTACCGCCTATCAGTGACCATTGTCAGTGCCCATCAGTGCCACCTTATTGGTGCCACCTAATAGGTGCCACCCTATCAGTGCCCGTCAGTGCCGCCTTATCAGTGCCCATCAGTGAAGGAGAAAACTTACTTATTTACAAAATTTTATAACAGAAACAAAAGAAAACTTTTTTTTTCTTCAAAATTTTAGTTTTTTTTATTTATTTAGCAAAAAATAAAAAACGCAGAGGTGATCAAATACCACCAAAAGAAAGCTCTATTTGTGGGAAAAAAATGATAAAAACTCTGTTTGGGTACAGTGTTGCATGACCGTGCAATTGTCATTTAAACAGCGACATTGCTGAAAGCTTAAAATTGGCTTGGGCAGGAAGGGGGTGTAAGTGTCCTGTATTGAAGTAGTTAAATATCGTGCCTGGGGGGTTTCCTTAGTATGCCTGTAAAGTAGCACATCTTTCCCATGTTTATAACAGTGCCACAGCAAAATGACATTTCTAAAGGAAAAAAAATTTTTAAACTGCTCATGGCTGTAATGTATTGTCGGATCCCGGCAATATAGATAAAAATACCAAAAATACCCAAAAAAAAAATGGCATGGATGTCACCCCCAAAATCCATACCAGGCCCTTCAGGTCCAAAATTCATGCCAGGCTCTAAGCATATTAAGGGGAACTCCACACCCAATTTTTTTTTTTAAATGGCGTGGGGGTCCCCCAGGCCCTATATACTCTGAACAGCAATATATATACTATACGGCCTGCCCTATATACTCTGCAGAAAATTGGGCCTTAGGTGTTGGTAGTACCAGAACACTTTATGCCCTCACAGTTACTGTTGTTGGGCGCAGGCCCTGCTGTGAAATATTATATCAAGAATTTCAATTACATGCCCTGTTAAACAGGGGCAGAAAAATTGGGCCTTGGGTGGTGGTGGTGGTGCCATTACACTGTAACCACTCACAGATACTCTTGTTGGGCGCAGGAACTGGCCCTGCATTCAAATATTATATCAAAAATTTTAATTACATGCCCCTGTTAAACAGGGGCAGAAAAATTGGGCCTTGGGCGGTGGTGGTGGTGCCACAACACTGTAACCCCTCACAGATACTCTTGTTGGGCACAGGAACAGGCCCTGCTGTGAAATATTAGATAAAAAATTGTAATTACATGCCCCTGTTAAACAGGGGCAGAAAAATTGGGCCTTGGGTGGTGGTGCCACAACACTGTAACCCCTCACCGATACCTTTGTTGGGCGCAGGAATGGGCCCTGCATTGAAATATTATATCAAAAATTGTAATTACATGCCCCTGTAAAACAGGGGCAGAAAAATTGGGCCTTGGGCGGTGGTGGTGGTGCCACAACACTGTAACCCCTCACAGATACTTTTGTTGGGCGCAGGAACGGGCCCTGCTGTGAAATATTTTATCAAAAATTGTAATTACATGCCCCTGTTAAACAGGGGCAGAAAAAATGGGCCTTGGGTGGAGGTGCCCTAAACCAAAAATGGAAGCTAGCATCATCAAGTCTTCAAGGGATCCCACATCCATAGCAAATTCAATCAGTTACATCAGCATCAGGTGCTTGATAGCTGCTGATCCAAGACTGATTCATTTTTATGAATGAGAGCCTGTCAACGGAATCTGTGGACAGGCACACGCTTTGATCTGTTACATACCCTCCAACAGCACTGAATGTGCGTTCAGAAAGCACGCTGGATGCAGGACAGGCCAGTAGCTCAATTGCATATTGAGCAAGTTCTGGCCAGTGGTCCATCCTCAAGACCCAGTAACCCAGTGGATGCTCTGTTGGAAAGGTCTCCAGGTCTGCTCTTGCCCCTAGATATTCCTGCATCATGTAATGCAGATGCTGGCAATGGTTGCTTGAACCGATCAGACCTTGGCGCTGAGGACTGAAAATTGTTTAAAGGCATCGGTCAGCCGGCCACCTTCTCCACCTCTCTTCCTCTGACTGAACGAAGCCTCAGCAACACGTTGTCCAGCACCAGGAAATTGTAAACTTCCAGGGTCTGGAAATGCGTTACACAAACCTTTCTTCAAGGCCTTGCAGTGTAAGTTTGCAGAGGCATTCGATTCTGAGTCCTCTGGGTCACTAAGGATCACATGATCTGTAACTACCTTCTCCCAGCCACGTAAAACTCCTTGGCTTTCTGGGGAATGAAAACCATCCCTTGAAGACTGCTGTTGAGTGTTATCCTCTACATCCAAGCTGACACAAACCTCCTCCTCTTCTTCCTGTGTGTTTGGCGGGCCCGCAGGAATGCTATCTGGATAAAGGGGACCTTGAGAGGTAAGGAAGTCCTCCTCTTCCTCCCGCTGTTCTGCCTCAAGTGCCCTGTCCATGATTCTACGAAGCGTGTGCTCCAACAGGAAGACTAGAGGGACAGTGTCACTGATGCATGCATTGTCGCTGCTCACCATCCTTATGGCCTCCTCAAATGGTGACAGGACAGTGCATGCATCCTTGATCAGTATCCACTGGCGTGGTGAAAAGAAGCCAAGCTCCCCTGACTCTATCCTGGTGCTATACTCGCACAGGTACTCATTGATGGCCCTCTGCTGTGTGTGCAGCCGCTGCAGCATTGCCAACGTTGAGTTCCACCTGGTGGGCATGTCACAAATGAGGCGGTTGGTGGGCAGGTTGCATTCCCTTTAAATGTCAGCAAGCCGAGCACTGGCATTGTATGACCAGTGGAAATGACCACAGACTTTTCTGGCCTGCCTCAGGAGATCCTGTAAGCCTGGGTACCTGCTCAAGCACCGCTGCACCACCAAATTCAGGACATGTGCCAAACATGGAATATGGGTCAAGTGTCCCTGGCGGAGAGAAGGATGGTGCCATTGTCGCATACAACCATTCCTGGCTGAAGCTGGCATGGCGTCAACCACCTCTGAGCCTGCCCCTGCAGAGCTGACAGAATCTCTGCCCCAGTGTGGTCCCTGTCCCCTAGGCAGACCAACTCAAGCACAGCATGGCATCTTTTAGCCTGACTGCTTGCGTAGCCACTTGAAAGCTTACGGAGCACTGCTGGTTCAGAGGAAAAATCTGCAGAAGAGTCCATAGAGGAAGAAGAAGAGGAGGGGGTGGAGGAGAGAGCTGTGGCAGAATCATCACTAGCATTTTGCAGGCATGGTGGCGGAACAAGCTCCAACAACACTGAACTCTGTCCTGCATTCTTTCCAGCTGCCAGCAGAGTTACCCAGTGCGCTGAGAAGGAAAGGTAATGTCCCTACCCATGCCTACTGGACCATGAGTCAGGATAATATGAACCTTACTGCTGACTGCCCTGTCCAACGAGGCCAAAACATTACCTTCCACATGCCAGTAGAGAGTCGGAATGGCCTTCCACACATTCCATAAATTCACGAAAGGGGATGGCTGGGACCAATTTTTTTTTACAGTTCAGCAACTGGTGTAGGGAAATTTGCCTGCTAAAATCAGATGGCGGTGTACTGCTAGCAGATTGGCTGCAAGTATTTGGAACACCTATTGCTGTACCTTCATTCCTTTCAGTGCAGGTTTTTGAGAGGACTGGAGGTATAGTAGGGTTGGAGATCCCAGATGAGGAGCAAGGAGAAGTCCACCTTTTTCTTTGATGTGGGTCTTTCAAGTGCTGTTGCCAATGGACTGCATGGCAGGTTGTCATATGTCTGGTCAAGCATGTGGTGCCCAAGCGGCTGCTGTTCTGGCCACGCTTGATCCACTTTTAGGTTGCAAACAGCAACGGTGCGATCTGCTGCACACGTGTTGAAAAACCCCACACCAAGGAACTTTTAGAAGTCAGCGGGGAATCAGCAGTGCCCTGCACCTGTGGAGCTCTGGGGTGTGATGCAATAGGGTGGCTGCCCTTAAGCTGCCCCCTAGAGGACATCCTGCCTCGTTGGAGTTGTGCCTCCTCCTCTCATCTCTCAGGCACCCAAGTACAGTCAGTGACCTCATCATCCCCTCCCTCCTCGTCACTGGAGCAAACTTGGCAGTATGCTGCAGCTGGGGGAACATGACTGCCAGTTTCTTGTCCTTCTTGGGGACCCCTCTCTCTAAACTCACGTTACTCCCTTCCTCAACCTGGGAACCAACATCGGACCCATAAAATCGCTGCGCATCCTCCAGCAGCATGTACCCGACACTGTGGTAGAATAATTCTGGGGACCCCTCTGTGCATGATGGTGGGCCTACGGAAGGAGTGACTGTGGACAAGGAGCCAGTGAAATAGGCTGCTTTGGCAGCTGCGTTGGAAGGCAAACTACTCGGAGCCTGGATGACAGGGGATAAGGAGGATGAGGACGGCTTTGTTATCCACTCCACCAACTCTTCTGCATGTTCTGGCTCAATAACACGACCAGCAGCGGAAAAAAGGACAAGTGAGCCCCACAGCCACCTGCAGAGGATGCACCATGTTCACACCCACCACTGTTGACTGTAGACACAGAGGCTGCTTGCCCTCTTTTAGTGGCCTACCTCTCCTTGGTGGCCTTCCGGACATGATGTATTTTTTGTTTTGCAACACCGCACCACACTGTATTAGATACTGTGTACACCGCCTACACTGTATTAGCAACTGTACTACAGCTGCACTGTATTGTGTACTGTGTACACCACCAGAAAAGTAATAGAAACTGTACTACGACTGCACTGTATTAGATACTGTGTACACCACCAGAAAAGTAGTAGAAACTGTACTACGGCTGCACATTATTGTGTACTGTATACACCACCAGAAGTGTAGTAGAAACTGTACACACTGTATTAGATACTGTGGACACCACCAGAAAAGTAGTATAAACTGTACTAGGGCTGCACTGTATTTTATACTGTGTACACCACCAGAAGTGTAGCAGAAACTGTACACACTGTATTAGATAGTCTGCACACCGCCTAAAGTGTATTAGAAACAGTACATACACTAACTGAATAACCTGCCTGCTTAATCTAATTCAAGTTATCTCTCTGTCCATGCCAACAACACTACACACGGCCGCCATGTAAGCAGCCTTATATAGTGTGGGGCATGGACTTAGCCCCCCGAGCCATAATTGGCCAAAGGCACCCTGCCTTTGGCCAAATATGGCTGTCTTAGCAGAGCATGCTGTGATTGGCCAAAGCATGCAGGTCAAGTGCATGCTTTGGCCTATCATCATACAGCAATGCACTGCGATCTTGCAGTGTATTATGGGGCATTCCACGGCGCTCTAATTTTCCGCGAACGCCCCATATGTTCGTCAATATACACCAACAAGTGAATACCATATTGCAGTTGTTGCAGGAGAAGAAGGCCCCCGCGGAAGGGCTTAGTAAGACTGTGGCGATTGGATAGCCATGAAAGGGTGTTGCAGCCTGGTGAGAGGGCCTGCCTGAAAGCCACGGTTAAGCTGTCATGGACCAGTCAGGTCCTTATGTGGTGGTGGAAGCTGATTCAACAGAGGAGGAGGTTGGAATAGACTTGTCCGGAGATTATACCCACTAGGGCCTTATTGAGAAGCAGGGTGGCGAGTTCCTGTCAGTGTGAGGAACGTCACCAGTCACCCAATCAGCCTGGATGCTCCGGATGGTGATTGGAAAAGTGAGTGCTGCCATCTCAGTGATGGGAGATGATCTGGCCCAGAAGGGGAATGGAAGAGAGACCACCGTCCACTGCCCAAATCTGCCCTCCGATGGGAGAAGAAGGTAAAAAGTCATTAGCCTGATGGGAGAAAATATTCTCTAAGAATGATTTTGATGTGAGCTGTGCCAGGAGTGCTCAACATCGATTCGGCTAACTGAAGATTAGCCCGTTCATGAAAGAGCGAGGTGAATTCCTTTTTGTGATTTGGAGGATCTCCGAGAACAGCTGGCTGACCTGAAGAAGTCAAGGGTCATTAAGGAATCAAGGAGCCCTTATGTTTCCCTTATTGTGGTAGTGCCTGCAATGCTTATCAGGAGCTAAATGGTTCAGTGTGCTGTATCTAAAAAGTGGATACTACCAGATACCCATGCATCCGGATGACCGGTGAAAAGACAGCCTTCATCAGTCCTTTAGGGTTTTTCTAATTCGACCGAATGCCACAAGGATTAGCAGGGGCTCCCGCCACTTTCCAGTGACTCATGGAGAACACTGGGTGATATGAACTTGGTAGAAGTAGTAAAGTAGAAAAACTAATGCGCAAAACCAAAGTGTATAGAGACAATTAAAGAGGTCTAAGAAGCCGCCACACATAAGGCAGTGTTCCCACACAGAAAATAAATAGGATAATAAGAAATATGTGGCGCTAGAGTGCATAAATAAATAATGGGGGTGATAAAAAATAATTGCATCAAACTAACTGAAGTGCATAAGTGAAACAGTATTAACCTCAATACATAAATAAACTACAGTGATCATAAATCGCATCACATAAATGAAGTGACTGTGCATAAAATAATAATAATTCATAAAATGTGTCAACAAATGGATTGATAGAGGGATCCTCTAAGACAACATAGAGTTCAATGGTGATCTAAAAGTGCATCAAAGTGATGCACTTTTTGTTACTGGCCTATCAGAAAATTGATATGACTTCGCCTGACAATGTATATAATTTACTTCTAAGAAGATCCTTCTTTGGATCAGTTATTGGCTGTTACAACTTCTGGTTTGTCATATAATTAACCATTCACTTTCTTGTGTTACAGTAAGTTGATCCCACAGGTTGTCTTCTGTCTTCAGGGAACAAAGACTTTGTGAGAGGAGGATGTAGCAATGTGGACTACAATTGCAAAGTATGGCAAATCCCTGTCATTTCTATGGATCGTATTGTCCCTCTAGTGCCCAGGGTCACTAACTGACATAATATTTGTAGGCCAAACCAAAGGGATTGGTAGTTCCCTCGGAATTGCTATTCCTTGGCAAGACTATACACCCGGACTACATATCCCAGGGATCTTTGCTACCATCAGGGAGATTGTAGGGATGAGCGAACGGTTCGGCCCGAGCATAAGTTCAGGCCGAACTTTCGTTGTTTGGACGTTCGGTGAACATCTGAACAAACGGGTCATTTGACCGTTTGTTTGGCCCCCCGAACCAACCACAATGCATTACGGCGCTGAACAGTGCATTGCAAGCCCTGATTGGCTGAAGCAGTGAAAGCTTCAGCCAATCAGGGCACAGAGCATTGTCACAGTCATGATTGGACACTGTCATCCTGACTTTATCCAATTATAGCTTATTCCTGCCCCACATTATAATAGTATTGTTTCAATGGCAGCCATTTTCAGTGTTATTTTGGCATGGAGAGAGATAGAACAGGGCTCTGTACAGTGCTATTAGTTAGTGTGCTATACTGTGCTCATAGGCGTGCGCACAGGGTGTGCTGGGTGTGCCTGGGCACACCCTAATCACCTTGTGCGCATTAGCATTGTCACTTTGTGTGCAGGTGGGGAGATGGGAAAGATCTCCCTCTTTATGGCTCTACCATAAGAGAAGTGCGCACTTCTCTTTCACTGCGCCGGCAGAGAGATCAATGTGTCGGGGTTATATATATATATATATATATATATATATATATATATACACGCATGCATGTGTGTTTGATCTTTGGGGTGCACACCCTAATGCAATAGGCTGCGCACACCTATGACTGTGCTATTTTGCTTTAATTGTCAATGCAGAATATTAGTTTAGTGTCAGTCTAGGGATAGTGTGAGTGTAGTGAGGAGGACCATGATTCAGCTTTGCATAGTGTGCAGCTAGAGTAGGGACAGCTCAGATAGTTTCACTGTAGTGTAGTGAGACTGTGTCATTCATACATACATTAGTGTAGAGTAGGGACAGCTCAGATAGTTTCACTGTAATGTAGTCAGACCGTGTCAGTAATCTTTACATTAGTGTATAGCTAGAGTAGGGACAGTTCAGTTAGTGTCAGTGTAGTAATGGTTGAACATCGTCTATTTGATTGCATTCCTGCCAGTTTAAAAACTTTTACTTCTGTGTGCATTACTGCCAGTTTAACGCCATATAGTTTTGTGTTTGTTACTGCCAGTTTAATGCCATATAGTTCTGTGTGCGTTACTGCCAGTTTAACGCCATATAGTTTTTTGTGCGTTACTGCCAGTTTAACGCCATATAGTTCTGTGTGCATTACTGCAAGTTTAACGCCATATAGTTTTGTGCGTTACTGCCAGTTTAACGCCATATAGTTTTGTGCGTTACTGCAAGTTTAACGCCATTTAGTTCTGTGTGCGTTACTGCCAGTTTAATGCCATTTACTTCTGTGTGTGTTAGTGCAAGTCTAACGTCATATAGTTTTGTGCGTTACTGCCAGTTTAATGCCATATAGTTCTGTGTGCGTTACTTCCAGTTTAACGCCATATAGTTCTGTGTGCGTTACTGCAAGTTTAATGCCATATAGTTTTGTGTGTGTTACTGCCAGTTTAACACCATATCGTTTTGTGCGTTACTGCCAGTTTAACGCCATATCGTTTTGTGCGTTACTGCCAGTTTAATGCCATATAGTTCTGTGTGCATTACTGCAAGTTTAATGCCATATAGTTTTGTGCATTACTGCAAGTTTAACGCCATTTACTTCTGTGTCAATTAACGCAAGTTTAACGCCATTTACTTCTGTGTGCGTTACTGCAAGTTTAACGCCATTTACTTCTGTGTGCGTTACTGCAAGTTTAATGCCATTTACTTCTGTGTGCTTTACTGCAAGTTTAATGCCATATAGTTTTGTGCGTCACTGTACATTTGGCGCAATATATTGCAGTATATTATGGTGTATCCATGGAGTGTGTCTGTGTAGTGTGAGTACTCAAATTAAAGTGCACCAAACACCACTTTACATTGATTAAAGTGCATCTACGTACAGATTTTCACTTCTTCTTTACATTTGCTTAGAAGCACCGCCCTCTCCCAATAATGTCTGGGAGGACAACAAGGAGAAGCAGACGTTCCCTTGTAACTGTAAAGGGGCCAGCAACAAATGTGTCCACAGGCAAAGGTGGACGGGGTGGTCAGTCCTCAGGCAGGGCATCATTTCCTCTGTTTAGTGAGTTTGCCCGTGCTATCCAGCCACAACATGCAGAGGAGGTGGTGGACTGGCTTACTAAACCTTCCTCATCCTCCTCTTCCTCTGTCATGCAAGCAGAGACAAGTGTGCAGTCCTCTGCAGTTGCTAAAGTGGATAAACCTGCCTCCTTGTCCACATCTATGATGATGATGATGATGATGATGAGGTCACTGATGCGACTTGGGTGCCAGATAGAGCAGAGAAGAAACTGAAGATGAGGCGGCACAACTCCGAGGAGGCCGATATCAAGAAAGAGTCGAGAGCAGCCACCCTATTCCATCACATTCTGCAGCTGTTATCTCCCGACCAACTCCCCAAAGCTCAGCAGTCTAGGCCTTTTTCAGCACATCTGCAGCAGATCGCATTGTTGCTATCTGAAAACTGTGTCTCAGGCACATCAAACGTGGAAAAAACACCAGGCATTTGGGTACCACATGCTTAACAAGGCATTTAATGTCCAACCACTCAGCCAGTTGGCAAGAGCACCTAAAAGCCACAAAAAAGGGGCACAAATCTGTCCCTCCTCCTCCCCCTTACCCACTTCAGTCTGCCTCTGCTATACCAAGTCATTACCTCTCAGCACCCTCCACCGACAGGTATGATGCTATAGGGAAGGAGGGCATTAATAAGAGAGGCAGCACAGAGACCTAAGGTAACCCTGGAGGCTCTGCAGAGTTCCACAGCAGAGACTGGAGTATCTGTACATAGGATGACAATAAGTCATACGCTCCATAGAGTTGGGCTTTATGGCAGAGTGGCCAGAAGAAAGCCATTACTTTCAGCAAAAAACAAAATGGCACATTTTGAGTTTGCAAAAAGGCATGTGGGAGACTCCCAAAATGTATGGAGGAAGGTGCTCTGGTCTGATGAGGCTAAAAAACTTTTTGGCCATCCAAGAAAATGCTATGTCTGGTGCAAACCCAACACATCACATCACCTAACGAACACCATCCCCACAGTGTAACATGGTGGTGGTAGCATCATGCTGTAGGGATGTTTTTTTTTTTTAGTCAAAGCCCAGACCTCAATCCAATAGAAAATCTGTGGTGGTCAGACTTAAAGATTGCTGTTCACAAGCTCAAACCATCTAACTTGAAGGAGCTGGAGCAGTTTTGCAAGGAGAAATGGGCAAAAATCCCAGCGGTAAGATGTGGCAAGCTCATAGAGACTTATCCAAAGCGACTTGGAGCTGTGATAGCCGCAAAAGGTGGCTCTACAAAGTATTGACTTTAGGGAGTGAATTGTTATGCACATTGTTTTTTTTCTGTTATTTTGTCCTATTTGTTGTTTGCTTCACAATAAAAAAAAAAAACATCTTCAAAGTTGTGGGCATGTTCTGTAAATTAAATGATGCAAATCCTCAAACAATCAATCCATGTTAATTTCAGGTTGTGAGGCAACAAAACACGAAAAATGCCAAGGGGGGGGGGGGGGGGGTGAATACTTTTGCAAGGCACTGTATAGGTACAAATATTCCCGGAAGGTTTACTTCCTCTTTAAGGGCTCTTTTACACTTGCTTCAGCTTCAACACACATTAAAGCACCTACTGCTTTACCATGCTTTTATGATGCGTTTGTGATGCTTCAGTAGTGCTTCGATGAAGCTTCGGTGATGCTCTTTTGAAGCTTGGCAGATGCCCTGTGTGTGTGTCGATATCTTATGCCTGCAATTTCTCCAAAACAAAGGGAAGCCAAAGCTGAATTAAAGCCTCTCAAAAGCTGCAGGTGCTTCAAGCGAGCTTTGCCATAGAGTTCTATGGAGGCTTTGAAGACTCTTTGAAGTCCCACTAAAGCTACATGGGGTAGAATTTTTGAAGTGAAGCCAAAGCAATGCAAAGCAAAAGCAAGGTGTAAACAGGAATGTAAGCTAACCATTTCATTTAGTGACAGGCGCTTTGACTGGTGTTCAGAGAGCTTTAACAAAGCCTGTGTGAAGCCTTGTTATGAAGCAAGTGTAAACTAGCCCTAATGCCGCATACACACGGTCGGAATTTTCGTCTACAAAAGTCCGACGGACGCCGACGGACAAAATACGGCTGACAATCCGATCATGTGTGGGCTTCCCCGGACTTTCAGCAGACTTTTCCAGCCGCAAATCTGAGGGACTTTGATTTGAAAAATGCTTCAAATCTTTACGTCGTAACTACGCCGGACCCAGAAATCCGCTCGTCTGTGTGCTAGTCCGACGGGCAAAAACCCATGCTAGGGCAGCTATTGGCTACTGGCTATCAACTTCCTTATTTTAGTCCGGTGTACGGCATCACGTACGAATCCATCTGTGTGATCGTATGTAGGCAAGTCCGTTCGTTAGAAAGTCTGACGCAAGTCCGCCAAAAGTCTGTTGAAATGCAATAGGCTGCGCACACCTATGGCCATGTGTTTGATGATGTCATTAGATTACAGTATTAAAAATATTTGAAACAAATGAATTCAAACATGGAAAAATAATTTTTTTATTTTAATGTGTAACCTAGTCTGTAGCAGATAACTGCTTCAGAACGTAATTTGTTGCTGTTGTATTATCCTTCTGCAGTGTGAACAGGTTTAAATGGAACATTCATTAATGCAGGAGTGCAGCAGTCATCTTAAAGGAGACCGCTTTTCAATGCTTGCTGGAGAACCTTCTCTTAGCACCGTGCATAGTATTTTCTCTATGCTCTATATAATAACTGCGTGAAGCGACATTTTAAAGCAGAAGTTTAACCTGCTTATAATTTTGTTTTACCTGGTTCTTACTTCCCCTTATCACCATGCTAATTTAATTTTGTAAAAAAAAACTTCCTGTTTCCATTACATATCTTATTTTATACCGAGTGGCATAATCACTGGGTCTCTGTGCTTCTCACTGCTAAATACAGCGCTCCCAAACCACCCTAAAGATGCTGCTTGCGGGACTAACGTCCCGCAAGCGCACCACCACAGTGTTAAAAAGTCACACTTGAATGAATAGGAGGCGGTTTTCCAGTGCTTAGCAGAGGCTATTTCCTGCGCTAAAGCACCTGAAAACCACCCCAGTGTGAAAGGGGTCTAAATTTATGAAGAAAGGTTATTTATTTGCAAAATGTGATAACAGAAACAAAGAAAACCGTGTTTTTTTTCAAAATTTTCTGCTTTTTTTATATAGCAAAAAAAAAAAAAGAATCCCAATGGTGATGAAATACCACCAAAAGAAAGCTCTATCTGTCGCTAAAGAATGATAGAAATTTAGGTTGGGTGCAGTGCTGCTTGACTGAATTGGCAAAGTATGAGGGCACTGAAAGCTGAAAATTGGCCTGGGCAGGAAGGGGGTAAAATGTGTTCAGAATTGAGGTGGCTAAAGAAGTTCCTCTTGAACCTGGGTTAACTCTTTTTTTGCGTGACTGTTGCTTGTTGCACAGTAAAGTGCACGAAAAGGCATTTTTTTTTTTAAATTAGAGTAGGAAAGGGTTAAACCCTTGTTAGGTTACTTTGTTGCTGCCTGCGTCTTGTTTCCATCTCTGTAACAAAGATCACCTGGACTGGTGAAGGGGGAATCTTTACTAGAAAAAAAATAAAGTCATCAATAAAAACTTCACATCAATCAATCAAAAAGTACAGTATGTAAAGGAAAAAAAAATGCATATACATACATACATTTTTGTGTGGCCACCATTATTTTCCAGCACTGCCTTAACCCTCTTGGGCATAGAGTTCACCAGAGCTTCACGTTTTGCCACTGGAGTCCTCTTCCACTCCTCTATGATGACATCACGGAGCTGGTGGATGTTAGAGACCTTGCGCTCCCCCACCTTCTGTTTGAGGATGCCCCACAGATGCTCAATAGAGTTTAGGTCTGGAGATATGCTTGTCCAGTCCATCATCTTTACCCTCAGCTTCTTTAGCAAGGCAGTGGTCGTCTTGGAGGTGTGTATGGGGTCGTTATCATGTTGGAATACTGTCCTGCGGCCCAGTCTCCAAAGGGAGGGGATCATGCTCTGCTTCAGTATGTCACAGTACATATTGGTATTCATAGTTTCCTCAATGAACTGTAGCATTTCAAGTGCCAGCAGCACTCATGCAGCCCCATACCATGACACTTCCACCACCATGCTCCATGCTTGACTGTAGGCAAGACACACTTGTCTTTGTGCTCCTCACTAAGGATGAGCTCCGGCGTGTTCGCACAGCCTACGTGCAGGGCCCGTCAGGAAGTTGGCACTGCGCTGCGCTAATCACAGGCAGTGAGACATTTCCCAATCTCTGCAACCGCACATCGCTCATCCTTACTCCTTACCTGGTTGCCGCCACAAACACTTGACACCATCTGAACCAAATAAGGTTATCTTGGTCTCATCAGAACACTGGACATGGTTCCAGTAATCCATGTCCTTAGTCTTCTTGTCTTCAGGAAACTGTTTGTGGGCTTTCTTGTGCATCATCTTTAGAAGTGACTTCCTTCTGGGATGACAGCCATACAGACCAATTTGATGCAGTGTGCGGTGTATGGTCTGAGCACTGACAGACTGACCCCCCACCTCTTCAACTTCTGCAGCAATGCTGGCACCACTCATACGTTTATTTCCCAAAGTCAACCTCTGGATATGACACCATGGTAGACCAACTTCTTTGATCTACCATGGTGAGGCCTGTTCTGAGTGGAACCTGTCCTGGTAAACCGCTGTATGGTCTTGGCCACGGTGCTGCAACTCAGTTTCTCAGCCTTGGCATTCTTCTTATATTCTAGGTCAGTGATGGTGAACCTTGGCACCCCAGATGTTTTGGAACTACCTTTCCCATGATGCTCATGCACTCTGCAGTGTAGTGGAGAATCATGGGAAATGTAGTTCCAAAACATCTGGGGTGCCAAGGTTCGCCATCACTGGCCTAGGTCATCTTTATGTAGAGCAACAATTCTTTTTTTCAGATCCTCGGGAGATTTCTTTGCCATGAGGTGCCATGTTGAACTTCCAGTGACCAGTATGAGAGAGTGAGAGCGATAACACCAAATTGTGAACACACCTGCTTCTCATTCACACCTGAGACCTTGTAACACTAACGAGTCACATGATACTGGGGAGGGAAAATGGCTAATTGGGCATTTTCACTTAGGGGTGTACTCACTTTTGTTGCCAGTGGTTTAGACATTAATGGCTGTGTGTTGAGTTATTTTGGGGACAGTAAATTTACACTGTTATACAAGCTGTACACTCACTACTTTACATTGTAGCAAAGTGTCATTTCTTCAGAGATGTCACATGAAAAGATATAATAAAATATTTACAAAAATGTAAGGGGTGTACTCACTTTTGTGAGATACTGTATATATATATTCTGTATAAATATTCCTTTACATGTTAGAGTATTTTGTTAACACAAGTACTGCAGTATGTGTGTGTGTGTCTCACATAAACGTTACCTCCTTTGTGTGCCCCAGTTATTTTACAATCCTAGCAATGTTCCTGCTTGCCACATCTATGGGTGTTAGCATTGCTGTCTATTTCAGGTTGCTATTTCCTGACTGTCAAGCTTACTTTTTGGTTTCACTACTTAGAGACTCGCTGAGAATAAATGTGCTGCTCCAGGCTTCTAATTTCATTGGCTGCTTTGTTTGTTTCAGGTGGATGACTCACGCAGCTACACAAGTATGCAGATGAACCAGAGATAGCGGTGGTTTGAAGAAGTGTAAAAACGTTAATCTAATATCAGCTTTTCTGTGGTGGTTTAATTGAAACTGGCTGCCAAACTCATTTAAAGGGGTTGTAAAGTATCAAGGTTTTTTCACCTTAATGCATTCTATGCATTAAGGTGAAAAACCTTCTGCAGCCCCCCAAAGCCCCCCTTTTACTTACCTGAACCCGTTTGTGCCAGCGACGAGCACAAGCACAGAAGCTCCAGCTGGTGTCTCTGTCCTCATTGAATAGATTGATTGCAGCGGGAGCCATTGGCTCCCTCTGCTGCCAATCAAATTCAGTGACACGGAAGTGGGGGGAGGGGCCAAGTCCTGCTGTCTGTGACAATGAACGCAGCAGTGGGACTCGTGAGCGCGCCCGCACAGGTGACCCCACGGAAAGCATCTTTCTGTGGGGGCACCCGATGAAGAGGAGGGGCCAGGAGCGCCGCCAGGGAACCCCAGAAAAGGAGGATCAGGGCTGCTCTGTGAAAAACCCTTGCACAGAGCAGGTAAGTATAACATGTTTGTTAAAAAAAAAATGAATCTTTACAATCACTTTAAAACTTGCCGACCGGCTCACGCCGATATACGTCGGCAGAATGGCTCTCCTGCACAAACCCACGTCGGTCCGCAAAAGCAGGATAGCGGGCGATCGCGGCGAGGAGAGGCAAAGCGAGGAACTGCCTATGTAAACAAGGCATTTCCCTGTTCCGCCTAGTGACAAGACAGGAATCTACTGTTCCCAGTGATCGGGAGCAGTGATCTCTGTCATGTTTCAGTGAGCTCATCCCCCCTACAGTTAGAATAGGCTGAGGGAACAGACCTAACCCCTTGATCGCCCCCTAGTGTGATCAATGTAATAATTTCACTGGTCCCCAAAAAAGTGTAATTTGGGGTTGGATTTGTCCACCGCAATGTCGCAGTCCCGCTAAAAAACAGAGATCACCGCCATTACAAGTAAAAACAATAAAAAAAAAATAAAAGTCTCTAAATCTATCCCATAGTTTGTAGACGCAATAACTTTTGCGCAAACCAAACAACATACGCCTATTGGGATTTTTTTTTTTACCAAAAATATGTAGAAGAGTACATATCGGCCTAAACTGATGAATACATTTTTTTTTACATACATTTTTTGTATACTTTTTTTTGGTATGTATTATAGCAGAAAGTTAAAAATAAAAAAGTTTTTTTTTCAAAATTGTCGGTCTTTTTTTGTTTATAGTGCAAAAAATAAAAACCCTAGAGGTGATCAAAAACCACCAAAAGAAAGCTCTATTTGTGGGAGAAAAAAAAGACATTTTGTTTGGGTGCAGCGTAGCAAGACCGTGCAATTATCAGTTAAAGTGACGCAGTGCCGTATCACAAAAATGCTCTGGTCATTAAGGGGGTAAAATCTTCTGGGGCTGAAGTGGTTAAACAATTTCAAGTGTATCTATAAGTAAATTGTTTTGTAAGCGTAGGATAGAATGGGGAAAGGTTAGAACCCCTATCAGGTTTACTGCTATCCGGGGCTCTGTTACACTTAAAGCGGTTGTAAACACTCGTGTTTTTTCACCTGGCAGTCACCGGCCCACCAGCCCACCAGCCCCCCGTTTTACTTACCTGAGCCCCTTCATCTCTTCGGCGGGGACACGCTGTCCTTCTCTCCACAGGGTCCCGGCTCTTGATTGAATAGATTGATAGCAGCGCAGCCATTGGCTCTCGCTGCTGTCAATCAAATCCAATTATTTGTGGGGCCGAGTTCGGAATTCGTGTCTGTGGATGCAAATGCTGGACTCGGGAGCACGCCTGCAAGGTAACCCCCTCGGGAGATCACTTCTCCTCAGTGCCATCTTAAGAGCATTATAGACCAACGGGCAATACAGTGCACTGGGACCCTGTCTATATAATCACGTACGATTGCCCATTAAATGCAGCTTTACTGTGCCCATCAAATGCAGCCTCACTGTGTCCATGAATGCAGCCTCACTGTGCCCACCATTGCAGCCTCACTGTGCCCATGAATGCAGCCTCACTGTGCCCACCATTGCAGGCTCACTATGCCTGTGAATGCAGCCTCACTGTACCCACCATTGCAGCCTCACTGTGCCCACCATTGCAGCCTCACTGTCCCCACCATTGCAGCCTCACTGTACCCAACATTGCAGCCTCACTGTGCCCATAAATGCAGCCTTACTGTGCCCGTGAATGCAGCCTCACTGTACCCACCATTGCAGTCTCACTGTGCACATGAATGCAGCCTCACTGTGCCCACCATTGCAGCCCCACTGTGCCCACCATTGCAGCCTCACTGTGCCCGTGAATGCAGCCTCACTGTGCCCACCATTGAAGCCTCACTGTACCTGTGAATGCAGCCTCACTGGGCCCACCATTGCAGCCTCACTGTGCCCATGAATGCAGCCTCACTGTGCCCACCATGCAGCCTCACTATGCCCGTGAATGCAGCCTCACTGTGCCCACCATTGCAGCCTCACTGTGCCCATGAATGCAGCCTCATTGTGCCCACCATTGCAGCCTCACTGTGCCCACCATTGCAGCCTCACTGTGCCCATGAATGCAGCCTCATTGTGCCCACCATTGCAGGCTCACTGTGCCCATGAATGCAGCCTCACTGTACCCACCATTGCAGCCTCACTGTACCCAAGAATGCAGCCTCAGTGCGCCCACCATTGCAGCCTCACTGTGCCCGTGAATGCAGCCTCACTGTGCCCACCATTGCAGCCTCACTGTGCCCACCATTGCAGCCTCACTGTGCCCACCATTGCAGCCTCACTGTACCCATCATTGCAGCTTCACTGTGCCCATGAATGCAGCCTTACTGTGCCGGGAATGCAGCCTCACTGTACCCACCATTGCAGTCACACTGTGCACATGAATGCAGCCTCACTGTGCCCACCATTGCAGCCTCACTGTGCCCATAAATGCAGCCTTACTGTGCCCACCATTGCAGCCTCACTGTAACTGTGAATGCAGCCTCACTGGGCCCACCATTGCAGCCTCACTGTGCCCATGAATGCAGCCTCACTTGGCCCACCATGCAGCCTCACTATGCCCGTGAATGCAGCCTCACTGTACCCACAATTGCAGCCTCACTGTGCCCATGAATGCAGCCTCACTGTGCCCACCATTGCAGCCTCACTGTGCCCATGAATGCAGCCTCACTGTGCCCACCATTGCAGCCTCACTGTGCCCATCATTGCAGCCTCACTGTGCCCGTGAATGCAGCCTCACTGTGCCCACCATTGCAGCTTCACTATGCCCACCATTGCCCCCACACTGTGCCCACCATTACAGCCTCACTGTGCCCATGAATGCAGTCTCCCTGTGCCCACCTCACTGTGCCCATGAATGCAGCATCACCGTGCCAATTAATACAGACACACACAGCAGGCATCTCCTCTTGTGTATCACGGAGCTGGGTCTGTGTTCGGCGGGCGCGCTGTAACAAGGTCCCACCCCCCCCTAGACCAGCTCGTGTGAACACTGATTCAATCTACTATTACACGAGCCGGTCTAGGGGGGCGGGACCTTGTTACAGCGCGGCCGCCGAACACAGACCCAGCTCCATGACACACAGGAGGAGGAGGAGAAAAGGAAAGAGCGGAGCGCTGCACCTGCAACTCAAAGCGGCCCCAGGGCAGGCAGCCTACTGGGAAATTTCCTGGTATCCCAGTAGGCCAGTCCGGCCCTGACTGGGATCGCTGGGCAACTGGGATCGCTGGGCAACTGCCCAGCGTGCCCATGCGAAAAGACTGCCCTGCTTCTCCTAGGGGGTTCACTGATGCGGGGAGGAGCCGCGAGAGCTACCGGGGGACCCCGGAACAGGATGTTTGGGGCCACTCTGTGCAAAACGAGCTGCGCAGTGGAGGTAAGTATGACATGTTTATTATTTTTAAAAAAAACTATCCTTTACAATCACTTTAAGGCCCCTTTCACACGGGCGGATAGAATTCAGCTTTTAGCTGCGGATAGATCAAGTTATCTACCGCAGCTAAACTCATACAATTTCCTATGGCCCCATTCACACACTGCATTTAGCAATAGTTTTGTTACATGGGGTTTGGTGCGGTTAGAAAAAAGTAATTTGACTGTGTCCAGGACCGATTTATTTCAGCTATCTGCACATAACTGCAGGTAACCGCAGTGTACTATTTCTCCTGCGGATAGCAGCGGCAACAAGCAAAGAAAAACAACAGGAAGCACATCAGAAATGGCAAAAATGTTCCACCGCAGCTAAAAGCAGCTAAACGCAGCCGCATGTAAACGCAGCTAACCGCAATGTACAACTGCAAGTGAACTTGATAAATTTCAAAATAACAAAACATGCTTTGAACAGCGGCAGAACAGTCGCCCGTGTGAAAGGCGCCTAACTTTCCATTCTGGGGAACCTTTTATCAGAGAGGAAGTGAGGGAAAAACTGCAACAAAGATTCAGATAAGAATGAAAAGCTGGCTGTGGATCTAGCATTCTAGCATTCACCCACTAAAGGCAGAATGTTTTTTATCTTAGAGCGGAACTTCAGTCATTTTTTCATCTTTCCATCTATTAAATCTTCTGCCCTTGTTGTTTTAACTTTGAATTGTAAAACATTTTTTTTTTCTGCCAGTAAATACCTTACACAGCCCACTTCCTCTTTCTTGTCTGGTCATTAGCCTAAGCTTATGACATCATGCACAGCTCTCTCTCTCACTCTCGTGAGAGTTTTCCCAGGAAAGGAGGGGGGTGAGTCATAAGAGGGCCAATGAGAGCTGCAGAGCTGGAGGTGTGCCTCTGTGTGTCTGTTTAAATCCAGGAAATGAATAGGCAGCAGCTTCAGTTGCCCAGCCAGACATAGTGGAGGGAGATTTCTGCAGCATATTTGGCAAGTGCAGAATCACAGTATATATAAAATAATATGCAAAGTAGTTGGAGGGAAGCTTCAGAATGGGAAAGAGGTTTTTATTACAAATTATGTGAGCAGACTGCAGTTCCTCATTAAAGTGGTTGTAAAGTCAGATCTTTTTTGATCTTCATGCATTCTATGCATGAACAATAAAAACCTTTCGTGTGGAGCAGCGTCTCTCGGCCCCCTTATCCTTACCTGAAACCCATCTCTCTCCAGCGATGTCCACGAGTGTCCCGGACATCCCTTCTGATTGGCTGAGACACAGCAGCTGCGCCATTGGCTTAATAGTCAGTTAGCCAATCAGGAGAGAGAGGGGGCGGGGCCGAACTGCAGCTCTGTGTCTGAATGGACACACAGAGCTGTAGCTCGGCTTGGGTGCCCCCATAGGAAGCTGCTGTTACTCAACAGAGGAGGGGCCAGGAGCACCGAAGAGGGACCTGAGAAAGGGAAGATCTGGGCTGCTCTGTTCAAAACCACTGCACAGCGGAGGTAAGTATAACATATTTGTTATATTTGTTATTTTTTATAAGAATAAATAAAAATTTGACTTTACAATCACTTTAATGCATTCTATGCAATAAGATAAAAAACCTTCTGTGTGCAGCATCCCCCCTAATACTTACCTGAGCCCATCTCTATCCAGCAATGTTGCAGGAGAAACTCGGCTGCCTGAGACTCTCTCTCCTGATTGGTGCCATTGGCACCGCATACTAGCTCATTATGAGATACTTACCTTAGAACGAGGCGTCAGCATCTTACCTGGTCCACGCTGAGGGAGCTGACATTTCCCCCCTGCGTGTCTTCCGGGTACGCGATGTCGTCACTCCCGCGCATGCGCGCGGGAGACTTCTTTCCAGCAAGGTCCGGAGTTTGCCAGGCTTATAGCCGAGAATCCCCTGTGCGCATGCGCTGCTGCAGTCAGCGGCTCATTGCGAGGGGAATATCTCCTAAACCGTACAGGTTTAGGAGATATTTTTTTACCTACAGCTAAGCCTTATTATAGGCCTACCTGTAGGTAAAAGTTTAAAATATAGGTATACAACCGCTTTAAATTCCCTTGTCCCTTGAAGTTTTAGTCTCGTGCTGTGTCTCGATATCTCAGTGTGAAGTTCTGTTACTAATGCTGCCCATCTCTGCCCTATTGTTGTGTACAAATGACTCACCTGCAGACACTGTGTTTACACGTGAAAAACCTGGATTGATATGTAAATAGTGGCAGCATTAATATGTAAATAGCCACAGACTGGTGGCATTGATATCTAAATAGAGGCAAAATTCATATGTATATCATGCCCCCCTGAGGTCATATCCACCATCACTTCTGCTGAATGCTGCCCACTTGGGAGGTAAAGGGGCATGCTTGAAAGTCCTGCCTACAACTGTGGTCATTAAGCCTAACATCAGCCTCTTCTGTAAAGGTAAGAAAACTGGAGGTGGAACCCTTTTTCAAAACAACATGGAGCCACAGCACGCTGAATTTTGGTGCATGTGAATACGCACATCTCAGCAGATGGGTGAGGGTGTCATTAACAATTAATAGCATTGCTGTGTATCTGCTAAAGGGCAGCACATTTCTGTGGTGTCAGGAAAGTGATTTTTCATACGTTCCTGACACACACAAATGTGAACGCAGGCTAAATGTCTCAGTTACATTGGTAGTCCATGTAAATCTTCTCATTACATTGGGGCTTGGTGTACAATTCTTTCATTCACACTAGTGGCCAGTGTGAATGCCCCCCTAAATTGGTGGTCAGTGTAAATCTCTCCTTACATTGGTGGTTGCTGTAAATGCTCCTATTACATTGGTGGTCAGTGCAAATCCCCATTATATTGATGGTCAGTGTAAATACCCATTACATGGGTGGCCAGTGTAGAAACTCCTCTTTATATTTGTAATCACTCAGTAAAAAATCCAAACTTGCATCTGTGGCCAGTTTTGAATCCTACCTTACATTGGTGGTCCATGTAGAAGCCCCCTATTTAGATTGGCGGTGAGTGTAAATCCCCCCTTAGATTGGTGGCCAGTGTAGAAATCCCCCTTTATTGGTTGTCAGTGTAGGACTCAGGACAGGTGGAGAGGGCGAAATAGTATGGAGGGGAGAGGGGGACCACCCAAGAAAATGTTTGCCCAGGGTCCAATCAATATTAAAGACGGCCCTGCTTAAAGTGTCACTAAACCCAAATCATAAAAAACTATCAATAAATGCTGTATTACATGCTGTTCACAATCACTCAGTCACTATGAGATTTTTTTTCTGTATTCTGCAAAAATCTTGGTTGATCCTGCTGCTCTATATCTCCACCTTCTGTTCATGTCCCCAATTCAGCTAGGGATTTTGCAGCTGTAGTGGCAACTCTGCACATGCTCAGTTTTTAGTCAGTTTCTTTGCTGAGCATGTTTTCCCTATCACATATGAGCAGCCCATGTGACTATAGAGTCCCACATGCGAGCAGATACACATTAGTAAATGACAGCCCACTCCCTCCTTCTCCATACCCACTAACCAGCTAAACACAATGGGGGTAGGATATTACATATAGATTAATGAAGGCTTCACCTCCTTCTTATTCTAAGACACAGGCTGCAGGGGCATGACACAGAAATCCACCCACACTATGTTATTGCCAAAAATAATAAAGATTTGATTCAAAATATAGATTTGTATGACAATTTAAAACAGTTTATCGATATTAATTATTTATTTTTACTCCGTATTCCAAAGGCTGTTTTTTTATGTTGAGCATGTGACCAGCAGCAGAGAACTTGAAGCTCCACCTGCTTATTTTTCCTTGCAGACAGGCTGGGGAAGAGCTGGGTCATGTGACAGCTTTATATCAATTAGGAGAAAGGTACTTAGATGTTTTTTTTTTATAATTTCAGTGCCATCATCCACATACAGATATAGAAGGGACATTGTAAATTAAACAGTGTGTGTTTAATATCAATTTTACTTCTGTCTCTGTTGCTGTTAGAGAGATTTTCCCACATTTCCTGTCCTAGGGACAACCTTTTTACCAGACAGGAAGTAAAGGAATCTCTCCATAACTATATCCAAAACTAAGGAAAAATATTTTGACTATAGATACACTTTAAAGGCGTAGTTGATGTTTAGCAAAAACGGCCTATGCAGATAAGGGGCATGTGCAGATAAAAACAAACTGTGCAGTAAATGGCCTACACCTATAGCAAGGGCATTATTCAACTTTGGACAAAGTTGCAGTTTGTTTTTATCTACAGACACCCCTTATCTGCATAGGTTGTTTTTTGGTAAAGGTGAACTATGCCTTTAAAACACTGGCCCTGATTTACTAGAAGAGATTGCACAGGAACATAGAGAAATCGCTGTAAGGAATATGGGAATGGTTGTTCTGTCCCCACTACACGTTTCCCTATGTGTAGTTCAACATGCAGCTAAACCCTCCTATTCTGCAATAAGCCAGGCTGAGTGTAATCTTGAAGCTTTATTAACAAAACAGGGTGGGATGGAACTTGAGAAAAAACAAATACAGATACATATAATCAGTGTATGAAGTATACAGAAATGCAATGAATAAGCTAGGCTTTAGATGGCTATAAGTATTTCTCACCAACAACGCTCCATTTAGGAGATGCAAGTTTTAGTCCAACATGTGCTCTGATAGCTGTCTCCTTCTTTCAGTCTCTAAGATGGAGTCTGAGTTCCCAGGATGCACCTGTCTCTCTTCTTGACTGAAGAATGATGGGTATTTTTGTTAATGTTGAACAGTTTCTAGATTCTGCAAAAACAGTAAATTTACCACTTGCTCCATCTTGTGGTCAAATCTGATATTGCAGATAAACAATTTAATTAATATATTGCTGGAGGCGGAACACTAGTGTTGCAGGTTCAAAGACCCAACAAATCAATCCCTTTTACTGATCGGTTGAAGCATACACTTTTGTTCAGTGCATAGCTGCAATCCCCATTTTCAGTGTACATTAAAGATCAAAATAATGCTATTTTGCTATTTTAATATTTTATATGCACATAGGATGTACTGAGTAAAATCTGTGTATAAAAAAATAATCTGAAAAATAATTTTTGCTTGAAATGTATTTGCCAAAGATCTAATTTGTGGAAAATAGCCGCAGAAACACTTAGCTAGTATATGTCGAAATGCTGGGGCTTATACTGCTTAGTAAACTACATTTGTTTGTGAATTTGCTGTATGTAGGCTTGCATCTATGCATGCATTGCACACTTATAGTTGGTATACTATAGTTAGGTATACTAGAAGTAAAATCTTCCAGCTTCTTTTAAGCAGAAAGGAATGAAATTCTGAAACAAATGGCTTCATTGCAACAACTTTAAATTCACACAGAACTACTGCAGCAATACTGCTTATTTATTTTATAGAAATATAATATTCCTAAAGCGGAACTTCAGTCAGTTTTTCAACTTTCCATCTATTAAATCTTCTGCCCTTGTTATTTTAACTTTGGATAGTAAAACATTTTTTTTTCTGACAGTAAATACCTTATACAGCCCACTTCCTGTTTCTTGTCTGGTAAAAAGCCTAGGCTTATAACATCATGCACAGCTCTCTAATTCTCTTGAGAGTTTGCCAGAAAGGGAGGGGGGATGAGTCATAAGAGGGCCAATGAGAGCTGCAGAGCTGGAGGTGTGCCTCTGTGTGTCTTTGTAAATCCAGGAAGTAGCCAGGCAGCAGCTTCATCTGCCCACAGTTAAAATGGTTGCAGCCAGACTTAGTAGGGGGAAATTTCTGCAGCATATTTGGCAAGTATAGAATCATAGTATAAATGAAATAATATGCAAAGTGGTTGGAGGGAAGCTTCAGAATGGCAAAGATGTTTTTATTACAAATTATGTGAGCAGACTGCAGTTCCTCTTTAATAGCCCCCAGATAATCTTTACTTAGCTTTCTAAGATACAAAAGAAGATAAAAATAAGGGAGTAACACCTATCATTATGTTCACATCAGAAATCACCATTTGCATGCCCAACCCTGTAACACCCCCCCCCCCCGAAGTATTATAAAAATGGAGCCACTCCATCCTTAGTACTAACTTACAAATTGTTCACCCACAACATTTACAAGGCAATTTACTACCTAAGATTTCCCTAAGCATCTTGAATTGTGAACAGAAGAAAAGGGTTTGCTCAAGAAGCAGGGATTTTCAAGGTGCTAATCATGAAGCAATTAGGTATAAAATTGCAAAACTTTTTATGCAACATCTTATTATAAGCATACATAATATGCATTAAAACAAATAAAGCCTATTTGCATCATTATTTTTTTCATGATTACAGTCTCCAAAAATTAAATTTGGTCTAAACAAATTTTCTTTGCGGTGTAGTCAATCTCAACATGTTTTGCCTGTGAAGGCTTCTTCAGGAGTAATCAGGTACCACACCTCAAGGACTGTATTAAAGCAAATCGCAGATCAATTCACAGAGAAAATAAACAATGAATATATATACAAGGTTGTAACAAAAAACTGGCCCCTGCCCCCACCTATAACTGACCTTCACAGCAAGGAGCACATGGAGGGCCATATACATGTAAGACAAAATTTGCAAACGCATGTGAAAGCTGCAAGGCCTTGTCACGGCACCCTGTGTTGCTTGCAGTCCTAACACTACAAATTTATAAGTGTCTCCACAGTGGAAGCACATGCATGGTCAGCAGACTGGTTGGTGAGTTGAGCTATGGAATTGTTTTTGTCTTACATGTATATGGCCCTCCATGTGCTCTTTGCTGTGAAGGCCAGTTATAGGTGGGGGCAATGGCCAGTTTTTTGTTACTGTTCGTATATATGGTCCGGGGACACACTGGGCACCTTCGCTGCCATTGTGCTTTTGCTGGGTGTCCAGTGTGCTCCTGTTCCTTTAAGGGGGCCTGGGCTGCCTCCAAGCTCACCTGCCCCACATCTATCCATTATTAATCAGTTGGTTGAAACCAAATCAAAATGATTATTTGGAGAGTGATGTAGACTGATGGGGACTAGACTGGGTATTACATTAATGGATGTAGGTGTCACAGCATATTTAGAAATAGACAGAGAATTGCTGCAGCAGCTTTTACATGTAATGCACAGATATTGTTTTTTTGTTTTTTTTTTTAGTTGGTTGAAAGGTTCTTAATTTTACTTTTATTATTTATTTATCAGAATTTAGTGACCTGCTTTTTAGTAAATGAGCTGACATGTATGGAATGTATGAAAATGTGTTGCATGCAAATGTATTGAGTTGATTCATCTAGAAAGCTATGTATCAAGCATTTTTCACTGTATCAATAATATATTTTTTTAATTTTGCAAAACAATGCTGAGAATTTTTTCCTAGTACCACCACTTTGCATGCCTGGCGCTAATTATCCGAATCAACAATGAGTTTATTCATCATAATTCACCATTGTTTAAAAAAATTTACTTGAAGTTTAGGTATTCTAGATGTTCACAAATAGAGAATGTGTCTGCATTTTGTTTTCTTTCTGGTTTTCCTGGTTATCAACGAATAATCCCAACTGTCTTTGGCAATAAGTTGGGACATTTTTGTGCTTACCTGTGCAGTGCTGCTATTGTAGTAATTAAGCATTCTTAGAGATGGACTGTGATGAGTGGGATTCACAGAAAGAATGGATGTTTTGCCTAGATGTGCTCCCGCAAATGTTATGCCTACCAGGCTTACTCTTAGAAAGTAGTAAAAATGACAAAGATAAGGAGAGAGAGAGGAGGGTGCAAGATACTCAAAAACACAGAACAGATACAAGAGGACAGATTCTTAAGCATTCATGCAGGTAGATGGGGATAGCCAGTTAATCTGAGACTCTGTATGAGCAGTCCTAGTCCTTACAGCAACCTTTGGCATTATTTCCCAAAATGCATGCACACTTGGAGTCTCAGGCAAAGGTTCTACTCACAAGGTCCAAGAACAGCTGTCATCCACCCAGCTTCCATGAGACAATCTTCAGTGAGAAAGAAGGTTTTTTTTCAGTCCAGCTTCCACAGGTGATTCCCTCCAGCTAGTAGCTTGCAGTCCAAATTCCTGCAGGCCCTCAGCCAAGCCCATACTATGACCTAACAGCAATTCTTCAATTCACTGTCTGCCTCCCAGTGGTAGAATGACCCTGCTGAACAGGCCTTCCCAACCTTTATCTTCTCCCCAGCCACCTTCTGGGTGTCCCCTCCCAAAGTTTGGTTGAGGTCAGATAAATATTTTTAACTTCAGTGGCTGACCCTCTTACTCTATTTCTGGAAGCTTTTCTTAGAGGCAGACAGGAGCAATCAACCACCAAACTTGGGGAAACCTGACCAGACCTAGAAATAGATTGTTCCTTTACTGAGTACAGCATAACCAAAAACTAAATCTAGCTTAAAGTGGTTGTAAGGGCAGACGTTTTTTTTTTTTATCTTAATGCACTCTATGTATTAAGATAAAAAAAAACTTCTGTGTGCAGCATTCTGTGTGCAGCAGCCCCCCTAATACTTACCTGAGCCCCATCTCGATCCAGTGATGTGCACGAGTGCCTCGGCCATCCGGGACTCTCCCCCTTGATTGGCTGAGACACAGCAGCAGCGCCATTGGCTTCCATTGCTGTCAATCATAGTCAGTTAGCCAATCAGGGGAGAGTGGGGATGGGGCCGAACTGCAACTCCGTGTCTGAATGGACACACAGAGCTTGGCTCGGGTGCCCCCATAGCAAGTTGCTTGCTGTGGGAGCACTTCACAGGAGGGAGGGGCCAGGAGCACCAGCGATGGACCCAAGAAGAAGAAGATTTGGGCTGCTCTGTGCAAAACCACTGCACAGAGCAGGTAAGTATAACATGTTTTTTATTTTTAAAGAAAAAAAAAGAGACTTTAGTATCACTTTAAATAGGGCAGGGCTCTACACAGGCTTATGGCCATAGATTGGGTTTAAATGAACTGTCATCTCACTAGCCCTCAAAAGAATCTTTAGACCCGTTGGCTACAAAAGCCAGCAGGGGAGCAAAGATCTGTACACACTGGGCTCCAGTGTCTAAAAAACACCTATCCCTTTATTAGATCACAGGGATTATGTTTAATCTCTAATAAAATGCAAAATATTAGCCACAGGGAGATGAAACATATCCCTTTTGATATGGTGTCCCTGATTGTTGCCACACTAGTCCCATTTTTACCAGACAAGTGCAAGTCAGCAGCATTGTTCCTGATTGCTGCCACACTAGTCCCCAGTTTCATTAGACCAGTGTAGCCAGCAACAATGTTCCTGATCACCACTAGACCAGTGCAATGTGACCTTTGCCTGCAGCTTGTACTGACCCTGGCTCGTTTATTGACCATGTTTCTGCCTGTTGCCTGGACCAATCCTTTATTCAAGCCTGTTTACTGACCATGTCTATGCCTGCAGCCTGAACTGACCCATCTGCATGTCAAACTGACTATGCTCCTGTGAGACACTAGTCCCAGCCATCCTCTGCAGACCACTACATTCCTGGAACCACATTGTCCTTCCTTTCTTCGGCCCCCTGTACTTTCCGGTCAGTAAATATGTAAATCATGAGGGCAGCTATGTACCAGTAGGCTAGGCTTGCTTGGCTTATAGTAACAAGGACTGTTATAGGAGACGCTACACACTAAGCTATATTACCTCACCACTTATATAGAAGCAACCAATATAGTACATTCGTTTTTATGCAATTGGTTGATTTGCGTAATACACAAGATACAAAGTCCATTTTATAATCAGTTCAAAAAGTGAAAGAGTCTCACACATGTGTTGTTGACTCAGAAGGAGTAATAGAATGTGTTTTTTGGGTGTAATTCTAGTATGTCTATGATGTGTGTTAGAAATATTTTATTAATTGATAGCTGGAGGCAAGTAATCGCATGTAGAAAAATCGGACAGGCTGATTGTTGGGTACATATAGCCTGCCCATAACTGGATCGAAATTCGACTGGTTACCTGCCGAATTTCAATCCATGTATAGCTAGCCTAATGCAACTGTTGCTGTTCCATGTGCCTGTCCCGCTATGACTTTTGGTATTGTATCAATCTGTCTTTCTTCTTAGATAACCGCTGTACATTCTTTTTATACCTGATTGCCTCACTCCTGTGTAAAAATTTTGAAAATAAAGAGTTTAACAAAATGGCTAATTTTGCTATAAGCATTTAAAAAGGTCAGCCTACTACTAGTAAAGTCACATGATACATTAATGCTCATGAAATATTGTGTATAGATGTGATCCAAGCACAGCATATCCTGGGAATTGTAATAGAGCTATCACTTGTACATGATATAATGTTCCTTCCACTTGCTGCAATCAGCAGCAAGTGGAAGTGGCTTTCACAAAGTGAAGTGGCTTTCTTTTATTCAGTGATGCTGTGGCCATGAATGCGGAACTAAAGTGACAAAATAAAACATTGTGAGCAGGTAGACTATTTATTTCAGAATAGACAAACTGGGGGTTATTTACTAAAGGAAAATCCACTTTACACTGCAAGTGCACTTGGAAGTAAAGTCGCTGTAGATCCAAGAGGGACATGCAAGGAAAATAAAAAACAGCATTTTAGCTTGCACATGATTGGATGATAAAATCAGCAGAGCTTCCACTCATTTCAGATCAACCCCTTAGATTTAGAGCGACTGCACTTCCAAGTGCACTTGCAGTGCAAAGTGGATTTGCCTTTCGTAAATAACCCCCAATGTGTCTCTTCTACAACAAAACAAACATACCTGCTTGTAACTGCCTGCACTGGCCAATCAAGATGACCAAATACCCAGCACCAATGAGATGCCAAGGAAAATATCTCAGGGCTGTTCTCTGTGATTGCACATGTGTACTTTCTGTTTAGGAATTAAACATCTTTTTCTAAAGGTGACAAGTCATGTTACTGGCGTGAAAATATAAAGCTCAACACCAGGATTTACTCACCTCCCCCGTGTATGTTGTCGCTCAATGCTGCTACCACACTCAAACTGTTATTTTTGATCATTTTTGCCTCTATTGCCATAAAACAATTTTTCAAATTCCTGTAATGTCATTGGTTCACACCAAAGCCTCTTGTAACTCCAAGACTCCAGGCTGCTGGTGTCGTTTCCTGAATCTACACATCCCATGATTCTTTGTGACTTGTGTAGTTTCTGGGAGGCAGTGAGTATTATTTTAACGGAACCTGTGTTAACAAAAACATGATGGTTTCCATTGCTTTTCTGTGGAAAACTTTGCAACTTTCAGTGCTGTCAGCCTCATGCCTTGTCATCACCCTTCAGCAAGTTGACCTGTATCAAGTATGCAAGTTAGCAGTTTTTGGTTCTTCCCCTGCTTATTTGTTCTTGGTAAGTTATTTACAAGATGAAACCACAGAATGACAATCACAACACAGGTACTTGCAAGTTTCAAAAAGTCATCATGGATGAATCCCATAATTCTATAATTTTAGTTGATTGATTTAGATCTATCATTGAATTATTGAAATTAATATTCACACAATTTGAGTAAAGGTTTTCAACTTCTTTAGTAAATCAGCTCAAATATCTTATACAGTATGGTGTTGTGTGAGGTTGTCATACAACTTAAACTTTCAAACAAGTTATTTGGAAATCAATTTTAGAAATCAAGAGCATTTGCTTGTTTTTAATGAATACATTGAGAACAATGACAATTCATACAACAGTTACAAAGTAAGCAAGAAGAAGCATTGTTGTAAAAAAAATTCAATTAAATTACATTTTATATAAATAACTTAGATTAAATATTATAAATATACTTAAAGAAACATAAATAAATCTTTGTTTCCAATAAAAATGGAAAAATGTATTGCCAGATGCTGGAAAGTATATATGTACATACATAGATTTATTTGTCAGAAATTGATGATTGAAAATTTGGACCGCCTCATTTCTGACAATACTCTTTATGTATGTGTATAACAGGCTGTGTCAAACAGCCTGGTAAAATACAAAACATGATTGGTATTAATTTCAATTAATAGCAATAGTTGTTATTTATCTAAATAGTTTAAAGAAATGGTAAGTAATTATGGAAAATTTGAAATGTGTATTAGATGTTTAATCCAAAAATGCTAAAATATATTACCTTTTAGTTACAAGAATTGACTCATTCATTGTACTAAGGTACTTGTTAAGAATATAGTAGCATTTAGGTTAGGTCCAAATCTTACATTCTTTATATGTTAGTGTTATAGAATTGCCTATATGTAAACATAAGGTCTATAGCTGGTCATAAATGCACAAAGTACCAGGTATTGTGGCCCACACTATCATTACTGAGGTCAATTTCAACATGACTCTTCAAGACTCCCTAGACATCTCTATGGAGCTGCATTGCAACCCAGAGTTAGCTATACAACACCTCTGGAACAACATGTCACATTTCCTACATGTGTGAAACGCATGGCATAGACATGCCTTGGCTTAATTTTGGTACACTACAACTGATAAGTGTAAAGACAGGTAGTAGCATGACACTTCAACATTGTTAAGACATTTCTATGGAAGACTGAAGGAACTACAATTGCATACCAGTGTTAGCTAAATAGCACCCCTGGCACAACAGGTCACAATTTTTCCCAGGTGCCAAACTCATGGCATAGACATGTCCTGCCTGTTTTAGTATACTACTACAGATGGGTTTATAGACTGGTCATACCATGACATGCATGCAGGGCTGGCACAAGGGGTGGGCAGAAGGGGCGGCTTCCCTGTGCACAGCATGTATTGTAGGAATGGGGGTGCAACAAGTTCCTTCTACTATAAGGCAGTCAGGAGTAGTGAGCAGTGAGAAGAGATCTGGAAGGAGTTGCAGGCTGTGCTGAGTGCTCCCTCTCCCCCTCCTCCTCATAAGCTTGCAAATAATGAAGAGGGGGCACAATTTGCCATCTTTGCCCTGGGCACTGGATGTTTTGTTCCCAGCACTGCATGCATGAGGGGTAATATAGGAACTGGCATTGAGAAATAGTATAAATGTCAGTTCATACATTATCACATCCTTAAGTAAACAAATACCTACAAACTTCACCACTACAATGCGTATCCCCACTACTGAGCCCTTTAGTAAAGAAACCAGTGATTTGAGAATAGCCATTCCTGTCTGACTTTCTGAAGTTTCTGATTACATTGGTCACCACTGGATTATATTACAAGGAGCACCACTAGCTCAATGGCAGTAACAATAGGCAAGGAAGAATGCTCCCTGTTCTACACCTAGGTCTTCCACTGTGGGATCTGTACCTGAAGGGGGTATTGACATTGATAACATTCTGATTTCCCTGTGGGGTACAGGATAAGTACCTCCTTCAGTAGTACTAAAAGCGGAATGTTTCTGTGATGGAATTTGTACATACAGAATAAATACTAAGGGGCTGTTTTTAGCGTAAAGGTTTTGAAGGAATAGCATTGTGGAAATGGCAGGCGAGCTGTTAACTTGATAACTTTAACTTCAGAAAACATGTAGAAGTTCTTGTAGTCCTTTCTCATGACTTATCTCCAGAGACAAATATAATCTGCAAAAAACAATAAAGAAAGTATTAATACAATGTTAAACTGTGCAACAGGAATACAAATGTAATAGGTAACGCAAGTAATGTTTGACAACAATGTAATTGTAAACTCACCTTTTGCAGTAAGGAATTCATTTTCTCCAAAAATTCGCTTGGTGTATGTGTGCTGTAATTACGACAAGGAGTACAGTCCTAAAACACAATAGAGGAAAAGTAAATATAAGCACCCAACTCAGCGCTACAGGCATAAAATACCCCAAAAATATTAATGCAATGCACAATGTCGCTGCAGCCTTTAATTCGATATACCCAAAATATGTATCAAAATATAACAATAAGAAAGGTGCTGTAAATATCAATTATATCAAATAAGCACCACTGTAAAAGCGTGACTAGGTGTATAACAGGTAAAGATTAGTCCTTCCTGCCACAGTTCTAAATAAACTCAAAAGTTCAATCTTTCCACGTTAATGAAAGCAAGTTCTGGAGTACATTCACGCACATTTTATGTTTACAGTGCCTTTCTTATTGTTTTATTGTGTTACAAATAGTAAAAGTTGGTTTAATATTTTGATGTTACAGAACAGAATTTCACAACTCCGAAACTATTACCCTGATTTACTAAAGGTGTAGAGTATTTTCACTTTCAAAGTGAATTTCCACTTATTGAATGAGGTGAAAAAGTCATTATTTAACTTCCAAAGAATGCCCAATCGCATAAAAAATTGAAAAAAAATGGATTCTTGTTTGCACGATTGGATGATTGAATGCCAGAAATATTCTCTTTGCAAAGTGGATTTTCACTTTGCTTGTGAATAAAGTTGTGCTGACCTCAATCATCCAATCATAAGCAGGCAAAAATAATGTTTTTAAATTTTACTTTTACTTTTTACCGGTTCCCGACCGGCGCACGACAAGGTATGTCGGCAGAATGGCACGGCGTGGCAAATGGGCGTACCTGTACGTCCATTTGAATTCCCCGCCGTGCCATTGCGTGCGCGCCGCCGGCCGTGAGATCCGTGGGATACCCACGATCGCCTCACGGAGAGCACGAACGGGGAGATGCTGATGTAAACAGCATCTCCCCGTTCTGCCTAATGACAAGTGTCACTGATCACAGTTTCCTTTCATCGGGAGCAGTGATCAGTCTAGTGACACACACAGCCCAACCCCCCTACAGTTAGAAAACACTCCCCTAGTACTGATTAAGCCCTCCCCGCCCCCCAGTGGTTAACCCCTTCACCGCCAGTGTCATTTACACAGTAATCAGTGCATTTTTAATCGCACTGATCGCTGTATAAATGACAATGGTCCCAAAAATGTGTAAAAAATGTCCGACATGTCTGCCATAATGTCGCAGTCACAATAAAAATCGCCGATCGCCGCCATTACTAGTAAAAAAAAAATATTAATGAAAATGCCATAAAACTATCCCCTATTTAGTAAACGCTATAACTTTTGCGCAAACCAATCAATAAACGCTTATTGCTATTTTTTTTACCAAAAATATGTAGAAGAATACGTATCGGCCTAAACTGAGGGGAAAAAATGTTTTTTTTATATATTTTTGGGGGATATTTATTATAGCAAAATGTAAAAAATAATGCGTTTTTTTTTTCAAAATTGTCGCTCTTATTTTGTTTATAGCGCAATAAATAAAAATCGCAGAGGTGATTAAATACCACCAAAAGAAAGCTCTATTTGTGGGGAAAAAAAGGACGTCAATTCTGTTTAGGAGCCACGTCGCACGACCGCGCAATTGTCAGTTAAAGTGACACAGTACCGAATCACAAAAAGCTCTGGTCAGGAAGGGGGTAAATTCTTCCGGGGCTGAAGCGGTTAACTTATTGGGTATTCTATGCAAAGCACATTTTTACTTTGTTACCTGATTCACATTGAAAAGTAAAATTCACTTTGAAAATGAACATGCTCTACACCTTTAGTAAATCAACTACGCAATCTTTTTCTCACTGGAGTTGATTTACTAAAACTGGAGAGTGCAAAATCTGGTGCAGCTCTGCATAGAAACCAATCAGCTTCCAGGTTTTATTGTTAAAGCGTAATTGAATAAGCTGAAGTTAGAAGCTGATTGGCTACCATGCACAGCTGCACCAGATTTTGCACTTTAAATTAACCCTACTCTCTCTCTCTCTCTCTCTCTCTCTCTCTCTCTCTCTCTCTCTCTCTCTCTCTATATATATATATATATATATATATATATATATATATATATATATATAGATAGAGAGAGAGATAGAGAGAGAGAGAAAAAAAAGGCTTTTTTTCAGTGTAAAAACAATCGAACACATGACTGTAGGTAAATATATAGAATGATGTTCCAGTGATGCGTTACCTTTTGATCCACCAATTTATTCAACTTCACTTTTTTTAACAGGCTTTCAAAACTGACTTTTCTCTGTGCTTCAACATTTCTCCCAGTTGCTTCTTGTAGCATGAGAACCTGGCTTCTGAAGCATATTAATGCTGAATCTAGACAGTTTTGCTGAAAAATAAAAAACAACAAGAGTTAGACTGATTGATAAAGAAACATTTAGAAAATGAAAATTACAATGTAAATAAAACATGAAAAATATGCTAATCATTATTGGTATTATTATTTAGCATCAATATTTTTCATCATAGTTTTGTTGACAGCATGCCCTCTGGTTACATACTATATTATAAAAGTGTCTTATGTTGATACTCCTTTGTGTAAAGTAAAGATGTGAAGTCTATATTTTCAGTGTTTGTCATATTTCACGTGCATGTCCCTGTGTATTCAGCTGAAAAAACACATTTCCTGTTTCAATTTATAGAGCAAACGGAACCAGCGCAGTGCTACTGCTGAGCTTACAAATTAAGGGAACAAGCTTCATTTACTGTGAGTGACATCATGGTTCTTACATTCTTGGGTCGTTTTACTCACATCATGTGGAAAAAGCAGCGAAACTGCATAAGTGAACAAAAAGCCCGAAACCAGACAAAAAAATAGCAATTTATATTTTTCAGCAAAACTTACTAACCACAACCAACCCACAAATAGATTTCGTATCTTCCAGTTTTAGGTATGGAGATGTTGGATGTACAAAGGGTTCAACATTCATGAGAATTACATTTTCTAATCATACTCACATCCACTTTGTAAACGTGGACACATTTTTATTTTGGACTGTTGGTTTTTTGTCATAATTAGTAATTAAAAGTAAAAAGTAATTTTCAATGTCAAATCCTAAAATGCTAATTGTTATTTAGGATAGATATTTATTTTAAGGGCTCTAGATACAAAACCCTCTGAATTAACCTTTTGCTGTATGACAAGCAAAAGGAGAGCAAAACACCATATTGGCAAAAAAGTTGTCACTCTAAAGCAGCTACTGTATATACAAAACAATCTAAATAAGTTTAGTTAGTTACCATTGAAAATAATTTAATATACTTTACATTTTATATTATATCAGCCTTCTATAATCCCCTGTACTGCACTCAGACTTTACAAGGACTTGGCCCCGGACAGTACCTTAACTGCAGTGTAGTCTGCTGACAGGCCTAGGAGAGGTACCTGGATAACATAACTGTATGAACAGCATTACATAATATTTGGCTTGTAAAACTGTGCATACATACAGTACATATTAAGGTCATTCACTGGAGTTAAACCCCATTGGAACCATCAGATAAAATCAGCTAAATATTTCCCAGCTGTAAAGAGTTAGTTTTTCTTTAGAAAGCATCCACAGATTGAGTAGAATAGCCTTTTCCCTGCCAGCATACTATGGAGAAGGAACCTTGCTTTTTTTTCAATGCACCTGTAATATATTTAGCTGATTTAACCTTAAAGTTTAGTTGCGCTTTGTTCTCTCAATAGGAATCTGTCACTATATTTGCATATCAATGACACAATATTTTTGACTCCAAGCTTCTCAAAGCCTCCCGTGCTTCCTCCCTGCTCAAAAAGGGTAATGGGTTTATCGTATAAATTACTGATAATTGGGTTGAAAGCCCTAGAATGCACACAGGCTTATAATACATAAATCAACAGTAATATAAAAAGTATGTAAAATTTTCTAATTCAATAATTGAGACTAAAAACCGGATTTTAGCTCAAACCTCCTCATATACAATGCATTACAAAAATTGGTTCAACTCACTGTGTCAACTAGAAAAATAGTTTTTCACTACTTCAACAAAATAAAGTATTTTTCTAGTTGACACAGTGAGTTGAACCTATTTTTGTAATGCATTGTATATGAGGAGGTTTGAGCTAAAATCAGGTTTTTATTCTGTTATTGAGCTATGTTTTACACCAATAAGCTCTCAACTCATTCACATCATGTGTTTTTGAGCCTTTCTTGAAAGGGATATTTTGCATTTGATATTTAAGGCAGTATCTTGAGGGTGTTTTAAATCTTAGAATGTAATAGAAAATGTTCTAATTCTCTTCCTGTGCAGGGGATGTAGGAAATCTTGGACCTCTATTGTTGTGTATGCCTGTGCAATAGATTAGCTTTAAAACACCAGTCTACTGAGAGGTCAGATGTTGTAAAGAACAAATATATCTGATTGTCAGTGGTGTTCATTAAGCAGAACATTCTGTCTTTTTCAAACAATTCTTTTTAAAAATGGTCCAGGATAGTTTCAGGCAAATCCTGTCAGATCAAGGGTAATTTCCTTTATATTCTCAGGGGAAGATGGGTGCTAAGAAAATACATCAGGTCACACACTCCCCGAAAACCACAGGTTCTGTTTTATGAAATTAATTTACAGTAATTGAGATGGAAAATATGTATGTCAGGATATACATTTTCACTCAAAACAGCAAATATCTGATTCATTAAAAAATGACACATAAAAGCTATTTGGCATTGCAACAAGGATAGTTACTGTTAGGGCCCTGATTCACTTTTTTCATTGGAGCTTAGCCATATCAGTTCATATTTAACTCAGTTACTTAAACTATCACATATATATATACTAATCATTTTAATATAATGAATCATGTTGAATTACTTTTTTCAGCACTTTTACTTGAAATGAAATGAAATACTTTACCACTTTACTTAGTCTCATGCTTTGTGGTCGGTGTATGCCTCCTGCTTCCTATTTGACTGTTTATTATCACTGTGACTTTGAAAGTTGAAAAAAGCCTGCTCATCTTTAGTTTTTGTGGTTGCATGTATTGCATGCGTACTGCTAGTAAACTGGATTAGTCACTACACACGTTTCTGTTTTGTTTGGGGGTGATCATTTTAAGCACTAATTAAACTCAAGGTTTCTCCTGAGGTGTAAGATTTTTGCTCTGCTTGGATCTGGATGGATAATTAGTGAACTATGTTATTCTCAGAAAAGGTAAGTGGCAACCTATTATGTGTAGTATGGGGCAAAAATCCTAAAATCCTAAAAGTTAATTTTTAACAAACATTAATGACAATTCATTTCTGCAACAGTTTTAGGTAAAGCATCCAGTAGTCTCCTTTTTTTTCCACAGTTTACCAACTAATCTGTTTGAACATTTCTCTTTTGAGTGTTGTAGTACTGTGAGAGCTATCCAACAGGTGCAGAACTTTGGAGTTTAAATTATACCTTTGACTGGTTAAGTCAAGTTTTTAAAGATGCATAGGTATAAAACTTGAAAAATTAAAAACTTTGTGTATTTTTTTTAATAACTAGTGGTTAAAAAAAACCCACCAAAGCATTAATTAAACTTCTAGGTCATCATCTGATAGGGAAGAAATTTTGTAAAACAGACTTATTTTAAACTTAGTTGATGGTTTCCTGCAATCATCACCACTTTACATACCCCCTTAATGTTCTTGAGTCTCAAAACCAAATCTATACCGTTTTCTATTATTGTGAAATCTTTTTTTGAAGTATACCATGTCTTTGGACGGACATTGACTTTTCACTTGCTTTAATCTGAATACTTGTAACACTCTGTGGGTGACATGTTTTGACTGACTCATACACACTTTCTAGCATTTATATAGGCAGTATTTCCTGAAAAAACTGAACCCAAAATCTAATACTATCAAATCCTCCGAATTTTCAGCATATGAACAATTTCCAGCAAAGCGTGGCATCTATGAGGCTGATTCACAATGCAGAGTTCATTTCAATTATCCAGTCATGTGCCAGCAAAAACCATGTCACTTTCACTTGTAGGTTGATTGTGTGAACCCAAATTCACCTTCTTTACAAAGCTAAGTGAATATTCTGTAAGGCTGGGCTCACACTATTGCGAATTGGATGCAGGTTTCCCCGCATCCAATTCGCATGTCAGGAGATTGTGACCGGCTCTCAATGGATCCGGTTCACACATCTCCGAAGCGGCTCTGGAGCGAATTGCACAGAAGTCGTGTGCGTCTTCTGGTCCATTTCAGGTACGAATTCAGCCCAAAATTCGGACCAAAATCGGACCTGAAATTGTGAACAGGGACACACCAGACCCCTGCTGTGAGCCGCTCCGTACGGCAGTGTGAATCCAGCCCAACTCTTTAGCAAATCAAAGTATCCAAGTGTCCAATGAATTAAAAAAAATAACATACATGAAATATATACTACTAAAATATGTGTGTCAGTAAGGTAGACAGATGCATTAATTTTGCAATATAATATAAAACATAATTTTACCGTGACATCCACTGGGACATGGAAAGACTGTGGGTGCTGGAGAAACAGAGAGCATAGAGTTAAAATGAGTTCTGATTTTTCTGCACACAACTAATCAGTCATATTTTGTTTACCCTTCATAAAAGTATACTTACAGTTTTATTTGCATGTCGAGTGATTGGTGATAAAGCTTTTTGTAGTTCCATACACCGTTCAACAGAAATTGCATTCAGAAGAGTAGTGGCTGCCAAAAAACACATACAGAAGAATGACATCTTTCCCATTGTCTTTAAAATGTGTTTCGTTGATCAGACAGTAGTGATCCTTTCAGTGATTACACTGACAACTTACCAATTTATTTGTTATTGCCAAAATGACAGATCCCGCCCAGTTCTAATGGAAAGCTTTGCAGAATGGATGAATGAGTAATCATTTTTCTTTTCCACTGGCTATGTGTACGTCTGTTCAAATATGTGGGTGGTGGGAGGGGATAAGTGTCAGTGAAGATCTTCCTCATTGGCAGGGAAAAACAATAGTAATTGCGAGTTTCTACATAGTACACAGGTGCAAAAAAATTCCTGATTCATAAGTAAGTTGCCAACCAATGATACAATAGCATTTAATCTCCTTTACAAATATGCTGTTATTGGAAAATATGGAGAGTTTTTATGTTATCATTGTAATGAAAATTAGTATTACAAAAATGTTGTATTTATCTGATATGTCATTTTTAGACAGAGTTTGCTTGTTGAACTGGTCCCTGTGAAGGACATATGCAAGTGACCAAAATACACAAAGTTGATATGGAGGCATTTGCAAGGAGTACTTGTGTGCATGTATTTGAGAAATTAGTTGAATTTGTTTATATTTTTCCCTTATCTCATTTGTACTGTTAAAAAAAAAAATCAAGATAACCAATTATAAATAAAAAGACACACTGTGTGTTGTCAACCAAAATGCAGTCTGCATTGGGGATCTACGCAGCATAGATTACTGTGATCATGAAGGTATTTAAAATTTTGTGTGTGTGCGTTTTCACGCCTTCTGGAGTAACATCAGTATACTTGCCAAGTTTTTTTCAATTTCTTTATATAAAAGACACATTGAAACAATAATGGTTGACAGTTGATGCATTAAAATAAAATACAAAATTTAAAATGAAGATAAAACTATGGTAACAGTCAATGGTAAATCTGTATGTAAAAAAGGGGTGGCCTGGTAGTCAACACACACTGGTTGACAGTTGCATGTAGGTCCAGTAGAATGTCTGACTGTTGAGAACTTGATATTGTAGATCCACTGCAATTTCCACACTGTGACCAATGTTTTTCAGCTATAAAATGTGGACACTAGTGGGTGCAAATAGGGTGGTCAAGGTGAGCATAACCACACTTTAGAAATTTCTCCTCTAGGTTTCTGACAGAGGAGGTGAGGTCCTCCATTGTCATGATTTCTTTAATTTTGGAACACCACAGGACCAGAGAAGAAGGGGTGGTTTGCTTCCACACCAAGAGGATAGAGTTTGTGAATTTAACTTAAGAGTTTTTTAAGTGATATTTACCGGCATATTTTTCATTTTGCAGTAAATACCGCATAATCATTTTTTTTTTGATGAATTGGACTTAATTTACCACATGCGATATTATATAAAAATGAGTCACATGACCACAATATTGCATGTGGTAAACTTTAGTTAATTGACCCCTTTGTCTTTTACAAAATAGGTCCCAAAAAGGAAAGGTTCAGCTACAGCAAGCTAAAACTAGCATGAGACTACATGTTTGTAGACAAGTGATAATCGCAATATTATTTAATAACATTTATTTCAATAGTACTGCCAATGAAACATTTTTCCATTCAAATATTTCTATGCAATGAAAAGATCACTTTTAGGGGCGCATGCGTGCCATTGCGGTGAATGGTGACATAATCACCGCGCTCCGTGCCACCGGAGCAAAGAATGGATTTAGCCACTACAGTCCTATTTGGGACTTGAAAATTTACGTGACAAACTGGAGGATGCTGAGAATAGGGATATTCTGCAGAGATAATCCTGCATAAATAATCTTCGTATCTGTGTGATCACGGTTGTCATGACTGATCTACAGGGCACTGCCACAGCTTTTTTTCAGGAACTGGCCCCCCGAACTTCCGCTAGAACACTTAGAATTTGATCGCATCCATCCCTTGCTCCTAAACCTACAGAAGGCCCACCAAGAGATGTAATTATAAAGTTTAACTTTTACTGCACTAAAGAAAGACTCTTGCAAGCAGCAAGGGAACGCGTTAATCTTTCTTTTCCGGGTAATCCCCTCCAACTCTTTGCGGACCTTTCTCTGGTCACGATTGCTAAACGCAGGAGCCTGAAACCTTTCCTGCAGGTCCTGCAAATGCAAGGAATCAAATATAGATGGGGATTTGCCTTTAAACTTTCCTTCTCCCACCAAGGTCGTCAGTTCCAGGCCTGATCTCCACCGTAATTTCCAGGAATTACAGCTTGACCTTCCACCATCTCAACCAGAGCCATCTTTTTCCTCTCCTCCCTTCAGGTCATCCCAGGTTCCACACAAACCATCCCAAGCTTCCCATCAACATCTCTCAGACTCTTCGTTTCCTACAGGCTTAACGCTTTTAGGATGTACTCATTGGAAGAAGACCCCAGTCCCCTGAGATTAGTATATACATCTCTTTTGGTGCCTGGGAATCCTCCCAGACTTTCTACTTTCTGCTGCCTGTTGCAGGTCACGGCCGCTGGGACCTATCCGGTTCCTTTCTTTTCTTTTTTTAACACCACACCGCGGTTTGGTGTTCTGGTGCTATTATTTTTCAGTACCTTTTTTACTCTGTTTTATGGTTCCTTGTTTTAATTCCCTCAGGACGGATGCAGTTTCACGTGTGGGTTTTCCCATCCTAGGCTGCCCAGTTTGAGCAGCAGTTGACATATTAAATGTACAAGGTCATCTTGTCCTGCTCATTATGTCTCTTAGGGCTCTCTGTGGTTGAGGGTGAGCTACTACCTTGGCTATTGCTGGGTGACGGACGGATGCTTATTCTGGGCCTTTTTTTTATCCCAGATGGCCCACTTAACGAGTTTTCTGGCTCATTACTGGACGCTCCGTCCACCCTCTTTATTTTTCAGTAGACTTCTAGGACACTTCCCTTTTTTACCTTTGAATTAAGATAACATGTTATTTCTTATTCTGGTATGATGTTTCATTTATTATTAGGGGTCCTGCTGAGAGGTTTTCACAGCTATTGTAGATTGATCTGGGGCAGAGCTGGTCACCCACCCAAATGCATCACTGCATTTAAGCGGGGGGCCCGGGATGGGTGCGTCATTAGGACAGATTGTTCTATTTTTATATTTGTTTTCATGCCATTAATGATACGTAATATTCAGTGTTTAAGTCTCTTTTATACTTTTCATATTTTGTTCCTTAAAGCCAATTGGTCCGGTGGACCACTGCTCCCCCAATGTGTCGGCTCTTGGCTGGGATTAAGGTCTCAGTCAACCTCCAACATACTAGTGGGCCTTTTGTCCCACTACTGGTTGCATTTATGCTCTACCAGCTTCTCAAGCTCTGAATTTTTCTTGGTCTATTAACATTTCCTTTACTAGCCCTTACTTTCCGCCCGTCTTATGGGACCTTTCCCAATTCTACTCTTTCCTCCATTTCCTGGAGTCCACGGGGTCTACGCTTGGAGACATTTTTACATTTTCTGCCTTTCATTCCACCATGACACTTAACTGGTTGTCTTTGAATGTTCAAGGCATGAATTCTCCCCAAAAGAGGGTGAACGTTTTTAAATAGCTTCAAAAACAACAGATTGACATTGCATGTTTACATGAGATGCATTTCTCTTCCTCCTCTAGCCCCCCCGGTATTTTAATGTTCAGTACTCTCAGGTGTTCCTCGCAAATGGCCTAACTAAACAAAGAGGGGTCCTTGTGGCCTTTCGCAATTCTGTCCCGTTTAGTTGCACTAGACAGATAGCTGACCCAAATGGCAGATATCTTCTCCTTCAGGGTTCCATTCAAGATACTGAGGTCTCCATTATAACCTATTATGCTCCTAATTCCAACCCGCGGCCATTTCCAGTCTGCGCTTTGTTGACAACTCACCAAAAGGGTACTCTCCTCTTGGCAGGAGACTCTAATGTGGCCTTGAATCCCATCCTGGACAGATATCCTTCGGAAAGTGTAGCTGCATTGCCTGACGCCAAAAAACTTTTTCATTCCTTGCAGTCTCATGATCTGGTGGACCTTTGTAGGGAATTCCATTCATTGGGTAAAGACTACACTTATTACTCCCACCCTCCTCATTCTCACTCGAGAATCAATCACATTTTTATGTTACATAAACATCTTCCCCTGGTATGCTCCACATCCATTCTCCCTGCTCCTTGGTTGGACCATGATCCTTTTTTAGTAGTTTGCCTTTCTCTCTTATGTAAGCCCCAATTTTCCTCTTGGGTGATGAATGATTCACTTCTGTCTCTTAAAGACATTCAGGCAGACCTCTTGAACGCTTCTGCAGAATATTTTAGTCTTAATGCTGCATTGGTTTCTTCTCCAGTGACTCTGTGGGAAGCATATAAGACAGTGCTCCACATCATTCAATTAGCTACGAAGCGCAAACGAAAGTGCCAAAAGCTCCAATGTGATCATATGCTACCAAAACCTGATCGTGATCACTCCTCCTGGGCAAACTTTAGACCCATCTCACTCATCAATATAGACATAAAAATCCTTACTAAGATCCTGGCTAATCGTCTAAACTTGTTCCTTCCACGCTTAATCAAAAAAGACCAGGTTGAGTTTGTTTCTCAACGCCAAGCTGGAGATGCCATAAGATTCATCATACAGCTGCAACACATCGTTTCATGGAAACAATGCTTATATCACCTGATGTGAATAAAGCCTTCGATACCTTATCTTGGCCTTAATTAATGGCTGTGCTCCACCATTATAGCTTTGGCCTCTCGTTTCTGCACTGGTTAATAGTGTTTTAGTCCAAGCTAAAATTAAATATTATGGGTTTGAATCCTCCCTTTTTTCTATTGGGGGGGCACTTGCCAAGGATGCCCACTCTCAACGCTCTTGTTCATTTTGGCACTGGAACCTTTAGCGGAGGCAATCTGCTCCAATCCGGATTTAAGAGGTGTAGAAGTCGCGGCATCTGCTCATAAAGTCTCTTTATTTGCGGACGATATTTTGTTGTCCTTAACATGCTCCAGAGTCTCCTTGCTTAACATTATTTCTCCTAGCCTTTGCATCTCTCTCAGGTTTACATGTCAATTCTACCAAGTCCAAAGCCATGTCGGTTAACCTCTCACCCTTTAAATTAGCCACCTTGAAAGATGCTTTCCCGTTTCAGTTGCTTCCCTCTTTGCCTTATCTAGGCATTAGACTCACTCCTGGTTATGATGGATTATATCAGGCTAATTTTCCACCTCTCTTTAAAAAACTAACGGATATGCTTTCTTCTTGGTCGCATCTGCTGTTATCCTGGTTTGGCAGGATAGCAGCAGTCCGCATGTCTTCCAAAATAGCTATATATTTTTCAGGTACTGCCGGTCACAGTCCCCTCGCTTATCCTACGTATTCATCAACGCAAACTTTTGAAATTTATATGGGGTTCTATCCATCCCCGGATTAATAAGAAAGTTCTATATGCCCGCAGGATCAATGGTAGCCCCATTGTCCTATCTTCATGAATCGTACCAATTGCCACTTTGGGCTACCATTGATCTTGTGGACTCTTATCCTACCCCAATATCCTCCTTACCTTGGCTACCTCCTATCCACCGCCCGAATAAGTTGGGGCCCTGTTTAACTCACTCCCTTCGCCTTTCAGGTTCGGTTACGTTTTCAGCAGGTTTGATCTCCCCTCACCTACCCTTACTCCGACTTACCTACTGCCCACTATTTCCTCCTAGCTGCGACATCCCTAAACAATTCTCTTGGTGGACTGATAATGGCTTCATCAATGTTCATTCTTTGTTCACTCCTATGAGAATCCTGACTTTTGAGACCTTCAGATCTTCCCATGATATTCCTCTTTGAGAATACTACAGTTATCTACAAATTAGGCACTTTCTATAGCAATTAATAAAATTCCACCCAACTCCATACACGTTAACCCCTTTCAAAAGCCTCTGTAGGGCCTGGCCTCACTGCTTGGGCTTAATATCACTGGTTTATTCATCAATGATCTCATCTAGAAGACCCCCGGTGCGACCCTACCACTTGCAATGGGAGGCAGACTTAGGAAAACAGCTCGATCCAGAGGACTGGCAGATCATGACAATTGCTCTCTTTAAAAGTTCCAAGAATGTTATCATGCTAGAGAATGCATATAAAGTGTTATATAGATGGTACTATACACCAGCTCGGCTGGCACAATTTATTCCATCCTACTCTCCTCTTTGTTTCTGGGGGTGCTCCCAGGAGGGCACGATGGCACACATTTGGTGGTCTTGCCCCAAGGTATGCAGGCTATGGGTCAGAGTATATGCCCTTCTTGGTAATATTTTTCATACTAACATCAGACGAGATCCCTACAAAGCCCTTACAAGCCGATAGTTGATATGCTTCGTCCAGAACGCCAGTTGGCCCTGCATCTCTTTATTGCAACAAAACTATCTATTGCGAAGGCTTGGAAAACCCCTGTACTTAGCTTTGAAGCCGTCAAGAATCGCATGAACGATATCATGGTCAATGAGAAATTAACCGCATTAACCTTGGACAAACATGATACATTTCTCAAGGTCTGGCAACCTTGGATCTCATGTACCCAACCCCCCAGATTTAACAATCAGCTTCTTTCAATTTGATGACACTCTCTTGCTCACCTCGTCAGACTCCTCCTCTTCTTTCCCCTTATCCTTTCCCAACTCCTTCCCCCCTTTCCCTTTCTTTTCATTTAATTTCTTGGTTTCCATCTCCCTCACTATGAACTTCTTATTTCTAACGCCCACCAAGCTATAGAGCTGGTTTAGGGTGCGGACGGTTCCAATAAAGGTATTCTCCTAAAACTAAAGGGTGCAATCCTTTATAGGGAAATTCAATAGCAATAAGCTTCTATGTTTTGGGACTTTACTTATGAGGCTTGAGCCGTTCTGTTTTACCTTAACTTTACGATATAGCAAAACCTCGAATTCTCCTCTCCAGAAGCTGTTTGACTTTTATAATAATATTACATGGAGCTCGGAACTCTGATAACATTCTTGTTTTATCCCATTGTGGAATCTACCGTACTTTTCTGTTTTTGCTATACAGAATGTAACCACCTCATTGTTTATTTTGTTACTTTTCACTCTACTATGCAAATAAAATCTTTTGTAAAAGAAAAGATCACATTTAGTTGAGGCTAATGTACATGGACATTTGAGCTGAATTTCAGAGTGTCTGTCATGTATTCACATGCATAAGAAGAAAAAGAAAAAAAATACCTGAAATAAAAAAAAGGGAAAAAGAGATAGCATCCAACAGAGTACCTAACTATGGTTGAGTACCGTATTTAAAGTGAACATAGTTTGACATTATTTTTTTAACAACTAGAATGTGAACATTTACTGTGTACAGATGCAACCTGATATACTGTACAAGGGAGGCACCAGTCTGCCCTTGCATTTACCACTTAGTATCTTAGTAACAGTATCAAAATTCCCATCACTGTTCTGTGGAATCTAGGACACTAAGTATGAGAATTGTAACAGACCCAAAACTATCAGCCTTATTAAATGAAGAGTGCAGTAGCCAATAACAGCCAGTTAGAATACACTCTGCAGAGGGCAGACCAGGAGAGGGGTCCTGATTGGTTGCTATGCATTATGACACTTAAAATAGAATTCTTTATTACATAAGTCGAGAAGCATTGAGGTAATTTTACAGAGCCTTCCGACTGCACAGAATGAAAGTAACACACAACAGCAGACATAAGGAGTTTCCCAGCTGTATTTAATGAAAGTGGAAAACCCATTGAATTGTACACAAGTTATGGGGTTAAAGATAAGGAGAAACTGACTGATGACTAACTGTTAAGTTTCATGGCAATTACATTGGTTGTAGCTATTCTAGAATACCTATGTATATGTTTTAAGAACAAATTGACAAGCCCATTATTAAAGTAAAATGATTGCTGTGGACAAATTTGTTGATACCCTTACAGCCATTGAGAAAACTGCTTATTCCTCCAGAAAAGTGATGTAATTAAAATCAGTTGTCTGCTGCATGCCTTTGTTATGTCACAGAAAAAAGCCCCTTTCACACAGGCATTCTGTCTGTCCGTTTTCATTAGTTTCCTGACAGATGAAAAACAGACAGCAATGCATTTCTATTGGCAAACAAATGAAAAGCAGATGTCGTCTGTTTACATCAGTTTTTCGTCCACTTCCGTTCAGGTTCATTTTTTAAACTGAACAAGTCTGCATTTTTGTTCAATTTAAAAAACAGAAGCGGACCTAAATGGATGTAAATGGACAAATGGTCTGCTTTTTCATTCCTTTTTGTATTGGTTGCTAGGAGCTGGCATCCGCCGGCGTCCTAACAACCAATGGCTCATCTCTGCTGTCAGCGGAGATTTCCCACTGACAGCAGAATGTAAACAAAAGATATTGAAAAAAATGCAGAAGACAAGGGGGCAGCGTATGCAATAAGAGGAACAGTGCTTACAGTGAGGGGGCAGTGTGTACATACAGGCTTCCTCATATACTGGCTCTAAATGTTATTGCCGGTTCTGAATGTAATTGCTGGCTCCTTTATTTCTTTTAGAATAAGCTGTCATTTGGCCCCACTGCTGAATTAGAGAAGGGGGCGGGGTCACCTGGTGACATCACCGGATGGCCCCACCCCTTTGTTTACTTTAGCAGCGGGCCAAATGACAGCTCCTTCTAAAGTAAACAAAGGAACTGGCAATTGCATTTAGAGCCAGCAAGTGAGGGAGCTTGTATGCAAACACTGCCCCCTCCACCTCTACCCCCACATACGCACGCATACATACAAAGCGCATGCTTTCAGGTGCCTACCTATAAAAACCATGATTATGCTACACATGTTACATATCACCACACCTGCCAGAGTGAGTTCAATAATTTTAGCACCAGAGCTCCTGGGTAATGCTAAACTGATGACCTGTAGGGGCTTTTAAAGCATTGCCTATAGAAAATATAGGCTATTGAAGTTTGTTTGCTGTTTCACAGGCACACACACTTTTAATGCTTGATATGTTGGGTATCTATTTACTCGGTGCAACTTCATCTTTTATATTTTACCAAAAAACTGGGTAGTGTATTGCGTTTGTGTGCCCTAAAATAGTGTATTTTTTACTAAAATTTTGCATTTCATAAATCGTTGCGCTAATAATATGTAACATAAAAAAAATGGAACTACCACAAATTTATTCTCTAGGGTGTCTGCTTTCAGAAAATGTATAATATTTGGGGGTTTTAAGTAATCTTTAGGCCTAAAATAAATTTTTAATTGTGTAAAAAAAAAATTTAAAAAATGGAAAAATGGCTCCAGGGTTTAAGTGGTTAAGGACTCCAGCTAGTGGATGTAAAAAAACGAATGAAAACGTATGTAAATTTATGAAAAACCGATGTAAACTGAATCCGCTTTTTCTTTGAAAAAATATGACTGAATGGATGACGCCTATGTGAAAGGACCCTACTGCAAGGAGACTGTGACAATAAGATAAACTACTGCTTATTCTACAAGAAATTCTAAAATGGCTTGAAAGGATTTTTTGGAACCACTAAAAAAATTATAACTAATTAGATCATGGTGATATTTCAAACTGTTTTCTGTAATTAATAACGTAATTTTGTAATCAGTCCGTGGGTCTACCTTATTTAATGGAGAAATTTGTCATTCTGTTGAGTGGTATCATCGTATGCAGCACAATGAACATGGACTAGAGAAAGAAAAGGAGAGAGTTGTCTGAAAAAAAAATGATCAGAAAAAATGTATAAACCAGCATGTCATAGGTAAAGGCTATAAGACCATCCCCAAACACTTTGATGCTCCTGTGACTACAGCTGCAAATACTGTGTAGCGCTACCCCTGAAGGAGCCACTAGTTAAGATGGTTCCTCTGTTGTTGGCCTAGACCTTCTCAAAGACCTCAGTTTCTCTGACACACCAGGCTGAGTACACCAACACACAATTTCATAGAGAAATCACAGTGACATTAACATGGTAATACTAATATGCTAGTTTAAAGAACACAAGCACCGACCAATTAGTAAAGAAAACTAAATATATTGTCCTAAAATAAAGTGGGTAAAGGCAGACAGAGATAAGGGGGAAATGAATAGGAATGGTAGTAATACACTCAAAATACAGGATAATTACAAGTAACTGGGCAGCCAGAAACAGATAGTATAAACCGCCAGAGGGTACCGAAGAGTTTTTCCCGGACACTGGAGAGTAACTACCAGACATATGTACCAATATTATACTGCAAGAAAATATGTTTATGTTAATTGTCTTTGTGTGTTTTTGTCAGGTCACCTGAGACCAGGTGACAGATGCACTCCGTGGAAGTCAGGAGTGCACCGCTAAGGTAGTGGACCCTAGGACTGACTGCTGCGGATTGAACCCTGGGAGGTTCAGGCAGCAGGTCTACTGGATCACTAACACAGATCCCACTGGGAGCTAGAGCATAGATTCCCCAGGGCGCAGAGTCTAAGAACCAGCAGGTGTTCACCAGAGAATCTAGTGGTGAGGATGGACTGCGCTGCAGTCTGGCTTCAGGTCCGCGGCCCCCAGGGGCTCACAGGTCACGGTAGACTACAGGAGAAGAGGTAGGAGGCAGCAGGCTGGAACAACAAGGAAAGTAAGGGATAAGCCAAATGTCGGGGCGACTAGCAGACAAAGATAAACATAACACGCCAAAGGTCAGGGTCACAAGCAGACAGGGATAGTCGAGAACAGGCCAAGGTCAGTAACTGGAATCAGAAGTAGGAAACACAGCAAGTACACACGAAAGCTAACACACAATGGTTGATCAGCAAGGTTGGCTTGCAATGCACAGGTTAATATAGTGTTCTTAATTAGAGGCTGAGGTGGAACTATGCTGAGAGAAGATTATATAAGCAGTCAGGTGAGGGTGGCTGGCCTCTAAAGGTGAACACGTGGAGGAGGTAAGCCGACAGACAAAGATTACTGCATAACCATGACAGTTACTTTTATTAATCATCATATGTGATTGATGATTTTTTATCTTATATTTTCCAATAAATACCAATTTTATATACTTTTTTGTGTTGTTGCCATTTAAAGTCCCACTTAAGGGGTAGTCATTTTTTCTTTTTTAACACTAACGAGTCACATGACACCGGGGAGGGAAAATGGCTTATTGGGCCCAATTTGGACATTTTCCCTTAGAGGTGTACTCACTTTTGTTACCAGCGGTTTAGGCATCAATTGCTGTGTGTTGAGTTATTTTTAGGGGACAGCAAATTTACATTGCAATACAAGCTGCACGCTCACTACTTTACATTGTAGCAAAGTATTATTTCTTCAGTATTGTCACATGAAAAGATATAACAAAATATTCTCAAAAATGCGAGGGTGTACTCACTTTTCTGAGATACTGTGTATATATATATATATATATATATATATATATATATATATATATATATATATATATATATATAAAACTACCCTCAAATAAATGTAAAAAAAAACATTTTAAAATGTAGGGCAGTGGACGGTGTCAGTAGAGCAGTGGACGGTGTCAGTAGGGCAGTGGACGGTGTCAGTAGGGCAGTGGATGGTGTTGGTAGGGCAGTAGACGGTGTTGGTAGAGCAATGGACGTGTCAGTAGGGCAGTGGATGGTGTCAGTAGTATTTTTTTTTTACTTAATTTTTACAATTGTATTTTTTTAAATAATTTTTTACTATGTTCTTAAGGAGCGCCATTGGGGGGCTCTGGTGAAACATCAGCAGGGGGAATCTGTGTCACACAGGTTTAGGGTGTGCCCAGGCACATCCGTCACACCCCCTGCACACATCTATGATGATCATGCACTCAAGGCTGCAGAAACCTTGTAAACAGACCAGCTGAGAAGAGCAAGCAGGATTTAAGCTAAATCAGCACCAATCAAATATTTATCATTCATCAACTGACAAAGAAAAGGTGTGAAAAGGGAACCATCATTGTCTTCGTAGACTTTAAATTTACATTTGACTGTGTTCACTGATACTCTGCAGAATAAGAAATTTAGGTGTGTTCACCTACAAATTTTGGAGGTCAAGTGTTTAGTGAGCATCACAGTGCTACCCCCCCCCCCCCCACTTAAAGGGAACTGTGAGTAAAGCACAACTGTGTTTCCATAACACACTTATTAAAGTTAAACTTTATTTAAACAGAAGGAAATATAAAGTCTTGGTAGAAGTCTTAGGTGTGTGAGACTTGGGCCTTTTTTGTGGGGTAGGAGAACCTTTCCCCAGGAGCGAGATTAATGAATTTGTCCAGGTGTTCATTATCAAAGGATGTGTACAAGATGTTTCTTACAAGAATGTAGAACAGACCAAGCTTTTTAGCCACAAAATCCTGTGACAGAGATAAGAGAGATTCTTGGGATTTGTCAAATGACATCATCAACAAAAACCAATATGGCTGAAGGCATTAGCCGTAATTGTTTTAAGAGAGCAGGGTCTTCAAAGACAAATCCTGGTCACTGTTCATCCTTTTCGACTAGTTAGCAATAGTCTGGCAAATAAACATGGCAGCAATTGTTGACTGCAGGGTTGGACCTACAAGTGGAAATAAAGCCTTTAAAATGGCTTCAAAACACATACAGGTATCTATAAAATCCCTAAAAGGGGGAACATCCTTAAAGGTAACTGTAAGGTGTTTATTGAGAACTAAAATGACAGGATCCACTATCGGAGGAGAAAATCTTATTTTAAATTACAAATAATAAACATCAGCAAAAAGCGTAACAGGAATGTAGACCTTTTCAGAGCATAGCTAATCCTCATAAATTGTACAATCAATCTGTTCATGTATGGGAAAAGTCTTTTAAGACTTGACCAGTCTCTTAATACCCATATGGGTCTCTTTGGAGAATCAGGTGTGAACACTGCACCAATCGGTGTGTGGAAAGCTTTTGGTGCAAAGCCATGGCTTGTAACTTATAAGCTTCAGGGGATGGAAAATATTCTGCTGTACCTCCATTACAAAATCCCCAGTACTTTCTTGCATATATTCAAATAAGGGAGGTTCCACCCCTGATTCCTGATTAGGTGGAGAAGAGGACCTCTGGAAACTGAATGTTCTAAAAGCGCTTACAATTTTCAAAGAATTCAGATATAGTGGCAGAGAAGATTTATTTTTTCACCGTGGCTGCATGCTGCATGGTGTGCACCTGAGCAATAGCCAGAGTCAGAGTCAAGGGAATAGCCATCACCCTGAGTGGTGTTCTATGTCTATTGTAGGCTGTTTGCAGAATGTATGCTATCAGACCCCTTTGTCCCAGTTCCCTTGTGCCTGTGATCTGTATTTGCTAGTGAAGGGATCTGCAGTGGGGTACTTTCAGTTCAGGAGTGTGGAATGGATGAGATTTTGCATGTTTCTGTGGCTGTCTCTGTAGAAGATGGCAGAGGAAGTGCAGCCACAAGCGTGTGTTTTTGGCAGGCCTTGTGATTTACTATGGATCTACACAGGGGGACTTATTTATTTATTTTTTTAATAAGGGATTTATCAAAAACTGTCTAAGGTCTTTTTTTACACTACATTTTTTTTTGGTGAATGAGTAGGGGTACTATGTGAGTTGGGATCTGGGTGCCTCCTTGTTAAAGGGGGCTTTCAGATTTCAATAAGCCCCCCACCACCAGCCAGGGTTGTGAGAAAGAGGCCCTTGTCCCCATCAACATGGGGACAAGGTGCTTTGAGGGGGAGAGCTCCCCTGCCCTAAAGCACCCCCCATGTTAAGGGCATGTGGCCTGAAATGGTTCAGAAGGGGGGCGCTCGCTCATCCCCTCCATTTCCTGACCTGCCAGACTGCATGCTCGGATAAGGGTCTCGGTCTGGTATGGATTTTAGAGGGGGGGTCCACACCATTTTTTTTTTTAAATTGTCATTGGGGTTCCCCTCAAAATCCATACCAGGCCCTGGTATGGATTGGGGGGGGGGGCATTATGTTTTTTTTCTTCATTTTTATCGCCAGCATTTTTGAATTTTTTTTTTCATTCCGCTGTCAGCGGGGACAGCTGATGACTGTGTTTGAGAAATGCTTCAAATGTGCATTGTGTTAAAGGCTCCCGAAGTGCAGCAAACGCACCAAAAACTGCAGTAACGCACCATGCTATGCTCCAAAAAACTCTGGAGCTTCTCTGGGGCGATTGTCTCATGTAGGACAGCCCATTCAAGTGAAAGGGCTGCCCTATGCATGTTGAGTGAAAACGCTCCAAAACACCCAAAGAAAGAGGCATGTGGGAATGTGAGTTTTCACTATGTGGAAATGTGAAGGAGGCCTTACAACTGAATGTCTTGTTCCACTTCCCCCTATGTACTTGTATACTATGCCATCTGATCATACAATCTCTGTACAATGTCCTTTAGATTTACCAGAACTATGGAAAAGGATGACCCACCTGACCAATCCATTTGGTTTTTATCAAATCAGGCAGGCCCTTGTACTAAAATATAAAATTGTGTCACCGGCACAAAAATTAACCAAAGATATTGATAAAAAAATTAAGATATGATCTGCTACAGTTAAGAAGTCCTATGCCATAGCTTAGGAAACAATATAAGTCTGAAATGTAACTGCGCTGATCCAAAAGTGCTAGTGCAATGTTACCACTAAAGCGGTGTCCTTGCTGTGTGTACAAACCTTAAAACTAAAAAACTAAAAAGGTATAAAGTGCAACGTGCCAATAGATCAATATATAGTGCAAATTGTCAAGTGCCAAATGTCGAAACCACAGAAGTATTTTACAATAGTCCCCAAAGTCCACTTCTGTTTGTCTTATAAATTCCATGTACATATTTTGCATCAATTCACATCCATGCTCTATAAAAAGGACTTTTCACCAATTTGTGTGCCACCACCACCTTCTGAAATGGGCACTCACCAGTACCTAGAAAAAGTTTTGCCTTTGGTTTATATTGGGATAACCACTCCACTATCCTGGCATTCCTCCAGCTAGGTTGCCACTAGTTACTCCTCATGTCTCCATGCCAGTATTGGTATCTCATAAGAACTAAACATCCATCATTGCGCAACATACTTATATAAAATTTATTTTAACCAATAAGATAACATCCAAAATGTATAAAATGTGCACTCACAATTAAGGTGCCTTTGGACCGACACTGAGTTTTTCCAGCAGTGTGTTTTAGGGTTTAGCTCAACTGCTTCATTTCCCGGGATTGGCGTGCGTTCCAAGCCTCAATCTGGTGCGGGTATGGGATAGGAAGTGACGCCAGCGATTACCCCCAAGCCGAGGCTGGCGTCACTTCTTGTCCCATACCCGCACCAGATCGAGGCTACACACAACATAGAGGAGAGCTAGGCTCTGACAGATCCGTCTCTACACAGTGGGGGGGAGATGGACCTGTCACCCGCCTGCTTAGCGGGGATCAATGGAGCATTCCCCCGCCCCTGTGAAAGGACCCGTAGTCTGTCCAGGAAGTAAGGCAGAAGTAATCGAGCAGTGTTTTTAAACAGCTATGAAGTCAGTGAGCTAATTGTGTGTAGAATAAACGGAAAGCTGTTTTATTTTTGCAAAAGAAGTACATTAATGCTATATTGGTACATAGGGGAGCTGGAATTTAGAAAAAAAAGGCAAACTTAGCCTTCGGTTACATCTTACGTCTTTGGTTTAGGCATATCATATAACTGTTTAAAAGATGTGTCTTGATTTCTATGACTAGGGATTCATCTGTAATTCTAAAGTAATACTGTCTGTATTGTCCTGTCCAAAAAAATAAATAAATAAATATATATATATATAATTCCTAAAGCATCACTGGGAGGTCAGAAATGGGATTTTCTGGAGATTCACATGTAATCAGCACTGTAAGAAAGATGGCGTTTATGGTCGCCTTAGGACGCCCACTTTCTCTTCCCACTACTGCATTATGTTTTATAGTCTGAGGTGAGAATTACCACTGTGTGAATCATCCAAACCAGAACGTTGTTGATGCTTTCAAAGAAACGTGACCAATGCTCACTGAGAGGTGTCCTGACATAGGAACTAGTACAGGAATTTCAGAGGATGTTTTGTGGGAGGAAGAAACTACACTGACTTCGTCAGCACCAAATTTCAGGCAAAGGAACAATTGAAGTAACTGAGGAAACACTGTGAGTGAATTGTGGGTTAAAGATCATAGAACATTGCATATCCTTAAAACTTTGAAATAGTTTCACTGATACTTTTTCAGAGACTTCTTTCCTTTATCAGAAAATTTAATCAAACCATCGCCACCTTTATTTTCTAACCACATTGAAATTCACTGGTGATCCGCACACCTGTTTGTAGTAAAAACTTAAAAGAAAAGTGTTTTATTATTATTGCAGTGTTTTCATTGAACAGTAGTTGCAGTAATTTAACTTATTTTCCTATTTTTGGTATTGTAATTATTGTAGATATCTGTAGATTACACACAGGAGGGAGATTTAATTAGCTACTGTAATAACTCACAAACTGTTGAATGGTGCTGACAGATACAGTGGGGGAATTCAATACTAAGACACATTTGAGGCAGTATGTTCATGAAAGTATTGTGACAGTTTTGTTTCCATTTTGACACATATGACACATTCATCAGAATCATGTACAGTGAGGGAAAAAAGTATTTGATCCCCTGCTAATTTTATTCATTTGCCCACTGACAAAGAAATGATCAGTCTATAATTTTAATGGTAGGTTTATTTTAACAGTGAGAGACAGAATAACAACAAAAATAAATTGATTTGCATTTTAATGAGTTAAATAAGTATTTGACCCCTTCGCAAAACATGACTCAGTACTTAGTGGCAAAACTCAATCAGAGAGGTGAGACGTTTCTTGTAGTTGGCCACCAGGTTTGCACGCATTTCAGGAGGGATTTTGTCCCACTCCTCTTTGCAGATCCTCTCCAAGTCAATAAGGTTTCGAGGCTGACATTTCGTAACTGGAATTCATGCCTGAATACCCATGCCTGAATACCCATCCACAACCCATTTTCAATGCCCTGGCTGAGGGAAGGAGATTCTCACCCAAGATTTCACAGTACATAGCCCTGTCCGTCATCCCTTTGATGCGGTGAAGTTGTCCTGTCCCCTTAGCAGAAAAACACTCCCAAAGCTTAATGTTTCTACCTCCATGTTTGATGGTGGGGATGGTATTCTTGGGATCATAGGCAGCATTCCTCCTCCTCCAAACACGGAGAGTTGAGTTGATGCCAAAGAGCTCAATTTTGGTCTCATCTGACCACAACACTTTCACCCAGTTCTCCTCTGAATCATTCAGATGTTCATTAACAAACTTCAGATGGGTCTGTACTTCACGGTGTAGTGTGTTACCAGTTGTTTTCTTGATGATTATGGTCCCAGCTGCCTTGAGATCATTGACAAGTTTCTCCCGTGTAGTTCTGGGCTGATTCCTCACCGTTCTCATGATCATTAAACTCCGTAAGGTGAGATCTTACATGGAGCTCCAGATCGAGGGAGATTGACAGTTATTTTGTGTTTCTTCCATTTGCGAATAATCTCACCAACTGTTGTCACCTTCTCACCAAGCTGCTTGGTGTTGGTCTTGAACCCTATTCCAGCCTTGTGTAGGTCTACAATCTTGTCCATGACATCCTTGGGCAGCTCTTTGGTCTTGGTCACGGTGGAGAGATTGGAATCTGATTGATTTCTTCTGTGGATGCTGGGGAATGGTCAGACCCTCTATCAAGTTTTAATTTCTGTTCTTCTCCAGAAAGAATAATTTCAGTGCTCGCAACCTTTCTTCATAAATAATATCCTCCAGACCCTTTATTAGCTATGTTGCCCTTCTTTGTACTCGCTCAATTTCCAGCACATCCTTTCTGAGGACTGGTGCCCAGAACTGGACAGCATACTCCAGGTGAGACCAGATCAAAGTCTTGTAGAGTGGGAGAATTATTACCATATTTATCGGCGTATAACACGCACCCCAAGTTTAGGAGGGAATTTTAAGGAAAAAAAAACTTTTAGGAGGGAAGTTTAAGGGAAAAAAACTTACATTTAAATGCCCATCATTGCAGCCTTCTCAGTGCAGCCATGTCAGTGCAGCCATGTCAGTGCAGCCTTCCCCAGTGTCCATTGCAGCCTTGCCCCAGTGCAGCCTTGCCCCAGTGAAGCCTTGCAGCTCACAGTTTGAAAATCCTGTGATCCCCTGCGATCCTGAGCTTCAAAATCGCCGACCGCAATTTGAAAATGGCGCCGCCGGCGCCGAAATACACAGAGCCGGTCCTCGGCTCCTCTCGGCGGCTCTCGTTCACTTTCGGCTCCACTCGTAGTCCCGCCCGGGATGGGCGTGACTGTAAGCGGAGCTATCCGAACCTAGCCGAATACACTCGGCTAGGTTCGGGCGGCGCTCGAGTGAAGCCGAAAGTGGCCGAGAAGAGCCGAGGACCGGCTCTGTGTATTTCGGCGCCGGCGGCGCCATTTTCAAATCGCGGTCGGCGATTTTGAAGCTCAGGATCGCAGGGGATCGGCGTATAACACACACCCGCGATTTTCCCCTGATTTTAAGGGGAAAAAAAGTGCGTGTTATACGCTGATAAATAAGGTACTTTATCCCTGGAGTTAATCCCTTTTTTTTAGATGGCAGCTCACCTCCTCATAGAAGGTTAATAGATTGGTTTGGCAAGAACGATTCTTCATGAATCCATGCTGATTACTGATAATAATAATGCTTTCATTACTAAAATCTTGTATATAGTCCCTTATCATCCCCTCCAAGAGCTTGCATACTACTGATGTTAGGCTAATTGGTCTGTAATTCCCAGGGGTGTATTTTGTCCCTTTTTAAAATATTGGTGCTACATTGGCTTTTCTCCAATCAGCTGGTACCATTCCAGTCAGTAGACCGTCAGTAATAATTAGGAACAATGGTCTGGCAATTACTTGACTGAGTTCCCTAAGTACCCTCAGGTGCAAGCCATCTGGTCCCATTGATTTAACAATGTTACGTTTCCCAAGTCTATTTCTAATTCTGTCCTCTGTTAGCCATGAGGGTGCTTCCTGTGATGTGTCATGAGGACAAACACTGCAGTTTTGGTTACTGAAGCCCCCCGATTCCCTCGTGAAGACTGAGGAGAAGAATAAATTCAATACCTTCGCCATCTCCCCATCCTTTATAACCAAATGTCCTTCCTCATTCTTTATGGGACCAATATGGTCTGTCCTCCCTTTATTACTGTTTATATACTTAAAGAATTTCTTGGGATTTTTTTCTCTCCTCCGCTATGTGTCTTGCGTGTTCTATCTTAGCCACCCTAATTGCACCCCTACATATCTTGTTGCATTCTTTGTAAAGTCTGAATGCTGATGATGATCCCTTAGCCTTGTATTGTTTGAAGGCCTTCTCCTTTGCTTTTATATGCATTTTTACATTAGAGTTAAGCCATCCAGGACTTTTGTTCGCTCTTTTAAATTTATTTCCCAATGGGATGAACTGGCTAATGCCCTTATTTAATATGCTCTTAAAGCAAACCCATCTCTCCTCCGTGTTTTTTGTTTCTAAGATTTTATCCCAATTTGTATCTTCTAGCAAGGTTCATAGTTTAGGAAAGTTGGCTCTTTTGAAATTCAGTGTCTTTGTGTTCCCCATTTGTGTGATTTATACTAAAGCCAATTGACCTGTGATCGCTGTTTCCTAAACCGCTCCGTATTTCCACATTGGTGATCAGGTCTGTATTGTTGGTAATCAGTGGATCTAGTAACATCTTGTTTCTAGTTGGTGCGTCTACCATCTGACCCATGAAATTGTCCTGCAAGACATTTAGGAACTGGTGAGCCTTAGACGAATGCGTGGTTCCCTCCGCCCAGTCTATGTCTGGATAATTAAAATTCCCCATTATGATAACACTTTCCATCCTTGCTGCTAATCCAAATTGTGATAGGAGGTTTGTCTCATCCTCCTCCCTCAGGTTAGGGGCCTATAGCATACTCCCAGTATTATTTTTCCCTTAGCTTCATCCCTTTGGAGCTCTACCCATAAGGATTCCACCTCCTCCCTAGCTCCCTTATTGATGTCATCTCTCACATTCACTTGTACTTTGATCTTGATATATAGGCATATCCCTCCCCCTTTTTTACCCTCTCTATCCCTGCAATAAAGGGAATACCCTTGAATGGTTGCCAGCCAATCATGAGAGCTGTTGAACCAGGTCTCTGAAATTCCCACAAAATCTAAATCCTCCTCCTTCAACAGGATCTCTAGCTCACCCATCTTGTCCTCCAGGCTCCTGGCATTGGTGAACATGCCATTTAGTTTAGACTGGTCGCATACTGTCCTCTTATTGGGTGTTCCGAGATTGCAAATAGGACTTGTTACTATACTTACCTTGGGTTTATGTGCTTTAGTCAACCTACCACTAATGTCCCCAATACTACCCTCTGGAATATGTTCATTGCTGGCTATCTCTACCACTGGACCCTCCCCCCATTGCCTAGTTTAAAAACCCCTCTAACTTTTTGGTCATCTTCACTCCCAGCAGATCTGCACCCTCCTAATTTAGGTGTAGTGACAGAACCGACTGAGAAGTTGGAACCCAAACCCCTCCTTACTACACCAGCTCCTCAGCCACTTGTTTACTTCCCTAATCTCCCTCTGCCTTTCTGGTGTGGCTCGAGGTGCCGCTAGTATTCCTGAGAATACTACCTCGGAGGTCCTTTTCCTCAATTTAGCTAAGTCCCTAAACTCGTTCTTTAGGACACTCCATCTGCCTCTGACTTTGTCATTGGTGCCAACGTGCACCATGACAGCCGGGTCTTCCCCATCCCTTCCCAGTAATCTGTCCACCAAGTCCGTGATGTGCTGAACACGAGCGCCCGATAGACAGCATACAGTTTGGCGCTTCAGGTCTTTGTCAGAGATTGCCCTCTCTGTCCTTCATAGCTCTCACAGCAAAACATGTGTCTAGATTGGAAGATTTCCCCTTCTATTCCTGTTTGGTGATAACATTATTTTTTTTAAATTTAATCTGAATATGATTAGATAACTGAAGTTAATAATCACATAATTTATTGATTATTATTTATATATCTATTATTCCTAACTCCTTTAGTAAATCTGCCCCATTATTTTAGTCTATAATTGGGAAGGCTGGATGACTTGGCATGTGATGCAGGCAACCACTAGAGGGAGAATATACAAATCTAAACACTAAACACACCACTGGTAATATGGTACAGTAATTATGGAAAATGTGAAAATCACATCAAAAATTACTTTAATGTAAACATATAAAACAAACAAACTAATTGTGAAAATCTAATCTATTTTCCATTTGAAGATTTTTTAAACGTTTTAAATAATCTTAATTTTGTAGAAAGCTCTAAAATGCAATATATTGCAGACTACCAGTCTGTAATAGATTACCAATCTGTGGTGACTTTAATCATTTCCTTTATTCATGTGTAGCCGGGTGCCGCCGGCTGTGTGAACGCCTGCACCCACTTGTCCCCCCCCCTGCTGCCAGTAGAGAGAAAGTGGGTTGCGGGTGTTAATGCAGACTCTCCTCTCGGCTATGCGCATGTCTGTGCCAGCTCGATTCAATTACCACTGCATGCCACTGTGGGATGTACAGAGTGGCTGTGCAGAGCTAGGACTCTGAATCTCTGGATCTCTGTGAGAGTGGCTCCGGATCTGTGTGATTTCCCGCTCACTCTTTTCTCCCCTCCCTCCTGGCTGTCAGAATGAATCCAATCAGATGGTGGAGAGCAGGAGAGCAAGAGCAAATAGGAATATCAAAGAGGTATTGCTGTGTAGGTGCCTTGGATTTTGGGGATTTTAGTACTTAAAGGGGCTCTGCGTCATACTTAATAATGAAGGCCAACAGGCTGTGGACTGTAATTTCCACAAGTCGCTGCACCCGGGGGAGGAGAGCTCCACCATTTTCCTGGGCAAACTGATCCAGTTGGGAGCCAGTCTAGAGAGGAAAGTGAAGGGTACAGACCAATTGTCAGGTTATGTACTCTACATTTGAGAACCCAGAGCAAAGGACAGCTTGAGAGAGAGAGAGGGAGTTGTTGAGTTTTCAGTACCAGAACCTGAGAGACTGCACCCTATGTGAGGATCCAGGCCGCCAGACTGAGCCTTCGAGGCCCTGACTTGTGGAACTTGCTGACTGCCAAACCATTGGGACATGACTAGTTGCTTGCCAGGAGTGGTGAGCTGAACTAGCGTCTTAAACTCTTGCCACACATAGTTAATGCCATTGAGACTGCTCTACATTCACCACTAACACTCTTAAAGGGACAGTGCACCCCCTAAAGAAGGGCCCGACCAAAAGCCAGCTATTAGGTACCAAGTACTTTTTGCTACCTTCAAGGGGTCAGTATCCTTTCAGAGCCTGGAGCAGTTCTGCTATGTCAGCTGACAGCAAGCTATAGCCCAGTGTCAATTGACTCCAGGTCACAGGAGAGCAAAAGTAAGTGCTCCTTTGTGACCCACAAAAGAAGTATGGCCAGAAAATCTTTGGCTATACTTGTCTTTTAAAAATCAAACACTGTTTTCAGTTTTAACAGCTATCTTCTGTTAACTACAAAACAGCTCCCTGTTTGATAACAATGAGTTCTGGGGAGAATATGGAAGTGGAACTGAACACAATGCCAATTTAAATTTTCCCAAAAAATCTAAAGTTGGTAAGAAGACTGTCAGATTAAAACTCCCTGTATGTGCTAAGCAGTCATGGAAGTTAACCCATTTGAAAAAAAAGCAGCTAAGTTTGAATGAATGGAGAAGCATCATCAACATTAATTAGTCCAGGTTCTTTAAAGGACTTCTGATAAGACCCTTTCATAAATGGTCTGGTGTGCAATTTAGGAATGCTGGGTACCGTCCAGTATCTAACAGTCATGGATATAAGTAGAAGGAACTGGCAAATTCCCCTAGCAGCTGATGCTCAGAATAAATCAGCCTTAATCACCTAATTTGGATAGAAATACATGGTCATTTAGCATGATAGACATGGAAGTCAACTTGTAGAGCATTGTAAATGACCTGCTGGAATGGTTGGGAGCATTCTTAGTTGCTTAAATGGATGACATTGCAGTGTTCAGTTCTACTTGGGAAGAATACATTACACACGTCACATGTCCTGGACACACTGTCCAGGACATGCTAATCTGACAGTTAAACCAAGTATGTGTATTGCTGACCATAGTTAGAAAATCATTCGAAAAAAACAGTCAGATTTGTAAAGTTCTGTCGAACGTGTATGTGAACTCTGTCGGAACTCCGTCAGAAAAACCTTCAGAGTTTATTCCGACTGAAAAAACAGTCGTGTGTTCAGCACATTAGTCTGCAGCACTCTTACTGGAAACTCAGCTCTCCTTACCAGGGACGATTCATCAAGGTGGATGTGTCATGTAAGAATACAAGGGGATACTCTTCCCTGCATGTAGTGTGAGTCTCACACTACATGCAGGGAAGAGTATCCCCCTGTATTCTTACATGAGTATCCCCTTGTATTCTTACATGACACATCCACCTCATTGAATCGTCCCTGGTAAGGAGAGCTGAGTTTCCAGTAAGAGTGCTGCAGACTTACAGTTGGAAGAAATCTATAGGCCCAGTTAATACTTACCTCTGGTAAGCAGATCTACAAAGGGGTGTGCACAAGATGGATTGGTAGGGTGTAGCAGCTATTGATTCACGGAATAAGATCTCTTTTGGATCAGAAGCATACTACAATGCCTTGATTATATGTATTTCACTTCATTGAACTGTCACTAGGAGGAGTGGGTTTTTCACACCACTTTATTTATGCTAATTGATAGTAGATTGACAGACATTTCTGTGAATGCTGCCACTCATGGCTTATGTATGATGTTACTAAACATGAGAGGAGTTCTTTACTGCATTATATGAGATATCATATTGTTGAACATTTTTTGTTATTCATATAGAGCGCTGTTAATGCTTTGTTTATATAACTAGGCATATATTTTTATACTGATCACTGTAAACTGTAATGTTGACAGTATCACTGATCACTGTAATGTTGGTGATGTCAGTGGCAGTTAGTTAGTTCCCCCCCGCATCAGTTAGTGTCAGATTGCCCATTGCACTTCATTACTAGTATAAAAAGATTAAATGTAGCTGAATACATTTTGGCCAAAATGTATTAAGAGTTATTTTTATGTGATATGTTTTATAGTAGAAAGTGTAAAATATGTTTTTTTTTTTAAATTGTTGGTCTTTTTCAGTTTATATAATAAAAAAAAAAATTGCAACGGTGATTAAATTCCTACCAAAATAAAACTCTGTTTGTGTGAAAAAGATATATACATTTTGTTTGGGTACAGCATTGAATGACCACGCAATTGTCAGTTAAAGTAGCGCAGTTCCAAATAGCAAAATATGGCCTGGTTGTGAAGGGGGTAAAACCTTTTGTAGCTGAAGTAGTTAATACAATTACATACAATACATTCAATGTACAAAAAACTGAAAAAAAAAAATGTACAAACTGATATTTTATCAGCAAAGGGCTCAACAGGAGTCCTGGTGGAATTGTGCACATATACCTGGGTATATACAGTATAATTATTTATAGAAATACCTCCCTAATGAATATTGCAGCAAAATCCCATTGAAGTGAAAAAATGCGGCATCTGTCTTAGTGTTGGGAACCTGAGGACAAGATTTGCAGTAATGAGGAGACCCTCCAGCTGTTACCCAAGCAACTGGGAAAACAGTCCTAGTTATCTGGAAATGTGCATATGAGATAGTAATAGGACTTGCATAATGATCTCTTCTGGTCTGGTAGTAGTAGCATAGACAGGACATGTGACTGAGACCTTCTCTCTCTCCACTTCCTCCTTCCAAGATTTTTTCCCAACAACCTCAGAGTCAGGAAGTGACATACATATTTGTACATTACAGTGTGATACTAGCAGCTGACAGTAGAGGGCAGGGGATCCCTACACCATGAAGCAAAAGGGTACGTCATTATTGGGAAATTTGAAATTTGTGTGCAACTATAGTGCCTTAGACAAACCCCTATGAATTAAAAAAAAAAACATAGAGGTGCTGGGACTTGGATGCAAGTTCATAAGATTGTAGCGTGAGGACAAAAACATTGGGAGAGCTCACTAGCTCAGGTTAGGCTGCTCACAGGCAGGGCTATCCTCTAGTGGGTACCCAGCAGGCTTCTAAAAAAAAAGCCAGGGGCCAATAGAAAGAGTGCCAAACCAAAGGAAAAAGCATACAAGTTAATTTATTGGTATACATAACCCCCTTCATCGGGGCTTCAGGTAGAATAAGAGACTTGAATAGACTCAAAATAGGGCTTTCCTGTATGAATCTATATAGGGAAGTATTGCAGCTTCTGCAAAACCTACATTATTTAAAGGCCCAAGGGAGATAAGAAAAATGTGTTCTCTTGTCTTGTCTTAAATGCTCACACAGATGCTGCTGGCCAGTAATTCTCCTAATCCAACAATTAGCTTCCCTGCATAGATTTACACAGGAAAGACCTATTTTGATTCCATTCCAGTCTTTTATTTTAACTGAAACCCTGATGAAGGGATAGTTTTTGCTGACCCCCAAATCACGTTGGCTGTTTTTTAGTGTAAACCAATTATTTAATTTGGACTCTTTTATCTTTTGGTCTGATGCTTTCATGCTTTTTTTTTGTTTTTTTTAGCCAAGCCCTAGACTGACTTAAAGCGGAGATCCACCCAAAAAATGGAACTTCCGCTTTAAGGGAGGTGACCCCCTGACATGCCACATTTGGCATGTCATTTTTTGGGAGGGGGGCCTGCTCCCACTTCCTCCCAGCGCACCGCGCCACCGGAAGGGAGATTACCTCTCCTCCCTCCCTCTCGGCAATCGTCTGGGACATGTCACAGGTCCTAGATGATTGCCCGGCCAGTCACGGCGCGCGACGCAGCTCGCACATGCGCAGTGGGTGCCTGGCTGTGAAGCCACAGCAGGGCGCCCGCAGTTACAATGCCGGCGCCGCAGAAAGGAGGGGGAGACGAATGGGGCTTTGTTCCCCCACATCGCTGGACCGTGGGACAGGTAAGTGTCCGATTATTAAAAGTCAGCAACTGCAGTATTTGTAGCTGCTGACTTTTAATTTTTTTTTGCATGAAGGTATAAAACCTTCTGTGAACTGTTCCACTTACAGCCCCCCTAATACTCACATGAGCCCCTCTCGATCCAGTGATGTGCACAAGAGCCTTGGTTGTCCAGGGACTCCCTCTAATCACTGGCTAAGACAACAGTGAGAGCAATTGGCTCCCAATGCTGTCAATCACAGAGAGGGTGGGGCTGAGCCACGGCTCTATGTGTCTTTTGGATGCATAGAGCAGGGCGCAAGAGCGAGCACGCACCAATGCCTCCATAGCAAGCAGCTTCCTATGGGGGGCACTTGTCAAGGGGGAGGAGCCAGGAGCACCAGCGGGGGACCCAAAAAGCGGCGGATCAGGACTGCTCTGTGCAAAACCACTGCACAGAGCAGGTAAGTATGACATGTTTGGTTTTTTTTTTAGTTTTTTAAAGCCCAACCTATAATACCACTTTAAAGTGGTTGTAAATCCTTTACAACCACTTTTTACTACAGGTAAGCCTATAATAAAGCTTACCTGTAGCTACTCCAAATATCTCCGAAACCTGCACAGTTTAGGAGATAACATACGTGCCGTTGATTCAGTTAGTGTGCTGTTACCGGCAGCTCCCGCGCGCGGGAGGGACGTCATCATGGCTCCGACAACCCGCGATCACAGCGCCGGAGTCCGTGATACCCGGAAGTAACTCCGGGAGCGATGTCGCTGGCCAGAGCGGTGTATGAAGACTGCTGCGGGGCTTCGATCTAAGGTAAGTAATTCATAATGAGCTAGTATGCTATGCATACTAGCTCATCATGCCTTTGTCTTGCAGTTTTTGTTTTTTTTTTTGTTAGTGGGTTTACAACCACTTTAACTAGGAAGAAGCTGTCTAAGCTGGTGTTCTGAATGCAGAAGTGTGAAAAGGCCTTCCAGACATTGAAGGCGTCACTGATCAGTGCTCCTATACTACAATCTCCAGATTTCACCAGTCATTTTATGATGAAAACTGATGCTTCTGCCTTCAGATGTGGTTCTGAGCCAGGTGGACTGGTGACGGAAAAACATACCATCTGCTAGTAGGAAGCTTTTTCCCAGGGAAGCCACCATCTAGAAGGAGTGCCTAGTGATCATGTAAGTACTGCAGAAGCTGCAATACTATCTATATGGCTGCAGCTTCACAGTAATCATCGACCATAACCACTCAGGTACTTAAATTGTGTTGCTTTGGTAAATGGCAAGCTAATCCATTGGGGCATGATTCTCCACCAATACAATTTTCCTATACATCATAAAAAGGGAAGTAAACATGACATGGTAAATTGTTCTAGCAAGCAGAGCCAGCAGAAGTAGGTCACAATTAATAGGAACATTTAAAGGATAAGTTCACCTTTGGTAACATGGTACATTTTACTAAGCCCATACGCCTGCGTCACAACCCTGTGCCCTGTCACCCGTCATTCATTCCACGCGATCTGTGAATAGATAAACTCAACTTGTAGTTTTCAATAAACAGCGAGGGCACTGGTGAGTGTGGGAGGTACGAGCAGACAGCTATAGTGAGATTCTGCAGAAGCCTGACATTACACTGCAGTCTGCTGATTGTTGGTGCAATTCTCTGCAGGATCACAAAATAATAATTAAATGCGCATTATTTTAACGCAAAATATGTGAATTTAAAAAAAAAATAAGGTGAACTTAGCCTTTAAACACTTTGGTATGACTTCCTGAAGAGGGGAAGTGTGATGATAATGAAGTCTTATGAACCTCAAACTGTGTGGGCAAAATGGGGAAGTGATACTGAACACTGCTACCCTCAATTTCACCTAAATTGAAAAATTCTTAACTAGATGGTAAGTTTAATATCACCTGTCTATGCAAAGCCCCATTATAGACCCATTTGAAAAAAAATATCAAGTTAAAGGGAAAACAGGGATATCATAAACCTCAATTAGCACATGTTCTTCAAAGTACTTCTGATGAGGCCCTGTAAAAAATTGTTATAAATGGTCGGGTGTGCAGTCTAGGAATACTGTGAGGGTGAAGCATTGACCTTTAATGACCTACAAATGAACTCCACAGAATTAAAGTGGTTGTAAACTCTGTTACACCACATGTACCTACAGGTAAGCCTATAATAAGGCTTACCTGTAGGTACTGTGAATATCTCCTAAACTTGTTTAGGAGATATTTAGAGGCATGAAGCCTATGAAATCATTGGCACATGAGCTCTGGAGGTCTGGCTTACAGTGCCGGACCTTCAGAGCCTGTACCAGAAGCGGCAGCTTACGTGTTTATATGCGGGAGTGATGTCATCCTGACTTCGGCCACACACCGAGCTGGAGCCCGCGGACCTGAAAGAAACACCGGGGGAAGATGTCAGCCGTCTCATGAAGTGAGCAGGCGCCGCTGGAAAGGTTTCGTTCTTTTTGTGCAGAGTATTGACATCATGGGCTGGAAGGTCCTTGTTTCAGCAATTAGCTTTACTATCATGGAGAAATATATTGCATGCCTTTTATCATCATGGAGACAGAGAACAACAAACAAGTGCACACTTATGCCGCGTACACACGAGCGGAATGTCCGACAGAAAAAGTCCGATGGAAGCTTTTCAATGTATATTCAGATTGTGTATATGCCTAATCGGACTTTTGTTTTAGAAAATTCTGACAGAATAGAAATAGAACATGTTCTAAATATTTCCGATGGAACCAATTCCTATCAGGAAAACAGCTTGTCTGTATGCTGTTCTGACGGACCAAAAACGGCGCATGCTCTGAAGCAAGTACGAGACAGAAGCTATTGGCTACTGGCTATATAACTTCCTTTTTTCTAGTCCCATCGTACACGTTGTACGTCACAGCGTTCTTGACGGTCGGACTTTGGTGTGATTGTGTGTATGCAAGACAGTTTCAGCGGAATTCCATCAGAAAAACCTTCAGAGTTTATTCCGACGGGAAAACCGGCCGTGTGTACGTGGCATTAGATACAGAGGGTACTTCTTCCTCTCATATCATAGAATTCATGAACTATATATACAGCACCACCTGCTAGCATAGATAGGTATAATGCATATATATATATATATATATATATATATATATATATATATATATATATATATATATATATATATATATATATATAGTCAGTTTATAAGCAACTTTGCTGTTGTACTTTTCCAACACCCCTTCTCAACAGCATGTGCTTTGTCAAATTATATTCAGCTTCTGCTGGAAATAGCTATAAATGTTCCTTCAAGAAAGGCTTGGTAAGTGCATCAGCAGTCATCTCCTCTGATGGGCAATATTGAATGTCAATAACTCCTTGCTCTTGATTGTCCCTCAGTAGGTGATACTTGACGCTGATGTGTTTGGGCCATACATTTAGTTGTCTTCAAAAATGGGAATTGGTTTTGACATGTCTATTCCAATGTCCACAAAAAGTTGACTAATCCGTATTATTTCTTGACATGGGTATGCTGTTGCAATGTACTCTGCTTCAGTTGAAGATAAAGCAACAGTTGCTTGCTTTCGACTAGACCAACTTATGGTTCCTTCCCCCATACTAGAAGATGAATCTGCTTGTGGATTTGCGGTCTGTGCAGTCCCGGGACCAATCAGCATCCAAACATCCGACCACTTTTTGATCGGGTGTGCAGTTTAGGAATACCCATTGCTGGTAACCGTAACTTCATCTGAATTGTTCCTTTGATGTACTGCATCACTTTTTTTATTGCGTTCCAGTCACATTGACAGGGAACTGAGACTTTTCTGCATAGTATGCCTCCTGCAGCTATGTCTGGTCTTGTCAGAGTGGCAACATATAGCAGCTTACAGATTGCTTTACGATACATGTCATTGTTGAGTAGCAAGTTTTCTGTTTCATTGCTCTTTTGATAGCCTGGTTCCATAGAAGTTTTCACTTCTTTTGCATCTTGCATATGGAATTCTTCCAAGATTTCAGAGATTTTCTGAGATTGGTTGAGAAGATAACTTCCATCTTCTTCTCTCTCTATTCGGATTCGCAGATAGTAGCTATTGTTCCCAAGTTCTTTGATTTCAAAATTTTCTTTCAGGTTGTGAACTACCTGATTGTAATACCCTACAATGTCATTGTCATAAACAAGGATGTATATCCATCTGTCTTCTTGATTCTTGGAGTAGAGACAGGGGTCTGTTTTAACGTCTAGGTGTTTGACTTGCATGCCCTTCCCAGCTGCAACACTAATGCCCTGTACACACGATCGCACATTTCCATCGGATTTTTTGTCTTACATACACACGGTCGCACAAAGTTGTTGGAATTTCCAAACGTCAAGAACGCGGTGACGTACAACACGTACGATGAGGCTAGAAAAGGGCAGTTCAACACCAAGCGTGCCACCCTTTGGGCTCCTTTTGCTAATCTCGTGTTAGGAAAAGTTTGGTGAGAGACAATTTGCACTTTTTCAGACTCGTGGTTTTCAGAACGTTTTTCTGCTGTTCAGTTTGTGCTTGTGGGTTTGTACTTGGTCTTCAATGCGTGCAGTGAGTTCGCATTGGTTTATTCAGTATGTTCTTGTCCGCTCATTGCTGATTTTCAGGTAGCTCTTCACAGGCCTTGCTGTTCTTCAGTGCGTTCTGTTACTTTGTTCTGACCAGCCGACCGTTTTGAAGCCATGTTGCGTGTACGTACTCATTGTAGAGTTCATGCTGTGCGGGGGTTTGATGTTGGGGTTCTTACTTTGACACAAGCCCAGTCCATGAACAGGGAGAGGAGGAGTTCATGGACCAAAAATTGGTTACTCCAGCGTGACCAATTTCGTCACATGTCTTTGCTCCGTTTGCTCCGCGCTGGGGGACCATCTTATGCGGCCATTCCCTATGAGGACCCTCACCTTGGACCAGAGGGTTTTTAATTACCGGCTGGCCAGAGCCAGAAGAGTGGTGGAGAATACGTTTGGAATAATTGTCAGCCGGTTCTTACACTGATACACATGGCGGAATATAAACTCAATCACATCATCCTTTCTTGCTGTGTTCTCCACAACTTTTTAAGGAGAAATTCTTTGAACTATGCTGCCTCAGTTGGGCCTGAGGCCGGAATTCTTAATGAACAAACCCTGACGGCGCTGGAAACTGGCCATCCTGGCTTGCCCCCCCAGAGCGCTCGCGAGGTCTGCATAAGATACCTGGAATACTTTGTGGGTAGGGGGGCCATTGATATGCCAGACAATGTCTGAGACATTTTTAAAATTAAAACATTTTTGAAACTGAACAAATATTTGCTTGGATTTACTGCTTGGCTTTCTTTTAGCTGTCTCCTTGGTTATCTTTTAATGGTATATATTTTTGGCCTTTTTCTTCAACAGAGCAAACGAAATTTCTTTGAGACATGAGGTGACAATCTCTTCTTTGTCTAACTATTAATATTATGCTGTGGGTCTGCTACACACACACCTTGTTTTTGTGGTTAAAGAATGTAATGAAAATGGTGTGATTGTGTAAAATTATAAAGCACTATTGGGTGTCATTTACTGAGGGAAAATCCACTTTGCACTACAAGTGCACTTAAGACTGCACTGAAACTGCACTTGTAGTGCAAAGTGGTTTTGCCTTTAGTAAATAACACCCATTGCCACGATAAAAAACAACTTTACTCCAAAAACTGCTTTTAAACATTGAAAGAAGAAGCCACGCATTGTTGATTATCATACTTTTTACTCAAAGCACAATCACATGTGCGTTTATAAAAGGGTTTTTGAACAAACTAACATGTTTGTTGTATAACATTTTTAAAGGTCACATTAATGATAAATGGCCTTTTATAGGTAAAACAGGCATGTTTAAAACCATAAAACAATACACAACTCTGGAACTTACAAAGTTTAACTTTTATAAAGTGAAGGTAATATCAGACATGAGTATGTACAAACTGTGTTTGATATTGCATTCAGCAGATAGGGTGATGTCACCCTTGTAAAAGCCAAATTTTGAAGATGCACACAAATTGTCATTCAAAATGGAGATTTACCTCCTGATCCCATGCCTGATGTCAACATGTGGGGGATCAATGGACGTGTTTTGTGGGTGCAACCCCTTCCTCTCACCTACTTTATTATCGAGGAAGGGGTTGCGCCCACAAAACGTGTACATTGATCTCCTGTGATGGCAGATAGCACATGTTGACACACTATGTGCATCTTCAAAATTTGGCTTTTAAAATACGTCAAAAATTAGTCAAAAAAAAAAACCTGAAAAAAGTTAGGGATTTCTGGGTGTTTTCTTGGATTCTCCCTAAAACATCAATGATGTTCTTCGTTTTGTTTTTAACATTTTGTTCTTCATTTTCTTTTGATGTTTTCCTTTAGATTTTCTAAATCCCTATTACACCTCATTATCTCCCAGATGAGGATCTGTGCACTTTCACTGGTGAAATGAACTTCTTCCACAACATCCCCATCACCTACAAAAAAAGAAAAAAAAAACACACCATGTATTATAAATATGCAGGCATCCATCTATTACCTGAAGCTGTGGTCGCAGACACTCACCTGTTGTGGTGACAATTTCGCCAATTTCTACAACGTCTCCCTCCTCCTCCTCTGCTTGGGTTTGGGGGATTTCCCCTTCTTCCTGAGGTGGGGAATCCCTGGACTCCTCTGATGAGCGGTGTCCTTAGAGTCTTTTCTCCCCTATGTGTAAAAAAATAGGTATACTTAGCACACAGATATTTGAGGGCAGAAATAGGAATATGAAACATTGTTGGAAGTGGGGTACAATTGTCTGTTTTAGCAGAGTTCCAAGCTGAAGATTTTTTTTTGACCTTTGTAAAGCTTGAATACTTACCTGTTTTGTGCAAGCTTCACAGATGGAGACACCCCTATAGTATAAACTGGAGCACCTGTGTGGGGCCCCCTAATAAAAAGGGTGTTCTGTTGTCCCACACTAGTGCTCCTGCATCCAGATGTGTAAACAGCTGCTGAGTGTCCTCTCCTTACACAGAATCTAGTTTGCATTTCATTCTAGTTACAAACCCATCTAGACAACAAACTTTTTTAATAGAAGTAGGCCAGAAAAAAGGTATTGAACTGCATCTGGCCAAAACATCGTATTTTAGTGGCCTAACGAACAATGTTTCCTACGAACGATTAATGTGCCCATGAACATGAAAGTTGCCATTTTAAACTGTACAACAGTAAAGAAAAGCACATGGAGCAGCATGAACGTAATACAAATAAAGAATAGGAACACAGGACAACTACTTACTTTTTTGCAGCACTCTCCTGATCCTTCTGTACTGATCATGCTCCCTTAATTTGAGGTCCGACCACCGTTTCCTCAGTTGATCCTTGGATCACTGTACCCCAAAATTCCTGTGCAGGCTCTTCACAACTTTAGCCATGATCTTGGCCTTTCTGACATTTGGGTTGGGGTAAGGTCCATACTTCCCATCATAGTCGTCCCTTTTCGAACTCCACCATCTCTAAAAAGGCCATATTTGATGCCTTAAATCTTCTGCGGGATTGTGACGTTTCTGGCTCCGGGCTTTCCTCCTCCTCATTGCTGCTATTATCACGCACCTGTTGTCTCTCCACCATGTGCTCTTCCCCACTGCACCGAAAGAGAAGGGGCGGGCAATAGACTAGAAAGAACGTCAGGGGCGGGCGGAGTTTCACGCATGCGCAGGGTATATAAAGCGTAACACGCGTGCGTCGTACATACGATCTGTGAAGGTACAATTTTAACTTGGGCCTATACTGCTTATAGATTGAGGCCTATATTGGGACAGGATTAGGAGAGTTTAGCCTGACATTAGGGTTTGTCTTGTGTTGTGTCTTGCAGAGAAAATGGATGGCTTCAATGATCACAACTTCCTCCCCCTGTTTCTAGACAAATACAGGGAGCTGCCCTGTCTGTGGCAGGTCAAACACCCGCATTATAATCATAAACAAAAGAGGCAGGCAGCGCTGGAGAAACTGCTGGAGTTGGTGAAGCCAGTGGTCCCCACGGCAACCATCCCCTATTTAAAAGCCAAAATTGGTGACCTAAGGAGCACTTATCTTAGGGAGCGCAAGAAGGTCCAGGATTCCCAGAGATCCGGAGCTGCAGCAAATGATGTTTATGTACCCAGGCTGTGGTACTATGACAGACTTTGTTTTCTGTCAGGGAATCCCTCTCCACTCTTCCTTCCACCCTTCCTTCCACCCCAGCTGAGGCTTCTGATGTCCAACCTGGGACTTCCAGCCAGGAAGAAGTGGAGGAGCCCAGCTTGAGCCAGGTATAGCATTGTTCAACATATTTCTTGTCAATAAATAAATTATGTTTACTAGATGTTATTATTGATCACTAATTGCTGATTTAATAAAGGCATTTACATATCAATAGACAGTAGTGGCCACAAATAATTGGGACATTTGTCTTTTCTATTTCTTAAAATTCAATTCGCAACAGTCATAAGATGAAAATTGTGTGTGGTTGATGAACCAAAAACTAAAACTATGTCCCTTTTTCATACACAGGAAGACATCAGCCAGTAGAAGGCTGTGGAATGTGGCACACAGGAGGAGGCTGTGGAATGTGGAAGCCAGGAGGAGGCAGGGGTTAGTGTCAGCCAGGAGGTGGCCGGGCCCAGTAGGAGCCTCACAGAATCCCGGTCCCTCCCCTCCGCCTTCCAACCAAAAGACCCAGGAAGGGGAGTAACGTGGAGGAGTCATCACTCAGGCTGATTCAGGAGGCTTCTGCGGCCCTCAGAACCACCCCCACTCGTGAAGAGGCCTTTGCCTCCATGGCTGCCACCAAACTGCAGGTCATAGAGGAGGGCCAATGCCTCATGTGTGAGGAAATCATTTATAAAACATTAAATAAGGGGTTGAGGGCCCAAATCACACCCAATACCCACCTGTGTGAGTTGCATCATCCTCCTCCTGCCACAACTCCAACACCACAGCCACAGCCTAGAAGGAAGAGTGGAAGGAAGACAAGAAAGTGATGGCCTGGGTTCAGTCTGGTCTGACAAAAGATGCAGGTTCTTGTATGACCACAGCCTGGGGACATGTATGTCATCTGCTGCTGTTCCTGATCTCTTGGTCTTCTGGACCAGATTGTACTCCCTTATATAAGGACTCCTCAGGCCACCAATTTTGCCGAAAATAATTGATGTGTGCCCTGGGGGCCAAAAGCTTCGCCAATTTCAGCAGTTTTTCCAGCGTTGCCTTTCTCTTTATTTGGTTAGGACCCCTTAATAAAAGGTATTTTTTTGAACTAATACTTGCCTATGTGTTTTCCCTCAAAAAGGACAGTTTGTTTGTGAGTGGGCAGGTACATTTCAAAAATACAGTGTCAAATTAACAAGGGACACCAACAACAACCAACCTCCTTGAGATTAAAAAAGACAAGATAATAATGGTGTTGTGGTAACTTGACACACAAAACACACCCAAAACAATTCTGGAAATCACCAAAAAACGAAAAAAAAAACAAAAAAAAACAGGATCTGGATTTAAAAAAAAAAACAACAAATAATACAAAATATAAAAACATAAATAAAAAATGTTTTCGGTAGATGTGAGAATATTATATTCATGAAATCACAATAAATAATAAAGAAAGAAGTCTGTGAGAACTCTGTGTGAATATGAGCAGCAAAACAACTTAATTCTTCTAGCATTATAAAGAAGAAAAGAGTGCGCTGCATTAAACAATTTAAAATTGCAGCATGACGAAAGTGCTAATAATATCCATTACGAATGCTAATTTTACCAGACCGAGCAGTTCCGTCTCGAAATTTATTCTGAGCATGCGTGGCACTTTGTGTGTCGGAATTGTCCACACACGGTCGGAATTTACGCGAACGGATTTTGTTGTCGGAAATTTTTTAGAGAAACAAAAGGGGGGGGTTTCCGGCGCTCCGCAACATGTGATGTCTAAGGTAAATAGTACAATGGTAGCTATAATAGCACATTAAAATAAGGCAGGTAAATTCTAGAATGAGGAGGCAGCCATCCTCAGAGGGTGTCCATTACCTCTGTTGATAATCAATGTTGAAAAAAGGAGGGGTGTGGAGGCCCCAACTGTGGTAGCTTGTTTATGCAAAAATAAAAGTTAGTGTAACAATTACACTTAAAAAAGGCCTCTATCTACAGACATTCTATCAAGTCATGTATACCGACCTTGTCCAAATGTGTAAATCGGCTCCCAAGAAAAGAGCTAACCTCTCTAAAGCAGAAAAGAAGGCCCTGGATGAGTTAACCAACAACCATAATATCATCATAAAGGCAGCAGACAAGGGAGGCAGCATTGTAATACAGAACAGTTCAGACTACATGGCGGAATCACTCAGACTATTATCCGACACCAACACTTATTCCAAACTCACTCATGATCCCTTACCAGAATTCACCCAGAAAGCCACAAAATTAGCCCACAGAGCTCTAGAAGATGGTATTATTTCCAAAGCTGAACTGTCATTTCTCATCAAAGGTTTTCGTAAAACTCCCTATTTTTACCATTTACCAAAAATCCATAAAGACCAGTCCAACCCACCAGGCCGTCCCATAGTAGCTGCTATGGAGAGCATCACCAGCGGGTTTTCTATGTACATAGACCATTTCCTTCAACCCCTTGCGCAACACCTCCCATCTTATATTAGAGATAGTACCCACCTATTGGAGATGCTTTCCTTCTACACCTGGGAACCCACCTACCAGTGGGTATCCTTGGACGTTACATCTCTATACACTTCCATCCCCCACGCAGTAGGCCTCAGAGCAGTAGAATATTTTCTCTCTGAGGACCCCCTCATTAATCCCAGACAAGCACAGTACATCCTGGAGGCTACACAATTCTGTCTAGAACACAACTACTTTGAGTTTGACCACACCTTCTATCTACAAACTCAAGGCACTGCCATGGGTGCCAATTTTGCCCCAAGCTACGCCAACCTGACTATGGGCTACTGGGAACTACAATACGTGTCACATAACAACCCTTTTGCCGCCCATATCATATATTATGGGCGCTACATCGATGATATCATTCTGATCTGGGAGTGCACATCAGAGAGTATAAAGTCCTTTGTCAAGCATTGCAACTGCAACTCCCTAGGGCTATCCTTCACCCATGTCATAGACCCTGAAAAACTAATCTTCTTGGACTTAGAACTTTTTCATAGTGAATCTGAAATACATGCTACAAACTTTGTCAAACCCACCGCTGGAAATTCCTATATTCACTACCAGAGCTGTCACCATCCAACATGGATCAACAACATACCGAAGAGCCAATTCCATAGAATTCGGTGGAATTGCACCAAGGACGAAGATTACCACATACAGGGTAAACTCCTTTCCAATAAATTTCAAGACAAAGGATACCCACCACATCTGGTACAAAAGGCCTTCCTCCAACAGGCAAAGAAACCTCCACCCAAACCCAAAACTTCAGATAATCCACAACCAACACGCTTCACTACCCAGTTTCATGATTGTCACAAGAAGATGGAGAACATCTTAGCCAAACATTGGTGCATCTTGCTTGGAGACCCCTTTCTAGGTTCTTCCCTCACCCAACTACCCAAGGTTTCATATCGTAGAGCAAAAAATATTAAAAGTAGGATAGCACCCAGTAAAATCCGTAAAGTCCCACTCACTCCAGCCTCACACATCCCCCTAATTCCATTAGTGGGAATGTACCAATGCCAGAAAAAATTATGCCTAACGTGCAAATTTGTTGACCATGGACAAAAAAACTTCACTGTTAAAAGACAAAACATACACCATAAAAGACTTTTATAATTGCTCCAGTGAATACGTGGTGTACTGCCTGACCTGCCCATGTGGTCTCTTTTATGTAGGCATGACCATACGCCCCCTACGCCAACATTTTGGCGAACACAGGCGTTTCATAGAAAAGGGCTGGGACAAACACAGTGTCCCTCTTCATTTTTTGAAGGAACACCAAAAATCTACCATGGGCCTCAGAGTCTGGGTCATCGAGGCCATGCCCAGAGGTCTTCCTGCTGCGGAACGTTTTAAATGCCTGTGTCAGCAGGAGGCCTACTGGATATATTCATTGGGTACTCTCTCGCCAGGGGGACTCAATGAAGAATTAGAAACACATTCTTTGTTGTAGTTTACTTTCCTCCCCCCCCTTCCCCTCTCCAATCATACATTCATTCTTCACTTTCTTAATATATATATATATATATATATATATATATATATATATATATATATATATATATATATATATATATATATATATATATATATATATATATATATATATATATATATATATACCTTGCCCATCACTATACAAACCATGTAGAAGTTTCTTACAACATAAAAATACCCCCATGGTCCTTTGCTGTCATATCATCCAGTCACCTGAGGGACCGCTGTCCCCTCATGGACCCAGATAGCAACTCCATCGTTCTTTATAACAACTTCACCCCCTTCCCTCATGTCCACCTGAGCTCATCCTCATAATGTGTGTCCCAGTGCTTTTTAATCCTATTTTTTATTTTAATTTTACATTTATTATTTATTTTTTTCTAATTATTTTTATTTTTTTATTGTTTTTTATTTATTTATTTAATTTATTTATTTATTTATTTTTATTTTTATTTTTTTTTTCATTTATTTATTTCATTGTTTTTTTCCCATTTTTATTTTTATTTTTCATTTTATTTTTTAGTTTATATTTATTTTTATTTCATTTTTTTCCACATTTTTTTCATCTTCTAAATAAATGTTTTAACTCTAATTCCACTTACTATTATTATCCTTATATTTATTAAACTTACCCCCCAATTCATCATATTTTTAATTCTTCATACTTTACTTTCAACTTTTTTGTGCTTTTTGGAAGATTGTTGGTCTGCTGGCTGTTGTGGTTCCACAGCCACAGACCTCCAGCCCATACACCTTAACCTAATTAACCTAATTGCCTCCACTATATATTCAAGCTGCTCTCCTCCAGGGAGCAAAAAGGCCAGTAGAAGGAGCTGTGAGCCCCGAGCGCGTAGCCTGTACTATCCCTGCATTATCCCCAACACCAGCCTGGACGTTTGTCGTGCATCAGTGACGTCATTTCCTCTTCTGCACTCCAGAGTGGTCAGCGTGGAGCTTTCCATGCACTGGATGCAGCAGTTCAGCCTGTGTACAGACTCCACACCCAGACACCTGAAGGAATGAAATCTGAGCCGGAAACAAGATAACAGCACATCCCAGGACACTTTTCCATCTCAAAGAAACACCTCCACCCTGCGAACCAGTAAGTGTAATTGTTACACTAACTTTTATTTTTGCATAAACGAGCTACCACAGTTGGCGCCTCCACACCCCTCCTTTTTTCAACATGGAAAATTTTATAGCCAGCTCTCAAACATTTGTTTGTCGGAAATTCCGATGAAAAAGTCTGATGGAGCCCACACACGGTCGGAATTTCCGACAACAAGCTCCGATCGCACATTTTCAGTCGGAAAGTCCGACCATGTGTACAGGGCGTAAGAAGTGCACGGATGGTGGAGTGTTTTACGACGGGAGCGAATGTTTCATCCTAATCTTCACCAAATTTCTGAGTGTAACCCTTGGCAACTAGTCTGGCTTTGTACTTGTTGATATTCTTTTCTGCGTCTAACTTTACTTTGAGAGTCCACTTACTTCCTATAGTTTTGGTTAGGAGGGAGCTCTGTGAGAGTCCAGGTTTTATTTTCTTGAAGTGACTTTAATTCTTCTTCTGCTGCCTTTCTCCATTTATTGGCTTCACGTTTTGGAAGTTTTTCTATGTTTTTCCAGGATGTTGGTTCAAGTTTGCTGTGTGTTTTGACAGTGTAAGACAACTTGCAGGGTGGTATCCCTTTTGTAGTCCAAGTGGATCTTCTGAATTTAGACAGTTCAGCAGGATCTGAGGGGGGAATTTGGTTTAGGCATTGTGAGTTCCACCTCTGACTCCTTCAAAGGTTCGCTTTCGGTGACCTTTTCTTCTGGTTTCCTTGGCATATTCACTTCACAGTTTTCAGGGATTGGTGTTTCTGATGATGAGCTCTCATCAAAATAAACACTAAGGCTTATTGTCACTTTGTCAGTCTTTGGGTGTAGGATTCTGTAACCCTTAGTTTGCTCGCTGTAGCCACCTAGAATGCCCTATATGGCTCTGTTCTCCAGCTTTTCACTTGGAATATAGGCATATGCTTTATATCCAAATACTCTGATGTGCCCTATGCTAGTCTTTGATTCATGCCACATTTTGAACTGAGTACTTTTAATGGCTCTTGAGCGTAGTCTGTTCTGTAGGTAGGTTGCAGTCATAACTGCTTCTCCCCAGTACTTTTGAGGTAGGTTGACATCAGACAACATGCATCTGGCCATTTCACAAGAGTGCGATTTATCCTTTCTGCTACACCGTTTTGTTTAGGAGTGTATGGTGTGGTTGTCTGGTGTACTATTCTTTGTCTCTTAACATATGAGACCACTTTTTTTGCTTATGTATTCTCCTCCATTGTTGTTGCGTATTATTCCTGGTTTGCGTTGGAATTTGTTGCTAGATATGGCAACGAACTCTTGAAGTTTTCATTCTTGTGTTTCATCAGATAAGTAGTTGTGTGCCTGGGATAATCTTCAATGAAGGTCAGTAGATATCTGTTCCCACGGGAGTGGGAGTTTTCATTGGACCGCATACGTCACTGTGTATGAGCTGCAGGGGGTGGGTGGTTTTTCTTTGAGATGCCTGTGAAAGGGGAGCACGTGTGGCTTTTGCTTCAATACAGCACTTGCATTACATGAGCACTTTGCAAGGCACTATTGTTAAATCTTCTGATAAGCCTCTCTTTATAATGTCCCGTATAGCTTCTGGACTTCTGTGCCCCAGCCGCCTGTGCCATAAGTGAATACATTTGCTGTGTAGGTCATTAGAGACTATATTGACTTTCTGGTCTGTGGTGATGCCTGTATAGATGATAATCCAGTTTTCCTTTTGAGAGGAATCGCTTATCTTTGTGAATAGTGCATTCATTACCCTGGAATTAAACTGTGAGACCATTGTTTGCAAGACTTTTCCCTGATAGAAGGCTGCCTTCTAGTTCTGGAACATACAGCACTTTCTTTACAAGGATACTCTGCTTGCCTTATGGTGTAATGCAGTTCAGGAAGCCCTGGCCTTTACCTTTAGGGCATTTTCACAATGGGGCAGGGGGTGTCGCCATAAAGCGTTGCTATTTTTAGTGGCTCTTTACCGTCGTTTTAGCTGCACTATTAGGCCACTAGTGGGGCACTTTTAATCCCCACTAGCGACCGATGAAGGGGTTAATAGAACCCACAGCCACAGCGGCGCTGCCCATTGATTTCAATGGGCAGGGGCGCTTTAGGAGCGGTGTATACACCGCTCCTAAAAGCACCCCAAAGATGCTGCTTGCAGGGCTTTTTTTAACGTCCCGCAAGCGCACCGCTCCAGTGTGAAAGCAATCCGGGTAAATAGACAGACATGAAAGGAACCCGCTCCAGGTGTCTGAGCCACAGAATCTCCTCCTCCGTAAGGTGCAAATGTTGGCTCAGTATGCAAATAGCATATAAAAAGAAATTGGATCCAGATGGCCGCACTTCGATGAAAATCTCTTTATTGGTAAAAATCCATACAGCAGAAGATTAAGTAGATTGCTAATGTGTTTCACACCATAACTACTGGTGCTTACTCATAGCTGAATATCTGGACAAAATAACAATGGTTTATATATACATGCCAATACAAACCAGATGGGCTCAATTGGACAATTGGAAGATAGACACATTTACAAATTGACAGGCTCTTGTTATAATCGCAAATTAGCTCTAAATAGCATTACAATAGATCCACTGAGACCCATGTATTCATAAATGTCATAACAATATCTTTTTGTTGATACAATTTAAACAATAAAGCCCAGGTCATTATTAAAATGTGTACATTTCATGATGTTTACAATTGTGGGTAGGAGGACATATATCTGGACCTCTAAAAACATAAATGGGACATAAAGACATAAAAAAATCAAAGAAATTAAACACAACCGTATCATGCAGAGCCCCCACTCTAGGTAGGACCCTGTCCCCTAGTTTACACATGAGTAAACAACCACAACACTGGTTGCAATTCAAAGGCACCTTTCGCTGTGGGTCCAAGGTGTGCTCATGTTGTAAACACATTTTAAACGGAGATACTATTCAAGAATCACATCTTTCATCAATTGTAACACTAAATATCTGGTGTATGTCATGTATGTTGTGGGCTCCTTGAGGGTAGGTGGGTGAGTGGGCAATGTATGTGTGGAGTGCTGCATAAATTGACGGCGCTATATGGGTACCTTAAATAAGTAAATAATAATATAATAGATGAGCATCTTAATGAGACACAATGTACAGGGATAGGATGAATTGTAGACATGCACCCACACTCACTCAGGATGGACTGGTGTCTTTATTCAACCTTACTACTAACTATGTACTATATTACTATAAATGAGAAAACAGCATTGAAAGTGCTTAAAAATGATGACAGTGTAGTCATTAAAAATGCAGACAAGGGAGGGGTCTGTGATCATCATGGACAGTGAGCCTTATAAGACTGAGTCCATACGCCAATTATCCAACTCTGAAACATACATATGCCTTAACCACTTCAGCCCCCGGAAGATTTGGCTGCTGAATGACCAGGGTGTTTTATGCGATTCGGCACTGCGTCACTTTAACTGACAATTGCGCGGTTGTGTGGCACTGCACCCAAACAAAATTGATGTCCTTTTTTTTCCCACAAATAGAGCTTTCTTTTGGTGGTATTTGATCATCTCTGCAGTTTTTATTTTTTGCGCTATAAACAAAAGAGCGTCAATTTAAAAAAAAAACACAATATTTTGTACTTTTTGCTATAATATATATCCCCATTTTTTTTAAAAAAAAGCTAATTTTTTCTCACTTTAGGCCGATATGTATTCTTCTACATATTTTTGGTAATAAAAATCGCAATAAGCGTATATTGATGGGTTTGCACAAAAGTTACAGCATCTACAAAATAGGGGATAGATTTCTAGCATTTTTGTTATTTTTTTACTAGTAATGGAGCCGATCTGCAATTTTTATCGGGACTGCGACATTATGGCAGACACATTGGACACTTTTGAGACATTTTAGGGACCAATGGCATTAATACAGCGATCATTGCTATAAAAATGCACTGATTACTGTAAATATGTCACTGGCAGGGAAAGGGTTAACACTAGGGGGCGATCAAGGGGTTAATTGTGTTACCTGTGTGTGTTTCTAACTGTAGGGGGAGGGGACTGACCTAGAGGAAATGACAGATCGTGATTCCTAGCTATTAGGAACTTACGATCTGTCTCTCCTCACAGAACAGAACAGGGATATGTGTGCCTGCGATCGCTCGTGGCCAGCAGTCATCGCGACCGTTAGCAACGAGCATCGGCACCCCCGCAGTGCAGCGGGCGCATGCGCCTGCCTCCGGCGGCGCGCGCCTATTATCCTGTTTAAAGGAGCCAATATATAGCTACGACGGCTCGTGGGATCGTGCCGACCTGTCACAGTATAATGACGGCAGCTGGTCAGCAAGTGGTTAAAGGGGATCCTACACAACCGTTCATGAAAGAATTATCATCTTTATTAGATAGGGGGATCACAGTCTGCATTTTTTCAAATAAAGTGAAATGTTCTTTCCAGAACATCCCATTAGGCCCATCTTCCATTTCCTACCTAAAGTACACAAGGGATTTAATCCCTTAACAGGCAGACCAATTGTGACCGGTATAGGCTCACTTAATGAACGCTTAGGCCAATGGATTGACCATGAGTTACAGCCCTTACAGCCCTTCCTTAGTGGTCCACTCCTGGGCTACCAAACATCTCTTAAAGTGGGGTTCCACCCAAAAAAACAAAAATACCTGGAAAAAATCTAAAAAAAAAAACAAAAAAACATTTGGATATTTTTTTTTTTTCACTTACCTCTAAATACCTGTTGCTAGGTGGTCCCTCGTAGTCTGCCTGTTCCTTTGCCTGGCCTGGTGACATCACTTCCCCCCAGGCACAGGAAGGGCTCCGCTCTGCTCCCTCCCTCCTGTCAATCATCTGGGACCCATTACAGGTCCCAGGTGATTAAGCGGCCAATCACGACGCGCGGCGCCGCTCGCGCATGCGCAGTGGGTGCCAGGCTGTGAAGCCACAGCCCGGCGCCCACAGTTGAAATGCCGGCGCCGATGAGCGGAGGGGGGAGGACGAGCAGGGCCTCGATCCCCCGCATCGCTGGACCCAGGGACAGGTGAGTGTCCAATTAAAAGTCAGCAGCTGCAGTATTTGTAGCTGCTGGCTTTTCATTTTTTTTTTTTTGACGGCCCCCTGGGTGGAACTCCTCTTTAACTAAACTCAAAGATTTTAGATGGGATGACGAGTACAGATGGGTGACCTGTGATGTTACAAGTCGTGCATCCCCCATTCTTTGGAATTAAGGGCAGTGTCTTTTTTCTTGTCCAAATAAAGCGGCTATTCACTAGTGCATCAGGAATGCATCAGGAATTCATTCTATTGTGCCTAGAATATCTCTTTACCCATAATTATTTTATGTTCGATGACTATTACCTGCAAAGATGCGGGGCCTCGATGGGAGCTAAGTTCTCCCCATCCCTTGCCAACCTCTACATGGGATGGCGGGAGAGGTACCGCATCTTTTCATGTGATAGTCCCGCCATACTGACACCCTTTTCAACTGTCGCTATTTAGACAACTTGCTATTTATAGTCTCAGACAGGGCCGGTAGCCTGGACGAATGGTTGTTGTTTTTAAACGAAAATGATCTAAACTTAAGGTTTACTGGCGGCAGTAGTGCCATCTCTATTGATTATCTTGATGTTTCTTTAAGGGGAGAAAATGGCAGAGTGACCACTAGTATTTTTAGAAAATCTACGGCAGGTAACAGACTTCTACGAGCTGATTCAAGTCACCCAAAGCATACCCTAAGAGGAATTCCTGTGGGACAATTTTTGAGATTAAAATGGATTTGCAGTAATAGCAGGGATTATAAACATGTAGCAGAAAATATGCTTAAACGTTTTGAGGACAGGGGTTATCCCAGAACAAACCTATACAGAGCTATGAATATGGCTAAAAATACCCCAAGAGAGCACCTATTAAAAGATGGTATAAATAACAGAACAAGAGATAGATCTCATGTAAACTCATCTTTCAAACCCTTGTCTTTTCTACCTCTTTCAGCATTGAATACAATAAGATCAAAAACATTGTTCTAAAATATCTACCGGTCTTATCTCATGACCCATCTATGCTGAATTTCTCTCTAAAGGGGTAAAAACCGTATTATGCAGATATTCCCCACTCCTGTCATATTCATCGATTAATTTCCCTTTGACATATTCCAGTGATAGCTCCTGCTCTCGGGTCTGGTTTCTAAAGTGTTAATTAGAGCAGTAGATGTCTCTGGAAGGCTGAAGAGGAGCAGACCAACAATATGGTTATATTTGACGTCCTCTCCGATGGCTCGTAGCTGCTCTATGAGCTCTAGAATAGATTTCAAGTGGTTACACATTTGCTGGCCTTCTTCTAGTCTCATCTTGTATAACTTTCTTAGAAACAGCTTGCTGTTTAGACTTGAACACGCATGCAGTTTTTGTAATGTTGTCCATATACTTTTGGCTGTTTTCTTTGTTCTTATGTGGATAAGCTGGTCATCTTCCACTAGTAAGCTTATAATTGCTTTTGCTTGTTTATCCAGTCCTCTGTCTCTCCTTCTTTGGGTCTGTCTGTATTTAGCACTTGCCACAAGTCATCCATGCTAAAAAGCATTTCCAGTTTAAACTTTCATAGTTGGTAATTGGCATTGTTTAGCTTTGCAATTGCAAACTTCACATTTGAACTGCTTGCAATCTTTCAGCAGTTTGTGTACAGTACCCACTGATTTTCAGAGTTCTCTCCAGAGCCTGGGTGATGCTGGGTTTGCTGGGTGTGCCTGGATGCTGCTGGGTGCCTGTAGTATCCTCTTCAATGCCTGGGTGCCTGGGACCCATAACCTATTGTGCAGAGTATTGAAATCATGGGCTGGAAGCTTCTTGTTTCAGCAATTAGCTTTACTTTCATGGAGAAATATATTACATGCCTTTTATAATCATGGAGACAGACAGAAAGAGAACAGCAAACAAGTGCACACTTAGATACAAAGGGTATTAAAGAATACATGAACTATACACTATAATAATACAGCACCACCTGCTGGCATAGATAGGTATAATATGTGTGTATATATATATATATATATATATATATATATATATATATATATATATATATATATATATATATATATATATATATATATATATATACACATATACATACACACACACACACACACACACACACATATATACATACATACACATATACACACATATATATATATATATATAAAAACTAGAACAGGATTGCTGCATCAAAGCGTGAAAATTTATTGATAAAAAGTTATATCATATCAGGCATTTTTCAGGTGACATTTCAGGCTAACAATGATACCGCCCTTCTTCACGACCACATATATACAGTGGGGCAAAAAAGTATTTAGTCAGCCACCAATTGTGCAAGTTCTCCCACTTAAAAAGATGAGAGAGGCCTTTAATTGTCATTATAGGTATACCTCAACTATGAGAGACAAAATGTGGAAACAAATCCAGACAATCACATTGTCTGATTTTTTAAAGAATTTATTTGCAAATTATGGTGGAAAATAAGTATTTGGTCACCTACAAACAAGCAAGATTTCTGGCTCTCACAGACCTGTATCTTCTTCTTTAAGAGGCTCTTCTGTCCTCCACTCATTGCCTGTATTAATGGCACCTGTTTGAACTTGTTATCCGTATAAAAGACACCTGTCCACAACCTCAAACAGTCACACTCCAAACTCAACTATGGTGAAGACCAAAGAGCTGTTGAAGGACACCAGAAACAAATTGTAGACCTGCACCAGGCTGGGAAGACTGAATCTGCAATAGGCAAGCAGCTTGGTGTGAAGAAATCAACTGTGGGAGCAATAATTAGGAAATTGAAGACATACAATACAATCTCCCTCGATCTGGGGCTCCACGCAAGATCTCACCCCGTGGGGTCAAAATGATCACAAGAACGGTGAGCAAAAATCCCAGAACCACACGTGGGGACCTAGTGAATGACCTGCAGAGAGCTGGGACCAATGTAACAAAGGCTACCATCAGTAACACACTACTCTGCCAGGGACTCAGATCCTGCAGTGCCAGACGTGTCCCCCTGCTTAAGCCAGTACATGTCCGGGTCCGTCTGAGGTTTGCTAGAGAGCGTTTGGATGATCCAGAAGAGGATTGGGAGAATGTCATATGGTCAGATGAAACCAAAGTAGAACTGTTTGGTAGAAACACAACTCGTCGTGTTTGGAGGAGAGAGAATGCTGAGTTGCAACCAAAGAACACCATACCTACTGTGAAGCATGGGGGTGGCAACATCATGCTTTGGGACAGTTTCTCTGCAAAGGGAACGGGACGACTGATCCGTGTACATGAAAGAATGAATGGGGCCATGTATTGTGAGATTTTGAGTGCAAACCTCCTCCCATCAGCAAGGGCATTGAAGATGAAATGTGGCTGGGTCTTTCAGCATGACAATGATCCCAAACACACCGCCCAGGCAACGAAGGAGTGGCTTCGTAAGAAGCATTTCAGGGTCCTGGAGTGGCCTAGCCAGTCTCCAGATCTCAACCCCATAGAAAACCATTGGAGGGAGTTGAAAGTCCGTGTTGCCCAGCGACAGCCCCAAAACATCACTGCTCTAGAGGAGATCTGCATGGAGGAATGGGCCAACATACCAGCAACAGTGTGTGACAACCTTGTGAAGACTTAGAGAAAAGGTTTGACCTCTGTCATTGCCAACAAAGGATATATATAACAAAGTATTGAGATGGACTTTTGATATTGACCAAATACTTATTTTCCACCATAATTTGCAAATAAATTCTTTAAAAAAAATCAGACAATGTGATTGTCTGGATTTATTTCCACATTTTGTCTCTCATAGTTGAGGTATACCTATGATGACAATTACAGGCCTCTCTCATCTTTTTAAGTGGGAGAACTTGCACAATTGGTGGCTGACACTTTATATAGTCCTTTAATAAGCAACTTTGCTGTTGTACTTTTCCAACAGTTCTAAGGTCAGTATTTCATAATATGCTAGCATGTGATGCATACTAGCACATTATGCCATTGTCTTACAGGTTTTTGTTTTTTTTTTATTCTTCAGCAGTTTACAACTGCTTTCATTTTCATACTGATTCAATAATTCCTACTGTAATAGATTTATCTTTCTAAAACGTGGTCACATTAATGTAGCTGAAGATACCAGACACCAAACACAACCATATTACAAGGTCCAGAAGACTAGTAAGACACATTACACTTTCTAAGACAACTATACATCAGAACTATATCATGTTTGGCCTCTAACATCTAATTTTCATCCTAATTTCATTCCGATAAATGATATGCTGGTTGCATATATTTGGTGCATTGCACTCTGTAAAAAAAAAAAATAATCCCAAGATAGCTGGCATTGCGGATTTTTCTGGGCATAAAGCACGCCTACAACATACTCCTCAGACCGTTTGATTGGATGGGGTACCTCTGCATCACGCACAAAGGTAGCTGCAGGAGCAGGTGGGAGCTTTTTTTTTTTGGAACTAATAAGGATTCCTGAGAGTCACTTAGCAATGACCCTTGCAATATCAGAGTGGACTTCTTCAAGTGATCCAAATGCTGTACTATAGCAATGACTTGGTGGCCTCCACTTAGATAGATACTAAACCAGGAAGTGTTAATTGTCATCATCCATTCACATAAATCATACATAGCATGCCACTGCATTTTCTTTTTTGTAAGTACTATAGGTAGCTTATTTCTGCAGCACTATTGTGTGGTCACATGATTTTTTGATGTTCTTTGGCATCAGCAGGGAAAGATCCCTGGGAGACCTATATTTCTAAAAAATAAAAAAAATTAAAAAATCTCAGTGAGAAGGTCATTTAAATAATTCACATGGTTTATATAGGGTAAAATTATAAATATACACATATTACCAAAAGCATTGGGACGCCTGGCTTTACATGTACATGAAGTTTAATGGCATCCCAGCTTTAGTCCGTAGGGTTCAATATTGAGTTGGCCCACCCTTTGCAACTATAACAGCTTCAACTCTTCAGTGAAGGCTGTTTATAAGGTTTAGGAATGTGTCTATGGGAATGTTTGACCAATCTTCCAGAAGTGCATTTGTGAGGTCAGGCACTGATTTGGACAAGAAGGCCTGGCTCGCAGTCGATGCTCTACTTCATCCCAACGGTGTTCTAAGGACCTCGGTTTGAGCACTGGTGCACAGTCATGTTTGAACAAGAAGGGGCCATTCCCAAACTGTTCCCACAAAGTTGGAAACATGAAATTGTCCTAAATGTCTTGGTATGCTGATGCCTTTCCCTTCACTGGAACCAAGGGGCCAAGCCCAACCCCTGAAAAACCACCCCACACCATAATCCCCCCTCCACCAAATGATTTGGACCAGTGCACAAAGCAAGGTTCATAAAGACATGGATGAGTCAGTTTGGGGTGGAGGAACTTGAGTAGCCTGCACAAAGTCCTGACCTCAACCCGATAGCACACCTTTGGTGTGAATTAGAGCGGAGACCGAGAGCCAGGCCTTCTTTTTCACATCAGTGCCTGACCTCACAAATGCACTTCTGGAAGAATTGTCAAACATTTCTACATACACACTCCTAAACTTTGTGGACAGCCTTCCCAAAGAGTTGAAGCTGTTATAGCTGCAAAGGGTGGGCCAACTCAATATTGAACCCTACAGACTAAGACTTGAATGCCATTAAAGTTCATGTGCGTGTAAAGGCAGGTGTCCCAATATTACCAAAAGGTAATATAGTGTATGTAAATATATGTAACAAAGTTCATAGCTTTTATCGAGTCAGTGCAGTCAGCTCCCATTACTTTATTTTCACACTTTCAATTTATTAGCTGTTATTTGATTACTATCAGATAGAGTACATGCATACACTTATACATCAGCAGCACTGGTCTGAATTGTGCAAAATTGCACAAGGTAGTCCAAACACAAGAACAAGGCAATTTGCCTTATGCCCTATGGTTTCAGTTTACACCAAAGCAATGCAATGTGTCGCATCATGCTGAAGTGCACAGTAATACTATCAAGTAAGATTAAAAAATGGGTATAAAAAGTACACAGCAACGCATGTATAAAATACATTGCAGCACTGCGCAACTTAACTATTGTACACTATGATGTGAATAAGCCCCAATTCATGAACATTTTTCTTTTGCCTGTGTATAACAAAAATACAGTCTGTGATTTGTACTGTGGTATGGGGAACATCCTTTTCTACTAACATATTTGTTTTATCTCTCCTGGGGTCTAGCACTGTGGTTTCCCTTACTGTTTCATCTATGTTTCCTGTGCTTGACATGTTCTATTTGAAAATAAAAATAAGTAGTAACATTATAACATTCTGTTGTAGATAAAATACCCTTTCTGTGCAGGTTGTCTTCTACTGTAGTTGCATCTATCTGTTTTATTCATTCCTTTATTTTACATGGTTTGTTTGGAACAGTGTTATCAAAATAAATGTGATGTCAAGTCTTCTATCTATTCCAGGCAAACTTCCTGTGGGGTTTCTGAAAGACTTGCGAACCAGATTCCTAAAGTTTATATGGGCTGGAAAACCTTTGACTATAGAGGTCAGTACTATCTCTCCCTCACAGTGTGATACGAAACCCTGGATCAAACTGTAACAAGTACTTATTGATTCCCTTTTAGCAGGGCTCCCTTGCTTTCCTGCCCGGTCAGTCCCAAAGTCCTTCAAACAACATCCACTCATAGGGGCCACATTACAGATGTTGTTATTTTCCTCTAATAATCGCCCCATGACGAATCTGGAACTAGAGAACAAACTTCTGAATACCTCCTCTCTCTACTCGTAGGATACGAAATGGTGAGAAAGCTATCCTCATTTGAACAAAACTGTATTGACAAATACCAGTAAGGCATACCCTGTCACTGCATTATTGATCGTTAGAAATGTGGATCCCGCATTGAGAGGTGGACCTAAAAACGACTTTTTTTCAACCTCTAAAAGATAAGATAATTATTTTTGCACATTAAGTTTATATAGCATGTAAGTACCAAGAAAGAAGTTATAAATTCCCAACTAGATGGTACAGGTCCCCTGTGGTCCATCATCGCATGTTCCCATAGACTTCTAATAAATGGTGACGATGCTTTGAGTCAGAAGGTATCTTTTTTGCATATCTTATGGGACTGCCCAAAAGTCAGGGACATTTAGAACACTGTTGAACAAACAATTAAAACTATTACAAGTGTGTCTCTTGAAAGAAATCCTGTAGCGCATTTATTACATGATACCCCTTATCTACCATTAAATAAAAAAACACTCCCTGCTGAAACTTTCCTTAATGTGGCCAAACCCTCAATTCTGTCAGCGTTAAAACGATCATCGCCTGGCACTAACTTGCCAGACTTGCAGAAATCCAATAAATGGAAAATCGTACTATGGCTATGAAAGATCAGGAGAAGTACTGGCAGATTTAGACTCCATATTTTTTCTTTAACCACTTCAATACCAGGCACTTATACACCTTCCTGCCCATGCCAATTTTCAGCTTTCAGCGCTGTCGCAATTTGAATGACAATTGCGCGGTCATGCTACACTGTACCCAAACTAATTTTTTATCATTTTGTTCCCACAAATAGAGCTTTCTTTTAGTGGTATCTCTGTGATTTTTATTTTTTTGCGCAACAAATAAAAAAAAACCTGAAAATTTTGAAAAAAAATACGTTTTTCTTTGTTTCTGTTAAAATATTTTGTAAATAAGTACGTTTTCTTCTTCAATGACAGGCACTGATATGGCTGCACTGACGGGCACTGATATGGCAGCACCGATGGGCACCAATGAGGTGGCCCTGATGGGCACTGATAGGTGGCACTGATGGGCACTCATAAGTGGCACTTATGGGTGGCACTGATGGGTACTTATGGGTGGCACTGATGGGTTGCACGGATGGGCACTGATGGTCACTGATAGGTGGGCCCGGATGCGCACTGATAGGCGGCACTGATGGACACTGTTGGGTGGCACTGATGACATTGATGTGTGGCATTGCTGGGCATCACTGATTTTCTTTGTTCCATAATGTTGCCAGTCAGTGCCCATTTGTGGGCACTGATTGGCATATACTGGGCATATGTTGGCACATGTGGATGGCCATGGGGGACGTACCTGGCCATCCACATGTTAGGGGCTTCCCTGGTGGTCCTGGCGCCTTCCCTGGTGGTCCAGTGTGGGCAGCCGAGGGGGGGGGGGGGGCTGCGCTGATAAACAATCAGCGCAGACCCCCCCTGTCAGGAGAGCCGCTGATCGGCTCTACTCTACTCGCGTCTGTCAGACAAGAGTGAGGAAAAGCCGATCAACGGCTCTTCCTGTTTACATCGTGATCAGCCGTGATTGGACAAGCTTGGTTGGAGGCTCTTTACCAAGATCAGTGTAGCGGTGTGTCAGACTGACACACTGCACCACCGATCGCCGAGCGGCAGCTGTTATCCTGCTGGACGTCATATGACGCCAAGTCAGGATAACTGAACCACCACCCAGCCGTCATTCTGCTATAGGCCGGGCAGGAAGTGGTTAAAGATCAGACATCTTTAGGTTCCCAGCTTGGGCTGTATCTTTTTCCTTCACAATTCAAAATTGTGAGTTGATGAAGCAGAGGGGGTAGACAACCCGCTCTCCCTCCCCAATATCCTTCTTAACATCTCCTCTCCCCCCAACTCCCTTGTCACAATTTTTTTCCCCTGGTTTGGAAGCATCAACAATAAAAACTAAAAAATGTAGCCAAGAAACTGTAGTCACTAGTCTGGTGTTAGTGATAGAAACTACCTTGACCAGGACATGAGATTCATGTTTAGTAGTAAGGGAATAAAAACGGCGCTGCCCTCAATATAATTGGGTGCTATAACCTATTACGGTACATAACCTGAACTAAGTGTTCATAGTGCAATCTCACCAAATTGTGCAAAAGTAACCAAAAAACCAAAACATCAAAAAGACAAAAAGCCAATGGCGTAACCTCAGCGCATACGACACTGCTGCATTAAGTGAAGTAAAATAAATAAAATAAGAAAAATACAATAAAATGAAGTAAATCCCCCCAATGGGTTAAAATAGAATGATAAAGTATGCGTGAACAGTGATTTGCTAAAAAGAAAAAAATATATATTTTGTGGATTTCCTCAAAATTCAAATGTTTTGGGACAAAATGGCGTCAGGGGTGCTGTGAGGTAAGTGATAGAAAAATTTTTTAAATGAATGTATATGTAGTGTTAATATAATCTCCATGTGTCGTTAGCATGTGTATATAAGATGATGCTACACTTTCCAAAAGTATTGAGACACCATGGCGTGTGTAAACCAAAAAACAGCTTTTGTGAACCATAAAAAACTTAATTGTGGCACAATGTTAGCACACTCCCTGTGAGTTAAATGCGATTATATGAAACAGCATACAATAGCCATAAATCAGTTTGACAAATGCATATGCAATAATCATTAACTCCTATAAAATCATACATAAATGACCAGATGGAAAAAGACAGAGTCCAATAATATAAATGTTGTTAATTGTATCCTTGGGGACACACTCCAGTGACTTCCGTGCCTTACATTCAAGACGGTGACTTTGAGGTGCTCACCCCCCAATGATACCCCACTCACCAAAGATGATCACCCCTGCAGGGGTACCGAGCAATAGAGTGGGTGTTCCAGGGCAGGTGATATTCACTACAGGTGTGCTTCCCTTCCTCTACAGCTTTCGATTCTTACAGCTACTCCAGGAATCAGATATGTTCTCATATGGTCAGGATATTCCAACGGTTTTCCAGCTTCAACTCCCCAGTATATCGGAGAAAAAGAAACACAAGGGGGCCTCCTTGGTGAAGTACGTTACATAAAGTTTATTGCACATAACCGTTACAGAAAAATCCCATTACAAATGTTCACAGGCTCCAGGCCAAAAAACCGAAGTGAAATCTAAAACAGGCACCGCTGTGTGCAGGGTTGGAACCGTCAACGTCAACGAGTGATGGTCATGCGTTCCACCGTGCGTTCCAGCAAGCACTTCCGGGTATGATGTGTGAGCGTGACTCCGCCTTACACTTTCCTAAGCGCAGACCCCTCTATTTAGATCTATGAGATTCATGTTACTGGAATACTACAGTGCCTTGAACAATTATTCATACCCCTTGAAATTTTCCAAATTTTGTCATGGTACAACCAAAAATGTAAATGTATTTTATTGGGATGGCACTGTTCAATCCATTATCCGAAAATGTGTGTACGCGGCATAAGAAGTCCCATTTTCAGTTTGTGAGAAGCCATGTGGGGGACACAGAAAACACGTGGAAGAAGGTGCTCTGGTAAGCTAAAAGCAAAATGCTATGTGTGGAGGAAAACACTGCACATCAACCTGAACACACCATCCTCACCGTGAAACATGGTGGTGGCAGCATCATGTTATGGGGAACCTTTTCTTCAGCAGGGACAGGGAAACTGGTCTGAGTTGATGGGAAGATGGATGGAGCCAAATACAGGGCAATCTTAGAAGAAAACCTGTCATGCTGCGTGCACAAACGTTCGTCTGTATGCTAGTCCGACGGACTGAAAACTACGCAAGGGCAGCTATTGGCTACTGGCTATTGAACTCCCTCTTCTAGTCTGGTCCTACGTCATCACATTTGAAACGATCGGACTTTGGTGGAATTGTGTGTAGACAAGCCTGTTTAGTCTGAACTCCGTCGGGACTCCGTCGAAAAGTCCTTCGGAGTTCAATCCGACGAGAAGTCCGGTCGTGTGTACGCGGCATTAGAGTCTTCAAAAGACTTGATACTGGGGCGGAGGTTCACCTTCCAGCAGGACAACGAATACATTTACATTTTTGCTTGTAACATGAAAAATTGTGGAAAAAATGTCCAGGGGTATGAATACTTTTTCAAGACACTCTACCTTATGCATTGCCAGCCTCAATAGCTTGATTGATGCTAGTGTACTACACACATCTTTTTGTTGCAATAGGTACTTCATGATAATCTGTAAGTCTACTATTTTTGTACTGCTACTGTACCTAAATAAAGAATTTATAAACCATTAAATTATACCGATAAGAGCATTGTAGACTGTTATAAAAGCCAACTTTTAACTATTTATTTTACTGTGTCATTCCCTCGCTTTTCTCTATCACACATTTGCAAAGAATGTTCATGTTTTCTGACCTGCAAAAAGTTTATTATTACTCCTCCACTCCCCCCTCTGTCTTCTTCAATTTTTGTCAGTGTGGTACCTTCAGCCGCTTGCAGCCCCCTGGGACATTCATGTCACACATCTTAGCAGGCTGCCAGATGGTAAATACTAAAATATTGCAGAATTTCATGCCAACTATCATCTCATGATACTTGGGCACTTTTTGACCTGCAGCCTTCTGAAATGTGTGCTGTGACTATCCCCGGATGCTGCATGAAATTAATCACGCCTAGGCAAGAAGTGAGAGGGAAGCATACATTTCTTTATTCTCTATTACAAGTCTTCAAATGTTTAATAGAGAAGATGGAGGAAGGGAATGTCTAGAATTACAATGGACACTGATAAGTCCCCTTTAAAGTAGTTCCTAAACATTCTTTTGGTACAATGTAAACAAAATTATACAGAAGGTGGTGGATGTGTCCCTCCCGCTAGATCCCTTAAATTGCCTGCTGGGCCTTCCTATATCCAAAAAACAAACCGGCTAATCTCTTACATTTTGCTAGCTGCAAAAAGGCTTATTCCATTATGCTGGCTGTCCAGCACACCTCCTCCATGGTCTAGATTTCTGCAACTAGTGGCTGAGATCCGGAGGATGGAGTTCCTAAAGTCTTCTGTACATGACTCCATTCTCCAATTTACTAAAGTGTGGAAACCTTGGGATCTATAGGAATATAGGACCTATATGCCAACCACCGCCTCCTAATTTTATATTAACATAACGGTGTCTCTGTTCATTCTCCCTCCCCCTCTCCCCATTGCTAAATATGGCAATTGATGCTTTAATGGTCTTCTAATGGTTATTTTTTTACCCTCCCAAAAACCTCTGCCCTTCTTATATTCTTGACTGTACTCTAGTTTTGGACTCTAATATATACCTATGAGTTGTTTATAATTTTCGATAAGCGATACAGTGCACCCTTCTGTCTTGTATCTGTGGACATTGCTTATATACACCTACGTGTTCTACATTGTCTTCTTTTTGTATGTTTGTTAACATTGAATTTTCATTACTGGTTCAATGTGTATTGTGTAACGAGTTTACATGTATCTTTTCTCCTTTTTATAACCCAATAAAAATACAATTTTGAAAAAAGTAGTTCCTAAACAATTTCTCCATCCTGCTCTGAAGCAAAATGCCGACTGAAAACCATCACCATTGTGCATTTAACAGAACAGTTTTGTGCCAGCGTTTTATGATTTCTTGTCTGTGCGACAGGTCAACTGATATAAAAGACCAAAAAAAAGATGGGGCTATTTGTCCATAGATTTTGATAAAGATTTTATTGTTCTAATTGACAAACCTATTAAAAAGCAATGCATACAGATCATTTGATGCATGTTAAAGCAGGCCTATGCTGTACTAATAATGCCATCCTAAAATTAAAATGACTGATTTATTCATCTGCAAAATTTTGGCAAGGTGGGAACTTTCAATTTTGCTTTTTGAGCTGCTTAGGTGAAACTTGCTTGAAAAAATAATCTTCTCTTTTTAACTTTATTTAGAAGCTTTGTGTGTGTGTGTATTTAAAGTAGTTTAGTTTATTTCATTATTTTTTTCTACATTTTTCCTTTTTGCATCAAAAGCATTATTGATTGTTTACAAATTTTAGTTTTTTCTACATTTTTCTCTACATAAAGGTAAAATAATAAGGCTCAGGAAGGACCACTTTAGGCAAAAGAATGGATCCAGGATTGTTAAAGGGAACCTTGAGGGGGTTATATAATGTGTTTTCCTGACAGACTTCATGGCAGCCTACATATGGGTTAATCCCACCCTCATAGGACCCTTCTCCCATAAATCTTTGCTCTGGGCCAGAGGCCGTGTTCTTTTTTTTGTACTCCTCCTAGGACCAAGATGAAGTCTTACCTTTTCATGAAGTTTTCTGTAATCCAGGCCTGGCGGTGTGCACGGCGATATGTTGGTGGTTAGCGGTGACCCTCTCTGAAGTCCAGCAATCCTAGCTATTAGCAGGTGGACATGGGCGATACCATGAAGAGCTTACTAACCTGGCCATTGGCAGGCAAGCGGCAATACGGCCAAACGTCCAAGCTATTAGCGGTAGGCCTTGTAAACGCCCGATCATGCGGAGGGTCGAGTGAACAGCTCCCCAGTCCCAGGTTCTGGTTCGGATCGTCCCGTGGAGGTGGTAATGTACAAAGATATTTGTTTTATATGTTAGCTGTATTTCCGTGTTTTGTGTGTTTCCTTATTTTCTATCAAGCTCCAGTGAGTGGCCATGGCGGCTGGAGCGCAGCTGCATTCCAGCTCGCCGTTTCAGGAAGTCGCCGGGACCGGTCTGCGCATCTGCAAGCCGCAAACGAAGATTCCGTGCATGGTTTGAGCAGGCACGGTTTTGCCAAAATGGCAGCGGCGGTCGCGCATGCGATTGGTCGCCGCCAGGTGGTAATGTTTTTCCGGCGCAGGCGCACTGTGGAGTGGTGACATCATTAACGGTGGCAGATTTAAATAGTTGTCAAAGCAGCTATTCCTTGGGATGACTTGCAGGCTAATGCGGCGGTTTCCCAGGGACTGGTCTCTGGTTTACAAGGTAAATTTTTTGCTGCAGGCTCCCTAGCTGCTGGCTTTGTTTGTTATGTGCTCACTCATGCCTGTTGTCACTCCTGTTTCTCGTAAGGCTTTAATTGTTCATTTCAGTTTCAAACTGCCCTGCCATGAATCTGTCACCGCCCTCCTGTGGCCAACCCTTGCGCTGCAGGTAAGATTTAGTTCTTTTCTGCCTGTGATGCTTAAGTTTACTCATTCAGGAGCTCTTAACCTTTTCTTTTTCACTCAGCTCTTCTAGGTCTGAACACCAAAGCACGGCAAAGACCGTCCTACGTCATCACTCCTCTTCAAGCTACAGACGTCATAGATCTTCCTTTAGATCTAGGCACCACAGAGGGGAGTTTAAAACCACCTCTGTGCGACACTCTCACCGCCACTCCAGACGCTCTGTGAGGAAAGCCTGCTGGGTATGCGGGGCCCAGGTTCCTGAAGGCAAATAGCTCTGAGAGCGATGCTTCTCCAAAGCTGCAAGAGAAAGAGTGGGGGACCAACCAAAGGGTGGGGACCAACAAGTGGAAGCACTGGTCAGAAAGGTGGTCCGTGAGTCCCTGAGTAAAGCGGATTCTGGTCATACCCACAACCCTGCTGGCAACACTATGTCAGTCCCTATTAGGGATGATCTTGAGGCTCCAGGCCCTTCACAATTCATTCGTCAATTGAAGCCTCAGACAGTGAGGTGGAGGTAGATGACCTTGGTGCAGGTTTTGAATTTGCCCTAGTACCACAGCTGGTCAGAGCTGTCAAAGAAGCTTTGAGATGGGAAGAGCCAGTGGAGGCACCCTCCAAACAGAGGAAATATTTTAAACACCTCAAAAGAGAACGCCCTATTTTTCCCTTTTTGGGTGAACTCGGCGCAATAAATACCGATGAATGGGGTGGTATTGAAAGGAAGAATTACCTGTTAATGAAGGTATCAAAAATGTACCCATTTTAAAGCAATGATGTAAAACACCTGGAGTCGGCGCCTCTCATTGACGCAGCCCTAATGAGTTTGGTGTGGCACGTCCCACTCCCATTGGAGGATACTGTTTCCTTTAGGGATGGCCTGGAGAGGAAAATTGATACCGACCTCAAGCGGATCTACATTACAGCGGGTATGACCTGCATACCCGCATACCCACTCTCGCAGCTCTTTCTAAAAGTGATGGCAGTCTGGGCGGAAGACGTAGATGCTTCTCTGAGGAGCATCTTAGAAGAAGTAGGAGCTCACCTATTCATGAGCTAAGGTTGGCGGCAGCTTTCCTGGGTGAGGCTTCCCTAGACATCATTCGCCTGGTGGCTCAGATCATGCTGTCATCTGTCACGGCTAAGCGTGACTTGTGGCTGCACCAGTGGGTGGCTAACCCTGCCTCCAAGCAGGCATGGTGCAGGATTCCCTTTGAGGGTTCGTCCCTCTTTGGGAACAAATTGGACAGTGCCATCACCCGTGCCACAGGGGGCAAGTCAGGGTTCCTTCCCCGGGATCGCCATCTGCTAAACCAGAAGAGAACACAGCCCAGGCAAGGAGCAGATCGAGCAAGGGATGCTCGCCGCTATAGGCCTGGCCGTGAGTTCAGAAAGACCTGGAAGAAAAAACAGCCTTCAGGCCAAAAGTTTTCAAAAGGGGCATCTTCCGGTGGACAAGAAGCCCCTAAGTCTTTATGATATTGCGCTTGCCCAGACAGAGCGAGTCGGCATCCTTGCCTCTCTCGGAAGAGAAAAAGCCAATTCTCCTGTCCTATGCAGACTTTCTTGTGGCTCAGGGAGCTGCAATTCCAGTATCAGCCGATGAAATGTTCCAACCTCTTCATGGTGTCAAAGAAAAACGGCTCCTGGAGGCCAGTTATAGACCTAACCCACTTGAATTATTTTATCAAGATGGAGAAGATCAAGATGGAGACACTACTCATGATCAGTCAAGCAATCTAACCAGGCGATTGGCTTGTGTCTATAGCCCTGAAGGACGCCTACTTCCATGTTCCGATGCGTCAGAATTCCAGAAATACTTTCGCTTTGCTGTCAATCAAATCCATCTGCAGTTCACCTGTCTCCCCTTCGGGCTTACGACATTGCCTCGTGTATTTTCAAAACTCTTGTTGGCTGTCATGGCTATGATCAGGACCAGAGGTATCTGTCTGTATCACTATCTAGACGACCTGCTGTTGTTATCTCGGGACAGGGGGCAGTTGCTAATCCACAGATCCCAGGTCATCTCCACTCTACTCAAGTTTGGTTGGCTTCTGAATCTGGAAAAGAGCCATCTGGATCCCACGCAGACCCTGGTATTCCTCGAGGCACACTTCAACACTATCAAGAGCAATTCTACATCCATGCCCGGCCCATCTACATCTGATGATCTGGTTCTTGAGAGGGGAAGGTTGGAGGCCCTAGGCTGTCCGAGTAGGGCCATCTCCAAATTAATAAATGCCAGAAGAGCAGACACCAACTGGGTCTACCAGAGGATTTGGAAAAAGTTTGCAGTCTACCTCTTCCACTGCAGGTTCTTGCAATAACCCAAAGATGCATGATATCCTGAGCTTCCTACAATCGGGCTTGGCTCTCTTATTGTCAGTCAGCTCGCTGCAAGTCCAAGTCTCTGAAATCTCTACCTTTACGGGTGTTTCCTGTCCTAGACACCCTCTTTTAGTCATTTTTCAGAGGAGCAATAAGGCTCAGACCTCAGAAAAAGCCAAGATTCTCTAATTGGGATCTTCCCCTTGTCCTGGATTTTTTCTCAGGTAGAGAGTTGGAAGATAAGTCCTCTATCAAATGACTCTCTCTAAAAGTTGCCTTCTTGGTGGCTATAACATCAGCCAAGAGGGTCTCTGAAATCAGCTCTCTGGGATGCAAGGAGCCATTTCTAACTTTTTTTTCCTGATCGGGTAGTTTTAATTCCTATGTTGGGTTCAAACCCCAAAGTGGCATCTGTGTTTCATGACAATCAGGAGATTGCTCTTCCAACGTTCAGATCTACCGAGGATTTCAGCATTCATCCCTTAGATGTCGGCAAAGCTCTGAGTCAGTATCTTGAAGCTACAGCTTCTTTCTGTCAGACCGACCACCTGTTCGTTCTTTTTCATGGGAAGAATAAGAGAATGCGTGCCTCTTCCAGATCTATCACAGCAAGGATTGTTTAGGCCATTCAGTGGACTTATAAAGCCAAGGGCTTGGCGTCTACAGAAGCAGTGACTGCTCACTCAACTAGAAGTGTGTCTTCATCATGGGCGGCGTCACATCACGTGGCTCCAGAAGTTATTTGCAAGGTTAATTTTGGTTTACGTATCTTGTCTGTTGATGGTGCCAATTAAACCTTTTTCTTTTGTCCAGTACTCTCCCCACCCCGTATGGCTAGTTATTTCCCACACGTAGGCTGCCATGGAGCCTGGGAGGAAAACGGAAAATTTATATCATATACTTACCATAATTTTCCTTTCCTGATGGACTCCATGGCAGCAGGAGTTCCCTCCCAGTGGCTGGAGTAGGCTAAATTATGGAACACGGCCTCTGGCCCAGAGCAAAGATTTATGGGAGAAGGGTCCTATGAGGTATAGGGGGCGGGAATAACCCAAACGTAGGCTGCCATGGAGTCCTTCAGGAAAGGAAAATTACGGTAAGTATTTGATATAAATTTTCTGTTGTATGTTACACATTACATGTTAACACTTTAATTTTTTTTTTTTATAGTTTGTTATACTATTTATAACAAATTGTGATTTTAGAAATAAACATTTAAAATGCAAGTTAAAAAAAAATTGCTAGACTTTGTATAGGAAAATTATGTTTTGTGTACTTTGCCTGCTGTGCATGTGCAGTTCAGCGTATATCCTCATGCTTTGACTCCCTATAGTTGGGGAAGGCCTGTACCCCTTTCACTATGTCTCGTTTCATGCCAGTAACGGACCTCCAACTTTGTTCAAGTGGATCTTTGATGGTTCTATTGTACAAACCTGTAACTTTTTTAAATAAAGAATAAAAAAAACCAAAAAAAAAGCATTAGCGAGAGTTATGTCCTCAGTGTCTGAAGAAGGAAGGTGTCAGATGTGGAAGTAGCAGTGGAGAAGATTGAGCTTTGAAACCTCTCTCCCTCTCTGTCTGGGCTGCATACTGAGTAATTGCTCTGTGCTTTGCATTTTGTTATTATGCTGTATTTGCTAAATACACTGATTGTATTTCTGATAATTCAGTGTTTGCTTTAGTACTCATGTTTTTGAACCTAGTACTTAATGTTACACTGTGTGAAAATAAATAAATAAATATTCATTTTCTGTATATCGTGCAGAAGCCTGATATACTCATTATGCCAAGCCAAAGTTTGACTTTGATACAGGGAGCACCCAAGATGCTGCAATATGTTTTTTTTTTCCTTCCAGACTCTCTGATTGAAATTCTGTACAGCCATGCCTGAATAAAGCAAACAGGAATGGGGGAATGATACCTTGAGACAAAGCTGAGGCTGCTGTGGAGAACTACTCAACCTTAAGGCAGGCCTCTACTCCTCAGAGATGAACGTACACCATCTATACTGCACTGCACAACTGTTCTTTAGTTAACTCTCGGTTTCTCGTGTCAATGCACACCTCCACAGTAACTTGCATTTTGGAGGGATACGCTGAGTCAATGTCCAGAACCACCGGTCCAGTGTTTTGCACTACTACTCCCAAGTAGCTGAGTGGGCCCCGCCGTGCACTCTGCAATGGCTCCACATGCGCACTCACTTGACTCTTGAACTTCTGAACCTCTGTACAGGATGGGAAACCTCTGCGATGCTATCTGCTCCCATTGCTATGGGAGACAGACCACTCGTGTAAGGAGTGCCAACAACATCTCCCTCATTGCTAGAAAACATTCCACCATACACGCTATCAACAGGTTGCTTGTTACGCTTGGAATCCCTATGTCTTCACATTACTCAACGCTAATGTTGACGTCTTCATACCCCAATGTGTTAAGACCCACTTGTTAACTGTATGTGAACCGGTTATTTACGATACACCGCTTTAGTAACTTCAGACCAGGCAAAGACAAGGTTTCAAAGTTTTACCTAATAAAGATGCAAAGGTAGACGTTTTACAGTCCAACAGGCAAGTCATGATACTTCCCTAATTCCCTAACTATAACTACAGGCTGATGTACTGCTCTGCTTTTAGTTTATATTTATTTCTATTTCATTTTTTTTTCCCCACATTTTTTTCATCTTCTAAATAAATGTTTTAACTCTAATTCCACTTACTATTATTATCCTTATATTTATTAAACTTACCCCCAATTCATCATATTTTTAATTCTTCATACTTTACTTTCAACTTTGTTGTGCTTTTTGGAAGATTGTTGGTCTGCTGGCTGTTGTGGTTCCACAGCCACAGACCTCCAGCCCATACACCTTAACCTAATTAACCTAATTGCCTCCACTATATATTCAAGCTGCTCTCCTCCAGGGAGCAAAAAGGCCAGTAGAAGGAGCTGTGAGCCCCGAGCGCGTAGCCTGTACTATCCCTGCATTATCCCCAACACCAGCCTGGACGTTTGCCGTGCATCAGTGACGTCATTTTCTCTTCTGCACTCCAGAGTGGTCAGCGTGGAGCTTTCCATGCACTGGATGCAGCAGTTCAGCCTGTGTACAGACTCCACACCCAGATGCCTGAAGGAATGAAATCTGAGCCGGAAACAAGATAACAGCACATCCCAGGACACTTTTCCATCTCAAAGAAATACCTCCACCCTGCGAACCAGTAAGTGTAATTGTTACACTAACTTTTATTTTTGCATAAACAAGCTACCACAGTTGGCGCCTCCACACCCCTCCTTTTTTCAACATTGATTATCAACAGAGGTAATGGACACCCTCTGAGGATGGCTGCCTCCTCATTCTAGAATTTACCTGCCTTATTTTAATGTGCTATTATAGCTACCATTGTACTATTTACCTTAGACATCACATGTTGCGGAGCGCCGGAAAACCCCCCCCTTTTTTTCTCTACTGCTCTGGCATACCTGCAGAAGTGCATTCCAGTGTCCATATTCTTTTACAGGTTCTGCCATGCAAGTGTAGATCCTTAAGAGGCATTGTCCAATGCTCGTATCCTCAGGGCAAACCCCAAGTGGGGCGGCACAGTGGTGCAGTGCGTAGCACTTTCGCCTAGCAGTAAGAAGGGTCGCTGGTTCGAATCCCAACCACGACACTACCTGCCTGGAGTTTGCATGTTCTCCCTGTGCCTGCGTGGGTTTCCTCTGGGTACTCCGGTTTCCTCCCACACTCCAAAGACATGCTGGTAGGTTAATTGGATCCTGTCTAAATTGTCCCTAGTATGTATGAGTGTGAGTTAGGGACCTTAGATTGTAAGCTCCTTGAGGGTAGGGACTGATGTGAATGTACAATGTATATGTAAAGCGCTGCGTAAATCGACGGCGCTATATAAGTACCTGAAATAAATAAATAAATAAAAAGCTTCTGTTGTTCTACTCCTGTGGGTCTCTTCTTTCGTATACATCCCCTGTGGGTTTCACAGCCCAAGGCTGTACTGTGCTTGCAAAGTGTCTTCTGTGGAGCCACTGATGACTCCCCAGACTTCCACGGGGAACTCCCCTGGACTGGACCACTGCCCCAATTATATCACACAGGCAATCGGGCCGGACCCAGACAAGAAAACCAGCCAAAAAGATCAGGAGAGTGTGGACATCAGTCACTGACCGTTCCAACCTGCTTACAAGGTATGCATGTTCATGGTTCTATTGTTAATTAGATTAATTTAAGCAGTCATAGAACTCATGTTATTCATAATGTTTCAGTCACTCACTGAAGTGCAAGTCAATTAGTTTAATCTGTAGCAATCATTACTTAACCATTTTATGGCCAGGCCAACATTTTATATTTCTTAAAGCAGAGGCCCTAGAGAATAAAGGTGGTGTCATACGGTATTTGTGCAGTGTTTTTTTTTTTAAGTATACTTTTTTAAATTTTAATGCAAAAAAAAAAAAAATGACCCATTTTTTGGTAAAATATAAAAGATGAAGCTACGCCAAGTAAAAAGGTACTAAACATGTCATGCTTTAAAATTGCATACGCCCGTGCAACGGTGACATAAATGTTACTATCCATAGGCAACATTTTAAAAGCCTTTACAGGTTACCACTTTAGATTTACGCAGGAGCTCTGGTGCTAGAATTACTGTCTATAATCTGATGTTCGTGGTGATACCTCAAACGTGTGGGACGATCTCTGTTTGCGTGCGTCCAGGACCGATGCATGCGTTCATCATTGCACATGAGCACGGGGGCATGGGCACTTTGAATTTTTTTTTTTTTTTTACACTGTTGATTTAGTTTTTTTTAATCACTTTTATTGCTGTCAGAAGGAATGTAAACATCCCTTGTGACAGCAATAGACATGTGACAGGTACTTTTTATAAAGAGATCTGGGGTCTATAAAACCCCAAATCCCTCCTCTGCCCTTAAAAGCATTTGCTCACACCAAGATCAGTGTTCTTAAATACTTTAGATTTTTTTAAAATGGCGCTGTTTACACCCGGGAAAACCGGTAGCGTTTAAAAAGCTTTCGGGTTACTATATCATAGAGCCAAACTAAACTGATCGGGTCTTTGTTTGGCTCTGAAATCAGCCAGCGCCCACTGGTCATTCTGCCACGGAAGCGCCGGCTGATCAATTGGGACTTACAGCAAGTCGGGAGATCCCGGTAAAGCCCCGCTGCTTGTAAAAGCAATCCATCTGTTAGTTAGCCACTAGGATTGCTTTTACAAGAGAGCCGACTGTCTGCTCTAAAAAACGGTTCTGGGGTGATGCCTGCAAAACCACTTGATGTCTAGTGATGTACCGGGTGCATAGCTGGTCGGCAAATGGTTGAAATCAGTTTGCCGTAACCACTGAGGCTCCTGCCCCTGCATGTAAGTATGTACGTATGTTACGTAAGAGCAATGTTTACATTTCTGCTATTGGGCTGTTAGGCCTTATGCACACAGAACATTTTTTTTTTACAGCTGCTCTTAGCGGTGTCAGGCATTTTTTTTACAGCTTAAAAACACCTCTCCATGGTATTCTATGTGTTAATGCACAGATAGGCTTTTAGGAGCTATAAGTGGCACGGGCGCTTTTGAGCTGCAAAAAAACCCAGGGCCAGTGTGTTCTGGAGCAGCAGCGTACAGCTGTAAAAACACTTGACGCTGCAAAATGTGGCTAAATGCGTGTTAATGCTGTATACAGCGCTAAGCCGTGTCAACAGTTTTTAAGCTGTAGTAATTGGATTTGGGAGTGGAAAATAGAAGAGGGCAGAGAAACGCTGCCTACCACTAATGCATCTAAACGCAGATTTACGCCAATGCAAATTGCTTCTAAAAGCGCTAAAAAGTTCAAATAATAATGGTTTAAACAATATAGGTTATACAAAAAAAATTAATACAAAAAAAAAGCATAGGGGAAGGGGGATAAATATGGTCTTTTGAGGTTAAGGGGGGGAATATAAATTCATTTTGTTAAAAAAAAGGGGAAATCAAATAAAACAGACTAAATAAACCTTTTTTCGCAATGCTATGCAGTCATATAATTTATTGGATTGCTGGCGGTTACTTAACGGATCTGTAAATAACTATAGGTATTACCCAACGGATGTATTCTAAAATTAATTTGCTTTAGCTTTGCAGATTACGTTGTCAGATCTTGCTCCAGTGTCAATTACAATTAGATCTCCTGGTAGAATGGAGAGAGAATGGACCTGGCGCATGAATGACAACATTCTGGATGACCCTATGGCCTTGGCAGCGGTCTCTAATATGAATTCAACATACTTTAGGATTAATAACATAGATGAAGTCTCCAGAAAGATACTATGGAAAGGACATAAAGCAGTCATAGAGGGGTTTTGATCTCCCAAGGTTCAAGGCTTAAAAAGCAAAAATCCGAGAATACCTAGCAATTGATCCCAGAGATACAGCATTTAGAAAATTTACATAAACGTTTTCAATCTCCAGAGATTTCTAGGGGACTTAACAAATTACATGATTAATTGTCGTATGCCCTAGATCAACAGGTTAAGGAAAAAATTAGATTTTGGGTTCATAAGTTTTATAAACATGGTTATAAATCTGGGAAGTTGTTGGCTAGTTCCCCCTAGAAAGAGGAAGGACATGTTCCATGTTCACAGATTGACGTCTCTGGATGGCCAACCCGTCTTTCATTCATCTAAGATATCTAAGCTGTTCCAAGAATTTTATCCCAATCTTTATTGTTTAACTCTAGATAGATCGCCATGTGCTTCTACAAAACACAGTCAGGGGATTAAGAGCTTCAGTATTTGACAGAGATAAAATACCCCAAATTATCATAGTTACCTAGTTACATAATTAATCAGATTGAAAAGAGTTCATCTAGTCCAACCAAAAAAAAAAAACATACAATCCTATATACACAATCCTATAGCCACAGTTGATCCAGAGGAAGACAAAAAAAAACGAACAAACAGCAAAGCATGATCCAATTGGCTACAGCAGTGGAAAAGATTAGTTCCTGATCCCCCGAGAAGCATTCAGATATTCCCTGGATCAATTTTACCTATAAATGTTTGTATCCAGTTATATTATGTACACCTAGGAAAGAATCCAGGCCTTTTTTTAAAGCAATGTACTGAGCTGGCCAGAACCACCTCTGGAGAGAGTCTATTCCACATTTTCACAGCTCTTACTGCGAAGAAACCTTTCCGTATTCCCCTGAACTAGCCACTTCCTTGGAGAAACCAATTACTCAGGAAGAACTGGAGGACACCATTAAGAGCCTCCCTAAAGGGAAAAGCTCTGGAACAGGTTTATTAACACATACTATGGTAAATTTTTGACACTTATACTTCCGCATATGTGTGTGATTATTTCAACTCCCTGACCAAACATGACAACACTAGAGGCCCTTATAGACTACATAACAGTTATCCCTAAAGAGGGAAAGGACCCTACATCATGCGCGAGTTATCGCCAAATATGCCTTTTAAATTTAAATGTTAAAATACTAGCAAAGGTGCTAGCATCTAGGCTGCAGCCTTACCTACCGTCCTTGATTAACTCAGACCAGACCGGGTTTATCAGGGGTAGGGAAGCTAGGGATAACTCAATAAGAGCCCTCCTGGCTTATTGGGTTTCTGCACAAAAAACACGTTTGCCCAGTCTGCTCCTGTCCACAGACGCCGAAAAGTCGTTCAACAGGGTAGAATGGATATTGCTAGTGGAGACACTGATTGTCTTGCGCCAAAAATGTTGTGCCAGATTACGGTCTTTTATAGGAAACCCTCAGCCAGGGTCAAGGTTAATGGTGTCCACTCCCCCCTCTTTTGGAATAAAGAATGGCACTCAGCAGGGGTGTCCCTTGTTACCCTTGTTGTTTGCCTTGGTTATAGAGGTGCTGTTGTGCAAAGTTAGAGAGCACTTTAATATTCACAGGTTTAAAGTAAGCACCATGGAGCATAAATGTTTTGCATATGCAGATGATATCTTATTCTACATCTCTGACCCGTTAATAACGTTACCCAACCTTCTCAAACTTTAAAATAAATTATAATACATCTGAAATCTATTTCCTATAAATTGCTGAACAAATGTGATGTCAACACAGGTCTCAGATTCCTTAGGGAATGGGAAACAGAGTTAGATCGCCATTGATTAGTATGGATAGGTGACAGTGTCAAAAAAGAGGCACCACCATCCCTGAATAACATATATAGTCAGGAAAGTAATTTAGTGGGATTTTGTAGGTGCCAGGCAAATAGATTTAAACAAACAACAAACGGAGTAAAAAAACATAAATCACATTTTATTAAACATATACAAAGTTTAAAAAATATGCTGGCTGTACATAAATAGAACAAACGGCAGTACATATCAGATTAGATAATGAATCAGGGGTCACCCAACACTAAAATCCCGACATGTTTCGCCCGATGGGGCTTCCTCAGGGGATATTTGTTGAGGGACCAAAATGGATATGTCACTGCTGTAGGAGTAGAGCCAAACTAGGAGAACGGACAATGCGCTGTACTGGAAAAGGTTGGTCTAGGTGTGCCCAAAAAAGGGCCGTGGGACCAGTGTAGGTGACCCAGTTAGGTCTAAGAAAAAGCGAGGGCTGCCAAATAGAGATGTTTATCTTGTGCAGAGAGATACATCAAAGTGGCAGCCCGTCCGTGAGCTGGGTCACCTAGGCAAACCTTTTCCAGTACAGCGCATTGTCTGGTCTCCTAGTTTGGCTCTACTCCTACAGCAGTGACATATCCATTTTGGTCCCTCAACAAATATCCCCTGAGGAAGCCCCAGTGGGCGAAACATATCGGGATTTTAGTGCTGAGTGACCCCTCATTCATTATCTAATCTGATATGTACTGCCGTTTGTTCTATTTATGTACAGCCAGCATAATTTTTAAACTTTGTATATGTTTAATAAAATGTGATTTATATTTCTTTACTCCGTTGTTTGTTTAAATCTATTTGCCTGGCACCTACAAAATCCCACTAAATTACTTTCCTGACTATATATAGAGTTAGATCGCCCTTTTACAGATTTACAGAAACGTAAATGTTAAGACTGGCATATATCTCTTCGATATGTACTAAAATACAGAAGACTAACTTAAACGCATGTCCCGTTTGTATAGGATCGCATAGATGTTGGCTGTTCATACCCCTCACCTCTTGGACAGGTGTTGGCGGGGCTGTGAGTTACAGGGATCCCATGCCCATATTTGGTGGGAGTGCCCCAAGATTAGGCCAATCTGGGCCGAGCTCAGGAATTTAATATCTTAAATTACTATGGTCTTGTTTCAGGACGATTCTATACAGTGCCTTTTTCATGGCACTCTATGTTCTATCAGGGCATACAAGAAGAGTATAGTCTCCCGTCTGTTAGACACAGCTTAGGGGCTTATTCCGGTCTTTTGGAAAAGTCACAGATGCCTATCATAAAATACTGGGTGAAACAAGCTAATAAAAATCATAGAAGCTGAGAAATAGGTGTATATTTATAGGAATAGATTGGAAGTGTTTTACTACAAGTGGGAACCCTGGATAAATTATATAAATAAATAGCACAAAAAATAAGAGCTAAATAGTCATCCAGTGAAAGAGGGGCAACTTCTGCTTACCATGTACTCAAAAATCCTAATCCCACTGTGTTAGAGATTTTTGGACCACCCCACCTTTTTTTTTCTCTTCAGGATGTATGTTATATTTATATGTTTTTTGATTTAGGTTAAAGATTGTATGGGGATTTGTAATTGTGTAAGGTACTCCCTGTTTGTATATTGATTAAGGATAAATAAAGATTATACAAAACAAAAAAGAAACAGACTAAATAAAAAGTAACAATGATGTTATATTGTATTTCTGAATCACGCTTCTAAACAGTGTTAACAAACCCTGTTCAAAAGCTATGTTTTAACCACCTGGTCTAGGCCGTTTTGATAGCTAAAGAGTAGCGGGGCAGTGGCAGCAGGGTCAGAGTGACAGGGTGTGGTATGTACACACTTTGTGCTTCAATTACGTTTTTTGGGCATATGTAGCAAACCCTCGGTATGCAAGCTGTTTTTTTACACTATTACTTTGCAGTCAGTATCCTTTATAGTGCACAGCAGTAGTCAGTGATCATGGTTGATGTCCAAAACAAAGAAATCTGTTGCATAAAACATACAACATTGTAGATAATATTCATATTATTATTTTTATTTTTTTTGCAGGTGGCATAATTGGTGATTTGTTGAAGGCAGCTGAAAGGCACGGTGATTGTGGCTAAGAGTAGATTCTGGCTTGTGGATAAAGGATTTTTTTTCTTACTTAGCAGCTACTGTTGGTGTTGATTAGTCACAGCTACAATGTTGATAGTGGCTGAATTTATACTGTAGTGTGACTGTAAGATATGCAACAGAAAATTATAGCTTTTCTAGGCATATTTTTTGAAGGTGAACCTTGACAATTGCAGGTGACAGTTTATTAGGAAAAATAGATTGTCAGCCCATGTAAGCAGCTCATAACCAGCAATGCATTTAAGATAAGAAAGCCTAGACTTTTTTCTTAAACAGTACAGTTCAAATCCTTGGTACTCATGATCTATATTAGTGGTTTTCCAAACTGCAGCCCATGGGCTAGATGAAGCCCATTTACTCGCCTTTATCCAGCCCTTGGGGCACTTTTTCTCTCACTTTTAACAATGAAGCATCATTTTTGTTACCGATTCAACAACAGGGCACTATTTCTCCCTTGACATCAACGATGGGGCACTATTTCTCCTATTGATGCCAACAATGGTGAACTATTCCTCCCCCTAATTATATATATGTATATTCCAAATGGCCACAGTCCAGCCTCCCTAAAGTCTGGAGGACAGTAAACTGGGCCTTTGTTTCAAAAGTTTGGAGACTCCTAGTCTATATATTTAAATTCCCTAACACAATGCCTCCGGCTAGAAACTTAAAAAAAGGTACTCCTTTTAGAGCCACCAGCTGACGCTTTGCCCACCTTTTAGCTTTCAGTCCTGGTTATCACTGGCAGCTGCAGTCACCACTGACAACCAATCAAAATGATTCTTGACTATGTGGTCACATAGTGATCGCATGCAGGCTAGAGGCTTAAAGAGGTTGTAAACCTCCCTGTGTAAGTTGTACCTATAGGTAAGCCTAGAATAAGGCTTACCTACAGGTACTGTAAATATCTCCTAAACGTGTGCTCTGAAGGAACGGCTGCCCGTGGCGTTTCTTGAGGAGAGTGTGCTGTGACAAGATAGATGTGGCCTGCAGCGGGGACGACGCAGGCTTAATTTGCAGGTAAGTTTTACATAGTGTGCTAGTATGCGATGCATACTAGCACATTATGACTTTACTTTGCAGCGCAGAAGAAAGGAAGAAAAACCCACCAGGGTTTACTTCCTCTTTAATTAAAAACATTAGACATTAACCTGTAGATGCCACTGTAACGTAGGCTGCAGTGTTTACCTGTTTAAAACTGTATTCATCAGTCACAATAACAGTATGAGAAAACGTTAATAAAAAAATGATAAAAATAGTTGTTTTTTTGATAGTTTTTACTTTAGTTGTACACTTTAGTGTGTACCAACTAAAATCCTTATGTGTATACTCACCAGAGCTTTTTTTCTCAGAGAATAGGTGCAGGAGCTCCCCACTTCTGAGTCACTTCTTGTCTCCACCCCCTACCCACCTCCAAGCAGTATCCTTTGGTTCCGACCCCTACCCACCTCCCAGTACCACCCCCTTTAGAGAAAACAGAACCAAGTATCATTTTGTGGTGCTAAGTAATTTGTATGGAATTTTCCAACCCAGTGCATTAGTATGTAGATGAATGTGGCCTGAACCAGCGTCGCTCCAGCCATGTCCCCCTGACATGTTTCGCCCGCACACCGCGGCTTGGTCCCAGAGATGGTTGGTGAGTGGTGCCTTTTCTTCTCTGTGATAATACCCCCTGCTATTACATCAAGGAATATGGAGAGAAAAAGGTTTGATCTTGAAAATTTATAAAAATTACTTTATAGCACTGATAATCTTAAACGTCCATACATGAAAAGCTGGGAAACTGTACTGGGACATGAACTACCACTGGACAATTGGAAAACAAAATGGGACAGAGTGAATTCTAAAATTATTTTCCAAGTCATGCTAAAACTATATTTACAGAAATAAAAAGTTGTTGGCTCACTCATAGGGGTTGTTTACCACACGTCCTTTGGTTTTGTCAGAAACTGACCACATTTTGGAGAAAGGTGAAAGACCTACTATCCAAAATTACAGACAAAAATATACTTCTAGATCTGTTAACACAGTTATTGGGCTATCCAATCTAAAGCCTAACATCTTGCCTAAAGATATTAATTCTAATAACAGCCCAATGCCTCATTATCCCTGAAAAGAAAAAACAGTCTTCTCCCCCATCCAGTCAGATTGAAGATGTACATCTTATGAAACATCTTACAGCTATGCTCCATGATAAAAAAAACAGCACAATAAAGTCTGGGATTATTGGCACCATATATTTAGTCTACTGACCTCTTTTCACCAGTGCTCTGCCTCATGCGTCTAATGTGTGCTCATGTGATCTCTAATGTCACATTATGTTGTGTAGTATATTATAAAGAATTTCCTTCGTGCTGGTAGATGTGGAAAAGAAAAGTGATTTTTTCTAAATAATGTGGAATAATGAATGTGAATATTGCAGCAAAATTAAAAGTGCTCACACAACCACTTAATGGATAAATAATTAAAATGAATTTCGCGCAATATTAGCAAGGATGATGTGTATGGTGGGGCCAATTATTGCTATTAAAGTGTCTGTAATAATAGATAGTATCAATGATCTCTAAATAGGAACATATGCCTATTGCCACTGTTTGATATTCGAGTGAAAGTGCTGTAATTTAAAGTGAAGATGTGCCAGTATCCAAGATACCAAACAAATAAATAAATATATAATTACCAAAAAACTTTTAAATTTAGTGCCAGCAAGGTTAAAATACCATAAATAAAATAACGTGAATAAGTGCTGGTGAATAAAAAATCAATTGTGTAAAATCCTAATAAAGTTAAATACACCAATATGAAGTGCAACCCATCAACAAGGTGAATATATTATACACAGATAAATATCAACGGTGAACTAAAATAAATGCAATCATAATTCATCTAACTGAGTCTTTAAATAAATATTATAAATAGCAGCATTATGGGATTGAGATTGCACAGTTCATGAAATCTAGGATAGATGGCGCTGTTGGAAGGGTGGAAAAGTCCTTCTATTCAGATCTGTATAGGATCTATAAACTGGATAGGTTATTCCCACAGTGGTGTCTTCAAGTATGGTCTCTCAGGACTCTCACCTTAAGTTAGTACAAATCGAGCTGTTATAATGGAATACTTGGAGTGTGGTGGCACTGTCTGATAGCTTCTCCCTCTTAGTGCTTTACCCTCTAAATCTTCTCCTGTGCTTCCTCCGCTCTGATGCAGCTCAGATAGGATAAAAACAGGGGAGGGGGAGAGAGAAGACAGGCTCCACTAGTGTGTTATTGTTTTAAAAACAGGGGGGATATTTATTTAGTTCATGCTCTTACATTGGATAACTTAAAAACAGGCAGAGTAAAAAACGGATGAGAAGTCTGGCGTTCTCAGCGCCCTCTCACTTGTGTTGACAGCTGTGTGCCGCTCCAGCCAATCCCTACGCGTTACGACACGTCACGTGTCTTCATCTGGGGAGGATGTTGTGTAGTAGGCACGCTGGACAGTATCACTGGATCTTCTTCCTGCACCTCTCCACTTGGGACAGCCTGCAGTTATGATACTTTAAAGTGTATGTATGTCCAAAATGTATAATTTTAATTTTGTATAGCATTTAGAGGAATTGGAAATCTTGTTAGTTTTTTTGTTATCTGGTTCTTCAGTAATTTGATTCACCCTATTTGCCCTAGTGACCATTGTCACTAAGAAAAAAATTATGGGGAACTCCCTGAATTTAAAAGCCTGGAGTGAGTGGGGTTTTAACTACATAGACCTGGCAGACTGCCTATTAGCCTGGATTCACATTGATTCACAGTTTTCAGTGCGATTTAAAGGAGCAGCTCTAGTGCGAGCTGATGCGGCTCAGAAGCAACTCTAATGTGTTCCTAATGTCATTTGGATACAGTCAGTCTTTTTCTCCCTCTCTCTCCTGACATGGACCAGGGATGGGAGATAAGGAACAAAGCAAAGACTTGCAGAAAACTTCTGGAATTGTGTTAAGACAGATAAGCGATCTGCATGCAAAAAAAATTATTCAAGTCTATGTAGCTACAAATTGCACGACACTGCACTAAACTTGCATAGGACCCTTTTTAAAATCCCACCAGAATTGCACTGCATATATATGAATGGCTTCCATAGAAACTCATGTTATTTCATTTGTTATAATGCAATTCCATGCCTTCTGGAACATATCATAAAATCGCATCAGTGTGAACCAGGGCTTATGCACTGAATCATGAAGGCTTATGTACTGCAGATGAAAACGGAATCATGTGCAGATTTGATTTTTTTCAGGAACAATAGTTATTCACTGCCATGGTTTATAGCAGATACATAACCTTGCATTTTAGAGGTGAGTAGATGCTTAGCATTGCAGTTATGCCTTTTTCTGAATGTTTGTGGTTTTGCATAGAAGTATTTTGGTTATTGCTGGTTCTAGTTATAATTCTCACAGCTTTTTAACTGCTCAGTTGTTAGTTTAAAAGGGAATTTTCCTTTGATTCAAACAGAAAAAAAAATATATGCAAATCAGCATAATCATCTAATAAAGAGTATTCATACAATGCATGCAGAAGGTCTTTATATCTCATCACTCAGTACAAGTGCAGGAGATGTTACGGTCTTGTTTTATAACATTTTAATTTTTTTTCTTTATAATTCTAATTTTCAAAGCCTTTTTGTTAGATGTCAAATTTTAAAATCATCACCTGTTTAGTATAACAAAACACAGGGCAATTTACAGTATATGAATTGCTTTAGAATTACTGCAATTAAACATTGAAATAATTATATGGTAATATAATATGCATATGTACTGTATTTACAGTATGTGACTTATAATTCTGATTTGAAACTAAAAGTAACATTACCTAATTTTGCAGCGATCCAGAAACACATCAATTCTGTTTGTATTCCACTTTAAACTTCAGGAGTAAATGTTTTTGCCTAAGGTCAGACATACATGGTTAGGTTTTTATTGTCAGCCTCTATCCCCACGAATGAGGTGGATGGAAGAATCCACCCTGCTGAAACGTATTCTGACAGTGGCACCCGCTGCTGTCAGAATATACTGATCAGTAGCTGCAGCCACTGATTGGCAGAAAATGTTCCAACATGTCAGTTCGACAAAGTCAAGCAAACAACGAGGCCACACGTTGATCAAAATTCATCTCGAATTCTACCTCAACCTGATGGAGGTGGAGGCACCATTGGAGCCAAAACAATTGACCTGAAAAAGAGAATCAACATTTTGAAGAAGTTTACTGGGTCTGTGCTCCTCCCCAAATCTGAATTCCTGGAGTGTCAAAAACCATCAGGCCACCCTGGTGCATGTGCCCTTATTTTATTGCATCCATATCAGAGTAGCATGGTCAGAGATAAGCACAAACAGTCTCTCATGAAGACCTTAGTGTAAGGAAGGCTCTGATAGGAACTCTTTTGTAAGGCAGACTCTGATGGAGACCTTGGTGTAAGGGGGATTCTGATGGGGGCCCTGATGTAAGGGGAACTCTACTTTAAAGAGCACTCTGATAGGGCCCCTGATGTAAGGGGGAACTCTGTAAGGATTTTTTCAGCTCATGAATATTTGAAAAATGATGTGGCTCTCGTACCAAAAAGTTTAGAGACCCCTATGCAGTAGCATAGTTTCTCACAGCCATGGTTAATTTCCAAACACGGATGCCCCTCATGGATGTCTTAAGATATCATAGGCCTCTGTCTGGATGGCAAATCCTTTTGAGAAGTTGGTAGTTGGTAAGAAGTTGGTAGGATGCTGGCACAGTGCTGATGAGCTCCAGGAAGACAATTTCAGCATCTGCATTCCACTTCACCATGATGGATTTCCGAACCTAAGCCAGAATAGTTAACAGCACTAGCAGGATGGAAAAATTGGCCACAAAGCATTTGTAGGACCCCATTATGTCTAGCAATGCACACACCTGCTTTTTGGAAAGGGGTAAGTGCTAGGTCTGTATAGCTTCTATCTTTCTCAGGGAGTTTAACCAACACAGTCTGGCTCGAACACTGATTCTGTGATTCTTCAAATATTCCTAGCACCATTATCTTCTTTATCTCATCCAAGACACATTTTTTTCTGAGCCTCTGGGACGCAGTAAGGACTGACACAACCCTTTATAGTGGTTATAATGATATCATGCTTAACAACATACAATAACAGAGAAACACTCCTTGCTCTTTTGCAGAAATCCCTTTGCTTCCTGGGTTTGGGCTTTTGACAAGGTAATTGCCACCTGAACTATGTCCACACCAACCTGACGTTCAAAACTTACACCCACCAGGGGTGTCACTGGTTCCCAGTCTGTCCCCCAGTATAATCCCAATCTGTTTCACAGTATAATTACCCCCAGATCAGTCTGTCCCCCAGTATAATCCTATCCCCCCTCCAGGTCAATATATCACCCAGTATTCCTTCCCCTCTCAGTACAACTCCCTAGTCTTGTACTGTCCTCCAGTACAACCCCCCAAATCAGTTTGATCCCCAGTAAAATCCCTCCTCCCAGGTTAATCTGTCCCCCAGTATTATCCCCCCCAGGTCAGACTGTCCCCCAGTATAATCCTCCCCATGGTCAATCTGTTCCTTAGTATAACCCTCCCCCAGGTCAATCTGTTCCCCAGTAAAATCTCCTCCAGAGCAATCTTTACCCCAGTATAACCCCCCAGGTCAATCTGCTCCACAGTATAATCTTTCCCTCCCAGGTCAATCTGTTACCCAGTATAATCCCCCCAGGTCAGTCTGTCCAATGGTATAGTCTTGTCTATATTCCCTTCGCACGCATTCCTGGATCGCTAAGCTCATCTGTAGCGTATGCTGTAGGGACTACCAGCTGGATACTGGATATCACACTTCAATGCACATACTCGCAAGCACACTATGGATCTTCAAATGCAGTCCAAAGCTTTTATCACAGAGAGATCACATTATAAAAGAACAAGTGCAATTTTTTGGAGCCGCGATGGACCCCTTCGTCAGGCATGTAATAAAGTGCATACAGTGGCAACAGAATATGAATTAAATCAATAGAAGGTAAGTCCGCACATCTCATCACTAAGAGGAGGTGATGTGAAAAGGGGATTTTAGAAAGTGCCACAAGGAGTACCACACAAATACAATCTGTTCTAAAAAACATTTTTTATTTATACAAAAGTCATTAAAATGTATGTATGTATATATATATATATATATATATGAACATATTAGAAAGCACAATCAACATGTTTTATGACCATTTCATGCAGTCAAAACGTGGTTTTGATACATATGGATCGGGTTAGTCTGGATCGACGTGTTTCGCCCAAATGAGGGGCTTCCTCAGGATCCATGTTTTAATATTAATAAATCTAAATGCTACTAAACAACACAAGCAATACATTAATCAAACAAAATACATAAAACATAAACCTATACAGTACATAACCAAATAGATTATATTATTCATGTTATTACAATATAGCTGAAAACTACCATGTCTAATAGGGGGAAAAAAAAGGGGGGGAAGGGAGGGAAGAGAAAATAAAAAACTGAAACAATATTGAGGACATTATAGAGTCAACAGATTGGGGAAAGTAGAAGCAAACAAAAAGAGAGGAGTGCTGTTTGCATCACAATAAAAAAAATGGGTAAAACACCTTAGATATAGATCAACTAATGTGACCGATTCATCACGCTCTATATGGCCACAGTCACACAGGAGATATGTGTACACCAATATGTCTGTGCTCATTAAAACCAAAAGAAGAGTCGCTACTAAATGATCACCATCTAATAAAAGACAAAAGAAGGAGGGGGAAAAAGGGGGAGGGGGGAAGGAGGATACCCATTATACTAGAAATATGGGGATTATTCCTCCCATTAACTAAAGATAAAAACTTGTATATGCATATGTGTAGAGTGAAAAATATAGCAGGACACTTATCATTCAGGTCTGAATATAGGGGAAATTGAACAGCAAAAGAGAGGTAAATCAAAAATAAGGGTTATCATCCAAGGAAAAGCCAGAGTATATGCTTTAAACATCAAGGACCCAAACAATTGGACCAATAGACCATAGAGGAAAAAAACATTCCAGGTTCCTGAAACAACAAAAAGAGAACAGAACAGTAAATGTAAATGAAAAAAATAGGGAAGAAAAAACATGGAAGAGCCCAATAAGAGCAATATATTTAAGCCCCTAAAAACAACAAGGTGAAAAAAACATCAGGTTGTACACCAGATTAGAAAGAGCAAATGCTCACCAGTATAGCTGGAGAGGAAACCATCCGCAGACGTGATGGTGGGACCATGTATGTCATAAAAGGCGATATGACATCAGGCTAGTGTGGAAACACCTTTAAAAAGGGGAGGGAGGGTTGGGCACACAGGAGCCTCCTCCAATTGCTTCCCGTTCCCCACCATACTTCTTTTATTAGGTTGTAATCATTTAGTGGCAACTCTTTAGGTTTTAATGAGCATGACCATATTGGTGCACACATATCTCCTGTGTAACTGTGGCCATATAGAGCGTGATGAATCAGTCACATAAGGTATTTTACCCATTTTTTTTTCTTTTTATGGGGATGCAAACAGCCCTCCTCTATTTCTTTCTGTCTGTTGACTCTATAATGTCCTCTTTTTATTTTCTCTTCCCTCCCTTCTTTACCCCCTCCCCCCATTTTTTTTCTCTATTAGTCATGGTTGTATAGCTATACTCTAATGAAATAAATAATATAATCTAGTTTGTTATGTATTGTATAGGTTTATGTTTTATGTATTTTGTTTGATTAATGTATTGCTTGTGTTGTTTATTAGCATCTAGATTCATTAGTATTGAAATGTGGATCCTTTTTTGGGCGAAATGCGTATATCCAGACATATCTGATCCATATGTATCAAACAATGCTTTGACTGCAGGAAATGGTAATAAAACATGTTGATTGTGCTTTCTAATATGTTCTGATATTTACGTATTTAATGACTTTTGTATAAATAAAACTTTTTTTAGAACAGATTGCATTTGTGAGGTACTCCTTATGGCACTTAAAAATCCCCTTTTCACATCACCTCCTCTTGGTGAGGAGCTATGTGGACTTACCTTCTTTTGATTTCAATTGCATGGGGTTAGTGCCACTTATTTTTTGATTACAAGGTCCCCCCCACCTAATCATAGAATATAAATAAACTATCACCAATCAAAATGAATGGAAAAAGTGACACCCCTCCCCCCTTCTGACGTCACATGACATCATATTCCCACCAATGAGCAATTAACCACTTCAGCCCCGGAAGGATTTACCCCCTTCCTGACCAAAGCACCTTTTGCGATTTGGCACTGCATCACTTTAACTTTCAATTGCGCAGTCGTGTGACGTTGTACCGAAACAAAATTGACATCCTTTTTTTCCCACAAATAGAGCTTTCTTTTGGTGGTATTTGATCGCCTCTGCGGTTTTTATTTTTTATGCTATAAACAAAAAAAGTGCAAAAATTTTGAAAAAAAATGCAATATTTTTTACTTTTTGCTATAATAAATATCCCCCAAAAATATATAAAAAAACAATTTTTTTCCTCAGTTTAGGCCTATATGTATTCTTCTGAAAATTTTTTATAAAGAAAAAAATTTGCAATAAGCGTATATTGATCGGTTTGCGCAAAATTTATAGCGTCTACAAAATAGGGGATAGTTTTATGGCGTTTTTATTTTTCATTTTTTTTTATTAGTAATGCGGCGATTTGCGACATTATGGCGGACAGATCGGACACTTTTGACACTATTTTGGGACCATTGTCATTTATACAGGGATCAGTGCTATAAAAATGCATTGATTACTGTGTAAATGACACTGGTAGTGAAGGGGTTAACCACTAGGGGGCGGTGAAGGGGTTAAGTGTGTCCTAGGTAGTGATTCTAACTGTGGGGGGAGGGGCTACACCTCACATGACAGCGATCATTGCTCTCAATGACAGAGAGCGGTGATCTCTGTCCTGTCACTAGGCAGAACGGGGGAATGCTTTGTTTACAAAAAGCATCTCCCGTTCTACCTCTTCGTGACACGATCGCGGACTCGATGTCCGTGGGACCCGCGGTAACGGTCACGGAGAACACGGCAGGTGCATGCGCGCGCCCACAGCACCACTTCTTAACCACTTGCTGACCGCCGCACGCCAATGTACGTCCCTTTTTTGGGGACAAATATCGTTGTTATGGCAGCAGCTAGCTGCCATAACCCCAGTATCCCTGTTTTCGGCCGGCGGTCGGCTACAAGATAAAAGTGGTTTCTGCGGCGGTGCCTTCCGCCGCTTACCGGAGCAGAGGCGGAGGCGATCGCGTCTGTTGTCTAGCTGTGCATGGAGACGAGTGAGGGGAAGATGGCGCCCACTCGTCTCCATGACACTGCAGGGCGGAAGCGACGTCAAAACGTCACTTCCGCCCATACGTCTTAAAAGGCGCATTTTTTTCAATGTCATTTTTTTTCAATGACTTTTTTTTTAATGCATCTTAGTGTAAATATGAGATATGAGGTCTTTTTACCCCAGATCTCATATTTAAGAGGACCTGTCATGCTTTTTTCTAATACAATGGATGTGTACATTCCTTGTAATAGGAATAAAAGTGACACAATTTTTTTTTTTTTTAAAACAGTGTAAAAATAAATAAAATCATGTAAAATAAATAAGAAAAATCCATTTAAAAAAAAAAAAAAACGCCCTGTCCCGACGAGCTCGCACGCAGAAGCAAACACATACGTGAGTAGTGCCTGCATATGAAAACGGTGGTCAAACCATACATGTGAGGTATCGTCATGATTGTTAGAGCGAGAGCAATAATTCTAGCCCTAGACTTCCTCTGTAATGCAAAACATTCAACCTGTAGAATTTTTATACTTCGCCTATGGAGATTTTTGAGGGTAAAAGTTTGATGCCATTCCACGAGCGGGCGCAATTTTGAAGCGTGACATGTTGGATATAAATTTTTTCGGCGTAACATTATCTTTCACAATTTAAAACAAAAAATGGGCTAACTTTACTGTTGTCTTATTTTTTAATTCAAAAAAGTGAATTTTTTCCAAAAAAAGCGCGCTTGTAAGACCGCTGCGCAAATACGGTGTGAAAAAAGTATTGCAATGACCGCCATTTGATTTCTAGGGTGTTAGAAAAAAAAAACAATATATAATGTTTGGGGGTTCTAAGTAATTTTCTAGCAAAAAAAACAGTTTTAAACATGTAAACATATAAACACCTAAATTCCAAAACGAGGCTGGTCCTTAAGTGGTTAAAGGGGATGTACCTGTATGCCCTTTTGCCCACCAGTGCCATTCTGCCAACGTAAATCGGCGTGCGCTGGTCGGCAATCGGTTAAACTTTATTAAAAAAATATGGGGAGCTAGGGAATGTCCCTGTTAAATATCTGATAAATCAGGAACCAAATTTCCCCCAACACTTGGAGACCAGGCTTTTTTTCTGACACCTTTCACATACATGTAAAAATTTGTATGTTTTGCTATAAAATTACTTAAAATCCCAAAACATTATATATTTTTTAAAGCAGAGGCCCTAGAGAATACAATGATGGGTGTTGCAAACGCTTTTAAAAAAAAACAAAAACTTTAATGACTTTTACTGCACAAAAATACAATATAATACCATATAGTTTGGTATAATATAAAAGATGATGTTTCACCAAGTAAATAGATACCAAACATTTCTTGCATTAAAATTGCCCACACCCATGGAACAGCAACAAACTATGTACACTATATTATCCAGAGGCGACGCTTTAAGAGCATTTACAGCCTCAGACCACTCATACACATGGCTAGAGGAACTGTGTGAATGAGCCCTGAGGGCTTGTTCAAATGTGAGGTTGGGAGGCAGTAAAACCCAGCAGTTTAGCTACGCTTTTACTTCCCCCAGCCGCTACTCCCTTCCGGCTGAAGGGTGTAATATGCCATGGTCGTGATGCTTTGCGTCGTGGCCATGGCAGGAATTATACCCCCTGTCATTTTCAGCAGGCTAAGCGCTCTCTGAAGAGCATTCTAAATGTGGATTGCTCTTCAGAGACCAAAGCAAGTGTGAATGAGCCCTTAATTTTTCATTTTATTTTTTAATCATTTTTTACAATTTAATTTTTTTTTTTCTTACTTTTTTACCACCTTCTTTTAGGTATGCCATAAGAAGTGCACCTGCAACATTCCAAGGGGTAATAGAAAGAGTTTTTGATGATCTAGTACCCAGAGAATGTTTTATGTACCTGTATTGTAATTGGGGCTACACTAGAAAAACATGAAGAATGGCTCATGCAAATCTTATATTTGCCTAAAAGAAAATCGACTGAAATCATCAGCATACAGGTGCAAGTTCTGCGGGTCATTAGTCACCTGTGGGTCGCATTGTCTCTTCTGAAGGCCTCAGAACATTACAGGGTTATGTTCTTTCCTTTGTAGAAGTGTATTCAAAAATGGCCAAAGATCATTGTGACCTGTTAAAGACTAATGTGTGCAGTCAAGGGAATCAAAGGAGGCCTTCCAAAAGTCCTTTTGGGGAACCATGGACTTCTGAATGTGAAGAATGTGAGAAAGAACAAAGGGAAGGAAGCGCTAGCTAAGTGTAGTATCACAGTTAAATATTTTAATAATAATGGATAAAAAAACACTCACAAAAGCTCATCTGGTGTAGAGTCTATCGATGTGGGTTCCTCCTTGATCTCATCTGCAGGACCGCTGTAGTATGTTCTGACTGCTGGGATGGAGTATGGCCAACTTGGGGAGCCTGGAGGAGCCCCAGGAAGCCATGCTAAACAGCGTGGAACGCACGGCGAAAGTGACATCACCGTAAGTTTGGAAGACCAAACGAGAGGGCAAGGCACAAAAGGTTCCCAGGGCTCCTCCAGGCTCCCCTCCCAGCAGTCGGAACATACTACAGTGGTCCTGCAGGTCAGATCAAGGAGGAACCCACATCAATAGACTCTGCACCAGATGAGATTTTTTATCTTATACCTCTTGTAAAGGTTTTTTATACACTTTTAACAAGGATATTACACTTAGCTGGCGCTTCTTTTCCTTTGTTCTTTCTCCCATTGAATCACACAGAGCCGGTCACAACGCTGAGGATAGCAGCCGCAGGTGGTCCCACACCTCCCCTTTACTATATCTCTTCCTACATGGCTCAGAGACAACCTTGGACTACCCTTAACCCTGATCATCAGTCCATTAGACATTAGACATTTTATTGCTGTCTGGACTGTATAATCTCGGTGCGCCAGATTAATTTTCCTTTTCTGAATGTGAAGAGGCTTTCATTCAATTGAGGAAGAAGCTGACAGAAGCACCAGTTTTAGCAAATGCTGATGCCCAGAAACCGTATGTGCCCTATGTAGATGTTAGCTTTGTAGGATTGGATGGAGTGTTGTACCAAGAGTATCCAGCTGGGCTATGACCTAAAGCCTTCATCATCCGATGCCTCACTCTTATGCCCTGTACACACGGTCGGATTTTCCGACGGAAAATGTGTGATAGGACCTTAACATAAAATAAGTGTAACGCTGATGAGCACCTTTTATGTTAAGGGGCACTCTGATGGGCACACTGATGGGTATATTTTTATGTGCACGCTGATGGGCACCTTTTATGTTAAGGGGCACTCTGATGGGCACAACAAAATGTGTCCATCAGTGTGCCCCTTAAGAAAATATGCCCATCAGTGTGCACATTAAAAATATACCCATCAGCGTGCCCCTTCAAATAAAATTTGTCCATCAGAGTGCCCCTAACATAAAAAAGGTGCCCATCAGCGTGACCTTTAACAAAATATGCCCAGCAGTGTGCACAATAAAAATATGCCCATTAGTGATCACTAGTTAACATGTGGCCCACATACCCTGAATGCAGGAGGGCACAACTGAAATGCCGAAGGGGCGGAAGCTGTGAGATATGGAGAGCCAGGACTTGGGAACCGCGAGTAAAAGGGGGGCAGGGCGCAGGGCACGCACGTGACGTCACACCCCTACTCGCGGCCCGTGAGTGTGAGCTGGTTTTCTGTCAACTCCGAGATCTGCGGTGAGGAGCAGGGGGCGGGCGCACGTAGCGTCACTGGTTGCTGGGGAAACCCAGGCTGCTGTGCTCATGCACAGCATGCCTGTGAGCATACCCATTTTTAGGTTATGTCATTCTGTCAGTGACTTGTATTCTCAGCTACTGTAACACCTATAGGCCAGCAAGGGTGACAATCATCCTACACTCTCTTTATACAACACTAGAAAACTGAGCAAAATACATCTGTTAATAGATGTTTAGGACCAGGCTAAACAAAAATAAACCATAAGAAAAAAAAAAAAGTTACCATGGATCCTGGTCTCTGGCTGTTTTCTAAAGGCTCAGGATGTCACAGTAATGGAGCACATATTTAAAGGATTTGGGGTATTCAGCTCTCTCACAAAGTAGTGGCAAGGCACAGTGATATCACTAGCACCATGAAGAAGCAGCTAGAACAAAGGGGTCCTAGGTAGCTATTTTTTATTGATGAATTTTTTAAACTTTAATACACATTTATTTGGGGTTGGAGGGCTCCAAGATTAGCGGGCCATGCATTTTCATGCAAGGTCCAATTTGAAAGCTATTTTCTGTCTGAGTGTCACAAACTATCTATAAACTAACTATAATAGCATAGTATAGGCTTCTTTTACTTTACTTTATGTTGATTTACAGAGAGCTAGATTTTTTTTTACTCAACAACATGCTTCAGGGAAACCTGTGCATGCACAATAATCTTCTTTTTTTTAAATTAAACTCCTCTCTTACGACACCAGAATCAGAAAAAAGTGCAGATGTGGTATAATAAGAGGTGTTTATATAAGGCAAGTCTATACATTTTATAAATAATTATAATTAATATTTTTTACATGTTGAGGTGAAATTCTATTTAAAAGGTCTATTATTTCTCTGGTTGATGTAATGGGTTATTCAAGAGTTAATGTTTATCGGTGAGGAAATCTAAAGACGCAAGGATCACAACACAGGTTGTTTCATTTTGATTAGACCAGCATTATTCCACGTAGATGGAAAACTATGAAGGCGGATGAGCATAAGCAAAAAAATAGACAGAGCAGCAGTTCAATAAACACTTCCTATACTCTTACATGCTCTGCAAACAAATGTCAACTTTTATTACTGTATTCATGGGCTTGTCATTTATGTGGAAACCAGCATCTAAAAGCGTAGCGGTGTGTTGCGTCTTATTGCTGGACTTTTAAGTGTACATTTGCTTTTTTGCCTAAAATTGTTTACAATGCACAATACATTATCTCAAACATTGTATAAAACAAATTTGTACTCGGAGTCAATCTGTGGATAGTGTACAAAGGAACAAAAAGCAACAAAGAACATAGACCTGAGTTGTGCCCTGGTCAAATGGTCAGTATGCCTAAAAGGGGGCAAAAATGACCAGTAGGATGAATATGAAATTATAGCCCACTGAAATTACGTATAATCTACCAAATACCAACCGCTTGTGGTATCTCTAAAGTGGCTCTGGGCCAACCCAGAGAACAAGACGACCTGCACTTACCCAATACGGCTGAAGTCCCAGGCACAAATATGCAGAACATGTGGATGTGAGCGCTATATTCAATATGGTCAGACAGCAGTGATAGGTTTACTTGTAAACGGTAGATGGGGTGATATATAACTTATAACATAAATGACAATCTGAAATGGTAATTATAAACATCAGCAACTATGAATGTTGCAGTCCAATATAAAACTGAATTAAAGTCCAATAAAAGCAATAGTAGAAGGCAGCCCTGTGGTTAAAGAAGAAGCAATCCTCTGGGAACTGTAGGAGTAGAAGAACAACAATGGCGCCACTCTAAGTGCAGTAATTAAAACAAATTTAATGAGTCATAAAAACAGGTACTCACAAAAGTACAAGTATTCAGGCATGTAAGTGCTGGGCAGGAAATGCCAGGTGTCCCAGGGGTTTGTTCCGGTCACGTCCTCAGTAGTAGTTCCGCTCGGAGACGAGATGTGCTGCTGTATGGGCGGCAGATCCGGCTGCTGGAACGCACTGTAGTGACGTGTAGATCTGTGGGAACGAAGGCACTTCCGGGTCTGTGCAGGGGTGACGAATAGGCGACGCGTTTGCGGAGCTGCGCTCCTTCCTCAGGCCTGAGGAAGGAGCGCAGCTCCGCAAACGCGTCGCCTATTCGTCACCCCTGCACAGACCCGGAAGTGCCTTCGTTCCCACAGATCTACACGTCACTACAGTGCGTTCCAGCAGCCGGATCTGCCGCCCATACAGCAGCACATCTCGTCTCCGAGCGGAACTACTACTGAGGACGTGACCGGAACAAACCCCTGGGACACCTGGCATTTCCTGCCCAGCACTTACATGCCTGAATACTTGTACTTTTGTGAGTACCTGTTTTTATGACTCATTAAATTTGTTTTAATTACTGCACTTAGAGTGGCGCCATTGTTGTTCTTCTACTCCTACAAATATGCAGAACTGCTCCTGTCTCTTATGACCCAACCCCGGGTTTAGGCCTGCCTTGAGCACCGAGCTAGTACCCAACACGAAGGAGACCATGGGAATGTGAAAGATACGATACGGAAAATATGACCCATGATGAGAAGTCTGCTGATCACAGCAGGAGGGCTACTTTCAGGAACCCTGAGGATGGCTTTAATAGAATGCACAACAAATAAAACCTGTCCGGGTCTACTAACGACATGAAACGCTGAGTGCCAATCAGATATGCCCCGACACTGCTGTGCCGATATGAGTTAAAAGAGGCAAAAACCGAACCAAGTAGGAAGCCTGCTGATACTGGCCTAGGGACTGAGAAAATTCAGAACCCACAAAAACCCCTGAGCCCGTAAAAGCTGCTGGAGATGCCATGGCTGACTAACCAATAGTTCCATGCTTTGCCAACTCTAGCCAAGAGTAGCTAGGCAACAAAAGGTCATGTGCATGGATAAGGAGGAACCACAGTCCCCTGGGTAACCTATTTTTGTGTAAGTGACACACCACTGGGACAGCAACATGAACTACGAGAGAAACATGAGCATACTGAGAAAACCTGCACCAGGAACAAAAGCTACGTGAAGGAACGAAACCCATGAATAGTGCGAGCTTACGAAAAGTGAGCAGCCTAAAAACCGAGGCTGCCAGAAACCGCAAACTACTTGCGAAATACCAGTAGCATGAGAACGTGAATTAATGAACGTGTGATGAACATGAGAACGAGAGTAACCTTGGGAAAACATGAGAAACCTGGAAAAAAACGAGAGAAACATAAAAGTGAGTTTAACATAGAAACAACAAATTGCATGAGAAGCATAAAATTATATGAAAAACATAAAATTGCATGAGGAACGTAAATAGCATGAAAATGTAAATAACATGAGGAACGTAAATAACATGAGAACACATAAATTACATGAGAAACGTAATTTGCATGAGAAACTTGAACTGCATGAGAAACGTAAGTTTGTACGAAATACATAAGCAACGCAAGAACAGATAAGACTTGCCACCGAACAAGCCAATTAAAAACGATCACCTCAATCTGTTAAACCCATAGACGTGACGGGTAATCTGCAGTGGTAGAACATGAAACAATTCAGCTGTATGAAAAAAATCAGATAACATTACAAATAACCATCCCAAAACATAACACCCCTAAAACCTGACAAGTATGAAGATGTGAGTGCAGAAATGACAAGACCAAGAGCGTAAAAAATGAACCTAATGACGACACCCCCCTACTGTATGCAGTGAGCGAGCCCGAGCAACCTGCCACGCCAAGACAGGAAAATTAAAAACGAACACTCAGGGCTAAAGTACCCACAGACCGTGGTGGGTAGTAGTAAAGGTGTAATGGTGAACGTGCACGTATGACGTATGGAAAACAGGCGAGCAGATTGTGGGACAACAATCAATTAAAAACGAAACCTCAGCCTGTACGGATCTGTAAACGTGACAGACCCTGAATGTGAGCACTAGCTAACGGTAATGCAGCGAACGAAAGGCTGTGACATAAAACATATGACATGAACATAAGAGACATGGGAAAACGAGAGAAGCATGGGAAAACGAGAGAAGCACGAGAAAAGCACAGGAAAAAAAACACGAGAAAAGCACGGGAAAAAGAAAAGCACGGAAAAAACGAGAAGCATGGAAAAACATGAGGAATATATGAAACAAAGAAAATAGGAAAAAACATGAATAGGCATAAGAAGTGACAAATTGCATGAGAACACTGAAAAACACACTGAAAAACTTGCATGAGAACACTGAAAAACTTGCATGAGAACACTGAAAAATTTGCATGAGAACACGTAAAATTTGCATGAGAACACTGTAAATTGCATGAAACGTAATTGCATGAGAAAACTGTAAATTGCACTGGCAACTGTAAAATGCATGAAAAACTGTAATCGCATGAGAAACCGTAACAAACATGAAAAACCGTAAATTGCATACGAAACTAATATGCATGAGCAACCGTAAATTGCATGAAAAACCGTAAAATGAATAAGAAATCGCAAATCGCATGAAAACCGTAAAATGCATGCGAAACGGTAAAATAAATGAGAAATCATATGACAACCGTAAATGCATGAGAACACTGTAAAATTGCATGAGAACACTGAAAATCGCATGAAAAACATAATAGCATGAGAAACTGAAAAAAATTGCATGAGAACCCGTAAAATGCATAAAAAAACGTAATCACATGAGAAACTGTAAAAAAGCACGAGAAACCGTAACAAGCATGAACAATTGTAAATTGCATACGAAACTAATATGCATGAGCAACCGTAAATTGCATGAAAAAAAAAAAACGTAAAATGAATAAGAAATCGCAAATTGCATGAAAACCGTAAAATGCATGCGAAACCGTGAATTGCATGAAAAACCGTAAAATAAATGAGAAATCATAAATCGCATGACAACCGTAAAATGCATGAGAAACGTAAATTGCATGAAAATAAAAATCGTAAAATGAAGGAGAAATTGTACATCGCATGCAAACCGTAAAATACATGAGAACCAGCATTCCATGAGAAACCGTAAATCGCATAAAATCGTAACATACATGGAAAACCGAAAATTACATGAGAAATGGAAATTTGCATGCCCCCAAAGGACCCCCACAGAATATCATGAGATGACCGGCAATGAGCAAGTGTCATGACAACCCCACAGCCTGAATTAACCCCCGAAGACCCACACTATAGACCACGTGGAGCTCGAGGAGGGACATGACCCACTATGTGGCGCTCAGGAGGGGGGGAACCCATCACATGAAGCTGAGGAGGGGGGGGGGGGGGGAATCACCATGAGGCTAGGGAGAGAGGAGACCCTGCCCATACATACCTATGCTGTAACCTAACAGTGGTGACAGCAGACCCAAATACCAAAGACTAAATGCAATGACCTACACTATTACAACTGGACAAACATGGGTCCCTGCTAGAAAAAAAAAAAAAACGTTTCATTGAATTGCTTACCTGTATTCCAGGAATACAAACGTGCTATGCAGTGCTAATGACATCGAGGCGGGACATCGTGACATATGAGACTCTGCCATCATCTCCTGAAAACCCCCAAACACACTCCCCCCAACCTGCAACCCCAACACATGGTGCTATCTGAACCCCAAGCTGACCGGAGTAAAGTGAAAACGGATGGAAGAATACTACCCCTATCCCTGCGCCCGCAGCACACAAGACCCTGCAGCATGGTAACGCTGCCGAGACCTGCCACGACCACCGGGAGAGAGATCCAAACAGAAAACCTTGCAGCCGACCATGCTGCCGCCCTGCAAGCCACAAACAGGAAGTGATCTGCCGTGACCTGCCCTAACCCGGAAGTGACCTGTCAACACGAGATCCTACGACCATAGGAAGGAGAAGGAGGGCAGGCTTTATGCAGCCTGACTCCTCCTACAATAACAGGCTGACCTGCAGTCAGCCTTACACATGTAAAACAAAAAAAAAATATTACCAAGCAACAGGACCAGCACCAAAAATGGCAGTGTCCAACAAGCAAGGTCAATTTTAAAAGAGAAATTAATTAAATAGTAATAGGAATATCACATCTAGATTTATTGCTCTATAGAACAGAAATATAATTATGTGTTGCTTGTGTTGCATTCTTAAGTATATATCTTTTTCCCTTTATGTTCTAGAAGTGAGATGATCATTAGGGCTCATACTGTATATAGGCCATGGTCCCTCTGAAATACTGCATACTACAGCTGATAAAAATTGGAGAAGGAACATCTACATATCACCCATAACTACTGACATTTTAATTGTAATTTTATAGCACGAAGTAATAAAAAAAGCAAATACCTAAGTGATTGCAATTAGTGAGAAATCTCCAACACTGGTTTCCTCCAAAGTTTATAATTGAGGCCAATTCTTATATCTATATTTCTTTAAATCTGCTGCTAAGGTGAATTTAACAAAAATAATGTTTTCCCTGCAGGATCTAGCACTGATGTTTTCAATTTTGTGTATAAAAGCCTTTTGTGCAGTATGCTTCAAACTGCTGCAATGAGGCTGCAAAGTGCAGGCAAAGAATAAAGGGATGCTTAGATAAAGTGTATCTAATCCCAACAAACTTTTAATATATTCCAGTTTATCAACTCTTAAATGCAGTAGTTGAAAATTTCCTTATGTTCACCTTTTATTTGTATGGGTAACACACTTTATTTCCAAGGGTGGGTAAGCTCATTCACTGTAATGTATCTGTGGAGGGAGCCATGTTTGTCATCCCAGCTGGACTTCAAACATGTTCTTCCTTCATCCCCATTACATGGAGAATGGGGGTGGGGGGTTATAATGGTTTTTAGAAAGAAGACATTGTTTGCAATTTGACTTAAACCCAGAGAAAGTAACAAGGACACTGCATTCCTCACAAGATCAACAGGTACTTTCTGTACTTACTGGAAACGTTCCTAGCCTGCAAAAAGGAAACAAATGCAGCCACCACATCCAAAGACTGGTTAGCTGCAATATATGACATTTTTGTTTTTTGGTTTAGATAAATATTTTTCCAGATAAATTTTAGATAACTTTAGTGCTCGTTCACACTATGTGTGGTTTTTCCAGATAGGGTTTAGGTAACTTTAGTGCTCGTTCATAATATGTGTGATGCGTTTTTCTGCACTTAATAAACATAGGTCAACAAAATAATTGGCTGAATGTACTGTTTGTCTATAAAACACCACACAGCAGCACACCATTTATTATTATTGTTATTATTATTATTAGCTTTTTAATAAAACCTTGAACCTGACAGGATGACTGTTAACTGTTTGTCTGACTTTCACATGCAAGGGAGGTTGCCTTCATATGAAAATCACATTTCTGCAGCATCATATGCAGTAATGAGCTTGCCTCAGAACTAGCTTGAAATGTGGGCTAAACAAAAACTGTCTAAATGCAAGAGGCATATGTATTCTTACTTTAATCTTGGTGTGGTATCTGTATTTCCAAGATGAACAGGTCCTACACTTTGCCTTTGTGCAAGACTTTTTCCTGTAATACAGATTACTCACTGTTGCTCTCTTTCAATATACAGGGTTGCTGGTCTTGTATTTACCCCTTCTGTGGTTTTCTACAGTCTGTCAGAGGTGGGGGTGGTAACGGACCCCCAGGGGTTCTTTGGGCTGCACCAGGCGAAGAACCGGGTCACTAACCCTTGCACATGGGGTAACACTTCACTTGAATTCATGCTCACCAATGCCCAGGACCAGGTGGGACTGTGGTCATGTGAAGAATCAAACATTAAGGTGGCCCTCCAACTCAGAAATGAGCCACGTGTGTAGTACAAAGAAACAAAGTTTCTCGATATGCTGCTTCATCCCATGTCCTCCACACTTGTACGGATATGTATGTTACATTCTGAGGGACAGGCCGAGCCTCTGCTCACTCCACCTGTCAGTGTACCTCTGCTACTTCACTCCCAGTAACAGAATGGGGTCCTGTCGAGCACATAGTGCAGACCTCATGAAAGCTCTCACTTAACTCTTTTCTTCTCGTACCTAGTGATCAGGTCATAGATCTCCATATTACTAGTTCACTCCCAGTGACCGGCGGAGATGGACCGCTAGGAAGGAAGTCAGAGCACTGACCCCCTCACTACCAGATGACCTGTCACCTTACCAGGTACCACGCCAACGACTGGTTGCTGTTCCTCCTTGTGATTACTCATGGCAACTACCTCTTCTTTCTTGTCTTGCTGAATGAACCTCTGTTGTAGTGATGTTACACATACCCCATATTGCTGTTATTGACCCAGATTCCTTAGAAATACGCCAAACCAGGCTCTAAGCAGTTGATTCAACTTTTACTGTAAACTTGGCACAACATGTATAATATGCAATAACGTCTTTCTCCTAACTAAATCTAACTGTGGCTGCCTCAGGGTACCTGCACAGGTGAAGCCTCTGTGGGTAAATTCCACACTTGGAATTGCTCGAATGGAGAAGTCCATACTTGGAATCGGCATTCCAAAGCGTTCCAGCAAGTCTCTGCACGTATCCCTAGTTGTGTGTGCCTACCCCGCCCCCCCCCCCCCCCCCAGAATCTGGGCCTCTTCCATTTTATATAACATGAGGGGGAGGCTGTACCCCAGAGAAAGCCCACAAACACAACAGGAAAAATGGCAGAACATTAACGCTTTCCCCCTAACATGGGCAGCTGGCTGCTAACTAAGCATACAGTAGACTACCTGCCTACAAGTCTGTAGTGAGAGGCCTGGCTTGGCCCCACCCACAGCTCTGCTGTCTGCAGCCCAGTGATGAAATCACTGAGAATTTTACATGGAACTGGGTTTGCATTTGGTATTTTGTTGTGTACCAAGGCATTTGGTGCATATCAAACTGAATTTATATACTGTGGGCCTATTGAGAAATACATTTTGATAAAAGTCAAATATTGAGAGATTTTCCCTTGAACTGGCTTCAGAACATGTATAACCAATGTCTTATGTCACAAACAATATCATAATTATTGATCACTCCCAATGTACTGGTGTGGAATCAGCTAAATAATCAGACAAAGCATAACCAACCTGAAGTAAATAAATTGACAATGCCAACAAAGTAGAATGGTAAAGAGGTATGTAACAAGCATATAACAATGTTTAACAGATAATGAAACTATTGCAATAAAATGAACTGTCTTGGAGCATTTTGCCACTAAGGGTGCTAGGTGGTGGCACAGTTTAACCTAAGAAACAATGGAACAAATTGCAGAGAAAAGTCACAATACAAATAAAAGTACAATACACACAGCTACGCCTACCTTTTGCACAGGGAGTTTGGATGCAGCAGTTGTCCAGGTGGTTGGCTGAGAATTCCCTCAGTCCTGCTACACAGGGAGGTGGCAGGAGATGTCTATGGACTAGGATACACAGGTGAATGGCTGAAGGTGCAGGACCGTTCCACTGGACACTCTGGAGACTGTTGTTGCAAGGTGCTCTGCAGTAACTGAGACTTTAAAGGAAGCAAAATGCTTTTGTGCTTCAGTAGTCTGCATGTAAGGGATAATAGTAGAGGACTCCACACCTGCTGATAGCTTGGCTTGCCTGACCAATCACTTCTGTCCCAATGGGTATGTCATATGGCAGAAACCAGTGAAATTTATATCCACTTTGCGGGTCCAGAAGCAAAGGAGATGGAAGCATTGGTATGATGCTGCAACTTTCCCCCACTGACTTTAAGCCCAATAAATGAGCAATCACATAGTTTCATAGTAGGTAAGGTTAAATAAAGACAATAGTCCATCCAGTTCAACCTGTGTAGGTGTATGTGTGTCAATGTTGATAATCATTTCCCCAGATCCCCGTATGTTGTGTTCACTAAGATGCACATCCAAGAGTCATTTACATATAATAATACTCCCTGCTGACACCACCAATTGTGGAAGAGAGTTCAAAATCTTTATCTCCCTGACAATGAAAAAAACCCTATGCAGCTTAAGTTTAAACCACTTCTCCCCCAATTTCATTTTATGTCCTCTTACACTCCCTGAGACTGAAAGGTTTTCTTCCTGCGCTGGGATCACCATTGAGGTATTTGTATACTCAGTGCCGGGACAAGGTCATTTGGTGCCCAGGGCGAAGATGGCAAACTGCGCCCTGCCCAGATCCGCCCCCCCCCCCCCCACAGTGTAATCAAAGAGTCAGTGCTTTGCAGGGAAAATCAAAAAAGTGATCATTCCCTCTGTAAAGAGCCCTGTATTGATTGTCAACACAGAGTTCTGGGCTTTGATTTGACAGCCAATCAGCATGTCCCAGCCTATACTTTGATGGGTCGGTAAGTGGTTAATTACCAATGATATATGTAATATGCATCAAATAAAGCAAAAAATGGTACTAATTATTCTAAAATAAACACGAACATCTAAAGCAGCCACAAACTCTACTGTGAGATATAACACAGTCCCAAATCATAAATTCATAAACAGAGTTGAGCTAATCAATATTGAGTCAAGCACCAGTGATAAAAACAAAGTCCCAATGTGATAAAAAAAGTTCTTTGGTAACATCCGCACCATCCGCCACCTTCAATTGAGTGATCCTGTGACAGTAACCTTCACCATAGACAAAGTGCTTGCTTACCAGATTGCACAGACCTCCTATCAGGGAAGGTCAGTGACACTTGTGGCTCTAAACCCAGCCAGGGTCTTTAACCATCCAAGGAACCCCTTATGGCAAGTGGCCCCACCATCCAGGAAACAATATCACAGATGGTCCCCAAAATACAAAAAGGCTTGCTAGCCATACAGTAAAAATCTTTAAAAACTGTATTTAAAGTATAAAATGTTGCTTTTACAGCAAAAATATGTGATCGCATAAGGATCAAAACAAGCCGGCTGGCTAATCACAGCTACCTGTCCTTCCGGGATTCGCTCCATCACCTGACGTCGCTTCTCGAATCCCGGGAGAACGGGTAGCTGTGATTAGCCAGCCAGCTTGTTTTGATCCTAATGCAAAAACATGTGATAGGAGGTCCATGCAATCTGTTAATTGGGACTTTGTTTTTATCACTGGTGTTTGACCCAATTTGTAATATACAGCATGGAGAGGGGTTAATGTATTGCCATTGGTCACTGATGCATTAGTGACCAGTAGCAGTTAATTAACCCCTTTGTGCTGCATTAGTTGCACCAGTGTCATGCTGCGTACACACGATCAGACATTCCGACAACAAATGTTTGATGGGAGCTTGTTGTCGGAAATTCAGACCGTGTGTAGGCTCTATAGGACATTTGTTGTCGGAATTTCAACAACGAAAATTTGAGAGCTGGATCTCAAATTTTCCACCAACAAAATCCGTTCTCGCAAATTCCGAGCGTGTGTAAGACAATTCCGACGCACAAAATTCCACACATGCTCTGAATCAAGTACGAGACGGAAGTGCTCGGTCTGGTAAAACTAGCATTCGTAATGGAGATAGCACATTCGTCACGCTGCAACTTTTTACATTTTTTATTGCAGCACATTCTCTTCTTCTTTATAATGCTAGAATAATAGTTACATAGTTACATAGTAGGTGAGGTTGAAAAAAGTCCATCAAGTCCAACCTGTGTGTGATTATGTGTCAATATTACATTGTATATCCCTGTATGTTGCGATCATTCAGCTGCTTATCTAATAGTTTCTTGAAGCTATCGATGCTCCCTGCTGAGACCACCATCTGTGGATGGGAATTCCACATCCTTGCCGCTCTTACAGTAAAGAACCTTCTACGTAGCTTAAGGTTAAACCTCTTTAGTTCTAATTTTAATGAGTGGCCACGAGTCTTGTTAAACTCTCTTCTGCAAAAGAGTTTTATTTCTATTGTGGGATCACCAGTATGGTATTTGTATAATGAAATCATATCCCCTCTCAAGCGTCTCTTCTCCAGAGAGAATAAGTTCAGGGCTCGCAACCTTTCCTCATACCTAAGATCCTCCAGACCCTTTATTAGCTTTGTTGCCCTTCTTTGTACTCGCTTCATTTCCAGTCCATCCTTCCTGAGGACTGGTGCCCAGAACTGGACAGCATACTCTAGGTGTGGCCGCAGCAGAGTCTTGTAGAGTGGGAGAATTATCGTTTTATCTCTGGAGTTGATCCCCTTTTTAATGCATGACAATATTCTGTTTGCTTTGTTAGCAGCAGCTTGGCATTGCATGCCATTGCTGAGCCTATCATTTACTAGGACCCCCAGATCCTTTTCCATCCTAGATTCCCCCAGAGGTTCTCTCCCCAGTGTATAGATTGCATTCATATTTTTGCTACCCAAATGCATTATTTTACATTTTTCTACATTGAACCTCATTTGCCATGTAGTTGCCCCCCAATTAATTTGTTCAGATCTTTTTGCAAGGTTTCTCCTGTGGAGAAGTTATTGCCCTGCATAGCTTAGTATCATCTGCAAATACAGAGATTGAACTGTTTATCCCATCCTCCAGCTCGTTTAGAAACAAATTAAATAGGATTGGTCCCAGCACAGAACCCTGGGGAACCCCACTACCCACCCCTGACCATTCCGAGTACTCCCCATTTATCACCACCCTCTGAACTCGCCCTTGTAGCCAGTTTTCAATCCATGTACTCACCCTATGGTCCATGCCAATGAAGTTGTTTTGCTGCTGATATGTACACAGAGTTCTGACAAACGGATTTCTTTATTATTTCTCGTGATCTCATGAATAATATTTTTAATTTTTTTCATCAGATCTCCATAATATTGTTTAGAATTTATTTTTATAGTGATCTTTTTTTATTTATTTTTTTATCAAGATCTTGTTTATTTATTTATTTATTTATTTTTTTATAGTGATCTCCATAATATTTTTTCTCATTTTGTGTGTCAAGTTACCACAACATCATTATTATCTTGTATTTTTTAACCTCAAGGAGGTTGGTTGGTGTTGGTGTCCCTTGTTAATTTGACATTGTATTTTAGAAATGTACCTGCCTACTCACAAACAAACTGTCCTTTTTAAATTAAAACACATAGGCAAGTATTTGTGAAAAAAAATAGACATTTATTAGGGGGTCATAGCAAGATAAAGAGAAAGGCAAAGCTGGATAAACTGGTGAAATTTGTGAAGCCTTTGTACCCCAGGGCACACATCAACTATTTGACATGCAAAATTGGTAGCCTGAGGAGTCCATTTAATAGGGAGCACAATCCGGTCCAGGACTCCGAGAGATCGGGAACAGCAGCAGGTGACATATATGTCCCCAGACTGTGGTTTAACACAGCCTGCGTCTTTTGCCAGACCAGACCAAACCCAGGCCATCACTCTCTTGTCTTCCTTTCATGCTTCCTTCCACGCTTGCTTCCAGGCTGTGGCTCCGTTGTTGAAGTTGTGGCAGGTGGTGGAGGAGGTGGAGGATGGTCCAACTCACACAGGTGGGTTTTGCTTGTGAGTTCGCCCCTCAACCCCTTATTTAGGGCCATATATATCACTTCCTCACAAAAGAGGCGTTGGCCCACCTACATTTCCTGCATTTTGTTGGCAGCCATGCAGGCATTGGCCTCAAGAAGACAGGGGGGGTTCTGAGGGCCACAGAAGCCTGCCGAATTAACCCAAGTGCTGACTCCTCCACGCTCCTCCCCTTCCTTGTACTTTTTGATGGAAAGCAGGGGGGAGAGGCCTGGGATTCGGTCAGGCTACTGGGCCTGGCCACCTCTTGGCTGCCACTTACCCCGCCACCTCCTGGCTGCCACTTACCCTCGCCACCTCCTGGCTGCCACTTTCCCCTGCCACTTCCTGGCTGCCACTTTCCACAGCCTCCTCCTGGCTAAGGCTTTCCTGTGTATGAAAAAGGGACATAGTTTTAGTTTATTGTTCATCAATCACACACAATTTTGAGAAATCTGTTTAACAATGCTATACCTGACTCAAGCTGGGCTCCTCCACATCTTCTTCCTGGGTGGAAGGCCCAAGTTGGACGTCAGAAGCCTCAGCTGGGGTGGAAGGAAGAGTGGAAGGAAGGGTTGAGAGTGATGGCCTGATTTCAGTCTGGCCTGACAGAAACCGCAGTCTGTCATAGTACCACAGCCTGGGTACATAAATGTCATCTGCTGCTGCTCCTGATCTCATGGAATCCTGGAGCTTCTTGAGCTCCCTATTAAAAGTGCTCCTCAGGCCACCAATTTTGCACTTCAAATAATTGATGTCTGCCGTGGGGATCTGCAGCTTCACAAATTCCAGCAATTTATCCAGTGCTGCCTTCCTCTTTAGTCAATTTGTATAAAAGGGGTGTTTTGTCTGCCACAGACAGGGCAGCTCTCTATACAAATCAATGAATTGGGGGAGAAAATCATGATTGTTGAATTGATCCATTTTATCTGCAAGACACAACACAAGACAAACCCTAATGTCAGGCTAAACTCTCCTAATCTTGTCCCAAAATAGGCCTCAATCTATAAGCAGTATAGGCCACTGATGCCCCAAGTTAAAATTGGATCTTCGTTAGAACGTTCTGCGCTTCCGCTACTCCTTCCATCGCTCACAGATCGTATGTATGACGCACGCGTGTTCCGCTTAATATACACTGAGCATGCGTTAAACACCGCCCGCCTCTGACCTTCTTTCTTGTATTTTCCCCGCCCATTCTCTTTCGGCACAGTGGGAGAGCACATGGCGGAGGAAGAACAAGTGCACGAAGACAGCAGCAACGACGTCCCGGAGGAGATTTAAGGCCTCAAATATGTCCTTTGTTGGGATGGTGGACATCTTGAAGAGGGACGACTATGATGGGAAGCGTGGACCTTACCCAAACCCAAATGTGAGAAAGGCCAAGTTCATGACTAAAGTTGTGAAAAGTCTGCACAGGAATTTTGGGGTACGACGATCCATGGATCAATTGAGGAAACGCTGGTCAGACCTGAAATTGAGGGAGCACGATCAGTACAGAAGGATCAAGAGAGTTCTTCAAAAAAAGTAAGTATTTGTCGTGTGTTCCTATAATTATTATTACTTGCATGCTGCTCCATGTGCTTTTCTTTACTGTTGTATAGTTTAAAATGGCAACTTTCAGGTTCATGTGCACAGTAATCGTTTGTAGTAAACATCGTTTGTTCGCCCACTAATACTATGTTTTTGGCAGATGCAGGTTAACTACATTTGGTCATGCCTATTTGTCTTAAAAGAAGTTTAGTACATTGTTGTCTAGATGGGTTTGTAACTAGAATGAAATGCAAACTTGATTCAGTGTAAGGAGAGAACACTCAGCAGCTGTTTACACATCTGGACGCAGGAGCACTAGTGTGGAACACCAGAACCAACTTTTTAGGGTGTCCCACACAGGTGCTCCAGTGGATACTAGGGGTGTCTCCATGTGTGAAACTTTACCAAAAAAGGTAAGTATTCCAGCTTTAAGAAAGGGAAAAAAGCATGTCTTCAGCTTGGAACTCCACCAAAACAGACAATTGGACGACACTTCCAAGCAATGTTTCATATTACTATTTCTGCCCTCAAATATCTGTGTGCTAAGTATACCTTTTTTTTTATTCACATAGGGGAGAAAAGACTCGGGACATCAGAGGACACCAGGGATCCATAACCTCCTAAAGAAGGGGAAATCACAAAACCACAACCTGAGGATGTGGAGGGAGGAGAGATTTATGAAGTGGGCGAAATAGTGACCACAACAGGTGAGTGTCTGAAAACACAGCTTCAGGTAATATATGTATGCTTGCATATTTATAATACATAGTGTATTTTTTATTTTAGGTGATGTGGATGTTGTGGAAGAAGAAACACATTTCACAAGTGCAAGTAAAGTAGATGAGAGGAAGGGGTTGCACCCCCGAAACACGTCCATTGATCCCCCATGATGGGAGCTAGCACATGTTGACCTTAGGCATGGGATCAGGAGTGAAATCCCCATTTTGATTCTCAATTTGTGTGCATATTCAAAATTTGGCTTTCACAGGGGTGACATCACCCCATCTGATGAAGGCAAGATCAACACAGTTTGGACATACTAATGTCTGATATTGCCTTCAATTTATCAAAGTTGAACTTTGTAAGTTCCTGAGCTGTGTATTGTTTTTGTCAGGCTAGAGCATATAACAGGTAACAGTTCAGGTGTTCTGATTATGCAAAGAGTTCAAAGAACAAGAGCACATACCATGAGCAGGTCTGAGCAGAGCAGGTCAGCTGGGACTTGTAGTTCACCGCTGTAGATGTAGGTAGATGTTTGCTGGACCTTGTAGTTCACCGCTGCAGATGAGGATTGATGGTGTCTGGTGTTTGTAGTTCACCGCTGCAGGTGGAGGATAGATGTCTGGTGCTTGTAGTTCACCGCTGCAGATGAAGGTACTAGTGGTATCAGGCAAAAACGTAGTCTAGGCAAGCTGGGTCATACACAGGAAGATCAGAGTCCAAACGGTACCGAATCAGAAGCAAGCAAACAGGGTCAAACGAGCCGGGTCATACACGAAATACACAGAGCAGATATCAGCTGGATCAAACACAAGGTAAACTCTAACACGAGCAATGATTGAATGCTGATGCAAGTTATTTAAAGGTGAGCTGGCCAGTCATTGTTGTTTCCCAGGTAAAGGCTGTGTCAGGTGAGTTGTGCTGGGTCCTAAAGGGATCCTAGTACTGATAGTACCCCCCTTTCTCGAGGGGTTGCTCCTGCACCCCCAGGCTTACTTGGATAACGAAGATGAAACTTCTTCTTAAGTCGGTCAGCATGAAGATCACGAGCTGGGACCCAAGATCGATCCTCTGGGCCGAAACCTTTCCAATGAACGAGATATTGTAAGGAATTGCGCACTCGTCTGGAATCAAGAATAAATGCCACTTCATATTCCTGACTGTCCAACACATCCACAGGTTCTGGTTCATTTACTTGGAGGCTGGAATGAACAGGTTTCAACAATGAAACATGAAAGACATTTGGAATGCGCATGGATGGGGGGAGTTTTAATCTGTAGGTTACAGGATTAACAATCTCCGAAATTTCATAGGGCCCGATGAATTTTGGGCCAAGTTTTTTAGATGGAACATGCAGGGACAGATTCCTGGATGATAGCCACACTTTGTCACCAACTTTATATCCTGGTGCCTTTGAGCGCCTCTTGTCCGCCATTTTCTTAAAAGCCAGCACAGAGCGAGAAATAGCATGATTAACATCGGACCAGATTTTGGAGAAATTTTCTATTGTGGTGTTGGCATCTGGCACATCAGAGGGTGGAAGATCAAAGGAGCACACACGAGGATGCAACCCGTAAACACAGAAGAAAGGAGAGGTCCTTGTAGATGTGCTGGAACAGTTATTAAAAGGCAAACTCTGCCCATGGCAGGACGTTGACCCACTCCACCTCATCATTGGCCATCAGACAACGTACCATCTTCTCTAGAGTCTGATTAGTCCTTTCTGTTTGGCCGTTTGTCTCAGGATGATATGCTGAAGAATATGATAACTTAATCCCCAGCTGAGAGCAAAGGGCCTTCCAAAACTGGGCTATAAATTGAGAGCAACGGTCTGAGACAATGTTGATTGGTGCCCCATGGAGCCTGAAAACATGTTTAATGAATAAAGATGCCAGTTCTTTAGCAGATGGAAGTTTCGGAAGCGGAACAAAGTGGGCCATTTTACTGAACCTGTCTACCACCACCCAGATCGTGGAACATCCCTGGGACGGAGGCAAGTCAGTGATAAAGTCCATAGATAAATGGGTCCAGGGACAGGTAGGTACTGGTAGAGGACGTAGGAGACCAGGCGGCTTAGAGGTACTGCTCTTGCTTCTGGCACAAACTTCACAGGCCTGGACGAAGGCTAACACATCCTGCCTAATCGATGGCCACCAGAGGTTGCGAGAGATAATCTCAAAAGTTTGTCTAAACCCCGGAGGTGCTGCAGGTTTTGATGCATGTACCTGCTGCAATACCTGCAAACGAAGAGCCAGGGGCACAAAAAGCATACCGGAGGGAGTGGAGGGAGGGGCTTCAGCCTGTGCAGGTAACAAGGCCTCAGAGATGTCAGTCTGGGTGAAAGCCAAAATCCTATCCTCAGAGATAATGGGTTGTGGAGGAAGCGGAGAAGGAGACACTGAAAGAAATTGTGAAGTCAAATCTGGAGAAGAACAATGACCACCTGGCTTGACGTGAGTTCAGTCTTTTAGCAGAACGGATGTATTCAAGGTTTTTGTGGTCAGTCAGAACTATGAATGGATAGCGAGCTCCCTCCAGCCAATGTCTCCATTCCTCCAAAGCGAGCTTTATGGCTAAAAGTTCTCTGTTGCCTATATCATAATTGCGCTCTGCTGGGGAATATTTCCGAGACAAGAAGACACAGGGGTGGATGGCGGCATTTACAGGATCCTTTTGTGACAAAAGTGCCCCCACCCCTACTTCAGATGCATCTACCTCCACAATATAAGGTAACTCAGGAACAGGATGGCGTAGGATTGGTGCAGAGGTAAAGGCTTTCTTTAACTGAGTGAAGGCTGCCTGGGCTTCAGTAGTCCATTTAAAGGTAGTCGGAGTCTTCCTGGTGAGAGAGGTGATGGGATGTGCAATGGTGGCAAAGTTCTTAATGAATTTTCGATAGAAATTTGCAAAGCCCAGGAAGCGCTGAACTGCCTTCAGGTCTGAAGGTGGTGCCCAGTCTAAAATGGCTTGAATCTTGGCTGGATCCATGGTGAGGCCTGTGTCAGAAATTAGGTAGCCTAGGAAAGGTACTTGTTTAACATGGAATGAACATTTCTCAGGCTTTACAAAAAGGGAGTGAGTCTTTAATCGGGCCAATACTGAGCAGACATATTTCTGATGTGTTTCAAGATTGGGAGAATATATCAAAATGTCGTCTAAATATACAAGCATGAAGCGACCCAACATGTCACGGAAAATGTCATTCATAAAGTTCTGAAAAACAGCTGGTGCATTTCTGATACCGAAAGGCATGACAAGACATTCATAATGACCATCCTTGGTGTTAAAAGCTGTCTTCCACTCGTCGCCTGCACGTATGCGCACCAGATTATAGGCTCCCCTTAAGTCCAGTTTGGAGAAGATTTTGGCTCCCTGGATTTGAGAGAACAATTCTGTGATGAGAGGAAGAGGATACCGATTGGGAACAGTTATTTTATTTAGACCTCTGTAATCAACACAAAGTCTCAGTCCCCCATCCTTCTTTGGGACAAAGAAGCATCCTGCTCCTGCGGGAGAAGTGGAGGGACGGATGAAACCCTTAGCTAGGTTTTCCTGGATGTGTTCTTGCAAGGCAAGATTCTCTGGCTCAGACAGTGGAAAGACTCTCCTTCGAGGAGGTGTAGTGTCAGGCAAGAGGTCAATGGGACAATCATAACTGCGATGAGGTGGTAAAGTGTCAGCAATCCCTTTAGAAAACACATCCCAAAAGTTCTTATAACAAAGTGGAATCTGTTCCATTGCCACTTGACAGGTAGCCAGTCGAACAGGGTGCTGGATGCAGTTCTTTTTACACTGATTGGACCAAGCCAGAATATTTCCTGTTCGCCAGTCAATTACAGGATTGTGCTTCTGAAGCCAAGGAAGGCCTAGGATCAAAGGAGTGGATGGAGAGTCAATGACAAGACATGAAGTCTTCTCCCAATGCAAAGCCCCCAATTGTAACTGGAAAGGCTTGGTGTCTTGGAGCACTAGATCTTGTGAGAGAGGACGATTATCCACGGAAATCAGGCGGACTGGGCAATCTAGAGCATGAGTTTCCAAGGACAAAGAGGTAATCAGAGTCTTATCAATAAAATTCTCAGCGGCTCCAGAATCTACCAAGGCCAGCAGTTCATGAGCCCCTGTCCCAAAGTGAATGACAGCGGGTAAAAGAATACGATTGTCCCCCTGGGGAGATGAGAGCAGACCTAAGGTAACCTCCCCGCAATTACCTAGGTCCTGGAGTTTCCCGGACGTGTAGGGCACGAACGGAGCATATGACCCTTGAGGCCACAATACAAGCAGAGTCCCATGGTACGCCGGCGCGTGTGTTCCTGGGCAGATAACCGGGTGGAGCCTAACTGCATGGGTTCTTCCTCAGATTTGGCACTGGAGGTGGAATAGTCAGGCGGCAAGGGAGGTATATAGTTTGCCACAGCTGTAGTTTGCTCTCGTCTCCTCTCTCGCTGGCGGCGGTCAATTCTAATGGCTAGACTCATAGCCTCCTCCAGTGAGGCTGGGTAGGAGAAGTTGACCAGAGCATCCTTAATTGCATCTGAAAGGCCCATTCTAAACTGGCTGCGGAGTGCTGCATCATTCCAGCCAGATTCCGGGGCCCACCTGCGAAACTCTGAGCAATACATTTCAGCTGTGGTAGTTCCTTGCTTTAAGTTACGCAGGGTTGATTCTGCAGTAGCAGCACGATCTGGATCATCATAAAGCAACCCTAGGGCTTCAAAGAAGGCATCTACTGTTAGCAAGGCTGGATGGTTTGGTTCCAGGTTAAAGGCCCAAGCCTGGGGGTCACCCTGTAGTAGAGAGATAATGATTTGAACCCTCTGAGTTTCAGGGCCAGACGAGGATGGCCTTAACTTGAAATATAATTTGCAGCTGTTTTTAAAGTTGCAAAACCCTTTACGGTCACCAGAAAACCGGTCAGGCAAAGGAATTTTTGGTTCAGATGGAGTTTTTGTAGCAGTGATAATAGAAGGAGATTGCACCTTGGTGAGCTCTGTGGCCATTTCCTGAACTTGATGGGATAAGCGGCAAAGTTCCTGTGCAAACAACTGAGCCTGCTCAGGATCCATGATAGGTTTCCTTTATTATGTATGGCTCGTGTTAATGTCAGGCTAGAGCATATAACAGGTAACAGTTTAGGTGTTCTGATTATGCAAAGAGTTCAAAGAACAAGAGCACATACCATGAGCAGGTCTGAGCAGAGCAGGTCAGCTGGGACTTGTAGTTCACCGCTGTAGATGTAGGTAGATGTTTGCTGGACCTTGTAGTTCACCGCTGCAGATGAGGATTGATGGTGTCTGGTGTTTGTAGTTCACCACTGCAGGTGGAGGATAGATGTCTGGTGCTTGTAGTTCACCGCTGCAGATGAAGGTACTAGTGGTATCAGGCAAAAACGTAGTCTAGGCAAGCTGGGTCATACACAGGAAGATCAGAGTCCAAACGGTACCAAATCAGAAGCAAGCAAACAGGGTCAAACGAGCCGGGTCATACACGAAATACACAGAGCAGATATCAACTGGATCAAACACAAGGTAAACTCTAACACGAGCAATGATTGAATGCTGATGCAAGTTATTTAAAGGTGAGCTGGCCAATCATTGTTGTTTCCCAGGTAAAGGCTGTGTCAGGTGAGTTGTGCTGGGTCCTAAAGGGATCCTAGTACTGACAGTTTTATGATTTTAAACATGCCTGTTTAACACAAAAAAGGATATTTCTGCTGTCAAAAAAAAAATTATTCCAAAAATATGTTGGTTTGTTAAAAAACCCTTTTCTAATGCACATGTGAATGTGCACAGAGTACATTTTTTCCTACTCAACAATGTGTGGCTTCTTCTTTCAATGCTCAATATCAGTTTTTTGAGTAAGTTGGTGTTTACAGTGACAATTAAGGTTTTTTACTAAAGGCAAATCTACTTTGCACTACAAGTGCACTTTCAGTGCAGTTTCAGTGCACTTTCAAGTGCACTTTTGTAGAGCACTTGTAGTGCAAAGTGGATTTTCCTTTAGTAAATAACACCCACATTGCTTTATAATTTTTTATAAAGCACTCGTCACTCCACGTCACTCCAAAAAATTATTTCATGGTGCTGAAAATGATGAATATTTTTATCAGTAATGCATTACATACATTAACAACAAAAACAAGGTGTGTGTGTAGCAGACCCACAACATAATAGTTAGCTGAGGAAGAGATTATCACCTCATGTATCAAAGAAATTACTTTTGCAATATTGAAGAAAACGGCCAAAAAGAAAAGCCCATTGGAGAACCTAGGAGACAGCTAAAAGAAATACAAGCAGTAAATCAAAGGAAATATTATTTCAGTTTAAAATAAAAATGTATTATAAAAATGTTTCTTAAACATTTTCTAGCATATCAATGGCACCCCTACCCGCAAAGTACTCCATATATTTTAGACGGACCTCGCGGGCGCTTTGGGGGGGCAAGCCAGGGCGGCCAACTTCAAGCGCCGTCAGGGTTTGCTCTTAAAATCCAGCCTCAGGCCCAACTGAGGCCACATAGTTCATAGAATTTCTCCTTAAAAAGTTGTGGAGAATGCAGCATGCAAGGATTATATGGTTAAGTTTATATTCCGCCATGTTGATTGGTGTAAGGAATAGCTGGCCATTATCCCGAAAGCATTCTCCACCACTCTTCACTCTTCAGGTAGTTAAAAACCCTCTCGTCCGGGGTGAGGGTTCTCATCGGGAATGGCCGCATCAGGTGTTCACCCAGCCCAAACCCTTCATCAGCGACAAAGACCAGCCACATTGTCTTCCGGAGGTGGCAATCCCAAGCCACCACTCTGGAGCCATCCGTAGAACTCGGTCTAGGCGATGACTCCACCATCGGACATCCGGCCATTCTTCCCCACGTCCACATAGAGAAACTCGTATGTCAGCGACACCACCGCCAACATCACAATACTATTAAACCCCTTATAGTTGTAATAGTATGACCCCGAGTCGGGGGGTGGGACTATGTGGACATGTTTTCCATCGATTGCCCCTCCGATTGACCGAAAGTCCCACCACTGGGCAAATTGGGAAGCCACAGTCTGCATTCCTGTGGCGTTGAAGGAAACTGTGGAGTGAAACAAGTAAAAAAAAATTAGTACTTTTACACATAACATTGCAAGCAGATTAGACACAAACATTCTTGCCCAACATCAGTATAACATTTATTTGAAGGAGTATTTAAAGACAAAAATATAAGGTCAACTTATCAGATTCCTCACCCCCTCTGATGGTCCATTGTAAAAAAAATTTTGGGGGGGATGTTTTGAACAGGTAACTCTCTCCACTTCATTGAGAGCTGAATGCATAAATAATGTGTGTTACTTTGGCCAGCCCCTCCTTACTTTACACTATTGGTAGCCCACTGGACAGGTAAGAAGTTTCATAATCCAAATATATGAATACACACTGTACACATTGAAGCGCATTTTTACATTCTGCAATTACCTATCAAAATAATAGGATAACACTTTTTTAAACAGTACAATTTGAAAGTATTCAGGCAGGCCCTTTCACTACATGCTTTGGTGAATTCATCCATAAATATGACCACAAAAGAGGTAGGTATAGTGTGTATGGGTTTGGCAAAGCAGTACAATGGAGCTGCCAAAATACATTGTTAAGTGACTAGGCTAGGTGTCTATGGGCCCAGGATAGCATGCTGGGGAGGTTAGTGAAGGCAAATATGCATGAATGACAAAAAAGGAACTTTAAAAACTTCCAGCATGCATGAGGATAAAGAGGACATTCACAGCATATTACAATCATGGTAATTAGGTAATGATGAAAGAAATACAATACATTAGCAAGCATTAAATACATATAATGTGATGTTAAATGAGAAATCTTACCTTATAATATAGTCCTTCTGCAGGACCTGAATGATGGCAGAACAGGTCTCTGGATTAATCATCCCCAGAGCCTGGGGGTAGATGCCTGTCGAGAACTTGATGTCCTGCAGACTTCTCCCCGTCGTCAAGTACCGCAACGTGGCGACTAACCTCTGTTCAGGAGTGATGGCTTGCCACATGCAGGTGTCCTGCTTCATAATATAAGGGGACAGCAAAGCCAACAGATGGTGAAATACGGGGTCCGTCATCCGGAGATAATTCCTGAAATCATCAGGATTATTCTCACGGGTCTCCCTCAAAAAAAGGCATGTGAGAGAATTGGTCACGCTGGAGCAACCAATTTTTCATCCATGAACTCCTCCCCGCCCTGTTCATGGACTCGGCTTGGGTCAATGTAAGAACCCCAACACCAAGCCCCTGCACAGCATGAACTCTACGATGAGTACCCTCAATATGGCTTCAAACCGGTCGGCTGGTCAGAAGGAACTAACAGAACGCACTGAAAATCAGAAAGGCCTGAGAAGAGCGAGCTGAAAAGCAGAAACGAGCGGACAAGAACGCACTGAAAACCAAATACATAATATAAAAATACGCACTGAAAACCAGATGCGAACTGACTACACTGGAAATAGAAAAGTATATAGGGCGCACAGGACTAACGTAATCCAGATAATGTCTCTATTAGAGATCGCCAGTCCGAAATAAAAAGGAGAGTGCTGGTGGGGATGATGAGGATGGTGGGATGGTAATCTTCAGCAAAAAGGGCTGCAGCTTTAGAAGACTGAAGCAGGATCTATAATGACACAAAAAACAAACAAAGGCGCCTCTAAGTGCAGAAGATAAACAAGTTTAATGCCCCAACTGGGTTAAAAAACACTTACAAGATGGAAGGTGTAATCAGGCACATCATGGGTAAGGCTGCATTGGAAGGGGTCACGGTCGGAGGAAGCCTTCAGAGGGGATGGATGTAGTCACTGACAGCAGCGGTGTGGAGCGCAGGGAGCCGCTGTGAGGCCGGCGTCGTCAGCATAGAAAGACGGCGAACCCGGAAGTGATGTCATCCGCTGAGCGGCTCTGTAACCAGCCTGAACCGCAAGTAAACAGCCAGAGAAGGGATGTGATTTCATCAATAAGGGACGCGTTTCGGAACCGTCAATCGTTCCTTTTTCAACCTATGGCTATAGTGATGACTGGGAAGGATATATATACACACACACTAGCAGTGGACTGGCCGGGGGGCGGGGACAACAAAATTTGATAACGATGAGTCCATTAAATACATATGGATATAAACATACACCTGCAACAGCATTCTTAAGAACGGGGCAATAGAAAAGAAGAGAAATATGATAATAAAAATTAAAAGATTGGGACAATGAGAGTTTAAAAAGCAGATCTATATAATAGTCAGAGTATCTAATGTCTAGTAATGACAGGTCATGGTACTTGCATGCACATAACAAAATATAAACAATTGGAGCAAGCAAGATGATATCAGTGTTAAGATTAAAACAGAGGGGGACATGCATGTCATAAAAAAGTGTGTAAATATGGCATCAAAAAACCCCCATGAATTAAAATAATGAAAAGGGGTATATATTAAAAATGGAAGAATAAAAGATAATAATAAAGGATCTTTAATAAAAGGTTATGATAATAAGAGAGCCTAGATTGATATCTATAAGAAAGGAGTGTAATATCAAAGTATGGCACTAACTTCGAAATCCTCGTTTAACCCTCCAGGGGCTAAAACATTTAATAAAAAAATCCAATACATTTCTCTGTGGCATAATCGTCGGTAGCGTTCAGCTGGGGGGAGATCTTTTGGCATTGCCTCAATAACCCATACTCTGAGACCACTAGTGGACTTATCATGGACGTGAAGGTAGTGTCTAGGGACACTATGGTTATCTAGTCCACCTTCGATGAACCGGCGATGTTCGCCAAACCGTTTACGTAGTGGCCGGATAGTGCGCCCTACATAGAATAGACCACAGGGACATGTGAGGCAATATATAACATGGTCAGATGAACATGTGTGGAAACCCTTTATTGGGTATGTTTTACCTTTGACGTGAAAGTCTTTCTGGCCATGTGTCACAAAACTACAGGTCTTGCAGAGGGGCTTACGGCACTGATACATCCCAGAAATTGCTAGGAACGTGGGTATATGGTAGCCCGGAGGCAAAGGTCTGGCCCTAAATTTTTGGTCGCTACCTTACTTTTAATGTTAGGTGCCTTTCTATAGGCAAATTGAGGTCTGTTAGGCAGAGTGGAAAGTAGATGTTCGTCTTGTAGTACTAAAGGCCAGTGTTTTTTAACAATATATTCCATTTGTTTATGTTGGGTATGGAATTGGGTAATGAATCGTAAATTACTTTTCTGGGTATTGGGACGTGGGTGAGGGTTCTCAATGGGCGATGTACTCTTGTATTGTTGATAAGCTGTGTCTACAAGATCAACAGGGAAACCCTTTTCGAGAAATTTTTCTTTCAAAATTTTACCTTCAGTATCATAATCGCTCTTCAGAGTACAGTTCTTTTTTAGCCTACAGAACTGACTCTTAGGTACATTGTTTAGCCATAGGGGGTGATGACAGCTATTGTAGTGGAGGAACGAATTTCCAGCTGTTGGCTTGGTGAAATTTTTGGCATGTATCTCCTTACCTATCCAAAAAAGTTCGAGGTCCAGGAAGGCTAGTTTATTTTGATCAATGACAGAGGTAAAAGTAAGGCCCATGTTGTTAGTGTTACAATATGTCACGAAATCCGAGAATACTGATACACTGCCATCCCAAATGATGATCACGTCATCTATATAGCGGCCATAAAAAACAATGTGGGAAAAAAACGGGTTGTTGTTCCATATATATTGGTGCTCCCAGTGCCCCATGCTGAGGTTCGCATATGAGGGTTCAAAATGCGCCCCCATAGCTGTCCCTTGTAGCTGCAGAAAAAAGTTGTCCTCAAATTTAAAATAATTATGTGTAAGACAGAAGGAAGTGGCTTCAACAATGAAGGAAGCCTGCCTTGGATTAAGCATGGGGTCTTGACAAAGAAAAAACTGTAGGGCATTGAGGCCCACTTCATGAGGTATGGATGTATATAAAGATTGGACTTCTAGAGAGGCCCAGTGGTAGTTGTTATCCCAGGAGTACGTGGTTAAAGTTTCCAGCAGATGGACGCCATCTCTTATGTGAGACTGGAGGGATTGGAACTGACTACACACACTGAAAGCCAGATACGAACCCACAAGCACAAACTGAAGAGCAGTAATGATCTGAAAAGCACGAGGCTGAAAAGCATGAATCGTCTTTCACCAAACTTCTACTAACATGAGATTAGCAGAAGGAGCCCAAATGGTGGCGCACTTGGTACTGAACTTCCCTTTTATAGTGCCGTCGTACGTGTTGTACGTCAGCGCGTTCTTGACATTTGGAATTTCCGACAACATTTGTGCGACCGTGTGTACGCAAGACAAGTTTGAGCCAACATCTGTCGGAAATAAATCCAGGATTTCATTGTCGGAATGTCCGATCGTGTGTACGCGGGATCAGTGTTAATTAACACTAACACTGGTGCCACCAATGTAGCACAAAGAGGTTAATTAACTGACTTTAGTCACTAATGCATCAGTGACCAATGGCCAAACATTACCCCCTCATGCTGTATATTACATTAATGTAATACCATTGGTAAATAACCTCCACTCAGCCACCTCCAACCTCCCCCCCCAAATCTATAGAGTTAATTAAGCTGCAATCATCTGCTTACTTGTGCGATAGACACTGCAGTCGTGCAGTGTTTAGTTCCTCCTCCTTGGCTGCTCTTGGTCACAGCACCAGCAGCACTCTATCATGCTCCTCTGAGTCCTCCCATCCCGCCTCCCATAATTGCTGGCCTCTCAGTGAGTGAAATCACGCCAGGCTAGCCGGAACTACGGAGCCCCTGTCATGGGGGGAGTCCAAGTATCTCCACTGACAGGAAAGGCAAGTGAAGAGCTGGCATGTTGGCTTGTGCCGGGTGTAGGAGTGCACTCGGCACATCGTTGCAACTGCAGCTATTAGTGGCTGGTGTGTACAATTGCACACACAATTTCCAGACAGTTTTTAGGAGCCCACTTCACCTGAGCCCCCCCCCCCTCCCTGCAGTAAACTGTACTGCCCAGGGCATCTGCCCCTTCCGCCTATGCCTTGTACCAGCCCTGTGTATACTGCTATCATATCTCCTCTCAAGCGTCTCTTCTCCAGGGAGAATATATTTAGTGAACACTGATACCTCAGTTCTTGATTCGCTCTGAGCAGATAGTGGTGACTGTCAGTGAAGTGCTAACTGGAGTACTGGCCTGGGGAGGGGGCTCTGCAGCAGCACGCTGAGAGGCCGAGCCAGTGGCCCATCAGGCATCTGTATGGATCCCAATATTATTGTTGGGTTTCCTTCCAGAGCCTAGACCGGCTCTGTGACATCAGCTGACTGCAGGCTTTGGCTCGCTGTCAGCTGATTCTGGGTGACTGGAGTGCAAAAGTGCACTCCTGTGACCCAGAAGAGAAGTATGACCAAAAAAGCTTTGACCATACTTCTTTTAATATTGCCTACTCTGTTAGGCCGTTTTCCTTTTACGTTTATTGGAGAAGCACACTTTTACGGTTTTAACTCTGCTCCTATATCTTCTGTACACTGCAACAGAGTCTTAACTGATTTATGGAGCTGCCCCTCTCTGCCTTCCACAGTCTGAGCTGAATGTACAGATAGATATTGTAGAATGCTTTTTAAGGGATCCATAACATTATATATGCCTGGAGTTCAGCCTTACATGAATATGGTCAGTAAAGAGCTAAATGGTGCATGTATTTAATATCTTACTGTAATTACTGTGCAGGATGAAGGCAGAACTATGACAAATAATAACAGAACATCGCATTGTTTTGGCTTGTGGCAAATGAAAGTGCTGTTTTCACTGTATGTTGCATGTTCCCACCTACGTTTTACCTTGCTACTCATATAGAAAATTATACACATAGATAAACGATAAAATTACAGTAAAAGGTCTATCATGATTATTAAGCAATTATATAGTGCAATGTACATGCCTTCTGTAGCAGTTGTGTGTAGATAAACAAATCAAGAGGGCACATTCAATTTTATTTAATCTAAAAAAAGACATGACCTATTTATAAAGATATTTTCTATCGTTTCTTTGAAAATTCCAAAAGATAAAAATAGTATTCCATAAATATTACCACCAATGGTCTAGTAAACAAATGCACAAAAGTAAAGAGATGTTACACAAGCTAGAGGTCAGTCAGTATTAAGGAAAACATGACAGCTTACATATGATGCTTGTCACACCACCTTTCAACCCACAGAACCAGTGATATAACTTTTAAAGTGGACTGAACATATGATTTTTTATTTCATATTAACCACTTGAGCCCCGGACCATTATGCTGCCTAAGGACCAGAGGTCTTTTTCCAATTTGGCACTGCGTCACTTTAACTTTTAATTGCGCAGTCATGCAATGCTGTACCCAAACGAAATTTGCGTCCTTTTCTTCCCACAAATAGAGCTTTCTTTTGATGGTATTTGATCACCTCTGCAGTTTTTATTTTTTGCGCTATAAACGGAAAAAGACCGAAAATTTTGAAAAAAAATGATATTTTCTACTTTTTGTTATAAAAAAAATCCAATAAACTCAATTTTAGTCATACATTTAGGCCAAAATGTATTCGGCCACATGTCTTTGGTAAAAAAAATGTCAATAAGCGTATATTTATTGGTTTGCGCAAAAGTTATAGCGTCTACAAACTAGGGTACATTTTCTGGAATTTACACAGCTTTTAGTTTATGACTGCCTATGTCATTTCTTGAGGTGCTAAAATGGCAGGGCAGTACAAAACCCCCCCAAATGACCCCATTTTGGAAAGTAGACACCCCAAGGAAATTGCTGAGAGGCATGTTGAACCCATTGAATATTTATTTTTTTTGTCCCAAGTGATTGAATAATGACAAAAAAAAAAATATTTACAAAAAGTTGTCACTAAATGATATATTGCTCACACAGGCCATGGGCCTATGTGGAATTGCACCCCAAAATACATTCAGCTGCTTCTCCTGAGTACGGGGATACCACATGTGTGGGACTTTTTGGGAGCCTTTGCCGCGTACGGGACCCCGAAAACCAATCACCGCCTTCAGGATTTCTAAGGGTGTAAATTTTTGATTTCACTCTTCACTGCCTATCACAGTTTCGGAGGCCATAAAATGCCCAGGTGGCACAAACCCCCCCTAAATGACCCCATTTTGGAAAGTAGACATCCCAAGCTATTTGCTGAGAGGCATATTGAGTCCATGGAATATTTTATATTTTGACACAAGTTGCGGGAATGTGACACTTTTTTTTTTTTTTTTTTGCACAAAGTTGTCACTAAATGATATATTGCTCACACAGGCCATGGGCATATGTGGAATTGCACCCAAAATACATTTAGCTGCTTCTCCTGAGTATAGGGATACCACATGTGTGGGACTTTTTGGGAGCCTAGCCGCGTACGGGGCCCCGAAAACCAATCACCGCCTTCAGCGTTTTTAAGGGCGTGAATTTTTGATTTTACTCTTCACTATCACCGTTTCGGAGGCCAAGGAATGCCCAGGTGGCACAAAACCCCCCCAAATGACCCCATTTTGGAAAGTAGACACCCCAAGCTATTTGCTGAGAGGCATGGTGAGTATTTTGCAGCTCTCATTTGTTTTTGAAAATGAAGAAAGACAAGAAAAAACATTTTTTTTTTCTTTTTTCAAATTTCAAAACTTTGTGACAAAAAGTGAGGACTGCAAAATACTCACTATACCTCTCAGCAAATAGCTTGGGGTGTCTACTTTCCAAAATGGGGTCATTTGGGGGGGTTTTGTGCCACCTGGGCATTCCATGGCCTCCGAAACTGTGATAGGCAGTGAAGAGTGAAATCAAAAATTCACGCCCTTAGAAAGCCTGAAGGCGGTGCTTGGTTTTCGGGGTCCCGTACACGGCTAGGCTCCCAAAAAGTCTCACACATGTGGTATCCCCATACTCAGGAGAAGCAGCAGAATGTATTTTGGGGTGTAATTTCACATATTCCCATGGCATGTTTGAGCAATATATCATTTAGTGACAACTTTGTGCAAAAAAAAAAAAAAAAAAATTTGTCTCTTTCCCGCAACTTGTGTCACAATATAAAATATTCCATGGACTCGACATGCCTCTCAGCAAATAGCTTGGGGTGTCTACTTTCCAAAATGGGGTACTCAGGAGAAGCAGCAGAATGTATTTTGGGGTGTAATTTCACATATTCCCATGGCATGTTTGAGCAATATATCATTTAGTGACAACTTTGTGCAAAAAAAAAAAAAAAAAAATTTGTCTCTTTCCCGCAACTTGTGTCACAATATAAAATATTCCATGGACTCGACATGCCTCTCAGCAAATAGCTTGGGGTGTCTACTTTCCAAAATGGGGTCATTTGGGGGGGGTTTTGAACTGTCCTGGCATTTTATGCACAACATTTAGAAGCTTATGTCACACATCACCCACTCTTCTAACCACTTGAAGACAAAGCCCTTTCTGACACTTATTGTTTACATGAAAAAGTTATTTTTTTTTGCAAGAAAATTACTTTGAACCCCCAAACATTATATATTTTTTTAAAGCAAATGCCCTACAGATTAAAATGGTGGGTGTTTCATTTTTTTTTTTCACACAGTATTTGCGCAGCGATTTTTCAAATGCATTTTTTGGGGAAAAAACACACTTTTTTAAATTTTAATGCACTAAAACACACTATAGTGCCCAAATGTTTGATGAAATAAAAAAGATGATCTTAGGCCGAGTACATGGATACCAAACATGACATGCTTTACATTTGCGCACAAACGTGCAGTGGCAACAAAATAAATACATTTTTAAAAGCTTTTAAAAGCCTTTACAGGTTACCACTTTAGATTTACAGAGGAGGTCTACTGCTAAAAATACTGCCCTCGATCTGACCTTCGCGGTGATACCTCACATGCATGGTGCAATTGCTGTTTACGTTTGACGACAGACCGCCGCTTGCGTTCGCCTTATCGCAAGAGCAGGGGGCGACAGGGGTGCTTTTTTTTTTTTTTTTTTCTTTATTATTTTTTTGCTTTCTTATCTTATTTTTAAACTGTTCCTTTCATTTTTTTTTTTTTTTATCATTTTTATTGTTATCTCGGGGAATGTAAATATCCCCTATGATAGCAATAGGTAGTGACAGGTACTCTTTTTTGAAAAAATTGGGGTCTATTAGACCCTAGATCTCTCCTCTGCCCTCAAAGCATCTGACCACACCAAGATCGGTGTGATAAAATGCTTCCCCAATTTCCCAATGGCGCTATTTACATCTGGCGAAATCTAAGTCATAAAATGCTCATAGCTTCCGGTTTCTTAGGCCATAGAGATGTTTGGAGCCACTCTGGTCTCTGATCAGCTCTATGGTCAGCTGGCTGAATCACCGGCTGCATTCTCAGGTTCCCTGTTGAGACAGGAGAGCCAGAGAAAAACACGGAAGACGGTGGGGGGGGGGGCATTCCCTCCCACGGCTTGTAAAGGCAGTCTAGAGGCTAATTAGCCGCTAGGATTGCTTTTACATGAAAGCCGACCGCTGGCTGAAAAGAATGATACCAAGATGATACCTAAACCTGCAGGCATCATTCTGGTATAACCACTCAAAGTCGTGAATGGCGTACCTGAAGACAAAAAAATGGTTAACAATAAAGCACAGTAAACGGTAAAGTATAAATAATTACATACCTGAAAAACAAACATGATAAAACATAATAACAATAAAACATTGCAGAATAGAAAAAAAAGAGCAGAACAATAGAGAGAGAGAATAGAGAGAGAGAACAATAAAACGACAACAATTTTTTTTTATTTTATATATATATATTTTTTTTACACTTTTTTTGTAACTAACTTTTATAACGGTAACCGGTTCCAGGTTCGGGTCTCTCAAAATGCGATGGCATCTTGGGAGACCCTGTGAAAGTGTGCCCTAGTGTGTGGAATGCTATACCCTATGCTAATACTCAACTAGTGCATAGTAGCGTTCAAAACATTCACCAATGCAAAGACCAGGATTGTCAGGACAGGAGGGACAATAATAGCGGGTGTCACGCCTATATCCACGCTTGCTGCAGACACAACATCTTTTTTTGGGGGGGTTCGTTTGGTAGGGGTACTCGGGAGGACATAAAGAAAATGCCTCTCATGCAGCCGACTGCATTTGGTTGGGGATGTGAATGGGGGAAGTACGGGCGCTGCAGAAGCGGTGGGTTCCCAATTAGGATTGGCGAATGCAGCAGGAAGGGCACTATGGGCACGACGGGCCTGTGTTTGTCTTTTTGGTGGCAGCGGGACACTACTTGTGCTTGCCACCTCACCAGCTTGAACTGCACTTATGGGACTCGCCACGTCACCAAGTGTTACTGCAGTACTGGTTTGACTACGACCGGGGTGTACTAGGCCGCTGGTGCTTGCCAGTTCACCAAAACGCTACAAAAAAAAACTGTTAGCGATCGCAGGGATCAGGCCTGACTCTGCGAACGCTGCAGTTATGCGTTTAGTGTTTTGTAAGTGACAGTGATCGATCGATACTGCACTTGGGCTGGGCCGGGCAGAGGGACAAAACGCAGGTGCTAGCAGGTATCTGGGCTGATCCCGCTAACGCTGCGTTTTTGGGAACCCTAAACTGCTGGGGACGCTAGTATAGATCTGATCGGATCAGATATTGATCCGTTCAGATACTATACCACTAAGGGAGGCGTATGCTGCGTGCGTGGGTGTTAGCGGTACTGGCGCTAATTTGACGCTGCCTGGGGCGACGCATATCACCGCCGGGCGATCAGGGGGCTAAACCTTTATTCGGTAATAAACGGCGGGTTCCCTGACACTATAAAAAATAAACGAACTAACCAGCGTCACCCGTAACACTTATACGGTGATCAGTGGTGAAAGGGTTAACTAGGGGGCAATCAAGGGGTTAAAACATTTATTAGGTAGTATATGGGGGTCCCTGACGCTATAAAACGCTGACGGCGAACCTAAATATTTACCTCACTAACTAGCGTCACCAGCGACACTAATACAGCGATCAGAAAAATGATCGCTTAGTGACACTGGTGACAGGGGGTGATCAAGGGGTTAAAACTTTATTAGGGGGGGTTAGGGGGGTATTCTAGACCTAAAGGAGGGTAATACTCACTGTCCCAACACTGTAACTGTCACAAACTGACACCAATGCAGTAATCAGAAAAAAAAAAAAAACCTGCTGGTGTCAGTTTGTGACAGGGAGGGGGGGGGGGTGATTGGGGGGGGGATCGGGGGGCGGATCGGGGTGTTTTGTGTGCCTGGCATGTTCTACTGTGTGTGTAGTGTTTGTGCACTCACAGTTCAGTCTTCTCTCCTCGGCGCTGCAACGGAATACCGAGCCGAGGAGAGATGACATCATTTCCTTTGCTGCTGTTTAGCATACAGCAGCAAAGGAAGTGATCTGATTGGCCGGCGGCGATCGCGAGGGGGGGGCCACGAACGGATGGCCTCCCCCTCACCTCCGATCGCCGGGGGACCAAACGGGACCTCCTCGGGCGGCGGGGGGGTCCGATCGGACCCCCCACCCGCGGGAGGCAAATCACGTACATGTACATGATTTTGCCTGCCCGTGCCGCCTTGCCGACGTAAATAGGCGTGAGGCGGTCCTTAAGTGGTTAAGCGCGTACAAGAAAAGTAGTGTGTAATGTAACATTTAAAGTGATTCTAAAGGAAAGATTTTTTCAAAATAACAAACATGTTATACTTACCTGCTCTGTGCAATGGTTTTGCACAGAGCAGCCCTTCTTTTTGGGTCCCCCCGCCAGAGGTCCTGACTCCTATCCCCTGCAGAGTGCCCCCAATAGCAAGCCTCTTGCTTTGGGGACACTCGAGCAAACTCGCTCCCGAGCCACGCTCTGTGTGTCCATTTATACACAGAGCGCTGCTCAGACCCGTCCCCGCTCTCTTCTCATTGGCTCACTGTCTGTGATTGACAGCAGCAGGAGCCAATGAGGAGAGATAGACCCCCAGAGAACTGCTGCTCTCATGCATTGATAGATCGAGATGCGGCTCAGGTAAGTATAAGGGGTGCTGGGGGGCAGCCACACCCAGAAGGCATAGAATGCATTAACCTCCCTGGCGGTATGATTATTTCAGATTTTTGGTGCTGAAAGCGGTACCATTATTTTGCATGGAAATTTGGCGTTTTATATTGTAGGCCTTTAATTCTTAGGAATAACTCACTTAGATCTGTCCAAACCAGAGTCTAGTAGACATCTCGGGTATGATAAAGTTTGAAACACAAAATCATAAATTACAGTATAATAAATAACTATGAATAATTATACCAAATAATAATATAATAATAATAAAAATAATTCAATAATGTAATGAAATCAAAAACACTGAAATTTGCTCAGTTGCAGAATTGTCACTGTCATTACTTTTCAGTGTTTGATGATGGATCTCCCCACAAATCACTATCGCTCAATTCTGCGAGTGATTCTAATTTATTATTGCTGTTTTCTAGCTGGTCTAAAATCACTTTTGATGTAAAGGGACTGTTTTGGTTGCTATGGACAATCTCCAGTTTCCAGGCAGAAAGAACATTTTTTATAATATAAAACTGCATGCAGGGCACGGGACAAACCACTAGGGACAAAAGGTATTTGAAATAATTTCATACAGTAATGTAATCTGTAAGATTACAGCATACTGTATGTATCGTGTGTGTTTCACTTTTTGAATTTGGCGCCGTGCTCCGTCCCCGTGTGTCGCAACCAGGGAGGTTAATGTAGAAAACCTTGAGCCGATCGAACCAATTTAAAGTTGTCTTGTTATCACTCAGGATCAGCATCTACTTCCTGAACTAAGATGCTGGCTCAGAGATGACACATTCATGTATACATATAAACTCAGAACCCTCATGTGCTGCCACTAAACTAAATAAAGAAAACAACAAATGAAGTGCCTTTTTTCAGCTGCTGCAAATCACCTTAGTGTGTTCTCCACCCAATTTAAAATATAAAAATGATAGCTGTATTGCGCTACTGACAATATAAGTGAAAATAAAAATAAAAGTAAAAAAATATACCAGCTATGTCTGTGTATAATAAACATCACATGGGTGAACCGATTCTCATGTGTAAGAGCGCATATAATAAACATACAAAATGCTCATAAAAGTCTAAAATGTGCCTTCAATCCACTACAAATTAACACTTCTACATGCATCCAGAAATGATTCCAAATACTGTTGTAGTTAGCACATACGTATTGAACCCACAGTTCCAGTGCTGTAAGAGTTTCTTCCCACTTCAAAACACCCAAAAGTGACCATGGTTGTGCTCTCACCTTTCTAACTTGGTCCTATAAAACAATATATGTCTAAATGCGCTGTCCCCGCTCTGGGGGTAATATGTAGTTTTGACAGGTACTTCTCTTCGCCCACTTTTATTTGTAGAGCTGCTGTGCCCTAAAGAGCCGTAATAGGAGCCACTATAGTGTAGTAGTTTGAATTACAGACAATTTTTTTTTAAGAAACACACTCACATGTTGTTAAATTCAAAACCGCATTCAATGTGCAGTGTACAGTGTTCACTTTGGGACAGACAGCTTGCTTCTGCCGTCCTCCAATCCCCCAACTCCAACATTACCTGGCACCATTGGTGGTGTCACTAGAAAGAAAAATGTCTCTGCATCGGTGGTGTCACTGGAAGGAAAAAATGTCCCTGCATCAGTGGTGTGACTAGAAATGCTCCAGCCAATTGTTTTTCCCTAAAGAATTGTTCAATTTATTATTGGGGCAATGTAACCTGTATATCCAACAGTTCAATGCCAGTAATTCACATTCTTTTTATGCCCAAACCTTTGAGTGGATGTCCATTATTTTTTCTGAATGTAAAACCTTTCTCAGTCTAAGCCTATACATGAGAATTACAAAAAAGTTTAACTGCAGTCCTATTCATCCAATTACCCGATTCACCACATGCCATTATGTTCTAAAGTTATGTCCAGGATGCACTATAAAATAATGAGATTTTTGCAATTTAATGGCGATTCCCAGTGCCCTCCCCAAAGTGAGTCCACATATGATAGGCTCCACAAAATTAGGCCACTTATCATTTTTTCCCCCAATTTTTTCTGAAATCTATACCTCCCCTAGCATTGATGAGTCCCTCATACATTCTGTAGGCAGGCTTACATCAAACAGTAGCACTCCAGTAAATGTGCCAGGTAAAGGGTGAAGTTATGTAAACTCTGTGAGAGTTTAGGATGTTTAGGAAGGGAGAGAGAGCAATCTTATATGGATAGCAGTAGAAGGATAGTGTAGGATCTTATTTCACCCTTCTAGTCAAACAGGCCGAAGACCCCCCAAAAACGTTGTGTATGCACCAAAGATGGAATAAAGCATGACACAAATTACTATTGTTCCCACTGTCCCCCATAACCTAGCCTCTGCATAAATGACTGCTTCCAGCCCTACCATACCCCACTTTTAGTGAAGGTACAGAGAAAGCATTTCTCATGTGCCTGACCAGCAGCCATTTGCCTGTATATGATCTCCTTCCATGTGCTTCTTGCTGCAAAGGCCAGTTATAGGTGGGGGCAGTGGCCATTTGTTTGTACTGTTGGAATACTGGTGAGGGGATGCACTGGACACCTTTGCTGCCATTGTGCAATATGCTGGGTGTCCAGTGCACACCTGTGCCTTTAAGGAGGGGTGGGAAGATGGCTTGGGAGCTCTGAGCCTCTAAGCAGATGGAAGATATTACGCTTGACAAATCTGCCTACAGTGTTGGCAACAAGTCATCTGTATCTTTGCAGATTTATTGGGATTCCTTATAGCAGAGTTCCACCCAAAAGTGGAACTTCCACTCATTTGTCTCCTCTCCCCCTCCGGTGCCACAATTGGCACCTTTCGGGGGGACAGGATACCTGTCTTTGACAGGTATCCTATTCCCACTTCCGGGAGTCTGGGCCGCGGCCCGTGACATCACCACGGGGCTCCCTCCTCCTACCTCCTCCTCTCCCTGTCACCGGGCCAGTAGGAGAGAGAAGCGGCATCTACCGCACGCGCAGTAGGCTACACTGCCGGGTACCCTTACCAGCAATGGTGGCAGCAGCACCCGACAGCTGATGGGAACATCACCTGTGGTGCCGATATCGCTGGACTCCAGGACAGGTAAGTGTCCTATTGTTAAAAGCCAGCAGCTGCAGTATGTGTAGCTGCTGGCTTTTAATTGTTTTTTTTTGGGGGGGCGGAACACCGCTTTAAAAGCCTATATAGGAGGCTTATTTATATCCCAAATTGGGAACGCTCTGCAGCCAGAGCTGTCCTGCAGGCCGAACTCCTATATATAGCAAACCTCACTGTAGAAACCCAACAGAAGTGTTTACAAAGTCAACAGTCTTATGTGGAGATCTCTCGTAAAGAAACGGAGCAGAAACATTTTTTTACTCCAACAACCTTATTTTGAGGAGGGGGAAAACACGGGTTACCTCTTAGCTACAATTGTAAAGGCCCTCGGTCCACATGGTAGAATTGGAAGGATCTCCAACTAAAAAGCACATACTACTTTGGAGATTTCATCAGTGTTTTGTGATTTCTTTAAAGATTTATATAGCAGGAAAGTATCTTATGAAGACGCTGAACTACAATCTTTTTTTGATCCCATTATGTTACCAGAATTATCTGCAGCTGACAGGGAATCTTTGGATAAACATCTGACTCTAGATGAATTTCGGGTGGCTGCTGCCAGTATACCTAACAATAAAGCCCCAGATGATGGGTTACAGGGGGAGGTTTATAAACGTATGGAGCCAATTTACTGCCTGAAGTATTAGAGGTATTTAATGCAGCATTGGCGTGTGGTCATCTTTCTCCCTCTTTAAATGAGGCGATTAATATAGTTCTACTAAAACCTGGCAAGACCCCTAATAATCCAGAATCATATCGCCTAATATCACTACTCACATCAGATGTGAATATATTAGCAAAAGTGTTATGCCGCGTACACGCGGTCGGACTTTTCGGCTACAAAAGTCCGACAGCCCGTCCGACAGACTTTCGACGGACTTTTGGCGGACTTTTGGCGGACTTGCGGCAGACTTTCTAACGAACGGACTTGCCTACATATGATCACACAAAAGTCCAACGGATTCGTACACCGGACTAAAATAAGGAAGTTGATAGCCAGTAGCCAATAGCTGCCCTAGCGTGGGTTTTTGTCTGTCGGACTAGCATACAGACGAGCGGTTTTCTGGGTCCGTCGTAGTTACGACGTAAAGATTTGAAGCATGTTTCAAATCTAAAGTCCGTCAAATTTGCGGCTCTAAAAGTCTGCTGAAAGTCCGGGGAAGCCCACACACGATTGGATTGTCAGCCGGCTTTAGTCCGTCAGCGTCCGTCGGACTTTTGTAGACGAAAAGTCCGACCGTGTGTACGCGGCATAAGTCAATTGGCTGGTGTATATAATCTCTAAGATTGTGCATTCAGCTCAGTCTGTTTTTTTTTTTTCAGACAGATCTACTGCAAAAACTATTAGATGATTATTTCTTAATTTGCAGGTTCCATCTGATAATTTAGGAATAAGAGCTATATTGTCGCTTGATGCGGCAAAAGCTTTTGATAGTATAGAGGGGATATTTTTATGGCACTGTTTACAGAAATTTGGATTTGGATCCCAGTTTATATGCTGGATACAGCTTCTTTATGCTGCTCTGGTGGCATTGGTTCAAGTGAATGGACATCTGTTCCCTTCCCACTACAACAAGGAACAAGAAAGGGATGTTCATTATCACCCCTCCTTTTTGAGCTGGCTCTCGAACCACTGAATATTATCGGGTTTTGCAGATCTTTAGGAGAGGACAAGATTGCTTTATATGCTGATGATGCGCTTTTATTTTTGGGAGATACTTCACATTCCTTAGCAGCAGCGATGTCCCTAATTATTACATATGGTTCTTTTTCAGGTTTTACAATAAATTGGGACAAGTCGTTTTTTTCACCGATACACCCTCTGGTGGATAAATTGCCAAGCTCCGCATCACAAATAGCTGTAGTCTCTACATTCAAGTATCTAGGTGTCCAAGTTACATCACAAATATCTGAATATGTAGAGAGAAATTTAGATCCATTACTTAAACTATTTAAACAGACGGGGAAAATATTGAGTAAACTGCCTGTATCGGAGCTTGGCAGAACCAACCTGGTAAAGATGATTTGGATGCCACAATTGTTGTATCTACAACACAGTTGTTCTGTATGGTTGCCCCTGAGATTTTTTCAACAGGTGGACACCCTTTTTAGAGATCTTATCTGGAGGTATAAACACCCCCGGATTAGACTGGGAGTTTTACAGCAGCCTAAGGATGAAGGAGGTCTAGCTGTCCCCAATGCCAGATTGTACTACTTGGCATCACAACTTCAACACTTGAATGGTTGGAACGTTATAGATTTTGATGATCCTATACAACAAATTATATTTTCTGAACTTTGCGGAGGAACCACCAGTGTAGTTAATAGTAGCTCATTATTTATATAGTAAAGGTTGCTTCCCTACATTTCACTTAATTCATAGGTTTGGATAAGTTTGGACTATGACCCAGCAACTTACTTCTCATGAGGGATACACTCAATTTATGCCTATATGGAATAATCTATGATTAGCGAAACTTAAAAACTTTGACTTATGGAAAAGGGCTGGTAATGCCCTTCTTCATCAGCTTTTTGATACAGAGGCTTTACAACCATTTAATAAACTGGCAGAGAAATACCATCTACATAATAAATTATTTTTTCAGTACTTGCAATTCCGGCATGCTCTGCAGAGTCAAGCAGCGACCTTCCCACTAAAATATAATCCATCTATAAGTTTAACATTAACAGTGTCTACTAGGAGTTCCAAAAAGGGACTTATTAAAGACATATATTCCTCCCTACAGACAGCAACTAACGCTAGTATACAGAGTGGTAGTCTTGGGCAGTGTCAGAGGGATCTGGAATCTATTAGTGATGAGGAATGGAAGCAAGCTTTGGAGAATTTGACCAGAGTCTCCTTATCCTCTTCACAGTGTTTGACTTAGTTATTTATTATTCACGGGTCTCATTTTACTCCTAAAAAATTACATGCTTGGGGTAAAGCAGTTACACCAAACTGCCCTAGATGTACTACTGAAATGGACACACTTATACATATGATGTGGCGTTGCTCCAAACTGCATCGATATTGGGAGTATATATTTGACACCTTAAATATTCTATGCTCTACACACGTTCATTCTGATCCAACAATAGGGATTATATAGGAAGATATTCTCCCACCTGAAATGCATGCGATGTGGTTGTGGTCTATGTATATAGCCTGTAAATTCATATTGCAGAAATGGATATCAAACGTCCCACCAACAATTGCTCAGTGGTCTGTTGCGATTAATGTTAATTTAAGAAGGGAGGAATTGACATATCAACATAGAAAATGCCCACATTTTTTTCAGAAAATATGGTCTCGATGATTAGACTCTAATTTATCTGCATAAATAAGCTGAGCCTACCGATGAGTTTATTGAAAGTTAGTGGAGGGATAGATCCCAGGTATGAGATAGCGTACACATAATCCGTTAAGGTATAACTGTATAATTGCTAAATGGAATATAATGTTCTTTTTTTTTTTTTAATGCAGTAATTTTTATATATATATATGAAGAGCGAAATTATTATTAATTCACTGATATGTTGAAGGATCTTAAAGTGATAATAAGGTTATTAAGGTGAAAAAACACGAGCCTTTACAACCCCTTTAAGTAACTATAAATAGATAAATAAATGAATTGATCAGCGCAAATTTATAAATGGTGAAATGAGTACCAGGTACTAGGTAAAATCTATCCAATATACAAATAAGTAAAGTGATCCAAAAAATGTGCAAAAACACAAAGTGAACTCTACCCAAAATGAGATATTAAAGTCCAAAATATCCAGATAATGGTGATGATAATGGTGACAATGAGTAATCTCCAAACAGGTGAAAGTATACCAAATCTTCTATATAATAAACACAGATGCTTCTTAAATGTAAGTCTTCGTGACTAGACAGCCACTCAACAAAAGTGAGTACACCCCTAAGTGAAAATGTCCAAATTGGGCCCAATTAGCCATTTTCCCTCCCCTGTGTCATGTGACTTGTCATGCCCCGTACACACGGTCGGATTTTCCGATGGAAAATGTCCGATTGGAGCGTGTTGTCGGAAATTCCGACCGTGTGTGGGCTCCATCGGACATTTTCCATCGGATTTTCCGACACACAAAGTTGGAGAGCAGGAGATAAAATTTTTCGACAACAAAATCCGTTGTCGGAAATTCCGATCGTGTGTACACAAATCCGACGGATAAAGTGCCACGCATGCTCAGAATAAATAAAGAGATGAAAGCTATTGGCCACTGCCCTGTTTATAGTCCCGACGTACGTGTTTTACATCACCGCGTTCAGAATGATCGGATTTTCCGACAACTTTGTGTGACCGTGTGTATGCAAGACAAGTTTGAGCCAACATCCGTCGGAAAAAATCCTAGGATTTTGTTGTCGGAATGTCCGAACAAAGTCCGACCGTGTGTACGCCCTATTAGTGTTACAAGGTCTCAGGTGTGAATGGGGAGCAGGTGTGTTAAATTTGGTGTTATCACTCTCACTTTCTCATACTAGTCACTGGAAGTTCAACATGGCACCTCATGGCAAAGAACTCTCTGAGGATCTGAAAAAAAGAATTGTTGTTGTACATAAAGATGGCCTAGACTATAAGAAGATTGCCAAGCAGGGCCGGCCTTACCATGGGACCCAGTGGGCCCATGGTCCCAGGCGGCATTTTAAGAGGGGCGGCATTCAATGAGTGTGCAGCCCCTGCTGAGACAGTTTCACACTGAGCAGATCGTTCTGCTTATCAGAGACGCTCAGTGTGTGACACTGTCTCGTAATGTAACTGAATGCAGAGAGAGAGACCAGCTGTCAAAATTCAGCGTTGATGTCGGGGGTGGGCGGGACCCGGGTAGGCGGGACCCAGCAGCTATCAAACACCAGCCAATGGGATGGAATCTGGGCAGGCCACTACGTGTATGTGGCCCCGCCCCCTTTCTTAAGCAGCCCACTCATTGGCTGGGGTTTGATAGCTATTGGGTCCACCCCGGGTCCCGCCTACCCCGGACATCACCGCTGAATTTTGACAGCTGGTCTCTCTCTGCATGCAGTTACATTATATGAAAGAGTTTCACTAAGCGTCAATATCGGCTCAGTGTGAAACACCCTCTCCTCTGTCAGTGCCAATCAGTGCCACCTGCCAGTGCCAATCAGTGCCACCTGTCAGTGCCAATCAGTGCCACCTGTCAGTACAAATCAGTGCCACTTGTCAGTACCAATCAGTGTTTCCAATCAGTGCCACCTGTCAGTGCCAATCAGTGCTTCCAATCAGTGCCATCTGCCAGTGCCAATCAGTGCCACCTGTCATTGCCAGTCAGGGCTAATCTGTGTTTCCAATCAGTACTTCCAATCAGTGCTTCCAATCAGTGCTGCCTAATATCAGTGCCAACCAATGCCACCTATCAGTGTCAATCAGTGTTTCCAATAAGTGCAGGCTACCAATGCCAATCAGTGCCACCTATCAGAGCCGCCTATCAGTGCCCATCAGTGCTGCCAATCAATGCCCATGAGTGCCACCTATCAGTGCCTATGAGTGCTGACTATCAGTGCTGCCAATTAGTGCCACTAAATGCTGCCAATCAGTGCTGATCAGGGCTGCCTATTAGTGCCAATCAGTGCAGCCTATCAGTGCCACCTATCAGTGCCAATCAGGGCCCATCAGTGCTGCCCATCAGTGTCAATCAGTGCTGCCAACCAGTGCTTTCTATTAGTGTCAATCAGTGCCACCTATCAATGCCAATCATTGCTGCCTGCCAGTGCTGCCAATCAGTGCACTGGGTGCAGGGATGGGGCGATGAACTCAGTAGCCAGGCACATTGTCCATTGGGTGCCAGCCTGGTGGGGCACAACTGAAATATGTTGATGTTGCCACCTGCCGATCTTTAGTATAATAGGTAATCACCACACTACTATTTACAATAAACTACTGAAGGTGAAATAAAAAAAGTGTCAGTAAAAGGCCTGCCGCTAAGCATTGTTATGTGTTCCCACACCACAAGAAAAAAAAGTGCAGCGCTAACTTACGGATCAATAACTTAACAATAATGGTGGAATCCTCTAATGTATGGAAATATCAATAGGCTTCAATATTACGACAATACCGGTCTCTGATACGTAACTTCACATATAATACACATCAAACTGAAAATAAGACATACTATATAAAATGAAGCTTAGCAGGAATGGTGGAAACCCCTCCTATAGATATTGGCTATAAAAAATGTCTTCATCAGTTTAGGCCAATATGTATTCTGCTATATATTTTTGGTAAAAAAAATCACAACAAGCGTATATTGATTGGTTTGTGTAAAAGTTATAGTGTCTACAAAATAGGGAATATATTTATGGCATTTTCAATCTGATTTTCTGATAAATTAAATTTTAGTTATCATGATATAAAATAATGAATGTGGGGGCCTTTTGGTGGACGTGATTTTTTTTTGGGGGGGGGGGCAGCATTTCATTCTTGGGCCCAGGCAGCACAATGTCTCGGCCCTGTTGCCAAGACCCTGAAACTGAGCTGCAGCACGGTGGCCAAGACCATACAGCGGTTTAACAGGACAGGTTCTACTCAGAACAGGTCTCGCCATGCTTGACCAAAGAAGTTGAGTGCACATGCTCAGCGTCATATCCAAAGGTTATCTTTCAGAAATAGAGGTATGAGTGCTGCCAGCATTGCTGCGGAGGTTGAAGGGGTGGGGGTCAGCCTGTCAGTGCTCAGACCACATGCCGCACACTACATCAAATTGGTCTGCATGGCTGTCGCCCCAGGAGGAAGCCTCTTCTAAAGATGATGGCCACAAACAGTTTTCTGAAGACAAGCAGACTAAGAACATGGATTACTGGAACCATGTCCTGTGGTCTGATGAGACCAAGATAAACACATTTGGTTCAGATGCTGTCAAGCGTGTGTGGTGGAAACCAGTTCAAAGACCAGTGTGTCTTGCCTACAGTCAAGCATGGTGGTGGGAGTGTCATGGTCTGGGGCTGCATGAGTGCTGCCAGCACTGGGGATCTACAGTTCATTGAGGGAACCATAAATCCAAAGCAGAGCATGATCCCCTCCCTTCGAAGACTGGGCTGCAGGGCAGTATTCCAACATGATAACGAGCCCAAACACACCTCCAAGACGACCACTGCCTTGCTAAATAAGCTGAGGGTAAAGGTGATAGAATGGCCAAGCATGTCTCCAGACCTAAACCCTATTGGGCATCTGTGGGGCATCCTCAAAACGGAAGGTGGAGGAGCGCAAGGTCTCTAATATCCACCAGCTCCATGATGTCGTCATGGAGGATGGAAGAGGACTCCAGTGGCAACCGATGAAGCTCTGGTGAACTCCATGCCCAAGAAGGTTAAGGCAGTGCCGGAAAATAATGGTGGCCACATAAAATATTAACCTTTTTAGGCCCAATTTGGACATTTTCACTTAGGGGTGTACTCACTTTTGTTGCCAGCCGTTTAGACATTAACCACTTCATGCAAAACGATGTACTCCTACGTCGGTATTTTGATGCTAAATACCGGGGTTATGGCAGCAGCTAGCTGCCATAATCCCAGTATTTTTGGGAACGCTGTGCATTTCTCTTTCACATAAAATTGGTCTCCGTGGCGGATTCGGCACAAGATCACTTTTTTTCAGGGGTGGGAGAGGTGCCAACCCTCCTCCCGTCTTGTTCCGGTTGTCTCCGCCACTTACCGGACCCAGAGAAGATTGCATACTTTCCCGTGGATGTATGACTGCCGAGTGAGGGGAAGATGGCCCCCGCTTGGCTCCATAGCATGGGAGGGCGGAAGCAACGTCAAACATCACTTCCGCCCATTGCTCTTAAAGGAGAATTATTTTTTTTAAGTGACATTTTTTTTTTTATTGCATTTTAGTGTAAATATGACATCTGAGGTCTTTTTGACCCCAGATCTCATATTAAAGAGGTCCTGTCATGCTTTTCTTTTTTATTACAAGGGATGTTTACATTCCTTGTAATTGAAATAAAAGTGACCCAAAATTTTTTGTTTTTAAAAAGACAGTGTCAAAATAAAAAATAATGCCGAGTGAGGGGAAGATGGCCCCGGCTCGGCTCCATAGCATGGGAGGGAGGAAGCGACGTCAAATGTCAATTCCGCCCATAGCTCTTAAAGGAGAATTTTTTTTTTCAAGTGACTTTTTTTTTATTGCATTTTAGTGTAAATATGAGATCTGAGGTCTTTTTGACCCCAGATCTCATATTTAAGAGGACCTGTCATGCTTTTTTTTTTTTTACAAGGGATGTTTACATTCCTTGTAATAGGAATAAAAGTGACCCAATTTTTTTTTTGTAAAACACAGTGTCCAAAATAAAAAATAAAAAGTAAATAAATAAGAAAAAAAAACTAAAAAATTTTTAAAGCGCCCCGTCCTGACAAGCTCACGCGCAGAAGCAAACGCATACGTGAGTAGCACCACATATGAAAACGGTGTTCAAACCACACATGTGAGGTATCACCACGATCGTTAGAGCGAGAGCAATAATTTTAGCCCTAGACCCCCTCTGTAACTCAAAACTGTTAACCTGTAGAAATCTTTAAACATCGCCTATGGAGGTTTTTAAGGGTAAAAGTTTGTCGCCATTCCACGAACGGGCGCAATTCTGAAGCGTGACATGTTTGGTATCAATTTACTCGGCGTAACATTATCTTTCACAATATAAAAAATTGGGCTAACTTTACTGTTGTCTTTTTTTTTAATTCAAAAAAGTGTTTTCTTTTCCACAAAAAAGTGCACTTGTAAGACCGCTGCGCAAATATGGTGTGACAGAAAGTATTGCAACGACCACCATTTTATTCTCTAGGGTGTTAAAAATAGATATATAATGTTTGGGGGTTCTAAGTAATTTTCTATCCAAAAAAATTATTTTAATTTGCAAACAACAAGTGTCAAAAAGAGGCTCGGTCCTTAAGTGGTTAATGGTTGTGTTGAGTTATTTTGAGGGGACAGCAAATTTACACTGTTATACAAGCTGTACACTCACTACTTTACATTGTAGCAAAGTGTCATTTCTTCAGTGTTGTCACATGAAAAGATACAATAAAATATTTACAAAAATGTGAGCGGTGTACTCACTTTTGTGAGATACTGTATATATATTTTCTAACACGTGCACTTTCTAAAGAGTACAGGAAGCTGAAGACAGCAGATATACTTGTAAAATGTATGTAGGGAGATTTGTTTTATTTCTGTGTATCATCTGAGGCTGTTCACTTCATTGGTACATGTAAAAGTTTACATCCACTAAGCTGTAAAGAAAACTTGCAGAGAAAAAGGTAAGGAAAGTAGATATTCACTTGACACTTGCAATAGTCCTATGGATCTCTATAATGTCTAATGCCGCAGCAATGAGCCAACGGTAGTTCTTGTGTAATTTATTATTTCAGAAAATTATGGAGACACCAAACCCTTCCTTAAAGTATATGTGAACCTTTTTCTTGTAAAACAACCTAATCAGTTTAAAATAGAAATGCAAGACAAAACATATATATACTGTGTATGTATATATACATTATCTCACAAAAGTGAGTACACACCTCACATTTTTGTAAATATTTTATTATATCTTTTCATGTGACAACACTGAAGAAATGACACTTTGCTACAATGTAAAGCTTTGCTGTCCCTCAAAATAACTCAACACACAGCCATTTATGTCTAAACTGCTAGCAACAAAAGTGAGTACACCCCTAAGTGAAAATGTTCAAAATCTTCCTGTTTCAGCAGTGGGAGGGGAGTCTGGGCATACACTGTGTGAGAGCTGATTGGAGGAAAGGCACCCTCCCCCCCACATAGGCAGAGGAACAAAGAAACTTGCAGACATGTACTGTGAATAGACCAGCTCTCTGCTTATCTATCTCTAAGCTTCCTCCCCGACACAAATTTCCAGCTGCTTTCATATTGTGTGTCGGAGAGCTTGTCAGAAGTTATCATGCTGATAACAGAGGAACGGAGCACAGAAAGACATGGGACGTAGGGCTTTGGAGAGAGATAACTAAATACTACAGATATATGTGCCCAGGTCAGATTTAATGAATGGTGTTTACATCCACTTTAAGGACAAGACAATTTACAAAATTTATTTGGCTATTCGTGTGCATACTTTTATAAGCTGCCTTTTGTTTGCCAGAGACAGATTCAAACAACAGTTCATAAATTACTGTGAATTTTCAGTTGATTTTTAATTTAGCTCTCCTGTCCGTACATTAAGAGATAAAATCTGGCAAGTTCCATGTTTGCCTGTTTTAAGTCCTGCTCGATTTGCTGTAAATGTTACCATTGGATTTCCAGGCACACAATTGCAAAATCAAACCAATATATCACAATTTTTTGACCAAACAGTTGTCGTAGCACATAAGAATATGTTTATGATTTTTGCATCTGTCCTAATAAATTGCCTCCATATATATATACAGTATCTCACAAAAGGGAGTACACCCCTCACATTTTTGTAAATATTTTATTATATCTTTTCATGTGACAACACTGAAGAAATGACACTTTGCTACAATGTAAAGTAGTGAGTGTACATCTTTTATAACAGTAAATTTGCGGTTCCCTCAAAATAACTCAACACACAGCCATTAATGTCTAAACCGCTGGCAACAAACGTAAGTACACCCCTAAGTGAAAATGTCCACATTGGGACCAATTAGCCATTTTCCCTCCTCAGATCCATGTGACTTAATCCATGTGCTCTACATAAAGATGGCCTAGGCTATAAGAAGATTGCCAAGACCCTGAAACTGAGACCATACAGTGGTTTAACAGGACAGGTTCCACTCAGAACAGGCCTCGCCATGGTCGACCAAAGAAGTTGAGTACACATGCTCAGCATCATATCCAGAGGTTGTCTTTGGGAAATAGACAAATGAGTGCTGCCAGCATTGCTGCAGAGGTTGAATGGGTGTGGGGTCAGCCTGTCAGTGCTTAGACCATACGCCACACACTGCATCAAATTGATCTGCATGGCTGTCGCCCCAGAAGGAAGCCTCTTCTAAAGATGATGCACAAGTTTGCTGAAGACCAGCAGACTAAGGACATGGATTCCTGGAACCTCTCCAGACCAGCACTCTGCATGATCCTTCCATGACGGGTCCTCCCCTGGGATCTTCTCAGTTGTCCAGCTTCTTCCCGTAGGACAGACAGCACAGGACCATTCCCTCGCCGCTGTGGTAGGCCCCAAAAAGGCTTCTGGGCCCACCCACACGCTGCAGCAATTTGGTCCTCCCTGTCGGAGGACCACGCGGTGGTACTCCTAACACATACCTGTTGGCCAGGAGGGCCAGCAGGTGGAACGAAAGACCCTAAAACATGGCATCTGCCCCATAAATACCCTCTCCCAGAATGCAACTCGGGGGACCACCTTCAGAAAGTTATCTAACTGGAACAGAGGCTAAAGCTGACTATGTATGAACAGGTAACCCACTAAATTTACCTATAAGCGGTAGATTGAAAATCTACCAGCGCTACATACTCCCCCCACTACAATAGACGTTGTCCTCAACGTCTGTCAAAATAACTCCCAAGCCTGAGAGTAGGTATTTGAACCTAAAAACTTGGATGAGGGCAAGGAAGAAGAAAAGACAGTATAGAGATATTACAGTTTCAACATTTATACAACAACATGTTCACATCCGCAAACAAAATCACATTATGACTGTCACAACCCCACTATCTATCTTGCTGAAAAGCCTAACAGCTTGATAGGAGATCCAATTGTTCCTGTAAAAAAAAAAACAAAGTTAAACACACACTAGATATGTATAGTATTATCACTAAACAGCTTAGGACAAAGCCTCATTCCAGAAAAAGAATGACACTCTCTTCCCACATATTTTCATTTAATGGAAATAAACTAAAGTCCATCCCTATCTTTAAGTGAACTACATCCTATCAATGAAGAAAATCCAGCTAGCAAAAAGTCTTTGGATTTGAAAACGCTGGGAAGAATATTATCTCTTGACCACAGAGATCTCTAAACACTGACACTTTCTAACTACATACCCCAAAGTTCTTTTTCATAATCACCAATAAAACCGAGCATCTGGCAATGTCAGTTTCTTTCCTAATTTATCCACGGTAGTGATAAAGTACACAACATCATCTTTTCCTGGTCTGCAAATGACCACTTTGTCAGCACAGATGTGCCGACCATAGTTCCAATGTAGGAAACATCCACTGAAGCGTTCATCCATGGCAACAGAATACCCAGCTCTCCGGAAAGGTTTTGGCACAGACAAATAGTCCCAAACAGCTTCACTGTACCACTGTTCCCGGTTGGCCTCAATTTCCTGCATAATTTCCTGAGTAACATAGGGAAATTCCAGACCATATTCTGTGGCAACTCGTTTGATGAGCACTCTCTGTAAACGGGCAAGTTTAGGCAAAGGTCTATTTTTTCCCAAACCAGGAGGGACACAAGGATTCGGTGATTTACTCACCATAGATTCGATGGGTGTCGGAAGCAAACTAGCAACTTTAGACAATGTCTCTTTGGTAGTACTGTGCGGCTCCACACAAGGTGATGTTTTTCCAGAATCCAGGGCTGTCCATTCTGAAAACGTAAGGGCAGAACCAACATCTTCACCCTGGGCCCACAATAGTTCCTGTGACATTGTTTCAAACAAATCATCATCACCAGAGAGATCTGACATAGAATCTATCTCCGAGTATCTCAACACTTCTGCTGGCAAATATTTACAGAGTCCCAGATATGTTCCCCTTTGATCTCTCACCCGTTCCTGACGTGGACTTCTCCGGATCCATGTGTTTCTCCGGCTCCGGTTCGGGTAGTCTTTGGGGTAGGCCTCGACCATGGCCACGGGAAGCCTTCACATATCCCACCTTCCTCTGGAGAGGCGCAACGGGGATAGGTGTGGTATAAGTAGAAATGAAGGTGATGTCCGCTGATGAAGCGGTGACAGCGTCATCTTCCTCGGAAGCACTCACGGTAGCAGGCGAGATTACGGCCTGTTGCTCTCTAGCAGCAATAGCAGTAGTTTCCACTGTGGCAGTTCCTGTAGCCCAATCCACACGATAAGCACGGGGCGACAAGGTAGGTTGCTCCACTGTGAACAAATATTCTCCACACTGCAAACATCGAACAAATGGACGGAGATGTATGGCCAGTCCTTCACACTTGTGGTAAAGCATGCCCAGCCCTTCGATATCTCCAACAGTGTATAACACAAACCGCCCCTGCGGCATCAGACGAATGCCAGTATCTGTTAGCAGGGTCCCGGGCAGCATAGCACCCGCAGCGTTACTCGTAGGGAACATCTTATATCCCATAGTTGACGGTACCAATGGAAAAGAAGACATGGCTGCACTCTGATCCTTTCAGCACGATCACAAGGCCTCTCTTCTCCCTTGGCGCCAAACACACACACACGCGCGTCCCACGCGATAACAAGTAGATTAGGCTTCTCCCACTTGTTCTTCTCACTACGTAGCTCCCGGGCTTTTACTTCTCACCCACAGCCTACGCAGTCAAAAATAAAGTCCTGCAACTTAACCCCCTCTTTTCCTGGAAAAATTGACAAAGTCCAGAAACTTCTTCCAACACAAACTCCCAGTGAAATACTTCTCAGGGTAGCGGGAGGTTGACGGCTAACAATCCCGGATGACGCCCCCACATGTAGCAATAACTCACGGTGGAGCCGACCCGGCAGTACTATGTGGTAGGTTAATTTTAGGATGCCTCCTCCAACTGAGTCACCAGGCCCCTCTCCAGACCAGCACTCTGCATGATCCTTCCATGATGGGTCCTCCCCTGGGATCTTCTCAGTTGTCCAGCTTCTTCCTGTAAGACAGACAGCACAGGACCATTCCCTAGCCGCTGTGGTAGGCCCCAAAAAGGCTTCTGGGCCCACCCACACGCTGCAGCAACGTGGTCCTCCCGGTCGGAGGACCACGCGGTGGTACTCCTAACACATACCTGTCGGCCAGGAGGGCCAGCAGGTGGAACGAAAGACATTAAAACATGGCGTCTGTCCCATAAATACCCGCTCCCAGAATGCAACTCGGATGACCACCTCCAGAGAGTTATCTCCGGGACAGAAGAGCACTTATACACTTTAACGTGTTGCCTTTCCAACACCGACCCATGGCGACAACGACACCCACAGGCACAGTGTGAAACTACATGCAACACAGCCAAACTCGAACAGAGGCTAAATCTGACTATGTATGAACAGGTAACCCACTAAATTTACCTATAAGCGGTAGATTGAAAATCTACCAGCCCTACATGAGCATCTGTGGGGCATCCTCAAATGGAAGGTGGAGGAGCGCAAGGTCTCTAACATCCACCAGCACTGTGATATCGTTATAGAGGAGTGGAAGAGGACTCCAGTGGCAACCTGTGAAGCTCTGGTGATCTCCATGCCCAGGAGGGTTAAGGCAGCGCTGGAAACTAAAGATGGCCAGACAAAATATTGACACTTTGGGCCCAATTTGGACATTTTCACTTAGGGGTGTACTCACTTTTGTTGCCAGCGGTTTCGACATTAATGGCTGTGTGTTGGGTTATTTTGAGGGGACAGCAAATTTACAGTGTTTTACAAGCTGTACACTCACTTCTTTACTGTAGCAAAGTGTAATTTCTTCAGTGAGATATAATAAAATATTTACAAAAATGTGAGGGGTGTACTCAATTTTGTGAGATACTGTATATATATATATATATATATATATATATATATATATATATATATATATATATATATATATATAGTGTTCTACAAATGTGTTCTTTCACCAAAAGTTTGGTGATTTTGTGGTTAACATTACATTTAGTAGCATGCGCAAACTATTGACCTATTTATTTCACAGGGGAATGCCATTTACCTGCTCTCTGTTACACAATAGGGTCTTTTTAAAGGTGAATAGAGTAATACCTGTCCATGGTTTGTCTGCTAATATTGTACATGAAAGTGTTTTGTGCTCATGCCCCCAAGCATTTCCTTCAAGTGAATATGCAAAAATGTTACCACAAGTAGCACAGGCAACTGTCATCACTCACCCACTCTAAAATGTAACCTTATTATCATCATAGAATGTCAGCATTTAACAGCACATTCAAATGATAGTGTTAAAGTTGGTAGTTGTTCAAAACACATTTTTTTCAAAAAAAATACAGACAACTGAAAATCTTAATTTTTCCCTTACTAACCAAAAAAAAATTGGCTTTACATACAATTAAAACTGTATCTAAATCCAAAATATTTTTGGAATTTTACATTGAGTTGGAAAGTTAGTTTTTCATTACTGTATTTCTTTGCACTGGGGATATTATTATTATTATAATACAGGATTTATATAGCGGCAACAGTTTGCGCAGCGCTTTACAACATGAGGGCAGACAATACAGTTACAATGCAATTCAATACAGGAGAAATCAGAGGGCCCTGCTCCTTAGAGCTTACAATCTAGGATATTTACCTCTGTATCAGTCCTACAAATGACAGCAGGGCAGAAAATGATGGTAAATCCAAAATGTTATAGTTGTCACCAGAACATTGGCAAGGGAAATCACCAATGGGGACACCTATTTCAGTGGCATCTGTTTAAGAGAAGATTTGGCTTTGGAGATACTTTTTCCTATTTGTTGAGTCTTCGGCACAGAAAGTAAGGGGAAATCTCCCCTTTTTGTATCCAAATTTAAAAGAAAAAGTTTCATTTTTAGATATATATAGTACATTAACTAATATAGTGTGAGCCTTCTATTGTATTGTATAATAGATTTTGATAATTATTTTCAGACCTTCAGAATTCTTAGCAGGGCTTTTCAAACACTTCCTGGTGGGATTTGCACAGTGGAAAAGTCATATACAGAAACCAAAGTAAAGAAAAGTATCTATTATCTTAAAAAACAAGGCAGAATCCCTTAGTCATTTTTCTAGTGCACATTAAAGCGGTACTCCAGCCCCTCCCCACTGAAAAATTAAAAGTCAGCAGCTACACATATTGTAGCTGCTGACTTTTAATATTAGAACTCTTACCTGTCCTGAAATCTAGCGATGTCGGCACCCCAAGCCAATGTTTCCATCGGCTCTCGGGTGCTGCCGCCACCATGGCCTGTAAGGGACACCGACAGTGAAGCTTTGCGGCTTCACAGCCGGTTCCCTACTGCGCATGTGCAAAGCTTGCTGCAGTTTCTGAATGGGCCGGTGACGGGGAAGGAGGAGGGGGGGCCGAATTTCTGACGGAAAAAAACAGGACCCCCCCCCCCCGGAAGGTGCCAAATGTGGCACGGGGGGGGGGGGGGTAGGCAGATAAGCAGAGCTTCCACTTTTGGGTGGAACTCCGCTTTAAAAAATGAATAGTTTGTAAAAGCAGTTGTAAACCGCTGGATGTTTTTTTTTTATTCTTACCTGCAGGGCAAAGGCATAATGTGCTAGTATGCATCGCTGTGACTGACCGCAGCCGTAAGGAAATCACTCACGCGCATGCGTACGGGAGTGGCTGATCACAGCACAGGGCTCTAAAGGAACGGCACGGGTGGCCGTTCCTTCAGAGTGCATGCTCCAGTGATGTCACTGGCTGCATGTACAGTAAAGATCTCCTAAACGGTGTATGTTTAGGAGATATTTACACTACCTATAGGTAAGACTTACCTATAGGTAGAATTCAAAGATGCAAGTTATCTTCTTCTTTAAAAACAATAACCCTAATGCTGTATGTTTTTTTTCTTTTTGTGATAGTACTGTGTCATATAAAATCATTTTCTTCACACATCTCAAAGCTCCATGAATACATGTCATGCATAAAAATATCAGAAAATATCACTAAGGGTTCATTTACACCAAATGGCGTAGGACTGCATTGGACATCTGTTCCAGCAGAGTCCCATCTCAAGACATGGCAAAATGCGTGTTACAGTGGTATGTGGGCAGTGTGCCTTGAAAGAACAATCCAGAGCAATCCACGGCCTTGCACCGCCACGCCAATAGATCTTAATGAAATGTCACATTTCAATAAAGTTTGTTTTAAAAAAAAAAGTATGTTCTGCACTGCAGTTATCTAGCCGGATTGTTGTAACACAGTGGCTGGTGTGAATGGACCTTGCAAAAAAAGCATAGTTTGTTTTGAAAAAAAATTATATACGTATTAATATGACAAAGTACTGACAACGTTTTTGACAAATAAACAGACCTTTGTAAAAGTCCCTTGCAGAATGTAAAAATTGCTCTGGTCCATGTGAGGAATACAGGTACAAGAGCTAAAATGCCTAAGGACGCATAAAGTATTTACTTGCTTCACTGTTTTAATTAAAAAAAATGGAAACTTTACTTCTTCCCAGGATGGGAATGCCCTCGTTGACTAAACTGCCCCTACATATTAGGCTAGATAAGATGACGCCTGTGCCTCGAGATCAATGAAGGAAAAACCTGTAAAATTCCCCTTCCCACCTTTCCTCCTCCACTATATCCACTTCCCTGAAACTCCCCCGTTTTCAATTTTTTCTTCCCTTTTCTTTCTCCCTTTCTATGTTTGCCCTTTCTAACTTTTTTTCTTTTGTTTTTGTTTCTTTTTCCATAGTAGGAATTATTATGCCTTATATAATTTGTAGACTGTTGTTCTACTATGAGCTTTTCATATAATCCAGGTGATCAATGCATCTTTTGACTCCCCCCCACCCCCCACCCACTACCATTGTTGGAGATGGATGACCACTGTGGAAATGTTAGCTAATGACGTTTGATGTAGAACTAGTAGAACTGTAGAACCGTATATTTTGACCTCTGATTCATTCATACATTAATATTTGTCTTTGATACACTTTCTTTAATTTACTGCTCTATTTCTATGAAGTGTGTTGTATAATTGTTTTAACCTGATGCTTTATCCATGTGAAAAACTAAAATAAAGAATTTATTTTAAAAAATGCTCTGGTTTTATTAGAGGCTAACAAATGCGCAAAAATGTAAAAAAAAAAAAAATTGCATATTTTCATTTTTTTTTTTATTAATGTAGGTGCTGTACCTAGGGGAAATTCAGTTAAAAAGTCCCTGCACTTTTTACAAAATTGCAGCCATAGAGAAACAGCTTAGTGCTATGCGGTTCCCAGAACAGAAAAATGCACACTGCAGTTTCCAGTGAATGGGCTACCATTAAAAAATAGAGCGGTTAGGCTGCGAGTGCAGGAAACGTGTGATTTACACACAGTCTTGCACCCCAGGAAGTGTGAACCTAGTCTTAGGTGGGCTTCACTAGCAGGCTCAATAGATATTTGAGGGACTTTCCAGGAGAACTAAGAGAAAACTATAGGTGCAGATGAAGTCATAATTATACTCTAGATACAGTATATGGCACTTCATATGACCATTGCAGCCTGGAGCTGGTGGTGTTCATTTGCAGGCTGAAGGCTTTCATTTTTGTCAATGGAGCCTCCAGCCAGGATAGGATTAGCATGAGCTAACATAATGATCACATGAGGACTGATTAAGAGCTAGCGGCCATGCAAATTGGCGGCTGCTGGGTCTCGGAAAGGAGGATACTTATTAACATGAAGGGTAGCATTAATATGCAGATTGCGGGTGGAAAGGGGTTAATGGTGCAATTGAAGTATATATAACAGCCTTTTACTACTAAAGGCTATGATACACAAGAAAAGGGAGGTTGGGACTTTAGATGAGGCCATTGACCAGTGGAGGTATAGATTGTAAAAGCAGTTAATTGGCATAGATGGATGTATAAATACATTACAATTATGAACAGACAAGTAAAAACTGTTAATTTCATTTATATACACACATGCATTCAGGACATGGACATCAAAAAATATCATGATTGCATACATATTGGCTTCATGGTACAGAATATAAAATGAATAAGTAAATGTTTGTTGTAAATTCATATATATATATATATATATATATATATATATATACCGTATACAGACTGCAATGTTCTAAAAGATATGTATACATTGTAACAGTGGCGGCTGGGGCGCAAACAAACTGAAAAATATTGAAACCCCCCCATCAATTGCAGCCTCACTGTGCCTATGAAATGCAGCCATTGTGCCCATCAAATGCAGCCACTGTGCTCATCAATTGCAGCCATTGTGCCCATCAAATGCAGCCACTGTGCCCATATGCAGCCACTGTGCCCATCATCATATGCAGCCATTGTGCCCATCATATGCAACCATGTGTGCCCATCAAACGCAGCAACTTGTGCCCATCATATGCAGCCACTTTGCCCATCATATGCAGCAACTTGTGCCCATCATATGCAGCCACTTGTGCCCATCATATGCAGCCACTTGTGCCCATCAAATGCAGCCACTTGTGCCCATCATATGCAGCCACATGTGCCCATCTTATGCAGCCAATTGTGCCAATCAAATGCAGCCACTTGTGTCCGTCATATGCAGCCACTTGTGTCCGTCAAATGCTGCCACTTGTGCCCGTTAAATGCAGCCACTTGTGCCCAGTATATGCAGCCACATGTGCCCAGTATATGCAGCCACATGTGCCCAGTATATGCAGCCACTTGTGCCCATCAATAGCAGCCACTTGTGCCCAGTATATGCAGAGACTTGTGTCCAGTATATGCAGCCACTTGTGCTCATCAAATGCAGCCAGGCACATCCCCCGGCTGTCACTTCACTAACCCCCCCCCCTGTGGCCAGTCCGGCGGCACTTACCGAGCGACGGGCTATCCTCCTTTTCTGTAGTGGCAGGAAGCAACGGCTGCAGCTCCTGTGTCCGTTCGGCTCCTCAGGCTTCCTCCGCCATGTCTCCTCTTCCGCCAAAGCGTTAGGCATCCAATAGGATTGCCTAATGCTTTGGCTAATCGGGAGACAGGTCTCACTGGGAGGAACGTTTGTGTGAAAATAGTGAAAATTCATTTGCTATGCCACACAACAGGGTGGGATCGGTATGCAGTGCTCTGCGCCCTGAGCCCACCCTATTTGGAAGCCTATTAAAGCCTCTGGCTCTAATCACATGCTTCAAAATACACACCCCTCCGCCTATCCACGCCATAGTATTTCATGTGTTCGGCGTCCTGAAAAGGACCGGGCACATGAATAGGGAGGGAGGCGGAGGGGCAGCGCCCGTGTGCCCACAATGCACGGGACGCCACTGCTTTGTAAACATCATTGGTTGTAGATAGTGGTTCTAGATAGATTCCTATTGGCAGGCATATGACTGCATCCTAAATGTCCAACGCTTTTCGTGTATGACACACTTCCTCAGGGGCGGATGCTCAAAAGTATCTACAAAATATAGAATATAAATAAACAGATAAACATTAAAGAAATGTAACAACGTTCCATAAATCTGTATCGTAGTACAATGAAAATTGCAACATTCTGGCATCTTCTAACCAGCACATCTGTACCAGCTCATTACTCAACAAGCCACATTAGGACAATCTGCCAAGCAATATGTATATAATCAAAAAATAAAAAAACAGATACCTTTTGGTTTCCCCATCGCTCCTCTGTGAACAATATGAGGGTGGGGGAGGAGGGGGAAAACCATGTTGATGCAGCCGTAAGGCTGACATCTTCTTTTCCATGCTTTCTGAGTCTGTAGAAATACAGACCAGAAAGTAGGCCCTTGAACAGGGTGTTATAGCCCCCCCCCCCCCCCCCCCGATGCCTCACTCATTCCTATCGATCTTATATTGGTTATCTCCCTGGGGCTGCAGGGAGAGCAGTGGAGGGAAGGTAACCCCAAGGAAGGGGAGATAGAGGAAATAAAGAAAAGTAAAGGTAAAGAAAAAAGTGCATTTCATGAAATTAACCTGTCTGATTTCTGACAATTCATAAGGGGTCAGACAGGTATTTAATCCAGGGTTCCCAGAATTTATTAAGCATGGGTCATTTGTCTAACAAGATTTCCGAGAGATGCTCATTGACCATGATACATGATATCTTGTTTTTTAGACAAGTCGAAGGGGATCGTGGGTGTCCTCTAGGACTTAGCTTTTGCTGCTATCCTAGCTGCCGTGAAAATAAAGGCTATGAGTTTCCCTGCCTGTCCCCATGTCCTGTCAACTGGACGTCCCAGAAGAGCTTGCTGAGGTGATTTAATTAGATTCACCTGTGTTAATGAATAAATGAAATTGTAGATGAGGATCCAGAATCGCTTGACTTTTGGACAAGACCACCATGTGTGTAGTACTGTGCCTTCCATACCATACCCTCGAAAGCACGAGGAAGAGGTTTCTGGGATGTACGCAGCCACTCTTATTGGAATAAAGAAAAGTAAAGGTAAAGAAAATGAATAAATGAAATTGTAGATGAGGATCCAGAATCGCTTGACTTTTGGACAAGACCACCATGTGTGTAGTACTGTGCCTTCCATACCATACCCTCGAAAGCACGAGGAAGAGGTTTCTGGGATGTACGCAGCCACTCTTATTGGAATAAAGAAAAGTAAAGGTAAAGAAAAAAGTGCATTTCATGAAATTAACCTGTCTGATTTCTGACAATTCATAAGGGGTCAGACATACCATACCCTCGAAAGCACGAGGAAGAGGTTTCTGGGATGTACGCAGCCACTCTTATTGGAACCATATACCATCTCATCAAGACTTTATAGTTAGCTACAATCCATGAGGTATTTATGTATGATTTTGAAGCGCACTGTGTCATTTTAAACCACTCATCTACTTCAAACGTCTCTTCCCACTTCGACATATAAAAGAGTTTTTCCGACTTGGAGGTCAGAATGTTATATATTTTTGAGATATGACCAGTATGCTTATCGAAAGATCTGCACAAATACTCTATTGAGGTAGATGTACACAAGACTTTTTTTTTCCATAATTTTTTGATTTAACATAGCTAACCAGAGCCAATTTTGAGGAATAAACTTTTTGTCTCATTTGTAGAGGTGAATTACTATCAAAGTGGCTATCCTTTGGCAGATTAGTCAGTCACATGTTTGTATTTTAAATTTGTATATGGATGTTTGCCCGGGGTTTCCCTTTAACATTGTTTAACTTTTTAACATTGAGGAACTGATTTCTAAAAATACCCAAATTCACAGCCAGTTTAATAATAGGAGTAAGCAGCTTTCTCTCATTAAAAAATGATGAACTAATGATTCACAGTAGAAAGTCTCAGTGAGGTTTTCATATATACAGGATCTTATCTTGAACGCGACAAATGTGGCTGTTACATCTGTAACATTTCACTAGAACAAGGTTTAACAAGCAAAACAAAACAGTGTGGGTGTTCTTTTCTCAAATAACACAAGCCAGCTTTAAAAGAAAAGTATTCTTTTTTAGTGGGTCAGATTCAAAATGTTTAAAAAACTTGTTAAAAAGGGTATCTTCATTCTTAGTCAGCTAGACCCATGAATGATACTATGGGCACAGGCAGTGCAGTTCCTGCAGAGTCTACGGGACTAAAAAAAAGAATAAGTTCCTGTATTTAATTTAGTAACTTGTATAAGGTGCTTGAAAGGGAGATGTTTTTTGAGGAAACATGGTCAGTTCTTTTAATTACACACCTCATATACTATACAGCCAATGGTTAGTGCACACACCTACAAACTATTGAGTTCATGTTTTTCCAGGGAGGGTTCTAGTAATGCTACAACATACTAAGACATTTAGGACAATTGTGTACTTCCAACCTTGTGGCCACTGTGTGAGGACAGTCCAATGCTTTTTTAGTATAAATGTGCCCCTGTGCACAAAGCAAGGTCTATTAAGAAGTGGCATGATGAGTCTGGTGAGCAGAATCTCAAATAGCCTACACAGTGCCCTGAACTCAACCCTATGAACACCTTGAGGAAAAATTGAAATGCTAATTGAAAACTAGGTCTTCTCATCTAACATCAGTACCTCAAAAATGATCCTTTGGCTGAACTGGCACAAATTCTTACAAACATACTCCAAAATCATGTGGACAGCCTTCCTACAAGTGTGGGGGCAGGGAATCCATATTAATGCCAAAAGAATAGAGTAGAGTGTCCAACAAGCTCATATAGAAGTGATAGTAAGGTGTCCACAAACAGTTGTCAATATGGTGTATTTAATGCAATTGTTTTTTGGAGTGATGGATTTCCCCATAAATAAATTGGGGGAGAAATTGGCCCTGTTGTAAATGGATAAAAAAATCAATATGGTGCTTTATTTGTTCCTACTTTGTATATTCATTCATTGTACTCTTACACAAGGTTCCCACCTATCTGTGCATTTTTGTGGGCCTATTTTGCTGGGCACAGCAGCTGATTCATGGAATGGGCTGCCATGTCTGCGTTTCTGCAAAAAAAAAAGTGCACGCCCTTTTTCAAAAAAGGTGGCCACAAGGAAATTGCATGGTATTTTTGCAATTTCCCTGCGTTTTCCGCACATGCACTGCAATTTTACATGCGTAGGGGAACTATTCTGTGTTTTTATAGAGCAGTGTGTTTTCACTGCGGGTGGTTCTGGGTTTGGGAATTGTTGCAGTTACCACACCCACAGCCACACGCATGAAGTGTGAACCTAGCCTTAGGGCCTGTGTTGATGGGCCTTTTTTTTATTTTCTTCAGATGGGTTTTTCAATTCCCATAAAGTTTATGAAAATGCAAAACCTGTTTGAAGCAAGTGAATTGCAGATCAGAAGGAGGACAGCTGCAGGTCAAATGAACCTGTCAATGAATTCAGAATAATTTTAGAAGCATATTAACACATCTTCAGTGCAGTGTGCATGGGGGGGGGGGGGGTGCTCTGAACTGGCATCCAAACCTTTAAAAATAGTTTTAGTGTCACAGGAATGCAAATGCCGGACCTGCTGTGTGAAATAACCAATGTGTGAATCACCTATGTGAAATAACCAAAACTTTTGGAAATGTTGACAGCTGACATCACCCCTTCTACCTCCCACTGAATTCTGCTGGCTTTTCACTGTATTGTGTAGCCTTACTGCCAAATATAAAGATGTGAAAGGGGGCAGGCCAGCTCTCAACCTTAATCGCAGGTATAGCGCATCCCCCTTAGGAGCCGCTGGTGAAAGGGATCCCCCACCCTTCACAGCTAGGCACATAGATTTTTTTACAGGCTCTCTTGAGACAGGTGTTCCGTCAGATATGGCGACCCATCAGAATTGGTAACGGAAGTTACATTCCGTCGCCACCATCTTGCTACACCCTGCACTCCTCCACAGTAACGATACACCGAGAAGGGGGCAAGCGGACATCTTGTTACACATGTAGCCATAGTGACGAGCACTCCTGACAAACAATCCACCAAATCACCCTGCTGCCAGACCCCCATATATCATTTGAGACCATGAGCAGTCATTTGCGTAGTTTTGTTGCGTTTATTGCAGGATACAACTTGGGTCAGGTAAAGAAAGATATGGAATGCCCATAGCACTTAATGAATTGTCATACATTGATAAGACAGTGATTAGCAGCCTTGGCCTTGAAATGATGCGCCTCTAACATTCACAGTCTATTTCCTCTGCATATCTCCTATGCAGACTATTGCTCCTCCTCCTCTGCACTGACTCCTGCAGAATATGACTCCTCTGAATTCCTCTCTCCTTGTAAAAATCTTCCACTGCAAAACTGTTAGATTACTGTTGCTTCACTTCCATTGAAACAAGAAGGGATCACTCTGAATAACCCCAGCTTGCAGACCATAAAGATGTTGCTTCAGCAAATCAATAAGCCAGGGACATACACAGCCTCTCCCTGATGGTTCAGTGAGTTTGGTAAACAGTTTTTTGGAAGGTATTACCAGTGTGCTTCTCCAGGCCAGAGATACTCAGTACCTGACACATGGTAATAGGCGGATTACTGTTCCCAGCCAGTCCATGACTGCAAACGCTGTGTTCCCCGGCCACAGAATTCTGCACTACTCTCAACAACTTCTCCTCTTGCTTTTCTCACACTGACCTTCTCCAAAGGGCAAGTTCTGTGTTCCCTGGTCACAGAATGTTGAACTACTCTCCTGCGATTTATTGTTACTTCTCCTTCACCGATCTTCTCCTGTGTACAAGTCCTGTGTTCCCTGGTCACAGCAGCTTGATACCAACTCCATGATGAAGATCTTTATCCAGGGTTACTTCCTAGCAGCTCCTCCATCCCTCCCCTGCGCGCGGTGCGCCCCCACATGGGGCCGCCCTGCGGTAGACTCCTATAACTCTGTTCTTTCTTCCTGCACCTCAGAACTCCTCCCTGGCAGCATGTGACCTCAGCTTATATTGGAGGCCTGCCCCCTGCCAATACCAAAGGGTAATTGGTCAGAGCTCCTCACATGAGCTGCCTGCCACTCAAACCTCAGGTCCAACCTCTCTTCCAGTACAATCTGCCTGAAAGCAGGGGAGGCACTTCTGAGTCAGAGCATGGGTGGTCACACCCAACACTACACTAAACACTCCCATTCTCAAATCAAAACACACACAGGCCTGACCCACAGCACAGGCCTGCCCAAATTTGCCTACACTGATCTCTCAACCCAGAAAAATCCTATTCTAGCACCTGCCTTCTAGTAGAGGGTACAGGAAATGGAGCTTATGAGGTGAAAAACAGTATTTCGAAATCCGAAGGACTGTTTAGATGTTGAATTTTAAAAGCAGCGGCAAACCTGCTGATCTCACAAGTTTGCTAATGTGACAGAACACCTCTGCTTTTATTATTTAAACATGTAAACAGTCCGATGGATTTCCAAATACTGTATTTCACCATATATGCTCCATTTCCTGTTAAAAATAACTGGAATGCAAAACTCCGGTGGGTGTAACAAGATGTCCACTAGCCCCCTTCTCTGTGTATCGTTACTGTGGAGGGGTGTAGCAAGATGGTGGCAACGGAACGTCACTCCCGTTACCAATTTTGACGAGTCGCCTAATCTGACAGAACACAGGAAAAAGTCCATGCAGCTTTGTTTTCTTTTTTTATTTAGGGGTTAATAAACTTGGATGGGGATAGGGGTGTTATGGGATGCCCACTTGACTGGAATAAAGTCTCTTTAGGAAAATACAACTATATGCACTCTCTACATATACTCCACTTCCTCCAGCACATCACTTGCTTGCAGAACAACTCAGACCCAGTTGGAACACTGTTTGGTAGATCTGGCAAGGCACTCAGCCAGATCAAACAAAGGCCCTTTTATAGACAGGGACCGCGGGCCCCTTTGGTGTGTAGAAATTGTCCCAGTGTCCAGCTACATTTCTGTCACTACTGATCCCAGCGCCACCTTTTCAGGCACTGCCAGCCCACCTGGCTGCAGCTGCCCCTTTCTCTAGTGATCCTGGCTACTTCCCACAGTCCTCCCAGACTGTCACACTCACAACTCGGCTGTCTTCTCCCTGGAGATATGCTAGTGGGCTCCTGCTGTCCTCACTCTCGCTTCCATGGCCTCATGCACCCAAGTCCCAGGTCTGAAGTCACCGCCCCCTCTCCCCCCCAAATTAAGGGGCTACTCTCAAGGGCCTCTGACAGCCTCCTCAGCACTCCATCTCAAGCTTCTACCCAAACTCCACACTGCACCTGCTGGACTGACTCTGAGCATTTAAGAGGGGCATATCTTCTGCCAGCTCACTTTGCTGGGGATTAACCTCCCTCCCATTCTTCTGGAAACTTCTCTAAGGCTCCAGAAAGTAAGGGGAGGTACTAGAGATGTTGCCTGATGAGTCACCCAGCCTCCCTGGATCACTCACCCTGACTCAGATTCAAAACAGAGGCTTGGCTGCCAACCAAGCCTAACAATTTACCTACACTAATAAAAGATTATTTAAATTTCTAGCACACTACACTAGAGGGTGCTACATAAGTGTTAGTATTTGCAAAATAGACAGCCCCAGAATTCAGGGCCCCAGGCTACTCTGGAAGAGGTTTAAAGTTATGTGCAATTTAAAGTATAACATTTAATGACAAATTTACTGTAAGGTGACCATACACCATCCACTCACTTTATCTAGCCTAGATCTGTAAGATTTAGACCCCTTTTAAACTGGGTGGTTTGCAGGCTTTACCACTGTTATAGCGGCGCTTTGGCGCCGCTAGCGGGGTGCTTTTAACCCCCAGAAGGGGTTAAAAAAGGGGTTAAAAGTGCCCACTTAGCGCTGCTTTCAAAACGCTTTTAAGGCGCTTTGAAAGCGGCGCCCATTCATTTCAATGGGCAGGAGCAGTGGAGGAGCGTGGTATACACCACTCCCGCACTGCCTCAAAGATGCTGCTTGCAAGATTTTTTTTCCTGTCCTGCAAGCGCACCTCCCCAGTGTGAAAGCACCCAGGCTTTCACACTGGGGCTGCAGAAGAGGCAGTTTACAGGCACTTTACAGGCGCTATTTTAAAGCAAAAACACCTGTAAAGCGCCTCATTGTGAAAGGGGTCTTAGATGTTGGTTATCCAGGTCAAATTCCTAAATGCAGGAACATTGAAAGCAGCAGTTCTATGATGCCTGATTCCATTTGATATTTGAACAAATATGATGTAAATAATGGACTTAATACATACTAATCATAATCTGCCCAATAACATATATAGACCAATATTAGTACCAGTGCTATGAATGAATGTGTAACAGGATGTATAGAGAAAAAAAAAGATGATAATGAAATTGTTGTTTAGGTGATATAATGTTCTTGTGGATAGTTTAAGATGATAATGTGCAGTCTAAAGTTTAGCAGCCTCTGTCAATGGTTGCAGGGACAACATTTTTGTTCACAAATTTTGCTTTCTGAAAAAAGTTTGGTGATTGTGATAGACCTCTTGAAATTGCACATCGATTTAATTTCAGAATGACTGTATCACACAAGAATCTTGAAGAAGTGCCAATGCGGAAAATTAATCTTCAGTGACATACTTCATGAACTTGTGCAGTCCCATGGTCCCATGCTGCATCCACCTAGGTAAGTATAAAAGGGGGAAAAACAACCCACGGTTCTCTTTTAAGTAAATAATTTTGTGTTGTCATATTCATTATGTTAGAATGATTCATTTTCGGAATTAGTTTTGTATATTCAGATTAACTTCACATATTCGTTGTTGCGAATCGATTCATATTTTTGGAAGCTGTTTTTATTTGTTTTAACATCTTTGTTTGATTCATTCATTATGTTTGTAATGGCTCGGAGATTCTGATGGATCCACCGTCATCCAATCCAAACATAATAAGTAGGAATCATCTTATTTTACTTTTATACCTTACTGTATTATTGCAATATGTTTCCACTTCATATGTAATGCATTTTTTATAATAATGAAAAATATTAATACAAAAGAGTCGAAGACTAAATTGCTGCTCTCATCTGAAACATAAATATTAATTCATTATCATTTCCTTATTACCAACTGACTTTGGCCCTGTTCACACTGACATTAAAAGCAGATGTTTGAGGTGCGTTGTTGACGCTCATCAAACTCCTAGTAAAGCAGTCTGCAATGACTGAGTAATTGTCATTCAAAGTGTGAGAGCACTGAAAGCTGAAAATTGGTCTGGTTAGGAAGGGGGTTTAAGTGCCCAGTGGGTAAGTGGTTAAACACAAAAATAATACACTGAAATAGTGTAGATTTACAGCTACACATTGTCCATTATAAACAACTAAAGTTCGACCAGGGTTTCTCAAACTACGGCCCTCCAGCTGTTGCAGAACTACACGTCCCATGAGGCATTGCAAAACTCTGACATTCACAGACATGAGTAGGCATGATGGGAATTGTAGTTCCTGAACAACTGGAGGGCCGTAGCTTGAAGACCCCTGAACTAAACTGACATACCTGTAGATAAGGTTTGCATCACATACACATCCAGTAGTTGGAAACAAAGACATCTTTGCCTGCTTTGAAGGTCGTCTATTAATATTTAGGTTTAATTTGTGTGATTACCAGAATAATTCCATTGAGGAAGTTCACATAAATTTTCCTTGTTTCACATTCCTGAACGTATAGGTAATACGTATCTGTGGGCATGAGTTTTTAATGTTGAGAATAAAATATTATGGTTTATGTATTATGTCATTACGCCTTTTTTTTCTGTTTATAATTTTCCCAATTACTGGTCTCTGGGGGGTGACGTCACATTTTACTTAGAAAAATGTAGTACCATGTGCATTGTTGTGGTTCCCTTTTTTTATGAGTAGCTTTTGTTTGCTGACTGTAAATACCCTTGGATGCAAAACATAAAAAGCGCTAATAATAATGACAGCCGTACATCAGAAGACAGGAACACGCCCCCTTATCTAAGTAGGAAATGCAACCCGCAAGAAAACATCTCATTGCAGGTAATATAAGAGGAAAGCAGAAATAGACTCCGTGACTGAATGGAGTCTAAAAAAAATTACCTTTGCCTTGGTCAATGTTGTCAGGTTTCATAATGAATAGGGGAAAGGAAGGTACAGAAGTTACAGTTTGCCTATATTTACTGTAAATACAGAGGAATGAAAGTACTGTAGGTGGGGATAATCTCTATAGAATCTAACATTTCCTTGTAAAGACAAGATTAGATACAACGTTTAGTTTTATGTCATTGTAGGTCTCTATTTAAGTGTTTTTCAGGATTGTTATCTAATGGCTAAAACACAATATGGCCTCATTCACACTGGACATTATAAAAACACCAGTAGCGTTAGCTGTAGACAGTAGAATGAGTTTTTCAGTGTTTCTACACTAGCCTTTTTAAGCATTTTTTTTAGCTGTAGTGTTTTTTTTAGCTTTTTTTAGCAAAACTATGCTCCTACAAAAGCTCATGGCTCAAAAATGCTGATAAACGCAGAATAGCCGCGTTTTTCTGCTTTTTTTTGTGTTTTTATGCTTTTTAAGCTTTTAATAGAATTAGAGCATTTTTACAGCTGAAAAACTCATCTGAAAACCTACATGGCAAAACTAAAACTATTATTTTTTTTTTCTGGCAAATGTAATTTATGGTTCTGATTTCAGGGATATATTAATGTATTCGTAACCCTACATTTAAATTAGTACTCTTATGCCGTGTACACACGATTGCACATTCCAACAACAAAATCCATGTTTTTTTTCCGACTGATGTTGGCTCAAACTTGTCTTGCATACACACGGTCACACAAAGTTGGTCGGAAATTCCGAACGTCAAGAACGCAATGATGTACAACACGCACGACAAGCCGAGAAAAATGAAGTTCAATAGCCAGTGCTGCTCTTCTGCTTGATTCCGAACATGCCTGGCACTTTGTGTGTCGGAATTGTGTACACACGATCGGAATTTACAACAATGGATTTTGTTGTCGGAAAATTTGAGAACCAGCTCTCAAATTTTGTAAAATTTGTAAGAATTTTTGAAATTCCAAAGGAAAATGTCCAATGGAGCCTACACACGGTCGGAATTTCCGACAAAAGGTTCCCATCGAACATTTTCCGTCGGAAAATCTGACCGTGTGTACGAGGCATTAGCCTTGAATTTAAAATATGTTTGATAGCTTCCTAAAATACAACAAAACGCTGTTTATGCCAACAATATTCATTAATACAAGGCCCAGCATGATTGTAATTTTATACATTTGTGGCCAAAAAAAATTCTTTACTTATCTAAAGAAAAATAATGGTTTAATTTACATTGTCCCTTCTATTTCCGTATGCAGATTATGGTGCTGTAATTAAAAAAAAAATCTAAGTACCTTTCTTCTAATCGATATACAGTTGTCACATGACCCAGATTTTCCAAGCCTGCCTGCAGGGAAACATAGGCAGGAGGAGCTTCTAGTCCTCTACTACTGGTCACATGTTCAAAATAAAAAAACAGCCTTTGGAATACAGTAAAAATAAATAAATAATATTAATAAACTGTTTAAACGCTTCAGCCCCGGACCATTTGGCTGGCCAAAGACCAGAGCACTTTTTGCGATTCGGCACTGCGTCGCATTAACTGACAATTGCGCCATCGTGCGATGTGGCTCCCAAACAAAATTGACGTCCTTTTTTCCCATTAGAGCTTTCTTTTGGTGGTATTTGATCACCTCTGCGGTTTTTATTTTTTGCTCGATAAACAAAAAACAAAACAAAAAAAGAGCGACAATTTTGAAAAAATGCATTTTTTTAAACTTTTTGCCATAATAAATATCCCCAAAAAATAGATATATAAAAATATTTTTTTTCCTCAGTTTAGGCTGATATGTATTCTTCTACATATTTTTGGTAAAAAAAAATCGCAATAAGCGTATATTGATTTGGTTTGCGCAAAAGTTATAACGTCTACAAAATAGGGGATAGTTTTATGGCATATTTATTAATAATTATTTTTTTACTAGTAATGGCGGCGATCAACGATTTTTATTGTGACTGCGACATTATGGCGGACACCTCGGCCAATTTTGACACATTTTTGGGACCATTGGCATTAATACAATGATCAGTGCGATTAAAAATGCATTGATTAATGTAAAAATGTCACTGACAGTGAAGGGGTTAACACTAGGGGCAGTGAAGGGGTTAATGTGTGTCCCTAGTTTTTGTTCTAACTGAAGGGGGATGGGGACTGTGCAGGGAAACTAACAGATCGCTGTTCATACTCTGTATGAACAGACGATCTGTCAGTTCTCTGCTCAGAGAACCAGAAACTGTGTGTTTACACACACAGTTAGGGTTCTCCGTGTGCCCCGAGCATTCTCGCGGGAGCGCGGCGGTGATCGAGACCACCGGGCACTTGCATCGGCTCTGGGAGTGAGCAGGGGCGCGCGCGCACACGCCCGGCGGCGCACACGCGCCCCCTAGTGACCACCGGGTGAAGCGACGTTACATAACGTCGTTTTGCCCAGCCGTGCCATTCTGCCTCAGTACAACTGCGGCGGCTGGTCGGCATGTGGTTAAAATTTCATACATATATATTTGTAATGATATCTTTATTATTTTTTGACAATAATATGATGTGGGCAGATTTCTACCAGTCACAGGCTGTGTCACGCCCCTCCAGCCTGTGTCTTAGAATAAGAGGGAGGTGAAGCCTCCATCAATCTACATGTAATATCCCGCCCCATTTTGTTTAGCTGGTTAGTGGGCATGGAGGAAGAGGGAGGGATTGAGTTGTCATTTACAACTGTGTATACGCCCACATGTGTGACTATATAATCACATGGGCTACTCAGTTGTGATAGAGATGAAATGCTCAGCATAAGCATAGAAACTCTCTGAAAACTGAGCATGTGCAGATTTGCCACCCCAGCTGCAAAATTTCTAGCTAAATTGGGGACATGGAGAGAAGGGGTAGATAGAGAGCAGCAGGATCAACCAGGTTTTTTGCAGAATACAGAAACAAATCCCATAGTGACTGAGTGAGTATGAACAGCATGTAATACAGCATTTATTGATAGTTTTTATGATGTTAAGTGACACTTTAATGCATGCTCCTGCAGCCTAAGTCCGTATGACATAATGGGAGGGTTTTTGCCATCTTAGAGCATCATATTCTATTGCACTGCTGGTTCCCAACAAAACTATGTACATTTATCATAATGTGATAACACTGCACAGAGCTGTAGTTCTTGGGGACGCAGCCAAAGAGTGACAGTGCTGGATTTTGCAGACTCAGCTTCAGTGGTGACACATGGTTACAGAAAGTGAGGCAAGGGCCTTATCGATGCATAGATCAAAAGTACCTTATTCACATTTGTAAGCTAGCTAGTTAAAGCAATCCCTATATTACCTAACTTGTTATGCTGCATTATTATTACGTAGATTTGGTTTGTGACCATTTTTATTCCAGGCTCTTATCCCATTGTGGATAAATCAGTCCAGTCTATTGCCTGATTAGTGGCCAATACTTGTGCGGTGATGGCTCTACTATGGGGTGAGCATTATCTTGCTAAACAATTCCATTTTTAATTGTGTTCATGAGTGACTGACACCAGGTTTACCACTTCATTGAAGTAGTTTGTTGATGCCAAGCTTTCAGCTACAGGCAGTCAAAACCATGTCTCAGGTTTGAAGATCCTCCAAACCATTACTGCAAAAGAAACCAATTTACTGTATGTGCTCTAAAATCACTAGTGACTGAGCCCTTGTCCTTACTCTGCCTTGGGCATATTTGCTTTGGCTAAATTATCCGAAACGGAACCAGGGTTTATCTGTGAACACAGTTCTTTGTCATTTGAGTTCAATGTGTGCATTTTCCTTATCGGGTCAACTTTTATATTTGCAGTGGTTTGTATTAGAAGGTCCACATTACCTTTGTTCTTAAGCTTGAAGAACTGTTAAATTTTACTGTTATCGGTCTGAAGTCTCCATTAATACTTGTCAAAAAAATTCTTCAAATGATTGTTCAAAAAACTTTTCAGGTAATTTTGAAGTATGCCACACTGTTAGTTTATGTCCTGGTATTTTAAAAAAGCTTGACTGCTCCCAACCAAGTTCTGCCGGTGCGCGTGCCCGGCGGCCGCGATGTCCGCCGGGCGGCCGCGATTGCCGGTAACACAGCAAGACAACACACAACACACAGATCCACGGTCCTGTCAGAGGAGAGGAGACCGATGGTATGTTCCCAGTACAGAGGAACACCGATCGGTCTCCTCTCCTAGCGAGTCCCCTCCCCCTACAGTTAGAAACACTCCCTAGCAACACAGTTAACCCCTCGATCACCACCTAGTGTTAAACCCTTCCCTGCCAGTCACATTTATACAGTAATCAGTGCATTTTTATAGCACAGATCGCTGTATAAATGTGAATGGTCCCAAAAATGTGTCAAAAGTGTCCGATGTGTCCGCCGGAATATCGCAGTCACGATAAAAATCGCAGATCGCCCCCATTACTAGTAAAAAAAAAAAAAAATTATAAAAATGTTATAAATCTATCCCCTATTTTGTAGACGCTATAACTTTTGCACAAACCAATCAATATATGCTTATTGCGATTTTTTTACCAAAAATATGTAGAAGAATACGTATCGGCATAAACTGAGGAAAAATTTTGTTTTAAAGAAAAAAAAATTGGATATTTATTATCGCAAAAAGTAAAAAATATTGTGTTTTTTTTCAAACTTGTCACTCTTCTTTTGTGTATAGCGCAAAAAATAAAAACCGCAGAGGTGATCAAATACCACCAAAAGAAAGCTCTATTTGTGGAGAAAAAATGACACCAATTTCATCTGGGTACAGTATAACATGACCGCGCAATTGTCATTCAAAGTGTGACAGTGCTGAAAGCTGAAAAATGGCTTGGGCGGGAAGGGGGTGAAAATGCCCTGTATTGAAGTGATTAATAGGGATGAGCCGAACACCCTCCTGTTCGGTTCGCAGCAGAACATGCGAACAGGTAAAAAATTCGGCAGAACACATGAACACCATTAAAGTCTATGGAACAAGAACATGAATAATCAAAAGTGCTCATTTTAAACGCTTATATGCAAGTTATTGTCATAAAAAGTGTTTGGGGACCTGGGTCCTGCCCCAGGGGACATGTATCAATGCAAAAAAGTTTTTTAAAAATGGACGTTTTTTCGGGAGCAGTGATTTTTTTAATGCTTAAAGTGAAACAATAAAAATGAAATATTCCTTTAAATATTGTGCCTGGGGGGTGTCTATAGTATGCCTGTAAAGTGGCACATTTTTCCTGTGTTTAGAACAGTACCGCAGCAAAATGACATTTCTAAAAGCAAAAATTGTCATTTAAAACTGATCGTGGCTTTGATGAATTGTCAGGTCTCGGCAATATAGATAAAACTCATTGAGATAAAGAGCATGTGATCCCCCCCATTCCATTACCAGATATGGAAATTAAGGGGAACCCTGCGCCAAAATTTTGAAAAAATGCCATAGGGGTCCCCCCCAAAATCCATACCAGACCCTTATCTGAGAAAGCAACCTGGCAGGCCTCAGGAAAAGAGGGGGGACAAGAGAGTGCCCCCCCTCCTGAACCATACCAGGCCACATGCCCTTAACATGGGGAGGGTGCTTTGGGGTAGCCCCCCAAAGCACCTTGTCTCCATGTTGATGGGGACAAGGGCCTCATCCCCACAACCCTTGCAGGTGGTTGTGGGGGTCTGCGGGCGGGGGGGCTTATCGGAATCTGGAAGCCCCATTTAACAAGGGGGCCCCCAGGTCCCGACCTCCCCCCCTGTGTGAAATGGTAACGGGGTACAAATGTACCCCTACCATTTCACAAAAAAGTGCCAAAATGTTAAAAAAGACAAAACACAGCTTGGGACAAGTCCTTTATTAAAAAATAAAAAAATAAAAATGTCCCACGATGTCCATTCATCTTCTTCTATCACGCCGCGATGGACCGAAAAAGAAAAAAAAACACTACAACCGATCCGCCTCCATGGGAGGCTCCCGCCGTGTGACGTTTCTTATATAACTGAGGGCGGGGCCACCCGGTGATGTAACCGGATGACCCCGCCCCCTCTGACGCCACGGGAGTTCCCCATGGCTTCTCTGTGGTGTCAGAGGGGGCGGGGTCACCCATTTATGTAAACGGGTGACCCAACCCCCCTCTGACACAAAGGGTGAAGTCCCCATGGTGTCAGAGGGGGCAGGGTCACCCAGTTACATCACCGGGTGGCCCCGCCCTCAGTTATATAAGAACTGTCACAAGCGAAGAAGCGCCACACAGAGGGAGCCTCCTATGGAGGCGGATCGGTTGCAGATTTTTTTTTCGGTCCATCGCGGCGTGATAGAAGAAGATGAATGGACATCGTGGGACATTTTTATTTTCTATTATTACCCCAGGTGCCCAAACACTTTTTATGAAAATAACTTGCATATAAGCCTTTAAAATTAGCACTTTTGATTTTTCATGTTAGTGTCCCATAGACTTTAACGGTGTTTTGGCAGCTTTCAAATTTGCTGCGAACACCGCATATTGTTCGCTGTTCGGCAAACAGAGGAACACCCTATGTTCGAGTCGAACGGCTCATCCCTACTCTTTAATATATGTTTTCTCTTTTTCTTTCTGAATTAAAGTTTAAATCAAAACTCTACACAAACCTCAGTTAATAAAGCACATGAATGGTAAAAAGTTAAATTTTCTGTAATTTATGATCTGACCTAAAAGGATGATTCTTCTGTACATAACTTATCGAGATGAGAAAGTGATATTTTATTCGATTTTTCAAAATTATGCATTACAATTTTCTATTATGCTAGTGCATTTTTCCGAAAATTTCATTAGAGTTTTGTGAACTTGAACACACACATCCACCATTCACAACTGAGCTGTGTGACTTATGTGGGCAGAATTGTTTGTGTCCATAATAAAGTGTTAGGCGTAATATATGGAAAGCGGATCCAGGAGGTAGACACTGTACCTGTTTCTTTTGTGATTTGGAAGTTTCATTTTAAAGCTTGTTTTAGTACTGTGTTCCTCCTTGATACCAAAACATGGCAGTGCTAGGTTAGGTGGAGAGAAGTTAAATCTGAAAGGAACATCGGTTTTCTTCACCACACATTTCCTCATTATAAATGTTGTATACAGTCTCTAAATTCCAATCCAGAGAAGCCAATATGGTGAAAATTAACTTTTCAAGGAATACCACACCTGCAAGGAAAATGAAAGAAAACAAACAAAAAAAAAAAAATTATTTATGCTTGCACATAGTTGGAAAGTTATTCACTAAGCTCTGGTTACATTTCCTTGAAAAGTAAACAGTCTAACAGCCATTAGTGATACAACCCCAAGGTGTAAACCCCAACAATGAACCGTTTGGTTTGTTAATGAAACCACTGCAAGTGTTTTGTTATATCTGCTGAATAAGTGCAAAAAAACCCAAAAAAAACCAAAAAAAAACTATGATGTTCACAGAAATCTTGTGAGCTGATAAATCCCTGTGCTCTTTGCATGTGCTGACTTTTACTATATATATATATATATATATATATATATATATATATATATATATATATATATATATATATTACATATGGTACTAACACATCAGCTGTTTATTACCTGTTTATCCTGCTGATAAATACATTTTTCACTTCCTGTAAAAGTGTGACAACAATGTTTGTTCTGCATTAAAATCACTGCAGCATTGTGACCCTGTGGACGGGGTCATTTTAGATGGGCATGGTGTTTTAGATGGACTTAGTAAGTGACAAACAAATTAACACATTTACAGCAGTTACAACAACAGTTTTTTTTGTGGTAGAAAAAAATGATTAAACTGTACAAATAATTAAGGAATTAATATACCGAATACAATTTATTCATGTATCAATCACAAAAGGCCATGCGTAGTGTAACCATTATATCCAACAACCAGATTACTATTCTGTAACTAAGATTTTTTTGCAAATTTATTTTACCATGAAGGAAATAAGAATATCTTTATAAATAAAACACAATCATTGGGCTGTATAAGAAATATTTACAATCTTTGAAATATTTGCTGTAGATATCCGGATTTTCAGTATGTTGTAGCTGACAAATATAATCTAAATGTAGTTCCGTTTATGACACTACATTATATAGCATGACGAAGGGTTTGAGGACAGCTGACCATGACATGTACAAGTATATACAAGTACGGTATATACCAAAAATAGGTTAACACCCCTCCAAATTATTGTGTTCATTTGCTTCCAATGAAGGGTACTGCTTTAACATATGTAAAATGATCTAAAGGGCATAACATCTTCACACGAACATATTTACAGTTGTTTTATATAACATTTTCCCATTCAAAGATTTCTCATAATGGGGATTATTTAAAGAAAATAGATCGAAATTTACCTCTTGCAAATTGGTTTCTGCAATACAGTCTGGACTAGAATCTATGTAAATGCATAGGTAAGATCATGCACAAGTGGATCCAAGGTAGTGCATACCATACATGACTAATATCAAGCACTGATTTATTTATTTTTTTCATTGTGTAGGCTGCAGCTTGAGAGCCATTCGAATTTGCGTTTGTAGCATTTATCAACACTAAATCAAAAAGGCAATTCAGGATCGCAGTTTTGTTAAATTCTTTTTCTTATTTTCTTATTTTGAAATAAAAGATAGTTACATCTCTGTCCACATTGTTGCTTATCTATAAGTTAAACGTTTAAAGTGGACTTTGAAACAAATGTAAAATTATTTAGAAACGACCCTACCTGACAAAATTAAAAAAGTGAAAAGTTTAAAACGGTACCTGAAATTGATGCAGTGCTATCCTTTTTGACTGTTCCACAAATATTTGGGTTAGTTATAGCTTCTTAATTTACAGATTGTTCTTATAACCCTCATTTGTGTGAACAAACTGAGTCATATCAGCTCACAAGCCCACATGTTTTCTTGGTTCTCATAAGGGCAGAATCTACATACAGGCCAAAGCATGTTTATATGCGTCAACTTAATGTAATGTTCTGTTATTTAACCACTTCAGCACCGGAAGGTTTTACCCCGTTCAAGACTAGGCCATTTTTTGCAATATGGCACTGCGTTGCTTTAACTGACGTCATGCGACGCTGTACCCAACTAAAATTGATGTCCTTTCCCCCCCCCCCCCACGAATAGAGCTTTCTTTTGGTGGTATATGAACACCTCTGCGATTTTTATTATTTTGCGCTATAAACAAAATAAGACTGACAATTTTGAGAAAAAAAAACAAAAACATTTTTTTTACTTTAAGCTATAAAACACACCCAATTAAAAAAATGTAAAAAATCAAATGTATTCATCAATTTAGCCCAATAGGTATTCTGCTACATATTGTTGGTAAAAAAAAATCCTAACAAGCGTATATTGATTGGTTTGCGCAAAAGTTATACCGCCTACAAACTGGAATATATTTTGGAATTTTTATTTATTTATATTTTTTTTACTAGTAATGGCAGCGATTTTTAGCAGGACTGCGACATTTTTAAAAATCGAATTTCTTCATCAATTTAGGCCAATAGGTATTCTGCTACATATTTTTGGTAAAAAAAAAATCCCAATAAGCGTATATTGAGTTATCACGTCTACAAACTATGGGATATTTTTATGGCATTTTTAGTTTTACTGGTAATGATGGCGATCAGCGATTTTTAGCGGGACTGCGACATTGCAGCGGACAAATTGGGCACTAAGTGACACTTTTTGGGGTCCAGTGACATCAATACAGTGATCAGTGCTAAAAAAAACGCTAAATGCTAAAAACATGCGCTGTCACTGTACAAATGACACTGGCAGGGAAGGGGGTTAACATCAGGGGCAATCAAAGGGTTGTATGTGTCCCTAGGGGGTGCTTTCTAACTGTGCGGGATGTGCTTTGAATAAAGGACAACAGAGATCCGTGTTTCTGCTTAGGAGAAACACAAGATATCCATCTTCCCCTCTGGCAGAATGACCGTCTGCCTTGTTTGCATAAGCAGACCGCCATTCTGCTTCTCCTCAGAATGATCGGTGGGTCCAGGTGGACATTGTGTCTGCCGGACCCGCTAATTGGCTCCTGCTGTGTCTAATCACAGCGGAAGCGGGTCGCCAGCGACCCTGTGCACGAAATCAGGTACAGGGACGTGATTTCGCGCAGGAGGGCCCCCCTGCAGCATTATATCTGCATGGAGAGGTCCTTAACCACTTAAGCCCCGGACCATTTGGCTGGCCAAAGACCAGAGCACTTTTTGTGCTTCGGCACTGCGTCGTTTTAACTGACAATTGCGCAGTCATATGACGTGGCTCCAAAACAAAATTGACGTCCTTTTTTTCCCCATACAAATAGAGCTGTTTTTGGTGGTATTTGATCACCTCTGCAGTTTTTATTTTTTGCGCTATAAACAAAAAAATTGCGACAATTTTGAAGAAACGCATTATTTTCTACTTTTTGCTATAATAAATATCCCCAACAAACATATATTAAAAAAATGTTTTCCTCAGTTTAGGCTGATACGTATTCTTCTCCATATTTTTGGTAAAAAAAAATCGCAATAAGCGTCTATTGATTGGTTTGCGCAAAAATGATAGCGTCTACAAAATAGGGCATAGTTTTATGGCATTTTTATATTTTAATTTTTTTTTTTTACTAGTAATGGCAGCGATCTGCGATTTTTATCGGGACTGCGACATTATGGCGGACACATCGGACATTTTTGACACATTTTTGGGACCATTGTCATTTATACAGCAATCAGTGCTATACAAATGCATTGATTCCTGTGTAAATGACACTGGCAGTGAAGGGGTTAACCACTAGGGGGCAGTGAAGGGGTTAAGTGTGTCCTAGGGAGTGATTCTAACTGTGGGGGGGGCGTGGCTATGTGTGACATGACACTGATCACCGCTCCCGAATACAGGGAGCGGTGATCAGTGTCCTGTCACTAGACAGAATGGGGAAATGCTTGTTTACATTAGCATTTCCCCGCTCTTCCTCTCCGTGAGATGATCGCGGGCATCCATGTGGACATTGAGTCCGCGGGACCCGCGATCACACTCACGGAGGCCACGGCGCGTGCACGCCCGCAAACCGCTTCTTAAAGGGCAACATACAGGTACGTTAATCAGCCTGTACGTGTCCTTCTGCCGACGTATATCGGCGTGACCTGGTCGGCAAGCGTTTAAGTAGTTAAAGCAAACCAGCAAGGTGAAGGAGACGAGTAATGAGCCTGTATTTAGTTCTTCCACTAATGTTTATATAGAAAGCTTTAGGTCTGCCCCATCCCAGTGACTCCACTACAGTAGCAAATATTTGCACACAAATAAAGCAGCTGAGTTATGTGCACATAGTGAGAGAAGGACTGAGGAAGGAGGCACAAGGAACAAACCCATCCTAGTCCCCCAAAACGCGTCAGTTAACATGTATCCACTGTATGTTGCTGAAGGGATCTTTCCATTGATATTCTTGAGAATAAAGATGTGAGGAGGTCTTTCTCATGGGATGTGATTGATAGCTACATGTCTGTGACATCACAGATCCTGGATTGGTGTATGAAGAGTTTCCAGCTTGGTGCTTGTTTCTTATCAATATTTTCATGCAGTACTAACTAAAACTGCCTTGCATTTAATGTAATGGCTACATTATTTTCAACAAAGAATCAAGTAGTTCTAATTTTTCACTACAGGCTTTACTGCAATACACATTACATGCATTGACATATTGCATATTACTTTCGAATAACAACCCAATGCACCAAGGCAACGCACATGCATTGTAACACACGGCAATGGAGCATAGTGCATTTGTGACATGTCTAATTGATGTGATGTTTTAGTGGATCGGAAGCCCATTTGTTTCATTGCGTTGTCTTAACCACTTCACCTCCGGAAGGTTTATCCCCCTTCCTGACCAGGCCATTTTTTGCAATACGGCACTGCTTTATTTTAACTGACAATTGCACGGTCATGCGACACTTTACCCAAATAAAATGTATGTCCTTTTTTTCCCTACAAATGAAGCTTTCTTTTGGTGGTATTTGATCACCTCTGTGTTTTCTATTTTTTGCACTATAAACAATTTAAAAAAATATATTTTTTACTTTCTGCTCTAAAACAAAAACAATAAAAAAATGTAAAAACTCAAATTTCTTCATCAATTTAGGTGAATATATATTCTGCTACATATTTTTGGTAAAGAAAAAAGTTACAGCATCTACAAACTATGGCGGTGATGGTGAACCTTGGCACCCCAGATGTTTTGGAACTACATCTCCCATGATACTCAACTACACTACAGAGTGCATGAGCATCATGGGAAATGTAGTTCCAAAACATCTGGGATGCCAAGGTTTGCCATCACTGAACTATGGGATATTTTTATTTATTTATTTTTACTAGTAATGGTAGCAATCAGTGACTTATAGCGGGACTGCGATAGTGCGGTGGACAGATCGGACACCTGACACTTTTTTGGGGACCAGTGACATTATTGCAGTGATCAGTGTTAAAAATATGCGCTGTCACTGTACTAATGACACTGGCTGGGAAGGGGTTAACATCAGGGGCGATCAAAGGGTTAATTGTGTGACTAGCTAATGTTTCAGTGTAGTGGGGGAGGTGTTTTTACTAGTGGAAGGCATGGATTGGAGTTTCTGCCTTACAGAAACACAGAATCCATGCCCTCTGTACTGACAGAACAGCAATCTACCTTGTTTGCCATTCTGTCAGTGTACCGAACGATCAGCGAGTGCTGGCGAACATCGGGTCTGCGGGACCCTCTGTGTACAGTCACAGCAGAAGAGAGCGGCCACTGGCGCTCTTTAGCGACAAAAAAACGGAGGTGCAGACTCACATATATATATATATATATATATATATATATATATATATATATACACACACACACACAGTATCTCACAAAAGTGAGTACACCCCTCACATTTTTGTGAATATTTTATTATATCTTTTCATGTGACAACACTGAAGAAATTACACTTTGCTACAATGTTAATGTCTAAACCGCTGGCAACAAAAATGAGTACACCCCTAAGTGAAAATGTCCAAATTGGGCCCAAAGTGTCACTATTTTGTGTGGCCACCATTATTTTCCAGCACTGCCTTAAAGTAAACCTCTGATTGTGACTTTTACCTATAGGTAAGCCTAGCATAAGTCACAGACCCGGAGTCCACAGCCCCAGAAGAGGGGCGAAGATGGATGCGGCCACCAGCTGGGACAGCGTGGGCTTCATTTTCAGGTAAGCGCCACATATTGGGCTAGTATGCAATGCATACTAGCACATTATGCTTTTACACCCATCAGGGTTTACTTCCTCTTTAAACCTCCTGGGCATGGAGTTCACCAGAGCTTCATAGATTGCCACTGGAGTCCTCTTCCACTCCTCCATGACGACATCACGGAGCTGGTGGGTGTTAGAGACCTTGCTCTCCTCCACCTTCCGTTTGAGAATATCCCACAGATGCTCAATAGGGTTTAGGTCTGGAGACATGCTTTGCCAGTCCATCACCTTTACCCTCAGCTTCCTAAGCAAGGCAATGGTCCTCTTGGAGGTGTGTTTGGGGTCGTTATCATGTTGGAATACTGCCCTGTGGCCCAGTCTCCGAAGGGAGGGGAAGATGCTCTGCTTCAGTATGTCACAGTACATGTTGGCATTCATGGTTCCCTCAATGAAGTGTAGCTCCCCAGTGCCAGAAGCACTCATGCAGCCCCAGACCACGAAACTCCCACCATCATGCTTGACTGTAGGTAAGACACATTTGACTTTCTACTCCTCACCTGGTTGCCGCTATACACGCTTGACATCATCTGAACGAAATAAGTTTATCTTGGTCTCATTGGACCACAGGACATGGTTCCAGTAATCCACTGAGCATGTGCACTCAACTTCTTAGGTTGACCATGGCGACGCCTGTTCTGAGTGGAACCTGTATGGTATTGGCCACCATGCTGCAGCTCAGTTTCAGGGTCTTGGCAATCTTCTTATAGCCTAGGCCATCTTTTTTTTCAGATCCTTTGAAAGTTCTTTGCCATGAGGTACCATGTTGAACTTCCAGTGACCAGAATGAAGGAGTGAAAGCGATAACACCAAATTTAACACACCTGCTCCCCATTCACACCTGAGACCTTGTAACACTAACAAGTCACATGACATCCAGGAGGGAAAATGACTAATTGGGCCCATTTTAGAAATTTTTACTTAGCGGTGTACTCACTTTTGTTGCCAGCGGTTTAGACATTAATGGCTGTGTCATGGACACACTATTTCCAGACCTGCAATAGGGCTCAGGCGCATCCCCGCCAACAGGTCCCCAGTAACGAACAGGCGTGCACCAGTGCGCATGCACATGTGCCGATCCCGGAGATTGTGCGCACGCGCACACAGTAACGCGACTTTGGCGCCCAGTGGCCTTTAAGAGGGGCTTCCATTGTTCAGCTCTTGCTGTTTGATCTGCAGCTTCACCTGTGACCTGTTCCTGTAATCTGCATCTGATCACCTTCTGACCTGGCTCTCTGACTATGCTGCTGTCTCAAATCCTGAACCTTGGCTTTCCTTGACCCTGATCCTGATTGCTTGCCTGCCTGATCTCCTGCTACCAGAACCAGCCTGAACTTGACCATTCCTTGCCTGCCGATTCTGTTGTACTGATCCGCTGTGTATGACCCAGATTGTCTGACCTTGCTTCTGCCTGCTGTGCACACCCACGTGCGTTTGCTGCTTCTTGGCGCACCTGCATCCAGCTCACCTGCACCCTGCTGACCTGCATCCAGCTTACTTGCACCCGGCACTCCAGCTGGTTCCAGTGCCTCCCAGTGGACATCATCTCCGGTTCCAGAGAATCCAGCAGGCACTCATACCCCACTGTGCTACTACGGTCACTGTCCTCAACTCCAGTGATCTGAGAACCAGGGCTGTACGAAAGGTCTCCCTCTGCACGTCAGGCTCACAAATGAGGTACGTGTCAGGCTGTGTGTTGAGTTATTTTGAGGGGACAGCAAATTTACACTGTTATACAAGCTGTACACTCACTACATTACATTGTAGCAAAGTGTCATTTTTTCAGTGTTGTCACACAAGATATAATAAAATATTTACAAAAATGTGAGGGGTGTACTCACTTTTGTGAGATAGTGTATATACGTGATTCTGCACAGCGCAGCTATCCTGTAGCAGTAATAATGATAAATATAAGATGGCGAGATGCAATGCGAAAAATGAGGGACGCATTGGGACACCTAAGGTCACCACACACATTATAATCTGATTATACAATATTCTTTAGATTTACCAAGCAGTATGAAGTGCAGGACCTGCCTGATCAGATATAAACTGGTTGGTCTTGATATTGCATAGTTTTGAAAGATCTAAAGTTGATTGTACAGAAATTGTATAGACAGATTGTAATGTGTATGGTGAGTCTTAGAGACCTAGTACTAATCCAATCGCTAGTCAATATAAAAAGCACTGGGGCTATAGTAAACCCTAAATAAGACTGGTATCGGAGAGCAGACAATCGGGGCTGCTCATATAGACTGAGCCCCAGATACAAAATGTAAAAATACATCTTAATTTTCTTTGTAAATAATCTTCTCTGTAATCTGTACTGGAATCATAACATTAGTGCCATAATAAATAAATGCTTTTCACCTATAGTATCACACCATATATATATATATATATATATATAAATATATTAATTAATTAATTAATTATTATATAAAATGGATAAAAGCATATTTTTATATTTTGTACTTCTCTTGCTTTAACCCCCTTAATGACGAGTGCACGCAAATACGCAGCCTCAAGGAAGTGGGTCTTCTTCCATGGAGAACCACTGTGTTTCTGCTGAGAGACAGCACTGTACAGGCTGCCCTTATGTTTTCTTCTCCTCTTGATTAGAGAAAATGACACAATGTGTTCTTTTCTTCTTGCTAGAGGAGAAAATTGTAAACAAAAGCGTGTCGAAAAATATTTAAAATGATAAGCTAGATCAGAGTTTGATCTAGGTCAGTGACAGGGTTAGAGTTAGGGTGAACGGCCATGGTCAGAGTCAAAGGTCAAGGCCAGGTAGGATTTTAAAAACATTTTTTAAAAGTTATTATCAGTGTCAGTTAGTATCAATGTCAGCGTGTTTTAGGTAGGATAATAAAAGCACAATGCCCACTATTGTTTCTGGGCCCTACTTTGGGTACAAACAACAAATAACATACACATATGTGGTATGACTACGATCATCTGGACCGTCTTGTTACTTGGTGGTAGGTTATGGTAAAAGCAAAGAAATATATAGCTAAATTTTTAAATGATATATATATATTATATATATTTATTTTTTTACTGTTTTGTGCCAGATTTTTTGATAATAAAATAATCAGGAGAGATTCATTACCTTTTATCACCAAATTAATGCCCAATTTGTCCTAAAAAAAAAACATATAGTAAGTATAATTCATCTGGATATACTAAGTAGTTGTAATTATATGTACATCTTTACTACCACATGTCAAAGTTGCAAAACAGTGTTCAGGCATTAAGATTTTTTTGTTTTTACTGTTTTGTGCCAGATTTTTTGATAATAAAATAATCAGGAGAGATTCATTACCTTTTATCACCAAATTAATGCCCAATTTGTCCTGAAAAAAAAAACATAAAGTAAGTATAATTCATCTGGATATACTAAGTAGTTGTAATTATATGTACATCTTTACTAACACATGTCAAAGTTGCAAAACAGTGTTCAGGCATTAAGATTTTTTTGTTTTTGTTTTTTTTTATTTAGGAAAGAAAGGCAGTTTCCATTGGAACATACATAGCAAATACATTGGAAACAAAGCAACAGTACAAGACACACATACCAAAATGAAACTTAATTGGAACAAATCTATCCATCAAGGTTACTGAAACATATTAGTTGGACAATCAAAAAATTACCCCGTTCCAACAAAGGAAACAGATAGAGAGGCCCAGAGGGCAAAAAAGAGAGACCAAGAGAAGGTCCCATTCAGGGATCTGAAAGTGCAGAAAGCCCCGGAGGAGCCCCTCATGTATCGGAATACCACCAGGTTTTACATAGATAATAGTAACAAAAGACTAAGAACAGAGGAAGAAAGAAAGAAAGGGGAGTGGCAAGGGAAGGGTATTACGTAGAGCCAGTCAGAATTTGGGAACATGATACAAGTACCCAATCAACCAGTGGGAACTACATCAATGAGAACCCTTCCTTCCTCCGAATAGATAAACATGTTCCATAAGGCCCAGGTTTTAATGTAAGTCTCACATTACTGCCGGGCCATCAAAAGAATTGTTTTACCCTCCGTCATGAAGGGGATAAAATAGAACTTTGGGTTATTGATTTTTTTAAAGTGTAATGCCCAGTATGTTTAAAAAAGAAGCAGCTTTTGCTGCATTACCCCTACCAGACCTACATCCCATAGTACCTCTGACTGCTAGTCTCATAAGATTTTGGAGTGGGATTTGGTGATGTCACTACTGGATTGCTTGCTGGAGAAGAAGTTTTACCTAAAGACTCACACTGCATGTATCTCCCTGCTTTTAATGTTTAATTCTGTGAATCTGTGCCTCCCTCACCTCTTTTGCTGTTTCTTGAATATTCTCTCCTTACCAGTTAGCAGATGACCAGTCATCAGAGTTGCTCTGCCATTCAGGAAGAAAAACCTTACTCTTCTACCTAGATGGCCACCTCCAGAGAGACACAATGCAGTAAAAAGCATGGTAAGTTTGTAGTGGGAAAAAGATCAACTGCAGGTAGCCCACTGAAAATACTGGTGACCTCCGCCTGCCATTTTTGGCCACAACTTCCAATGTAAATAATCTTCTCTGTAATCTGTACTGGAATCATAACATTAGTGCCATAATAAATAAATACTTTTCACCTATAGTATCACACTATATATATATATATATATATATATATATATATATATATATATATATATATATATATATAAAATATATATATATATATATATATAAAATATATATATATATATAAAATATATATAAAATATATATATATATATATATATATATATATATATATATAAATATAAAATATATATATATATAAATATAAAATATATATATATATATATGTATATATGTATATATATATATATATATATATATATATATATATATATATTAATTAATTATTACATAAAATGGATAAAAGCATATTTTTATATTTTGTACTTCTCTTGCTTTAACCCCCTTAATGACGAGTGCACGCAAATACGCAGCCTCAAGGAAGTGGGTCTTCTTCCATGGAGAACCACTGTGTTTCTGCTGAGACAGCACTGTACAGGCTGCCCTTATGTTTTCTTCTCCTCTTGATTAGAGAAAATGACACAATGTGTTCTTTTCTTCTTGCTAGAGGAGAAAATTGTAAACAAAAGCGTGTCGAAAAATATTTAAAACGATAAGCTAGATCAGAGTTTGATCTAGGTCAGTGACAGGGTTAGAGTTAGGGTGAACGGCCATGGTCAGAGTCAAAGGTCAAGGCCAGGCAGGATTTTAAAAACATTTTTTAAAATTTATTATCAGTGTCAGTTAGTATCAATGTCAGCGTGTTTTAGGTAGGATAATAAAAGCACAATGGCCACTATTGTTTCTGGGCCCTACTTTGGGTACAAACAACAAATAACATACACATATGTGGTATGACTATGATCATCTGGACCGTCTTGTTACTTGGTGGTAGGTTATTGTAAAAGCAAAGAAATATATAGCTAACTTTTAAATGATATATATATTTATTTTTTTACTGTTTTGTGCCAGATTTTTTGATAATAAAATAATCAGGAGAGATTCATTACCTTTTATCACCAAATTAATGCCCAATTTGTCCTGAAAAAAAACATATAGTAAGTATAATTCATCTGGATATACTAAGTAGTTGTAATTATATGTACATCTTTACTACCACATGTCAAAGTTGCAAAACAGTGTTCAGGCATTAAGATTTTTTTGTTTTTGTTTTTACTGTTTTGTGCCAGATTTTTTGATAATAACATAATCAGGAGAGATTCATTACCTTTTATCACCAAGATTTTTTTGTTTTTGTTTTTTTATTTAGGAAAGAAAGGCAGTTTCCATTGGAACATACATAGCAAATACATTGGAAACAAAGCAACAGTACAAGACACACATACCAAAATGAAACTTAATTGGAACAAATCTATCCATCAAGGTTACTGAAACATATTAGTTGGACAATCAAAAAATTACCCCGTTCCAACAAAGGAAACAGATAGAGAGGCCCAGAGGGCAAAAAAGAGAGACCAAGAGAAGGTCCCATTCAGGGATCTGAAAGTGCAGAAAGCCCCGGAGGAGCCCCTCATGTATCGGAATACCACCAGGTTTTACATAGATAATAGTAACAAAAGACTAAGAACAGAGGAAGAAAGAAAGAAAGGGGAGTGGCAAGGGAAGGGTATTACGTAGAGCCAGTCAGAATTTGGGAACATGATACAAGTACCCAATCAACCAGTGGGAACTACATCAATGAGAACCCTTCCTTCCTCCGAATAGATAAACATGTTCCATAAGGCCCAGGTTTTAATGTAAGTCTCACATTACTGCCGGGCCATCAAAAGAATTGTTTTACCCTCCGTCATGAAGGGGATAAAATAGAACTTTGGGTTATTGATTTTTTTAAAGTGTAATGCCCAGTATGTTTAAAAAAGAAGCAGCTTTTGCTGCATTACCCCTACCAGACCTACATCCCATAGTACCTCTGACTGCTAGTCTCATAAGATTTTGGAGTGGGATTTGGTGATGTCACTACTGGATTGCTTGCTGGAGAAGAAGTTTTACCTAAAGACTCACACTGCATGTATCTCCCTGCTTTTAATGTTTAATTCTGTGAATCTGTGCCTCCCTCACCTCTTTTGCTGTTTCTTGAATATTCTCTCCTTACCAGTTAGCAGATGACCAGTCATCAGAGTTGCTCTGCCATTCAGGAAGAAAAACCTTACTCTTCTACCTAGATGGCCACCTCCAGAGAGACACAATGCAGTAAAAAGCATGGTAAGTTTGTAGTGGGAAAAAGATCAACTGCAGGTAGCCCACTGAAAATACTGGTGACCTCCGCCTGCCATTTTTGGCCACAACTTCCAATGTGCAGGTTCTCTTTACCATAATATGTTATGAAGCAATTATATTCCATAGATGCACACATTGATACTTTGGGTTTATTTGCTAAGTGTTAAGTGAGATGAAATGAAATGTATTGTTGTAAAGTGAACTTAAAAATCCAAACATCTATAGCAGAGTTTTTTTGTCCTTGGATGGATATTGAAAAGAACACAGATTTACTTAATTTCATATTTTAGTAAATTAAGCCCATTATGTTATGTGGTTGCAATCTCAAAATATGTAAAAGCAAATTGTAGATACATGTGTCGGTTCTATATAATACTAGGAGGTGCTGATAAGTATTGAGCCTTACTCAGAAAAAATATTTCTGGAGGTGCTGCCATGTTCACTTTGGACCTGAAAAAGAAAGATAAGTTAAAATCGTAGGTAGTTGATTTTTGTACCATTGAATATAGACACATTGGCCAGTACACCCTGCAATTTGCAGTTTCCTAGCTCAATTTTTTCTGGATAAGGCTCAATACTTATCAGCACCCCCTCGTATACCAGGAATTACGATAATATTTATTGGATCTTTATTGCAATTTATATACATTTTATTCATTTTTAAATGTGTCTAACAATATATTTAGTTTAGTTTTAAAGGCCTGGAAAGTAAGCAAAACCTTTCTAAGTTTCAGGTACTTTCCTAATTTTCAGACAATAAGTCACAGTGAAAGAATTGGAAGAAACATATTGTGGGGAGCATGAAACCATATGTACAGAAAATGCTACTGATGTACATCTAACAACCGCTACAGAAAAGGCTGATGGAAAATATTGCTCTTTCTGCATTTTGCGGATACGTTTTAACTTTGACAATTGAAAGTAAATACGGATGATCTAAGGCACTGTGTCTCCATCGCAGACACTAGTCACTGATACAACACAGCGTAACTGATAATAAAAACAGAAGTTTATTCTACTTATACTTTGCCTGCATTGGTTCCTTCCTGACCCCTCATCAATATGATATTTTTATATAAAACCTTTCCATTTTTATTACATACCTTATTTTGGACATCATCACATGGACTCTATGCTTCTCAGAGTAAGCAACTTTAATATATGAGAGGAACCTGCAAAACTGTGCAAGACAAGTTAAATCGGGGAGTTCAGCTTTAAATTGAATGTGTCACATATAAAATAAGGAGACCATATAATTGAGGAGACTGAGACAATGTAGAACTAATATAAGAAGCTGATTACAGCAAGAACCTTCAAAACTGCACCATTTTGAAAACTACAGTTTTTTGAATATGGCTAGATTGAAATTTTGATCAAAATGGACACTGTCACAGGGTTCTTATTTATCCAGGCCATGGTATAGCTAGTAGTGGATAGTGAAATTATATTGGACTTGTTTTGTAATGTAAGACTTTTAACCACTCGTCCACAGATTGTTTTAACTTAAGAAAACATACTACTGACTACATCTAGAAAAATAATTATATATTACAAATATATATATATATATATATATATATATATATATATATATATATATATGTATGCCCCTCACATTTTTTTGTAAATATTTTACTATAGCTTTTCATGTGACAACAATGAAGAAATGACAGTTTGCTACAATGTAAAGTAGTGAGTGTACAGCTTGTATACCAGTGTAAATTTGCTGTCCGCTCAAAATAACTCAACACACAGCCATTAACCTCTTCCCGTTCGCACTATAGCCAAAAGATACCTGCAGCACGGACCTACTTTGCCGGGAGGGCGTCCTTGGACGTCCTCCCGTGCTCGAGCGGCCTGTGTGCCCCCTGTAGGGCGCACGCGGTGCGCTTCGTGATCAGCAAGTCTATGAGACTTGGCTGATCACAGATTGGAGTAAGGGGTCGATCCAGACCCCTTAACACGTGATCAGCTGTCAGCCAATGACAGCTGATCATGTGATGTAAACAGAGCCGGTGTTCTGACGAGAACTGTCCTCCTATCAGATAGTGTCCAAGAAGGAGGAGAAGGAGATGCCGAAAGTGTCCGAAGTTGATCAGCTGACCATCAGCTGTACACGGCGCTTGGGCCATTATTAGTGATGGCTGTGTAAGAGGGCCCCTCGCGGGCTCGCTTCGCTCGCCACGCTTCGGGCACGGCCTCACTGCACTTGAATAGTAGGGAATGAACCTGGACACAGGGTAAGAATAAAAGCGCAGGCGCCGTGTACAGCTGTTGAACTTCGGAGACTTTCGGCTCTCGTATGTCCTGTGTACTGCGCCTGCGCTGTACAGGACAGACACTATCGGATGGGGGACAGTATTCGACAAGACTCTGGTAATCAGCTATTTTTTCTCCTCACGCTGGTAGTGGTTAACAAACAAGAGACAATTTTTGCTCTCGTCTGATTGTAACACTCCGTACTTTTACCACCTCCCTAAAGTACACAAGTCTTTGACAAATCCCCCGGGTAGACCAATAGTGGCGAGTACCTTTTTTTTCTATGGATCAATCTGTTTTCTATTAAATCGATCGTTTTGCTTTTTTGTTTCTTATCCATTTTTTTTTTTAATCAATCGGTTCTTTACAAATCGATTGTTTTTTTTTTTTTCTTTTTTAATCATTTGGTTTATGAATCAATCAAATTCTTATAAAATTGCTATGAATTTTTAACAGAGGTATTGATATGTAATAATTATTTGTGAATGATGAGTTCATTTTGTGATTATATACAGTATCAACAAATGGAATATATGTTCCAAAAAATGGACTACATGAATTAGTTATTTTTTTAACTTCTTGTATTTTACAAAGTGTATTCCCTGAGCAACAAGGGGTTAACGCTGAGTATGAAATTGTTCCGCCCCCTTGTTCCACCAAAATCCCGCCCCCATTCCTTATTTAAATGCGTTTGTTGCCCATTCCCTTGACTTTGAAAAAGCGCAGATGCGCGAAAACGCATTGTCAAGGCAGCCATCACAGCTAACAGGTCACCCAGGTCCATGAGGTGCTCCAACAACCAACACCCCTGGAACCCCAGCAACGCTGACTGACATCCACATCGGTCCATCCAGCCCTGGTTTTCCATCTCCCTGAAGTTTACATCATTTTGGGACACTCCCACTCGGCTGGGATTCACATCCATTGGGCTTTAGATGCTGCAAACGTATAGCATTATCCACCCTGCAGCAACGTGGCTTTCTTCCCTTCCACCTGTCAGCATGCCAGCGGACTTGGTGTCCCAGCCATGTGCAGCTTACAGTTCGGGTCTCTGACTTCCCGCTGTCAATCATCTTCGCTTTCTCCTCCAGCACATCCAGCTCTTCCCCACACGCTGGTGAGCGTGTTCCACATTCGGCCGCAGTGCAGCAGGGGTATTGGCTCCCTCCCATGCTGCAGGAGGTTTTTTGGAAACTACAAGGCCGTCAGCTCCTTGTTGCTTCATGGATCTTCTGTAAAACTGTAAGCTGTTGATTTTTTTTTAACCTACCTCATATCCCTTCCTGTCTGACAACAGGATTGTTCTTTTACATGCATTACTGAAAAAAATAGGACTAATCATGTTCAACTGTCTGCTGTGAGACTGTGTTTACTTTTCAACCCATTGAGCGCTGATCCATTTGTTTTGTTGTACACTGTTTAACCATACCCTCCAGCGATGGCTGCCGTCCAGCTGCAAAGGGTTCAGATCCCATGTCATTAACCATGCCCTTTCCTCCCCATCCACAGATGGCCATGTTTTAGCGCCTGTGTTACTTGTTGTATAACACCGATGGACTGAATGGGCCCGCCTGTCAGTTTTTGAGACGGACACGATTGGCCCACCCACTGCTCTCTATGGAGCGTCCATAGAGGCTGACACCTGCCAACATCCGATCCGGTCCGCTAAAAACAGACTGATGGGGATTCAGGTGAATGGAATCAGATGAAAGTCCGATGGAAGCGAACAGGCGGTCTTTTTCCATCTGACCGCCCTATAGAGAACAGTGGGCTGTGTCTGAGCCCGCTATGCATAGATCCTGTTCAGCAGGGATCAGCGAAGAGATCCCCCCCCCACCCCCGCTGAGCAGGTGGATCCGCATGTTGGAGTCTGCTCCGTCTGAAAGGGGCCTTATCCTTGATGAGGGTCTAATATAGATTGAAAGGGGGACCCACACAGAAAAAAAAAAAATTAAAACTGCATGGATTTCCCCCCAAAAACACATACCAGAACCTTATCCCTAATGAGGGTCTAAAATGATATTATTTCATATTAAAGAAAAACCCCATGCAAAAAATGGTGTGGTGTCCATCCAAAAGCCACACTCTATTTAAAAGATTTCCCCTCAGGGTCGGTTCACAATAGGACAACTTGTCAGGCGACCTAGCTGCCTGAAAAGTAGCGTTCCGTTCTGTACAATGGAACCGTTCTAATCGGAGCGACGCAAGTCGCTCCGACTTAGAAAAAGGTTCCTGTACTACTTTGGGGGCGACTTGAGGCGACTTGCATAGACTTCTATATAGAAGTCGTTTTGCAAGTCGCCGCCCCTGTCGTGTCCAGGTCGCCTGAGGCAGTCGCGCTGCAAGTCGCGCTGCCTCAGTGTGAACCGGGGCTTACTCACTGTTCCGGGAGAAACCTTTGCACCAGACTGGTGAAGGGATCAACAACAGAAGTAACAAGGTTTTTTTTTTTTTTTACCACAGAATGTAATGTTTATATTGCAGCTTCAATTGTAAGTGTGTTGCTTAGGCATGTGCCTAGACATGTGCGCCGTCAACAAATTTGTTTCGTTTCATACGAAAATTAATTCGTATTTCATAATTCGTGTCCGAAATTCGATTCGGATTCATACGAAATACGAATTTTTGTTAGATTCATACTTTTCGCAAAATAACGAAAGTTCGTTATGATGAATTTATTATTATGAGGGGCTTCCACTATCCCTGTGCTGTGCTGACTTCCTGGGTTTTTAACCTTTAGGTTCGTTAACTTTTCGTAAAAATAACGAATGTTAGTTATGATGAATTTATCATTATGAGGGGTTTCCTCCACCCCTGTGCAGTGCTGACTTCCACTGATTGCTGAACAAAACACCAGTCACGTTTCTGTTAATTTGGATGCGAAATTCGGAAATTCGTTAACGAAATTTCGTATTTCGTAAAAAATTTGTAAGCATAAAAATTCCCATAGGGTTCCCACCATCCCTGTGCTGAGTTCCCAGGTCTGTACACCTGCAGTGTCCAATATGAGGGGTTCCCACCATCCCTGTGCCGAGTTCCCGGGTCTGAGTGTACACCCGCTGTGCCCATGAGGGGTTCCCACCATCTCTGTGCTGTGCTGACTTCCTGGGTTTTTAACTTTTAAGTTCGTTAACTTTTCGTAACAATTACGAAAGTTCGTTATGAATTTGGATCCGAAATTCGTAAACAAAATTTCGTATTTCGTACAGAATTCGTATGCATAAAAATTTGTATTTCGGATTCTTATGAATGTACGAACTTCCGGAAATTCGTACAAATTTTAAATTCGTATGAAACTAATCGCACATGTCTAGCCTATAGCAGCCAGGAGTTTATTTACCTTTTTACTCCTGGCTTTCTTGTGGAATTTTTTAACACCCCACGTACACACGAATGCAAATGTGCATGTCAGGTGTGCATGTGTACGGAAACGTTGATTGTACCAAGTAATCACCATGCACGCTAGAGTGCAAGCAATAATTCTAGGGCTATCATGCACTGTTATGATCTGTAAAGGCTATAAAGCGATGCCTAGGGAAGGATTTTAGGTACTGTAGCTTTTCACAGGGGTGGGCGCACTTTTGAGGCTTGGTATCTATTTACTTCATGTAAAAGTGATATAAAAAACTTGCAACTTTTCTGCTTTTAGAAAATATATAATGTTTTGGGGGTTTTAGGTAACCTTCAGTCCTAAAATGTGCATTTTACAACATTGTTAAAATCATCATATAAAAAAAACAACATAAACTAGTTGATGACATAGTCCACAAAGAGATCACCATGCTATAATACATCGGCAATTGTAGTGCCTCAATGTTGTCATGAAAGTAAGTCCCCAGAAATTCAGAACATTCAGATTATAAGAGATACCATATCTAAGTGATTATTAGCCTAAAACTACATCATTTAAATCGGCCCTTACAGAAAAGCTGCATACAACTTTAGAAAGACACATGTTGTGGGGGTTATATGCATGGCATCTAGGCGAGGGTGACATCATCCTTCCAGAGAGATTCTGAGGAATGTTAAGTAGCCCAAGGCTCCCTGAGAAGATGATCCTGCACTATGCTGCAGCATTTTTACACAAGATTTGCAGTACTCAGTATTCCCTGGGATTTCTTCAGCAGGATGCTGACATCACCCCCTGGACTACTCAAGTCAGGGAAAGGGGAGTATAATACCAAACTTTTTTTTTTCATTTTATATGGAGTTTCTGCAAGGTGGGGGAGATATAATTAAACAGATGACTTTGCAGGTAGAGCAAGATATCCTATATAGAGGAAGTTATGTGAAAACAAACCTTTTCTAACAGAAAGGCCCTAATTACACAAGATAGTGTATTCATGGTTGTGAATATGACTGCCAGTAAACATTATCTGCAGGTGAATCTTCCAGGTGCATTTGTTTTAAATGTCAGTGATTCATTCTACACCAGAGAATATTTGTCCTCTATATGTCTCATATTGTCAGGGCTGGCTCAGACCTTCCTTCTGCTGTCGGCTAATTGCCAGCTCTCATCTCTCCACAGTTACCCAGCTGTTCCTGACCCTGCTCGTCTGACCTGCCTACTTAAAGCTGTCCAGTTCACTTCATCTCTGCCTTCTCCTGCGTTCCTGTTTAAAGACTGGCTTTGCTGACATCCCTTCTGGGTCCTTTGCTTGCTTGCTGTTCCACTACTTGGATCCCTGACTTCTGGCCTGGCTGATTACCCGATCTGGTTACTGAACTCTGGCTATGCTTTGACTACGCTTACCATAGGTGTGCGTAGCCCATTGCATTAGGGTGTGCACCTCAAAGCTCAAACACACGCGCCTTTCTCTGCAGTCTCAGCTGCACAGGGCAGCAAATGAATGGAAAATGCTGTGTGCTGAGCGGCTTCCCATTCATTCACAAACTGAAGCATAGTAAACACAGTTTACTATTCCTCAGTCAGTTCATTTAGAAAAGGAAAGTTCTGGTAAATTACATATTTACTAGCCCCTTCCTCCACTCTCCATCCTGAAGCATACCCCACAGCAGCCAGGGGGAGAAAGGAGGAGGGAAGCCAGCAGTGCTGCGGGGGGGGGGGGGGCAAGACGGGGGAAGCCCAGGCAGTAGGGGGAAACGGCACTGCACATAGTGATTAGGGTGTGCCCAGGGACACCTGGCACACCCCCTGCGCACACCTATGACGCTTACTCTATTTACCTTTCTATTTTTATTAATAAACAAGTGTGATTTAACTGTACTTCAGTCTCGGTCTGATTCATGGTTTCTGACATATATGCAATAAAAGCTTCTTATTTTCAAGCTACAAAGTCTGTGTAAGATTGTACACTGAGACGCGCATCCGAAGCTCAGTGTACATTCTCAGCATTACTTGATGCCAGAGTAAATTACTCCATGCACATGTGCAGGAGTTACCTCATCCCATGTGCATTCAAGATGGTTGAAAGTGCTGAACCCAGAAGAAGATTGAGTGAAGATGTCGGTGATAGTGAAAAAGGTTGTGAACATTCCATTTCTTTAGAGGCAAGAACTGTATAGGCATCATTAGTTCTGCTTTAATCCTTAAAAGGGGTTGTAAAGGTTTGTACATCCTATGCATTAAGGTGAAAAAACACCTGTTAGTGACCGGCCCCCTAGCCCCCCCCCCCCTGTTTTACTTACCTGAACCCTCGAACTTGTCCCATGGGGACACGCCGTCTCTCTGCTAGGGGGTTCACGGCTGTTGATTGGATAAATTGATAGCAACAAAGCCATTGGCTCTCGCTGCTGTCAATCAAATCCAATGACGCGCCGAGTCCTGCATTTAGCTTGTACGGACGCCAAATGCTGGACTCGGGAGCGCGCCCGCAAGGAAACCCCCCTGGAAAAGCGCTTCTCCCAGGGGGTTATCTGATGTGGGGAGGAGCCGAGAGAGCCGCAGAGGGACCCCAGAACCCAGAAGATCAGGTTTGGGGCCACTCTGTGCAAAACGAGCTGCGCAGTGGAGGTAAGTATGACATGTTTGTTATTTAAAAAAATAATAAAAAGGAACCTTTAGTGTCACTTTTAAACTTCCTTCATTGATTGCTGCAAAAGTAGCCTGCATGGTTTCTGGACTTCATATATACCCCTTGTCTTATTACACGGTACTGCCATTTTGCTGAATATGATATGACATGTCAGTCAATAGACATATAGGGGTTGTTTTATTCAAAGCAAATACACTTCTCACCTCGCTATTGTTAAACTCTGCAAATTAATTTTCACCAGGGTTCAGGGAATGTGGTGAAGCCTTACTTTTACTTTGCAAAGAATACCCAATGACGTGCAGGGGATAAAAAAAAAAAAAACAGCATTTTGCTTGCACATGATTGGATGGTGGAAGTCAGAAGAGCTTCACCTCATTCACTAAGCTCTGGAGATAATTCCCCTGTAGAGTACAACTGCACATGCAAAGTAAGTTAATCAACCCCATAGTCTCTTTTATTTAGGGCTCGTAGTCAATCAATAAATAGTTAGTCAGGTTGAAAAAAAGACACAAGTCCATCTAGTTCAACCAACAAATAACATTTTTTTTAAAAAAAATCATACAATTCCATATACACAATCCTTCACCCACAGTTGATCCAGAGAAAGACGAAAAACCCCAGCAAAGCATGATCCAATTTGCTACAGCAGGGGAAAAGTGTCCCTGGGATCAACTTTACCTATACATGTTAGTACCCAATTATATTATGTACATTAAGGAAAGAATCCAGGCCTTTTTTAAAGAAATCTACTGAGCTTGCCAGAACCACCTCTGGAGGGAGTCTATTCTACATTTTCACAGCTCTTACTGTGAAGAAACCTTTCCGTATTTGGAGATGAAATCTCTTTTCCTCTAGACACAAAGAGTGCCCCCTTGTCCTCTCTGTTGGCCGTAAAGTGAATAACTCATCACCAAGCTCACTATATGGATTCCTTATATATTTGTACATGTTGATCATAGCCCCCCTTAATCTCCTCTTCTCAAGAGAGAATAAATCCAGTTCCTCTAATATTTCCTCATAGCTGATCTCCTCCATGCCTCTTATCGATTTAGTTGTCCTTCTCTGCACTTTCTCCAGTTTCCCGATATCCTTTTTGAAAACTAGTGCCCAAAACTGAACTGCATATTCCAGATGAGGCCTTACTAATAGTGTAGGTATCTAACAACTTCGGGAGAGGGATTCATTCCATGGATATTAGGTCACTGCAAATGGTATGCTCTTCTGATTACTTGTATCAGTAGGCATACGCTTTCTATTATTTAAACCTGCCAAAAATGTTCAGAAATCTTCCATTTTGGTTCCCGCAAATCAAAAAGCAATATGTACATCTATGACACTGAAAAAGTAAAATGAATTCACCTTATGATTAGGTTTATGTGTACCAATATGTTTCACATTGGTGAATAAATTGGCAAATTTAGTGGCAAATGTTCAGCTCGCAGCCAAGCCCTTTAAGTGAATGTGATATTCAGCCTTTAACCAAAAATGCAATTTTGATAAATGTAGTACATCAAGCATAACATTTTTTTTCTTCTCAGATATTCATCACAAAATATCTGAAATGCTTCAAATCGATAGTAGTAATATTTATACTATTCAGTTATCTTTAAAATAGTAGCATTTGAACTACCGCTTGATTATAGGAAAGGAAGGTAATTACCATAGACTATAAATGTAGATCAAAGTATTGTGAGATGTGATAGAACCAATTCCAGATATTACAACAGGAGAAGAAGGTGGGGGTCCGGAAACTCTTCTGTATCCTAGGCAGTACATAAACATGTATTATATACTAGCTGTTATTCAGATGCTGTCATTAAAGGTTCCCTAAAGTTCAACTCCAAGAAAACATTGAAATACACAGTTGGCATACATACAGTATATGGGAACTGTTTTACATACCAAAGAATTTATATTTCTGTCCATCTAGTCCTGAGATTTACACAGCTCTGTCATGCAGCACCAATTGGCAGGGCATGAGACCTGAGTTTTCTCTGCTACAATTAAGTAACACTTACAGGCTTTGTTCCACTCTGTGACCGGACATTGAAAAAAAACAGCAGCAAACTGATAAGTTATACTCTATGTCATTCTGCTCTCTCCTCCTATCAGCATGCTTTTTGGTAGAAAGTGAGCACTGCCCCTCTTGCAGTGTGAGGTCTGTTGTACATGGACTGCAATTGGCTGAGTCAAATTCAGGTAGCAACACTGCTTGCATTTAAAAAATAAGATTCATGACAATTTATTGATTACAGAGCAGCAATTATTCGTATGTTTATACCTTTCCGGGGTTCAGCTTTAAATGTACTTCTGGAGGAGGTTTGGGTCATTGCTCAAACTTCTGATAATCTCCATGTCGCCTCTTTGTTATTCAATTTATTACTTATAATAGTTTTGTTTCAACATGGCCAAACCGATGATCTTTTTTAATTAGTTTAATTACAGTAGATTTGTCTTTCATATTATCTATCACAAGCACTTTGTTATAAAAGTACCAAACATGTTCATCCTTTACCCAGAAGATGGCGCTGTTGTTCAGTACTGCTCAAGATTCAATTCACATCTTACTTTGTAAAATTAACATGTTAAAGCTGAACATCAGACAAAATGCTAAATATGCAGATGAAATACATACATGAGAGCTGTGTTATTTGCCAAAGGGTTTGTGTATTTGTCCATCCAGTCCCCAGATTTAAACAGATCTACCACACATCATGTCCCTATCAGGGAAATTGGGTTGGAATCATCAAACCTTCCTGGGTTCGATTCGTGGACCTTACCCTTGCTTATATATTTATATATATATATATATATATATATATATATATATATATATATATATATATATATATATGTGTATATTGTATAATGGATAATGTGACTTTTAAGTGTGACATGGCAAAAACACCAATCCTTTAAAATACATACTTAGAGATGCCTAGGGTTGCCACCTGTCTGGGATTCACCTGGACAGTCAGGGTTTGGAACTAGGCAGACTGAAACCCGGACACATTATTTAGACTGGGCTGTGGCTCTCCAAGTAACTGAGATAGTCACACAAAATCTGTTGCCATCCGGGAGCTGCGGGCCGATGTCTGGGGGCAGGTTTGGCATCAATGGGGTACTGGGGGAGGGGGGGGGGCAACAATGTCAGTAAGAGCAGTTTGGCCCATCCACTGTTTGCCACAGCGTGATGCATTACTACTCTCTTTGGGGCACCCAAAGATGCCCCAGATCTTTTATAATCCTATATTGTAAACTATGAAAAAAAATGTGCCGCTAAAGTGTTCAGGTTTGGCTTGAAGAAAAGGTGGCAACCCTAGAGATGTCTATAAAGTTATGAAGCTATGAGAGCACACGCAGAAGAGGAGGAATGGACAGCACCTGTGGGGGACTCCAGAAGAGGAGGTAAGGGACCTCCCTGTGCAATACTGTAGTACAGAGCAGGTAAGTGTAAACCTCTTTTTTATTTTAAAGCCAAAACATTTTTGACTTTAAAATCACTTTAAGCTGTATGTGGTGTTAGGGAATAGTACATCAGTGGCGGTGCGTCCATTTACGGCAAGACCACCCCCTCTATGTAGATGGGTAGATTCATGCATTGCATGAATCTATCCATGGCCGCGGCCACCGCCACCACCACCACCCCCTAGTCAGACGTTCGGCCCCTTTTCAGATGCCGGGCGCCTGAATTACAGCGTCGGGGGGGGGGGGGTTTGAAGCCCCTGATTAGAGCCATAGGCTCTAGTAGGCTTCAAAAAAGGTGAACTGCGAGCGCAAAGCCATAGGCTCTAATAGGCTTCAAAAAAGGTGAACTGCGAGCGCAAAGCCATAGGCTCTAATAGGCTTCAAAAAAGGTGAACTGCGAGTGCAAAGCATTGCGCTCGCAGTTCTCCCTTCTCCCAGGTGTGTTAGAAAAGCAAATAAATATTTGCTTCTCTAACACTGAACCGCCTCTCCACCAATCAGGCAGCGCGGGTCTGATACCAGTCACCTGATTACCTGAAAGGACAGGCGCTGTGATTGGGCACCTATCAGGGGCAGGGGAGGAGACACATGGAGGACACAGGAGCTGCTGCCTGACCGGCTGCAAGGTCCCCTAGCTCGCCGTCGTCATCCGCTACCTGACCCACCACTGAGATAGGGTAAGTTCCGGCCAGACGGCGAGCATTTGATGGCGCACAGTGGCTGGATTTGATGGGGCACAGTGGCAGCATTTGATTTGGCACAGTGGCTGCGTTTGATGACACAGTGACTACAATTAGTAGGCAAAATGAGGCTGCAATTGATGTATTTTTTTCAGATTTTTTCAGTTTGTGCCCCCCCAAAAAAATTTTGAGCACCAGCCGCCACTGCGATACATGGACAGCTACACTGTATTCTGGAATCACATATATTGGATGTGTGACTGATTTTAATTCTTATGAAAAATTGGGGGAAAGGATTGGGACTTTATATGAGGCAATATGGTAGTATGCCTCCAACCCTAAATGCAATACATATGGAGGGGGAAACAAACATGGGACTTTGTATGAGCTTTATTTCCACAAGTAACAAAGGGAGAGAGGGAGAGAGGGAGAGAGAGATCCATAGTAGAACCATACATAACAGAGAATACATAAAATCAAATGTTTCTTGAAATAGTACATTCCAGCCACAAATAATACAAAATTACAAAACATAGGTCAGATAGTTGTACACAGCGGCATGATATTAAAACCACAACATTCGTAGGTATTGTACTGGTAAAAACTGCGCACACCCAAAATAATACTGAAATAGGGATCGTTATTATATATACGCCGGTATTTAAACTGATGACCAATAGTAGTTTGGTAGTTGATGCATTCATAGTAAAAACGATCAAGATAGCATCCATAATGCTCTACGCGTTTCCTGAAAATATTCACTTCCTCAGGAGTGGATGCAATCTGTATATCTACAAGAAAGGTAGTTGGTATGAATAAACAGACAAAAAACTGTAACCTAGGTATTTGACTTACTGGTAAATTTGGACTGTACAGATGATAGCCAGGGGTAGACTAGGATCGTCCTGCCCAGGAACTGAGGGGGCTATACCCGTATAGGCCGGATGGTAAACAGAAAACTGCAATGGAAGTGTAAGTCTCCAGTGGGGAGGTCCTAAGTGACCCATGGACAGATCTAGGAGTGTAAATAATATGTAGATATATTAACTTGATGGAAATAATATATGGAGTAAAGTGATTATTTGTGGCTGGAATGTACTATTTCAATAAACATTTGATTTTATGCATTCTCTGTTACTTATGGTTCTACTATGGATATATATACCTTTGTTACTAGTCATACAAAGTCCCATGTTTGAGGCCAAAGACAGCCAGGCAACTAGCATTTTCAGAAAGAAGTCATCCTCCATACTTATCAGTACAGGTTTTCTATAAACACACACACATATATATATATATATATATATATATATATATATATATATATATATATATATATATACACACACAGTGTTACTATGTTTATGTAGGTTTACAACTGCTTTTTGATTCCCTTTTTCTTCTAAGGAAATTGTTGCCACAGCTACCAACTCCTCTCTGGGTGCAGCCACTGTGAACAATTATCTCCACCATCAGGCGTCAAGACGATCATCAGGTGTCAAGAGCTCCCAGCTCTGTGCTGTGTTCTCCTATAGAGATTGAAGTTCAATACACCAAACAGCTGATTACCTGGCAATGGCAGTATAAATTTAAAGGATACATACACTGTTATGGTACTTATCTTGAACAGCCCTATATAAATATGTAGTACCAGTACCTATCTGATTGCTGTTTGTAAATCTAAAGATGCCCATATCCTGGTCATATACTGTGCAATTTTTGGCTGTTTCCTGATGAACTGGCCACAATTCGCTCCATGGATGGCCTTGCTGACCCCTTCCTGTCCGACGTCTTCCGACTGAAAAGTCAAAGGAGCCGGGCAGAAAGTTGTCGGCCAAACAGCAGGTGCATCCAATCAGACATAGTACTTAAAGCGATATTAAAGCTTTGTTTTTTTTTAAAAAACAAAAATGTTATACTTACCTGCTCTGTGCAGTGGTTTTGCACAGAGCAGCCTGAATCTTCCCCGTTCAGGTCCCACGCCAGCGCTCTTGGCTCCTCCCTCCTGCCAGGTGCCCCCACAGCAAGCAGCTTGCTCTGGGAGCACCCAAGCAGGTGCGCTCCTGACCTGCAGCTCTGTATGTCCATTCACACAAGGAGCCGTGGCTCGCCCCCTCGGTCTCCAGATTGGCTTACTGGCTGTGATAGCAGCAGGAGCCAATGGTTCCCACTGCTTCCAAAAGCCGAACAGGAGTGCGAGTCACCAGAGAGGCAATGCTCTTGAGGACATCGCTGAATCAAGAGGGGGCTCAGGTAAGTATTAGGGTGGTGGGGCTGGGGGGGCTGCTGCACACAGAAGGTTTTTTTCCTTCATGCATAGAATACATGAAGATAAAAAAACTTTGTGCCTTTGCAACCACTTTAACCACTTCCATACAGGGCATTTTCACCCCCTTCCTGCCCAAGCCAATTTTCAGCTTTCAGCGCTGTCGCACTTTGAATAACAATTGTGCGGTCATACCACACTGTACCCAAATGAAATTTTTTACAATTTTTTCCCCACTAATAGAGCTTTCTTTTGGTGGTATTTGATCACCTCTGCATTTTTTATTTCTTGTGCTATAAACAAAACAAGAGTGACAAGTTTGAAAAAACACAATATTTTTTACTTTTTGCTATAATAAGTATCCAATTTTTTTTTTTTTTAAACAAATTTTTTCCTAATTTTAGGCCGATACATATTCTTCTACAAATTTTTGGTAAAAAATATCGCAATAAGCGTATATTTATTGGTTTGCGCAAAAGTTATAGCGTCTACAAAATAAGGGGATAGATTTATAGCATTTTTATTATTATTATTTTTTTTTTACTAGTAATGGCGGCGATCTGCGATTTTTATCGTGACTGCGATATTGCGGCGGACACATCGGACAATTTTGACACATTTTTGGGACCATTCACATTTATACAGCGATCCGTGCTATAAAAATGCATTGATTACTGTATAAATGTGACTGGCAATGAAAGGGTTAACCAGGAGGGGGCGCTGTAGGGGTTAATGTGTTGCTAGGGAGTGATTCTAACTGTGGGGGGAGGGGATTCACAAGGGGAGGAGACCGATCGGTATTCCTCTGTACAAGGAACACAACATCAGACTCCACCCATCTGACAGCACACACAGATCCACGGTCCTGCTCGGTTACCGGGCAATCGCGGGTGCCCGGTGGACCTCGCGGCTGCCTGGAAGGCTGCGCCGTCACAACAACAGCTGCACCGTCCCGCCGTCATATGACGGCGGACGGGCAGCAAGTTGTTAAAATACAATAGCCTGGCAGGGAGATTTATCCACCCACCCTGTACATCATGGATGTGGCCTGTTTAGGTAGTCAATCACATTATATACTGTCAGGAACTATAAAACACAATGTGCAGAAATTGTACAGACTCCAACATGTAAGGACAGCTTTAACCACTTCAATACCGGATACTTTTACCCCCTTCCTGCCCAGGACAATTTTCAGTTTTCAGCGCTGTCACACTTTGGATGACAATTACTCAGTCATGCAATATTGCACCCAAATTAAATTTTTAGCATTTTTTGAAACAGATAGAACCTTCTTTTGGTGGTATTTAATCACTACTGGGTTGTTTATCTTTTGCTAAATAAACAAAAAAAAATGTTTTTCTGTTTCTGTTATACAATTTTGCAAAAAGAAAAAAAAAAACCTTTCTTCATAAATTTAGGACAAAATGTGTTCTGCTATATTTCTTTGGTAAAAATAACCCAAATCTGTGTATATTATTTAGTCTGTAGAAAAGTTATTGGGTCCACAAACTATGGTATATACAGTGCCTTGAAAAAGTATTCATACTACTTAAAATTTCCACATTTTGTCATGTTACAACCAAAAATATAAATGTATTTTATTGTGATTTTAGGTGATAGACCAACACAAAGTGGCACATAATTGTGAAGTGGAAGGAAAATGAAAAGTGTGGTGTGCATTTGTATTCAGTCCCCCTGAGTCAATACTTTGTAGAACCACCTTTCTCCACCTATGTCTCCACCAGCTTTACACATCTAGAGAGTGGAATAAAAAAAAAAAAAGTATTAAAAAATTTGGCAATACAAAATGTTTTTAGGAAAGAAAGCTCCTTTAGTTAGGGTTTACATGATTGCCCATGTTTTATCCAATTCCACTGTAATATGGGTAACCTAACCATCTTCAGTGATGGTGAGTTGGTGACAATACTGAAGGAAGACGATCTGCATGTTAGCCAGGCAAATACCATTTTTACGTAAAACAGTATTAAACCCAAAAATAAAAATGTAATATATTACAGTTTACCAATCATAAGATGTGGTGACTGCATCGGTTTTCTTTTCTTAGGCTTTTTCCCTTCTGTTTTCACCTGGTGATCTGGCCAGTAACACACCTCCTGTATTAGTGTGTGTGTGGGAGGTGGGGGTACGATTCAATATATTAGCAGATGTAGAACCACTAACAAATTGAAGCCAAACTCCAGCTCACACTTTATAATCAATTACAGCAAATATTTTTCTTCTTTTTGGATAAATGTTTTGCATGAATAAATAAAAGATGATCATTTTATTCACGCCTGTTAAGTGTTTTGTCTTATCCATGTAAACGGATACATTCTGCTGGAGAGTTTGTGCTGTGTAAAACAACAGCGGAACTAAAGTCCACAAATTCTTACCTTAGCTTCAGCGGTCCCTCGCCAGCATCAGCACCTTCTCTCCGGTTTGTTCTGGGTAACAGTTTTTGGCCATCTTGATTGGTGCTCGCAGGATGCCGTAACTCCCGCGCACGTAAAGGAGATCAGTCATCAGCGTTTGACAACAGGTGGGAGTTCCAGGACCCGTGACATCACCCACAGGCTCCCGTAGCCCAGCCATTGTTGGCACTCCCTCCTCTCCTCTGCAGCAGCTGGTCACTGACACAGGGAAGCTGAAGCTGCGGGAACATGGCACCGGACCATACTAAAAAAAAAAGGTAAGTATACAGATCTTTTTTTTATATAGGGTAGGCACAATAATTAGCAGGAGGGCTGAGGGGACATCTTGAAGAATACTTAGTGTTAGGCAGAAATGCCACTTTAAGAGTCGGTTCACACCTCAACGCGGTGCTGGAAAGGTGCATTCCATTCCAAAACGCACTGCCTCTGCAATCTTCTGTGTGTGCCAATGCATTGTTAACGGCACCCCAAATGCAGATCGCAAGCACAGTGATGTCATTCGGCGCGTTTTTCAAAAGTAGTGCACTCACTACTGTTTGTGCTTTCCGCTGTGGGCGGATCCGAACTTCATTGTCGCGATCTTCCCCGAGCCTGGACCGGCTCTGTGACGTCAGCTGACAGCGGACTTCAATGCAACAAAACAAAAACTCTTGCGCATAAATGTGTTAGCCCGACAGTTCAAAGTTCAGGATGGACGGTAGCTTTCAGCCTTGCTGCCCTCAAGGATAGGGATATCCTAGCGATCAAACAAAAAAACAAAAAAGAGAGGGCGCACCGCCCTTGTGCATTATCCTTTAACAAGTTTATTTAAAAGAACATGTAAAAACTACTACTCACAAAGGTAGGTGAAAATCGCACTAAAGATAATCCTTAACTTGTGACAATCTGTCCACGCTTTTCAAAGGTTACACCTTCTTCTTCAGAGCCTTAGGCTCTGAAGAAGAAGGCGTAACCTTTGAAACGCGTCAGCCAGCAGCGGTTTGCACGTCCTCTTCATAGGACCTGGAGACTGCCATCAGTGGACAGATTGTCACAAGTTAAAGATTATCTTTAGCGAGATTTTCATCTACCTTTGTGAGTAGTAGTTTTTCCGTGTTCTTTTAAATAAACTTGTTAAAGGATAATGCACAAGGCCGGTGCGCCCTCTCTTTTTTTGTTTTTTTGTTTGACAGCGGACATCAGCCTGTTGTCTGCTGAAAACGAGTCACAGGAGTGCAGAACGGACTGCAGTCCTGTGATCCACAAGAGAAGTACAGCCAAACAAGCTTTAGCTGTACTTCTCCTTTAACACACTTCCTGATAACATTGTTTGAGATAAACTGCACAGGACACAGGACAGAGCTAAGTTTCCGGCAGGATCAACAGGTATTTTTTTTTTCTTTTTCTGGACTTATTGTACTTATTCTACAAACCACTTTCAATGGTATATTTATCAGACCAAAAGGGAGTAAATAAGATAAGCTTTTGGGGTTCACATATACTTTTAGTACTAAACATTATAAAACCGTTCACCTTTTTCATGATCCTCTTTAACCATTGATCATTTATATACATCATACGAACGTCTTTAGATCATTTCCCTCATTAAAATATTCCACTTGCTACAATTACGTCTTCCTTTTTCCCCTATGAGATGTGCATAAAGGAAGCCTTGTGTTAATAATCCTCAAAATAGCAAAACATCTCTTGAGAGCTGCTTTTAATGAGATAGGAAAAACAGCTCATCACCACAAAGGATAATAGGACACGTTTGTCTACAAATAATACTTCTGCGAGGAATAAATGTGTGAATTATATTTGGTTCATTCATAAGAGCAGGATGTGTGTAGTAAGAACACGTATATACTATTAGTATGCGATTAACTGAAAGGGTATTTAATGTTCCACTGTAATCCTGTGCATGTCCATGTAGAAGAAAAATTATTTATGTGTAGTTTGTGATTCTTTGAAAATCCCCTCATCCTCTGCACACCAGCTGGAATCCACCTAAGTCATATTATAGCGTCTATGCATACAAAAAAACATATTCACCGCATCCTTGCAATACATGCACATTTCTCCATGGCTTATCTCTTAAAAAATAGTACAGGTACAGAAAAATACCTGCTGATCTGCCACACCTTTTTCCCAGCTCTATCACATAGAGGGAGGTGTTCTGTAGCCCTAACATACTTTCTGATAACATAGTTTAGGATTATACTGCAGGTTAATACCTCCTGTTTAAAGAAGGCTTTGCTGTGCTACGCCCTAATTAGGAGTGTGTTGTGATTGCTTAAGCCCATCTCACAATAACCTTTATGGTTATACTGTCTCGTTGGGTCCCAAGTCCTACTCCATTCAGGCCATGGTTTCCATACACTGCACTGATGATGGGCAAATAGCCTGAAACAGCTGTTTGCAGTTTGAAATAAATGGCTTAACCAGTTTAAGCCAGGCTTATAGCAAGATGACGGTGGGGAGGGGCAGCAAGGTTGCGCTGTGGCCCGATCTGTCAGACACAGCAGATGACTGATCAGTGTACCCGCCTGCTGCCGGAAGATCACATGACAATTGTAAACAATGGATGGCTTCCTTTCGTGGCATCTATTGCATACAATTGTGTTGCTAGCTGTGATTGGTCACAGTGATCACATGGTACAGACAGGGCCAATCACAGCCCATTCTGTACCATGTGATTGGCTTTGGATAATCACAGCTAATCACAACAAAACACACTGAATGAATCGGTTTCATTCAGTAAAGATGGTTGCTTATACCAGTGAAATTCACTGGTATAAACAATTATAATGTGTAAAAAAAAAGCCTGGTCACTTCCCCAGAGTAGTACAGTGTAACTATGGTAACACTGTATTGCTCTAGTTATCAGATAATGTCCTTAAACACCACCACACTTGTTATATAATAACACTGTACTGCACTGGTGACAGTATGTAAAAAAAAATTGTTGAAAAAAAAAATTGTTCAAAAAAAAAATTACGACTTCAAAAAACTTGCCTTGCTTCTTACAAAGTACCTTGGATTTTCTACTTTCAAAAAAAGGAGTAATTTGTGGGATAGTTGTACTGTCCTGGTGTTTTTGGGTCTCAAGAAATTATTTTTCAGATTTATACCATAGTTTCCTACAGACTAAATATACACTGGTTTGGGTTATTTTCACCAAAATACATTTTGGCCCAAATTCACGAAGAAAGATGATTTATTTGCAAAATTTTATAAAATGAAAACAGAAACTATGAAAAACGCGTTTTTTTTCTACATTTTTGTTCTTTTTTCGTATATGGCCACGCAATTGTCATTGAAAATGTGGCAGCGTGAAAGCTGAAAACTGGCATGGGCAGGAAGGGGGTAATAGTGCACTATAGACCAGCAGTTTTGGATTTGCAATTGGCTAGAAGGGTGAAAAGCAATGATTTTCACAGTCCCTCCCACTGTCCTAAAATGAGGAATACTACCATTATTTCTGAAATCTGAAGGAATGAGACATGTGAATACCTTCTGTCTTAGGAGGGCTTTGATGTGCAATGCACTAATTAGGGTGAGGGCTTTTTTTAAAAATTGCTTTAATCCCTTCCCACTATAACTTGTATGGTTATCCTGTCTTGCAGATCTTCCAGAAATCCATTGTGCTCCTAACCTGTTTGGGCTGACAACACTGTGCCGATTAAAGATTGTGGCTATTTTTTTGTTTATAGCGCAAAAAATAAATAATGCATAGGTGATCAAACACCACCAAAAGAAAGCTCTATTGGGGGGGAAAAAAGGACGTCAACTTTGTTTGGGAGCCACGTCGCATGACCGTGCAATTGTCAGTTAAAGCGACGCAGTGTTGAATCGCAAAAAACGCTCTGGTCTTTTGCCAGGCAAATGGTCTGGGGCTTAAGTGGCTAACAGGCGGACCTTGCATTTGGTTACCAGATCCACTTTAATTGACAGTTTTGAGGCACCAGAATAGGTTTTAAGAGATGAAGAGCTCCTGACAATTCACTGAGCAATATAATAAGTTGTACATTATATACAAATAGTCAAGCAATGAGAATAAAATCAGACTGGTTATAAGTTTTAAAAAAACTGCAATTCCAGAATTTTTCTGTATGTACTAGTAATGGCTAATAATAACCTTTAAAAGCGGTCATTTTCTTGGTTGGAAACCTCTCCTGAGATAACACTCAGTGAAAAAACAGATCGTCCTGTGTTCAGCTGAAATGTTTCCTCTAGCTCATCATTTCTGTAAATTCTCTGTCTGTGTAAGGGGAGATTTCTGGTAATAAGTCCACCCACACAGGTCCCCTATACAAAAAGGAAAGTGGATTACTTAGGCTTTCAGTGACAAATATTCAGTGCGTGCAATGACTCACAAGTTATTTGTCGTGTGCATTCCCCAAAGCACTTCTTTCAGCCTGTAGTAAGGCACACGTGCATCCTTTACATTCATCAATGTACAAGATATGTCTTTATCATGAAACTCACCTGCTCTCTGATGACTGTGAGGGCTGGAAACAAAGCAAAACACTGCAAAAATATGGGGAATTTCCTTAAACAAGCACCAAATTTAGCACAGATACACCTATCTGTTTTTTATGTCCTTTTAAAGAGTTCATACACGTCTGAATTATGCAATCTCTGTACATTTTTATTTTAAGAACGCCATATATTCAAATCTAAGAGGATCTAAGCAGCTTCACCAAAAAAACTTTTTTTGTTTTGTTCTTTTGTTTTTTATTCCTGGAAGCTTAAGGAAGCAGGGCATCCTGGGATTGCATTTACATACTGAAAGATTTCCGAAGCGGTGGAAAGAGGAGCGTATAACCCATGATCTGATGGATATGGACTGAATAGTTCTGAAGGATAAACTGCAACTGGAGGTATTGGAAGAAAAAATGTATTGGCGTTTTTAAAGAATGGAGAGATTCAAAGACAGTGTAGAATTTGATAAATGGAATCAAGAATCCACAGGCTGCCTTCCATAGCGTCTATGTGTCCCATACAGCCTTGCAATAATGTATATGTGGAACTGATAGGACATCCAAGGGGACCCTCCCTTTATCTATGTACCTACGGCAGTTTAAAAATATAGATATACTGTACTCCTCAACTTTCACATACTCCTACTCCTTTTTTATCCACAACAAATGCCCATTCGTATTTCTGATGTCCCATCTCATCTTCCTCATCCATAAGGTCCTCATCATCTACTTGACCCTCTTCCAAAAGCATCTCCTAAATGCTCAAAGTAAACGCATCATCTTGTTCATCACACTCATTTGTATGGAGAGATTTTTTCTTTCTACGAAACAAACTCTATGTATGAAGAGAATAAAAGTTTTTAAAAATTTGAATTCATCAACTCCAAATACCCGTTCAAAACCTACACCTCTCCATACGAGGGAGTAATGTTCTCTCCTGTTAACCTCTATTTCTTTTCGCCCTCTTGCTGTATGTTTCTCTTTAGGGCACTCCTCATTTCATTCTCTGTTTTCCTTAAAGCGGAGGTTCACACATATATTAAAGCTTATAGCAATCCCTTCATGCCATTGTACTGATGTCAAAGTGAAAAAAACATTTTTTTGGGCTGTTTATTTACCTTGTTAACAATCTTTATATTGTAACTTCCTGTATTGGAGCCCCGCGGGAGTAGGGGTGTATCCCCGGTGGCGCACTGTATTCTGGGAGGGCGGCGCACTGTATTCTGGGAGGGTGGCGCACTGTCTCCTGGGAGCTAAGTTTCAACATTCCCAGGAGTCAGTGCGGATCGCCACTGCAAAATCTCTGTGTTTGTTTTGTATTGCTTGTGTTGCCATCACAATGGGGCGGGAACTTCCAACGCCGACGCCCGTTGTGATGCCAACCTCAGTGTTAACGGCGCTCTGCGCCGTTAACACGGAGCATGCGTGGGAACGAGCGGTGAATGCTGGTAGCTCCGCATCCAGGATGTAAATGTTTGTGGGCTTCACATGCCCACAAGCAAGATGGAATGGGCCGTGCTCAATTTTTAAAACTTTTAAAAAATCTTTTTCATTTGAAAATGGACATAGCTCACCGAACAAGTGAGTGTAACATTGTGAATATGTCTTTGTCTGTATGGTTAGAAAAAAAAAGATTGGTCGGCGGACCTCCGCTTTAATTCTCTGCCCTGTCCTTTTTTTTGCTCCACTATCGCTTTGATCAGTTTCAACACCGGTAAAATCACTTTGTCACGTACCTTGGTTGGAGACCGATTTGACAAGAGGGCTTCTCTTGCGGCACTGGTCCGCGCACCCCTGAACGGGGTGACAGAAATAATAAGCTCAAAGAAGCACGTGTGCCAGTAGCTGGGTAGCAGGCACAGGCGTGTGCAGCCTATTGCATTAGGGTGTGCACCTGAAAGCTCAAGCACACATACGTGTGTATATGTATGTATGTATGTGTGTATGTATGTATATATATATATATATATATATATATATATATATATATATATATATATAGATATACAGTGGGGGCGGAAAGTATTCAGATCCCCTTAAATTTTTCACTCTTTGTTATATTGCAGCCATTTGCTAAAATCATTTAAGTTCATTTGTTTTCCTCATTAATGTACACACAGCACCCCATATTGACAGAAAAACACAGAATTGTTGACATTTTTGCAGATTTATTAAAAAAGAGAAACTGAAATATCACATGGTCCTAAGTATTCAGACCCTTTGCTGTGACACTCATATATTTAACTCAGGTGCTGTCCATTTCTTCTGATTATCCTTGAGATGGTTCTACACCTTAATTTGAGTCCAGCTGTGTTTGATTATACTGATTGGACTTGATTAGGAAAGCCACAGACCTGTCTCTATAAGACCTTACAGCTCACATTGCATGTCAGAGCAAATAAGAATCATGAGGCCTGAAGAGCTCAGAGACAGAATTGTGGCAAGGCACAGATCTGGCCAAGGTTACAAAAAAATTTCTGCTGCACTTAAGGTTCCTAAGAGCACAGTGGCCTCCATAATCCTTAAATGGAACCCTTCCTAGAGCTGGCCGTCCCGCCAAACTGAGCTATCGGGGGAGAAGAGCCTTGGTGAGAGAGGTAAAGAAGAACCCAAAGATCACTGTGGTTGAGCTCCAGAGATGCAGTCGGGAGATGGGAGAAAGTTGTAGAAAGTCAACCATCACTGCAGCCCTCCACCAGTCAGGGCTTTATGGCAGAGTGGCCCGATGGAAGCCTCTCCTCAGTGCAAGACACATGAAAGCCCGCATGGAGTTTACTAAAAAAAACACCTGAAGGACTCCAAGATGGTGAGAAATAAGATTCTCTGGTCTGATGAGACCAAAATAGAACTTTTTGGCCTTAATTCTAAGCGGTATGTGTGGAGAAAACCAGGCACTGCTCATCACCTGTAGTGTTTTTCAGCTGCAGGGACAGGACGACTGGTTGCAATCGAAGGAAAGATGAATGCGGCCAAGTACAGGGATATCCTGGACGAAAACCTTCTCCAGAGTGCTCAAGACCTCAGACTGGGCTGAAGGTTTACCTTCCAACAAGACAATGACCCTAAGCACACAGCTAAAATAAAGAAGGAGTGGCTTCACAACAACTCTGTGACTGTTCTTGAATGGCCCAGCTAGAGCCCTGACTTAAACCCAATTGAGCATCTCTGGAGAGACCTAAAAATGGCTGTCCACCAACGTTTACCATCCAACCTGACAGAACTGGAGAGGATCTGCAGGGGGAATGGCAGAGGATCCCCAAATCCAGGTGTGAAAAACTTGTTGCATCTTTCCCAAAAAGACTCATGGCTGTATTAGATCAAATGGGTGCTTCTACTAAATACTGAGCAAATGGTCTGAATACTTAGGACCATGTGATATTTCAGTTTTTCTTTTTAAATAAATCTGCAAAAATGTCAACAATTCTGTGTTTTTCTGTCAATATGGGGTGCTGTGTGTACATTAATGAGGGAAAAAATGAACTTAAATGATTTTAGCAAATGGCTGCAATATAACAAAGAGTGAAAAATTTAAGGGGGTCTGAATACTTTCCGTCCCCACTGTATATATTGTCAAAAGTATTGGTACTCCTGCCGTTACATGCACATGAACTTTAATGCCATCTCAGTCTTAGTCCAAAGGGTTCAATATTGAGTTGGCCCACCCTTTACAGCTATAAAAGCTTCAACTCTTCTGGGAAGGCTGTCCACAAGGTTTAGGAGTGTGTCTATGGGAATGTTTGACCATTCTTCCAGAAGGGCATTTGTGAGGTCAGGTACTGATGTTGGACAAGAAGGCCTGGCTCGCAGTCTCCACTCAAATTCACCCCAAAGGTGTTCTATCGGGTTGAGGTCAGGACTCTGTGTCCTGTGGTCAGTCAAGTTCCTCCACCCCAAACTTGCTCATCCATGTCTTTATGGACCTTGCTTTGTGCACTGGTCCAAATAATTTGGTGGAGGGGGGTTTATGGTGTGGGGTTGGTTTTCAGGGGTTGGGCTTGGCCCCTTAGTTCCAGTGAAGGGAACTCTTAAGGCGTCAGCATAACAAGACATTTTGGATAATTTCTTGCTCCCAACTTTGTGGGAACAGTTTGGGGATGGCCCCTTCCTGTTCCAACATGACTGCGCACCAGTGCACAAACCAAGGTCCATAAGACATGTACTTAGCAGGGGTGTGGGAAATTAACTTAAAGTGCAATAATTCACATTATAACCGTAACTAAAACATATACAATTAAGTGTAACACTCTAAAAAATAAAAATCCCAAAGTGCTATAATGGTGTGAACCTCCCAACTAAAAAGTTGTTGCACTTGAAGGTAATTTGTATTGCAATTATCTGTAGAGGGGTTTCCACCATCCCTGCTAAGGCAGTACTGATAGGCTGCACTGATTGGCAGTGTTGATGGGCACAAATTGGTAGCACTGATGTGCACTTATAGGCAGCACTGATAGGTGGCACCGATGGGCAGCACTGATGGGCACTGAGTGTCAGCACTGGCACTGATAGGCGGCACTGATGGGCACTGATATGCATCACTGATGGGCTCTGATTGGTAGCACTTTTGGGCACTGATAGGCTCTGATTCGCAATACTGAGTGACACTGATTGGCACTGATATGCAGGACTGATTGGAAGCACTGATGGGCACTGATAGGCTGCACTGATGGGCACTGATAGGTGGCACTGATAGGCAGCACTGATGGGAACCAATTTGTTAGCACTGATTAGCACTGATAGGCAGCACTGATGGGCACTGATATGCAGCACTGATGAGCACTGATTGGCAGCACTGATGGGCAGCACTTATGGGCACTGATAGGCAGCACTGATGTGCACTGATATGCAGCACTGATTGACAGCATTGGTTGGCACTGATTTACAGCATTGGTTGGCACTGATGGACAGCATTGACTGGAACTGGTTGGCACTGATAGGCAGCATTTGTTGGTACTGATAAGCAGCACTGGCACTGATAGGCAGCATTGGTTGGCACTGATTGGCACTGATAGGCAGCACTGACTGGCACTGATAAGCAGCACTGGCACTGATAGGCAGCATTGGTTTGCACTGATTGGCAGCTTTGGGCGACACAGATAGGGGAGAGGGGAGTGTCACATTCAGGAGATCGTGAGAATTGCCAGAGCTGTTCAGTGTATGAAACTGTCAGATAATGACACTACATGCAGGGAGAGAGACCAGCTGTTAAAACTCAGCGGTGATGTCGGTGGTGGGCGGGACTGAACAGTTACCAAACACCAGCCAATAGGATGGGTCTGGGCGGGCCGCTACATTTCTCTGGCTCCTCCCCCTCTCTGAAGTAGCCCACTCTTTGGCTGGTGTTGGCGCTTGGTCCCGCCCACCCCCGTCATCGCGGCTGAGTTGTGATGACTTACAACTTAGCCGCGATGTCGGGGGTGGGCGGTAACAAGTGCGAATATTTGAGCTGCTTCAGAGAGGGGGTGGGGCCACATAAATGTAGCGGCCTGCCCAGACCTCATCCCATTGGCTGGTGTTTTATGGCCATTCGGTCCCGCCCATCCCCGACATCACCACTGACTTTTGACAGCTGATGTCTCTCCCTGTATGCAGTGTCATTATCTGACAGTTTCATACACTGAACAGCTCTGGCAATTCTCACGATCCAGTTTTACAGGCAGCGCAGGCCACACACTCTCTTGAATGCAGCATTTTGGGGAAAATCTCTGGAGACAGCACGGGGTGATTAGGGTGTGGCCAGGCACACCCGGCACACCCCGTGTGCACGCCTATGGTAGCAGGCGATTGCCACGGATAGAGACGTAGTCAAGATGAGCCAGGGTGAACACGGTGAGGCAGCAGCGTGGATAGGAAGCAGGCAGGGCAAGGTCCAGTAGCAGGCCAAGGTCAGTAGCAAAGGAGCAGACAGAGTGAGGTCCAGTAGCAGGCCAGGTCAGTGCCAGAGAAGCAGGCAGAGCAAGGTCCAAGAGCAGGCTTAGGTCAGTACAAGGGAAGCAGCCAGAGCATAGTTAGAGGCAAACCGAGGTCAGTATCAAGAATCCACAGAGCAAGGTCAGGTACGAGCCGGGTCAGTGACAGAGGATTCGTTAGCAAAAGCAGGAACATGGGTTACGGGAAAGCTGAAGAACATGCAGCAATTAGCATACACCGGGATTTTCTTTCAATAGGCAGCTAAGTGCCAGTGTTTGTCAGTACACAGTGGATATTAGCCTGAGATCGTCTGTGTGCTGTTACATGTGCACGAGCCTTAGCTGCATGGAAAAGAGCAGTAGCTGCGCTAGAATAAGCGTTAGCTATGTGAAAAGCATTAGCTGTATTCGTTTCCTGACACACTTGCGCATTCCCCTTATTCCCTTCTCTTTCAACATCTACTACCATTCCCTGTCAAATCAAAAGGTTTTGTTCCTTTCTCACTTTTTCTTTGTTTTGCAATTTTTCTAACTTCTCCCTTAAGAGTTTATTCCATTTATCAAATTCTACACTGACTTTGAATCTCTCCATTCTTTAACCACTTTACCATAGCCCATAGCCGAATGAAAGCTACAAGGCGGATCAATAACTCTGGGAGGGCGTACTATGACGTCCTCCCAGAATCGCGCTCCCGTTCACCCCCTGGGGCGCGCACACGGGAGTATCCGTGACCGCTGGGTTGAGAGGACCCGGCGCATCACGGATCACGGTAAATGGCCTCTGACAGTGGCCGTTTACCACGTGATCGCTCCGTCAAATGAGCGATCACATGTTAACAAACCGGCACCATGTCCGGTTCTTCTCTCCTCTCTGTACCGATCGGTACAGTGTAAGAGGAGAGGGGGAGAGATCGGTGGCAGCAGTGCTGTGGGCTGCATGTGTAGTGCCCACAGCACTGCTCTGTGACACAGAGCCACATCCCTCCCTGCATACTCTGCCATCCCTGCAAACTCTGCCATTCATCCATACTCTGCATACTCTGCCATCCCTGCATACTCTGCCATCCATCCATCCCTGAATACTCTGCCATCCCTGCATATTCTGCCATCCATCCATCCCTGCATACTCTGCCATCCATCCATCCCTGCATACTCTACCATCCATCCATCCCTGCATACTCTGCCATCCATTCATACTCTGCCATCCCTGCATACTCTGCCATCCCTCCATACACTGCATATTCTGCCATCCATCCATACCCTGCCATCCATCCATGCTCAGCCATCCTTCCATGCTCAGTCATCCATCCCATCCACCCCCAGCCATACTCAGCCATACCCAGCCATACTCGGTGATACCCAGCAATACTAAGCCATACCCGGCCATACTCGGTGATACCCAGCAATACTCAGCCATACCCAATGATACCCAGCCATACTCGGTGATACCCAGCCATACTCGGCCGTACTCAGTGATACCCAGCCATACTCGGCCATACTCAGTGATACCCAGCAATACTCAGCCATACCCAGCCATACTCGCTGATACCCAGCCGTACCCGGCCATACTCAGCCGTACCCAGCCATACTCAGCCGTACCCAGCCATACTCAGCCGTACCCAGCCATACTTAGCCGTAGGGATGAGCTTTCTGTTCGTGTCGAACATGAGTTGAATCGAATATTGGCTGTTCGCCCGTTCGTCGAAAACTGAACATTATGGGGAGTTTGCGCCAAATTCGAGCGACGTGTAATGGCCCATAATGCACTGCGGAAGCACAGTGCATTGCTGTATGATGATTGGCCAGAGCATGCACCATGATCTGCATGCTTTGGCCAATCACAGCACCCTCAGCTAAGAGAGCCATAATTGGCCAAAGGCAGGGTGCCTTTCGCCAATCATGGCTCAGGGGACTAAGTCCATGCCCCACACTATATAAGGCCGCCTGCACGTCCGCCTCGTGTGTTGTTGGTGTGGACGGAGAGAGAGTGTCATTTAGATTGAGCAGGCAGGCAGATTATTCAGTTAGCTGCAGTGTATTTAATATATATATATATATATATATATATATATATATATATATTATACACACAGACAGTCTTGTATACTATATATATATATATATATATATTATACACACAGACAGTCTTGTATACTGTATATATATATATATATATATATATATATATATATATATGTATATATATATCCACTGTATCCAACTGATGCACCCAGTTAAAATTGTACCTTCGTTCTAACGGTCGGCGCTTCCGCGACTCCTTCCGCCTCTCACAGATCGTACGTACAATGCACGCATGTTACGCTTTATATACACTGTGCATGCGTGAAACTCCGCCCGCCCCTGACATTCTTTCTAGTGTATTCCCTGCCCCTTGTCTTTTCACGCAGTGGGGAGAGCACATGGCGGAGAGACAGCAGGTGCATGCAGACAGCAGCAGCAATGACGAAAGCCCGGAGCCACGAACGTCCCGATCCCGGAGGAGATTGAAGGCCTCAAATATGTCCTTTGTAGAGATGGTGGACATCTTGAAGAGGGCCGACTATGATGGGAAGTATGGACCTTACCTAAATCCAAATGTGAGAAAGGCCAAAATCATGACTAACGTTGTGAAAAGTCTGCACAGGAATTTTGGGGTGCGACGATCCAAGGATCAATTGAGGAAACGCTGGTCAGACCTGAAATTGAGGGAGCAGGATCAGTACAGAAAGATCAAGAGAGTGCTTAAAAAAAGTAAGTAGTTGTCGTGTGTTCCTATTTTACTTGCATGCTGCTCCATTTGTGTTTCTTTACTGTTGTACCGTTTAAAATGGCAACTTTCATGTTCATGGGCACAGTAATCGGTCGTAGGAAACATTGTTTGTTCGCCCACTTATAAGATGTTTTTGGCAGATACAGGCTAACTACATTTCTTCAGGCCTATTTGTATTAAAATAAGTTTGTTGTCTAGATGGGTTTGTAACTAGAATGAAATGGAAACTTGATTCAGTGTAAGGAGAGGACACTCAGCAGCTGTTTACACATCTGGACTCAGGAGCACAAGTGTGGGACACCAGAACAACCTTTTTTAGGGTGTCCCACACAGGTGCTCCAGTGGATACTAGGGGTGTTTCCGTGTGTGAAAATTGACCAAAAAAGGTAAGCATTCCAGCTTTAGAAAGGAAATATAAATTTCTTCAGCTTGGAAGTCTGCCAAAACAGACAACTGGATGACACTTCCAAGCAATGTTTCATATTCCTATTTCTGCCATCAAATATCTGTGTGCTAAGTATACCTTTTTTTTATTCACATAGGGGAGAAAAGACTCAGGACATCAGAGGACACCAGGGACCCCCCACCTCAGAAAGAAGGGGAAATCCCCACACCACAACCAGAGGATGTGGAGGAAGGAGACGTTTATGTAGTGGGTGAAATTGTCACCACAACAGGTGAGTGTCTGAGACCAAAGCTTCAGGTAATAGATGTATGCCTGCATATTTATAATACATGGTGTGTTTTTTTTATTTAAGGTGATGTGGATGTTGTGGAAGAAGAAACTTATTTCACCAGTGAAAGTGCCCAGTTCCGCATCGGGGAGATAATGGGGTGCAATCGTGATTTAGAAAATATAAAGGAAAACATCAGTGATGTTCAACAAAAAATAAAGAACATCATTGATATTTTAGGCAGTATATAAAACACACAAAAATTGTACAGTTTTATTGTGTATTGTGTAAGTTTTAAAGTATTTTAAAAGCCACATTTTGAAGATGCATACGGTGTGTCAACATGTGCTATCTGCCATCACGGGATATCAATGTACACGTTTTGTGGGTGCAACCCCTTCCTCGCAACTCAAGTAGGTGAGAGGAAGGGGTTGCACCTCCAAAACATGTCCATTGATCCCCCATGATGGGAGTTAGCACATGTTGACATTAGGCATGGGATCAGGAGGGAAATCCCCAGTTTGAATCACAATTTGTGTGCATCTTCAAAATTTGGCTTTTACAGGGGTGACATCATCCCATCTGATGAAGACAAGATCAACACAGTTTGGACATACTAATGTCCGATATTGCCTTCACTTTGTCAAAGTTGAACTTTGTAAGTTCCTGAGTTGTGTAAGTTATGGTTTGAAACATGCCTGTTTAACCAAAAAAAGGATATTTCTAATATGAAAAAAATATGTTATACACCAAAGATGTTGGTTTGTTCAAAAACCCTTTTCTAACGCACATGTGAATGTGCTTTGAGTATGTTTTGTTTTCTACTCTATGTTTTCTACTCAACAATGTGTGGCTTTTTCTTTCAATGCTCAATAGCAATTTTAGTAGTAAGTTGGTTTTTATAGTGACAATGGGGGTTAGTTACTAAAGGCAAATCCACTTTGCACTACAAGTGTAGTTTCAAGTGCACTTTTGCAGTGCACTTGTAGTGCAAAGTGGATTTGCCTTTATTAAATAACTCCCACAGTGCTTTATAATTTGCCACAATCAGACCATTTTCGTGACTCTGCAAAATTCATTCATAGTGCTGAAAATGATGTATATTTTTAACAGTAATGCATTACATACATTAACAACAAAAACAAGGTGTGTGTGTAGCAGACCCACAACAAAATAATAGTTCGCTAAAGAAGAGATTGTCACCTCGTGTATTAAATAAATCACGTTTGCACTTTTGAAGAAAGTGTCAAAAAATAAAAGCCCACTGGAGAACCGAGGAGACAGTTAAAAGAAACACAAGCAGTAAAACAAAGGAAATATTATTTCAGTTTAAATAAAAAAAATAATTTTCAAAAAGTTTATTGAACATTTTCTGGCATATCAATGGCCCCCCTACTCACAAAGTACTCCATATATTTTATACTTACCTCGCGTGCGCTTTGGGGGGGCAAGCACTGAAAACCAGATACGAACCCACAAGCACAAACTGAAGAGCAGTAAAGATCGGAAAAGCACGAGGCTGAAAAGCGCTAATCATCTCTCACCAAACTTCTACTAACACAAGATTAGAAGAAGGAGCCCAAAGGGTGGCGCACTTGGTAGTGAACTTCTAGTGCCGTCGTACGTGTTGTATGTCACCGCGTTCTTGACATTCGGAATTTCCGATTTGTGTGACCGTGTGTATGCAAGACAAGTTTGAGCCAACATCCTTCGGAAAAAAAACATGGATTTTATTTTCGGAATGTCCGATCGTGTGTACGGGGCATTAGAGTTCCCCCGCTCTGGATGAAGGAGAAACAGAAACACCAATGGACAGCAGCATTGTCAGTCTGGGGGGGTAGGGAGTGCAAACTCCAGCTACCACTTTAAAGCAGTTACAGCAAACAGTTGTGCTCCTTTGTGGATCAAGGTTTCACCTTTGGTAAAGGTTTTGGCAAAGTGCCCATTTGAGCACAAATATACAAAAGAACCATTTTATCAGTCCTAATATGATAAATACTAAATAGCATTTATTGATGAAGAATTATCATAAACTATGGTGTAACCACAGTTCAGACTAGCATTCTTCCAGCTAAAATACTGTTGTGTGAAAAAGTATTTGTCCCCTTCCTGATTTTTAATTTTTTTGCATATTTCTCACACTTAAATGATTCAGATTATCAAACAAATTTTAATTTTACACAAATATAACCCGAGTAAATCCAAGATGCAGTTTTTAAATTATTATTTCATTTATTAAGGGAAAAAAGCTGTTCAAACCTGTTCAAACCTGCCTGGCCCTGTTTGAAAAAGTAATTGCTTGCTGAATCATGAATGAACTGTGAATAACCACAATTTTTTTGGAAAGCTGAGTTAAATTTCACTTGCCACACCCAGGCCTGATTACTGCCAGACCTGTTGAATCAAGAAATCACATAAATGGAAGCTGTCTGACAAAGTGAAGCATGCTAACAGATCACAAAAAGGCACACATCATGCCACAATCTAAAAAAATTCAAGAACAGATTAGAAACAAAGTAATGTACATGTATCGGTCTAGGAAGGGTTTCAAAGCCATTTCCAAGGCTTTGGAACTCCAGTGAACCATGGGGAGAGCCATTATCCAAAAATGGAGATAACTTGGAATAGTGGTAAACCTTCCCAGGAGTGGCCAGCCTACAAAAATTACTCCAAGAGCATGACAACGACTCATCCAGGAGGTCATAAAAGAACCCAGAACAACATCTAATGAACTGCAGGCCTCACTTGCCTCAGGTAAGATCAGTGTTCATGATTCAACAATAAGAAAGACTGAGCAAAAATGGAATCCATGGGAGAGTTCCAAGGCCAAAGCCACCGCTGACCAAAAAGAACACAAAGGCTCATCTAACATTTACCAAAAAACATCTTGATTATCCAAAAGATTTTTAGGCAAATATTCTGTGGACTGATGAGAGAAAAAATTAACTTTTTGGAAGGTGTGCATCCCGTTACATCTGGCATAAAACTTATACAGCATTTCATAACAAGAACATCATACCAAGAGTCAGACATGGTGGTGGTAGCGTGATGGTCTGGGGCTGCTGGACAACTTACCATAATTGATGGAACCATGAATTCTGAGCTCTACCAGAAAATCCTAAAGGAGAATGTTCGGCCATCACTTTGTGACCTCAAGCTCAAGTGCACTTGGGCAGGACAATGATCCGAAACACAACAGCAAGTCCACCTCCAAATGGTTCAAACAAAGCAAAATTTTGGTTTTGGAGTGGCCTAGTCAAAGCCCGGACTTAAATCCAATTGAGATGCTGTATCATGACCTTACACAGGCCGTTCATGCTGGAAAACCCTCCAATGTGGCTGAATTAAAACAATTCTGCAAAGAAGAGTGGGCCAAAATTACTCCACAGCAATGTGAAAGACTTATTGCCAGTACGGTAATTGCAAACGCTTGATTGCAGTTGTTGCTGCCAAGGGTGGCACAACCAGTTATTAGGTTTAGGGGACAATTACTTTTCACATAAAGCCAGGCAGGTTTGGACAGCTTTTTTGCCTCAATAAATGAAACCATCATTTAAAAACTGCATTTTATATTTACTCGGGTTATCTATGTGTAATAATAAAGTTTTCTTGATGATCTGAATCATTTAAGTGTGACAAATATGCAAAAAAAAAAAATCAGAAAGGGGCAAATACTTTTTCACACAACTGTATGTAATACATTGCACTTCATAGACATGACGATGTTCTCAAGCTCCCCCTGGTGATTAGGTAAGGGATGCACCAACAAAATATAAATAAGATATAAACAATGATTCCTAAGCAAGAAAATGACAAGCAGAACTCCAGGCAAAAATCCCTATCTGTTCATCGAATCATCATTATGCATAGAAATGTCCTATCTTTTTTTTGTCTTTTAGAATGTTTTAAAGAAAAAGAATCCCCAAATATCCCAAGGCAATCTACCCCTTCTCACAAAACTTTAACATAACATTCATACCTCAACTGTGACCTCACAAAATGTACCTTGTTTAAAATAAATAAAATATGCATATACAGTAGTTATATTTCAGCTGAGGAACTTTAAAAATCTAAATTCAATTTAAACATACACTATATTGTCAAAAGTTTTAGGACACCTGCCTTTACACGCACATAATCTTTAAAGGAGAAGTACAGCCAAAACTTGGTTGGCTGTACTTCTCCTGTGCAAAACTAATTGCACTCCTGTGACCCGTTTTCAGCAGAGAGTGGGCTGAAGTCCGCTCTCTGCTGACATCACAGAAATCGGTCCAGGCATCATCACGACAATGGAAGTCGGGATCCGCCAGGTGCCTGGACCGACACCCGGCTCAGCCCCTCAGCGAACCGCTGAGAGCCTGAGACGACTGCTCCGCCCCCTCCACAGCCCAACGCACCAGTGAGCGAGAAAGGGACAGAGCAGAGAGCTGCTGATTGACAGTCAGCAGCTCTCTGTTCGATGAGCTGTGAGAATCGAGCGATTGGCAGTGTTGGATCGCTTGGTTCTCAGTGCAGAGGTGCCAGGGGACCGATGCTGCATCCACCTAGATAAGTATGATACTGGAAAAAAAAAAACATACTTCTCTTTTAATGGCATCCCAGTCTTAGTCCGTAGGGTTCAATATTGGGTTGACCCACCCTATAACAGCTTCAACTCTTCTGGGAGGGCTGTCCACAAGGTTTAGGAGTGCGTCTGTGGTAATATTTGACCATTCTTCCAGAAGCACATTTGTGAGGTCAGGCACTGATGGACGAGAAGGCCTGGCTCACAGTCTCTGCTCTAATTCATCCCAAAAGGTGTTCCAATCGGTTTGAGCTCAGGACTCTGTGCATGCCAGTCAAGTTCCTCCATCCCAAACTCACTCAGGTCATGGACCTTGCTTTGTGCACTGGTCAAAGTCATTTGGTGGAGGGAGGATTATGGTGGGGGGTCGATTGTCAGGGGTTGGGCTGGGCCTCCTAGTTCCAGTGAAGGGACCCCTTAAGGCGTCGTCAGCATACCAAGACATTTTGGACAATTTCATGCTCCCAACTTAGTGGTAACAGTTTGGGGATGGCCCCTTCCAGCTCCAACATGACTGTGCACCAGTGCACAAAGCAAGGTCCATAAAGACATGGATGAGTGAGTTTGGGGTGGAGGAACTTCACTGGCCTGCACAGAGTCCTGGCCTCAACCTGACAGAACACCTTTGGGATGAATTAGAGCGGAGACTGCGAGCCAGGCCTTCTCGTCCAACATCAGTGCCTGACCTCAGAAATGTGCTTCTGGAAGAATGGTCAAACATTCTCATAGACACTCCTAAAAACCTTGTGGATAGCCTTCCCAGAAGAGTTGAAGCTGTTATAGCTGCAAAGGGTGGGCCAACTTAATATTGAACCCTATGGACTAAGACTTGGATGCCATTAAAGTTCATGTGCGTGTAAAGGCAGGCATCCCAATACTTTTTACAATATAGTGTATATACTGTAGTTCCTCTGTTTAGATTTTGCAGATTCCACTCCCTTCCTTTTATCCCTAGCTTGCTTAATGGACCATGAACTAGTACAATTAACTGTTCAATGAGCACGCAACTGACCCAGAAAGCTGTAATCTTGATTTTCAAAATAATTGTGTGATCTTTCTGGCTGTGCAATGAGGGAAAAAAACTGCTAAATCACAACTGGTCAAAAAATCAGTTGAAAGATAAACCAAGTCTATGTATTAAACTGCTTGTCTAGAGTTATTTCAGCAGTGACACTATATGCAAGCATGTTGAGTTCCGGTAAAACACTAATTATAACTATAGGTCAATAATTTATCCAAGTATTCTGTTTCCATTCATTGGGGGTCAGGCCAATGGCATCTAATAAACCAGTTTATATTCTTTCAAATCAAATTTTTGTGAGGCTCCTCTAAATTGTAATATTTTCCAGGTTTAGAGTAGTATTAGGACTCTGAATCCACTCATTCATAAATGTGGATGGAAAACATTGTAAAGTAAATTAAAAAGGGAGATTTTTTTTAATGTATAATAAACCCCTGAAAGCACTGAATTTGTTTGGGGAATACTCAAAGAGGTGGGCCTTGCCCACATCTGTTGCATTGCACGAGAATTTTGAGAGCACCATATGCCACGTGCAGAATAGAGTCGGGCATGCGAGCGTAGCGCTACTACCATAGGAGCTGCAGGAATAACTTGTCCAGGTCTTCCCAACTTCAGCCCCGCAGCCAGGCACACAACAGGCTCATTCACTATTTCTGCAAAGACCAGTCTAGGAGATGTTTTTATTTTTGGAGAATTCGGATAGGGATGAGGAAGGTGGTGGGATACTCCAAGAATAAGAACTATGTACACTAAGAACTTAATCTTCCTATAGCTTACATAGTAGTAGTAGAGCAAAGTCCCTTTAAGTAGCAAAGAAGCTCTTCAGAACACCAGCCGGTGTTCCCTTTAACAGACCCACAGCTGATGATAACTAGCCATCAGAGGGGTAGCTAGAGCACAAGGTCCCAAAGCCCAAGGACAGATGGATGCCGCCTTCCAAGCGATGTCCTCCAGTGATACTAGACAGCTCTGTGGCAGACAGCTCCCCTCAGTCAGCTTCTTCTAAGCAAAGGGTCTCTGCATTCTTCCCTCAGGTTGCCGCACCTGAGGCCTCCACATGGCAGCCTGTGCCTAAGAGGGCAGCGTGCCCCCTAAGGCTGGACTCCTCCACTCTGGGACGGGAGCTCTGTGTGCTCTAAGAATAAATACAGTCTTTCAGCCTGTCTTCAGAGCCTGCCTCTCTGGGATAGGCTGGGGCTGTATCAATATTCATGCTGCTATCTTCTTAGCTCCATACCTATCATCCAGAAACTTCTCAAGTTGCCTGGATACAGAGGGAGCTATTCAGCAGCAGCAGAGCACACAGATCAGGCCTGACTAAGCGATTGCAGCTCACCGAGTACAGCAAGCCAAACTATGCTTTTACCTCAACCCAAAAAAAAAAAAAAAAAATATCACAGCCACACTGACTACAGTGTGGCAACTAAATTTACCTGTCAAAAACGCCACTTATCGAACTATTCTAGCACCTACCTAGGAGGCCGCTACACAAGTATGAAGAGAATTATTAGACTAAAGTTGGCCATAGATGGATAGAATTTCAAATGAAAAATCTGAGGAAAAGAATATTCTAAGTTTCTTCATTTTTTTTTAATCATTAGTGGGTCAAATTAAAGTGATTATAAAAAGGTTGTCATTAAAAATATGTATACTTACCTGCTCTGTATATTAGTTTTGCACAGAGCAGCCCTGATCCTCTTTTTGGGTCCCCCGCCAGTGCTCCTGGCTCCTTTCCCCTGCCGAGTGCCCCCAATAGCAAGCACCAAGCCCAATGAGCGGCTCTCTACCATGTGATCAGCTGTGTCCACCCACAGCTGATCACGATGTAAACACAAGCTGGTTATGGGCACTCCTTTCCTCATGCTGACAGTGTGAGGAGAGGAGGGCCGATAACCGGCTTGTGTATAAGGGACATCTACACTGATAAAATGGGGCAGTGATTATCAGTGTCCTGATCATCAGTGTAGTCCCAACAGTGCCCACCAGTGCTGCCAATCAGTGCTTCCCATCATGAAAGCTGAAATTTGGCCTGGGCAGGGCAGAAAGGGGGTAAACGTGCTCAAAAGGCAAGTGGTTAAAATCCATACCAAACCCAAAGGGCCTGCTATGTATTAAGGGGAGGGGTGGGGTCTCCACATAATTTAACTTTTACCGACAGGCTCATATATTGACATTCTGCCCTCACCCGGAAATCCCCTGGCTGACAGCAGAGATGAGTCACTGGTTGTTAGGACATTGGCAGGTGCCAGCTGCTTAACCGCTTGCCGACCAGTGCACGAAGATATACGTTGGCACAATGGCACGGCTGCGCAAATGGGTGTACAGGTACGTCCCCTTTAAGAAGTGGCATTGTGGGCGTGCGCCCGCCGCATGGTCCGTGACCGTGCCCCTGGGACCCAATGTCCGCCGGTGTCCTGCGATCGTGTCACAGAGCGGCAGAACGGGGAGATGCCTATGTAAACAAGGCATTTCCCCGTTCTGCCTAGTGACAAGACAGAGATCTACTGCTACCTGTCATCGGGAGCAGTGATCGCTGTCATGTCCTAGGACACACTTAACCCCTTGATCGTCCTAGTGTTTAACCCCTTCCCCGCCAGTGTCATTTATACAGTAATCAGTGCATATTTTTAGCACTGATTGCTGGATAAATGACAAGGGTCCCGATATATTGTCAAAAGTGTCCGCCATAATGTCGCAGTCATGATTAAAAAAAAAAAAAAAAAAACCCCCACGCAGATTGCCGCCATTACTAATAAAAAAAAAAAACAAAAAAAACAACACACATAAAAATGCCATAAATCTATCCTCTATTTTGTAGACGCTATACTTTTGCGCAAACCAATCAATATATGCCTATTGCGATTTTTTTTTTTACCCAAAATATGTAGAATACTCATCAGCCTAAACTGAGGAAAAAATTAGTTTTTTTATATTTTTTGGGGGGATATTTATTATAGCAAAAAGTAAAAAATATTGCTTTTTTTTCAAAATTGTCGCTCTTTGTTTATAGCGCAAAAAATAAAATAAACGCAGAGGTGATCAAATACCACCAAAAGAAAGCTCTATATGTGGAGGGAAAAAAAAAAAAAAAGGAAGTCAATTTTGTTTGGGTGCAACGTCGCCCGACCGCGCAATTGTCAGTTAAAGCAACGCAGTGCCTAATCGCAAAAAGTGCTCTGGTCAGGAAGAGGGTAAATTCTTCCGGGGCTGAAGTAGTTAACAACCAATGACTCATCCATGCTGGCTGATAGCAGAGATGAGTCAAAAAGTAGTAAAAAAGAATAAATAATAATAATAATAATAATAATAGGCATCAAAACGCAACCAAGTCGCACTACATAAATCACTCTGAAAACTGGATCCATTTGCAGCTGCCCTATTGTGAACCTGGCCTTAAAAGCAAATCTAAATCCAGAGACATGGATGAATTTGTTTTTTTAATCAGGATTTTTTCCCCTCTATTTGTACATGGTGATTCTACCAATAACACACTTCCTGTCCTGGAGTAACAAGGCTCACTCACTTCACTGTATGCAAATAAGTAACAATGTTGTTACCCTACTGATTTAGACTAATAAAATACCCCCCGTGCTATTACATACATTGTTTTGTAGTTCACAGAAGATAGCTGGGAAAGCTGATAATACAATTAATGCAGCGCAGCCACCAGAAAAAGTACTTGTAAACTGCAATACACTATATTAAATTTTCCTTGTTTAGATATACTTAAAGGCAAGACTTCTTGCATTCCGGGCATTCATCCCTGGGCACATACTGCCCTAAATGTTAGTAGCACTTGGTGCACCATCCAGCCATAGAGGCCGTCGGCCCCTCTGAATTTACCAGGCAGCCGAAAGCAGGGCTGGATGGTGCAATTCTGCCTTCCGCCACATGTAAATGCCAAAGCCTCACGAATCGGGGCTAAATACCCAGTGTGCATGGGGCTCAATAGTTTTTCCAATTAAAAACTATTTAGAAAGTACTTGAAATAGCGGTGTGTATGCTCCACATAAATGTCTAAATCAACTGCTGAGCGAGAAATAGACAGCAACTATAGGTCTCAAACATTGGGTTTTAAAATGCAACTCTTCATTCTGCCTTTAGATCAGGAGTGGCGCTGTATGGTTACTGAGTAAAGATGAACCCATACTGTATGTATGTATATATGACTTTCAATCCCAAGCCTTACTGACATGTGCGAGTGCCACCTAAGCAGCTCTTGGTCTCCACTACCTACTCATTGGCTGAGTTCATCAATAATTAAAAGTTGTAACGGACACAGTCATGGACATGAAACTGCCATAAAAATATCAGGAAGCTGAGGGATGCAGCCTTGCTTTGAGAATGATTCGAGTAATGAATACATACCACTATTATATGTAAAAAATAAAAATGCATTTCTAATTCAAATACTCCACAGCCAGCATATCTATAAAAATATTTTTATTAGAAAATATTTAATCAATATGCTACACTACACTTTAACACACACTTATCCAAGACAAAGCAAAATGGACTTTTTAGCCATTCATCCATTACAATTCAAAAACAGAAAAGAGAGAATCTCTATTATGCTCTATGGATACATACAGTACTGTATGTTAGATTTACTAACTGAATCTATGTATACGTAATGCAAGGTGTTAATGGTTCTCATTCATAAAAACAAACAGGAGCAAAATGTAAAAGGTTGCCCATAACTGCCAATCAAAAATGAAACTCATTTGGTTGCAATGGGCAACATATCTTCTGTTTCTTTCTTTGGATTTTTTTTTCTCCTTTCTTGAAATACTATTTTCAAAGTATAGCAAAACACAAAGCCTCATTCAATGTAGATTTCTTATCCATAAAGCCCATCTCCAGCGAAACATTTATTTATTTATTTTTTATAAAACAATCTAGCATTTCCCAACCGTATACAAAAAAAATGTTTGTCCTGAGTTAGGCTTCAAGTGTAGAAACTACGGGTAACGATCGGAATCCATCTTGTACTGGTTTGGCTTCACAAGCACTAATTATGATGGGTTAAAATAGAAAATTGCACCTGAAAGCGGAACGAAAGTCTGTTTCAAAAGCTGCAAGCAGGCAGGATGTTTATTGCTGAACAGGCATGCAATGTTTTTTCTGCAATAATATAAACCTACATGCCTGCTCATAATCTTCCTTAGAATGTACACGGTGCTGTGCAAACGCAGCCCAGTTTACATTCTACCATAGATCCTGTAAGCCAGGATGACTAAACTCCTTCGCACTCACTCGAGTGACGTCATCATGCACCAGCCAATGAAGATGGGTGCAGCCTGAAACATGCAAGGAGCCGGGCAGAAGATGCCGACACCAGCGAGGGACGTAAAACCGGTAACAGAGAGGCAAGTATTGCAGACTTTAGTCCCGCTTTAAGAATAAGAATTCTTTACTGAAAAAGCTGACAGTGCAGAACGTATGGCCATGATTTATATGGTGGCACATTTCAGAGCATAGGCGGCAGAAACTATACAAAGCATCGTCTGGATACCAGTCCTAAAATGATGTTATGACACAAGTTTCCTTTCCTTCTTCTGCTTTGTATGCACATAATGTAAGTTGTTGGCATGCTCCGTTTTGTACTAATAAAGGCTGGTTTTTCTCATGATCCTAAGAAATTCTTGTTCATTAATTTCTCCATCCCCATCACGGTCAGCTTCATCGATCATTTCCTAGAATACAACATTCAAATTAGTGTCAACACAACAAAAAACATACAGTGGTTAAAATTAATTGGTAGTCAAAACAATGACGGTCAATTTATATTCTGGAGACAAGAACTAATAAACATTAGGAAAAAAAACGCGCTAGAAAACATAACCACAGGAAACCAAGACTGTAGCTGCACAAACACCAATATCTGTGTAAAAGTAAAAATCAAAAGTCAAAATAAGTGCGCTTACAGCTTGGACGCAAAAATCAGTGACATTAATTGAATAAAAAATATAAATTATACGTGCATGATAGTGTAATCAAAATGAATATCATAAAAAAATTGTGCAACGATATACAAATACAAAACACATGTATAAACAATAAAAATATACCATATACTGAATGGATAATCACATCAAACTATTACTGCACAGAGTGAACTTCATTAGTGGTGAAAAACACAATAAAAATGGTGATGCGAGTCCATAAATTAAAAAGGCAAAAAAAAAAAAAAAAGCAAAAAGAGTTCCATAAATAAGTATCAGCTTCATGCAGATAGGGAGACACATACACGTTCCGTCCCGCCGTGACCCATATAGGTGAAGGGAAAGGAAAGGAGTATAAAGTTGTGACTCCAAAACAGTGCTCAAGATGGACCCTTACCACGAATGGTGGACCTCCCTTATAGCAAGGTCTTACGAGCAAGCAGATTTAGCCCTCTCTCTGCAGGGATAAATCAGCTCCCGGAACCCCTACAGGGGTAATGCACCTGTAGTATATTAGGATGGAACTCGCTGCTTGCTGCGGTGGGTGCCTTCCGTGTAACCAGCTCCCCAAACCCCTTACAGGGGTAGTATGCCTGCAGCAAGATGTAGATGGAACTCTCCGCTTGCCGCTTTCTGCAATGGATGCCTCCTGTATATCCTAATAGGTGGAGGTATTGCAATCCCTCGCGCATCAAAAGATAATAAAAAGAGCTTCCATAGCGTAATAAAGTAAAGCCACTTTATTTAAAAAACAACATGTATAAAACAAAATAATAAAAAAATATTAAAAAATATAAAAAATGTCCCAAAAACTTGTGTATTCCTACCCAGTAAATGGCTGAGCTAGGATACCAATAGTTCCTGACAGATAGACAAAATTTAAAAGTCCCTCCTTCAGAGCATAGAACGAGATGGGGGGTAGGACAGCCTGGTTGTCCTACCCCCCATCTCGTTCTATGCTCTGTAGGAGGGACTTTTAAATTTTGTCTGTCAGGAACTATTGGTATCCTAGCCAAGCCATTTACTGGGTAGGAATACACAAGTTTTGGGGACATTTTTTATATTTTTTTATTATTTTGTTTTATACATGTTTTTTAAATAAAGTGGCTTTACTTTATTACGCTATGGAAGCTCTTTTTATTATCTTTTGATGCACGAGGGATTGCAATACCTCCACCTATTAGGATATACAGGAGGCATCCATCGCAGAAAGCAGCAAGCGGAGAGTTCCATTTACATCTTACTGCAGGCGTACTAACCCTGTAAGGGGTTTGGGGAGCTGGTTACACCGAAGGCACCCACCGCAGCAAGCAGCGAGTTCCATCCTAATATACTACAGGCGCATTACCCCTGTAGGGGTTTCGGGAGCTGATTTATCTCTGCAGAGGGCTAAATCTGCTTGCTCGTAAGACCTTGCTATAAGGGAGGTCCACCATTCGTGGTAAGGGTTAATCTTTAGCACTGTTTTGGAGTCACAACTTTATACTCCTTTCCTTTCCCTTCACCCATATGGGTCACGGCGGCACGGAACATATATGTGTCTCCCTATCTGCATGAAGCTGATATTTATAAAACTCTTTTTGCCTTTTTAATTTATGGACTCACATCACCATTTTTATTGTGTTTTTCACCACTAATGAAGTTCACTCTGTCCAGTAATAGTTTGATGTGATTATCCTTTCAGTATATGGTATATTTTTATTGTTTATACATGTGTTTTGTATATCATTGCACAATTTTTTATGATATTCATTTTGATTACACTATCATGCACGTATAATTTATATTTTTTATTCAATTAATGTCACTAATTTTTGCGTACAAGCTGTAAGCGCACTTATTTTGACTTTTGATATTCTGGAGACCCCTGTAGATTCATCTTCAGAGCGGAACAGATCTCAAGGGTAGAGAGGTTTGGAGCAGATGTATCCAGTTAAACACAAAACACACACACACACACACACACACACACACACACACACAAATATAAAAAGTTAATTTCTATTATCCTGACCAGACCAGTTAAAGCGGAGCTCCACCCAAAAGGGGAAGCTCTGCTTATTTGCCTTCTCCCCCCCTCCGCTGTCCCATTTGGCACCTTTCAGGGGGAGGGGGGAGTACCTGGTTTTGACAGGTACCCCGCTCCCACTTTCGGCTGATCTCGCAGCGGCGAAGACAGCAGGAATTCCCCTTCTCTATCACCCACTGTGGAGCCATTTACAAAGCTCAGCGAGCTTTGCGAATGCGCAGTAGGGAACCAGCTGTGGAGCCGCAAGGCTTCACTGATGGTTTCCCTTAGTGGAGATGGAGGCGGCAGCCACCCCGAGAGCGGACTGAAAAATCATCTGGGGTGAAGACAGTATTTGTAGCTGCTGACTTTTAATTTTTTCTGAAGGAGCCTGGAGCTCCGCTTCAGATTGAAGCCTATTAGAGCCGCTGGCTCTAATCACGTGCTTCAAAAAAAAAAACAAAAAAACAAAAAACACACACCACAACAAAGCCAGGAACCCCTCATTGGAATCCACAGTCCTGCACCCTGATATGTAGATCAGGGTAAAGGATGCCTGGATGGGGGGGGGGGGGCGCCCGTGAACCCGCTATGGATGGGCTGCCACTGGTCTGTGGGACAATTTAACATTTATGGCTACCTCAGAGGCAATAACTGTGTTACTAACGTATAGCAAAGCAACAGGTTTGCTTAAATGCCACCTTCTTTTTGCTCTCCCATGGAAGAGGCAAAGGGCCTGGCATGTGCAGCACTGGGTACCTGAGCTGCCAATATGGAAAGTAGGAAAGAGTCATGTGCTCCCCATATTTGAAGCACTGGGTATTTTTCTTCGCTCCAGGAGAATGGAAGCGGAGACCGTCTGCACCCTGCCAGAAGTCCTGCCTCCCCGGATGTGACGTCACCCGCAACTGGGTCCCAGAGTGAGTGGAAGGCTGGAGCCCGGTGAGGCACAAACCAAGCTCGGTCCCTGCAGTTCCACACTCCCTAATCAAATCTGCAGACTTCCAGACAGCCAATACTCTCGTCAAGCTGGAAGAGGGCTCCGGAACACCTCCACCCACCCATCAAGGGAGGTGCTGGGTTGGTCGCCAAAAAGGGGAAAACTAAAAAAAAAAAAAAAAAAAAAAAAAGAGAAGGGGCATGGCACCAATACCCCTACACCTGAGAACACAGCGCCAACATGGTTCCCATCAGGATCTTGCCTTATAAGATCTAAGCTGCGGTGTTTCTGGAAGAGTGGGTGGAGCTACACTCTCCAGGTGCTGTCCTCAAAGACAATTGAGGAAAGTATGTACAAAGAGTAGGCAGGCATTCAGGTGACCCTGCTGCTTTTCATGGACAAAGAACCAGCTCACTCTAAAATTAACATCTTTTGGTTAAGCACCCAATAGGGAGATAGTATGCGACCAGTCTAAACTACGTGGCATGTTCAACAATGCCAGGAGTCTGTCGGACAAGATGGGAGAACTAGAGCTACTGTTGTACAAGGAGGATTTAGATTTTTTAGAAATTAGAGACTTGGTTCGACAACTCTCATGATTGGCTGGCAACCATTCAAGGGTATTCCCTATATCGCAGGGATAGAGAGGGTAAAAAAGGGGGAGGGGTATGCCTGTATATCAAAAATAATGTACAAGTGAATGTGAGAGATGACATCACTAAGGGAGCAAGGGAAGAGGTGGAATCCTTATGGGTAGAGCTACAAAGGAAGAAAACTAATGGGAAAGTAATACTGGGAGTATGCTATAGGCCCCCTTTGTGATAGGAGGGAGGAGACGGAGGCGGACCTCCTATCACAAATTGGATTAGCGGCAAGAATGGGAAGTGTCATTATAATGGGGGACTTTAATTATCCAGACATAGACTGGGTGGAAGGAACCACGCATTCATCTAAGGCTCGCCAGTTCCTAAATGTCTTGCAGGACAATTTCATAGGTCAGATGGTAAATGCACAATGTGTTACTAGACCTACTGATTACCAACAATACAGACCTCATCACAGATGTGGAAATACGGGGCAATTCAGGAAACAGCACTCACAGGTCAATTAGTTTTAGTATAAATCATACAAATAGAAAACATAAGGGGAATACAAAGACACTGAATTTCAAAAGAGCCAACTCCCCTAAACTATGGTCCTTGCTAGAAGATAAGTGGGATAAAATCTTAAGAACAAAGAACACAGAAAAAAAAATGGGTATGCTTTAAGAGCATATTAAAAAAGGGCATTAGCCAGTGCATCCCAATGGGAAATAAATTTAAAAGAGCTAATAAAAGTCCTGGGTGGCTTAACTCCAACGTAAAAATGCATATAAAAGCAAAGGGGAAGGCCTTCAAAAAATACAAGGCTGAGGAATCATCATCAGCATTCCAACTTTCCAAAGAATGCAACAAGAAATGTAAGGGTGCAATCAGGGCGGCTAAGATAGAACACGAAAGTTACGCAGTAGAGGAGAGTAAAAAAAAATCCCATGAAATTCTTTAAGTACATAAATAGTAAGAAAGGGAGGTCAGATCTTATTGATCCCATAAAGAATGATGAAGGGAATCTGGTTACTAAGGATGGCGAAGGTATTGAATTTTTTTCTTCTCAGTCTTTAAGAGGGAATCGTGGGGCTTCAGTAACCAAAACTGCCATGTTTATCCTCATGGCATGTCACAGGAAGCAACCTCATGGCTAACAGAGGACAGAATTAGAAATAGACTTGAAAAACTTAACATAAATAAGTCACCGGGATCAGTTCGCTTGCACCCGAGGGTCCCTTCCTGCCCAGGACAAATTTCAGCTTTCAGCGCTGTCGCACTTTGAATGACAATTGCGGGGTCATGCTACACTGTACCCAAACAAAATTTCTTTTGGTGGTATTTTATCACCTCTGCGTTTTTTGGGTTTTTTTTGCTAAACAAACTAAAAAAAAAAAGACAGAAATTAAAAAAAAAAAATTCTTTGTTTCGGTTATAAAAAGAACCAGTTACACTTACTGGTAACGGTGTTTCTGGGAAGTCTTCCAGGACGGCACCCTGAGAGATGACTGGTCCACCTGACAGGAAACATAATCAATCAAGAGGTTAAAGGCCCCCGCCCCTCCCGATGCTCTTCAGTTGTGACAAAGTATTGACCCACACTAGTGCACGAGAGTGAAAAACAACCACCACCACACTCTAAACATTACATGTTTCCTAGATAGAACGGGTGGGAAGTAGGCCTGCCGTCCTGGAAGACTTCCCAGAAACACCGTTACTGGTAAGTGTAACTGGTTCTTTTCTCAAGTCGTCTTCCAGGACGGCACCCTGAGAGAAGAGCAAGTAGCTCAGGCCTACCTTTAGGGCGGGACCACTGCTTGCAGGACTTTCCTGCCAAATGCCAGGTCCTGAGGAGATAGTAACTCCACTCTATAATGTCTCAGGAACGTGTTCTGGCTTGACCATGTAGCGGCTCTACATATCTGCTCCACCGAAGCTCCGGCCCTTTCCGCCCAGGAGGTTGCCAGAGATCGCGTGGAATGCGCTATAATGCCCCGTACACACGGTCGGATTTTCCGATGGAAAATGTCCGATTGGAGCGTGTTGTCGGAAATTTCGACCGTGTGTGGGCTCCATCGGATTTTCCGACACACAAAGTTTGAGAGCAGGCTATAAAATTTTCCGACAACAATATTTGTTGTCGGAAATTCCGATCGTGTGTACACAAATCCGATGGACAAAGTGCCACGCATGCTCAGAATAAATAAAAAGAGATGAAAGCTATTGGCCACTGCCCCGTTTATAGTTCCGACGTACGTGTTTTACGTCACCGCGTTCAGAATAATAGGATTTTCCGACAACTTTGTGTGACCGTGTGTATGCAAGACAAGTTTGAGCCAACATCCTTGATGCTACCTTAGGGAGGTACAGGGGGTCCTGCCGAAGTATAACCCTGTCCTCGAATAAAGAAAAAAACGGTTCTTTAATAGAAAAAGCCTGAATGTCACCTACTCTCCTAGCTGAGGTGATTGCAAGTAAAAAGGCCAACTTAAAGGTCAGGATCCTAAGGGGGATCTGATCTATTGGTTCAAATGGGGCCTTTGTTAACCCCTCCAGTACTAGTGTAAGGTCCCAAGGAGGGCACCTGGACATTTAAACAGGGGACAACCTCTCCCTGACCAAGAGAAATCTGTTGATCAGGGGGTGTAATGCCAAACGTTTCTCAAGGAAACAGGACAGGGCTGAAACCTGCGCCCTAAGAGTCTTGGTTGCCAAACCTAGATCTGCTCCATCCTGGAGAAATTCTAAGATAGCAGGGATCTCTCTTTGAGAAGTCCCTCTCTCCTGACACCAGTGAGAGAAAATCGCCCAGGTCCTGGCATAAATACGCCTTGTGATTGGCTTTCTACTAAGGAGCAGTGTATCCACTACTCTGTCCGACAGTCCCTTCTCCCGCAAGTTCTGCCTTTCAAGAGCCAGGCCATCAGCTTGAAGAAGATGGGGTCTGGGTGGCGGACTGGACCCTGAAGGAGAAGGTCGTCCCGGACCGGAAGGTGAAGCGGTGGGGCTATGGACCAACCCTGCAGGGTTGGAAACCAGGCTCTCTTGGGCCACCAAGGGGCTATTAGAATCAACTTGCTTTCCGAGAGGAACAGTTTTTGAAGGACCCTCGGAATTAGTCCCAGAGGGGGAAAGGCATAGGCCAGTCGGAAGTCCCAGACCTGTGCCAACGCGTCTAACCCCTCTGAGCCTCTCTCTCGAGCAAGGGAAAAGAATCTCTTTACCCTTCTGCTCTTCCTGCGGACAAAGAAATCTATCTCTGGAACGCCGAATTGCCGACTTACCAGGGAAAAGACCTCTGGATTCAGTTCCCATTCCCCCTGCAGAATCGGCTGCCGACTGAGGTAGTCTGCCTCTACATTTAATGTCCCCTTTATGTGGACTGCAGAGATGGAAGGAACCCGACTTTCCGCCCAGGACAGGATCTCTGCAGATAGGGATAGGAGTGCTGTAGATCTGGTACCCCCATGATGATTCATGAACGCCACTGCCGTGGCATTGCCTGACAAGACCTGCAGCTCCTGGCCCCTGATCCTTCCCTCGAAAGCCTTTAGTGCTTCTCCTATGGCCAACAGCTCTCGAAAGTTGGAGGAGGCCCTTCTCTGTTCTGAATTCCAGGACCCCTGAGCTATTAGTTCCTCTAGGTGGGCTCCCCACCCCCAGGAACTTGCGTCTGTAGTTAACCTGAGAGGCTGAAGTTGGCTCCAAAGGAGGCCCCCTTAAAGCCTCTGAGGAAGGAGCCACCAGTGAAGGGAGTTCTTTACTTCGACCGGAATGGTTATCTCTATGGCCAGAGAGTCTCTTCTTCTGTCCCAAGAGGATAGAAGGAAGTGCTGGAGGGGCCTGGAGTATAGCTGTTCCCAAGGAACTGCTGGGATAGCTGACGTCATTAGACCCAGAACTCTCATGATACCTCTGTAGGAGATGGTGCTTGCCTGTAACAGCGACCTGACTGCTGATATGAGGCCCTCTACCTTGCCCTGAGGTAGAATTAACTTTTGTTCTGAGGAGTCCACCAGGAACCCTAGATACAACTTTGTCTGAGCAGGAGTCAGTGAGGACTTTTCCCTGCTGACAATCCATCCCAGGTCTTCTAAGGTCTGCATTACTCTGGATAGATCCAGTAGTAGTTGATCCCGACTTAGACTGTAAATCAAAATATCGTCCAGGTAGGGAATCAATGCCACTCCTTGGAGGTGCAAAAAAGCCACCACCTCTGCCATGACCTTTGTGAAGACTCTCGGACTGAATGCCAGTCCAAAAGGGGAGAGCTGTGAACTGCCAGTGTTGCACTCCCTCTGGAGAGGCGATCGCGAATCCCAGGAAGCTTTGATGGCCCTGAAAAATGGGGACATGAAGGTAGGCGTCTTTTAAATTTAAGGTCACCATAAACACATCTTTGAGGAGATGTCTCCAGAGAGAATAGACACTCTCCATGCGAAACTTCTTGTAACAAAGAAAAACATTGAGGTTCCTTAGATTTATAATAAGACGATACCTTCCTGAGGGTTTTGGTACCACAAACACGTGGGAATAAAACCCCTGACCCTGCTGGTCCAGTGGAACAGGTATTATAACCTCCTGACTGGCCAGTTCTCTTATATTCTGAAGGATTCCTATCACCTTGCAGGGATCCCTGGGAAGGTAGGTCAAGAGAAACTTGGGGGGTGGAGGGGAGAGAAACTCCAATCTGTAACCCTCTCTTATGATCCGAAGAACGTAGGGACTTTGGGTGATCCTTCCCCACTGAGAGGCAAAGTGGGAAAGTCTGCCCCCTACCGGAAAGTCATTTGGGGGTCTTGTCAACTGACTTCTTGGCTGGAAAAGAGAACACCAGTCTTTTGTTTGTCTTTTCCTGCGCCCCAACGTCTATTAGGGGAGACCTTTTTCTCAGAGAAGCGATTCTTTGCCTGGGGGCCACGAAAAAAACGCTTCCTCTCTCTCCTAGGTTTGGTAGGAAACTTCTTCCCCTTCTTGGTAGATCTGGCTAAAGCCCGATCTAGGCCAGCACCAAAAAGGAGCGTCCCTTCAAAAGGGAGACCACAAAGATGGGTCTTGGATGAGCTATCCCCATCCCAGGTCTTAACCCAGAGGGCTCGCCTTGCTGAATTTAGCAAGGCACCTGTCTTAGCGGTTGTACGCACTGTCTCCACCGCAGCATCTGCTAAATATGCGACAGCATTCCCTATGACCTCCAGAGAATCCAGGACCTCCTTGGATTTGGAGGTTCGGGATACGTGGTCCATTAATTTACAGACCCACGTGTCGGCATTCCTTGCGATGCAGGCTGAGGCCAATGCAGGGCTCATAGCCGCAGCGTTAGCTTCCCAGGCTCTGCGCAGAATGGTTTCAGCCCTGCGATCCATTTGATCCTTTAAGTTACCAGTATCTCCGAAAGAAAGATCCGACTGCTTAGAGACCTGTGCTAAGGAGGCGTCTGTTCTAGGAGTTTTGAAAAATCTTTCCTCGTTCTCCATAGAGAAGGGGCATCTACGCTTCCAGGTTTTATGTTTTAGAAGCCTTCTTTCTGGTTCTTTCCATTCCCTTAAGATGACTTCCTTAAGGGTGGAATGTACCGGAAGGACCCTGGCCTGAGTTTTAATCAAGCCTCTATACATCCTATCCTGAGCGGACACCTGTGCAGCAGGCTCCTGAATCTCTTCTGAGGCATAAATAGCTTTCAGAAGATCTTCCATGTCGTCAGCAGAAAATATATGTCTGCTAGACCTGGATTCCTCCCTCCCATCCTCCTCTTGGCTGTCCACCACGCCTTCATCAGAAACCTCCTGATTAGGAACTTCTGAATCACACTCTTCCTCGGAATCGTGGGGGAGTGGGTACTTCCGTACATCCGCCCGATATCTCCTAGAGGAGGCAAAGCTCTCCTGGGAAAAGGCATCCTTACTGGAGTGAGCCTCTGAATCCCTAGGCTTAAGGGTGGCCTGAAAAGATTTTAAGGTGGACAGCATCTCAGTTTGCATAGTAAGGAATTCCTTCATCATCTGAGATGTCTCCTTCCCTGTCAACTTCTGTATACATTTAAAACAGAAGGGTTTTGGATGATCTGGGGGTAGCTTGTCATTACAGTTCCCACATCTTTTAGAACGGGTGGAGGATTTCACAAGACGGCTTGCAACCTCACGGGCAATAGCATTGTCCCCTGAAAAACACACAGGCATACACTGTGAGAATCGGAGAAGAGTTGGGGTACCCTCTCCCTCTAAACCTCCGAAGGCCGGTCAGACTCACCCCCTGTGGTCTCTTCCATGGCCGCAGACCCTGCAGGTCTCTCCTTCTCATGTTCCATGCTACTTCCGATTCCTGGTGCTGCATACAGGAACGCAGAGGAGACATGGGCGCCTGTTCCCTATGGCTTTTTATATTCTCTGTATGCTGGCTGTATCGCGCCACCGCCACTATCTTGCCGAAGACTGGAAGTGATACTGGACAAAGGTCACTTCCTGCTGCAGCCTCCCACTCCCTCCTCTTGGAGAAGGAAGTGATGTCATGATCTCCAGACAAATGGCGCCGAGCGCCGGGATGCTGAGCTACACTCAGCAGAGGAGAAAAAGGGCTCTCCATGCAGGGATTCTTACCGCGCGACCCCCGAACAGTCGTTCCGGTCAGCGAGTGGACAGGCGGCCAGACGGACGGATGGGCGGCAGCCCTGGCAGGACCCCAGAATGGGTCCCAGGGTCTTGTAGCCAATAGAAGGAAAGCCACCAACTCCTGCTCTTGCGCGGCCACCGCACAGGTAAGGAAGGGGAACAGGAAATTTGGACCCTGAAGTTCTGGGTACGCCACCGCACCCAGGGTTCTTCAGCACTCGGGCGGGGCTCTTCCATGGGAGAAGAAGTCACCATTTCAGGTCCTGCTCCTGCTGCCTCCCCCCCCCCCCCCCCCCCCGAGAAAGGGATTTGGGAAAACCCCCCAGGAAGGATGATGAACATCCGGCCAGACCCAGCGGCTCCCCAGGCATTTGGTCCAGCTCCCAGGGGGAGACCATCAGCCCCAGGCCTTTAGGTCAACAGAAAAATAACAAACGATTTTGCTGTGGGGAAACACAATCAAAAACTGAGGAGCATCGGGAGGGGCGGGGGCCTTTAACCTCTTGATTGATTGTGTTTCCTGTCAGGTGGACCAGTCATCTCTCAGGGTGCCATCCTGGAAGACAACTTGAGAAATTTTGTTTTCTCCTTCACTGACTGGCACCGATGAGGCGGCACTGATATGTAGAATCAATGGGCACCAATAGGCAGCACTGATAGGCTGATGTGATGGGCACTGACTGGCGGCACTGATGGGCAGCACTGATGAGGTACTGACAGGTTTTACTGCTGGGCACGGATCGGCACTGTGGTGGGCACTGTCATCCTTTTTTTTTATGGGGCACCGACAGGCAGCTTATGGGCACATCTGATGGGGCTGTGCTGAAAATCAATGTGCTGATTATCAGCACAGACCCCCCCCCTCTGACATGGAGAGCCGCTGATCGTCTCTCCCTGTCAGCGCGAACCGTGGAATGCTGTTTAGCAGCACTTCCCGGTTCGTGCAATGACCAGCTGTGATTGGTCACAGCTGATCATGTGGCAAGAAGCCTCAGTCAGAGGCTTCTTACCACGATCGGGGATGCGGTGTGTCAGACTGACACGCCGCACTCGATCGCCCCACTGCGCGTTCCGCAGGCGCGTGTCAGCATGTTATCCTGCTGGACGTCAAATGACGCCCAGTCAGGATAACTGAACCACTTCCCGGCCGTCATTCTGCTATAGGCCGGCGGGAAGTGGTTAAGGAACTCAGTCAAGTAATTGCCAGACCATTGTTCTTTCTTTTTACGAAAAGTCTACTGACTGGAATGGTAGCAGGTGATTGGAGAAAGGCCAACGTAGCACCAATATTTAAAAAAGGGCCAAGATACATCCCTGGGAATTACAGACCAGTTAGCCTAACATCAATTGAATGCAAGCTCTTGGAGGGGATGATAAGTGTCTATATACAAGATTTTAGTAATGACAATGGCATCATTAGAAGTAATCAGCATGGATTCATGAAGAATCGTTCTAGCCAAACCAATCTATTAAACTTCTATGAGGAGATGAGTTGCCATCTAGATAAAGGAAGGCTTGTAGACGTGGTGTATCTGGATTTTGCAAAAGCATTTGACACAGTTCCCCATAAACATTTACTGTACAAAATAAGGTCCATTGGTATGGACCATAGGGTGAGTACATGGATTGAAAACTGGCTACAAGGGCGAGTTCACAGGGTGGTGATAAATGGGGAGTACTCGGAATGGTCAGGGGTGGGTAGTGGAGTCCCACAGGGTTCTGTGCTGGAACCAATCCTATTTAATTTAATTTATTCATAAACGACCTGGAGGATGGAGTAAACAGCTCAATCTCTGTATTTGCGGACGATACTAAGCTAAGCAGGGTAATAACTTCTCCGTAGAATGTGGAAATTTTGCAAGAAGATCTGAACAAATTAATGGGGTGGGCAACTACATGGCAAATGAGGTTTAATGTGAAAAAATATAAAATAATGCATTTGGGTGTGAATGCAATCTACTCACTAGGGGGAGAACCTCTGGGGGGAATCTAGGATGGAAGAGGACCTGGGGGTCCTAGTAGACGACAGGCTCAGCAATGGCATTCAATGCCAAGCTGCTGCAAGCAAAGCAAACATAATATTGGCATGCAATAAAAAAGGGGATCAACTCCAGAGATAAAACGATAATTCTCACATTCTACAAGACTTTGGTCCGGCCGCACATGGAGTGCTATACAGTTCTGGGCACCAGTCCTCAGGAAGGATGTGCTGGAACTGGAGAGAGTCCAGAGAAGGGCAACAAAGCTAATAAAGGGACTGGAGGAACTTAGTTCTATAGGAAAGGTTACGAGCACTGAACGTATTCTCTCTGGAAAAGGGACGCTTGAGAGGGGATATGATTTCAATGTACAAATACCGTACTGGTGACCCCACAGTAGGGATAAAACCTTTCCACGAAAGGGAATTTAATAAGACACGCAGCCATTCACTAAAATTAGAAGAAAAGCGGTTTAACCTTAAACTGTGTAGAGGGTTCTTTACTGTAAGAGCGGTTAGGATGTGGAATTCTCTTCCACAGGCAGTGGTTTTAGCGGGGATCATTGATAATTTCAAAAAAAGATTAGATAGGCACCTGAACGGCCACAACATACAGAGATATACAATGTAATACTGACATAAAATCACACACATAGGTTGGACTTGATGGACTTGTGTCTTTTTTAACCTTGCCTACTATGTAACTATGGTTCTGAAAAATACCTGCAACTCCTCATCTGTAAGGTTCTCTCCCAACTCCTTGGCAACCCTCTTCAAGTTTTTGAAAGAAATTTTTCCTGTGCCATCATCATCAAACAGTCGGAAAGCTTTCATAATTTCCTCTTTGGAGTCTTTCTCACTCTGGCAATAAATAGAAGAAGACAGTAAGCTTTCATTCGCAGAAAGAAATATACAGAATTAACACGGTTGTAGGACTTGCCATTTTCTGGGTCATTAGGGCCAAGAAATCTTCAAAGTCAATAGTGCCAGAGCCATCCTTATCAATATCAGAAATCATCTTCTTCATTTCTTCCTTCTTTGGCTCAAAGCCCAAGGCACGCATGGCAACCTGCGAGGAGGACATATAGTAAATCAAATATATCCAAAGTGCTTAGACATTAGATAGATAGATAGATAGATAGATAGATAGATAGATAGATAGATAGATAGATAGATAGATAGATAGATAGATAGATAGATAGATAGATAGATAGATAGATAGATAGATAGAAATTTCTACTGCTGTGTTAGCAACGAGCCGTATGTTTGGTATATCTTCCTACTAGACCTTGCTCACGCTAAGGCTTAAGATTGCAATTTGCACTGCTTTCCATTCCACACACCAGCATATTCAGCAGCTTGGCTCCCTTCTCCTTCCCCCGCTGCCGGGCCAGTAGGACAGCGGTGCCTTGGGCATGCACATTCGGGACCTGCCGCGAAGCCGCAATGCTTCACTACTGGATTCCCTTACCAGCAATGGTGGCGGCAGCAGCACCCTGGCTCTGCGGTGCCGACATTGCTGGACTCCAGGACCAGTAAGTGTCCTATTTTTAAAATTCAGCAGCTGCAGTATGTGTAGCTGCTGGCTTTTAATTTTTGCAGGGGTGGGTGGACCTCCGCTTTAAAAGAGCAAAGCATTAGTTGGCACCCAAAAAGGTGATCTATACACTACTTAAAGCGGGGTTCCACCCAAATTTTGAACAATATCTGTATGTATTCTCTTCCTTGCCTAGATGCTGACATGCCGTTTAAAAAAAATTTAAATCGCCGTAATTACCTTTTATTTTTCTATTCTTCTTTGCACTTCATGGTTCTCCTCCCGTGGGAGTAGGCGTGTTTCTAGCCTCTCCCAGACTCCTGGGAGCTAGTCTCAGGCTTCCCAGGATGCCACTGAGCATGTGCGGGAACGAGCGGTGAATGCTGGGAGCACAGCATTCACCACATCCAGGAAATAAATGCTTGTGGGCTTCAAATGCCCACAATGAAGATGGAAACCGCCTGCAGTGAATAATACAAGTTATTCTTTCCGACGAAATCTGACACAGGCGGACATATTACACACAATATGCGAGTATGTAATGCTGAGAAGAAAAGTTTGTAAATGAACTAAAAAAACAAAAAAAACAAAACCATAGATAGGTGGACCCCCGCTTTAACCTGTTCCTGTATTATGCACGTAAAATAATCATTTTGTCATCAGGACACAATCTACATGAAGTTTGCATGTTCTGTGTGCTTACATTCGTTTTCCTTTGAGGACATTTAAAGTGATACTAAAGTCTTGTTTTGTTTTTAATAATAATTAACATGTTATACTTACCTGCTCTGTGCAGTGGATTTGCACAGAGCAGCCTCGATCCATCTCTTCTCGGGTGCATCTTCCGTGCTCCTGGCCCCATCCTCCTGCTGAGTGCCCCTATAGCAAACAGCTTGCTATGGGGGCACCCAAGCCAATTCACAGCTCCCTGTGTCCATTCAGACACGGAGCTGTGGTTTGGCCCCATCCCCTCTCCTGATTGGCTAACTGACTTTGACAGCAGCAGAAGCCAATGAAGCCACTGCTGTGTCTCAGTCCGTCAGGAGGGAGAGCCCTGGATGGCCAAAACACATTGCTGGACAGAAAAGGGGCTCAGGTAGGCATTGGGGGTGCGAGGGCAGCTGCTGCACACAGAAGGCTTTTTAACTTTAGGCATATAATGCCTTACAATAAAAAAACAAACAAAAAAAAACAAAAAACTTTACAACCACTTTAGATAAATTGGCCCCAGTGTGTGTATGGGAGATACAGACCTTAGTTTGTAAGCTCCTTGAGGGCAAGGAGTAATGTAAATGTACAGCATGTCTAAACTGATGTTGCTATAATACCTGTAAGTGGCATATACAGCTGGGGTGGTGGTAGAAAAACTTTATAAGATCCCCTTATATAACCTACTACATGCAAATGTGACACAGTAGTCCCTTACAGTTTCGAAGTATGTAATGTTGCATCTAATTGTGCTGTGCAAATAAAGAACTCTAGGAAAGAGAATCCCTTCTGGCCATTTTTCACATTAAAAAGGAACTCTGTTCGGTTAGCTGGAGCACAGTTCTTTCCAAACTGCAATGACACATTGGGGGTTATTTACGAAAGGAAAATCTACTTTGCTCTGAAGGTGCACTTGGAAGTAAAGTTGCTGTAGATCCGAGGGGGACATGCAAGGAAAATAAAAACAGCATTTTAGCTTGCACATGATTGGATGATAAAATCAGCAGAGCTTCCACTCATTTCAGATCTACCCCTTAGATTTAGAGCGACTGCACTTCCAAGTGCACTTTCAGTGCAAAGTGGATTTGCCTTTCGTAAATAACCCCCATTGTATTTAGAGAATTTGTTCCTTACCTTCAATTCCTTGACATCAATTGTGCCAGTTCCATCTGTATCAAACAAGTCAAATGCTTCACGGATTTCTTGCTTTTGTTCTTCTGTTAATTCGGGTTTTGTGCCAGTTTTCTTGCGTTGGGCAGCACCCAGGCCAGGTTTTCGCACTGTTGCCTAATTAAATAAAACGATTAGCTATTATTTCAGAATTACTGGCCACATTCTAGACAGTTAGCATTAAATTGTAAAACAAGGTAAGCAATTATATCTAGATTGTCAAGATAAGTATCTAGGCTTGAAAAAGTACAATGTCAGAGCTGATGTAGCTACAAGACACAGCTTGTTCTACAGGCAATAATGGCAACCTGAGGAAGTAAAGACTCAGATCTATCCTCTGATCTCCAAAAACAATTCATTATGTGTTTTTTGCTTGTCAAATAAACAGAAAAGAATCCATGCAGTTGTGAATAAAACCACCATTTGTGAAATCTAGAATCCAGCCCTTGTAAAATACAGGAGAACACTGTTACCATCATTCCGGGATACATTGGTCGTACAGGTGGAATAAACAAACGAGGAGGATGAACTGTGTGGGAATCGCTAAATGCTGATGAGGAGGATCCCATATTGACTCAGCGCTGTGCTACTACATTCATGTCTACTGCTATACTGATGCTCTGCTGACTTGGGAAGAACTGCTCCACGATTCATCCCTTGAGGGTCAATAACTCCTGGCAACTAGATCCACCGACAACTTGATTGGTTGCAATGTCAGCTGTAGCACCCTTACCAACTACCTACTTGCTTTAATGGCTTTTGGGAGCCATAGGGTGCATACAAGATGTGAAAAGGGGTCCTAGGTACAATTATCCCAGGAACGCAACGTGGATTAAAGATGAAACATCTAGCAAGCTATGGAAGATATCTGAGATCTGATTCGATAACATACAGGCTGAGATAGATAGATAGATAGATAGATAGATAGATAGATAGATAGATAGATAGATAGATAGATAGATAGAACAATAACCCACACACATCCCTAGAAAACTGAGATGCATACAATGAAAGGAATCACCGTTGTTTAGCTGGAGGAGTGCCTAGCCTACATCAGATGCAGGTTTACATAGGAAATCAATATCCTGCAATAATAACCTGTCAGCTGATATCCCTCTGTTTGTGCCTGGTTATGTCATCTTTTTTTTTTTCAAACACATACATTTCAATTTCTAAACTACATGCAAGTTGTATTAAGATTTATTTATTTTTTCTACTCAGTTTGCCCTATAAATGCAGCAAATAGTACCCAGAAGCGTAATCATAGAGCTCAATGTAATCACATCCCAGTGGAATCGTAGAAATCAATGTAGCCATAGACCCCTGTGAAATCTTCAAACTCAATGCAATAATAGTGTAATTACAGTCTTCAATGTATTAATAGATTTGAATGTAATCATAATGTAACCATAGAGCTTAATGCAATCATAGCTGACAGTGTCATCACAGATCTCAATGTAACCAGAATATTTACACAGATGTCAGTGTATTCATAGATCTGAATGTAATCATAGCTCCCTGTGTAATCTCCAAACTCAGTGCAATAATAGGGTCATCCTAGGCTTCATCATAATGCAACCATAGATCTCAATGTAGTCATAATCTAACCATAGATCTCAATGTAGTCATAATCTAACCATAGATCTCAATGTAGTCATAATGTAACCAGAATGTATCCAAATATCTCAATGTAATCATAACGTAACCAAAGATCTCAATGTAATCATAGATCTCAATGTAACCAGAATGTTTACACAGATTTCAGTGTAATCATAGATCTGGATCAGGGTTGCCAACTGCCAGCAAATTTACTGACAGTTTGTAAAAATCAGTGATTTTTTTTTTACAACTGACAGTAAATATCAGGGGCTGATCATTTCATGCCATGTTGACTTCTTAAGTGTAAACCAAGCAAATTACTTTGTTATAGGTATTGTCAGTGTTTCCATATCATGTTTATACTGTTCAAATATTCACTGTTTTAATTTTTCAATTGGAGTTCTGTAATCGCAATGTAGTCATAGACCTCAATGTAATCGCTATGTAGTCATAGACCTCAATGTAATCGCAATGTAGTCATAGACCTCAATGTAATCGCTATGTAGTCATAGACCTCAATGTAACCGCTATGTAGTCATAGACCTCAATGTAATCGCAATGTAGTCATAGATCTCAATGTAATCGCTATGTAGTCATAGACCTCAATGTAATCGCAATGTAGTCATAGACCTCAATGTAATCGCAATGTAGTCATAGACCTCAATGTAATCGCAATGTAGTCATAGACCTCAATGTAATCGCAATGTAGTCATAGACTTCAATGTAATCGCAATGTAGTCATAGACCTCAATGTAATCGCAATGTAGTCATAGACCTCAATGTAATCGCAATGTAGTCATAGATCTCAATGTAATCGCTATGTAGTCATAGACTTCAATGTAATCGCTATGTAGTCATAGACTTCAATGTAATCGCTATGTAGTCATAGACCTCAATGTAATCGCTATGTAGTCTTAGACCTCAATGTAATCGCAATGTAGTCATAGACCTCAATGTAATCGCAATGTAGTCATATATCTCAATGTAATCGCAATGTAGTCATATATCTCAATGTAATCGCAATGTAGTCATAGACCTCAATGTAATCGCAATGTAGTCATAGACCTCAATGTAATCGCAACGTATTCATCGATCTCAATGTAATCGCAACGTAGTCATAGACATCAATGTAATCGCAATGTATTGATCGATCTCAATATAGTCATAATGTAATGAAAGAAGCCATTGTATTCATAGATACAGATGTAACCATTGATCTCAATGTAATGATAGATGTCAGTGTAGCAGACAGGGAGGCAGACCACAGCCATGGTGACGATGCACTGTAATAGGCTGCAGACATCGCTGACCATCATCAGTCCTGTGTTCTTCCATTGCAGGAGATGAGACTCACCATTTCCCGGAGAGTAGAGCTCTTCCCAACGTACAGATGATCAGGCGGCCCTCCTCGCACTGGCTGCAGGGACACTCTGTTACTGGGTTACGGCCCCAACACACGCTGGCCCAGGGGAGGCGCCTGTAGCTGTGCTCCCGCCCCGTCCCTCGTGCTCACGTCTAGGTGCAGCAACAATGGGCGCCCGATGTGCCCGCCATATCAGCAGAACGTTAGCACAACAGACGCTCATTAGCGTGTATCCATGGCGACACCACGCCCACTCACCCCGCAACGCAAGCCTACCTTTGCTCGAGCATGTGTTGGGTTTAGGCAGACCCCGCCCCTTTGCTGGCAGGCTGTGGGCGGAGTGTGGTCGGAGAATGGCGGAAGCAGTTGGGATGAGTGGATTGGAGAGTGTGATTGATCAGGTGAGTAGAGAGAAGACTGGGGACTGTTCATGTGTTGTAGTGCACGGCCACACATATTGGATGGAAATGTCTGCTATATATGTAGGAGGGAACCTCTGCTGTATGGAAGGTCAGGCTGGCCTGTATGAAGAGAGGCTTCTGGTAGAATTTCCATTTATTCCTACATGGCAGTGTCACCTGTATGTGCTACAGCTTAGTGTGTTGTTTTAAAGAAGCGCCGCACTGAACGCATGGCCGCCTGGGTGTGAGCTCACCGAATGTTAGGCCTGGCTCACGTTTGTGTGGCCGTGTTCTGCAGGTATGTATTTTAATGGGGTCCCCCAAAAAGAGGGACCCTTTATAAAAATCATACCACAGGGAATCTCACGCATGAGCAAATATTCAGGCTTTTTACTGACGCATGGGGGCGCTGTTAAAAATTGATGGCACCCCCATGCATCTGTTAAGCAGCGGCATGTTGCACCTGGCATGTGATTGTACCAGAGGCCCCAAGAATGCATTAGTGTGAACTTTCAAATCTATTCTCCAGTATTGTAAATAGTAGAGACTACCAACCCACGCAAATGGAAGCTGGTCATTTTAAATTGATTTAGGAGCAGCACATTATAAGGATAAGCGCAAAGACAATAATTAACTAATTCATTACAAACCGCACTCCCTTTAAAGTGCAAATAATATCAAAAATTGCAAATAGGTGAAAAAATAATAATAATCACACAGAATATATAAAATGGAAATACTGTGTCAATAGTGACAATCATGAATAGCTTTCGGCTGGATTCAGTCAGAAAGCAATGAAAACATCAAAGTATTAAAAAAAAAAAATCAAAGTCAAGTGAAAGCAACAATTCAAAAATTCCAAAAACAAATAATGTTCAGAAATAGTGTGAATTCAAAGCTTCTGGATAAATCCTCCTAGAATTCAGGGAAACATCAGGGAACAGTAATCCACCACCATCACCAGCCACACAGCCTACTCACCAGATTGTGGTGACTCCCATGACAGGAGTCAAAACCCCTTCAAAGACAGCCAGAAAGCTTCACATGATCACGGCTTGGTTCAGGTGCTGGGACTCAGAAAACGCTGTGGCCGCATGGATACTGGATGGATTCAGATGAACTCCCAGATAGAGATGGGCCATTGAAGACCATTAGTGCCATAAATGGGAAGAAAATGAGTTGAAAACTCCCATCTTGAAAAAAGCCAAAAATTTATTGCACAGGCTAAAAAAACGCATAAACCACATGTGGGTTTGTGCGGACAAACGAAACAACGAACGTACCTAGGATGCTGCGTAGCAAACGGAAGTGGCGTGTCACGTTCGGTAAGTCCGACCGCTTTCGTCAGTGCCTTCTGACGTCATTATCATGATCCCTGATGACGTCAGAACGCACTGACGAAACCGGTCGGACTTACCGAACGTGACACGGCACTTCCGTTCGCTACGCAGCATCGTAGCTACGTTCGTTGTTTTGTTTGTCCGCACAAACCCACATGTGGTTTATGCGTTTTTTTTAGCCTGTTTTTAGCCTATTCTATACATTTTTGGCTTATTTCACGATGGGAGTTTTCCACTCATTTTCTTCCCATTTATGGCACTAATGGTCTTCAATGACCCATCTCTATCTGAGAGTTCATCTGAATCCATCCAGTATCCATGCAGCCACAGCGTTTTCTGAGTCCCAGCACCTGAACCAAGCCGTGATCGTGTGAAGCTTTCTGGCTGTCTTTGAAGGGGTTTTGACTCCTGTCATGGTAGTCACCACAATCTGGTGAGTAGGCTGTGTGGCTGGTGATGGTGGTGGATTACTGTTCCTTGATGTTTCGCTGAATTCTAGGAGCTTTGAATTCACACTATTTCTGAACATTATTTGTTTTTGGAATTTTTTGAATAGTTGCTTTCACTTGAATTTGATTTTTTTTTTTTGTAATCATTTTTTTAATACTTTGATATTCTCCAGTAGCCACAAAGGATAGAAATTCACCGCTACAAACACCATTGTTAGCAATTAAGGATGAGCTCCGGCGTGTCGCACAGCCCACGTGCAGAGACCGCCAGGAAGTCAGCGCTGCGCTAATCACATGCAATGGGACATTGTGCCGATGCACGGCTGCAGAGATCGGGAAATGTCTCACTGCCTGTAATTAGCGCAGCGCAGTGCAGTGCCGACTTCCCGGTGGGGTGTGGGTGGGGCCTAGGAGCTCCACCTGTTACAGCCTGCAGAAAACTACAAGGGGGGGCGGATACAAGACCAGTCATCCTGCACAAGCAGAAAGAGAGCAGAGGTGACCAGTCACAATTCAAACCATGTATGGGCAGGCTGAATGTACCAAGTTGATCGATCAACTTGGGTACCACCAGCCTGCCAGATTCGCTTGCAATTATCCCCCGCCAGGAGAAGACAATTGCCGATTCCCCAGTCAGCGCTGACAGTGTTGACAGAGGAACAGTGCAAATTTCTTTCCTGCAACCCATGGTTGCTGGAAAGAAATTTTCTTCGTGTATGACCTGCCTTAGCCCTGGTTCACACTGTCAAGGCTTGTCAGGCAACGTGAGAGTTCAGTCACATGATAAGTCACACCCCATCAATGGCAGTGGAACTGTTCTAATTGGTGTGACTCAAGTTGCTCCAAATTAGAAAAAGGTTCCTGCACTACTTTTGTGCGACTTCAACACGACTTGCATTGACTTCTGTTAAAGAAGTTGTATGCAAGCTGCGATGAAGTCGCGCAGGGATATCAGCTTTAAAGTTGCGCTAGTGTGAACCAGGCCTTAAAGTGGTTGCCGACCTCCGATCTAAAATATGAACAAAGCATATCCCTCTATAGTGTGTACTTGTCTTCATTCAGAGTAAGAAGTATCATTTCTGTCTGCCGATTTGTTCCTCTGCTATCAGCATGAGTCACTTCTGGCAACTTTTCCTGACACCAAGAGAAAAAAGGTGATGGGAGGGATCTCCTGCTGATTGACAGCCTCAGCTCTGTTCCTGTGTGCAGGGGGTGTGTCCCTTCCTTCCAATCAGCTCTTGGAGCTCTCTTGTTCAACTCAGCATGGTCAGCTCTTTGCCCACTTTTTTTCTGACAGCTCAGACAAGCTTTATAAATTCTGGACTTTGAAAAGGATGTAGATAAAAAGGTGACTAATAAACGGGTACAACTTGTGTAGGAGGATTTGTTTAATCTCTGTGTATCATCTGAGGCCAGTCACTTCACTGGGTATATGTAAGAGTTTACAGCATGCACCCGATTTCGGACACAGCTAATCATGGTAAAAGTGCAATCACAATGGCCCTTTACCATGTGATCAGCTGTGTCCAATCACAGCTGATCACAAGTAAACAGACTTGCCGATTATCTGCAGACCGTTCCTCCCATGCTGTGTCTGTGTGAGGAAAGGAGAGCCGTTAACTGGCAAGCCTGTGAGTACATGTTTACCCTTATAATCAGGACACTGTTGATCAGTGCACATCAGTGAAGAAGAAAAAATACTTATTTGCATAATATTATAACAGAAATTAAGATTTTTTTTTTTGTCTTTTGTTTATCAAAAAATAAAAAGCCCAGTGGCTATTAACCACTTGCTTACTGGGCACTTAAACCCCCTTCCTGCCCAGACCAATTTACAGTTTTCAGCGCTGTCGCTCTTTAAATGACAATTGCGCGGTCATGCTACAGTTTACCCAAATTAAATTTTTATCATTTTTTTTCACACAGAGCTTTTTTGGTGGTATTTAATTGCTGCTGGGTTTATATTTTGCTAAATAAAACAAAAAGAGACCAAAATTTTGAAAAAAAAACAAAACTGTTTCATAGTTTGTTATAAAATTTTGAAAACGGGTCATTTTTCTCCCTCACTGATGTGTGCTGATGAGGCTGCGCTGATGGGCACTGATGGGTGGCACTAAAGGGCACTGATGGGCAATGTAGGTGACACTCATAGGCAGCACCGATCTGTGGCACTGATTATTAGACACTGGTGGGCATTGATGGGTGGCACTGGTGGGAACTGGTAGGTGGCACAGTGGGCACTGGCAGGTGACATTGGTGGGCACAGCTGCGTCTTTCTGAGTGATGTCCCTCTGACAGAGGCCTGTGATCGGCTTTTTTTTTTCCCTTCACGCTGACAGCATGAGGGGAAAAAAAATACCGATTTATTGAGCTTCTGTTTACATCCCGTGATCAGTCATCATTGGCTGACAGCTGATCACGTGGTAAGGGGCAGTGATCGACCCGGATAGTCTCATAGACTCGGTGATCACAGAGCGCGCCGTGCACGACCGCTTGCTAGGGAGGACGTCCGTGGACTCCCTCCCAGCAATTAGGACCCGCACTGCAGCCATCTTTCGTGTATAGCGCGGCTGGCAAGAAGTTAAATACCACCAAAAGAAAGCTCCATCTGCCTCAAAAATTAATTTGCGTACAGTGTTGCATGACTGCTCAATTGTCATTCAAAGTGTGACAGCGCTGAAAATTGGTCTGGACAAGCTGGCGGTGAAGTGCCCTGTATTTAAGTGGTTAAAGGATAAGGAAACTTTCAAATAAAGTTTAGTTACCCTTTTGCTGGCTCTCCAAAGTTGTATATTTACCAGATTATCTCTGTCTCCTGGCTCTATATGAGTCTATGGGGTTCTCTTGTGCATGTAAAAACATCTGGTTAAGAAGTTGGCACAAAGTATGTAAACGTAGAGGACCTGGGCAGAAAAAAAAAAACAGTAAGTGTAGAGTTTTGGGTGGGACAGTGGCAAAAAGGTAATAAAACATTGAAAGTTTTTCTACTTATTAAAGAATGTGCCATCTGTACCATGTACTTGTAGGAAAAAGTATCCTGTTCTCTTTGTATTGCTTCCTTTGTGTGTAATCCCTGGTGTTCCTGCCAGTCCCTCTGCTTTCCTATTAAAAACTGACCACACTAAGCATGAGAGCACACCGTGATCAGTTCTCTATGCTGGGAACTCGGCTTGCTCTCCCCCAATGATCAGACTTGTCCGGACATGCCTCCTTCTACACAGCCATTCACTGGGAAGGGCAGCATGCTGCTATTTCTCCTCCCCCAGCTCTTATGCAGCTGAGAACAGAGGGAATATAATCATTTATATAAAAGGGGGGAAAGGTTTTTTATATCTATGCACAAATGTTTTTGTACTTTTTCATTTCTATTTAATTAAATAGTTGTATTACAAAGTGAGAGTTTACATGTACTTTAAAGTGCATCTCCAGCCAAAACTTTGGTGAAAGTTTAGAAAAATAAAGACATTTGTGCTGTATATTCAAACATACATTATATTACCAAAAGCCTCCCGGTAGAAACCTATAAATATTATAGGGAAGTAATGCTTCCGGAGCTCCTTAACCACTTCAGCCCCGGAAGGTTTTACCCCCTTCCTGACCAGAGCACTTTTTACAATTCGGCACTGCGTCGCTTTAACTGCTAATTGCGCGGTCATGCAATGCTGTACCCAAACGAAATTTGCGTCCTTTTCTTCCCACAAATAGAGCTTTCTTTTGATGGTATTTGATCACCTCTGCCGTTTTTATTTTTTGCGCTATACGCGGAAAAAGACCGAAAATTTTGAAAAAAAATGATATTTTCTACTTTTTGTTCTAAAAAAAATCCAATAAACTCAATTTTAGTCATACATTTAGGCCAAAATGTATTCGGCCACATGTCTTTGGTAAAAAAAATGTCAATAAGTGTATATTTATTGGTTTGCGCAAAAGTTATAGCGTCTACAAACTAGGGTACATTTTCTGGAATTTACACAGCCTTTAATTTATGACTGCCTATGTCGTTTCTTGAGGTGCTAAAATGGCAGGGCAGTACAAAACCCCCACAAATGACCCCATTTTGGAAAGTAGACACCCCAAGGAATTTGCTGAGAGGCATGTTGAGCCCATTGAATATTCATTTTTTTTGTCCCAAGTGATTGAATAATGACAAAAAAAAAAAAAAAAAAAAAAATTACAAAAAGTTGTCACTAAATGATATATTGCTCACACAGGCCATGGGCATATGTGGAATTGCACCCCAAAATACATTTAGCTGCTTCTCCTGAGTACGGGGATACCACATGTGTGGGACTTTTTGGGAGCCTAGCCGCGTACGGGGCCCCGAAAACCAAGCACCGCCTTCAGGATTTCTAAGGGCGTACATTTTTGATTTTATTCCTCACTACCTATCACAGTTTTGAAGGCCATAAAATGCCCAGATGACATAAAACCCCCCCAAATGACCCCATTTTGGAAAGTAGACACCCCAAGCTATTTGCTTTGAGGCATGTTGAGTCCATGGAATGTTTTATATTTTGACACAAGTTGCGGGAAAGTGACAAATTTTTTTTTTTTTTTTTTTTTTTTGCACAAAGTTGTCACTAAATGATATATTGCTCACACAGGCCATGGGCATATGTGGAATTGCACCCCAAAATACATTTAGCTGCTTCTCCTGAGTACGGGGATACCACATGTGTGGGACTTTTTAGGAGCCTAGCCGCGTACGGGACCCCGAAAACCAAGCACCGCCTTCAGGATTTCTAAGAGCGTACATTTTTGATTTTACTCCCCACTGCCTATCACAGTTTCGGAGGCCATGGAATGCCCAGGTGGCACAAACCCCCCCCAAATGACCCCATTTTGGAAAGTAGACACCCCAAGCTATTTGCTGAGAGGCATGGTGAGTATTTTGCAGCTCTCATTTGTTTTTGAAAATAAAGAAAGACGAGAAAAAAATTTTTTTTTTTTCTTTTTTCAATTTTCAAAACTTTGTGACAAAAAGTGAGGTCTGCAAAATACTCACTATACCTCTCATCAAAAAGCTTGGGGTGTCTACTTTCCAAAATGGGGTCATTTGGGGGGGTTTTGTGCCACCTGGGCATTCCATGGCCTCCGAAACTGTGATAGGCAGTGAAGAGTGAAATCAAAAATTTACGGCCTTAGAAAGCCTGAAGGCGGTGCTTGGTTTTCGGGGTCCCGTACGTGGCTAGGCTCCCAAAAAGTCCCACACATGTGGTATCCCCGTACTCAGGAGAAGCAACAGAATGTATTTTGGGGTGTAATTTCACATATTCCCATGGCATGTTTGAGCAATATATCATTTAGTGACAACTTTGCGCAAAAAAAAATAAAAAAAATAAAAAATTGTCTCTTTCCCGCAACTTGTGTCACAATATAAATTATTCCATGGACTCAACATGACTCTCAGCAAATAGCTTGGGGTGTCTACTTTCCAAAATGGGGTCATTTGGGGGGGGTTTGAACTGTCCTGGCATTTTATGCACAACATCTAGAAGCTTATGTCACACATCACCCACTCTTCTAACCACTTGAAGACAAAGCCCTTTCTGACACTTATTGTTTACATAAAAAAATAATTTTTTTTTGCAAGAAAATTACTTTGAACCCCCAAACATTATATATTTTTTTTAAAGCAAATGCCCTACAGATTAAAATGGTGGGTGTTTCATTTTTTTTTTTCACACAGTATTTGCGCAGCGATTTTTCAAACGCATTTTTTGGGGAAAAAACACACTTTTTTACATTTTAATGCACTAAAACACACTATATTGCCAAAATGTTTGATGAGATAAAAAAGATGATCTTAGGCCGAGTACATGGATACCAAACATGACATGCTTTAAAATTGCGCACAAACGTGCAGTGGCGACAAACTAAATACATTTTTAAAAGCCTTTAAAAGCCTTTACAGGTTACCACTTTAGATTTACAGAGGAGGTCTACTGCTAAACTTACTGCCCTCGATCTGACCTTCGCGGCGATACCTCACATGCATGGTGCAATTGCTGTTTACATTTGACGCCAGACCAACGCTTGCGTTCACCTTAGCGCGAGAGCAGGGGGGACAGGGGTGCTTTTTTTTTTTTTTTTTTTTTTTTTTCTTTATTATTATTATTTTTTTATCTTATTTTTAAACTGTTCCTTTCATTTTTTTTTTTTTAAATCATTTTTATTGTTATCTCAGGGAATATAAATATCCCCTATGATAGCAATAGGTAGTGACAGGTACTCTTTTTTGCAAAAATTGGGGTCTATTAGACCCTAGATTTCTCCTCTGCCCTCAAAGCATCTGATCACACCAAGATCGGTGTGATAAAATGCTTTCCCAATTTCCCAATGGCGCTGTTTACATCCGGCGAAATCTACGTCATAAAATGCTCGTAGCTTCCGGTTTCTTAGGTCATAGAGATGTTTGGAGCCACTCTGGTCTCTGATCAGCTCTATGGTCAGCTGGCTGAATCACCGGCTGCATTTTCAGGTTCCCTGTTGAGACAGGAGAGCCAGAGAAAAACACGGAAGATGTTGGGGGGGGGGGGGGCATTCCCTCCCACTGCTTGTAAAAACAGTCTAGAGGCTAATTAGCCACTAGGATTGCTTTTACATGAAAGCCGACCGCTGGCTGAAAAGAATGATACCAAGATGATACCTAAAGCTGCAGGCATCATTCTGGTATAACCACTCAAAGTCGTGAATGGCGTACCTGAAGACAAAAAAATGGTTAACAATGGTTAACAATAAAGCACAGTAAAGTGTAAATAATTACACACCTGAAAAACAAACATGATAAAACATAATAACAATAACAATAACAATAACAATCAATAACAATAACAATAACAATAAAACATTGCAGAATAGAATACAGTAAAAAAGAGCAGAACAATAGAGAGAGAGAATAGAGAGAGAGAGAACAATAAAACAACAACTATTTTTTTTATTTCATATATTTTTTTTTTTTTTACACTTTTTTTGTAACTAACTTTTATAACGGTAACCGGTTCCAGGTTCGGGTCTCTCAAAATGCGATGGCATCTTGGGAGACCCTGTGAAAGTGCGCCTAGTCTGTGCAATGCTGTACCCTACGCTAATAGTCAACTAGTGCATGGTAGCGTTCAAAACATTCACCAATGCAAAGACCAGGATTGTCAGGACAGGAGGGACAATAATAGCGGGTGTCACGCCTATATCCGCGCTTGCTGCAGACACAACATCTTTTTTTGGGGGGTTCGCTGGGTAGGGGTACTCGGGAGGACATAAAAATGCCTCTCATGCAGCCGACTGCATTTGGTTGGGGATGTGAATGGGGGAAGTACGGGCGCTGCAGAAGCGGTGGGTTCCCAATTAGGATTGGCGAATGCAGCAGGAAGGGCACTATGGGCACGACGGGCCTGTGTTTGTCTTTTTGGTGGCAGCGGGACACTACTTGTGCTTGCCACCTCACCAGCTTGAACTGCACTTATGGGACTCGCCACGTCACCACGTGTTACTGCAGTGCTGGTTTGACTACGACCGGGGTGTACTAGGCCGCTGGCGCTTGCCAGTTCACCAAAACGCTACCAAAAAAACTGTTAGCGATCGCAGGGATCAGGCCTGACTCTGCGAACGCTGCAGTTATGCGTTTAGTATTTTGTAAGTGACAGTGATCGATCGATACTGCACTTGGGTGGGCTGGGCCGGGCTGGGCGGAGGGGCAAAACGCAGGTGCTAGCAGGTATCTGGGCTGATCCCGCTAACACTGCGTTTTTGGGAACCCTAAACTGCTGGGGACACTAGTATAGATCTAATCGGATCAGATATTGATCCGATCAGATACTATACCACTAAGGGTGGTGTACAGTGCGTGCGTGGGTGTTAGCGGTACTGGCGCTAATCTGACGCTGCCTGGGGCTGGTGCTTGCCAGTTCACCAAAACGCTACCAAAAAAACTGTTAGCGATCGCAGGGATCAGGCCTGACTCTGCGAACGCTGCAGTTATGCGTTTAGTGTTTTGTAAGTGACAGTGATCGATCGATACTGCACTTGGGTGGGCTGGGCTGGGCCGGGCGGAGGGGCAAAACGCAGGTGCTAGCAGGTATCTGGGCTGATCCCGCTAACACTGCGTTTTTGGGAACCCTAAACTGCTGGGGACGCTAGTATAGATTTGATCGGATCAGATATTGATCCGATCAGATACTATACCACTAAGGGAGGTATACGGTGCGTGCGTGGGTGTTAGCGGTACTGGCGCTAACCTGACGCTGCCTGGGGCTGGTGCTTGCCAGTTCACCAAAACGCTACCAAAAAAACTGTTAGCGATCGCAGGGATCAGGCCTGACTCTGCGAACGCTGCAGTTATGCGTTTAGTGTTTTGTAAGTGACAGTGATCGATCGATACTGCACTTGGGTGGGCTGGGCTGGGCGGAGGGGCAAAACGCAGGTGCTAGCGGGTATCTGGGCTGATCCTGCTAACACTGCGTTTTCGGGAACCCTAAACTGCTGGGGACGCTAGTATAGATTTGATCGGATCAGATATTGATCCGATCAGATACTATACCACTAAGGGAGGCATATGCTGCGTGCGTGGGTGTTCGCGGTACTGGCGCTAATTTGACGCTGCCTGGGGCGACGCATATCACCGCCGGGCGATCAGGGGGCTAAACCTTTATTCGGTAATAAACGGCGGGTGTCCTGACACTATAAAAAATAAACGAACTAACCAGCGTCAACCGTAACGGTTATACAGTGATCAGTGGTGAAAGGGTTAACTAGGGGGCAATCAAGGGGTTAAAACATTTATTAGGTAGTATAGGGGGGTCCCTGACGCTATAAAACACTGACGGCGAACCTAAATATTTACGTTCCTAACTACCGTCACCAGCGACACTAATACAGCGATCAGAAAAATGATCGCTTAGCGACACTGGTGACAGGGGGTGATCAAGGGGTTAAAACTTTATTAGGGGGGGTTAGGGGGGTATCCTAGACCTAAAGGGGGGTAATACTCACTGCCCTAACACTAACTGTCACAAACTGACACTATGCAGTAATCAGAAAAAAAAAAAAAAAAAAATACTGCTAATGTCAGTTTGTGACAGGGGGGGGGGGTGATTGGGGGGGGATCGGGGGGCGATCGGGGGGGGATCGGGGGTGTAAAGTATGCCTGGCATGTTCTACTGTGTGTGTGTGTGTGTTGTGCACTCACTTGTCATCTCCCCTCGGCGCTGGAACGGAAACTGCCAGACCGAGGAGAGATGACATCACATCCTCTGCCTGTGTGAAACGACACACAGGCAGAGGAGCATTTCCATTGGCTGGGAGCGATCGCGAGGGGGGGGCCACGATCGGATGGTCTCCCCCTCGCCTCCCGACGCTCCCAGTCAGATGCCGACCGCCGATGGCACCGGGGGGGGGTCCGATCGGACCCCCCGCCCGCGGGAGGCAGATCACGTATGGGTACGTGATTTTGCCTGCCCGTGCCGCTCTGCCGCAGTATATCTGCGTTAGGCGGTCGGCAAGTGGTTAAAGTGCTGAATTGGGCGGAGGTAGAGGGGAAATTGCCCATATCAATGAGGGAGGCAACAATAATAGTCCTGCATAAAGAGGGGAAAGATCCTTTAGAGACCACGTTCTATAGATCCATATCCCTACTTTGCTCAGATGCTAAGATTTTTAGCTAAAGTAATGGCAGCCAGATTGAACACGATCATCTCTAAAGGCTGTGTGCAAATGGGAAAATCCGGACAGCCGCACTCCAGGAAATTATAATCCAAACTTCTTTATTTTAAAATCGGGAACATGTCATACAGTACATCAAAGGCAGAGTGTACAGACAGGCAGCTTACGCGTTTCACACTATATCAAGTGCTTACTCATAGCTCTGAGTAAGCACTTGATGTAGTGTGAAACGCGTAAGCTGCCTGTCCTTGGGACGGGATAGGCTGGATACACTGAGAGAAGGTTACGAGCTCGCCGCTTGTCGGATACAAACATTGTATTACTCAATTGTCAATGTGAGTACCTGTTTTTTTGCCTAATAAACAACAAGTTACCTAAGTAAAACGGTATTACACTATTGGGTTCTTTTCTACTCTACTCTATTTACAAATACCTTCCTGCATTACATCTGAGGGAACCTTACCCCAGGACAGTGAGGAATGCGCAGGAGCTCCTAGGTGGAAGAGATAAAGAGCCTTTTTGGTCATATGCTGTTGCCCCATTTCTTTAACCACTTGACGACCGCCTCACGCCGATGTACGTCGGCAAAGTGGCACGGACAGGCAAAATCACGTACAGGGTACGTGATTTGCCTTACGCGGGTGGGGGGTCCGATCGGACCCCCCCCCGGTGCCCGAGGCGGTCGTCGTTTGTCCAGCGGCGATCGGTGATGAGGGGGAGACCATCCGTTCGTGGCCCCCCCCTCGCGATCGCCGCCGGCCAATGAGAACACTCCTTTGCTGCTGTATGCTAAACAGCAGCAAAGGAAGTGATGTCATCTCCCCTCGGGTCGGTATTTTCCGTTCCGGCCCGAGGAGAGACGACAAGTATGTGAGTGCACAAACACTACACACACAGTAGAACATGCCAGGCACACAAATCACCCCGATCCCCCCCCCGATCGCCCCCCGATCCCCCCCCAATCACCCCCCCCCCCCCCCTGTCACAAACTGACACCAGCAGTTTTTTTTTTTTTTTTGTTTGTTTTTTTTTCTGATTACTGCATAGTGTCAGTTTGTGACAGTTACTGTGTTGGGACAGTGTATATTACCCCCCTTTAGGTCTAGGGTACCCCCTAACCCCCCCTAATAAAGTTTTAACCCCTTGATCACCCCCTGTCACCAGTGTCGCTAAGCGATAATTTTTCTGATCGCTGTATTAGTGTCGCTGGTGACGCTAGTTAGTGAGGTAAATATTTAGGTTCGCCGTCAGCGTTTTATAGCGTCAGGGACCCCCATATACTACCTAATAAATGTTTTAACCCCTTGATTGCCCCCTAGTTAACCCTTTCACCACTGATCACCGTATAACCGTTACGGTTGACGCTGGTTAGTTCGTTTATTTTTTATAGTGTCAGGGCACCCGCCGTTTATTACCGAATAAAGGTTTAGCCCCCCGATCGCCCGGCGGTGATATGCGTCGCCCCAGGCAGCGTCAAATTAGCGCCAGTACCGCTAACACCCACGCACGCAGCATGCGCCTCCCTTAGTGGTATAGTATCTGAACGGATCAATATCTGATCCGATCAGATCTATACTAGCGTCCCCAGCAGTTTAGGGTTCCCAAAAACGCAGTGTTAGCGGGATCAGCCCAGATACCCGCTAGCACCTGCGTTTTGTCCCTCCGCCCGGCCCACCCAAGTGCAGTATCGATCGATCACTGTCACTTACAAGGCACTAAACGCATAACTGCAGCGTTCGCAGAGTCAGGCCTGATCCCTGCGATCGCTAACAGTTTTTTTTGTAGCGTTTTGGTGAACTGGCAAGCACCAGCCCCAGGCAGCGTCAGGTTAGCGCCAGTACCGCTAACACCCACGCACGCACCATACACCTCCCTTAGTGGTATAGTATCTGAACGGATCAATATCTGATCCGATCAGATCTATACTAGCGTCCCCAGCAGTTTAGGGTTCCCAAAAACGCAGTGTTAGCGGAATCAGCCCAGATACCTGCTAGCACCTGCGTTTTGCCCCTCCGCCCGGCCCAGCCCAGCCCACCCAAGTGCAGTATCGATCGATCACTGACACTTACAAAACACTAAACGCATAACTGCAGCGTTCGCAGAGTCAGGCCTGATCCCTGCGATCGCTAACAGTTTTTTTTGTAGCGTTTTGGTGAACTGGCAAGCACCAGCCCCAGGCAGCGTCAGATTAGCGCCAGTACCGCTAACACCCACGCACGCACTGTACACCTCCCTTAGTGGTATAGTATCTGATCGCATCAATATCTGATCCGATCAGATCTATACTAGCGTCACCAGCAGTTTAGGGTTCCCAAAAACGCAGTGTTAGCGGGATCAGCCCAGATACCTGCTAGCACCTGCGTTTTGCCCCTCCGCCCGGCCCAGCCCAGCCCACCCAAGTGCAGTATCGATCGATCACTGTCACTTACAAAACACTAAACGCATAACTGCAGCGTTCGCAGAGTCAGGCCTGATCCCTGCGATCGCTAACAGTTTTTTGGTAGTGTTTTGGTGAACTGGCAAGCACCAGCGGGCTAGTACACCCCGGTCGTAGTCAAACCAGCACTGCAGTAACACTTGGTGACGTGGCGAGTCCCATAAGTGCAGTTCAAGCTGGTGAGGTGGCAAGCACAAGTAGTGTCCCGCTGCCACCAAAAAGACAAACACAGGCCCGTCGTGCCCATAATGCCCTTCCTGCTGCATTCGCCAATCCTAATTGGGAACCCACCGCTTCTGCAGCGCCCGTACTTCCCCCATTCACATCCCCAACCAAATGCAGGCGGCTGCATGAGAGGCATTTTTATGTCCTCCCGAGTACCCCTACCCAACGAACCCCCCAAAAAAGATGTCGTGTCTGCAGCAAGCGAGGATATAGGCGTGACACCCGCTATTATTGTCCCTCCTGTCCTGACAATCCTGGTCTTTGCATTGGTGAATGTTTTGAACGCTACCATTCACTAGTTGAGTATTAGCGTAGGGTACAGCATTGCACAGACTAGGCACACTTTCACAGGGTCTCCCAAGATGCCATCGCATTTTGAGAGACCCGAACCTGGAACCGGTTACCGTTATAAAAGTTAGTTACAAAAAAAGTGTAAAAAAAAAAAAAAAATGAAATAAAAAAAAATAGTTGTTGTTTTATTGTTCTCTCTCTCTCTATTCTCTCTCTCTATTGTTCTGCTCTTTTTTACTGTATTCTATTCTGCAATGTTTTATTGTTATTGTTATTGTTATTGTTATTGTTATTGTTATTATGTTTTATCATGTTTGTTTTTCAGGTGTGTAATTATTTACACTTTACTGTGCTTTATTGTTAACCATTGTTAACCATTTTTTTGTCTTCAGGTACGCCATTCACGACTTTGAGTGGTTATACCAGAATGATGCCTGCAGGTTTAGGTATCATCTTGGTATCATTCTTTTCAGCCAGCGGTCGGCTTTCATGTAAAAGCAATCCTAGCGGCTAATTAGCCTCTAGACTGCTTTTACAAGCAGTGGGAGGGAATGCCCCCCCCCCCCCCCACCGTCTTCCGTGTTTTTCTCTGGCTCTCCTGTCTCAACAGGGAACCTGAGAATGCAGCCGGTGATTCAGCCAGCTGACCATAGAGCTGATCAGAGACCAGAGTGGCTCCAAACATCTCTATGGCCTAAGAAACCGGAAGCTACGAGTATTTCATGACTTAGATTTCGCCGGATGTAAATAGCGCCATTGGGGAAGCATTTTATCACACCGATCTTGGTGTGGTCATTTGCTTTGAGGGCAGAGGAGAGATCTAGGGTCTAATAGAATTTTCAAAAAAGAGTACCTGTCACTACCTATTGCTATCATAGGGGATATTTACATTCCCCGAGATAACAATAAAAATGATTAAAAAAAAAAATATGAAAGGAACAGTTTAAAAGTAAGATTAAAAAAGCAAAAAAATAATAAAGAAAAAAAAAAAAAAAAAAAAAACACCCCTGTCGCCCCCTGCTCTCGCGCTAAGGCGAACGCAAGCGGCGGTCTGTCGTCAAACGTAAACAGCAATTGCACCATGCATGTGAGGTATCACCGCGAAGGCCAGATCGAGTGCAGTAATTTTTCCAGTAGACCTCCTCTGTAAATCTAAAGTGGTAACCTGTAAAGGCTTTTGAAGGCTTTTAAACATGTATTTATTTTGTTGCCACTGCACGTTTGTGCGCAATTTTAAAGCATGTCATGTTTGGTATCCATGTACTCGGCCTGAGATCATCTTTTTTATTTCATCAAACATTTGGGCAATATAGCGTGTTTTAGTGCATTAAAATTAAAAAAAGTGTGTTTTTTCCCCAAAAAATGCGTTTGAAAAATCGCTGCGCAATTACTGTGTGAAAAAAAAAAATGAAACACCCACCATTTTAATCTGTAGGGCATTTGCTTTAAAAAAATATATAATGTTTGGGGGTTCAAAGTAATTTTTTTGCAAAAAAAAAAAACTTTTTCATGTAAACAATAAGTGTCAGAAAGGGCTTTGTCTTCAAGTGGTTAGAAGAGTGGGTGATGTGTGACATAAGCTTCTAAATGTTGTGCATAAAATGCCAGGACAGTTCAAAACCCCCCCAAATGACCCCATTTTGGAAAGTAGACACCCCAAGCTATTTGCTGAGAGGCATGTCGAGTCCATGGAATATTTTATATTGCGACACAAGTTGCGGGAAAGAGACAATTTTTTTTTTTTTTTTTTTTTTTTGCACAAAGTTGTCACTAAATGATATATTGCTCAAACATGCCATGGAAATATATGAAATTACACCCCAAAATACATTCTGCTGCTTCTCCTGAGTACGGGGATACCACATGTGTGAGACTTTTTGGGAGCCTAGCCGCGTACGGGACCCCGAAAACCAAGCACCGCCTTCAGGCTTTCTAAGGGCGTGAATTTTTGATTTCACTCTTCACTGCCTATCACAGTTTCGGAGGCCATGGAATGCCCAGGTGGCACAAAACCCCCCCAAATGACCCCATTTTGGAAAGTAGACACCCCAAGCTATTTGCTGAGAGGTATAGTGAGTATTTTGCAGACCTCACTTTTTGTCACAAAGTTTTGAAAATTGAAAAAAGAAAAAAAAAAAGTTTTTTCTTGTCTTTCTTCATTTTCAAAAACAAATGAGAGCTGCAAAATACTCACCATGCCTTTCAGCAAATAGCTTGGGGTGTCTACTTTCCAAAATGGGGTCATTTGGGGGGGTTTTGTGCCACCTGGGCATTCCATGGCCTCCGAAACTGTGATAGGCAGTAAAGAGTGAAATCAAAAATTTTCACCCTTAGAAATCCTGAAGGCAGTGATTGGTTTTTGGGGTCCAGTACGCGGCTAGGCTCCCAAAAAGTCCCACACATGTGGTATCCCCATACTCAGGAGAAGCAGCTAAATGTATTTTGGGGTGCAATTCCACATATGCCCATGGCCTGTGTGAGCAATATATCATTTAGTGACAACTTTATGAAAAAAAAAAAAGTGTCACTTTCCCGCAACTTGTGTCAAAATATAAAATATTCCATGGACTCAATATGCCTCTCAGCAAATAGCTTGGGGTGTCTACTTTCCAAAATGGGGTCATTTTGGGGGGTTTTGTGCCACCTGGGCATTCCATGGCCTCCGAAACTGTGATAGGCAGTGAAGAGTGAAAGCAAAAATTTACACCCTTAGAAATCCTGAAGGCGGTGATTGGTTTTCGGGGCCCCGTACGCGGCTAGGCTCCCAAAAAGTCCCACACATGTGGTCTCCCCATACTCAGGAGAAGCAGCTAAATGTATTTTGGGGTGCAATTCCACATAGGCCCATGGCCTGTGTGAGCAATATATCATTTAGTGACGACTTTTTGTAAATATTTTTTTTTTTTTTTTTTTTGTCATTTTTCAATCACTTGGGACAAAAAAAATAAATATTCAATGGGTTCAACATGCCTATCAGCAATTTCCTTGGGGTGTCTACTTTCCAAAATGGGGTCATTTGGGGGGGTTTTGTACTGCCCTGCCATTTTAGCACCTCAAGAAATGACATAGGCAGTCATAAACTAAAAGCTGTGTAAATTCCAGAAAATGTACCCTAGTTTGTAGACGCTATAACTTTTGCGCAAACCAATAAATATACACTTATTGACATTTTTTTTACCAAAGACATGTGGCCGAATACATTTTGGCCTAAATGTATGACTAAAATTGAGTTTATTGGATTTTTTTTATAACAAAAAGTAGAAAATATCATTTTTTTTCAAAATTTTCGGTCTTTTTCCGTTTATAGCGCAAAAAATAAAAACCGCAGAGGTGATCAAATACCATCAAAAGAAAGCTCTATTTGTGGGAAGAAAAGGACGCAAATTTCGTTTGGGTACAGCATTGCATGACCGCGCAATTAGCAGTTAAAGCGACGCAGTGCCAAATTGGAAAAAGACCTCTGGTCCTTAGGCAGCATAATGGTCCGGGGCTCAAGTGGTTAAGGTAAGGGGCCATTACCCACTGTAGTGTCTGCACACGAAGCTGCATGGGATTTGAGTCACCAGGCACTCTAACTGCCACATGCGCATGCTAGCACTTTACTGTCACAGATTTCATCATGAATAAGGACGTTATTTCTGTGTGAAATTTCTTTTTTATGCATCATAATTTTTGGGACATTTACTAACATTTTATGATTATTTATTTTGGAGGATTTTGGTCTTTTTTGCACATTTGCACTTTATATGAAGTTTTGTTATCTAACACCGCAAGATATTGTGTGGTGTAGCCATTTATATTATGCACAGTGTTTGCACAATGCACATTGTCACTTTTGGATTGTTATGTATCTAATATAAATCACGCTGCACTTTTGTCACTTATGTTGAACCAGTTACTGTTATGGTGATCTAAGTTTGCAACACACATGCTCTTTTGCTTACACTATTATTAATATTATTTTCACTTAGTTCAGTGAGATACACCACTTGTAGGAATACCCCACTGGTTTTCTTAATTACCGTATATACTCGAGCAGGGGCGTTGCTAGGGGGTGGCTATTGAGGCTATAGCCCCGAATCTGGGGCCCATAGCCCCGAGTCTCTTGCTGCAGGGTCCCTGCCTAACCAGCGGGTTGCGGCTGCTGGGCAGGCTGGCTGCATGAGAGAGGCTGGAGGAGAGGAGAGAAGCGAGCGGGCAAACGAGCAGAGATGACATCTCTCTCTGCCTGCTCCACATCAGCGCTCTTCACAGCCGGGCCTCTTCAATTTGGGAGCGAGGTGCGGTGAGCAGCAGAGAGATGACATCATCTCTCACTGCCCATCACACATCAGCGCTCTTCCACCCTCACAGCACGGTGGAGTGGAGGTCACGTGCTTCCTGTCATCGTGGAGCTCCACTTTGCAGCCAGACCCCCTTGCTTCAATGTCGGAGGTGCAGCTGGGAGAAGCGAGATGACATCATCTTTCACTGCCCACCCTGCATCACCGCTCTCCTGCTCTCACTAAATGGACCAGTGCTGTCAGCCTGCCACCAATGCAGCGTCAATGCACATTTGGTGGCACTGGCTGGCATGGCAAGTTACAATCCACATCAGGTGGCAAGTGACAATCTGCAAATTGTGGCAGGAGATGTGGCAATCTGCAGATTGAGCCAGGAGACATGGCAAGTGACAATCTGCAAATGGTGGCAGGTGACGTGGCAAGTGACAATCTGCAAATAGTGGCAAGAGATGTGGCAAGTGACAATCTGCAAATGGTGGCAAGAGACGTGACAAGTGACAATCTGCAAATGGTGGTAGGAGACGTGGCAAGTGACAATCTGCAAATGGTGGCAGGAGATGTGGCAATCTGCAAATTGAGCCAGGAGACATGGCAAGTGACAATCTGCAAATGGTGGCAGTTGACGTGGCAAGTGACAATCTGCAAATGGTGGCAAGAGATGTGGCAAGTGACAATCTGCAAATGGTGGCAAGAGACGTGGCAAGTGACAATCTGCAAATGGTGGTAGGAGACGTGGCAAGTGACAATCTGGCACGGAGATGTGGCAATCTGCAAATGGTGGCAGGAGATGTGGTAAGTGGCACACCCAGGGCTCCCACTGATTCTGCAGTATGGTGAGTTGAACCACTGCATTATATATTAGAATTTAACAATAGAAATAATGCACTTTAATCACCCTGACACCATATCAACCATGGTGCCATGGTGCTTGAAGCGCCAACACCAGCCATCGCCTGTGAAATATTGCTTAGGTCTCCCCCCAACCCCCCCCCCCGGCGGGCATGCAAAAAGATTGGTGACCGCTGTTATGGGCTCTAGCCCCAGATCTTTTGCAGATCTAGCAACGCCCCTGTACTCGAGTATAAGTCGTTCCGAGTATAAGTCGAGGCCCTAATTTACCACAAAAAAATGGGAAAAACGTATTGACCCGAGTATAAGACGAGGGTGAGAAATGCACAGCTACTGTAAGTGGAAAAGAGGGTCAACAATGCCCATTTGCAGCCTCACTGTGCCCATTTGCATGCCTCACTGTGCCCATTTGCAGCCATAGGTCCCCCGAACTTCAAACTCGGTAGTTAAGTGTTCCTAGATGCCCCCTAGCTGCAGCCAAAATTTGGGGTCTCTGAACTCAAAGTGTCCCGAAATGACATTGCTACAGATGGACACAGTTGACCGAATTTGGGGCCCCGTATCTCGGGGTCACTTAGTGCTAGAAACCCCAAATTTGGTGTGCAAACCCAGTGGAACTAGCACCATAAAATATCCAAAGCTGGGATTTCTAGCATCAAGTGGCCCCGAGATACAGGACCCCAAATATTGCTTTAGAAAATGTCAAGCACTTTTCTGCAGCAGAGAATGACATTTTCCGAACCGATTTTGGGGCCCCATATCTCGGGGCCACTTGGAGCTAGGAACCCCAGCTTTGGATATGTTATGGTACCAGGTCCATTTGGTTTTCACACCAAATTTGGGGTTCCTAGCACTAAGTGACCCTGAGATACAGGGCTCCAAATTCGGTTCAGAAAATGTCAAGCACTTTTCTGCAGCAGAGAATGACATTTTCCGAACCGATTTTGGGGCCCCGTATCTCAGGGCCACTTAGAGCTAGGAACTCCAGCTTTGGATATGTTGTGGTACCAGGTCCACTGGGTTTGCACACCAAATTTGGGGTTTCTAGCACTAAGTGTCCCTGAGATACGGGGCCCCAAAGTCGGTTCGGAAAATGAAATTTTTTGCTGCAGAAAAGTGCTTGACTCGAGTATAAGTCGAGGGGGGCACTTTCAGCACAAAAAAAGGTGCTGAAAAATTCGACTTATACTCGAGTATATACGGTATTTATTTATATACACTGTTTTGACACATATTATGACCTACTTTTAAACCACCTGAGTTTTTACATACAGGATTAGCGCGGCACCATCTATCTATATATATATTATCAACTAAGGTCAGGTGTTTACCCGAACAGGTGCATGCAGCTTCTCCACCCCTAGCCATCTCCATACTTGATAGCGCAGGAATATCTCTGTTAAACATTTGTCGAGAGATCTGAACTGCTTAAAAGTAGGGGAAAATGGGAGGAGGATCTAGGGACAATATCGGACGAGCAATGGAAGAGGATATTAGAGAGAGGACACCTGGTGTCGGTCTCGTCCGCACAGAAGGTCTCGTTCCTGATGTTGATACATAGGACATATTATACACCTAAAAGACTGTTCAGGTTCGGGTGGAGAGCAGATGCCAGGTGTCCCAGATGTTGATGTATCGGGGACTTGCTACATATGATTTGGAAGTGCCCGAAATTGTTCCGATATTGGACAGAGATCCTCGAAACCATAAATACGATATATAACACTAGGCTGGTAATGGACCCCAGACTCGTATTTTGGGTGTGGGGAAGGGAATAGTTGGAGGAGCCGAAGTAACTAAAGTAGTGCTGAGATGCCTCTTTCAGGCAAGAAAATTAATAGCGCAGAGATGGCAATCAGTGAAGCCTCCATCAGTAAAAGATTGGGTTGATATAGTTACAGAAACAATATGGAGGGAGAAAATAATTTTTATAAAGAGAAGAAATTTTAAGGAATTTGGAAAAATGTGGAGACCGTGGTTGGAGAAGATGGGATACCCTATGTAAAGATCAAAGTAGAAGCAGTAAGGAGGACTCCGCAGAAATAAATTAATCTTAAAAGTAAGTAAGGCCCAAAATATACATTAGAGATAAATACCCTTGTTCTTTCCTCTATTTTTTTTTTCTATGTGTATGTATTTATCTCTAATTTGTAAACATGAAGAAAAAAAAGATTATATAATCAAAAAAAAAAGTGCATCTCCAGTCAAAACTTTGGTGAAGGTTTAGAAAGATAAAGACATTTGGGCTGTATATTCAAACATACATTATATTACCAAAAGTATTGGGACAGCTGCCGAATACACACACATGAACTTTAATGGCATCCCAGTAGGGTTGCACCAATACTGGTATCGGTGCCCATACCGAGTATTTGCACAAGTATCGGTACTCATGCTAATGCACCAATACCTGAAACCGATACTTTTAGGCCTCGATCTTTGAGCTGTCAGAGGGTCTCCCCAGTGTTAAAGAAGTCCAGTAATTGGAGCTGTCAAAAAAAAAAAAAAAACAGACAGCAATGTTTATTAACAACATTGCTCAGCCCTGAAACACTAAAATAAAAAGAAACATTGTTTCTTTTTGTTTTTTTCTGTTTCTTCATCTGCAGATCAAAGGGATGAACAAATGTTCCTCTGTTTAACCCCTTAATAACCATTAATTTACTCTAATCAGCCTTAATTAAATTCCTATTCTCCTCCATTTAATTATTATTTTCCTGCTTTTTTTTCTTTTGTTCATGTCTATTTTATAAACGATAAACAATTAAAACTTTTTTTTTGTTTGCTTTGTTAGTGAATATTTTTACACATGTATATTAACACGTTAAAAAACGCTAAATTTAAAAAAAATCTATTTATTTCATTTGTAAATAACTTTTCAATGCTTTGTACCATTGCTGATAGCTGAAGTTAAAACAAAACAGTTGCTGTAGGTATCGGTAATTGGTATCGGCGAGTACTAAAAAAAAAAAGTATCGGTACTTGTACTCATTGTAAAAAAAATGGTAACGGTGCATCCCTACATCCCAGTCTTGGTCAGTATGGTTCAATATTGAGGTGTCCCTCCCTTTGCAGCTATAACAGCTTCAACTCTCCTGAGAAGGCTGTCCACAAGGTTTAGGAGTGTGTCTATGGGAATGTTTGACCATTCTTCCAGAAGAGCATTTATGAGGTCAGGCACTGATGTTGGATGAGAAGGCCTGGCTCGCATTCTCTGCTCAAATTCATCCCAAAGATGTTCTCTCGGGTTGAGGTCAGGACTCTGTGCAGGTCAGTCAAGTTCCTCCACCCCAAACTCGTTCATCCAGTTCTTTATGGACCTTGCTTTGTGCACTGGTTCAAATCATTTGGTGGAGGGGGGATTATGGTGTAGGGTTGTTTTTCAGGGGTTGGGCTTGGGTTCATAAAGATATGGATGAGCAAGTTTGGGGTGGAGGGAATTGACTGACCATGCTGTGTGCACTGGTGCGCAGTCATGTTGAAACAGAAAGGGGCCATCATTAGTTGGTCTACCTGACTGTGGTTTGGTTTCAACAGAACCCCTCATTTTCCACTTCTTGATTAGAGTTTGGACACTGCTGATTGGCATTCTCAATTCCTTGGATATCTTTTTATATCCCTTTCCTATTTTATACAGTTCAACTACCTTTCCCCATGACTCAGAATCCAGAAACGTCAGTGCAGTACAGGATGAAAGATGCAAGGGTCTGTCAGGAGTCCAGAAATGCATTGACCTTTTATACACACACACTAATTACAAGAAAACAGATCACAGGTGAGGATGGTTACCTTTAATAGCCATTCAAACCCCTTTGTGTCAACTTGTGTGCATGTTATCAGGCCAAAATCACAAGGGTATGTAAACTTTTGATCAGGGTCATTTGGGTATTTTCTGTTGCCATTATGATTTAAAAAGAGTAAACACAGTTGATTGATAATAAATGGCTTCAGCCAAATACTAACCATGAGTGAAAGAAGTTTTTGTATTATCATTCATATTCTCTAAAAAATGGCCAAGAAATCATAAATTCTGCCAGGGTCTGTAAACTTATGAGCACCACTGTATGTGAGTTAGGGACCTTAGATTGTAAGCTCTTTAAGGGCATGTGAATATACAGTATATGTGATGTGCTGCGTAAATTGACAGCGCTATAGAAGTACCTGTAATAAATAAAATAGTAAATACTGTAAAATCAATTGTAATAGACTAAAAACGTGTATTTGCTCTGTTTATTAATTTGTATTCTGTTTAAACACAGGTTTAGGTTGCAAACCATACAGTGGCTACTATGGCAATCAGAGCTCACACTGGACTTAAAGAGTTATGTGACCTATCGTCTTCAGTAAAGTCCTTCCTTGGACCTCTTAAATCGTACAAGTTCATTTATGACCAAGATACCCAAGAGAGTTCTCTAACTTGCTCAGCATTTCGACTTCTAGGGAATCTAGACTTAACAGGTGCAGTTGGTCAACTTCTTTATGAAACTATTCAAGCCCACCATAAGACATACAAAACCGGTACAACATCATTGTTTTTCCTCGTTGGAGCTTGGAGTAAATCTGTATTGGAATGTCTTCATCAAGGAGTTCCTGTTTCACTGATTGTTTCAATAATGCTAGAAGGACTTAACTCTTGTATTGAAATAGTTGAATCTTTACACATAGAACATGAGTGTGTACTTGTAACTAACCTAAATTCAAGCAACCAGATACTTGCAAGAGATGAAAGCAATGCTTGTATTCCAAGTAGCAAAAATCACTCGGTTTCCTGCATAGATCAACCTGTTGCCACATCTGGTCGTCATCATTTAAATCACGTGACTAAAAACAGGATGCAAATGCAATTTACTCATACTCAAACGGGAGGCTTAAGAAGCCATGCTTGTCAGATGAATAGGCTCTCTCATAGCAGACACTTCTCTGTCTCAAACAGAAGCTGTTTTTACAGTTCAGAATCAACACTTCCCACCAATAATCCTACTTTAATGGATTTGACACGATCTTTAAGTCATGGAAGTTTAGAAGCCATGAGTCTTGTGGAAGAGGCAGTTCGCCATCTCTGTGTAAGTGTGGAGACCAAATCTGTCACTAAAAATCTCTTTCAGGCATCGTGGCTTGAACTTTGTTTTTTAAAAGGTCAATCAGAGGCGTTCTCACATGCTTCCTTGGGGTACACTACATTAGTGACTGCAGAAAATTATACATTGGTCAAAAGCTTAGAAGGCAAATCTTTGAAAGCCCTTCTTGTGGATGGAGACGTGGCTGAAAATTATCGACATGTAGGTTTCAACAAGGCAACAAATGTGAGGTCAATAGCTGAGTTTAAAAGTGAGAAAAGTGAACTTGATCTCTCATGGATAAATACTGTCTGTAAGAAAATGATTCATGCTGGTATTGATTTAATTTTAGTAAGAGGTGATGTCTGTCAACAGTTTATGATTCAGTGCAGTTGTAGAGGTATTCTAGTCATCCCTCATGTACGACATAATGTCCTGCAGGCATTCAGTGAATGCACAGGAGCAGAACTTGTGACATACCTAGCGCAGATTAATTGCAACAGCATAGGCCGCAATGTGTACGCAAGTGTATGCATGTGGGGGAATTCCATCTTAGAATGCGGTCAAAGGATTGCTGTTAACCTCAAGGCAAAATGTTTGAATTTCGTCACAGTGGTTATAAGTTGCAGATGGTCGGCAAAAGAGGAATTACTGGAAGATGAGTTTTGGGCCTGCGCATATAGATTACATCATGCCCTTTATGACCAAAAAGTGTTTCCTGGTGGAGGTGCCGTTGAACTCTTGTGTCTCAACCATCTTAGAAAACTTGAGGAAATGGCTGGAACTTTCAGTTCAGAGAGTAAAGGATCGTATCCCTCATCATGGCTTTCTACTACTGCCATACATTATAAAGGTTATATATATAAGTGTCTTGCTGATGGTTTCTATAAATACCTCTCTGTTCTTCTTTGTAACATGGGTGAATGCTCTTCAGAGCTGGAAGCAATGACTTTCATAAATAATGAACTGAAGAACATTAGAGATTTTTCTTCTCCCTCGTCATATATTTTAAACAAGTATGTCAGAAACCTTGTTTCAGTTGATGGTCAAGAACTTCCCTCATCATATAGACCCACAGTGTATGATAATGTGATTCCAAAGCTGGAAGCATGGCGTAGAGCCCTGCATTTGGTTCTCATTGTTCTTCAGTCCGATGCAGAGATCATCACAGGGTCAGCTGCACACATGCAGACACTAAAAGGGGACTTTATAACTGGAGAGCATCTTGTTCTGTAATGTGGCCGCTTCAGCCCACATGTAGTCCAGTGCATTTTTTTTCTGCTTCAAAAATGCATGGATAGTAGGTTACAGTATATGGTTTTCAATGGCATAGTTCACACCAGTGCGTTCAGTTCCAGTGCTTTCCTGTTCCAGAAAACAAAAGTAGAACATGCTGTATTTTTTCTGCACTGAATGCATCAAAAATGCACCGGAATGTACATGTCCTTATTTAAGGTGAAGAAAAAAGAGGGGTAAAAATGCACTGGGATGTATCAAAAACATGCATGCAGGAACGCATCCGGACTGTGTTACTATGGTGTGAACTGGCCCGTATGCCTTGTTCACACCATGTGCAGTGACGTGCGCTTCTCTGCACCTGTCTCTGCAAGGGCAGAGTTGTTCTATATGTGCCCTGTTCACACCACAACACGGGTAGATGTGATGATTTTTTCTGTGCAGAAATCTGCAATCTGTATGCAGATTTCTGCACAGAAAAAAAAACAATAACAGCTACACTATATTGTCCAAAGTATTAGGATGCCTGCCTTTACACGCACATGAACTTTAATGGCATCCCAGTCTTAGTCCTTAGGGTTCAATATTGAGTTGGCCCATCCTTTGCAGCTATAACAGTTTAAACTCTTTTGGGAAGGCTGTTCACAAGGTTTAGGAGATTGTCTATGGGGATGTTTGACCATTCTTCCAGAAGAGCATTTGTGAGGTCAGGCACTGATGTTCGATGAGAAGGCCTGGCTCGCAGTCTCCACTCTAATTGATCCCAAAGGTGTTCTGTCAGGTTGAGGTCAGGACTCTGTGCAGGCCAGTCAAGTTCCTCCACCCCAAACTCACTCATCCATGTCTTTTATGGACCTTGCTTTTGTGCACTGGTCCAAATCATTTGGTGGAGGGGGGATTATAGTGTGGGTTTGTTTTTCAGGGGTTGGGCTTAGCCTCTTAGTTCCAGTGAAGGGAACTCTTAAGGCGCCAGCCTTAGACAATTTCATGCTCCCAACTTTGTGAGGACAGTTTGGGGATGGTCCTTGTTCCAACATGACTGCGCACAATGCAAGGTCCATAAAGACATGTATGAGTGAGTTTAGAGTGGAGGAATGTGACTGGCCTGCACAGAGACCTGACCTCAATCCAATAGAACACCTTTGGGGTGAATTAGAGTGGAGATAGCAAGCCAGGCCTTCTCGTCCAAAGCATCAGTGCCTGACCTCACAAATGGGCTTCTGGAAGAATGATCAAACATTCCCATAGACACACTCCTAAACCCTGTGGACAGTCTTCCCAGAAGATTTGAACCTGTTATAGCAACAAAGGGTGGGCCAACCCAATATTGATCCCTATGGACTAAGACTGGGATGCCATTAAAGTTCATGTGCGCGTAAAGGCATGTGTCCCAATACTTTTGACAATATAGCGTATTTTATGGTGTAAACAGGGCACATAGAAAACAATGGTTTTCTTTGTGTGCTTGCAGAGACCTACATAACCAATAGATCAACGTTCATATTTGACAGCACACCACAGATCACAAATTCCATTCGGAAGGCTATTTTTATTGAAGAATGATCACATCACAGAAGGAAAGATGCAAAGTTTTCAGAGCCTCGTAGGACCCCTTCGTCAGGCATTTTGTGATGTGATCATTCTTCAATAAAAATAGCCTTCAGGACAACATTTGTCATCCGGGATGTGCTGGCAAATATGAACAGTGATCTATGGTTGTTCCAGTTTCCAGCTGGCTGTTGCTGCAGCACCCGTTACTTTTAAACCTGATCCAGGATTGTGTGCGATAGGAATATTAACATTATTACTACATAACAAATACACGCGTCTGTGCACATGGTATGAATACAATTTTCTATGCAAGTCAAATCTGCACAGTTTTTCTGAACTATGGTGTAAACAAGGCGCCCATGATTAGTGTCAGCATATATGGGCAGATGTATGAAACTGCCATTTCTCTTGACACGTGTTAGGGATGCCATAAATGTATACGGTGAAAGGTAGCTGTGTGCCCTCAATGAAACATTGGGATTCAAAGAAAGCTGCTGGGATTCATAGGACAACAATCCTGGATTAAAGTTGAATATTACAATAAAATCTGGCTTTGATATTTTATCTTTAAATAGACTATTCATTTTTATGTTATTCTTGGTTGGAGTTCTGCTTTAGGTTTGGGGAGAAGAAAACCAACAAACACAAAGCAATCTGAACTGTCACATACCGTTATCACTGAACATGGTGCAAGTGCAAGCTCTAATACCTCTGTGCTTACTTTACTTCATCGCTGATCCAGTAAGGATGAAAGCACTGGGCCCACCACCATTAAAATAATTTTCAGCTCACATATTTTCTTTCCTGGCACATTCTATTTGGTGTTTTCCATCTGTAACAGAAAATGGAAAGTTCCCTAAGACATTAATGATGATCGGAAACAATAGTTCCAGTAGGCAATTGGTCTGTTGTAAGATGCCAAGTTATTAAGTGTGGAAACGGATACCTTTACAATGTTGTTGTGAAATACAGCACTTGACTTCTAGACCGTACTGATATTATTCTGCTGTCTTTTGCAATGGTGCTGTTGTCGGGAAAGTTTCACGTAGTCGCTTATAAAAATTGTTAATTCAGGTAGATGCAATCTGTAATAAATTGAATGTATATTTATAACATAAAAAAGATATAAAACTGTTGAATAATTTAGATATAATATACATTTTATACTTAAATCGTCTTACTAGTGTGTTGGTGTAGCCTTTACTTTTTGCTTTATAGTGCTGAACAGTGGTTATCCTGCACTGCTTCTAGGACACAATGAAAGTTTACTAGTCTGGGGACTAATTAAAGCCTAGGTTTACAAAAAAAAAATCAGCATAAGGATCATGACTTACTATTAATCCACTGTCCCTTGTGCGGCTGGCTCCTGGACTTTATCTTCCTCCTCTGACTTCCCACCCCACCCAGCAATTGTAATCTTCCAGATTATTTTTTATTCATGGAACCTAAAGTACAGCTCCTATGAATGGAGGCAGTGGACAGGTATACAGTAGGTGACACTCTTGATGGGTGTAAAGGACAGTTCCCTCGTAGGGTTGCCACCACCTGTCCCGGATTCACATCATGTGTCCGTGTTTTAGGCGGACTGAAACCCGGACACATTATTCAAACCGGGCTGTGGCTCCCCAAGTGACCAAGATAGTCACACACAAATCTGTTGCCGTCTGGAAGGCAACAGATTTGGCTGTCTGGGTGCAGGTTCTGTATCTGTATTACTCGTGGGGGGTGATGATTTCAGCAAGAGCAATTTGGCCACACCCACATTTTGCTGAGGCACTCAATGTGCACTGCATTACTACTCCCCTTGGGTCACCCAAAGGTGTCCCAGGCCGCTAAAGTGTTCAGGTTTGGCTTGAAGAAAAGGTGGCAACCCTAGTCCCTCGGCTCTATTAACACCGTAATTTCCCGACGGGGGGCAGGGGGGATTGTAAGAGGAAGATTTCAACTAAATCAGCAGACAGCAACATATGGGCCACGTCAAATTTATAGTAAGTGACATGTCCCGTGTGCTTATTTTTATTTATTTATTTTACTAAACTTTGGCTTTAAAAACAATGCATTTGCTGTATCTGTTTCCTGAGATTTTATCTCCATCTTCTTGGTCACAGAGATTAAAACGGCCCTGTTGCTATACACAATGTTCTCAGTAAAGGCTTCTCTGTAAAAGAACAGGGTACATAAACCTCTCTCCCTCTGCCTGCGCCACTTAACCCCGCGCTGCTTGATCCTGAGAGACGGTCTCCTGAAGTCGTTCATTGAAACACTTTTGGAAGCGTTAATCTTCTGGATTCTCTGCAGTCCTTACGTATCCCTTTTACTGATCTTCATATCACTGGTCTCCAATGACATGGAGGTTAGAAGGAGGAACCAGTGAAATATGTGGGATAAGCTCTTAATAGGAGATCTTAAAGTGGTTGTAAACCCACTTTAAAAAAAAAAAAAAAAACAACACCTGCAAGACAAAGGCATAAAGAGCTAGTATGCATAGCATACTAGCTCATTATGTAATATTCACCTGAGATCGAAGCCCTCGCTGTGGTGCCCGTACACAGCACCGGCAGCCAACATCACTCCCGGGGGTTACTTCCGGGTATCGTGGCTCTGGCGCTGTGAATGGCCGGAGCCACGATGATGTCACTCCCGCGCATGCGCATGGTAACAGCACACTCACTGAAGCAACGGCACATACGTGCCATTGCTTCAGTTTGTGTCAGTGTGCATGTGCCAATGATATTGGCACATGCAAATACAGGGGATATCTCCTAAACCGTGCAGGTTTTGGAGATATCCGGGGTAGCTACAGGTCAGCCTTATTATAGGCTGACCTGTAGCACAAAGTGGTCTGTAAGGGTTTACAACCACTTTAATGTGAGTAAAACAATATGTATTGAAGCACTGGCTCTTGTGTAGTGGTACCCCCCATAAGGGCTGCTGAGTGGCCCACCTGCCACCCTGCCCAGCCCGGCATCCACTTCCAGACACTCCAAGACAATGAACAGTCCGTCAGCTTTGTTTTTTTGTTTTTTTTGTTTTATTGAGGAATTAGAACTTGGATGGGGTTAAGGAATTCATTGGATGCCCAGAAAGATTTGCAAAGTGTGGGACACATTAGACTCCCTTGTCTTCCTCCAGCACAACTCTTTAGGCACAGCTAGCACGTGGTTAGGCCTGACTGACTTCAGCCATGCCTCAACAAAAACCCTTTGCAGGCAGAGCCTGCGGGCCCCTTTAGTGTAGCAAGAAGAATAGAAAGTTGTGGTGCTAGCTGCCCTTAATAGACTACTGATCCCAGTCAGCCCTCTTCAGGCCCTGCCAGCCCTCCCGGCTCCAGCTGCAGCTGCCTATTTCACTGCCCATGGCATCACAGTCTCTCCCCCTGGCTCTACATCCATCTCAGACTACACACTCCTAGTCCTCTCCGACATGCCTCCCAGCTCTACCGACTGTGCCTGCCACTCACTGACATCTGGTGAATCCCTCCTGGAGACTGTGCCTTGCAGTACCCTCCACTGTCCTCTCCTGGTCCTGGACAAGACACCGCTGTCACCCCCCCCCCCCCCCAGACAGTGCTTTACATCAACTTAGAAAGAAATCCAGCTAGCTAGTTACACACCTTGATATATAAAGGAAAAAGACATTTTTATGATATTGTGACTGAATCAGTCTATACAGTCTGTGAAAAAGCACTTGAAGACAGCTTCAGTCGAGCATTAGAAGCAGATTTCTATGACATGAGAGAGAAAGCACAAAAAGCGCCACTCTAAGTGCAGTATTGAACACAGTTTATTTAGGCACAGGATGTATTGTACTAACAAAAGTACGTGACAGGTAGGCATATCACCAAAGTGAGCTGTCCAGGGGGAATCCATCAGGGAGTCCATTGGGGGTGTCCAGCCAAGAATCCGTCAGGGGCAAAAACACGGGAACCGTGGAGCAAGTTGCGCCGGTGGATGCCAGTGTTTCCTGGTCCTCAGAAGCATTTGATGCCGGTGGATGACTCACTTTCAGTCGGACGAATAGATCAGTAGCAGGCGACTTGTTTGCGGAGAATGCGCTCCTTCTTCAGGCCTGACGGGGGCCATTTTGGTTAAGGGCTTTATAGGTTACACTGCCAGCGCTCCTGGGTCTTAGAGACCATGGCGGTATAACAGGACGGAGCTCAGAATTTTGTGACATGTATTTGGTGAAATGACAGGGGAATATTAAAAACATCACTTGAAAACAACATCTGGTGACAAAAATTATTTACATGTAGATGTATAGATGAAGGGGAAAAGGATTATTACAATCAATAGCGACATAAGCGGCAGTGAATATTGCTGTGAGACTACAAGTGCTAGAACAGTGAATAGTGTAGAAGAGGAGGAGGGGGTAGAGGGTTGTTAAAGAAATAATAATGAGCTAATGTGGGTGTAATTGTAAAAGTAATAATGACATTTTTATTTTATTATAAAAATGAATGAAAATGATAAAGTATTAAAAAAGTAGTATTGCAGATCAGGGATGGTACAGTAAATGCGGTAATGGATGACCATGGGGGGGAGTACTGAAATATGGGGTGGATGTGGAAAAGCAAAAATATATATATTGTTATGTGTTATAACAAACTGATGAAAAATGAGCATAAAAATAGAAATAGAGATAACAATGAGAGTGAAAATACAGTAAATAAAAGATAGGGAATAAAAATGGAAGGATAGAAAAATGAAATAAAAAATAATAATAAATTTAAAAAAATAATAATTAAAATGAAAATAAAAATAGAAATAAAAATAAGAATAGAAAATAATACAAATGGAAAGATGGAAAACTATAGATGAGAATGAAAATGAAAATAAAAAATAATAATAATAAAAAAATAAAAAATAAAAATAATAGAAATACAAACGAATATGAAAGTGGTGATGGTTATTCTTCAAAATGTCTCGATATACGGATTTCTGTACGATTAATATGACTTAAGAATGGACTACATATACTGTTACTTAGTTTGTTTTTTTGGGGGAAACCCTAATGCCCTGTACACACAGTCAGACATTGATCGGCCATTCCGACAACAAAATCCATAATTTTTTTTGGCTGAAACTTGTCTTGCATACACACGGTCGCACAAAGTTGTCGGAATTTCCGAACGTCACCACGTACGACGGGACTATAAAAGGGCAGTTCAGTACCAAGCGTGGCACCCTTTGGGCTCCTTTTGCTAATCTTGTGTTAGTAAAAGTTTTGGTGAGAGACGATTCGCGCTTTTTCAGACTCGTGGTTTTTAGATCGTTTTTCTGCTGTTCAGTTTGTGCTTGTGGGTTTGTATCTGGTCTTCAGTGCGTGCAGTGAGTTCCCATTGGTTTATTCAGTTTGTTCTTGTCTGTTTGTTACTGATTTTCAGGTCGCTCTTCACGGGCCTTGCTGTTCTTCAGTGCATTCTGTTACTTCGTTCTGACCAGCCGACCGTTTTGAAGCCATTTTGCGTGTACATACCCATTGTAGAGTTCGTGCTCTGTGGGGGCTTGGTGTTGGGGTTCTTACTTTGACACAAGCCCAGTCCATGAACAGGGTGGGGAGGAGTTCATGGACCAAGAATTGCTTGCTCCAGTGTGACCAATTCTGTCACATGCCTTTGCTCTGTGAGAATAATCCTGATGATTTCATGAACTTTCTCAGGATGACGGACCCCGTATTTCACCGTTTGTTGGCTTTGCTGACCCCTATATCAGCAGGCAGGATACCTGCATGAGGCAAGCCATCACTCCGGAACAGAGGCTAGTCACCACGTTGCGGTACTTGGCGACGAAGAGAAGCCTGCAGGACCTCAAGTTCTCAACAGGCATCTCCCCCCAGGCTCTGGGGATCATTATCCCAGAGACCTGTTCTGCCATCATCCAGGTCCTGCAGAAGGACTATATTAAGGCAAGATTTTTATCCTTTACCATCACATTTTATTGTATTTAATGTTTGCTAATATATTCTTTCATCATTCCCTAATTACCATGATTGTAATATGCTGTGAATGTCCCCTTTTTCCTCATGCATGCTGGAATTTTTTAACGTTTTTTTTTGTCCTTCATGCATATTTGCCTTCACTTACCTCCCCAGCATGCTCTCCTGGGCCTATATCCACCTCGCCTAGTCACTTAATGTATTTTGTCAGCTCCATAGTAGTGATTTACCCTAAACACCCCCTAAAATATGTAAAAATGTTATTTTGTGTCCTTAAATTCTGGCAGAGTGCCAGAGGCTTTTTTTTGGGGTCCCAAACTCATTTGGAACCTTCCCTCCCCCCAACCACTAGGTGAACCAATAACAATCCTCTATCTGCTGACTTTGCCAAACCCATACACACTATACCTACCTCTTTTGTGGTCAGATTCATGGATGAATTCCCCAAAGCATGTAGTGAAAGGGCCTGCCTGAATACTTTCAAATGGTACTGTTTAAAGTTTTTGTATCCTATTATTATCTTGATTCCAGAATGTTAAAATTGTGCTCCAATTTGTACAGTGTGTATTTATATTTTTGTATTATGACACTTCTTACCTGTCTAGTGGGCTGCCAATAGTGTAAGTAAGGAGGGGCTGGCCAAAGTAACACACATTATGTATGCATTCATCTTTCAATGAAGTGGAGCGGGTTACCTGTCCAAAACATCTCCCCCCCCCTAAAATTTTTACAATGGGCCATCACAGGGGGTGATGAATCTGATAGGTGGACCTTGTACGTTTGTCTTTAAATACTCCCTAAAATAAATCTTATACTGATGTTGGCCAAGAATGTTTGTGTCTAATCTGCTTTCAATGTTTATGTGCAAAATGACTAATTTTTTATTCTTGTTTGACTCCTCAGTTTCCTTCCACGCCACAGGAATGGCAGACTGTGGCCTCCCACTTTCCCAACTGCGTAGGGGCAATTGATGGGAAACACGTCCACATAGTCCCACCCCCCAACTCGGGGTCATACTATTATAATTACAAAGGGGTTCAATAGTATTGTGATGTTGGCGCTGGTGTCGGCTACTTACGAGTTCCTGTATGTGGACATGGGGAAGAATGGCCGGATGTCGAGTGGTGGAGTCATCGCCCAGACCGAGTTCTACAGGTATCTCCAGAATGGCAGCTTGGGCTTGCCACCTCCAGAAGACAATGCGGAAGGACTCCTATTCGTCTTCGTTGCGGATGAAGCATTTGCACTGGGGGACCATCTTATGCGGGCATTCCCTATGTGGACCCTCACCCCGGACCAGAGGGTTTTTAATTACCGGCTGGCCAGAGCCAGAAGAGTGGTGGAGAATACGTATGAAATAATGGCCAGCCGGTTCTGCCTATTTCTTAGACCGACACACATTGCGGAATATAAACTCAATTACATCATCCTGTCTTGCTGTGTTCTCCACAACTTTTTAAGGAGAAATTCTGTGAACTATGCTGCCTCAGTTGGGCCTGAGGCCAGAATTCATATTATTGAACCAACCCTGACGCCGCTTGAAACTGGCCGTCCTGGCTCCCCCCCCCAGAGTGCCCGCGAGGTCCATATAAGATACATGGAATACTTTGCAGGCAGGGGGGCCATCGATATGCCAGACAATGTCTGAGACATTTTTAAAATAAAAATATATTTTAAACGGAAAACATATATGGCTTTCTTTTAGCTGTCTCCTCGGTTATCTTTTATTAATGTTCTAATTTTTTGGCCTTTTTCTTCAACAGTGCAAACGAAATTTCGTTGACACATGAGGTGACAATCTCTTCTTCGGCTAACTATTATTATTATGTTGTGGGTCTGCTACACACACACCTTGTTTTTTTTGTTAATGTATGTAATTACTGACAAAAAATATTAATAATTTTCAACACCATGACCGAAATTTGGGGAGTCATGAAAATTACGTGATTGTGTAAAATTCAGAAGCACTGCTGGTTGTTATTTACTAAAGGAAACTACACGTTGCACTACAAGTGCACTTGAGACTGCACTGAAACTGCACTTGTAGTGCAAAGTGGATTTGCCTTTAGTAAACAACCCCCATTGTCACTGAAAACAACAACTTTACTCCAAAAAATGCTTTTGAGCATTGAAAGAAGAAGCCACACATTGTTGATTATCAATTTTTTTAATCAAAGCACAATCACGTGTGCCTTTATAAAAGGGTTTTTGAACAAGCCAACATGTTTGTTGTATAACATTTTTTTAGGTGGTGTTCCATCGAAAAAAAAAAGCATGAATGTTCCTAAAAAAGAAAATTAAAAAAAAAACATTTGGAAAAATTTTTTTTCACTCACCTCTAAGTGGCTGTTGCTAGGGGGTCCCTTGTAGTCTGCCTCCTTCAGTGCCTGGGCTGGTGACATCACTTCCCCTCAGCGCAGGAAGGGCTCAGCTCTGCCCCCTCCCTCTTGTCAATTATCTGGGACACATTACAGGTCCCAAATGACTGAGCGGCCAATCACGGCGCGTGGCGCGGCTTGCGCTAGCGCAGTGGGTGCCCGGCTGTGAAGCCACAGCCGGCTCCCACAGTTGCAATACCGGCGCCCCCGAACGGAGCGGAAGACGAGCGGAGCTTTTATCCCCCGCATCGCTGGACCGTGGGACAGGTAAGTGTCCGATTATTAAAAGTCAGCAGCTGCAGTATTTGTAGCTGCTGACTTTTAATTTTGTTTTTAAAATGGGAACTCCTCTTTAAGTAGAAATCGCCTTTTATAGGTAAAACAGGCATGTTTAAACCCATAAAAAAAATACACAACTCTGAAACTTACAAAGTTCATCTTTTAGAAAGTGAAGGCAATATCAGACATGAGTATGTACAAACTGTGTTTTTGATATTGTGTTCAGCAGATGGGGTGACGTCACCCCTGTAAAAGCCAAATTTAGAAGATGCACACAAATTGCCTAATGTCAACATGTGTTAGCTGCCATCATGGGGGAACAATGGACGTGTTTTGTGGGTGCAACCCCTTCCTCTCAGCTACTTTATTATCGAGGAAGGGGTTGCACCCACAAAACGCGTACATTGATCTCCCGTGATGGCAGATAGCACATGTTGACACACTGTGTGCATCTTCTAAATTTGGCTTTTAACATGCGTAAAAAAATTTTGTCACAAATAACAGAAGAAATTTAGGGATTTCTGGGTGTTTTAGATACTCCCTAAAACATCAATGATGTTCTTCATTTTGTTTTGAACATCATTGATGTTTTGCTTTATGTTTTCTAAAACTCTATTGCACCCCCTTATCTCCCCGATGAGGATCTGGGCACTTTCACTGGTGAAATGACATTCCTCTTCCACAACATCCCGATCACCTACAAAAAAACAAAAAAAACATGTATTATAAATATGCAGGCATCCATCTCTTACCTAAGGCTGTGGTCGCAGACATTCACTTGTTGTGGTGACAATTTCTGCAACATCTCCCTCCTCTTCCTCTGGTTGGGTTTGGGGGATTTCCCCTTCTTCCTGAGGCGGGGGGACCCTGGTGTCCTCTGATGAGTGGTGTCCTCCGAGTCTTTTCTCCCCATGTGCCCATGAACATGAAAGTTGCCATTTTAAGATGTACAACAGTAAAGAAAAGCACATGGAGCAGCACGAACATCATAAAAAGAAAGAATAGGAACACAGGACAACTACTTACTTTTTTGCAGCACTCTCCTGATCCTTCTATACTGATTGTGCTCCCTTAATTTGAGGTCCGACCACCGTTTCCTCAGTTGATCCTTGGATCGTCGTACCCCAAAATTCCTGTGCAGACTCTTCACAACTTTAGCCATGATCTTGGCCTTTCTGACATTTGGGTTTGGGTAAGGTCCATACTTCCCGTCATAGTCGGCCCTCTTCAATATGTCCACTATCTCCACCATCTCAACAAAGGGCATATTTGATGCCTTAAATCTTCTCCTCCAGGATCGTGACGTTTCTGGCTCCGGGCTTTCCTCCTCCTCGTTGCTGCTATTATTATGCACCTGCTGTCTCTCCGCCATGTGCTCTCCCCCACTGCGCCGAAAGAGAAGGGGCCGGGAATAGACTAGAAAGAACGTCAGGGGCGGGCGGAGTTTCACGCATGCGCAGTGTATATAAAGCGTAACATGCGTGCGTCGTACGTACGATCTGTGAGCGGAGGAAGGAGTATCGGAAGCGCTGATCGTGATAACGAAGGTACCATTTTAACTTGGGCCTATACTGCTTATAGATTGAGGCCTATATTGGGACAAGATTAGGAGAGTTTAGCCTGACATTAGGGTTTGTCTTGTGTTGTGTCTTGCAGAGAAAATGGATCTAGTCAATGATCATGACTTTATGCCAATATTCATTGATATGTTCAGGGAGCTGCCCTGTCTGTGGCAGGTAAACCACCCACATTATACCAATAAAACAAAGAGGAAGGCAGCGCTGGATTAATTGCTGGAATTTGTGAAGCCGGTGATCCCCACGGCAGACATCCCCTATTTGAAGGCCCTAATTGGTGGCATGAGGAGCACTTATCTTAGGGAGCACAAGAAGGTCCAGGATTTCCAGAGATCAGGAGCAGCAGATGACATTTATGTCCCCAGGCTGTGGTACTACGACAGACTTCATTTTCTGGCAGGCTAGAGAGAACCCAGGCCAGCACTCTCCAGTCTTCCTTCCACACTTCCCTCCCCCCCCAGCTGAGGCTTATGATGCCCAACCTGGGCCTTCCAGGCAGCAACATGTGGAAGAGCCCAGCTTGAGCCAGGTATAGCATTCTTCTAAATTTTTGGTTGTCAAATTAATGATGTTAAATATATGTTAGTTTGGATTACTAATTTCTGATTTCACAAAGTGTTTTACATATCAATAGACAGTAGTGGCAACAAATGATTGTGACAAGAATGAAAAATACTGGGCTCAGAATGATAGTCTTTTCTATTTATTAACATCCAATTTGCAGTCATGAGATGAAGATGTGTGTTATTGATGAACCAAAAACTAAAACGATGTCACTTTTTCATACACAGGAAAGTCTCAGCCAGGAGGTGGCGGGGGTAAGTGGCAGCCAGGAGGTGGCCGGGCCCAGTAGCTTGCCCGATACCCAGGTCCCTCCCCTCCGCCTTACACAAAAAAGTGACAGGAAGAGGAGTAACGTGAAGGAGGTAGCAATTGGCCTATTTATGAAGGCTACTGCGGCCCTCAGAACCCCCCAAAGCCACGTTTGAGAGTTCAACCATTGTCCTCCTCCTCCTCTAGGTCCTCCTCCACCTCCTGCCACACCTCCAACACCAGAGCCACAGCCTGGAAGGAAGCATCTAAGGAAGACCAGAGAGTGATGGCCTGGGTTTAGTCTGGTCTGACAAAAGACGCAGGCTCTTGTATGACCACAGCCTGGGGACAGATATGTCATCTGCTGCTGTTCATGATCTCTTGTAGTCCTGGACCAGATTGTGCTCACTATTATAAGGACTCCTCAGGCCACCAATTTTGACTGTAAAATAATTGATGTGTGACCTGGGGTACAAAGGCTTTGCTAACCTCACCAGTTTATCCAGCGTTGCCTTCCTCCTTATTTTGTTATGACCCTGAATGAATGGATATTTATTTTTCACAAATACTTGCCTGTGTGTTTTCCTTCAAAAATGACAGTTTGTGAGGAGGCAGGTACATTTCCAAAATACAATGTGAAATTAACAAGGGACACCAACACCAACCTTGAGATTCTAAAATACAATATAATAATGGTTTTGTGGTAACTTGACACACAAAACCCACAAACATAATTATGGAGATCACCAAAAAAAATAAAAATATCTCACAAAAACAGGAGATCTTGATTAAAAAAGACAAACAGCAAATTATCAAAAATATAAAAACATAAAACCCCCAAAAATGTTGTTAGATCTGACGAATACAAATATTATATTCATGAAATCACGAGAAATAATAAAGAAAGAAGTTTGTGAGAAGTCTGTGTGAATATGAGCAGCAAAACAACTTCATTCTTCTAGCATTATAAAGAAGAAGAGAGTGCGCTGCATTCAACAATTTAAAACATTGCAGCGTGACGAAAGTGCTATATCCATTACGAACATTAGTTTTACTAGACCGAGCAGTTCCATCTCGGAATTTATTCTGAGCATGCGTGGCACTTTGTGTGTCGGAATTGTCCACACACGGTCGGAATTTACGCGAACAGATTTTGTTGTTGGAAAATTTTATAGCCTGCTCTCAAACTTTGTGTGTCGGAAATTCAGATGGAAAAAGTCCGATAGAGCCCACACACGGTCGGAATTTCCAACAACAAGCTCCGATCGCACATATTCCGTTGGAAAGTCCAACCGTGTGTACAGGAGAAAGGGGTTGGGCTTGGGGATAATCACAACAGATTATTGACCTCTATTTCCTCATTGAGGCCTCAAGGCGTGAGAGAGTACAAAGTGTATATTCAGTACGTTTCCCTCTGGCAGAGACGTCTGAAGCGCTCGGCCAGCGGGAACGTACCTGGAATAGACTCTATGACCCACACCCGGAGGCCCGCAGAGGATAAACCATGGTGTTTTAAAAAATGACGGGGCACACTGTTTATCATCGCCTCCTTCCACAAAGCGGCGATGTTCGCCAAACCTTTTCCTCAGTGTGTGTATGGTTCTTATGACATAATGAAGGCCACAAGGGCAAACGAGACAGTAGATGACAAACTCCGTGGAGCAATTGAAAAAATTGGAGATTTGATAGGTTTTCCCTTTGGTGTTAAACTCTTTTTGGCCATGATTCACATGCTTACAGGTCAGGCACAGTGCTTTGCGGCACTGGTACATGCCGACCAGTGGGATGAGGCACAGGGCCCGTGTGGGGGACAGGGACTGGGGCTTGCATTTGCTGGGAGCTATGAGATTTTTAATGTTCCTCGCTTTCCTGTACGAAAATTCAGGTTTGGATGGGATGGTAGGCTTCAAATGTGGGTCCTCCAGTAAAATGGACCAGTGTTCAGAATATGTTCCATTTGTTTGTGTTTAGTGTGAAACTGTGTGACAAACCTGATGGGTTGGTCTGAGGGCTGTTTGGGCTGAACAAAGTGATTTGACAAGTAGAAGTTGAAAGCTTCGTCCACAAGAGATGATGGGAAGGCTTTTTCTAGAAATTTTTGTTTGAGCTGTAATCCTTGCTCAATGTAATCTGTTTCCATGGTGCAGTTCCTGCGGAGGCAACAAAATTGACTCTTGGGAATATTATTGATCCACCTTGGGTGGGCAGCTTTTATGATGTAGAAATTAGTTGCCAGCCATTGGCTTAGTGTAATTTGTAGAAAGAATTTTGCCTTCATGGTGATATAGTGTCAAATCCAGAAATGATAATGTTTGGGAATCATGTTCAGAAGTAAAAGAAAGACTGTATGTGTTGTTGTTGCAGTGGTGTAAAAAATCAAGAAACAGGGACTCTGGGCCATCCCAGATGACAATAATGTCATCAATATATTTCCCATAAAATACAATATGGGAGATATACGGGTTGTTGAGCCAGATGTAATTGGCTTCCCAGAGTCCCATGGTGAGGTTGGCATAGCTGGGGGCAAAATTTGCCCCCATAGCTGTGCCCATCACCTGTAGATAAAAGTCCCCATCGAATTTGAAATAATTATGAGTCAGGCAGAATTCTGTGGCCTCCAAAATGAATTCTGCCTGTTTGGGATTAAGCAGGGGATCTGAAAAGAGGGAACTGGCTGTGGCTCTGAGGCCTATGGGATGGGGTATTGAGGTATATAGTGAGTTTACATCAAGCGATGCCAACATGTACATGGGTTCCCAGGTGTAATGGGCCAATAGTTCTAAAAGATTAACTCCATCGCGAATGTAAGATGGAAGATTTTGCGCTAGGGGTTGTAGGAAAGTGTCAATGTATTGGGAAATGGGGCTGGTATTACTGTCCATGGCTGCAACTATGGGCCTGCCAGGTGGATTAGTGATGTTTTTGTGAATTTTAGGGATGTGGTAAAAGTATGGTGTTGAATAGAAATTCCTAATGAAGAAAGCTAATTCTTGTTTATTGATTATATCATTTTCCTTGGCCTTATTGATCAATCTGAATGTAAACAACCCTCTCCCGCCTCCTCCTCTTCCTCTTTTACACTATTCACTGTTCTAGCACTTGTAGTCCCACAGCAATATTCACTGCTGCCTGTTGTCGGTTACATGCTTATGTCGCTATTGACTGTAATAATCCTTTTCCCCTTCATCTATACATGTAAAATAATTTTTGTCACCAGATGTTGTTTTCAAATGACGTTTTTAATATTCCCCTGTCATTTCACGAAATACATGTCACAAAATTCTGAGCTCCGTCCTGTTATACCGCTATGGTCTCTAAGACCCAGGAGTGCTGGCAGTGTAACCTATAAAGCCCTCAACCAAAATGGCCCCCATCAGGCCTTAAGAAGGAGCCAGCTCCTTTATGTACTACATAATTCACCAATCTGGCTCTATAAAAAATGGTTCCAAAGGATAGAGACTCTGTTTAGGAATATGATCTGGAAAGGTGGGCCAGCAAGAATCCAGTTAAGTACCCTGCAACTTCAGAAACAGGAAGGAGGTGTAGCGATTCCGCACCCCTTTCATTACTTTTTGGCATCACAACTTCAATACTTAGGGGGGAGTAATGTAGCTGGCCAAGAAGTAGGAAGAAAGATGCTCCTACAAACCACCCCACATGAATCTATACCTGAAGCTTTGGAGGCAGGATCCTTTCCCCCAAAACTTCCAACTTTAAATCTAATGATGAGGTTTGGGACACAGTAAAAACACTATTGGATTATAGAGGCTTTACGGAACTTACAGCACTGTCGGAAAATAGCAGACTAGGAGAGCTCCAGAAGATAGGGACAATAAGGGAATGGGAGAGTTGTGGAATACAATTAATTTCACAGTTATACCAAGAAGGCACCTTGAAAACTTTCCAGGATTTGAGAGCCCAATATGCCTTACTGAATAAATCCTTTTTTTAAATACTTACAGGTTAGGCATGCACTAGAGGAACAGTTTAGAGGAAGGACTGTAGACTGGAGCACAATCCCTGTACTTCAAAAACTAATTAATGCAGATTCAGCGAAAGGCTTAATTTTCAAAGTTTACCCATATATTAATAATGGGAGATTGAGCAGGCTAGATCCCTCTTTGTACAAGAGGAAATGGGAAAAAGATGTAGGTGATATCTCTGATATCCAGTGGAATAGAATCCTTGAATTGGCTCCACTGGTCTCCTTATCCCCCTCGCAGAGGATGTCACATTTATTTTTATTGTATAGAACTTATTACACTCCCTACAGACTGTTTCAGATCGGCCAGATTCTAGTTGCCCTAGATGTGGGGACTTAGAGGGGGACCTGCTCCATATGTTTTGGAGGTGTCCAAAGCTTTTCCGGTATTGGACGGAGGTGGCGAAAATTATCGATGGGGTGTTTGGAACTTCCACTGAGCTGGAGCTGAAACAATGCCTACTGGGACTAGTGGAGGGTGAGGGTAAACTAGGCAATACCCAAGTGGCAGCAATGAGATGTCTATTTCAGGCAAGATCAAAGAAGGGGGAAGGTACCATCCAATAATGTCACAAAAGTTGCCGCCATCCCTAACATACGGAGAAAGGAAAATGACCCCTCAAAAAGTGGTGGGACTTTGAAGGCAACGGAGTAAGAATAAAAAACAGTTTTATTAACACAGATATACAAAAATATACATATCGAAAAAGATTTTTTCAAATACAGTCATGTGGATCAGTTTAACAGTAAAAACAAGATTATGCTGGTGAGCGAACCAAATGTGTGTTCATGTAGTCTTCTACCTGAGCCTACGCGTTTCGGGACTACAGGAGTCCCTTCATCAGGGGCAAATGGTAAGCAGACTTTAGACCAAGCATGACCAGGATGAGAGGCCGACTGTCGGAGCAATTCTCGGGGGCAAATACACACAGGACGCCAGGAAACCAAAATTAGGAAACAGGCGTATCTCTGGCCCCGCCTTCTCCACACTGGTCCCAGTGTACCACCCCAGAGGGGGACAACGCTACCCCAGGGAGTCCCAGCGAGCGAAAGATCAGAGGGGGGGGGAAGAAAAAATTAAATATCCCAATATTGGTGTATGAGGGATATGGTGATTAGGCGTAGGTAGGTATCCCCAATATGCGAGTAAAAGGAGCGGATGTGCTTTAAGCGCAGAGTCGGCTGCAAATATTATAGGAAGTAACAACCTCATACAGAAAAATCTGTGTCTCTAGTGTTACAATATCGTTGGTGGCTTTCAGCCGTCTCCAACCACCGCCGCCGAGTCGGGCAAGGATCCTGATCGCCCGAAGATGGCAGTCAGCACTATCTCCGTCCAGTGAGGAATGGTTAAATAGTATGAACGGGGTAATCCTCAAAGAGAAAACGGTATACATAAAGCAAGGTGTGCCAAGGAAATATGATATGATTTGGAAACCCTGGTGGAAAGCAAGAGAGATTAGTATGTAAACTTTAATAAATATAGAAATAATCACGTAAACGATAAGTGACGACCCAAGAAAAAACAAATTATGAGAGAATGCAAGTTGAGATAATGAGTGGGAAGTATGAAGTTGTGTAAGAGATAGAAGTGGGTGAGAATTTTAGGTTATAATAATAACAGACAACCCTACAAGTTGCACCCCCAGGCTTCACCCAAAACTTCACTTAGGACAAGCCAGGTTAACCAACTCTGTGGAGAGAAACTGGGTTGGACTCGGGACATCATGGGGAAGAATGCATATGTTTTTTTTTTTTTTTTTTCTTTCCCTTTTTCTGTTTAATGTGAAAAAATCTTAATAAAGAAATAAAGTTAAAAAAAAAAACCTATAAAGCCCTCAACCAAAATGGCCCCCATCAGGCCTGAAGAAGGAGTGCATGCTCCGCAAACGCGTCGCCTGCTACTGATCTATTCGTCCGACCGGAAGTGAGTCATCCACCGGCATTCTGTGCTTCTGAGGACCAGGAAACGCTGGCATTCACCACAGTTCCCACGTTTTTGCCCCTGACAGACTCTTGGCTGGACACCCCCAATGGACTCCCTGATGGATTCTCTCTGGACAACTCACTTTGGTGATATGCCTACCTGTCGTGCACTTTTGTAAGTACAATACATCCTGTGCCTAAATAAATTGTGTCCAATACTGCACTCAGCTGTGAGTCACCAGCCTACTCTAAGCCACTCCCAACCACACACATCAAAACAAACAGGCCTAGCTTACTGCTAGGCCTGATTAAATTTACCTGCACTTACGAAAACCTACTTCTAGCACCTACCTAAAGTAGAGGGTGCTACACTCGTCTATTCCCACAACATTTTAAAAAAAAAACAGTTTTGCAACGGAGGATAGGAAGAGCGTATCTGCTTTTTTTTTTTTTTTAAGACGCTAAGCTAATATCAGCGGATTTAACACAAGGCCTAGCCTGCTTTTTTTCTTTAAACTGATTCTGTCCATGGATGGGTGCAATGGCAGATGGATTAAACATAAGGCCCCCTACCACCACCCTTCTCATCACCCTCCCCCTTCTGGTATTTCTTTCTGGGACCTGGGAGTGCCAAATGTCCATCATCCTCATTTTCACGTATGGGTGTTTTTTTGGGGCATTGCTTTTTTCAGTCCCTCTCAAAAAATTATCAGGTATTTTCAGGCTTTCTCTTAAAGTATAAGGAGGTTGGTGCTTGCATAGCTGTTGGCTGCATGCTTGCACCATTCCCCATTGATGAACAGATGTTAGCAAACTTTTATATCGCACTCAGTGATTAATTGAGCTTTTTAGAAGAGGCACATGTCTCTCTGGTTTATGTGTTTATGAGTTTATGAATATGTAAAAAAATATTAATAGCTGCTAAAGGAAGAATCTACAGATTAGTATGCTTAATACTGTATGAAAAATATAATAGCAAAGAATACAAGAATTAGAGAGCTACATTAACATTTGCTCTGGGATAAACATTAAAATAATTAAAAATGTGTGCCCTAGAATGCAGTAATTTCCCCATAGAAGCATATATTATGTGTGACCACTAGGTGGCGCAAACATCAAAGTTACATTTTTGTATACCATTAACCGTGCATTTTTTTTTTTTTAGGGGAGAGTTGTGTTTACCAAGTCATCATAGCTACATTTCTAATCATATTTACATTACTTCCCTCCTTGGTCCCAGGGCTGGATTAGGAACATAATGGGCCTGTGCTGAGGATTTTGGTGGGGCTTTATATAAAAAATAAAATAAAAATGCAAAAAATGTTTTTTTATAACAAATTAAATTTAAATAGAGAGAGGGAGGATGAGAGAGAGAGAGAGAGGGGTGAAGGGTAAGGGAGAGAGCATGAGAGAGAGAGAGAGGGGGGATGAGAGAGAGGATGCGCATGAGCACGTGTGGGAGTGACATCAACACAGCCTAGCCAAGGCAAGTGACCAAAGGCACAGAACCCAGAAGGAAGACCGGGTGAAGATGGAAGCTCCCGGGACCCGCCAGATTGATCGCAGCGCTGGTGGGCTCAGTCTGACAGGTAAGGGTACGCTAATGTGCATACTAGTACATTATGGCATAACCTACCTCAGGGCCTCTAAAAAGTAGTAATGTTAGTGAAGTTTACTACCACTTTAATATCACAGGATGCCAGGAGCCTCTCATGGGGCCCCCTACTGACCCGGTGGCCCTTGGGCAGTGCCCAAGTACATAGTTGCCAACATTTCAAAAATATTTTCAGGGACACATTTTTACCAGTGATATATTTAGAGTAGCTGACATCCCTATGTTCTTCTATACATCACAATAGTAATCACTAAATTAAATGAGTACTAATAATGGGCAGAACAAATATGAGGACTGAGAAGATTTCCTTTAGTTGAACTAACAAAAGTGTCCAGGGTATGATGGGAGCAATAAGTACAGGAGAGGAGTGTGGAGGGTATGACAGTGGGCAGTATATACATGAGAGGAGTATGGATGGTATGACAGGGGGCAGTATGCATACGAGGAGTGTGGAGGGTATGACAGAGGGCAGTATGTACAGGAGAGGAGTGTGTAGGGTATGACAGTGAGCAGTATGTACAGGAGAGGAGTGTGGAGGGTATGACAGTGAGCAGTATGTACAGGAGAGGAGTGTGTAGGGTATGACAGTGAGCAGTATGTACAGGAGAGGAGTGTGGAGGGTATGACAGTGAGCAGTATGTACAGGAGAGGGGTGTGGAGGGTATGACAGTGAGCAGTATGTACAGGAGAGGAGTGTGGAGGGTATGACAGTGAGCAGTATGTACAGGAGAGGAGGATGAAGGAATCTGGGAAGGAAAAATGTAAAGGTTTGTGGAAGGATGTTTAGGGACTGCAAAGTGGTTAAGCGGGCCATATATGGATTGAAATTAAGCCAAATAAGCAGAGACCAGCCATAGTTGATCTATGTATGGGCTAGCTGGTTGTACACAAGTCAATCTATTAATTGACTTGAGTACAACCAGCCTGTCAGGTTTTTTCCAAAAACAATCAGTGCTGCCAGCTATAGTTAGCAACACTGATCATTGTATTGTGTGGGTAGGGAAGGCTCCCCACTGGCAGAACACAATAACACTGCAGGAGTGATTCCCCCATCCACAGGTCAGCAGGTGAGAGGGTGTGTGGGGACAGGCTGGAGAGAGAGGTCTGTCAGCAGGGGGATGTGAGGTGGTCATGGAGGGATATCAATCAGCGGGTGGGGGGAGTAACTGGGAGTGATATCTTTTGGGTTAGGGTCTGGTCACCTGTGATATAAGTTGAAGGTAGGTGGCTAACATGGAAAGTGGCTGGAGAGTGACCTGGTTGGCGGTGCTGCCTGTCAAACTCTGCAGGCTGAGTCAAAGATGCTGCAGCTAAAGAAATTACAAAAAAAAAAACTGAAGCTGTGAAGTAAAGCATCACAGCTACGGCATTCGTACAGCCCTGTCCAAATGTATTTTTAAGATTTGGGTCAGGGATGGGCGGTGAGGTCAGTGGCTGGTGAGACACTGGCTAGTATCAGAGCCAGATACACACAGTTTACATACACTGCGAACGTTAGAGCGAGAGCAATAATTCTAGCACTAGACCTCCTCTGTAACTTTAAACATGTAACCTGTAAAAAATGTTAAAACATCGCTTATGGAGATTTTTAAGTACTAAAGTTTGGCACCATTCCAAAAATGTGCGCAATTGTAAAGCATGACATGTTAGGTATCTATTTACTCGGTGTAACATCATACCAAAAAAATCGGGCTAACTTCAATGGGTTTTTTTTGTTTTGTTTTTTATTCATGGAACAGTTTCTTTCCAAAAAAAAAAATAAATTTGAAAAATTGCTGCGCAAATACCACCATTTTATTCCCTAGGGTGTCTGCTAAAACAATATATATAATGTTTGGGGGTTCTGAATAATTTTCTAGCAAAAAAATTATGATTTTTACATGTAGGAGTGTCAGAATTGGCCTGGGTGGCAAGGGGTTAATTACCATAAGTAAGTAATATACAAATAATTATTATATTATAGTTTTTTATGGTAATTTACTATATTTTCAAAAACTGTACTCAAGCAGGTGGTTTAACCTCCCTGGCGGTATGATTCTTTCTGATTTTAGGTGCTGAAAGCGGTACAATTATTTTGCATGGAAATTTGGCGTTTTATATTGTAGGTCTGTAATTCTTAACAATAACACACTTAAATCTGTCCAAACCAGAGTCTAGTAGATATCCCGGGTATGATAAAGTTTGAAACACAAAAACATAAATTATAATATAATTTAAAAAAAATAATAATTAAAAAAAATAAAAATAAATAGTAATAAAATAAATTTCCACACGATTCACTATCGCTCAATTCTGCAAGTGTTCTAATTTACTATCGCTGTTTTCTAGCTGGTCTAAAGCCATTTTTGACGTAAAGGGACACTTTTTGGTTGCTATGGACAATCTCCAGTTTCCAGGCAGAAAGAACAGTATATGCAACATAAAACTGCATGCAGGGCATGGGCCAGAGCACTGGGGACAAATGGGATGTGAAATGATTTCATACAGTACTGTAATCTGTAAGATTACAGTACTGTATGTGTTATGCGACGCTCGCAGGGAACGGAGCCTGGCACGGAGAGGCTTCGGAACATGACAGAGCCCGCGGACACTGCGGGGGACATCGCAGGATCCCGGGGACAAGGTAAGTAAGAAGGCACCAGGATCCTGCGATGCAATCCCGAGTGTGGCTCGGGGTTACCGCTAATGGTGCAGAATTTTAACCCCGAGCCACACTCGGGAAAACCGCCAGGGAGGCTACCGGAGAAAAATCTGAAGTTTGAAGTTATAACTTCAAACCAGTAATTTCACAGTAAATAGATAAATGATAAATTATTATGTTATAACATATAGCATAATAATATATTATTTAGCTTGATTAAAACAGTACCTTTTCATCAGCAGAAGATTCTCATTCTCCCTTATGCCCTGTACACACGGTCGCACATTCCGACAACAAAATCCTTCGGATTTTTTCCGACGGATGTTGGCTCAAACTTGTCTTGCATACACACGGTCTTACAAAGTTGTAGGAAAATCCGACCGTTCTGAAAGCGGTGACGTAAAACACGTACGTCGGGACTATAAATGGTGCAATAGCCAATAGTTTTCGTCTCTTAATTTATTCTGAGCATGCATGGCACTTTGTGCGTCGGATTTGTTTACACACGATCGGAATTTAAAGGATCAGATTTTGTTGTCGGAAAATTTTATATCCTGCTCTCAAAGTTTGTGTGTCGGAAATTCCGATGAAAAAGTCTGACGGAGCCCACACACGATTGGAATTTCCGACAACACAATCCGATCGCACTTTCTCAGTCGGAAAATCCGACCGTGTGTACAGGGCAACTGTGTGAGAAAAACCTTATACCCATAAACCCATGTTTTTTACTTCTAATTAAGAGGGCTGGGCTGGAAGGGAGCATGTGTCCTTTAGACACGCCCCCTTTCTATGACACTACAGTTGGAGGACAGCCTCCACTGCAGAATTTTTTTTTGGACAGCTGGGTCCAATGGTACTTTACCATTGGTCTAAGGCTCTGAGCTGTCCATTAAGCTCAGTGCCTCTAACAAGAAGTGAGAGGCACTGTGAGCTCATCCTCTTAGTCTGCTGCAAACAGAGTGTGTCAGCTTGTATTTAAACTGGCCGCTCTGTATGTAGCTTCTGACAGGCTGCACAAGAGCCCATATCTCCGGAACCATAGATCCTAAGAGCTCCAAATTTTGACCAGTGGTGGGTTAGATCTTTGGCTACCTACCTTCTATGACCCCTGAAACTTGATAGTTTTTTTTTTTTGTGATTTTTTTTTTTGGTTGTTTTTTTGGCAAATGGGCCTATCTTAAGGTAAGGGGCCTGGAGCTGCAGCTCCAATAACCCCTATGTTAATCAGGCCCTGCTTGGTCCCCAGGCTCACCTGTTTCTCCTGAATGCCCAAGACCGAAAGAAGACACATCAGGATGGTAAGCGGAGAGAAATAGAGCAATGTTCCTTCCTTCATCTCTCCTGTGAAGTGTGTACCTGTTCTACTCTGAGGTTCAGAGCTATCAGTTCTATGAAAGCCAAGTGAAGCAGCTGATTGAGGTTGCTGTTTTCCTTGATCAGAGTTGCCTAATGCTGGCCATATAGGGTTTCCACATCATCCCTTTAATCCAGGACACATATTAATTACACAGGTTCTGAGGCTGATTTAATGCAGATAAGGCACCAAGTGAGTTTAATCACCACCTTATTCAGCCTCAGAACCTGTGTAATTAATGTGTGTCCTGGATTAAAGGGAGGATGTGGCAACCCTATGGCCATACACTATATGAAAAATCGGCCAAACCCATTTTCGAAAAACAGACATTTGGCCGTGAGCGCAAACTATAGTGCCATCATGTAATGACTGATAAATCGTTCAGTGGACTTAAATCAATGCATTTTTTGTTCGTTTTTTTTTTTACATATACCTAGTGCAGACAGTTCAGACGGGAAACACATTACCTTTTAATTTATCGTTCGCTCGGCAGAAAATTTCCAAACTTGTCCTTCGTTTTTGGCTCAAAAACGTCCCAATGATTATTGATTTTGTGCCCATTAACTGGCCGAAAAATGGACAAACTGTCTAAATGACCGAATTTCGGCCGATTTTTCATATAGTGTATGGTCAGCAAAAGTGCAGTAGCAGGCATAAGGACTCCTGATGTCTCCATAAAGATTACTTGTCCTTCAGAATGCGCTATCACATAGGTGGATTTTTAACCCCTCGTGTGGAAGCAAGGTTAAAGAGGTTGTATACCCAAACTGAGTAGTTTCCTTTAAATTAATTAGTTCAGACAATAGTATTGTTTGCTATTTTTCAACTGGATCTTACCCCCTTGTATTCGGAGTAATCCTTAATTTTCTTTACCTCACCAGCGCATGCGCCGTTAGCCCTATTTTTTCCAGCAAGCTTCTGCTGCTGGGAAAATGCTGTGTCTATGCCGGGGCTGCATCATTTCCCACAGTCTACGTCAGCCCCGAGATCCCGCGACACTCCCTCCCCATTGACAACAGGATCGGCTCCTATTCGCTGTACAAGGTTTCTGCAGGAAACGAAAACGAGGCTTGGCTTCGGTGAATAATGTGCATGCACGGGATTATGGCCATGAATACATACTGAGAGCGGAAATAAAGTACTGTACAGACGCGGAAGGCAGGAGTTGTAATGGCGGCAGCGATGAACAAGCTGGAGCGTTCACAAATTCTTTATTACTGCGAGTAAGAACGTTTTTGGAGCATACTATTTGCAGCGTTTTTTGATTGAAAACAACTAGATTAATTGATATATTGCTGAAATGTTGTCACATTATCAGTTTACTACCGCTTTAACTGACAAAAAAAGAAAAGAAAAAACACCCACGTGTAAATAAATGACAATTGTGCAACACAGGTTTGGTGTATCTATGCATGCTGGAATGACAGGAATAACTCTAAGGCCATCATTTATGGTTAACTTGGGATTCAGCATGTATAAGAGAAGTGTGAACAGCAAGCTTTTTCTAACCTTCGAACAGCTGTCTTGAAACCTTTAAAGCACCTTTCAGCTCCTGTTGGTAATGTTAAATGCAGATCTTAATGGGAGTGCTGACTGTCACAATAAAGTATCACCGACCACTAATAAATGGGGTGTTTTTATTGCTATTACTTGGCTCCAGTGGTTGAAGTTTAACCCAATCAATACCAGTCTGTTTCTTCAATTCCCCCCCCCAAAAAATTGCAGCAATAAATGAGATCACCTTGCAGGCCTGCCTTTCAAAAAGAGGTAATTTTTTAGATGTTTGTACTGTCCTGCCATTTTATGGCCTCAATAATGCATTTTTTTTCCTTATAGTAAAAACAGTGATTATTAAAGACCAACTTCAGTCAAAAAAAAAGTTTTTCTATGCAGTGGGGCTATGCCCGTACTGCACGGGTTAACTGTTGGTTTTCGTCTAGGGCAGTGATGGAGAACCTTGAGATCCCAGATGTTTTTGAATTACATTTCCCATGATGCTCATTGACACTGCGGAGTGCATGAGTATCATGGGAAATAATTCCAAAACATCTGGGGTGCCAAGGTTTGCCATCACTGGTCTAGGGGATTGGAGAAAGCTTATACTCACCCGATCCTCTGCTCCTACTACAAACGGAGCTCCCCTACAATCCAGCGGTGGACTGTTCCTCACGTCCAAAGCAGGTCTATGGGCATGATGATGTCAGGAACAGTCCCCACTGCACAAGACCGCGGGGTGGGGGTAGGGACCACAGGGACCGGTCTTATGTGGGGAGGACCAGAGGATTAGGTAGGTATATTTCCATTCTCTAATCTCCTATACAAAAATGAGCAGTTGACCTGTGCAGTGCGGCTCTTGCTCCAATGCATGGGAAAACATTTTTTCTTTAAAGTAGAGTTCCAGCCGCAAAAAGTTTTTTTTTTAAAAGTCGGCAGCTACAAACACTGTAGCTGCTGACTTTTAATAAGGACACTTACCTGTCCAGGGAGCCCGCGAGGTCGGTTCTCCGAGGCCGATCCGTCCATCGAATCAGGTGCAGGCGCCGGCATTCTAACTAAGGGGAAACAGGCAGTGGAGCCTTGCAGCTTCAATGCCCGTTTCCTACTGCACATGCACAAATTGCACAGAGCTTTGTGAATGGCCAGCTTGTCTTCTGGGACACACACAGGTCCCAGAAGTCAGCGGGGGGGGGCTCGCCGCACAAAAGAAGATGACGTCCTGCACCGCGGCCCGGATGGATTGGAAGTACACTATGTACTTCATAAAAAGGTAGGAAGGAAACAAAAAAATAAAAAATGTAGTATCCAAAAATGAGGGCTGGTCTTTTATTTAAGACCACCTCTCAAAAGTGGGTGGAACTTCGCTTTAAATACCACCAAAAGGAAGCTCTGTCTCAAAAATGAAATAAAATTAATTTGGGTACAGTGTTGCATGGCCAAGTAGTTGTCAGGCAAACTATTACAGCACACTGAAAAAATGGTGTAGTAATGATGGGGTATATACAGGCTCTGATCCCATGTAAAATGCCCTAATTCCATGTGCCCTAGTCCTATGTAAGGTTCTCTGCTGTGCACTCCCATCCCATGTAAGGTTCTCTAGTTTGTGTCCTGATCCCATGCAAGGTGCTCTGCTGTGTGCCCTGACTTCATGTAAGGTACCCTGATCCAATGTATGTTGCCCTTCTGTGTGTCCTGATCCCATGCAAGGTGCTCTGCTGTGTGCCCTGACTCCATGTAAGGTACCCTGATCCAATGTATGTTGCCCTTCTGTGTGTCCTGATCCCATGTAAGGTGCTCTGCTGTGTGCCCTGACTCCATGTAAGGTACCCTGATCCAATGTATGTTGCCCTTCTGTGTGTCCTGATCCCATGTAAGGTGCTCTGCTGTGTGCCCTGACTCCATGTAAGGTACCCTGATCCAATGTATGTTGCCCTTCTGTGTGTCCTGATCCCATGTAAGGTGCTCTGCTGTGTGCCCTGACTCCATGTAAGGTACCCTGATCCAATGTATGTTGCCCTTCTGTGTGCCATGATTCCATGTAAGGTGCCCTGATCCAATGTAAGTTGCCCTTCTGTGTGCCTTGATCCAATGTATGTTGCCCTTCTGTGTGCCATGATTCCATGTAAGGTACCCTGATCCAATGTAAGTTGCCCTTCTGTGTGCCATGATTCCATGTAAGGTGCCCTGATCCCATGTAAGGTGTCCTGCTGTGTGCCCTGATACCAAGTAAGGTGCCCTGATCCCATGTAAGGTGCCCTACTGTGTGCCCCATAATGTGCTCTGATCCCATGTAATGTGCCTTGGGCCCCTTTCACACTTGTACGACTTGTCCTGCGACTTGGAACTGCAAAGTCGCATGACAAGTCATTCGCCATAATCTCCAATGACAACCATTCTTATTATTAGGAGTTTAAGTCGTGCAGACTTCAAAGTAGTCCCTGCACTACTTTGGTCCGACTTTGATGTGAGTAAAGCCTCGTACACACGATCAGATTTTCCGCCAGAAATTGTGTGATGACAGACTGTTGGCCTAAAATCCGACCATTTGTATGCTCCAACGGACAATTGTGGGATTTTCCGCGGACAAATGTTGGATGGTAGGCGGTGGTAGTTGGACGGTCTGTTGTCAGATTTTCTGAACATGTGTACACAAGTCCGTCAGACCAAAGGTGTCAGTGTCAGCTAGGATGGCTGTTATATATTTACCCTACAATGTATTATCTTGATGCAGCGGTCATATGTTTATTTTACAATGTATCATTTATTGTTGTTGCCAATTTTCTACATACCATGGGGGTTATTTATGAAAGGCAAATCCACTTTGAACTACAAGTGCACTGCAAGTGCACTTGGAAGTGCAGTCGCTGTAAATCTGAGGGGTAGATCTGAAATGAGGGGAAGCTCTGCTGATTTTATCATCCAATCATGTGCAAGCTAAAATACTGTTTTTTATTTTCCTTGCAAGTCCCCTCGGATTTACAGCGACTGCACTTCCAAGTGCACTTGCAGTGCACTTGTAGTGCAAAGTGAATTTGCCTTTCGTAAATAACCCCCATGTTTGTTACATGTTGTCATTATGGACACAAACCTATGAATTAATTTTCTTACATGTTATGCAATTATGATTTAGCAATAAACATTGTATATACACACACACACACTTGCACGTATGATCTGATCGCCCTTTAGAATACTAACCTTGGGCATAGTAATTAGCTTAGAGGGGCCTTACATCTGAATGATAGTTCCTTAAACTGGATATACACTAAACAATTTCATTGTATAACCTCTGTGCAGTCCCTTTCAGATTTACCAAAAGCATGCAATATGAGGACAAATTTAAACAATCCATGCATATAAGACATGCTCTTGCACTATGTAGTTGATGGTAGATCAAATCAAACAATCAGATTCTATAGTGTATAGTAAGCCTGAATGGTGAGAGACCGCCATCCACCAGACAATAACATCCACCAACTCAGTCTGCTCCCTCCCGCAGATATGTCATCATCAGTCCTCCAAATGTGGCATTCTCTCACCATTGCACCGATACAGGGGATTTGTGTGTTTTTTTTAATCCCCTGCCAGCTTTGGATGGGCTGTTGGACTGATCCCCTTATTAAATTGATCTACACTATGGAATTGTCTGGGTCATTCGTGTTCACTAGGATGCATGTACATGTATGACGCATACACAAGTATATGAGTCACAGACAGATGGCCTACACTGCACTTTAGCTAGCTCCCTGGATATATCCCTGGATCTATTCAGATGAATATTCTGTGATATGACCTCAACGTTAAAACCTTAGAAGGGGTTATTGGTGTGGGACCTACCCTGTCCATTTGTCCACCTTGGGAGTGTCTAGGTTCTGGCTGCCTTCTTGATTTGTCCCAACAACATCGCTCTGAAGTGCTAGGTTCTTTTCTTTCATTGGATCCCAAGATAAGGTCCTGAAGAAGCTATTTATGAGAAATACATTGAGCTTGTGGATCTAAATAATATGATCTTAATAATGTAAATTGTACATATCACGCAATGTTGTATTGATGAAATTTGAGAGACTTGCACTGAACTGTATGAAAATATTTCTTTCTTTTTATGAATATGTTTTTTTTTGCCAAATGTGTCATCTCTTATGTACAAGTTTTTTCCTTTTTTTTAATTCTGTTTATATAATATTATATAATATTAGGGTGTGGTACACATTCATAATATGGTGGTGCTTTACATATGTTACTAGGACTAGTTTAACTAGTTTCTAGCTGATAATTTGCTTGAAAGACCAACGCCAACCAACACTTATTTCTTCAGTTTTGGATAGAGCGGGGAGGGGTTAAGACCACTGTTAGGTTTTTAGTGTTCTCATTGGAGAGATTTCTTCTCACTTTGTGTCACTATAAGAAAGAATGAGATGAACTGATTTTTATACACCAGAAGAAACTAATCACATTCTATCTTTCATCCTAAAAGCTTAACTGAACAAGCTGAAATTAGAACCTGATAAGTCAGTATGCCCAGCTGCTCCAGATTCTCTCTGCTCCAGTTTTAGTTACCCCCCCCCCTAATTAAATGCATTCTTTACTGAACTGACTTCAGTATTTGATTGGTTTCTATGGGTTACTGAACCGTGCACACTGACGTTCCTTTTTTCTACTGTCTTATTTAACAAACATGATTGTGTTGCTACATATTCATGTTTTCAGTAGAACTGTCAATTACGGACACTGTTTTGTCTGGCTTGTGCTCATTGTGGTTTCAGAATAGTCAAACAAGACAAAGCATTACTTCTTATAAAGTATACGATTATTTTCTTAATATGAAACATAAAGTAACACTGCCAGTGGATATTAAAATAAAACCTCAGAAGTTAAAATGCACTTCTTAACTGTAAGCAAAGTCTATAAGACGCCTTACAGATGATTTAATAATGTCGTTTCTCCCGGTCCAATACAAATAAGTATGATATTAATAAAGTGAGCAATGAAAAAAACTGCAAAAAAAAAATAGAAAAATTGTTGAAAAGCTCTTTCGTCTAAATATTAGTTTTAAAAATTGAACCCAATGCAATTTCTATGCCACTAATGGGCTTGTCTTGAAAAAAAAATGGTCACAGATTTCAAGGATAGGTGCCATTATAGTCTATAAAAAAAGGCATTAAGCACATAAAGACACTAAACTCTCAACGAATATACAGGCATACCCCACTTTTAAGTACACAATGGGGTTTATTTACTAAAGCTGGAAAGTGCTAAATCAGGCTCACTTCTGCATAGAAACCAATGAGCTTCTAACCTCAGATTGTTCAATTAAGCTTTGGTAAAAAAACCTAGAAGCTCATTGTTTTCTATGCAGAAGTGAGCCTGATTTTGCACTTTCCAGTTTTAGTAAATAAACCCCATTGTGTACTTAAAAGTGGGGTATGCCTGTATAGAACTCTTAAAGCTTCCTGCAGAAAACCTACGTCCATTGTAGTGCCAGTGCCAATGTTTCCTCTCTTTGGGACCTCATAGCTCTTTATTTTAATTAGGCACATATGCTAAGCTGGGTATGGGGAAGACCAGGTCTGGCTCGAAGAATAATGGCCAGACTCCATTTTCAAATGAACTGTTCAAAGGTTTGGATTCTCATAATAGTTTCTTGAATTGACAATTGGTGGATATGGATTCTGAAAATGCACTTTTTTGTTTTGAATAGCGAAAGGGATGTTTAAAACCGCTGTCAGGCTTTGATTTTTGCCAACTGTGTCCCACTAGGGAGATTTCTCTTCAGTTCCTGTCCTTTAAATACCGCAGGAATTGAGAGGAGATTTCTCCAAAGTGAGGCAAATCCCCTCTTAGGCAATTACCCTGGGAACAAGCATCTCCATTGGAAGATCTTCCCTCCTAGTCTTTTACTGGTGACTTCACAGAATTAGGACTTTGCCACATTTTTAGTCTTGGTGACAGTGGTCACCAGAACAAATAAAGAGAGTAAATGTCTCTCACGTGGAACTATGGGCACTGTTATAGCAACACTCTTTGTTATGCAGTAAAATCGCACAGCAGCAACTAAGGGCCAGTTCACACCACACGCAGTCCAGTGTTTTTTTTTTCTGCATCAAAAACGCATGGAAAGTAGGTTATATGGTTTCCAATGGCATAGTTCACACCAGTGCGGTCAGTTTCAGGGCGTTCCAGTATCAGAAAAAAAAAAGTAGAACATGCTGCATTTTACCTGCACTGGACTGTACTGGAAAGCACTAATACGCATCAAAAACGCACCTGAATGCACTGGAACGCATCAAAAATGCACCGTTCCCCAGTACAGAAAAAAAAAAAAAACTGGAAAAACTAAGAAAGAAGCATCTCTAATGTATCCAGAAACTCATCAAAAACGCACAGGAATGCATCAAAAACACGTTTAAAAACATGCATACAGAAATGGATCTGGCGTGCATTTTTGTGGTGTGAACCAGCCCTAAGGCTCCATCATAGGTGGACAGTTTAAATGGTTTTTAGGCTTCTATGGTGGAAAGCTATTTACATTTATGGGGCCCTCAGACATCTGAGGTCTGTCTCTTGAATATTGTTACAAGAGAAGTCCAGCCAAAGCTCATGGATCACAGGAGTGAAATTCATTTTGCACTCTTGTGACCCATTTTCAGCAGAAGTCCACCCTCTACTGATGTCACTGCTGTCATTCCAGTCACCAAGTCATCACCACAATAAAGTCTGGATCCGCCAGATTACAGGACTGACACTCAGCTCACCCGGGGTGAGTTTGGACCCATGAACCTGCACCCACACAGATTTCACATTGGGACACAGCAGCTGTGTCCGTGCAGCTGCATGTACCAATAACCATCCAAAGTACTGCCAGCACAGGGATTCACACAACATCTGTGTATCCCTGAGCCAGTAAAAGACGCTCTGGGAGAGGGATCAAAGAAAACTGAGCTGCTGGGAAAAGTTATTGTAAAACTAAAGTGCTTCTGCTGTGAACTTTCAAGATGAATTGCTCCATAGTGCCTGCAGGTATGTGAAGTCAGTGAAGGCTTGTTTTCCAGATAATCTTCTGCTTGTTAAGAATACTTTATCACTTGCCGCCTGCTCACAGTACATTTACTGCAGCTGGGTGGAACCTGCAGGCACAGCTTACTCTTGTGATTGGTCCACAGCTATCACATGGTACCTGGCATCCTGTACCATGTGATTAGCTGTAGCCAATCACAGCATCACAATAGTAAGCAAGCTGTCATGAATGAAAGTCATTCATGACAGGTAAAACTATTGCTTATAACAGTAATCGTCAATGTTATAAGCAATAATAGTGTAAAAAAACAAACAAACCCTGATCAACATCTACAGTAGTACAGTGTCACTTATGGTGACACTGAACTACTCTGATGACAGTATGTAATAAAACAATTATATATAAATATTGTGCAGCGCTGTGTAAATATCTCTACATAATACTGCAAACTAAATATTTAAACATGCTATCAATCCATAAGGTGCAAGTGCAAAAATAAATAAATGTGTCCCACTGCGTAAATGAATCTGCTACAATATAACACAATGAATATAAAACAATTCTAATTCATATGGTGCAAATACAAACGAATATATAAAAATATAGAATATTTAAGTATTCCAGTGCAAAAAATCAATGTGAACAAATTTTATAGATAAAAAAATTCAATTCTTAAACGATCGATCAATCTATATATAGTGCTTCCAAAGAAAATTCCTCAGTGACTTGTGATAGTGCTTCAGAATTATACTCTTGGGGAATTTTCACACATGCTCCCCCCGTGTGATTGCGCTCACCTCAGGGGATGCGACCGCACAGTTAAGTTTGGTCAGACAAGCAATAGAACCATCATTGGGCTCAAGGTTAATGGACTCTATGTATCCTCAGGCACTTCCATATGGTTGTCCCCGGATCATATATATAAAAAATAGAGGCTAGATAGTGTGATAACATTTTAACTCCAAATTTATTGTATAAAATATGTCAATTAACTCAAATGCTGTAGGTGCTACCACTCTATAGATAGCGTGAACGAAAACAAATCTCCCCAATCCAGGAGGCAAAGGTTCTGTGTCTCCAGCAGACGTGTTCAAAGATCAGCATCTCAGCTGACTCCTCCACCATCCTAGCCCCTCCTCCTACGCGTATTGGACACAGGGCTTATCACGTGTCTTCATCAGGAGATTTCACGAAGACTCAACACAATTTGTTCACATTGATTTATTGCACTGGAATACTTATAGCACATATTTAAATATTCTATATTTTTATATATTCTTTTGTATTTGCACCATATGAATTGGAATTGTTTTATATTCATTGTGTTATATTGTAGCAGATTAATTTACGTAGTGGGACACAACATTTATTTATTTTTGCACTTGCACTTTATGGATTGATATCAGGTTTGAATATTTAGTTTGCCGTATTATGTAGCGATATTTACACAGCGCAGCACAATATTTATATATAATTGCTTGATTTGAACACAACATATGGGAGTGTGACTGGTGTCAGCAGCTGAAAGGCATTAGTATATTTCTTTGCATCAACAGGATGCTTCTTTCAAGGCTTTCAGCCTAATATATTATTGGTAGCTCGCAAGATTTTTATTTATTTCGTTAAGTATGCAATAAGAATTGGGAAAATTTGGGAAAATTATTGAATTTCTTTGTTGTCCAAAAAAAGTGACAAAAAATTAGAACTTCAGAAAACTCACCATGCCTCATGCCAAATACCTTGTACAGTCTATCTTCCAAAAAAGGGGTCATTTGGGGGATATTTGTACTATCCTGGCATTTTAGGACCTCAAGAAATGAGATCAGCAGTCAGTATTAACCGCTTCCAGACCACCCGCCGTCGGATGACGGTGGCAGAATGGCTCCCCTGCGTGAATTGCCATAGATGTACGGGAGCTGCTTTAAGAGGATAAGGGGGCGCGCCCACCGTGTCACTAAGGAGCCCGTGCACATGCCCGGTGGCCGCGATGTCCGCCGGCGCACTTGCGATCACTAATGAAGAATTTTTTTTGTTTGTTTGTTTGTTTTTTGTTTTTTTTCAATTGTCGCTCTTTTTTTGCTTGTTCTAATAGGGGAATGGCGGTGTTCACAGACAATTTATATGAAGAGGTGAAATCTAAACATGGTGAAAAATCCTGAAAACGTGCTACACCCCTTTCCAGTGTGTATGTCATATGGGATGTGGGTGTGCAAATCACCGAAACATTTATAAAAAGTGAAAATAAACATAAAGAGCATAAAAAATAAATATGAGTGACACTGGAATTTTTATCCACATTTAAAAATCCCACTGACATGCCAAGTGACACAAAAAATTGGCAAATATAATTCCTCTAATATTGACTGGAAAAATCATAACATATAAATGCAAAATATATATAAAAAATAGATGTGCAGCAGTCAGAAAATATATAAATTTGATAAATGAATTCGTGAATATGTGTAACCAAAAAAGTGTAATAATTTTATGTGTACCAATAAAAATTGTCCATTAAAAATTGTCCAATAAGTGTAAAAAAAGTCCCTATGCACAGATGGTATGTGTATCCAAGTGATCCCCAACAGGTTTTTAGTAGTGATGTTATCCATTTTTTGTTAGGCCCCCACTTGTGCCCTCACTCACCAGAAGACCCAACCCCTGCAGGGATAATGGGCATATGTGTGTAGATCCAGTAACCGGAATCCTGAACGACCGATATCCCTCTCTCAGGGTCCGCGATCTCCTTCCCACTTAATTCGCTATAATCCTTTTATTAGTATCCACCGGAGAAAGTCCATGTATGTAGAGAAAAGAGGAGCCTCATAGCATAAATCCGAAAAGGTGTAAATTTATTAAACAAATAGGTAAAACAAATAAGTTAACCACTTTAAGACCAGCCTCGTTTTGGATTTTAGGTGTTTACAAGTTTAAAACAGTTTTTTTTGCTAGAAAATTACTTAGAACCCCCAAACATTATATATTGTTTTTTTTCTAACATCCTAGAGAATACAATAGCGGTCATTGCAATACTTTTTTTTGCACCGTATTTGCGCAGCGGTCTTCTAAGCGCACTTTTTTTGGAAAAAATTCACTTTTTTGAAAAAAAAAAATAAGACAACAGTAAAGTTAGCCCAATTTTTTTTTATATTGTGAAATATAATGTTACGTCAAGTAAATTGATACCCATCATGTCACGCTTCAAAATTGCGCCCGCTCGTGGAATAGCGTCAAACTTTTACCCTTAAAAATCTCCATAGGCGACGTTTAAAAAATTCTACAGATTGCATGTTTTGCGTTACAGAGGAGGTCTAGGGCTAGAATTATTGCTCTCACTCTACCGGTCGCGGCGGTACCTCACATGTGTGGTTTGACCACCGTTTTCATATGCGGGCGCTACTTACGTATGCGTTCGCTTCTGCGCGCGAGCTCGTCGGGACAGGGCGCTTTAAAACATTTTTTTTTTTTTATTATTATTTATTTTATTTTATTTATTTTTTCACTGTTTTAAAAAAAAAAAAAATTTGGATCACTTTTATTCCTATTAAAAGGAATGTAAACATCCCTTGTAATAGGAAAAAGCATGACAGGTCCTCTTAAATATGAGATCTGGGGTCAAAAAGTCCTCAAATCTCATATTTAGACTAAAATGCAAAAAAAAAAAAAAAAAAAAAGTCGTTTAAAAAAAATGACACAAAAAAATTTGTGCCTTTAAGAGAGTGGGCGGAGCCGTCGTAATGACGTCGCTCCGGCCGTCACATGGTATGGAGACGGGTGGGCGCCATCTTGGCCTCACTCGTCTCCATACCTCAGCAGGGAAAGGACCCGATCGCCTCCGCCGCTACCGACGGCTCCGGTAAGCGGCGGAGGGTGCGGGAGAGCGGCGGGAGGGGGGGTGGCACCTCTCCCGCCGCCGATAACGGTGATCTCGCGGCGAACCTGCCGCGGAGACCACCATTATCGTGTACGGAACCGCCCGCTGAAAAGATGGATATCTCGGTTGTGGCAGCAGCTGCTGCCGTTACCGAGATATCCATCTTCAAAAAAATGACGTATATATACAGTGGGCGGTCCGGAAGTGGTTAAAAAATGGGAGCTGACACTGCTCCACCGGCGGTCTGGAAGCCAAAAGCCGCTAAGGTGGTGTGGTAGCGGCGTGCGTTCCACAGCCTAACTACCGAAACCGGAAGCTAACACAGAGTCAAACGCTAAAGCGACGTATACGTACCACGTGACCACGCCTTACGCGTTTCGTCATCAAGACGTCATCTGAGGCGCGGCCATCTTGGTACACCATGCATCCTAATATACTACAAAGAGGTGCCGCGATATCCAATCAGAAGAGGCTGTAGTGACATACCCACCCAGCGGGGAGTGTATGGATGATCGCTGTTAGGAGGGGAAAACGGAGGCAAAATAGACACTTGGCACCCCCTAATGGAAAAAAATGAAAAGACAGGGCGCCTCCGTATAATATTCGAGCAGCAAGGGAATAAGAGAGAAGCCTCAAAGAATGAGGATATGCGGGCAAAACCTTTTCACATGTGAAATGATGCACAGAGGGAGGAGAAATCTTTTTAAAACACTGTAAAAATGATCAAATTAAAATGAAAATAAAAATGAAAATTTAAAATCATCCGTATCTATAGTGAGTGTAAAATCAGAAAACCAGACAATGAAACACCTGGGACTAACAACCCACAGTGTATGTGTATGTATGCCCTCATCTATGCCGTGTACACACGAGCAGAATTTCCAACAGAAAGAGTCGGATGGGAGCTTTTCATCGTATATTCCGACCGTGTGTATGCCCCATCGGACTTTTTCTGTCAAAAATTCAGACGGACTTAGATAGAGAACATGTTCTATATTTTTCCGACGGAACAAATTACTATCGGAAAAACCGCTCGTCTGTATGCTGTTCCGACACACCAAAAACAACACATGCCCTGAAGCAAGTACAAGATGAAAGCTATTGGCTACTGGCTATTGAACTTCTGTTTTCTAGTCCTGTCATACGTGTTGTACGTCACTGTGTTCTGGATGGTCGGAATTTGGTGTGACCGTGTGTATGCAAGACAGCTTGAGCGGAATTTCATCGGAACTCAGTCGTAAAAACCTTCAGAGTTTATTACGACGGCAAAACCGGTCGTGTGTACAGGGCATTAGATGGACACCTTGACGATCACAACAAACGGGGATATACAATGTACTGCTGATATAAACACAAGGACACTCACACACCACAGGTTGAACTGGATGGACTGGTGTCTTTTTTTCAACCTTACCAACTTTGTAACTATGAAGAAAGAACAAAGACTAAGAAAAATGTGGTTTTTTTTCCAAAATGTTTCATATTTTTTCATTTATATGGCAAAAGATAAACCTAGTGGTGATTAAATACCACCAAAAGAAAGCTCTATTTGTGTGAAAAAAAATTATATAATTTTATGTATAGTGCTGCATGACCGAGCAGTGTTCAGTTAAAGTAGCACAGTGCAGCAATATAGTGATGTCTGGTGGACTTAATCACCCGTTGTCTTTTAGTAGACTCTCAAGGTAAGAGCTCCCTGCTTTTTGCTAATAATATATCAATAGCTGAATGTCTATAGTCTGGTCACCGGTTCACTTTAGATTTTAAAAAAAAGACTTGTAGAGCCACTGTCCCATAAATCTAAAACAGAACAGAAAAATTGGCAATAAAGAAAGTAATACTAGTAATATTGTAAGATCTCTCATGCCATTATCTTTGTATTTTCCATTCACATAGAATCAGAGGAAAGTCTAATTATTCCTATTCAGAATAAAAGCCACCAAAACACTATTTGTATTGTGGAAAACCAATAATTAAATCATAATTACAGCCTAATTGATGGCGCAGAGCTAACATTATGTATATCAAAAAACTGAAATGTTTCCAAGCTGTCTGCACACATAAAAGCAAACAGGATAAAATAAGGTCTTCTTCCAAAACACAGTCTATTTGGGAAAGTGTTTTTCTGCTTGGCTCCAAAAATAAAGAGACAGTAAAAGCCAGCAAATGTCATAGGGACATCTGTAAATGTACATACTAAAGTATAATCTGTCATTTGCTGATCATCAGATTTTAAAAAAACGTATTGTTATTACACTAAAAGTGTTACTAATTTAAATGAGTTCAGCTTTGCAAGAGAAATCTGCAGGCTGCCATTGCCGACCTTTCCTTCATCCTCTAGCTTCAATACTTTCTAAGTTATTGACCTGGAACATGCAGTTTGAGGTCAACAAAATGGTTCATTGTCCAGTAAGCTATATACAGTATGTATACAGTATATGTACATTATTTATTTCAGCTGTGTAATTAGCTACTTTCCCAACCTTTGTCGTCAGAAGAACAACGTGTATCTCGCTGAGGTATTCCTCCATAGGAATATGTTAGGGAAAAAAATTTATGAGCTACAATTACTATTTTGTTTTTTAGGATGTGTGCTAGCAGTACATGGTGAACCACTGGCCACAGAAACAAGCATGTGCATACCAAGTGCAGGATTGCTGATATGGACATGATTAAGATGGCCATACATGGGTCGATATTTGGCTGGCTAAGCAGGGACTGGACACATTTCGATTTATGTATGGCCACTGAGGTCAACAGAGGTCAGTCTAATAATTGACTTCTGTTCAATCACCCTTTCAGGTTTACCACTCAATCAGCAGTTGCAGCCAATGGCTGCAGTGCTAATCTGTGTATTCTGGGGGTAGGGGGAGCCTCCCCTCTTCCTTTCTGTCAGAATACAATGGCACAGCGGGGAGGATTCCCCCATCCACCTCAAATATGTGGATGGGGGAATCAGTTCAGTTGTTTTTGTTCAGCCCACTGGCTGCATGAAAAAAAGATGAATCGTGTATGGCCAGCCTTATTCTGGTCTGTGACTTACTAACCAAATAAGTAAAAATAAGTGGAGCAGGAAAAAATAATGTAGTAATGGCGCCCCCATATGTCTATCCTAACAGATCCCCCATGAAAACATTGTGGTTGATTTACTATAGAAGTTGCAGATTACTAGATTTGAAAAACCATTTGGTGGAGCAGCAAGAAATCGTAGGCATGCAGACCCACTAGTGGTAAGTTAAGGAATTGTGGAAGTTTACATATTTTTGCTTGAGCAGTGATAGTATGCCATCAAACATTAGTGAATATATATGAGCAATAAAGATGGTGTATGTGGAACATCGCTAAAGCTTGGAAATGGTGCTCTGTTAGTAGAGGTGTGTGTCCTGCATACCTGTTTTGTGAATAATTTTCAAAGAGATTGGTGTTGACATGCGCTTTCATGCTCCTCTTTTGTGGCAGAAAATAGTGTACTCCATTACTGGTGAACAGTTTTTCAAATGACTTTAACAGGTCATGTGACTGGACTTTCCTTTAACTAGGGAATAGCAAATTTATTTGGTGCATCTGTTTTCAAATTAGCCAATCCTAAACCCCATTGAAGTCTATAGGCCAAATATAGTCAATGATGTCACATCACCTAGGATTCCCCTGCACTGTGTTTAAATTCCTTGCAACAGCAGGAATCTGTCATTTTGAGGTGGGAATGCATCATGTCAAGATCGGCAGCTGGAGGGTCATCGTGATTGACATGGATTACATCGCTGGACAACGTGATTGACAGTAGATTACAAACAGGGACAATAATAAAAATACTGTTTTGGTTGTGTGTTTTCCTGCAATTAATGGACCTTGTCAAGGGGTCTGTGTGTTTATTTTACATGTAATTCTTCCTGGAAATGAATAATAAAGGTTATAATGTACCCTGTACTCATTTTCCTGGGGAGAGGGATTATTATAAAGGGGGCTTCTAAATTCTGATAAGTCCCCCTCATACTTCCATATCCCATGAGTTGAACAGGATGTGGAGATGAGACCCTTCTTAACATAGGGACAAGGTGCCTTGCAAGGGGAAAGCTTAGCCACTCCCCTTGTAAGGTACCTTCCCAATGTTGTCCTCCCTTTCCTGGTCACCCAGACTATATGTCTGGACAAAGGTATGGTTTAAATTGTAAGGGAAAACCTGTGCCGTCTTGCCCCGAGTTTTTTTTTCTTATTTTAATGTGTCTTTGAAAAATCTATACTGTACTGCTTAGAATAGCATGTGCAATTCTAAGTCATCTCTGAAGCATGCTATTTTAAGGGCTTTGGTTTTTTTCAGATGGTGACCTTGAAGCCTACTAAATAGACCCTCTCCTCACTGAATGGGCTCTGTTAAATATTTGTTTGGCATGTACATGTTCCCCATGACAGTGCCTAGTTCTTCATATCTTTTTTGACAATAGCTTGTCTATAAACTGCAAAGCAGGTGAAGTTTCTGGCCCTTGATCCTGGCCAACCACTGTCTTGCCAACGCCCACATTTTTGGATATCTATAGCAGGATCTGGCTGAGCAGAGAAACTATTATGCACTGCCCACATACAGGAAAGGGATGATGAGGTTGCTGCTCCCCTTTCAAACTACCACCAGTATGACAGGGTGTTTAAGCAAGTGTTTGATGCCATTTGTCCCTGCACCCACAATATATCCGATTTCTGTAAGCAGATATTGTAGGGGGTATCAAGATGGCTTCCTTCAGGAACCACAAGCAAAACCACATCTGTGATACCGGCTTCCAGACTATGCTAACAGGCTTTCCATAGTACATGCAATGCCCTCACACTTTAGGATGCTATTGTCCTAAAAAGATACAAAAACAATTTTTAATGAGTATACAAGTACAATTTAAAAAATAGTGAATCATCTCCTATTCTCCTTTATAATATGCCTTAATTTGATGCAATTCATGGACTCGTCTCCTATTGCCTTTCTTTTTTGCTGTACCCCTAATAGTGTTCTATAAGTTACTCCTTCCATCTCCCACCCTCAATTCCAAACTATAAAAGTCCCCAATTGCTTTGGCAATGCTAAAATGTATTTTCCTGTCGCATCATGGCAGCATACACCTATGGGTTGTGGCTCCGCCCCCGCAACCTGATAGGACCGCGTAGCTATTAAAGTCTGAGAGAGCCCCTGCCCCAGCATTCTCCTTTTTTTCCTCACCTGTCAAGGACCGAAAACATGCATCCCTTACCTAAAACATTCGCCTGGGTGGAAGTCCTATCCTGTACAGCCTCTAAATGAGCTCAATGGAAGGAACCCCACTCTGATGGTCTCAGGGGTATGTTACAATACATTACAAACCTTAAACAGGTTTATGGATCGCAGCGGTCTCCAGCTCCTTTCTGTGCACCTGTGGGTAACTTCCCCTCCTGTCAGTCTCCATAGCTCCAGCTTGTCAGGACATCCCACTTTCCAGCTTCCAAAATGGCGTCGGAGGCCTCAGAGCGCATCTGAGCATGCTCGAGCGTGACGTCATCACCCCAGGACGGCGGCAAGTTTAAAAATGCTGTAATGTCAGCATTTTCTTGTCTCTTCTCTCCTGAGCCTGTAAGGGGGAATTTTGACCGGATTTCTTTTGCTACTCTACCCAGCTGTTCTACCCTGTCTCTCTCTTGCTATCTCCATGCCCAGGTAAGATCTATGATGGCTTTTTTCTTTGCTTGTTTACTATCTGCTATCCCATGCATGCTAAGCCACCTATATAATTATAGGTTGATTCATCACCTTTCATGGAGACCGTTGCCCAGGTCGACCATCGCCAGCCTACTAGGTAAGAGGGGATGATGGGTAAGTATGAAGAGAAGGAAAAAGAGAGCCCTCACTAATGCTGTTTAAATTGAACAGCCCCACCAGGTCTTCCAGATCGTCACATTCAAGACGAGGGGAGCCTTCAAGAAGGAGCCGTTCAAGCCACAGGCAGAGTCGCTCAGAGCGCGGCAGAAGTCGCTCAAGTCGCAGAAGCCGCTCAAGTCGCAGGAGGAGCAGATCAAGTCGCAGGAGAAGCCGATCAAGATCAAGGCATAGTCGCTCCCACCACAAAAAATCCCCTGCGCGCAGGAAATCTCCTGTCACCCAGCCTTCCCGTCCACCCGGGAACTCCTGCTGGATTTGCGGTGCTACAGCACTTCCAGAAAAACTGGCCTGTCGCACATGCTTCATTGAGGCAACTAAGGACAGAGAAACAGAGGCAAGAGAACCAATTGATCCATCACCACAAGTCGCAGAGTCAGAAGCCAGCAGACCTATACAAAGTACCTCATCCACTGCCCCATCATCATCAAAGACGTCAGACCCTCTCTCTGACACTGATGATCTAGAGGCATCCACCGGCTTCGACTTCTCATTGATCGACCCATTCGTGAAGTCAGTAAAAGAGGCGATCGACTGGGTGGAAGAAAAAGAAACTCCTCAAAAAGTGAGGAAATACTTTCCAAATCTTAAAAAAGACCCAGAGAACTTCCCGTTCATTGAGGAACTTGAGGATCTAATTAGGATGAGTGGCAAAAGCCAGAGAAAAAAACTGGCCTCAGCAACAGATTATCAAAACACTATCCACTTAAAGAGCCTAACGTCAACCCACTAATATCTCCTCCAGTGGTCGACTCCTCCCTAATGCGCCTCGCCAGGCACGTAACACTTCCAATAGAGGATGCAGTCACATTCAAAGACCTCCTGGATAGAAAGATCGATCTGGATCTTAAGAGAACCTACCTCTCGGCAGGTGGCGCTTGCAAGCCAGCAATAGCATTGGCTGCCGTCGGTAAGGCTATCTCAAGCTGGTCCACGATGGCCGAGAAGCTGGTATCGGAAGGAATAGAGCAGGAGAAAGTTATCTCAACACTCCAAAAAATTAGTCTTGCAGGCGACTTTGTCGCAAAAGCCTCTGTGGATATAATTAAAACCACTTCAAGAGCAATGTTAAGCTCAGTAATGGCCAGAAGGGCGCTCTGGTTAAAACCCTGGTCGGCAGATCCCTCCTCAAAATCCAATTGGTGCAAAATACCCTTTGATGGCGTAAACCTTTTTGGAGAAAAACTGGACGTGGCTATTTCTAAAGTCACGGGGGGAAAATCGGGACTCATCCGTTCAGATAGGAGGCCCAGGCAGCAGAGACCACCGGTTTCTAGAAGAAATCTGCCAGATAAATACAGAGAGGCAAGATCCTACAGGCCCGGAAAAGAGTATAGGAGGAACTGGAAGAATCCCCAGTCATCATTCCTCAAGCTCCAAAAGTCTAAGACCCCTGCGCCAGGGGAACAAAAGTCTTTTTGAAGGTGCGTCCGCCCAACCAGCTTTAGTGGGGGCCAGACTCATGAGTTTCAAGCAGGTCTGGGCGGATACAATAAAGGACCCATGGACGATAGACACTGTCCAGTTCGGCCACAAATGGAAATTCAAGACACGGGCTCCAAGAGACCAATTCTCTGTAACCAGATTACCTGCATCTCGGGAAAAAAGGATGCTACTGACAAAGTACGTCCAAGACCTGTTACAAAAGGAAGCCATAGTGGAAGTTCCAATATCCCAAAGGTCAACGGGATTCTACTCCCCGTTGTTTCTGGTGAAGAAGAAATCGGGGGATCTACGCCCTGTCTTAGATCTAAAGAATCTCAATCGCTCAATCTTAGTCGAGACATTCAAAATGGAGAGCCTCCAGTCAAGTCCATGAATATCGGGGATTGGATGCTTTCCGTCGATTTACAAGACGCCTATCTGCACGTCCCCATTCACATCTCATTCCAAAAATTTCTCCGCTTTGCGGTAGGTCTACATCATTTTCAATTCCGAAGCCTCCCGTTCGGGATCTCCACCGCACCAAGGACATTCACAAAAATCTTACTGCCAGTAATAGCCTTACTAAGAGAACAAGGATTGAGGGTCCATCATTACCTGGACGACATCCTTTTGCTAGCAGACAATCAGGATTCCCTTCTACTGCATCGATCCATTCTGATTACCACCCTACAAAACTTCGACTGGATCATAAACTGGGGGAAAAGCAATCTGCAGCCCACTCAGAGAATGATATTCCTGGGGGCGGAACTAGACACCCGTCTCAATACGGTGGAACTTCCGCAGGAAAAAATTCCCAGCCTCGTTCAGAAGGCAAGAAAGTTATTAGCCTCTACCACACTACCAGCCCGGGAGTACCTCAGCATACTGGGGTCATTCTCAGCAACCATCCCAATGGTACAATGGGCCCAATGGAACACCAGACCTCTGCAAGCATCATTGTTAAAACAATGGAACGGGGTATCATTGTCTCAGCCGATCGTAGTCCAGAAAGAAATAAAACAATCACTCTGGTGGTGGACCAGATTGAACAATCTGAAGAGATGCAGGCATATAGTCCCTCTTCCTCAGGAAATAATCACTTCAGACGCCAGCCTGAAGGGCTGGGGGGCACACTACCGCCATCACGCAGTCCAGGGCCTTTGGACATTCAGAACACAGAACGTGGTTTCAAATATATTGGAGATGAAAGCAGCTTTCCAAGCTCTGTTAGCCTTCAGCCCCCTCCTCAGGGGGAAAGAGGTCCTGCTAAAATTGGACAACAGAGTGGCAGTTGCCTATATCAACAGGCAGGGGGGCACCAGGAGTCGCTCCATGATGCGGGAAGTCCGTCCAGTCTTCGAGTGGGCACAGCTGAACCTGTCAGGATTAACGGCAGCGTATGTCCCAGGAGTCCAAAATCAACTAGCCGACTCTCTAAGTCGGACCTTTGTATCAAACAACGAGTGGGCCTTAAGTCACCAAGCCTTTACCCTCATAACCCAGACCTGGGGGATACCGGATATAGACCTGGCGGCAACACCGGTCAACACGAAATGCCAGAGATATCTAGCCAGAATTCCTTTCCCATCGGCAGAAGGCACGGATTGCCTACAACACGACTGGAACTTCCGTTTGGGGTACATATTTCCGCCAACACCACTCATTCCGAGATTCTTACTCAGACTCAAGAGGTCGAAAGCCACAGTGCTAGCAGTCCTCCCATTTTGGCCGAGACGACCATGGTTTACGACGCTCCTCCAATTGAGCACAGCAGAACCACTGACACTCCCAATGACAGCGGATATACTGTCGCAGGGGCAACTCCTTCACCCATTTCCGGAGAGGCTGCATCTAACAGCATGGAGATTGAAAGGACTAGGTTCTTAGTCCAAGGTTGCTCCCAGAAAGTGATAGACACTCTCCTCCAGGCCAGAAAATCCACGACCAATAAAACCTATAAAAGGGTCTGGGAGAGTTTTCTCTTAGTCGCACAACCGCAATCCTGGAACCCGGCATCTCCATCAGTTCCTCAGATCCTCGAGTTTCTCCAGTTAGGTCTAGATAAAGGTCTTAGGTCTAGTACCCTGAAGGTACATGTATCAGCCCTATCCGCTATGACAGGAGTGAAATGGGCTCAAGAACCTCTCATCATCCAATTTCAGAAGGCTTGCCTAAAGCTGAGACCACCTAGGAAACCTTCCTTCCCGACATGGGATCTTTCAGTAGTGTTGGAAGCCTTATCCCATGAGCCATTTTTTCCGTTAGAGAATGTTTCCCTGTGGGACCTAACTCTCAAAGTCACTTTCCTAATAGCAATTACATCAGCTAAAAGGGTATCGGAAATTCAGGCCTTACAGGCTAAGGAACCATACTTGATGTTCTATCCAGACAAAGTAGTCTTAAAACCATCGGATCGCTTCATCCCGAAAGTGTCATCATCTTTCCACTTTAACCAAGAACTATGTCTCCCCACCCTATCCACAGAACAGGGTGATCCACATCCGCTTGACATAAAGTCGAATATCCAGGCCTACCTCCTGGCAACCAGCAATTTAAGGAAGACAGAGGACCTACTGGTCATTCCTCATGGGTTTAGAAGAGGACAAGCAGCAACCTCTCGCACCATCGCAGCATGGTTGGTGAAGATCATTAAGAGAGCTTACGCATCTAACAATGCACGAGTACCTGAGGGCTTAAGGGCACACTCCACAAGGGCAATGGCGACCTCCTGGGCGGCCTACTGCAGGGTATCAGCCGAAACCATCTGCAAAGCAGCCACTTGGTCTTCGAAAACCACTTTTATCTCTCATTATAAAGTGGACTCCGCTAGATTGTCCACGGTAGAATTTGGGAGAGCAATTATTCAGGCTAACTCCTCAATACCTTCTAAATAAAAAACTTATCTTTTGCTCATACCCACCCAGTTTGCGAGTTATTCCCCATAGGTGTATGCTGCCATGATGCGACAGGAAAACGGAAAATTGTATACTCACCTTTCCGTAATTTTCCTTTCCTGTCGCATCTCATGGCAGCATACAAATGCCCACCCATCTGAGGTGAGGTATATATACACGGAGAATGCTGGGGCAGGGGCTCTCTCAGACTTTAATAGCTACGCGGTCCTATCAGGTTGCGGGGGCGGAGCCACAACCCATAGGTGTATGCTGCCATGAGATGCGACAGGAAAGGAAAATTACGGAAAGGTGAGTATACAATTTTCCGTTTTATTGTGCCATTAAAGCTTATTTGAATTTGACTGAGCAGAAAAGCAAGAGAGCAAATGAAAGAGAGAGTGATAGAGCGAGTGACACAGTGCAGGATAGATGCACATTTAACAAAAAACCCAGCTTAGGTGAATTAAACGTTATTATAAGATCATTGTCTGGGTAAAACACATGCATGTGGCCACCATTTCATCTTCCATTTGTTAGTACTTTGTTAAATTCAGGTGTGTGAACCAGTAAAAAATATTGCAATTTGTGAAAAGTGAAAAATATTGTAATTTGCAGTTATAAGATGTATACTATCTTGTTCAATATATAGCTATCAATTCTCAGCTTTAAAAGTAGCCAGGTTCACATACAAAACTTGTTCCATAATAAAACAACAGATTTAAACTTCAGTTTAAAAATGCCGTAAAATAGCATTGATCCCCAAATTGTTACATTTTCCCTTTAAAATAACACTGTAACTGCTTGTATTACGCTGTCTATTTTTAACATTAGCTTGTCTGGAATATTATACCTATAATGTTTAGTTTCCAGTTAAATGAAGTGCTGGTATAGGAGCACTGCATGGGAAAATATTCCACAAAGCAGTGGAAAACCAGCCAAACTTTATATCTCTAGGCACCCACTGGCAACCTTTCCAGCCACAATGACATGTCAGCTAATTGCGTTACTATGATCCTGTTTTTAACAAGGCAATGTTTCTCCTCTACGGCTTGGTAGAAAGTATAAATTCTGCATAAATAACAATAATAGGTTTCCATTCTAGTTCAGCACCATTAATATACAGCAACATTAATGCACCTAAATATATAATACAGCAGTTGTAGAGTTCTAGTGTGAGGTTGAACGACACTCTTATTTTATTGCCTGCACAGAATGCTATGTTTGACCTGAGCCAGTAGTTTTCATTTTCCATACTTGTTGTCATTTGAGTTAACTGAATATTGGAGATTGTGTCTTAATTTGATGCTTTGGGTGTATCGTCACATATGGCGACCCATCACATTTGGCTACCTGCTGGAGTGCGCATGCGCGACGTCGCCATATGCGTTCCAACACTTTTACAACAAAACAGCACACTAAAACTGTCAGATAGTGTGACGGAGCTGACGTTGAACTGCGCTTGCGCAGTTATTATGCGGCTCCGCCCCTAAGTCCAGGTTCAAGCCCCACCACCCAAGTGGACATAGAGTTAGACTATAATTATGCCGAGCAAAACGAGGCCGTGCCCGAAGCGCAGCGAGTGAAGCGAGCCCGCGAGGGGCCCTGTTGCAAAGTGGTGTCTTACAATCAATAATTATACAGAAAAAGAGCTTGTCTGTAACGTCACTTCTGTGACATTATCTCACGGTTTCATTGCTACATATTGTCGTAAAAACTTTTGGAACGCATATCGGCAAGTTACGCATGCGCAGTGCGAAATTTCTCAGCGGATCGTCACTTCCGTAGCCAGATGTGATGGGTCGCCATATGTGACAAAACATGGGCAGCATCCTAATTGCTTGCATAATGCTAGTGATAGGCAGTCATTTTTAACAGAATTTTTAGATTTACTGCATTTTTATTTTTATAACTTGCTCTACATTTTCCTTATGCCTGAATTGTGGTGTTGACACGGGCATACTTAAGCGTACACCCATATGAGGGCTGTGTTTTGCCCGAACAGGATGCACAGATGTTTTCCCTGCATCCACGTGCAGCCAGTCCAATTCATGTCAATTGGGATGCAATGGCTGCACGGATACAGCCGCTACTACCAATTTGACATCCAATTAGGTATAGGTGCATGCGGGTGCGTGTCCCCAAATGTAGATAGTGTACATTCTGGGACACGCACCCGCACCAACATGGATGTCAATTTGGGAGCAGCCACTGCTTTCCAATTGACATGAATGCGACTGTTTACACACAGATGCACAGAACACCTGTGAATCCCATACAGGCAAAACACAGCCCTCACACGGATCTATGCTTAAAGCGTAACTCCGCTTTTATTGAGAAAAAAATATTCCCCTCTGGGTGATCTACAGTGGGGACGGAAAGTATTCAGACCCCCTTAAATTTTTCACTCTTTGTTATATTGCAGCCATTTGCTAAAATCATTTAAGTTCCTTTTTTTCCTCATTAATGTACACACAGCACCCCATATTGACAGAAAAACACAGTACTGTTGACATTTTTGCAGATTTATTAAAAAAAGAAAAACTGAAATATCACATGGTCCTAAGTATTCAGACCCTTTGCTCAGTATTTAGTAGAAGCATCCTTTTGATCTAATACAGCCATGAGTCTTTTTGGGAAAGATGCAACAAGTTTTTCACACCTGGATTTGGGGATCCTCTGCCATTCCTCCTTGCAGATCCTCTCCAGTTCTGTCAGATTGGATGGTAAACGTTGGTGGACAGCCATTTTTAGGTCTCTCCAGAGATGCTCAGTTGGGTTTAAGCCAGGACTCTGGCTGGGCCATTCAAGAACAGTCACGGAGTTGTTGCAAAGCCACTCCTTCGTTATTTTAGCTGTGTGCTTAGGGTCATTGTCTTGTTGGAAGGTAAACCTTCGGCCCAGTCTGAGGTCCTGAGCACTCTGGAGAAGGTTTTCGTCTAGGATATCCCTGTACTTGGCCGCATTCATCTTTCCCTCGATTGCAACCAGTCGTCCTGTCTCTGCAGCTGAAAAACACCCCCACAGCATGATGCTGCCACCACCATGCTTCACTGTTGGGACTGTATTGGACAGGTGATGAGCAGTGACTGGTTTTCTCCACACATACCGCTTAGAATTAAGGCCAAAAAGTTCTATCTTGGTCTCAGACCAGAGAATCTTATTTCTCACCATCTTGGAGTCCTTCAGGTGCTTTTTAGCAAACTCCATGCGGGCTTTCATATTTCTTGCACTGAGGAGAGGCTTCCGTCGGGCCACTCTGCCATAGAGCCCCGACTGGTGGAGGGCTGCAGTGATGGTTGACTTTCTACAACTTTCTCCCATCTCCCGACTGCATCTCTAGAGCTCAGATACAGTGATCTTTGGGTTCTTCTTTACCTCTCTCACCAAGGCTCTTCTCCCCCGATAGCTCAGTTTGGCCAGGCGGCCAGCTCTAGGAAGGGTTCTGGTCGTCCTAAACGTCTTCCATTTAAAGATTATGGAGGCCATTGTCCTCTTAGGAACCTTAAGTCCTGCCAGCAGCATCTTCGGAGCGGTGAAGGAGCGGTGTGTATACCGCTCCCTTACCGCTCTGGCCCATTGAAATCAATGGGACGGCGCGGCTATACCGCCGGCAAAGCGCCTCTGCAGAGGCGCTTTGCGGTGGTGTTTAACCCTTTCTCGGCCGCTAGCGGGGGTTAAACCGCCCCGCTAGCGGCCGCATACCGACGGTAAAACGCCGCTAATAATAGCGCGTTTTACCGCCGACGCCGCCCCCCGCCCCAGTGTGCAAGGGCTCTAAATGATTTTAGCAAATGGCTGCAACATAACAAAGAGTGAAAAATGTAAGGGGGTCTGAATACTTTCCGTCCCCACTGTATGTAAGCTGCTGGGCCTACATCCCTGTAGACGTGTTCCTATTGGGAGTATCTCATCAACACTGACATTTTTATTGCAGGGGATGCCTGAAATCTGACTTGTATCTTAGGCAGACTTGTGGGAAAATTGGTGAGCCAATCACACAAGCAGGAAATTATGTTTCTGGGGAGTGGTCAGTACACATTCTGTGTACAGAACAACTCCAGGTAGCCATATTGCACTGCATTTTCAGAAAATTACAGCGGCTGCAGATTGAAAAGGAAAGATAATTTTTAAAAACTTTCAATTACAATATGAGTTGTGTCGCAATTGTATACACTGCATATCTTTTTCTTTATTTGCTATCTTTTTCCCCACGAGTTCCCCCTTAAGTGCGCCTATGTGAAGGTTGCCCCATGCAATAACTGGGTTATCTTCTTTGTCTGCAATGTATCCTTATTGCTTTAAAAATAGCTTCCTTTTTTTATCAGAAATAAAGTTGATTGAGTTACAATCAGTAAACAAAGCTTATACAACCTATACACCTAACAGTAGTGGTGTTCCAAAGTACTCAAAAGATACATAGAATATGACATATCCAGAGAGCAGCATTCAACCCAAAAATACACCCACCATTAAAAATCAAGCCAGCAAGAGATATGTGTAGTAGAAGAGGAGTAGCAGCAAAAACATGACCATTCAAAATAAATGTTCCGACATTTCCAAAAGAGGCAATATCTCAACCCAAAATTCTATCAACCACTAAGTCGAGAGGCGCAAGGACTGGGACTGCCAGCCAGTTCTCACAGAGTTTTTACATTTTCCTGGGCACCCCCTATGCTGGAAGATAACCTTTTCTAGTCTAAGACATTCACCCATGGACAACACATGGAGAACTCACTCTTTGTGGATGGGGCCCTGTCTGATTTCCACTGTTGTAGAAAGAGTTGGCGGGCTTGAAACGGCTGCCCTCTGAAACTCAGTCATTGGAGGTCATTGAGAATACCCAGAATACATCGAGTAGGTTCAACAGGAATGGTAATTTGAAAAACAGCATTAACCAGCTCTGGACCAGCCGCCACAGTTATACTGTTCTAAAAATTTTGTGAGTTGAAATTTTCCTCTATTTTCTGCCTCTGGACAGTTATTCTTCCCTGCACCTTAGGAGATGGAGGTGTTGGGTAGTCCTAACACTGTGTTGTCTCAGTGACAACGCTGCTCAGTGCAGTTGTCGTCCCAGGACAGTAAGTGCATTATTGGCAGGATTACCAGGTTAAAATAAGAGAAGAAGAAAAGTGTGAAAAAAAGAAAACAAATGCAGCCACCACATCTAAGGTGACAGTAAACTGCAACACATACATACATTTTTGTTCTTGGGTTCAAAAAATCTTAAATGTTCAGTGTATTTAGCTAATTCAGAATTCCTAAATATTAACATGCATTCAGGGAAAGTAATTTGTTTAACCACTTGAAGCCCGCGCTATAGCCGAAATTGCCGGGAGGGCGTACATGGACATCCTCCTGTGCTCACGCTCCCTGCATGCCCCCTGTGGCGCACTCTGTGGTCACCGAGTCCTTGGGACTCAGCTGATCACAGATCGGAGTAAAGGGCAGATCCTGGCCCTTTACCATGTGATCAGCTGTCAGCCAATGACAGCTGATCACATGATGTAAACAGAAGCCGGTAATTCGCTTTTTTTTCCCTCACTCTGATAGCGTGAGGAGAAAACAACAAGCTGATTACCGGCTTCTATAAAAAGGACACATCGGTCCCATACAGTTCTGCTAACCAGTGCCACCAATCAGTGCCCATCAGTGCCGCCAATCAGTGCCCATCAGTGCCTCATCATCAGTGCCACCTATCAGTGCTGCCTATCAGTGCCACTTACCAGTGCCTATCAGTGCCCATCAGTGGCCTATCAGTGCCACCTATCAGTGCAGCCTCATCAGTGTCTCCCGATAAGTGCCGCCTCATCAGTGCCACCTATCAGTGCAGCCTCATCAGTGCCCATCAGTGCAGCCTCATCAGCGCACATCAGTGAAGGAGAAAAATTACCTGTTTGCAAAATTTTATAACAAACTATGAAAATTGTTTTTTTTGGTCTTTTTTGTTTGTTTAGCAAAAAAAAAAAAAAAAACCTAGTGGTGATTAAATACCACCAAAAGAAAGCTCTATTTGTGTGAAAAAATTATGACAATGTCATATGGGTACAGTGTTGTGTGACCGCGCAAAGAGTGACAACGCTGAAAGCTGAAAATTGGCCTGGGCAGGAAGGGGGTGTATGTGCCCAGTAAGCAAGTGGTTAAAGTTGGCATAAACCACGCAACAAACCTTAAATATTTTACATTATGCTCTGCTGTCTAAAATGCAAACTCCTGGGAACATTTGTGTCACACATATCTATTATCTGTGACCATCTCCTTCCAGCTGTCAGCTAAACACAGGCACGGAGGCTGGTCACGTTGAGGCTGACAAGCCAAGCAGGGTCAGCCGATCAGTGGCGTAAAAAGTGGGTGTCAAATACTTTCATTCACTGTTTTGGTACACTTTAGTGGCAGAGTTGGAATGTCTTAAAATCCTGCATTTTCCCTGGCTTTGATTTAAAGCTGAAATAAAATTAACTGTGGAGGTGTTCACTAGTTACATAAGGCTTGAAAGATGTGAGAAAGTCACCAGTGTGTCAGCTGTTGTACCATGTACTGTAACAACTGTTAGTAAATCACACACATCTATATTGTTACTAGTACAGCTGCACCAGTAGAACAACCATCTGTTCATTTCGAAAAAACACATTTTAGTTCTATATTTAAAGCAAACCATGCAGGGCAAAGCCACAGGTTTTCCTAAATGCCCACCTCCCTAGCAGCTCATACTTAACTTTCAGTGAACAGGAGTGAGGACAGGAACCGCTGTGTATGCACTAAATCATTCCTCAGCTCCTTGTGAACAACAGTGGGCAGTCAATAAGCACTTTAAAGCAGTGTACACATGGGTCGAATGTTGACAAAAGTTGGCCAGCATCGGCCAGTTCAATAGAAAGCAGCCGACATTTCAGCCCATAAATACGGCAGCCGGTCCGGAATGTTCTGGCAGGGGGCAGTCCAATAGCTCAGCAGGGGAGATCGACGTACTAACATTGAATTGTTAGTACAGTGGCTCCAATCTAAGCTGTTAGTTTTTTTTCATTCAACCCAGCGGTGGTGTGTACTAGGCTTAATTGTTGTAAGACCTCGTTTACATAGGCGTAAAGCCTTGATCTAAAGGGAAGGGTCGTGTTTGCCTGCATAGGATGTATAGTTGTTCCATGCATCCACTTGGAGGCAGTCTTGTTAATTTCTATTTGGACACAGGAGCTGCACAGACACAGCTGCTGCTCCCAATATGACACGATGTTTGGGTGTGGGTGCGTGTGTGTGCATGTCCTCAAATGCAGACAGTGTGAGTTTGGGAATATGTATCCGCATGCACTCACACCCACACAGATGTCAAATTGGGAGCAGCCACTGTGTCCAAATACACATGAATGGGACTGCCTGCATGCTGATGCACAGAACACCTGTACATCCAATGCAGACAAACATGGCCCTTCGCATGGATGTACGATTAAGTACATCCGCATGAACAAGACCTAACATAAGAAGAAAGGAAGGGGAGTCACTTACTTCTCCATATCTGGAAGTACCAGTTAATTTCTTTGCTCCTGGTGGCTAAATGGAATGGCAGGGGGGAAGGGGTGTTTGTGGTGCTAAGAGGAAGAGGGGGGCATTAAAAAAACCTGTTGCTTTTCTCTGCATGGACAAATCACAGGTTTGCTTCTGGAGGTTCACCAGGAAATTGTTATACATTTCCCCCTACTTGTAGAGGGAGCTATTCAGTGAATTATGGTGATCAGTTTGTGATAAGCTTACCTGAGCTGTCTGAGGGACACTTCAGGGAGATGAGGCACATACAGTGTTGTAAAAAGTGAGTGTTAAATTATGCTAAATATATGCAGGGCTGCTGATAAGCCAGTACAACCGGTCCTGTTGTAAGGGGCCCGGTGTCCTCGGCTCAGCACAGGTACCCGGGCAATCTGAACAGAGCGCAGAATAAAAAACAGTCTTTCTGAATTACAACCATGATACGACCCCTGCTCCCCTCCTACTAACTTAGCAGGGGTTTTCTTATCCATTTTCTGGGCCCCTCTCTCCCGCTGTAATGTGATAGTGGGTGTGTGGAACTATTTGTTCTGTTTCTGGCGCATGTCAATTCTGCGCAGCGCCCACTCCGCATGTTGATCTTGGCACAAGTCCGGGCCGCCTGCCTGCACATTGCCTTCCCTGGAGGAGTGATTTGTCTTCCTCCGCTCACGGTGCTCAGCTCTGCTCCCCACTCGGCCTGAGACTGGAGAACCTGTGAGGCAAGCAGCTGCAGAGAAGGCAGCTCAGCTGACATTTGTCCAGGCAGCAGCTGGAACAGAGAGGAAATGGTTTATGGAGCTGCCAGTGTCTAATACCGTGTACACACGAGCGGACTTTTCAGCATCAGAGGTCCGACGGTTTTTCCGACAGACTTTCGACTGAGTTACTACGGACTTTCGAATGACCGGACTTGCCCACACACGAACGGACTAAAGTCTGTTCATTTGAGCATGATGACGTACGAAGGGACTAGAATAAGGAAGTTCAAAGCCAGTAGCCAATAGCTGCCCTTGCGTCGTTTTTTGTCAGACTAGCATACTGACGAACAGATTTTTCCACCGGACTCGAGTCCATCGGAAAGATTTGAAACATGTTCTATTTCTAAAGTCCGTCTGATTTTTTGACAGCAAAGGTCCGATGAAGCCCACACACGATTGAATTGTCCGGCGGATTCGTTCCCTCGGACCTTTGCTGTCGAAAAGTCCGGTCGTGTGTATACGGCATAACTGAGATGTGTCTTTGCTTGGGATTCAGACAAAATCTAATGATTACACTGTGACATACACATTATGGCATTGGCATGGTCTCTGCAGCACATACACATTATGGCATGGCATTGGCATGGATGGCATAGTCTCTGCAGTACAAACACATTGTTGCATGGCATTGGCATGGATGGCACGATCTCTGCAGCACATACACATTATGGCATGGCATTGGCATGGATGGCATGGTCTCTGCAGCACATACACATTATGGCATGGCATTGACATGGATAGCGCAGTCTCCACAGCACATACACATTATGGTATGGCATTGGCATGGATGTCACGGTCTCTGCAGCACATTCACATCATGGCATTGGCGTGGATGGCATGGTCTCTGCAGCACATACACATTATGGCACGCTATAACTTTTGCGCAAACCAATATATGTTTATTGGGATTTTTTTCTACCAAGCAATATGTAGCAGAATACATATTGCCCTAAACTGATGAAGAAATTTGATTTTTTACATATTTTATTGGATGTTTTATAGCAGAAAGTATAAAATATTGTTTTTTTTTCTTCAAAATTGTCGGTCTTTTCTTGTTTATAGCAGGCTCTGGGGAGGGTCCAGTGGTAGGCCTGGGGAGTGGCTGAAGAAGGGGCCAGGGGCGGGGTCAGGGTGGGGCTGAAGGGGGCCCTGTCAGGTAGGCTGTATGGGGCCCCATGATTTCTATCAGCGGCCCTGAATATATGGCATGGCTTAATAGAGTCTGTGCATACTCATGTATACACCATACACCTATGCCACTGTCCTTGTACTCACAAATGCTTCTTAATTACAGTGGTACAAATGAGAATCTTACAGACACACATAAAGCTCAGCACAAAGAATCCTTTTTTTTTAATTAAAGCTCTTTTATTTCACATGCTCTTTCCTGCACAGACTATAGACAGACAGTAAAAATTAGGAACAATGGTCTGGCATTTACTTAACTGAGTTCCCTAAGTACCCTTGGGTGCAAGCCATCTGGTCCCGGTGATTAATTAATGTTAAGTTTCTCAAGTCTAATTTTAATTCTGTCCTCTGTTAACCATGGAGGTGCTTCCTGTGATGTGTCATGAGGATAAACACTGCAGTTTTGGTTACTGAAGCCCCCCGATTCACTCGTGAATACTGAGAAGAATAAATTCAATACCTTCGCCATCTCCCCATCCTTTGTAAGCAGATGTCCTTCCTCATTCTTTATGTGCACGACTAATAGTTGTCCTGTGGCCAGATTCTCCCACCTAAGCTGTGGATCTCTGCAGCTCCTCCAGAGTTACCATGGGCCTCTTGGCTGCTTGTCTTGGTAGGTTTGTAGTTGTGCCATACTCTTTCCATTTTTAGATGATGGATTGAACAGTGCTTTTCGAGATGTTCAAAGCTTGGGATACTATTTTGATAACCTAACCCTGCTTTAAACTTCTCCACAACTTTATCCCTGACCTGTCTGGTGTGTTCCTTGGCCTTCATGATGCTGTTTGTTCACTAAGGTTCTCTAACAAACCTATGAGGGCTTCACAGAACAGCTGTATTTATACTGACATTAAATTACACAGAGGTGGATTTATTAATTAGGTGACTTCTGAAGGCAATTGGTTCCACTAGATTTTAGTTAGGGGTATCAGAGTAAAGGGGTGGCTGAAAATAAATGCACACCACACTTTTCACATTATTATTTGCAAAAAGTTCTGAAAACCGTTTACCATTGTCCTTCCACTTCACAATTATGTGCCACTTTGTGTTGGTCTATCACATAAAATCCCAGTAAAATACATTTACATTTTTGGTTGTAACATGACAAAATTCCAATTCAAGGCACAGTAAATCACAGTATTTACAGTTAAGCAGTTAGGGGTATGTCACGTACACCATTGCTTATACAATGCACAGTTTATGAGTGGAACACAGAGCACAATATACAGAGTGCAAAGGAAATTAGTATGTAACATAGTCCCGCCTGCTGGTCAGTAGAAGACAAAAATGTCCTGTAGTTGGCTGGGATGAAAAAACACACAGGCCTCAGTGGTTAGTGGAAAAAAATACTTTAGTCAATGGGTAAAATAATTTATGTCAGTAAGAATGCAGGAAGACTCTCCCCTCCTTGCATCTGCATCAGTGGCAGTGAGAATACCTTCTCCCAAGGCACTAGTGGTCCATAGGCGGGAGATTTCCCCTACCCTTTTCCTAAATATTGGTGGTCAGTGGATTAACCCCACTTCCTCCTTTCCAGACATTGAAGGTAAGTAAGGGCCCATTCACACTAGGGGTTTCTGTAACACACATTATGTGCATTGATGCACTGTGGTGCCATGCATTGTGAATTGTACTCCAATGCACCTTTCCAAAGCAACTTGGGATGCATGCTCGATTTTTGGTCCACTGTGGTGTGTTGACAGCCTCAAAGCAACACATGCTAACGTGTGACATAATGTGGGTTGAATGCACTGCAGCAAATCCCCCTAGCGTGAATGTGCCCTAAAGATCCCCACCCTCCCATAGAGGCATTGGTGGTCAGTGAGTTAGCCCCCCTCCTTTCCAGGCATTGGTGGTCAATGAAAGCCCTCACCCCCTTTGAAAGCATTGATGGTGAGTGGTTGCTTTCCTCCCTCCAAATCCTTGAAAAGCATTGGTGTTCAGTGGTACTCCCCACCCCTGAAAAGCGATGGTGGTCAGTGGTCCCCCCTCATAAAAAGCATTGATGATTAGTGTTTTTTCTCCGCCTCCCCCCCCCCCATCTGAAAAGCATTGGTGGTCCTTTCTATGGTGTTTCTCCACCCCCCCCCACCAAAAAAAGCATTGGTAGTAAGTTGTATTTCTCCAACCCCTCCCCCCCATAAAGCATTGGTGGTCAACGGTATCCCCCACCCTCCACACCTTTGCAAAAAGCCCTGGTGGTCAGTGGTATTTCCACCCCCTTGAAAATTATTGGTAGTCAGAGATATTTCTCTCCCTCCTCCCATGAAAAGCATTAGTGAACAGTGATATTTTCTCCCTCTCCTCCCTTGGAAAGCATTCATAGTCATTAGAACTTCTTCCCCTCCACCCCCCACCCCCCATAAAAGCATAGTGTGGTCAGTGGTATTGTGGTAATCCCCCCTGGAAAGTATTGGTATTTTTAGGATTTCTCCCATTTCTGCTGAATGTTGATCGATCAACCAGCCTGTCGGATTTGCTTCAGATTGTCGCCGGCGGCCTCCCCTGTCCCCCAACCGGGAGCAGAAATGGCCTGGCAGGAGGGAACTCCCTGTAAGCACTGTCTGTGTTGATGGGGGAATGGTGCAAGTTTCTTTCCTGCAACCTGTGGCCGCAGGAAAGAAATTCACACCGTCTATAGCCAGCCTAAAGCCCAGTACACACAGAACAATTGTCAGACGGCATCGGCCGGTTCAATAGAAACTGGCCGACATTCGGCCCGTGTGTACAGCAGCCGGTCAGACAAAAGCCAGCTTCTGCTGAAGGCTCATGATCAAAAAAGGTCTGCCGACCAGCTCTTGATCAGCGCTCTCAGCCAATGACTGAGAGCGCTGACCGGAGTGTTCTTGCGGGAGGGTGTTCTCCGTGTCAGAACACAATAGAACAGCAAGGGAGATTTCTGTACTAGCACCGGATTGTTAGTACAGCGTCAGTTTTTTTATGTTCTTAGTCCAACCCAGCGGGTTGTATTGTGTTCTAGGCTTAAGACTGCAGACTTTACACTTAGCTCTCTCATGGGAGTGAACAGTCACGGTTGAAAAGAAACTGTTTTTTTTTTTTTTTACTGTTGCCTTCAGATGAATTTTTACAGATCTCTGAGTTATCGAGCTGATGATTTAGGGTGACAAATATGAAGTACGTATGAAGAATTGTCAAGTGAACACTGAATGAACACCCTGCAAATTATTCATGCATTTGTCATCTCAGGGTAACTAGAAGTTTTAAGCCGATTCATATTTTTCCTAATAAAATCTTGAGGATGTTTTTGTTTCTAACCTTTCATAGCATCACCCCACTAATAGTATTTGTCTTGCTGTCTCTTTTGTGTGTATATGTACAAATATTCCTAATGTCAGGCTGAGAGTCAAGCCCAAACAAATAGTCATAGCCCGGCGTGTCACAGGGAATGACTTTTCCAGAATGCCTCTGCCAGTTCTGTATGACTGAGGTCCACCCAGTACTCGGGATGTTCAAAATAATATAATAATGTCTGGAGATAGCAGTCTCATACATCATCATTTATTTATACTTCTAGGGAAGTATTGATCGGAGACTGATCATGAATGATTATCAATAAAATTGACATGACAATGTACAGATATGGATATGAAGGATATAAAGGGGTTGAAAAAAGGAATCTTTATTTTGTACTGAACAAGCTATATACTGTATTGTTGCAAATAATCAGTGATGTAATATGATTATTCCCAATCCTCTTACTTCACTGTCAGTGATATTAGGAACACACAGATGGTGTAACTATTTAGTAAAATCCCACAGATGGGCTGTGTACAGACATACCAGTGAGGTCAGAAAAAAACGCTCATTCCTAAGAGGTGAGTGGATGAGTTGTGTGGGACTTGGCAGCCAATCAGAAAGGATGTAGATGGGTTCTTGGGCCAAGATGATGAAATGTTTTCCTTCAGTCAACAGGTAAGCTGAGTATTGCCGATTACATGGAGCTTTTTTTTTTTTTTTTTTTTTTTTTTTTTACTTCATTTAGGTTTCCATTATTGCTAGAGAAAATTCCTAAATGTGTAATTTTTGTTACGTTAAATCATGTCAGACAGACAATCATACCACTATAAAGTCATGCCACCCTAAGTCTTATTTCTACAACTTAACCACTTCACCTTCAGAAGACTTAACCCCCTTCCTGACCAGGCCATTTTTGCGATACGGCACTTGACAATTGTCTGGCCGTGTGGCGCTGTACCCAAATAAAATTTATGTCCCTTTTCCCCACAAATGTAGTTTTCTTTTGGTGGTATTTGTTTCTTGTACTATAAACAAAAGAACAAAGAAAAATACTCCTAGATATGGGACTTTGGAGGCACTACCACAATACAAAAGATAAGTAAGTATAAATCATTTATTTAAACAGTAACATCAAAAATAGAAAAATAGAAAAATATATAGATAGATCAGAATCTGTCCCTTTAGTGGAAGCTATATTGCCCCCCTTATCAGCTGGCTTGATGGTTATCGATGTATTGTCGCTGAGCTTTTTTAATGCCTGTTTTTCAGATATATTGATATTGGTCAGCTTGGGTGATCGAATGGTGAGTTTGTCGATCTCCGTGTTACCAATCTCAAGAAGGCAGAGATATTGGGGTTGGACCTGGGAGGTGGAAATGATACCGATTTCTTCTTTAGTTTTGAATTCCTAATAGATCCCTGTGTCTGCCCTTCAGTGACTGGGAGAGAGAGTACGGTGGGAAGATCGATACGATCTATGAGATCAATAGTGTCGCTCTCCTCCAAGAGCGACACCAAATGATCTATGGCTTGATTTTCCTTAGGCGTAAGATCGGTGGCCCCCTGAGGTTTCTTGCCCCTTTTTTTCAAAATAAGTCTACGCGCAAATAATTAGGGAAAATCTGGACTCTAAGTCCCAAGGGATTAATATCCTCTTTGATATAGTCTTGGAAGGACTTGATGTGCCAAAACATGGATGATTTCTTTTCAAGGGCTTTAGTGAGTTTGAGAAACAAACTGTTAACCTCAAAATCTATTTGCTCATTGTTCCCCAAATCTTTGAGATATCCAAACATAAGACTATCCCAGTCACTGCTTGTAAAGTTAGCCATGGCGAAGAACCTGTAATGCCCCCTCGCAAAAAATGTATATGAAATTCTCCAAGGAGAGAAAAGAGTTGCTCTATCAAGGAATACAATGTAAGTGACCTCTTTTGATGTAATTGATCTGGGATGAAAACTGTTTGTATGTACATTGATTACTAATTATTGATACGTACCCCCAGATATCAATCTCTCCATAAAGAACCCTGACGAAGGAATTGTTTTCTCTGGTTCAAGGAGATATGTTTATTCACCATCTTACTGGTTCTTCATTTTGTATTCATGATTAAATGCATCCATATACTTTTATATTTTTCTATTTTTGATGTTACTGTTTAAATAAATGATTTATACTTACTTATCTTTTGTATTGTGGTAGTGCCTCCAAAGTCCCATATCTAGGGATATTTTTCTTTGGTTCTAGCTATTATGGGATGTGACATACCCCTATCTAGGTTTCCCTGTCAGATTCCCTTTTTCTTCTATATAAACAAAAAAAGACAGACAATTTTGAAAAAAAAAATATATATTTTTTACTTTCTGCTATAAATCATATCCAATAAAAATTTTTTAAAAAATCCAATGTCTTCATAAATTTAGGTCAATATGTATTCTGCGACAAATTTCTTTTTGTAAAAAAAAAATCCCAAATTGGTTTGTGATAGCATCTACAAACTATAGGATATTTTTATTTAATTTTTATTTTTTTACTAGTAATGGCGGCGATCAGCGACTTATAGCGGTACTGTGTTATTGCAGCGGAAAATCGGACATTAACTGACACTTTTTTTGGGAACCAGTGACATTAATACAGTGATAAGTGCTAAAAATATAGACTATCACTGTACTAATGACACTGGCTGGGAAGGGTTTAACATCAGGGGCGATCAAAGGGTTAACTGTGTGCCTAGCTGGTGTTTTTTTACAGTGTCGGAGGTGCTTTTACTAAGGGAAGACATGGATCCTAGTCCCTGATTTGCAGAGATACAAGATCCATGCCTTTCCTCTTAACAGAACGGCAATCTGCCTTGCTCTGCCTCTGTACCAAACAATTGGCGGGTGCTGGCGGACATCGAGCAAACCGCCGGCTGCGCACATTTGCGACCACTGCAGAATCGTGATATATACGTGATGCTGCACACAGGGGCCACCATGTAGCAGTAAAACTGCTATAGGGTGGACGCTAAGTGGTTGAAGTGTATTTAAATCCTAACAATGATCTTTTATTTTGTTCCCTTTTATTATGTTAACCGCTTACGTACCAGCCGCCGCAGTTATACTGCGGCAGGTTGGCTCTACTGCGCGAAACCATGTAGCTGTACGTTGTCTCGCGGGGTCTGGACAGCGGGCGCGTGCACAGCGGGGATGCCGATGTTTGTGGCCGACGGTCGCGATGACCGCCGGCCGTGAGCGATCGTGACCAGGAGACACAGGACAGGGACGAGTGTGTGTAAACACACACTTCCCTGTTCTGTTCTGACAGGTGTGACAGATCGTGTGTTACTATTAGCTAGAAACCACAATCTGTCACTTCCTGTAGTTAGTCCCTCCCCCTTCAGTTAGAATCACAGTTAACCCCTTCACCACCCCCTAGTGTTTACCCCTTCACTGCCAGTGACATTTTTACAGTAATCAATGCATTTTTAATCGCTCTGATCGCTGTATTAATGCTAATGGTTCCAAAAATTTGTCAAAATTGTCCGATGTGTCTGCCATAATGTGACAGTCACGATAAAAATCGCAGATTGCCGCCATTACTAGTAAAAAAAAAATAATAATAATAAAAATTCTATAAATCTATCCCCTATTTTGTAGTCGCTATAACTTTTGCGCAAACCAATCAATATATGCTTATTTTTTTTACCAAAAATATGTAGAAGAATACATATCAGCCTAAACTGAGAAAAAAATAGCTTAAATAGGATATTTATTATAGCAAAAAGTACAAAATATTGTGTTTTTTTCAAAATTGTCAGCCTTTTTTTGTTTATAGCACAAAAAATAAAAACCACAGAGGCAATCAAACACCACCAAAAGGAAGCTTTATTTGTGGGAAAAAAAGGACGTCAATTTTGTTTGGGTGCAACGTCGCACGACCACACAATTGTCAGTTAAAGCGATGCAGTGCCGAATCGCAAAAAACGCTCCGGTCAGGAAGGGGGTAAATTCTTCCGGGGCTGAAGTGGTTAAAGTGTATGTATGACCAAAAGAATTTTTTTTTATTTTGGATAGATTTTGATGTTTATTTTTTTCCAGTTTTTTTATGTACTATTGGGTAAAATTCCCTTCACTTCCTGTATCAGAGACACAAAAGGAAGTTAAAGAAAATCTTCCAAAGTAAGAGGAATTCCCCACTTACACAGTTGTCCCTAGAACAGGTGTCCCCATTGGAAGAATTCCCTTACCTATTCTTCTGGGGACAACTCTAAAATTTTAGATTTCCTCTCACTTGCTGTTTCAGTGGCAGTGGTAATCACAACAAACAGAATGGTTCATCTCCCGAATGGGGACACAGACAGCGCTAAAAACTAGACACAGGATCTAAGCTCGTGCTGATAACAGATGAACTCTATCCAAATCTAAAAATAATAAATAAATAAAAAATAGAGATACACTTTGAATATAAAAGTAAAAGCATTTTGTTATATCTGTTTGATAAGTAAAGAAAATACTTCTTGATCCTGCCAGAAATCATGCCTGTTGATATATTTCTGCACTCTTTGTCTTTGCTGACTGTTATCATTTCGCATGGTTTCCAGCAATCTCTGTGGACTACAGAACATCTGGAGGGAGGTGTTCTGTAGTCCCAACTTATGTCCTGTCCTAGGGTGATAATGTTGCTCGTTTATAGATACTGTACAGTCAGTTGTCACTCTAGTAAAGTGTGTTACTGGCAGGATTATCAGGTTTAAAGTTAAGTTAAAAATGCATAAAAAAATAAAAATAAAATGAATGCAGCCACCACCTCTAAGAACCAGCGAGTTGCAATACGCTATACTTTTTTGATTGTTTTTTTTTATATATGCCTTTAAGTGTTTGTAAACCTCAGTCATGAAATCTGAGCAAAGCACATACAGTATATTTGTAGTGTTTACTTATCTCTGTCCAAATCTCTTAGTGTCATTTCTCTCTGGTGCTTCGTTCCTCTGTTATCAGCAGAGTAATTTCTTAGAAGTTTTCCCGAAACGTGCGATAAAATTTGTGTCGGGGAAGGAGCTCAGCACACAGCTTGTCTATTCGCAACACAGTTCTTCTGCTGTGTCAGTTGGAGGTTGTGTTCCTTTCCTCCTATCAGCTCTCACACAGTGTAATTGTTGCTCTCCACCTCTGTGCTACTAACAGATGAAGAAGGATTTTAACACTTTTCTGCCCTTTTGAAGGGGTGTAGGAAATAGCGGGCTGCAGATAAACAAGTAAAAATGTAGGAGGATTTGCTTCATCTCTGTGTGTGACTTGAGGCTGTTCACTTCACTGGGTATATGAGAGGGTTTACATCCACTTTAAAGTGAACCTTCAGTCATTTTTTCAACTTTCCATCAATTAAATCTTCTGCCCTTGTTGTTTTAACCTTGGATAGTAAAACTTTTTTTTCTACCAGTAAATACCTTATACAGCCCACTTTCTGTTTCTTGTCTGGTAAAGAGCCTAGGCTTGTGACATCATGCACAGCTCTCTCTCTCTCACTCTCGTGAGATTTTGCCAGGAAGGGAGGAGGGATGAGTCATAAGAGGGCCAATGAGAGCTACAGAGCTGGAGGTGTGTCTGTGCAAATCCAGGAAGTGAACAGGCAGCAGCCTCAGCTGCCCACAGTTAAAATGGCTGCAGCCAGACTCCTCCAGTGGAGGGAGATTTCTGCAGCATATGTGGCCATTACAGAATCGCAGTATATATAAAATAATATGCAAAGTGGTTGGAGGGAAGCTTCAGAATGGTAAAGATGTTTTTATGACAAATTATGTGAGCAGACTGCAGTTCCTTTTTAATGTGATTTCCATTATAAAATGCTCTCCTTGTGTTGGACACAAAGCAGTTGTTCTTGTTACATGTGTGTATTATAGGTGTGATAAGAAGCATAAGGGGGCAAAGCCTGATCACAGCTGCAGCGGTGCTCTGCTTCTATGTTCTTTTTTTCAGGACTGACACGTGTTAAAGCAACCAAAATATTTTCATTTTATAAATTGCGCTAGAGGCATGTTAGTTGGAATGTGAATACAGGCTCACAGTACAAGTCACTATGAGATTTGATTTGCAAAGTGACATCACCACCCTGCCTCTCCATCTCGTCCAATCAGAAAATACTTTGCATTCATTTATAAAATGCAAGGCATTCTATTCTCTTAATGGCTCCTGTGCTGAGCAGCCAACTACCTGCATTCACAATGCATCAGGCTGGTGGCTTAGCATGAGAGCCAAAAGCTAATGGAGATAATTGGAGTAGCGGTTTCTACTTCAGTGATTTCCATCTTCCAGCGGCATCAGCCAGGCTTGATATGTACATGTACATAGTTACATTGCTCCAAGCTGGACCAATGTAACTATGTATAAAATATTCACACCAGGAATTCATATTTAAATCTTGTTTAAAGAGAGAGCTATATTATAATGCTGAAGGGTTGACTTATCCACCAAAGATTATGCATATGAAGTTATTCACCAAAATTGTCTTGCAACAGGACACAGGTTTTACCCTAGTGAAGGAAACATGTTGATTGAAACATTAAACTGGATGCTCCGGATTTTTGGGCCCTTTGTTAACCGAGCACTGTCCCCACTGAGAAATAATGAGATGTGACTCTATGCAACCTTTGGAGATACAGGGACCTTGTGGGTACATTCCCAACAAGACTGTGGAACTATACAGCTAAAGGATTGAGGAAGTAGTATGTAAGGTATCTATGATGACATTTAAAAAATATAGAGTTTATACAAATGTGTTATAATACATAATCATAAATAAATGAAACAGATATTAGAGATATCAGAAAAACTTGCCTAACTGCTGAGTTCTTCCATTTTACAGTGCCCATCCTGGGGTCTCTGACAAAGGGGCCTAATGCCGCGTACACACAGTCAGAATTTTCGACCGGACTGGTTCGACAGACTTTCCAGCGTGCTTTCGACGGACCTTTGACGGACTTCCGATGGACTTTCTAACGAACGGACTTGCCTACACACGACCACACCAAAGTCTGATGGATTCGTACAGAATGACGTACACCGGACTAAAATAAGGAAGTTGATAGCCAGTAGCCAATATAGCCTAGCGTCGGTTTTTGTCCGTCGGACTAGCATACAGACGAGCGGATTTCTGGGTCCGGCGGAGTTACGACGTAAAGATTTGAAGCAAGTTCCAAATCTAAAGTCCGTCAGATTTGCGACTAGAAAAGTCAGCTGAAGGTCCGGTGAAGCCCACACACGATCGGATTGTCCGCCGACTTTGGTCCGTCGGACCAGTCCGGTCGAAAAGTCCGACCGTGTGTACGTGGCATAAGGGATAATAATGATCAGGCAAAGCCATCAGTAGATTTACTTGAACACTGTGTCTTTCCCTGAGCAGGGGACATCTGACCATAATGCCTAGTACACACGATGAGAAAGACACATTTGGTGAGATCGGCTGATAATCTATTAGTTGAAACTTAGCTTTTGAGAGCTGACCACAACAGTTCATGTGGAAATATCCGAAGGGACTAGCGTGAAAATTTTTCTCGTAAAAGATAACAAAACAAATGATTTTTTTGTAATTAGTATATTATTTGTCGAAGAAAATTAAGTGACCAAGACTGTGCAATCTCAGAAAGGAAAGAATACATTACAATATATTACAAAAAAAAAAAAAAAACAACGGACAATTATTCGTCTGATATTCTCATCGCGTATACGAGGCTTAAGACTAAAAATATAGGGAAATGGAGAGGAACTGTAAGAATTCCAGTAGAAAGGTAAGTATTTCTGATATAAGTGTAACACAAGCCTATGTGGATAGTAAAAGTCCACTTTATTAGCATAAGTGATCCTAAGCACTGCAAAGCAGCCAGGCGGTTGACCAAGGTTTGGGAAACATTGATATACTATAAAAACGCCAAAAAGAGTAAAGGTGTTAAGAAATCCTTTCCAAGTCTGAAGTGCCAGGAAATCAAGATGAATAACATCACAGTTTCATAGTGATTTCCTGCCTCAAAACACAGCTTAAATATTTTTAAATAGCAAAACGCTAAATGGGGTTTTCCGTTCTATTACATCTCTGGTTTTTTTTGGTATCAGTTTTATGTTATATAATATACCAAATATACTATTACTAAGATGATTATTCTGGAGTGGGAATTCCATAGCAACATGGATAATAAGGAGACCAATTAGTATTAGGTCTATGTGTAGCTTTATTTAAAATGCTCAAAACTTCGCCATTGTGTTTTTGGAGGTTAGTAATACTGAGGATATATTGTCAGCCATGGTTCATACTCTTAATTAAAGTAGAACTACAGTAATGAAATCACTATTTCTTCTTAATGGCACCACAGTGATTACACACAAACATGAGAGTGCCCAATCACCGTAATAAAGACCTGCTTACTAGACGGCAAGCATAAAGGGTAGATGGCTATAACCCAGCCGTGGCCTTTAGCTTGCAGATATCAATCAGACCGGTTCCAGCAGACTGGATGGTTGCAAGTCTCTCCCTCTCACCGTCTATGGAGTCCGTATTTGCTTGGGTAAATGCCCCAAAAAGAGAAGACTGACCATAGCGTAATACAGTCTATATTATTTTATTTAAAAAAAGGAAATACACTTACCATCCTCCAGACGCGTTTTGTCATACGTGACGTTGTCAATAGTTCCACATTGACGTCACGTATGACGAAACGCATCTGGAAGAGGGTACGTACTGACGTCACCACGCGGATTCACTAGGAGGACGGGCTTCGTTTGTTTGTTGCCGGTCGGCATTTCTTTTAAACATATGCGTTATTTATCATACAGATGTAAGTGTATTACCTTTTTTTAAATAAAATAATATAGACTGTATTACGCTATGGTCAGTCTTTTCTTTTTTGGGGCATTTACCTAAACAAATGCGGACTCCATAGACGGTGAGAGGGAGAGACTTGCAGCCATCTAGTCTGCTGGAACCGGTCTGATTGACATCTGCAAGCTAAAGGCCGCGGCTGGGTTATAGCCATCTGCCCTTTATGCTTGCCGTCTGGTAAGCAGGTCTTTATTACGGTTGGGCACTCTCATGTTTGTGTGTAATCACTGTGGTGCCATTAAGAAGAAATAGTAATTTTATTATGGACTTTTATATGCCTCGACTTGACTGATTGAGACTTTTTAGCGCAGCTTCTCTTCTCTAAGTTACTTTTTGTGTGTATCTCACTTTATGCTGCTGCTTGTTTATGTTTTTATATACATTCAATTGAGATATTTTTTAGCGCGGTTCTTTTTTGCCTTTTTAGAACTACAGTAATACCTTGGATTGCGAGCAATTCATTCCGGAAACGTGCTTGTAATCCAAGGCAGTCCTATATCATAGTGAATTTCCCCAAAAGAAATAATGGAAACCCAGATGATTTGTTCCACAACCATTTATTCTTAAATCCTTCAGTTTATAGTCCATATAAAAAGATTATAGCTATTTGTTAGGTTGTGTAATCATAAAATGTCCATCCACAAATGGCAACCTCCACAAGAAGCAAAATCCAGCAGGAGCTACAGAGTATAAAAGAGAAGAGAGGCGCCTCTAAGTGTAGCAATATGGTTACATTTAATGAAGGTACAACATTTAGCAACTAACATGGTTGATGATTAAAACAGGCACAACTAAGTAGACATGTAGGCATCCAGGGTAAAGCTGTTCACATAGACCAGGGATATGCAATTAGCGGACCTCCAGCTGTTGCAAAAAGTCCCATCATGTCTCTGCCTCTGGGTGTCATGCTTGTGGCTGCCAGAGTCTTGCTATGCCTCATGGAACTTGTAGTTCTGCAACAGCTGGAGGTCCGCTAATTGCATAACCCTGACATAGACCATCCTCCGCACCACTGGCTCTCACCTCTGTCAGTCTGCAATCATGACTGGGAAGACTACCCTGCAGCAGAGCGATCTGAAAGTGAGGCTTGAAGCGCTCGTGGAGCGTAGTGTGGAAGGTATGACGTCAATGGTGGTGTGGAGGACGGTCTATGTGGACAGCTTTACCCCGGATGCCTGCATACTTAGATCTGCCTGTTTTAATTATCAACCATGTGAGTTGCTAAATGTTGTACCTACATTAAACGTAGCCATATTACTACACTTAGAGGCGCCTCTCTTCCCTCAGGTTCTCTTGTCCATGCAAATGAGGACTTGAAACATGGTCAACAAGGATTGGTCTGATAGCTTGAATAGGAGGACTGATATGTGTAATGACACAGAGAAGCTCCAGGGGGGTAATTAAAGTACATAAACAAATGGTTAAACACAGAACAATGCCTTCCTTCCAGACCATGGAGCCATCTGGAGGGGGTTAGCCTTAAAACAGGGCAGCAGATCCCCCCACTGTGTAATAGAATCAAAGGAGAAATACTTCAGTATTCCAAGCTTCATGACCATTTCTACCTTCTTATGTTATCTCTTTCTAGTTTTCTTTTTTTTTTATCAAGGTCACCTACTGTTGTGATTATTCATTGCCCTGTTTAATATTCTCTTGACCCAGAAGATATTGAAAGGATCTGCAAATCATTGATTGGGACTGCATGCATACAATTGTGTAAGTTAATTAGTGTCATTCACACCTATGTATTGAGAGTGGACAGTTCATAAGGATCTTGGACACAAACTTACAGTGTTTGTTATATTCTGGAACTCATTCCATCTGAGAGGTAGGATAGTGGATCATTCCTCTGTGCATAAAGTGGATGTGACTTACCCCAGGATCGTGACTGGATACGGAAGCCCCGTGATAATCTTTTGTGATCACATTGGCTTTTTTAAATTAAGAACTAACATTTGCATTAAAACTTTAATTGAAATATATTTCTCAATTGCCACAGATTATATAAATTCACTTTGTGAGCACCAAATGCCTTTGCAAGCCCAGATATTACTTTGTATAGGTAGCACCACACCATGAATTGATAGTCCAGGTAAAAATGTATTTCAATTTAAGATCAGGTAGAAGACTATAAATAAAATCCAATGCATTTTGGTGGCCAAAATGTGCCCCCTTTTTTAGGGCTTAAAGTTAGGGAACAGTGTATATGATATTTTGAAGAAGAACTTCATTGAAACAGCTGGGGACTAATTAGCAATCATTGTCTGAAGATTCAGCTGCATACATTAGGTTTACCAAAGCATACAATCTATATCAGATTCATGACAAGGAGCTGAAAGTACACAGATGATGGACTGAGGGGCAATTCCTGTAACTAGCGCATATCACAATGGAGCACCCTATTGTGATGTACTGTATGCTGGTTACAGGAATTGCCCCTCAGTTCATCATTGCGAATTTACACACTGTAAACTATATTCTTTTCAGTACTACAATAAAAATTTTAAAAGCTGAGTTTAGTCAATTGCAGTCGTAATCTTCTAATTTTGCAGAGTGATTATGAGCCAAGGGATCTGTCATATGCACTTTTCAAAAGTGCCAACTATGCTTGTCCACTCTGCTTCCCTCCTCCATTCATAGACGGTGAACTAAAGCTTCCTTCATAGAAATATAATCTATGAATGGAGGAGGCACACCTTTCATTTATCCACCTCTCCTCCATTCATACAGCACTCTTCATTCATACTCACAAAAAAAAGGCGGACCCTACGCATGACGCAAGCACGCTGGACACCATGGCCATTTTGGATGTTCATGTGAAGCACTTTTTGTTTTGATATACACCTGAGTGTGCATTTTTAAATAAAGATACTGCTGCTTTTAAGAACATACTGCACTATGGTACCTTTATATACCTTTGCAAGGTGACCTATACTAGCATTGGATGGGGGCATGTGCTTTAGTGCTGGCTATGGGAGGTCTTTACGGTCGGCCTTATGGTACCGGCTCCCTATTAACTGCTGGAGATTTTCCATGTGATGTAGTTACAGCTCCTTTGATTGAGGATTCTATCTGATGCCTATCAAGTGAGTTTGACCACCCATATAACTTGAGGGTCTACTCCATCCGGCAAGGGGAATTGCCTAATCACAGTGGTGTTGCGTGGCTCCATCTGTCAGACTGAAGCTGATGCTGGGATATTCCTTCTTCTGGCTGTGTTTTTTCAAGGACTTTTTTCATGATTTGCTATACATCTCTACTTTTATCAAGCGCTGCATGTCATTGTGTTATACTCTTCATTGATAGAAGCTATAGTACAGCTTCTATGAATGGAGGAGAGGTGGGCATAGTTGGGCTCTCTTGGCCATTGCATATGACAGGTCTTTTTGCTCATATTAACCCCCATGGCACTGAAGGATTACAACTGCGGGGTGGACGGGGGGTTTGAGCTAAAACCATAGTCAGCATCACAAGGGACACTTGACGTTGATTGTAAGTACTGATTTTTTTTTTTTCTTATTTTGACTAAACTTATGCATTAAATTCATGATTTAATTACGCTTGGTTAGTGCCTATCCTGCTTCTAATACACTGTTTTACTTTCTCCATCAGCTCATCCCCCACAGCTATTACCTTTTGTATCAATTGACCCTCTCTTTTAGATTGTAAGCTCTAATGAGCAGGGCCCTCTGATTCATCTTGTACCAAATTGTAATGTAACATTAATGTTTGCCTTCATTTTGTTAAGCGCTGCGCAAAATGTTGGCGCTATATAAATCCTGTATAATAATAATAATAATGTGATAACGAGAACCACGCTATTAGATTGTAAGCTCTTCTGAGCAGGGCCCTCTTAAACCTATTGTATTGTATTGTATTATAACTGTATTGTCTCCCTTTTATATTGTAAAGCGCTGCGTAAACTGTTGGCGCTATATAAATCCTGAATAATAATAATAATAATAATAATGCAATATAAATTGTTTGAGTGATCTGCTAAACAAAAATATACATTGAAAATGTGGTCTGCGTGAGGTATGACCGCTTTATACAGTCCAGATGACACCAGGACTCTTATCGGTACTTTAAATGTTTTTTGCAGGACGCCTGCCTCCTTGAACAGAGTGCTTTGGAAATTCAGTTTAATAATAAAAGATCTGGCAGCCTCCTGTGTAGCACAAACCCCCCATCTCCTCTCCTGTCTCTGCCCCCTCCCTTGATTGCCCAGCAAAGTAATTCAGTGTTTGGGGGGAGGGAACTGAATGCTGAGAAGTGACTGGCAGAGCCTGTCTAAGAAAATACCCAGGAACACTATACCGCTTCTTATAGTCCATTTGCTTTCTGGCACTGAGCTTTCCTTTAGCTTCCTACACTTGAGGGGCTGGGAAAATACGTGCTGGCTGAGAGACTGTCACAACATCCCTGAGACACTCTGGCTGTTAGTTGTCCTGAACTTAGAAGCAGTAGGAGGAAGAAAAAGAGGTGGAGAAGGAGGGCTTCACCTATACAAATAAATAAGGCCATTCTGACATAACAAGCTTTGATGGTAGAGGGCTGGATCAGGATGAAGAGCAGCCTGCACAGTGCCCCTGGCTCCAGCCACCTCTGCTCTCATTTATAAAGCAAGCACTACGCACTTCTTTAGAGGAAGCATGGGTCAAACACTTGCAGGCTTAACAGAAGAGCAGAGCTGAAGTCAAAGGACACAGCATCCTATGTACTGATTTCGTATTTACAGTATGCGTCTGCAGTACGGTGGCTTTTAGATCCGTGTGACGATGGAAATACCTAAAACGGCATAAGCTGGTCCTACTTCCAGCTGCTAGTAATTGAATGAACAGTGAGGAGGCCCAGACGAGGGAAAGACGCTGAAGAAACAACGGCTATTTAGGAGACACCGCTACCTGTTGAACCCTTACTGAACGTGTGCCGTTGTTCCAGGAAGAAAGAGTAGGTGTCTGAACCCTGGAGGTGGGAATGGCAGCTGGGAGCATTACTACCCTCCCAACAGGATCAGATGATGGGAGTAGCAGTCTATTCCCCCCAGGAAACTTCAAGGATCCCAAAAGACTCTATTGTAAGAATGGGGGCTTCTTCCTAAGGATCAATCCAGATGGGAAAGTGGATGGATCCCGAGAAAGGGGTGACTCGCATAGTAAGTGTTCTGGAAATGGGTTGGAGGGCATGACTTTGGTGTTTGCATGTATACTGTACAAGATAGATAGATAAATAGAGTGGTCCTCACAGTTTGGCAGCTGCCAGATATCCAGTTGCACATGGGTGACTTAAAGCCTCAACATAACATAGCTCATAAACCGCTAGTAGTAAAGATTGACACATTTGACACACAGTTGAAAATCAGCTGAGTTTGTTTTAGTGACTAGTTATGAAAACATTCAGATCAAACCAATTATAAAAAAAAACTGTGTCATCTGGCACAGCAAACATGCCGGCTGGTTAGTTTACAGTGGCCTGGCTGCCAACCACAGAGGATAAAATATTGCATTTGGTTGTTGTGTCAGCACTTTACTGTAATGGCAAGCCTTCACCAGCATTGCTTTGCCAACCTCAAAGTAAGATATATTATGATGTGGTATCGATCATCCCTGCATTGTCACTCATTTTACAGTGCCTGTCATTAGTTGAGAAAGGCTTCTTCTACGCAGCGCTTTGATGCCCACCTTTAATGATTATGTGCATTCTCTACTATAAGTAATGGTGGACTTGTCATACACCTAGCACAAGCCTGGACGCACTTTAGCAGAAAATAATAATCACTATTGCATTTTGTTTGCATTTATTTCCATACTAGGGGCCACATCCACATATCTAGAAGTGAGCAGAAAAGAAAATATAAATATGAATAAAACTAAAAATTGAGAACAAATTACCTACACAAAATCAAACTAAAAAAGCTATGCCACACTGCCAGAAGAGCATGTTGAGTTAGGCCTCAAAGCCAACGCAGACTTGTCAAAGCCTCCTGTTTACTTTTTTATGTATATTAGAGACTGGCACTTACTGACACTAGGTCCTGACATTATGTATTCACTAACTGAGATCCATGGCTAGTTAAATGTGATGTAATAAACAACAAACGTAGGCCATATTTTTAAGCTCTGCATTTTGTTAAGTCAAATCTGTCAAATGTGCCCACAGCTTTATTAATCTAACAGTTAAGCTGTATTTGGAAACCCTGCCTTTTTATCTAATTAATTCATAAGAGACGAGTAGGGCAGTTATATGGGCCAACCTCTCACTCCAATATTTGTGGTTTCTTTTTCTAAGACTCAGTGACAGGTTCATTAAATCTTGTCTACCGGCTTGTCTTGAAAAGCTCTAAAATATACTTTTTAAAGTAATTCATAAGGGTATAATTTCACTTCAAGCATCTAAAATTTGTTAAAATCAAGAAAGAAATAAAGCCATTAAAGTGGCTGAATGAATAAACTAGTATCCCCATACGTTAAAGAAATTTTGACATTATAAACATTACAAACAATCACAGTTATACCAAGGGCTTGTTAGTCAGCTAAACATTGCTATTCATTGCTTGTGACACTGTTAGCATCATATGAGGTCCAATTAGTGGACATGTCAAGCCACTAATATTGACAGAGGCTGAAGGTCATTCAGGTCTTGTTGTTAAGCTAAATTGTAAACATGGCCTAACATATATGCATGTATATATGTGTGTGTTTCCTGATGCATGTACCGTACATAAGAATACTCTTTTTCATAAGCTAAAATTATAGGCATGACGCCAGACAAAATAACCAAATCTCCTCAGAGTTACTCCTTAAACAGCCTCGCTAATCGGTATACATACCCCTATCAAGGTCTTTCCACTTTCTTGATGAGTACAAGCAATTCCTAATAACGCTGTAAATAAGATACACGAAAACCACAGTACATCTTGTAAACTTATATCCAAGCTAAGCTTAAAAGTCCCACATAAGAACAAGCACCACAAGGCACCTGCTTTGAGGTTGCTTAGCCACAAAGCCCTCCTCTGTGCGTCGCTGTAATCCTGAGAACTCTCAATTATTAAGGCCTTAACTTTTCTACATTTGCAACTAACCCCTCATCTTCGATGCTAAGCTCTACAAAGACCTCCAACTATCAATGCATTTTAATAGGCAAATTATTATCATCTTCTCAGGTGCTACCATTAGAAAGATTGGGGAATAGCAGGTAGATGGGGTAGTTATATAAATTTAAATTAACTCAGATTACTGGGGAATAATGGTCTTGGTAGCAGAATGCATCCAGGATCAGAGGGTTGCACAGAAGCTGATGTTTGGCTCAAAGGAGGATTTTCTGGCTAATTAAAGTTAGGAACTGGAAAAACACTAATGCTGCCTGCTCTTAAGCAAAACTTGAAGGTTTGGAAAGGGTGAACGGTTCACTTTAAACTGCCATAGAAGTAAGGTGGTGGTTGGATATGCAAAAACTACCCGGCTGCTAAGCAATGTTTTTTGGATTTAGAAAATGAAAATGTACCATATGCTTGTATAACCTGGGTGTGTTCACCTAAACAGCACAGAGAGAGCAAACCCCATGCTGTTGACCTCAATTATGAAAAAAAAAATAGCGTTTCATTTACTGTTACACCAAAAATAACACATCACGTGATTTTTAAAGCCTCTCATGTGGTGCTGAAAACATTACAGTGCTTAAAGTGGAAGTAAGTCTTTTTTTAAAATTTGTGTCTACAGGTAAGCCTGTAATAAGGGTTACCTGTAGGTACAATAAATATCTCCTAAACGTGCAGTGTTTAGAAGATATTCACACTGCATGCAGCCAGTGACGTCACTGGGGCATGTGCTCTGAAGGGTATGCCATCCCTTCAGAGTCATCGTGGCTTGGCCAATCAGACGGCTGGAGCACACAAACCCAGATGAAGACAGGGTAAAGATGGAAGCCCTGTCAGCAGTGACGGCGTCCCGCTGGAGGGCTTTGTTCTAAAGTAAGCATTTCATAATGTGCTTTTAATGCGATGCATACTAGCACATTATTCCATTGTCTTATAGGTTTTTTTTTTTTTAAAGGCTGTGGTTTACTACCGCTTTAAGCTTAAAGTTTATCCAAACCTTAAAACAAAAATGAAATATATTGAATCTTACCAGCCCTAAAAAGTGATGGTTGTATTCATTTTCTTTTTACAGGCTTTTTCCCTCTTTTTTTAACCAGGAAATCCTGCAAACAACACGCTTACTGCCCTAGGGTGACTTTGCTCACTCACTAAGTGGAATTTATTAAAACTGGAGGAGTCTGGAGCAGCTGTATATGGCAACCAATCAGCATCTAACGTCCGCTTGTTCAGCTGAACTTTGAAAATGCAAGTTAGAAGTTGATTGGTTGCCATGCACAACTGCTCCAGATTCTTTCTGCCCCAGTTTTGATAAATTCCCCCCACTGTACTGTATTGTATGAAGAAGCAGTGTTGTCACCCTAGGCTGCTCTACTTTGTTCATATCCATTATTTTGGGCGTGGGAGGTTAGTATTTTACCAGAGTGTGAGATTGATTCTTCTTTTTCAATTCACAAATGGTGAAAAGGACCATATATTTCTGGAAGATCAGAAGATATTATCTGTACTTGCATAAAATATTCTTAGCCTGGAAAATGAAAACGAATGCAGCCACCATGTCTAACGTCAGGTGGGCTGCAATATATTACATTTTGGTTCTTGGATTTAGTTATCCTTTATGCCCTGTACACACGATAGGATTTTCCGATGGAAAATGTGTGATAGGACCTTGTCGTCGGAAATTCCGACCGTGTGTAGGCTCCATCACACATTTTCCATAGGAATTTCCGACACAAAGTTTGAGAGCTTGCTATAAAATTTTCCGACAACACAATCCGTTGTCGGAAATTCCCATCGTGTGTACACAAATCCGATGCACAAAGTGCCACGCATGCTCAGAATAAATTAAGAGATGAAAGCTATTGGCTACTGCCCCGTTTATAGTCCTGACATACGTGTTTTACGTCACCGCGTTCAGAGCGATCGGATTCTCCGACAACTTTGTGTGACTGTGTGTATGCAAGACAAGTTTGAGCCAACATCCGTCGGAAAAAAATCCTAGGATTTTGTTGTCGGAATGTCCAATCAATGTCCGACCGTGTGTACGGGGCATTAGAGCGACTGGGAGAAAAAAAAACAGGAGAAAGTGAAGGAGTAAAGAGAAGAAGTCCGATTCTCAGTGATGTTTGTGAATACAGAAATCCTTGTCCATGTAACACCAGCTTTTTATTATTAAACAGCAACAATGACTATGTTATTAGTCACTAATAATTCCTATACATGAGCATTACTCATTACACGTATCTAACATTAGATCTTTTTACAGGATACGTTTTTACTTTACAAATCTGTAACAGTAGTTAATATACAGCAGTCTTATATTCCAAATTTAGCAAGTCAAGTATATGATTAACTGTTAAAGCTGGCTATACAACGTAATAATAATTAGCTCTATGTGCAGTGTATTCTATTACTGTTCAGCAGACCTAACTGTGGTAAAGACTCAATAGGCTGAACTCTTGTTTGTCTGAAAGCTCAGTATGCTTTGGCACAAAGCTAAAAAGTCTCTGCTTTTATCTGAAAGAATGTTAATGCTGAACAGATATTAAAAATAACAGTTAATACAATTATGTATTAAAGTGTTACTATACCCACAACAGTAAAATCAGTCTGTATATGCAGTAAAGCATGCTTGTTCTACTCACTGTGGAACCTAAGGGGTTAATCCTCTGCATTGTGTAAAAAGGCTGTTTGATCCTGTCTTCGCTGATCCTCCCCTTCTTCCACAGTGCCCAATCCATCTCCTGATAAGACAGAGCCTTTGTAGTCACTGTGCACATGCTCAGTTTGGTCTGTATTGCTATAGAGTTTGGGGGGGTATGTGTGATTGGCGCAGGACCAATCAGCACTGTCCAGACAGAGGGTCAGGGGTCCTGCAGCCTCATAGGACAGTCACAGTAGAATGAAAACTCCTCCTACAAGCTTTAACCAGACATTGATAGAAGTCACAAAACTGCTATATACTGCTGATGAGAAAAGGTATTTAGCTGTTTCTATTTATTAAAATAATTGCATTCCCATGTTCTGTGTACTGTGGGAGACCAGATATAGGGAATGCAGGGTCCTGGGTTTAGTAACACTTTAACTGGAACAAAATAATTGATTTTAGTTTAAAGTACATCTAAAGCCACAATTTTTATTTTAGTTTTGGATAGAGTATGAGTAGTTAGAACCACTGTCAGGTATTTATTTCTGTCTGTGTTCCCATTAGGGAGAATCACTCTCTCTCTCTCTGTCCTGGTGACTGTCATCAAGTGAACTAAAAGCAAGGCAGAAACCAACATTTTGAGTTGCCATCATAACAGGAATAAAGGAGAAATCTTATGGGGACACTTGTTCTCATGAGGACAAGGAGAAATTTCTTCCCACTGTTTCACTGCTGTCTCCAAAGGACAGGAAGTGAAGAGAAATCTTCCTAATTGGACATAGAAAAAAAAATTCCCTACTATACTGAAAATGAAAATGCCTTTAGTTATACTTTAATGCATTTATATACCCCACTCTGTTATGACATTTCCCTCCTCTTACCTATCATACAGCATTACTTAGACCAGTGGTCTCCAAACTGTGGCACGAGGGCTGGATGTGACCCTTTGCTTGTCTTTGTCCTGCCCTTGAGGCATTATTCCTTCTATTGATACCAATGATGTAGCACCATTTCTTTCACTGACACCAACAGTTGGGCTTTATTCCTCCCACTGGCACCAACAATGGGGCACTATACCTTCCACTGACACCAAAAATAGGGCATAATTCCTCCTACTGACATCAATGATGGGGTACTGTTCCTGCCACTTATACCAATGATGGAGCACTATTCCTCCACCTACAAACAACCAAGACTGAGATACTGTGGACTCCCATTGATGCTGGGGAATTCTCTACTCTACTTCTACTTCTCTACTCTCACTGGCCGTGGTCTGCCCCCCCCCCCCCCCCATCCCCTAAGGTCTGAGAAGCAGTAAATTGGCCCTTTGTTTAGGATGTTTGGAGACCCCTGACTTGGACACTAAGAGGAGAGGCAGCACCAGAAGACAGTCTAGCTCTGCTGCATGCATGTTTACTGACAGTAAACATGCTGACAGGAGATAGAGCAGTGGCAGTGGAATGACTTCATCAATGTGTTCCTGCTGCTTCACTGCCCTGGCAAAGCTGTGCATCTGAAGTGAGGATCAAGGGGCTGGCTGTTTTGACTGGCATAGGTACCTAGATCACAAGGCAGGTGTGTATATCACAAGTAGGGATGAGCCGAACACCCCCCGGTTCGGTTCGCACCAGAACCCGCGAACGGACCGCAAGTTCGCACGAACGTTAGAACCCCATTGACGTCTATGGGACTCGAACGTTCGAAATCAAAAGTGCTCATTTTAAAGGCTAATTTGCATGGTATTGTCCTAAAAAGGGTGTGGGGACCCGGGTCCTACCCCAGGGGACATGTATCAATGCAAAAAAAACTTTTAAAAACGGCCGTTTTTTCGGGAGCAGTGATTTTAATGATGCTTAAAGTAAAAAAAAAAAAAGTGAAATATTCCTTTAAATATCGTACCTGGGGGGTGTCTATAGTATGCCTGTAAAGTGACGCGTGTTTCCCATGTTTAGAACAGTCCCTGCACCAAATGTCATTTTTAAAAGGAAAAAATCTCATTTAAAACTGCTTGCGGGTTTAATGTCATGTCGGGTCATGGCAATATGGATGAAAATCAGTGAGACAAACGGCATGGGTACCCCCCAGTCCATTACCAGGCCCTTTGGGTCTTGTATGGATATTAAGGGGAACCCCGCACCCAAATTAAAATAAGGAAAGGTCCCTATATACTCTGAACAGCAGTATACAGGCGGTGCAAACAAGACAGGGACTGTAGGTTTGTTGTTAAGTAGAATCTGTTTGTAATTTTGAACATTTTTAACGTGTTTAGCTCCAGCCAAAAAATCTTTTCTAAGCTTTTTGGAAAACATAGGGAAGGGTTATCACCCCTTTGACATTTGTTTTGCGTCTTTCCTCTTCTTCAGAAGATTTCACCTCACTTTTTTGTCCCAATGAAAAATGTTTTTTGAAAATTTGGGTTTTTTTGTGGAACAAGGATTGGAAAGCATCAGTGGAAAGGAGAAATTGTTTTCCCATATTAACTCTTACATGAGAGAATTTCCCTTCCTAGGGGTAGATTTCATCTCACTTCCTGTTGTCTCCTTCCGTTTGCAAGTAGGAGTCGTTTGTAAGTTAGATGTTTGAAAGTAGGGTCCTGCCCTATATACTCAGCAGAAATTTGGGCCTTAGGTGTTGCTGTGGCCAAAACACTGTAAGCCCTCACAGGGCCCTGCTGTGAAATATTAGATCAAGAATTGTAATTACATGCCCCTGTTGAACAGGAGCTGAAAAATTAGGCCTTAGGCACTGGTGCTGGTGCCACAACACTGCAACCCCTCACAGACACTCTAGTTGGAACGCAGGAACGAGCCCTGCTGCAAAGTATTGCATCAAAAATTGTAATTACACGCCCCTGTTAGACAGGGGCAGAAAAATTGGGCCTTAGGCACTGGTGCTGGTGCCACAACACTGCAACCCCTCACAGACACTCTAGTTGGAATGCAGGAACGAGCCCTGCTGCAAAGTATTACATCAAAAATTGTAATTACACGCCCCTGTTAAACAGGGGCTGAAAAATTGTGCCTTAGGCACTGGTGGTGGCGCCCAGAACCAAAAATGTTCTTACAAGCTATCAGCGTGATGATTGAGGAGGAAGAGGATAATTACTCAGGGATAGTCACTCAGCATCAGCATAGGCAGTCTTTGAAGGGATCTGAAAAAAATTATTCAGTTACATCAGCATCAGGTGCTTGGTAGCTGGTGGTGATCCAAGACTGATTCATTTTTATGAAGGTCAGCCGATCGACCGAGTCAGTGGACAGACGCACCCTGTGATCGGTTACCACGCCTCCAGCAGCACTGAATGTGCGTTCCGAAAGAACGCTGGATGCAGGACAGGCCAGTAGCTCAATTGCATACTGTGCAAGCTCTGGCCAGTGATCCATCCTCAAGACCCAGTAACCCAGAGGATTTTCGGTGGGAAAGGTGTCCAAGTCTGATCTTGCCCCTAGGTATTCCTGCACCATGTAAAACAGACGCTGGCGATGGTTGCTGGAACCGATCATACCTTGGGGCTGCGGACCAAAAAATTGTCTGAACGCATCGGTCAGACGGCCACCTTCTCCACCGCTCCTTCTTTGACTGACCGAAGCCTCAGCAACACGTTGTCCAGAAACAGGAGTTTGTAACCTCCCAGTCTCTGGGAACGCGTTGCACAGACCTTTCTGCAAGGCCTCCCGAAGATGTTTCATCCTCTGCTCCCTCTGCGATGGCAAGATAAGGTCCGCAACTTTACCCTTGTAACGTGGATCAAGGAGGGTTGCCAGCCAGTATTGGTCCTTCTCCTTGATACCACGAATACGAGGATCCTTACGCAGGCTTTGCAGGATCAGGGAGGCCATGCAGCGTAGGTTTGCTGAGGCATTCGGTCCGGAGTCCTCTGGGTCACTAAGGACAACAACGTCCGCAGCCACCTCCTCCCAGCCACGTACAAGTCCATGTGTTCCTTGGGACTGATCCCTTAAAGACTGCTGATGCTGAGTGCCAGGCTCCACCTCCATACTGACACAATCTTCCTCCTCCTCCTCGTCCTCTTCCTGTGTGATCGGCGGGCACGCAGGAACACTGTCTGGATAAAGGGGGCCTTGAGAGCTAAGGAAGTCCTCCTCTTCCTGCCTCTGTTCTGCCTCAAGTGCCCTGTCCATTATTCCACGCAGCGTGTGCTCCAACAGGTGGACAAGGGGGACAGTGTCACTGATGCATGCACTGTCAGTGCTCACCATCCTCGTGGCCTCCTCGAATGGTGACAGGACAGTGCATGCATCCCTGATCATGGCCCACTGGCGTGGGGAAAAAAAACCAAGGTCCCCTGACCCTGTCCTGGTGCCATAGTCGCACAGGTACTCATTGATGGCCCTCTGCTGCGTGTGCAGCCGCTGCAGCATGGCCAATGTCGAGTTCCACCTGGTGGGCATGTCACAGATTAGGCGGTTCTTGGGCAGGTTAAACTCCTTTTGGAGGTCCGTCAGCCGAGCACTGGCATTATATGACCGGCGGAAATGGACACAGACTTTCCTGGCCTGCCTCAGGACATCCTGTAAGCCCGGGTACCTGCCCAAGAACCGCTGCACCACCAAGTTAAGGACGTGAGCCAAACAGGGCACATGGGTCAGTTGTCCCTGTCGGAGGGCAGAGAGGAGGTTGGTGCCATTGTCGCAAACCACCATTCCTGCCTTAAGTTGGCGTGGCGTCAACCACCTCTGAACCTGCCCCTGCAGAGCTGACAGAACCTCTGCCCCAGTGTGGCTCCTGTCCCCCAAGCACACCAGCTCAAGCACCGCATGGCATCTTTTGGCCTGCGTACTTGCGTAGCCCCTTGAACGCCTACGGAGCACCGCTGGTTCCGAGGAAGAGGCCATGGAGGAAGAAGAAGAGGAGGGGGTGGAGGAGAGAGGTGTGTCACAATCAGCATTTTGGAGGCGTGGTGGCGGAACAACCTCCAACACTACTGCACCTTGTCCTGCATCCTTCCCAGCTGCCAGCAGAGTCACCCAATGCGCCGTGAAACTTAAGTAACGTCCCTGTCCATGCCTGCTGGACCATGAGTCAGCGGTAATATGCACCTTACCGCTGACCGCCCTGTCCAGCGAGGCATGGACATTGCCTTCCACATGCCGGTAGAGAGCCGGAATCGCCTTCCGTGAGAAAAAGTGGCGTTTGGGTACCTGCCACTGAGGAACCGCACATTCCACAAACTCACGGAAGGGGGCAGAGTCTACCAACTGAAAAGGCAGCAGTTGAAGTGCTAGCAATTTTGCCAAGCTAGCATTCAACCGCTGGGCATGTGGATGGCTGGGAGCGAACTTCTTTCGGCGGTGCAGCAGCTGGGGCAGGGAAATTTGCCTGGTACAATCTGACGTCGGTGTACCAAAAGCAGATTGCCCACAAGTACTTGGCTGTGACACACCTAATTCTACACCTTCATTCCTCTCACTGCAGGTCTCAGAGAGGACTGAAGGTCTAGTGGGGTTGGAAATCTCAGCTGATGAGGAGCAAGGAGAGATCCTCTTTGTTCTTTGGTGTGGGTCTTTTAGATATGCTTGCCAACGAACTGCATGGCAGGTCAACATATGTCTGGTCAAGCATGTGGTACCCAAGCGGGAGATGTTTTGGCCACGCGAGATACGCTTGAGACATATGTTGCAAATAGCAGCGGTGCGATCTGATGCACTCGTCTCAAAAAAGGCCCACACCAAAGAACTTTTTGAATAACGCGCAGAGACTGCAGCGCCCTGCACATGTGGAGCTTTGGGGTGTGATGCAGTCAATGTGCTGCCCTTAGGCTGGCCCCTGGAGGGCATCCTGCCTCGTTGGTGATGTGCCGCCTCCTCCTCCTCCTCCTCCTCCTCTCTCCTATCAGGCACCCACGTTGAGTCAGTGACCTCATCATCCCCTCCCTCCTCATCACTGGAGCAAACCTGGCAGTATGCTGCAGCAGGGGGAGCATGACTGCCAGATTGCTGTCCTTCTTGGGCACCCCCTCTGTCCGTGCTCATGTTACTGCCTTCATCGAGCTCAGTATCATCATCAGAGCCTTCCAAACGCTGGGCATCCTCCTGGAGCATGTACCCAACACTGTGGTCAAACAGTTCGAGGGAATCCTCAGGAGGACATGGTGGAGCTAGGGAAGGAGTCACTGATGACATTGAGCTGAGGGAAGAGGCCGCTGCTTTGCCAGACAAAGCACCCTGGGCATGGGTGAGAGAGGATGAGGAGGATGAGGACGGCTTGGTCATCCACTCGACCAAGTTTTCTGCATGTTGCGGCTCAACACGGCCAGCTGCCGAAAAAAAGGCCAAGCGTGTCCCATGGCCACGGGCTGATGAGGATGCACCGTCTCCACGACCAGCACTAGACACAGAGCCTGCTTGCCCTCTCTTATTGGCTTGTGACTGTCTGCCTCTCCTTCTTGGCCTTCCAGACATACTAATGGCCTGTAGCTGCACTAAGCTGGGATAGAACACCTGTAATTTTCTTCAGGTAGCTTTATATACTGTAACCAGACAAGCCTGCCTGTCAGTAGGAAGATAACAGGAACGGATCTAGCTGAACACCGTGAGCAGGACGCACTGCACTAAATGTAAATAGCAGGAACGGATCTAGCTGAACACTGTGAGCAGGACGCACTGCACTAAATGTAAATAGCAGGAACGGATCTAGCTGAACACTGTGAGCAGGACGCACTGCACTAAATGTAAATAGCAGGAACGGATCTAGCTGAACACTGTGAGCAGGACGCACTGCACTAAATGTAAATAGCAGGAACGGATCTAGCTGAACACTGTGAGCAGGACACACTGACTGCACTAAATGTAAATAGCAGGAACAGATCTAGCTGAACACTGTGAGCAGGACGCACTGCACTAAATGTAAATAGCAGGAACAGATCTAGCTGAACACTGTGAGCAGGACGCACTGCACTAAATGTAAATAGCAGGAACGGATCTAGCTGAACACTGTGAGCAGGACGCACTGACTGCACTAAATGTAAATAGCAGGAACAGATCTAGCTGAACACTGTGAGCAGGACGCACTGACTACACTAAATGTAAATAGCAGGAACAGATCTAGCTGAACACTGTGAGCAGGACGCACTGACTACACTAAATGTAAATAGCAGGAACAGATCTAGCTGAACACTGTGAGCAGGACGCACTGCACTAAATGTAAATAGCAGGAACAGATCTAGCTGAACACTGTGAGCAGGACGCACTGCACTAAATGTAAATAGCAGGAACAGATCTAGCTGAACACTGTGAGCAGGACGCACTGCACTAAATGTAAATAGCAGGAACAGATCTAGCTGAACACTGTGAGCAGGACGCACTGCACTAAATGTAAATAGCAGGAACAGATCTAGCTGAACACTGTGAGCAGGACGCACTGCACTAAATGTAAATAGCAGGAACGGATCTAGCTGAACACTGTGAGCAGGACGCACTGACTGCACTAAATGTAAATAGCAGGAACGGATCTAGCTGAACACTGTGAGCAGGACGCACTGCACTAAATGTAAATAGCAGGAACAGATCTAGCTGAACACTGTGAGCAGGACGCACTGCACTAAATGTAAATAGCAGGAACGGATCTAGCTGAACACTGTGAGCAGGACGCACTGCACTAAATGTAAATAGCAGGAACAGATCTAGATGAACACTGTGAGCAGGACGCACTGCACTAAATGTAAATAGCAGGAACGGATTTAGCTGAACACTGTGAGCAGGACGCACTGACTGCACTAAATGTAAATAGCAGGAACAGATCTAGCTGAACACTGTGAGCAGGACGCACTGACTGCACTAAATGTAAATAGCAGGAACGGATCTAGCTGAACACTGTGAGCAGGACGCACTGCACTAAATGTAAATAGCAGGAACAGATCTAGCTGAACACTGTGAGCAGGACGCACTGCACTAAATGTAAATAGCAGGAACAGATCTAGCTGAACACTGTGAGCAGGACGCACTGCACTAAATGTAAATAGCAGGAACGGATCTAGCTGAACACTGTGAGCAGGACGCACTGACTGCACTAAATGTAAATAGCAGGAACAGATCTAGCTGAACACTGTGAGCAGGACGCACTGACTGCACTAAATGTAAATAGCAGGAATGGATCTAGCTGAACACTGTGAGCAGGACACACTGACTGCACTAAATGTAAATAGCAGGAACAGATCTAGCTGAACACTGTGAGCAGGACGCACTGCACTAAATGTAAATAGCAGGAACAGATCTAGCTGAACACTGTGAGCAGGACGCACTGCACTAAATGTAAATAGCAGGAACGGATCTAGCTGAACACTGTGAGCAGGACGCACTGACTGCACTAAATGTAAATAGCAGGAACAGATCTAGCTGAACACTGTGAGCAGGACGCACTGACTACACTAAATGTAAATAGCAGGAACAGATCTAGCTGAACACTGTGAGCAGGACGCACTGCACTAAATGTAAATAGCAGGAACAGATCTAGCTGAACACTGTGAGCAGGACGCACTGCACTAAATGTAAATAGCAGGAACAGATCTAGCTGAACACTGTGAGCAGGACGCACTGCACTAAATGTAAATAGCAGGAACAGATCTAGCTGAACACTGTGAGCAGGACGCACTGCACTAAATGTAAATAGCAGGAACGGATCTAGCTGAACACTGTGAGCAGGACGCACTGACTGCACTAAATGTAAATAGCAGGAACGGATCTAGCTGAACACTGTGAGCAGGACGCACTGCACTAAATGTAAATAGCAGGAACAGATCTAGCCTAATCTAGCTAACTCAAATCAAATGACACTGTCTGTCTCTCTCTCTATCAGCACACCGGAACACACTACACAGGGCCGCCGTGCAGGCGGCCTTATATAGTGTGGGGTGTGTACTAAATCCCCTGAGCCATAATTGGCCAAAGCCACCCTGGCTTTGGCCAATTACAGCTCTCTCTACTGACGGCGCTGTGATTGGCCAAGCATGCGGGTCATAGTGCATGCTTGGCCAATCATCAGCCAGCAATGCACTGCGATGCCGCAGTGAATTATGGGCCGTGACGCGCCACACGAATTTGGCGCGAACGGCCCATAACGTTCGCAATTCGACGGACGGTCGAACAGCCGATGTTCGAGTCGAACATGGGTTCGACTCGAACACGAAGCTCATCCCTAATCACAAGCACAAAGTTAGATGTGTATTATTAACTGTAAATTGATATGGTTGGCTAAAGTTCAGCTTTCATTGTGAACAGCACAGAAGAAAATATATACTCTGAAAATATCACATATCTTTTCATAATACCCCCAGTAAATGTGTGTTATAGAAACTGTGCTGTCAAAATTCACAACAGAACTTTGGGAGAGACAAGGGGGTGATTTACTAATAGCAAACAGGCTGTTCACTTTGCAAGGGAATTTTCCCCAGAGCTTAGTGAATAAGGTGAAGCTCTGCTGATTTCCATCATCCAGTCACGTGTAAACAAAAATATTTTTTTTTAATTTTCTTTCTTGCACATGATTGGGTATGCTTTGCAAAGTGAAATTTCACCATGCTTACTAACCTTTGGGGACAATTTCCATTCAAAGTTTGCAAGTTGCAAATTCCCTAACAAAGTGAACAGTCTATTTGCATTTAGCAAATCAACCCCGAAGTGTATAGAAAAGGTTGTACAATTTGCCCCCATGTTAGAAATGATCTGAAAGTGAGTATAAAAGTGATAATTAATTACTGGAGTGTATTGCAGAATCTCTTATATTAAATAGAGACTTAGAACATGACACAAATGTAGAGGATTATATAAACCGGCCCTGATGCAAAAACAAAGGAATTTAACAAGACCGATACTGACTGGTATCATGGTACTGCTAGAAACAAGGACAAGCCAAAATTGTGCTTTGCTGGAATTGTGTTGGAACTGTTAACCTTATTGCTAATGTTGATCTTCATTGGAAATAAAATACAGACAACTAACCACAGAAAAACATTTTTTTATCAGAGCAAAAGTAGAATTGTAACCCTTGGAGATCAATCAGAATTAAGCAAGAACTCTCAGGGAAAACACTCAGGGAAAAAATATTATCAACAAAAGGCACAGGACCTAAATACCTTGTCATCAACATGGGGACAAGGTGCTTTGGGGTGGGGGGCCCGCCGGGCGCCTCCCTCCCCCAAAGCACCCACCCCCCATGTTGAGGGCATGCGGCCTGGTACGGCTCAGGAGGGGGGGGGCGGGCGCTCGCTTGTCCCCACCCCCTTTCCTGACTGGCCAGGCTGCGTGCTCGGATAAGGGTCTGGTATGGATTTGGGGGGACCCCCGTGCCGTTTTTTCGGCGTAGGGGGTTCCCCTTAAAATCCATACCAGACCGAAGGGCCTGGTATTCCCCCAGAGGGGAATTCCCTCTCGCGCCCGCCGCAGTAGGAAAATGTGTTTTTCCTATTGCAGCTAGCGCGAGATGTACAGTACCCTGCCACCGAGAACCAGCGTTATCCGATCACGCTGGAAACATTCTCGCGGCTGCATACTGTAGTTTGTACAAAAGTCCGATGACTTTGTGTACACACGATCGGACTTTGTTCCATTGGACTTTTGTTGCCGGAAAGTTTGTCCGTTCGCACAACCAACAAAAGTTCAATGGAAACTGAAAAAGTATGTCCGATGGAGCGTACACACGGTTGGATGTTGCTCCAAAACAGCTAATTTGCATATTTGTTGTCAAAAAGTCCGATCGTGTGTACGGCCCTTTAGAGCCGGCGGAAGACAGCTGCAGCACTGGACTGATGCTGCAGCCATATATATAGGTGTGTATGTATGCTTGTTTTTTTTGCTGTTCCACACTTTTACTTTAACGTCTTCCCCATGAAATTACACAACTGCAAACATAACTTCTTTTGTAGGTCAGATGTATGAAAAACAACATATAGTAAATTGATTAATAAAATAGCCGGCACAGATTTATAAAATGCTCATTCTGTCAGTTTTCCTATACTTTTAGAGTAGAAACTTGGACAGTGGGGTAGCTGCGAATATATTACAATTACAATTTATCTAAGATGATTCCCTACAAATACCATTTATAGAAATTAAGATCTGTTGGTTCAATGAATGGATAAACTATACTTCCAAAGAGTTGTGATCATTAAGTCATACACTGAATAATATACAGTTATAACCAGTGTACTCCAAGGTTCAGTTTACAGCTTATTACATTGTGTCCTCTTTAATAAATAAGATGGAGATGAAGGTTGCAGTTATTCATTTGGGTTCCCCCCCCCCCCCTAATCTATCCAAAACTAAAAACAAAGGTTTTGACTAGAGATACACTTTATTTTGAAAAAGTACAAAAAAAGTACTAAAGCTGGCCTACACTGATCGAAACATGGCCAATTTAGCAGGGAGTGGATGAATTTCGACAGAAGTCCATTTGCCCATAAATAATGAATTAATGTAAGAGTAAACAATTGGATCTTATGGGTCAGGCTGTTTAGCAACTGGGAGTTGTGCTTGGTGTTAAAAGACTGTACAGAACCTAGCCATGAATGATTGACTTGGACTTTGAAGTTATACTTTAGCATTTTTTGTATAGTGCAATGAAGGATTAGAACCAGGTTTTTACTGTCTGTGTCCTGACTGAAGAAAAAACTACCCTGCCCACCCCAACTGTCTAAGGGTTCGTCTATACTGGTGTTGCCCTTGGAAGAGTGATTTGCAGTATATCGATTTTTGTAGGGGGTTTGACAGGCAGTGAGAAGATGTTATGTTGCCTCCTCACCACCTGTTTAAAACCCTAAAAACCCGCACCACAACACAGCAAAAGTGATCTCCCTCAGTTGATTTTGTCAGGCAGTACCGCCCATCCAAATGTGCCCAATTTAGCAAAATGGGGCTGCACTGCAACCAGATGAATTGGTTGTGCTCAGTAGGCAGTATTGCTCTCCAACACAACAGGGGGATAGCAAATGCGCCCACCCTGCTCGCTGCCATTGGAGCTTAATGAGGAGCAGTCGGGGTGGTAAAAACATGAATTGACTGTGTGCTTTTACCATCTCCAAACCACAATTATTAATGAGGCCTTGGATAGCAGTTCTCTTAAAGTGATTGTAAAGTCTTGGTTTTTCTCCTATAAAAATATTAAACATGTTATCATTACCTGCTCTGTGTGGTTCATTTGCACAGAGCAGCCTGGATCCTCCTCTTCTCGGGGTCCCTCTTCTGTGCTCCTGGCCCCTCCCTCCCGCCCCCTCTCTGCTCTGATTGGCTAGCTGACTTTGATTGACAGCAGCGGCAGCCAACGACATCGCTGCTGTTTCTCAGCCAATCAGGAGGAAGAATCACAGACAACTGAGACACTCGTGCACATTGCTGGAAAGAGAAGGACCTCAGGTAAGTGTAAAGCCCTGTACACACGGTCGGATTTTCCGACGGAAAATGTGTGATAGGACCTTGTTGTCAGAAATTCCGACTGTGTGTGGTCTCCATCACACATTTTCTATCGGAATTTCCAACACACAAAGTTTGAGAGCTTGCTATAAAATTTTCCAACAACAAAATCCATTGTCGGAAATTCCGATCGTGTGTACACAAATCCGGCGCACAAAGTGCCACGCATGCTCAGAATAAATTAAGAGACCAAAGCTATTGGCTACTGCCCCGTTTATAGTCCCGATGTACGTGTTTTACATCACCGCGTTCAGAACGCTCAGATTTTCTGACAACTTTGTGTGACCGTGTGTATGCAAGACAAGTTTGAGCCAACATCCATCGGAAAAAAATCCATGGATTTTGTTGTCGGAATGTCCGATCAATGTCTGACCGTGTGTACAGGGCATTAGCGGGGCTGAGGGGAGGCTGTTGCACACAGAAGGCTTTTTATCTTAATGCATAGAATGCATTAAGATAAAAAAAACCTTCTGCCTTTACAACCACTTTAGCTTTTGGTCTTCAGGAAAGAATATGAGGCAAACTCTCAGGGGAACAGACAGCAATAAAAAACTAAGAAAGGTTCTTACCCTTCGCAACTCTATTTAATACAACACCAAGATTCTGTTTAAATTGAGAAAAAACAGGTTGTATATAGAGAATATTTTTCCCTATTTAGGTTTCCTCATGTTTTTTATCCACAAAGCTTTATTGATAGCTTGTTTGTGTTAACATCAAGAACAGGAATACATATTACTACCTAAAGCAGAGTTTTTTCCTTTTATGAACAGAAATTAGCAGTAAATTGTTCCTTCTCTTGGTTTGCCCTCGTTTATTGACCTTTACTAATAATATTATTTCTCATGAGCAGAACTTCTGAATGGTGGCTGGGTTGACAATGAATCTATTGATGAAAAATTGTAAAGGTAACTACAGTCTGAGAAAAATATTAGACAACTTAAATGACTTGATTATAGAAGATTACAGGTCATTTCTATTAGACCCCATTCTAATTCATTCGCTAAATAGGCTTGTTGAAGCTCAGCATTGTAACATCAGGAACATAATATTCCAAAACAAAGTGCGGCTGAAAATGAAGTCAATGGTTTTAGTGAGCGTGGACCTGTGAATAGAGCATTAATTCTACCTGCTGCTGTGGTTACATATTCTGACAGGAAACTATTAAACAAACACGGTTTCAGGTTAATGTTTTCGGTATTTTTTGGGGCTTTCATCCTGAAAGACTTTATTCAAAATATAAACTGAAACAAAACAATACAGTGCCTTGAAAAAGTATTCATACCCCTTGACATTTTAAAACATTTTGTTATATTACATGTTATGTGATAGACCAACACAAAGTGGCACATAATTGTGAAGTGGTAGGAAAATGGTAAATGGTTTTCTAATTTTTTTACAAATAAATATCTGAAAAGTGTGGCATGCATTTGTATTCAGCCCCCTTTACTCTGATACCCCTAACTAGAGTCTAGTGGAACCAATTGTCTTCAGAAGTCACCTAATTAGAAAATAGAGTTCACCTGTGTGTAATTTATTCTCAGTAAAAATACAGCTGTTCTGTGAAGCCCTCGTAGGTTTGTTAGAGAACCTTAGTGAACAAACCGCATCATGAAGACCAAGGAACACACCAGACCGGTCAGGGATAAAGTTGTGGAGAAATTTAAAGCAGGGTTAGGTTATAAGAAAATATCCCAAGCTTTGAACATCTCACGGAGCACTGTTCAATCCATCATCTGAAAATGGAAAGAGTATGGCACAACTGCAAATCTACATGGCCATACACCTAAACCGACAGGCCGGGCAAGGAAAGCATTAGTCAGAGAAGCAACCAAGAGGCCCATGGTAACTCTGGAGGAGCTGTGGAGATCCACAGCTCTGGTGGGAGAATCTGTCCACAGGACAATTATTAGTCGTGCACTCTACAAAAATGGCCTTTATGGAAGAGTGGCAAAAAGAAAGCCATTAAAAGTCCAGTTTGTAGTTTGAGAGAAGCCATGTGGAGGACACAGCAAACATGTGGAATAAGACGCTCTGGTCAGATGAGACCAAAATTTTACTTTTTGGCCTAAAAGCAAAACGCTATGTGTGGCGGAAAACTAACACTGCACATCACCCTGAACACACCATCCCCATTCGTGAAACATGGTGGTGGCAGCATGTTGTGGGAATGCTTTTCTTCACCAGGGACAGGGAAGCTGGTCAGAGTTGATAAAAAGATGTATGGAGTCAAATACAGGGCAATCTTAGAAGAAAACCTGTTAGTCTGCAAAAGACTTGAGACTGGGGAGGAGGTTCACCTTCCAGCAGGACAAAGACCCTAAACATACAGTCAGAGCTACAATGGAATGGTTTAGATCACAGCATATATTCATGTGTTCGAATGGCCTCATTCAAAGTCCAGAGCTAAATCCAATTGAGAATCTGTGGCAAGACTTGAAAATTGCTGTTCACAGACACTCTCCATCCAATCTTCGCCACACCACTCCATTAGCAGCGGGTAGCCATCAGACCTCTCCATCTCCCTGGAAGTGGATCGTCACCACATCACTACCACCATCAGAATACCTTCCCTGCTAGCAACACCATCCTCCTCATCATGTGCAACTTTAAATACACAGCAGACACCATCCACAGGCTAAGAAACACCACCGCAACTTTACCGATCGCCACTAAGGAAAGACTAAAAAAAGAACAATTATTAAGAACCAACCCACAATCAACCAGGAAATGCAGGGAGACACCGATCCAACCGCAACAACTAGCATGCGCCCTGATCAACACCAGATCTGCAGTCAAGCATAGGCTTGAAATCCACGATTTCGTCATCGAAAACAACTTAGATTGCCTCTTCATTACAGAAAGCTGGCTAACACCTGACTGCAACACCATCCTAACTGAACTGGTGCCCGAGAACTACAGTATCCTAACCGAGCATAGAATCGGAAAAAAAGGAGGAGGCCTAGCAGTGATCTTCAAATCTCATCTTGGGTTCACCAAACCAAACGTACAGAACTCCGTGCCTTTCATGGAAACACTCTCACTGCACCTCCGAACAACACCTCAAGACACCGTTCACATACTACTATGCTACAGACCACCAGGACCAAAGACCAATCTCCTCACGCCGCTCACTGAATTCTTTTCGATGCACACCTTGAAAACCAAAAACCTGCTGGTACTTGGGGATTTTAACCTGTGGGCAAACTCTGCCCAAGACCCCACCGCAACCGCCTGCGTCAACCAAATGGAAGAACTTGGTCTTCAACAACTGATAAACTCTCCCACGCATGGTTCAGGACACACCCTAGATCTCATCTTCAAACAGAATATGGACATCAACGTTTTTGACAACACTCCACTACCATGGACGGACCACCATGCTATCAAATTTAAAATCACTACTAACACCATCCTCCAAAAACAGAAACACGTAACAGCAACACACTGGAATAGATCTCAGAAGAAACTTCACTCCGATCTCTTCAAAACTACATTATCGAGCAAAATTCTTTTGCTAAACTCAAACCTCTCAACAGAACAAACGCTCAACTCCCTAAACAAGGCATTACTACAAACAGCAGACTTCGTGGCGCCAAAACGCAGAACACTCATCCGCAAAAAAAACTCAAGCTGGTTCAATGGTACTCTCACCCTACTCAAGCAAGAACGTAGAAGAGCTGAAAGAGCATGGAGAAGAAATCCTACCAAGGAAAACCATGCTAACTACAAAGCACTCACGGGGAAATACCACAAGGCAATCTTCAAAGCCAAAAAAGAACATTTCTCAGACACCATCTCATCCGCCTTAAACCGCCCGCGGGAACTGTTCAAAATAGTGGCTCAGTCTATGAACCCGGCCTGCTTAGAGCCCCCAGGAAATGATACTCAAGAATTCTGCAATGAGTTATCAGATTTCTTCATCGACAAAATCGACAACATTCGGAAATCAATCCATCAGAAAACAACGATCATCCTCACTGAACCAAACCAAAAAGAGGATATCGACACGAACATCACTCAACCACCGAATTTCATTTTGTCTCCAATCACCATAGACACAACCAAAAACATCATCAGTAGCCTTCGAGACAGCACATCACCGAACGACATCATCCCCACTAAACTGCTTAAAGAATGTTCCGACATCTTGGCTCCTATCCTAACACAGCTCATAAATCAATCATTCAAAGAAGGGACTGTGCCAACCTCCCTCAAGCAAGGCATCGTCAAACCTCTCCTAAAGAAACCAAATCTCGACCCTAAGGACCCTAACAGCCGCAGACCAATAACAAGCCTCAACACCATCTCCAAGATTATGGAGAAAGCAGTAGTACAACAGCTACAACGCCACCTGGACACACACCAACTCCTGGACCCTCTGCAATCTGGCTTCCGCCCAGGCCATGGCACAGAAACAGCACTTCTGAAGATATGGGATGATGCCCTTGAAGCAGCAGACGACGGAGAACAGAGTCTCCTGGTACTGTTAGACCTCAGCGCAGCATTCGATACAGTAGACCACAATACTTTACTCGTCCGCCTCGCTGAAGTAGTAGGAGCTACAGGTTCTGCTCTAAAATGGTTTACATCCTTCCTAGAGAATCGCTCCCAGACAGTGAAACTAGGTACATTCACCTCGGAAACCCGGGCAGTCTCCTGTGGAGTCCCCCAAGGATCACCCTTGTCACCAGTACTATTCAACATATACATCCGCCCACTTTTCAATATCATCAGGAAAACCGATCTTTGTTTCCATTCATACGCTGACGACACCCAACTCTACCTTCGTATCAACGGACAAAAAGACCTTCATCAGCAATTACAGAATTGCCTCTCCTTAATAGACAACTGGATGACCACTAGCTCCCTCAAACTCAACGGATCAAAAACAGAACTACTTCTCCTACAAGCTAACAAAAATTCCAAAATAAAGACTACATGGACACCTCCCACCATCCTTGGACAGACCATCTCCCCAAGCACCAAAGTCAAAAGTCTTGGAGTCATTTTTGACTCAGAAATGACAATGGATGCACAAATAGGATCAGTGGTGAGCGGATCCCACCATCTCCTCCGCCAACTACGCAGACTAATCCCCTTCATCCCAGAAGAGGACAAAGCGGCAGTTGTGGGAACAATCATCAATTCCCGACTCGACTACGCAAATTCGCTCTACGTAGGACTACCCCAATATCAGCTTGCGCGCTTACAACTTATCCAAAACACGGCGGCAAGACTGTTAACAGGGAAAAAACCCTGGGAATCCATTTCACCATCCCTAAAGAGCCTACACTGGCTAACCGTGAAGAAACGGATCACATTCAAGACCCTCTGCATCACCCACAAATGCGTACAAGGAAACGCCCCACCATATCTCCGCGAGAAAATAAAACACTACACACCGACTCGCAGTCTTCGATCAGCTAACCAAAACCTCCTTACCATTCCCAAATACCGCTACAAAGCAAAGGGAGAACGAAGATTCGCAGTCCAAGGACCTCAACTATGGAACGCTCTTCCTACCAACATCCGCATGGAAGAAAACCACCAGGCCTTCAGGAAAAAACTAAAGACCTTCCTTTTCTGAGAAGCTGACATCAGAGAATGCATCCAGCGCCTTGAGGCGATTCAGTTCGCATTTGCAGCGCTTTATAAATCAATCATTCATTCATTCATTCATTCATTCATTCATCTGACAGAGCTTGAGCTTTTTTGCAAAGAAGAATGGGCAAAAATTTCACCCTCTAGATGTGCAAAGCCGGTAGAGACATCTCCAAAAGACTTGCAGCTGTAATTGCAGTGAAAGGTGGTTCTGCAAAGTATTGACTGGGGGGGGGCTGAATACAAATGCACGCCACACTGTTCACATATTTATTTGTAAAAAAATTTGAAAACCATTTATCATTTTCCTTCCACTTCACAATTATGTGCCACTTTGTGTTGGTCTATCACATAAAATCCCAAAAAGATACATTTAAATTTTTGGTTGTAACATGACAAAATGTGGAACATTTCAAGGGGTATAAATTCAAGGCACTGTATCCTTATTCTCCGAAAATAATCCATACATACTTACTCCTTTTAACATCCTCTGTGAACTCTCGAACCTCTTCTTTTCCTTCACCACTGCATGGTATGGCCCCCATACACTAGATGAAAAATTGTTTAAAAACAGTACATTTGGACTGTTCGTTCATTTTTCATTCAGTTTAAGGGCACAAAAAGAAAATCATTTTCGACTTTTAAGAGACAAAAAAAAAATCAAAAGAGCAGGTTTAAAAATGTCTGCAGAACGAACCAAAAATTTAAAAGTTAAAGGGGTTGTAGACCCTCACGGTTTTTCATCTTAATGCATTCTATGCATTAAGGTGAAAAACCTTTTGTTAATGTAGCACCCCTCAGACCCGCCTTTTTCCTGAGCCTGATCATTCCAGCGACGGGGACAAGCACAGCATCTCCAGCCACTGTCTCGGGTCCTCGTTGGATAGATTGATAGCAGCAGGAGCAATTAGCTCTCGCTGCTGTCAATCAAATCCAGTAACAGGGGAGCCAGGGGTGGGGCCGAGTCCTGCTGTCTGTGTCAAAGGATGCAGCAGCAGGACTCGGGAGTGCGTTCACACGAGTGCCCTGAAGGAGTGCGGCTCTCTCCGTGGGGGCACTCGAGAAGAGGAGGAGTCAGAAGCGCTTGGGGGGACCCCAGAAAAGGAGGATTGGGGCCGCTCTTGCCCAGAGCAGGTAAGTATGAGGTGTTTGTTATTTAAAAAAAAAAACAATAGATAGCTTTACAATCACTTTAATGTGTTTCCCGGCAATTAAAAATCGTACTGATCATATAGCAGACTGTGAATCAATCAAACGAGAAATCGTTTCACTTATGTCATTCTTGTTTGAAATTTGTTAACTTCAGGATGGTAGTATTGTTTCTTCTAACAGCTGATTTTTCGGCCTTTGAAAATGAGTTTGAATGTTTTTCAGATAGTTTATGATCTGTATTAGATTGTCATGTGCACTGTTCTATGCACAGTACAAATCCCATAGTCTATAGTCCAATTCAGGAGCGAGCAAGAGAAGGTGACTACATTCCTACATACAGTGGGACTATAGAAAACAAACCTAGCCACCCTCTAACAAGAAGTCGCACCACAGCAGCAAAATAATGGCATTTGGAGGTTTGGAGGAGACTGATAGTTAGCAATGGAAGGTACTTTTTTGAGGTAAGACTACAAATTTAAAGTGGAACAGTTCCACTGTCACACACTGTGAGCAGGCAGGCTCTTTATTGGAGAGGAGACATGTAATGTCTTTTCTGCAATAAAACCTACCTGCCTGCTCGCAGCATTTACTGTCATGTAAACATCCCTGGCATGGTCCGTGTTCTAGGAGGACTGCCCCCTGTGCATGCCCTGGGGTGATGTCTTCCCATGCTGGCCAATGAAGGTGGCCAAACACCGGCACCCAGAAGAAGATGCCGGCACCAGCGAGGGATGGGGCCCATTGAAGGAAAGGTACGTTTAGTTCCACTTTAGATGTATTTTTGTAAAACCTGAGTTTAGTGTCACTTTAGGTAAGTGATCACTATGCTAAGTCTGGCAATAGGCAAACCTGACTTTTGCAGAAGGGTTGCTGTGTCAAAGAGTGAGTTGGTATGTCCAAAGGTACTAATTCAATATTCATCTTATAGATTCACAAAAAACTGGTAACATTACCACTCGCTGCACAGAGAGGCAGAACAGGGATCTGCCTATGTAAACAAGGCGGATCCCCACTCTGACAGGGGACAACATGGAGATCTGCTGTTCCTAGTAATCAGGAGCAGCCATCTCTGTGTTGTCCCAGTGAGCCCAGCCCCCACACAGTTGGAACACACCCAGGGAACACAATTAACCCTTGATCGCCCCTAGTGTTAACCCCTTACCTGCCAGTGTCATTTATACATTGATCAGTGCATTTTTTTAGGCACTGATCACTGTAATAATGTAACTGGCCCCCGAAAAGTGTCACTTGGAGTCAGATTTGTCCGCCGCAATGTCGCAGTCCCACTAAAAATCGCAGATCGCCACCATTACCATTAAAAACATAAAAAAAATAAAAGTCCATAAATCTGTCCCCTATTTTGTAGACGCTATAACTTTTGCGCAAACAAATAAATATACGCTTATAGCGTTTTTTTTTTTACCAAATATATTAATATTTATTATTCTTATTATACAGGATTTATATAGCACTGTCAGTTTGAGCATGGCTTTACAACATTAGGGCAGATAGTACAATTACAATACAATTCGATACAGGAGGAATCAGAGGGCCCTGCAAGTTATGGTGCGTACACACGGTCGGACTTTTTGGCTACAAAAGTCCGACAGCCTGTCCGACAGACTTTCGACAGACTTTCGACTGACTTTTGGCGGGCTTTAAACGGACTTTCTAACGACCGGACTTGCCTACACACGATCACACCAAAGTCCGACGGATTCGTACATGATGACGTACACCAGACTAAAATAAGGAAGTTGATAGCCAGTAGCCAATAGCTGTCCTAGTGTGGGTTTTTGTCCGTCGGACTAGCATACAGACGAGCGGATTTCTGGGTCCGGCGGAGTTACGACGTAAAGATTTGAAGCAAGTTCCAAATCTAAAGTCCGTCAGATTTGCGACTGGAAAAGTCCGCTGAAGGTCCGGGGAAGCCAACACGATCGGATTGTCCGCTGGATTTGGTCCATCGGCGTCCATCGGACTTTTGTAGCCGAAAAATCCGACCGTGTGTACGCCCCATTAGAGCTTACCGTCTAGGAGGGAGGGTCAAGTGGTATGAAACGGTAATAACTGTGGGGGATAGGCTGATGAAGAAAATAAAAGTGCAGTTGTTAGGTGGAGGCAGGTTATGTATATGTAGCAGAATGCATATTGGCCTAAACTGATGAATAAATTTGCTTTTTTATTTTTATTTTTTTTGGATATGTATTAATTATAGCAGAAAGTAAAAAATATTGGGTTTTTTTTTCAAAATTGTTGATTTTTTTTGTTTATAGTGCAAAAAATAAAAACCGCAGAGGGGATCAAATACCACCAAAAGAAAGCTCTATTTGTGGGAAAAAAAGGACATCAATTTTGTTTGGGTACAACATCGCAAAACCGCGCAATTGTCAGTTAAAGCGATGCAGTGCCGTATCACAAAAAATGGCCTAGTCAGTCATTAAGGTGGTAAATCCTTCCGGGGCTGAAGTGGTTAATCTATACAAAATGAAAAAAAGTTTTGCCTTTTTAGTTCTACAGATTGACATAAACATGCATTATTACCATAGATATGCAGTCCCTTTGTCACTATGAATCATTTCTCCAATTTTGGTATCATTAGGAAGATGTAGAGAAGCAATTACAGTGTCATGTGATGTGCTTACTGTTATTTGCTTTATACTGGTTATAAATAAATTTAATTCAGGCAGCAGATTGTAGGGGAGACAAGTATTCTCTAGTCCCCAGTGAACTAATGAACTCTATTCTGCTTCAGTCTGTAAGATAACTGTCCCCCTGTGTATGGTCAAGAGGTATACTTTAATGAAATATGTGAAACCTACGCAATGTAAAAGATAACTGTAATTCATACTTTAATTCATTTGAATTACTCAGCCTGTCATGCATTCCTAAAGATTTGTGTTGGTGTGTGGAAATGTGAAGATGGTTTACGAAAACCCTGTGACTATCTGAGGAAATTGCAGTTTTTCCAAAGAATTTTTGATATACTGTGTGACTTCCAGAACTTGGAAGCTTTCTAACATTGCTTATGTCTGATGACATGTCCTGTAACAATACTTACACTTAGTACCTAAGATCTGAATGCTTCTTTTATAAAGTATATGGCTTTGGACTTGCTAAGGTAGTGATACTTTAGTGTTAAATGTTTCAGCTGTCTCCTTAAATTTTGACCTGTTCCCCAAAGACGTGCATTTACTGAAAAATGTTGACATCCTAAAATTAAAACTTGATAAACCCTTTCCAATTTCAGAAATAAGGTCATATTGCTGATACTAAGATATATATATATATATATATATATATATATATATATATATATATATATATATATATATATATATATATATATATATGAAGGGTATGACACTGGGCAGTATACACAGGAAAGGAGTGCAGAGGGGATGACAGTGGGCAGTATACACAGAAGAGGAGTGCAAAGGGTATGGTAGTGGACAGTATACACAGGAGATTTGTGCAGAGGGTATGACAGTAGACAGTATACACAGGAAAGGAGTGCTCAGGGTATGACAGTGGGCAGTGAACATAGGAGAGGAGTGCTGAGGATATGACAGTGGGAGGTATACATAGGAGAGCTGCATAGAGGGTATAACAGTGGGCAGTATACACAAGAGAGGAGTACTGAGGGTATGACAGTGGACACTATACATAGGAGAGGAGTACATATGGTATAACAGTGGGTAGTATACACAGGAGAGGAGTGCAGAGGGTATGACAGTGGGCAGTGTACACAGATAATGAGTGCAGTGGCTATGACAGTGTGCAGTATACAAAGGAAATGAGTGCAGTGGGTATGACAGTGGGCAGTGTACACAGGAGAGGAGTGCAGAGGATATGACAGTGGGCAGTATACAAAGGACGGAGAGGAGTGCGTGGGTATGACAGAGGGCAGTATACAAAGGTGATTAGTACGGTGGCTATGACAGTGGATAGTATACAAAGGAGAGGAATGCGGTGGGTATGACAGCGGCTAGTGTACACAGGAGAAGAGTGCAGAGGGTATGACACTGGGCCGTATACAAAGGCGATGAGTGTGGTGGGTATGACAGTGGGCAGTGTACACAGCAGAAGAGTGCAGAGGGTATGACAATGGGCATTATATACAGGTAAGGAGTGCAGCAGATACAACAGTGGGCCATATACACTGAAACAGAGTGCAGAGGGTATGACAATGAGCAGTATGTGCAATAAAGGAGTCTGGAGGTATGAACGGGGACAATATGTGCAGGAGAGAATTGTAGAAGTTATGACAACACGCATCATGTGCGGAAGAAGAGTGGCATAACAGTGGGCAGAACAATTATTCTTTTGACTCACTAATGGTGGCTATGCTAATCATCTTTCCATAATTAGGAACAAAATAACTAAAAAATATGGTCATAGCCATACAAGAAAATAGTTCTGGAGAAATGTGCCCCATAATGCATTTGGCGCCCACTTACAAATAAGTTAGTTCTAAAGAAGCGGCATAGAAGCTGAGGATTTTACAGAGGAGAAATAAAGGTAAAAAACAGTATTTAGGAAAGGAGCCCAGGTCATTTTGGGAAAGTGGAGATTACCAGGGATCATTTTGGTGGCACCACGCACTGTAAAGTTGGAGGGGGAGATACTGAAACAGTGTGTGAATTGGGGACAATGAAGATTCAATCAAGTTATTGTCAGGAGCTGTTACATATAGCCCAGGAGCGGTAGTGGCGGTAGTGCTGGGGAGGAGGTAGATGTTGCCAGGCTTTGTTGATGGGGATTGTTTAAGAAGGAAATGAGGCAGTGGAACTGAGAGTCCCACAGGACCTGGGTCAGGGGAGATGAGATGAATATCTGGTGTTTGCGCTTCATAAATGTAAGGGAGCAGCCCACATGTACCGAGGGGTTAACCTACATGCACATGGGCTTAAGATTAGGTGTTGAGAGGTTATCACATATGTACAGAGAAATGAACAGTGAGGGGTTAAAGTACCAGAGCTGGGGTTGGTCACTAAAGGGGTTAATGCTTATATACAGAGGAATGGGCACTGAGAGTTTAATGCGCACACATACTGCATATTCACCTATGAGGAGTTGATGCACAGGCTCTTGAAGCAGATCACATACATTGCAACAGGTCACTAAGAGGTTTACCCTTATAAGCTAATAAAGACTTTGTGGTTAACACCGGGGAAAGACCAATGTATGTGCTGGAGATGTAATGTCACTGGATAAACACCAATGTGTATGCTAAGGGTCGGTTCACACTGAGGCAACACGACTTGCAGCGCGACTGCCTCAGGCGACCCAGGACACGACTCAGCGGCAACTTGCGAAATGACTTCCATATAGAAGTCAATGCAAGTCGCCCCCAACGTTGTACAGGAACCTTTTTCTAAGTCGGAGCGACTTGCGTCGGTTCCATTGTACAGAACGGGATGCTACTTGTCAGGCAGCTAGGTCGCCTGACAAGTCGTCCCAGTGTGAACTGAGGCTAAATGTGTTGTGTCACTGGGGAAAGGCCAATGTGTGTGGTGGAGATGTGATGTCAATGAGAAAAGACCAAAAGACCAATGTGTGTGCAGGAGGTGTTTTGTCACCGGGGAAAGACCAATGTGTGTACTGGAGGTGTGAAGTCACTGGGAAGAGACCAATGTGTGTGCTGGAGGTGTGATGTCACTGGTAAGAGATCAATGTGTGTGCTGGAGGTGTGGTGTCACTTGAGAAAGACCAATGTGTGTGCGGGAGGTGTGGTGTCACCGGGGAAAGACCAATGTGTGTGCAGGAGGTGTGGTGTCACCAGAGAAAGACCAATGTGTGTGCTGGAGGTGTGATGCCACTGGGAAGAGACCAATGTGTGTGGTGTCACTTGGGAAAGACCGATGTTTGTGCTGGAGGTGTGACGTCACTGGGAAGATACCAATGTGTGTGCTGGAGGTGTGATGTCACTGGTAAGAGATCAATGTGTGTGCTGGAGGTGTGGTGTCACTTGAGAAAGACCAATGTGTGTGCGGGAGGTGTGGTGTCACCGGGGAAAGACCAATGTGTGTGCAGGAGGTGTGGTGTCACCAGAGAAAGACCAATGTGTGTGCTGGAGGTGTGATGCCACTGGGAAGAGACCAATGTGTGTGGTGTCACTTGGGAAAGACCGATGTTTGTGCTGGAGGTGTGACGTCACTGGGAAGATAACAATGTGTGTGCTGGAGGTGTGATGTCACTGGTAAGAGACCAATGTGTGTGCTGGAGTTGTGGTGTCACTTGAGAAAGACCAATGTGTGTGCGGGAGGTGTGATGTCAATGGGGAAAGACTAATGTGTGTGCTGGAGGTGTCACTGAAGAAGGACCAGGAAAAGACTGACTTTCACAGTTTAAAAGTAATTATTAAAGATATAATAAAGGATGTGAGCGCATGAATAATTTATTGCGTCCAAAGAGCATTTTGCATCACATCAACTCAGTCAACTGTTCCAGTAACAACTATCTAGAAGGAGAGATATTTATTAATTGTCTCTGTTTTCTGGGACAGGAAGTAAAAAACACACAAAAAAATGATAAAGGCATACCTCCTAACGTTTTGAGATGGGAACAAGGGACACCTATTAGTAAAAGCATGTAGACATAGGGCACCCCCCTGTCAGGCCACCTTAAAGGTGAATTATACAACAAAAAATGATTAGTTAAACCCACAAGTGCTTTTGTTTACCACTACTATTCCTTCATATTGGCTTTTGAAATTTACAAATGCAGCAATTTAAAATGTGGATGAAAGGTTTAGGACTGGGAAACACTTTTTGAAAGATACATAATGCATTTTATATACAACTATATTGATCAGATCAAAGTAAGGGACAAATGAGGAGGAAAGAGGGACAGAGAGACTCGGTACCAAATCAGGGACAGTTGGGAGCTATGCAAAGGTTTTTACCATTACCATCCCCTACTCTATCCAAAAACAAAAAAATGTGAGCTTCCTGATCCAGCCTATTCCATAGAGGGGACACATTTTTTTAGGCCTGTGTTATAGAAATAAACTGTATCTCCAGCCAAAGGCTCTTTGGATAAATGTACCCATAGACTAGCAAAAGTGTCCCCTACCACACACAGTCAGGATCAAGATATGGACTGGTGTCTGATAATTCAAAGGGTGGGTATAAATAAGGAGACTTTGCACAGAGGCAAATATGGCTGCAAGAGGAGACTCACTACACGTATTCCCTACTTTAAAGTAGACCTATAGTCACAGTATACACGTTAATTTTATAACACCAGCATTATAATAACAAAACAAACAATAGTTATTTCTGATAATCTAGTATAGGCTTACTTGGAAAAATCTCCTTTTGGGTTGTGGGTACTTCCTCCTTCCTGGCCATCGCTTTCCACAACTTACTGGATTTCCTGCATGTTTAGCTTAACCTCTGATATTTACTTTCAATTTCTAAGGGCTATACATCCCATGATACCTTGCTGCCTGCCAGCAGCGATTCCTGTACAGACTCCACCTCCTGAAACTCCTCCTCTCAGCACCTCCGTAGTTTAGAAGGCAGGCTCTTTGAAATGTGTGACACAGCAGTGCCTACTAACAGGACATAATGAACTCATGTTACAGAATTCAAGGAAGTAAATGTGTGGGGATCTTCACAAAGCAGGTTTGCAAACTTCAAGATTGTTCAGAGTAATAGGAGTAAGCTAGAGATAATTGAAATACAGTGTAAAAATAAAATACAATTTTGACCAAAGATATGCTTTGAAAAAGGGTTAAGACATCTACCGATGTCTCCATGTCTTCTTTCATGCAGTGTCTTTTTATCAAGAAAATTAGGTAACAAGTCTCTCCCACATCGTTATTCTGGAGCAGCTGGCTCCAGTCTGACCGAATCAAATAAAAATGAATGATAGCGTGTGATGGGATTTCAGGATGTTCCTGCTGTCAAATACCAATACCTCCATTGTTGATTGGTTCATAGTAGGGACTAATGTAGATTTCTTTGAAATCACAATTCTTTCTACCACATTAGTGAGCGGCAAATAAAAAAAAAAATACTTTTGAAATTACATCAAGGAACATGTTAAAGCTTATATGGTATTTTAGTTATTAGTTGTACATATATAATTTAACTGGGCTGGTACAGTTTACATTTTAAATGACTCTGATATGGATACTAAAACAGGGACCAATGCAAATGGTTAAAATGTCAATGCTGTATTCTTGCGCATTTGAGTAAGCTTAGAAAGCAATTTAGTCTTTCATTTCATGGAAATATTTAATATAACTGTCCATTGACATTTGTTTAATAGATTTAGGTTTTCGATTAGCTGGCAAATACTAGCACTTCCACATGGAAAGTTTTGATAATGTCTGCATGCATAATCGCAAAGGTTTTGAGTTTCTAATTTTTCCTTCTTTAAACTTGATACATTTTGGAAAAATATTCTACTTTGATATCTTATAGTGAACCTCTCCCTATAGCTCAGCTTCATTGTTCATGCTTGAAATAAATTAGCCCATGCAATGGATGAATAGGGTTCGTGGTTAGAGTGTTGGCCTTGAATACACAACTCTGTGGGTTTGTATTCAGCCTAAACCACTTAACCTCCGTGTGATGTTGGGCAAATCATTTTCCCACTCTCTTCCTGACGTACCCACCTGCACTTGAGAATTAAAAACTGTTTTCTTAAGGCCCTCTGGGAATCTACTGTGCAGAGAGAAATGTGCAGCTGTATAAATGCTTCTTAAGGATAAGAGGTCAGCCAGAAATATATATACATTTATTAATGTACAAATAATACTTTTCCTGTAATGATAGCGTGCATACAAACCACATAATATAACGAGAACATGTTGATTTGGGCTGTTCGCTTTGCAAGGGAATTGCTCCTTAGTTTAGTGAATGAGGTAAGGCTCTTTTGATTTCCAACATTCAATCACGTCCAAGCAAAAATATTGTTTTTTTGTTTTATTTTTCTTGCATGTGATTGGGTATACTTTGTAAAGTGAATTTACGCCACGTTCACTAAGCTAGGAAAAAATTCCATAGCAAACTGAAGAACCTATTTGCCTTTAGTAAATAAACCCCATGACATCTCTGGTCACTGATGATATTCGTTGTTATCATTCCATAATTTATGTATTCTGGAAAAATTCCCAGTTGAAGGGAATAGAGGTTTATATTATCAGTGGTTTGCTCATTGCAGGTTGGCAGCTACTCTACTAGCATACCATTGTGTAACATTGAGTAATAACTCTAATTTTAGTACAGTTATCCTGTAAATGATCACTTCCCCTGCCCCAGCAAGACCAAAACATCTCATATTCACCTGTACTCAGAGTTTTTTTCTGTCTACCCCACTGTGAGCTACACATCCACCACTATGAAATCTCCCAGCTGGGCTGTTCTGCAAAGAATTTTCAGTCATCTCTATAAAGAGGTCGTTGGGCTGCATAATAGACAGCCTCTCCATAGAAATGAATGGAAATCCTTCTGCACTTTTACAAAAGAAAAACCTGGGCAGGATATTCTGCAGTGGTGGCTTCCTTTGGGCCACACAGTGAAATTCTTTGGGGCACAATGATAGATGGGAATAACACTTGGGGAAGGGGCATGCTGGGGGGATGAGACCACTTAAAGGATACATGTACTATAAGAACAGTTATCCTTTAAAGAAAAGATCCAGGTAACAGTCAATTGCACAACCTGCTAATGGTGTGCATGTAAAATTGCGAGGATTCTAAAGAAGCACTCTAGGCAAAAAACCTAAATATAATAAATGATATACAGTATTTAATATTGTTCAGCCAGCATTGGGATTCAGGCACCCCAGGCAGACAATAAAGCCAAGTCCTGGACATCTCCAAAGACCTGAAGTCCACATGCCAACCTGCTGAGCAGTAGTACACCCATAAGGTTACATTTTTCTCTTCCCTCTTGTAAGTTTGACATGCATGGTTATGCAAAGTAATAGAGCATGGATTCCTCTACAGGCGGCTCGCAAGACAGATTCAGGTACCTAAAGTAGTTTTATTAAAAATGCATTTAATTATTTTTATAGTGAATGATGAATTCCATATTTTTTTCCATAATACATTTTTATTAGGTGAAAATGGCAAAAGCATACAGGGTTGCCCACAGACACAGAAAACACAAGTCAAAATCCCAATCATGACATAATCCTACACAAGTTAGACACAGTATGCAGAGGGATATCTGTGAAGTCAAAACCCCAGAGGGGTATGGGAAGCTACATACCATAAGCAGAACATAAAATAAGAACAAAAACTAACTAAAAAAAAAAGTAAATAATCATTACCCGAAATGGTGCAATTAGGGATATCCAGGGCCACTGATAAGGCAGTACAACTGGTCCTGTTGTATTGGGCCCAGGCCTCATCAGCTAAACAGGGGGGCCCAGGGCAGATTTATTGTTAATTTCTGCCTAAATGAATAATTGGGTTTTTTTAGATCACACCCCCAACCCTATTTGCTTAATAGGGCTTAAATTACATTTCCTTGGGCCCCATCAGGTCAACAGAGGGGCCCAGGAGGTGGGAGCAGAGGAGGGACTTTTTTTTTAATTTTCAGGGAGTAGGTAAATAAAGTCAGTACCACTGTTGGGGGGCCTTGTCAAGAAAGCTGTATGGGGCGCCATGATTTCTAAAAGCAGCCCTGGGGATATCTGTCAATCGTACCAAGCCCCAACCCATTAAGCAACCCCTGCCAGCTGCGAGTAGTCCCCCGTGGAAAATGCCAGGCCAATCCAAAAGAGGAGAGAGAAAGAGGACAAGGAAAGTAAGAAAAGGAGAATGAAAATGGCGTGGATTAAATTTTTTTATATCTGCCTGGATTTCAGTTTTAATCACTGTTTTCACATTCAGCAGACCTATTACACAGCCCCATAGTTTTATTCTAAGAACCTTCCATCTTATGTTCACGTGTGTGAATTAAACTACAAACACTTATTTAACCTCTGTTTATTTGAAGGACAAATAACTATGACTGTCTAATGAAAACTGTAACAGTTGGGAGCTGTGGCTAAGAATTACGAAATTAAAAAATATATTAAAAAAATAGACTATTCTGTTTATTTCTTTTATACGTGGAGTGTCGGACTACAATATATAGAGGATGAACAGTGGTTATAATGAGATCCCAGGAAAATCGACCTAGGATGAACATACATGAGATCCATCCTGGCTTTATAACACTATGTTAAAGGAGTTTGATGGTTAAAGCACACACTTTTATTTTATAACATTGGCATTGTAATATCAATGTAACAATAGTTATACAATGTGTATTTGACAATCCAAAATAACCTCCATTTGTGTTGTGATTTCTGCCTGTCTGCTGGTCAACTCTTTTCACAACTTTCTGCTGCTTATTCTGCTGTTTACTGTCAGTTTTTTAAAAACTACATATCCCATGTTACCATGCTCCCTGCAACCTGTGATTCCTGTACTGACTCCACCTCCTGAAACTCCTCCTCTCAGCCCCTCTGTAGATCAGAAGGCTGGCTCGGTGACATGTGTGACACAGCAGTACCTTCTCATAGGTCATAGTGAATACGTGTCACAGAATTAAAGGTAGTAAATGTGTGGGGATCTTCACAAAGTAAGTTTATAAATCTCAGCTTATTATCAGTGTCAGTTAGTGTCTCTGTGGTTTAGGTAGGATAAAAAAAAGCAAAATAGCAACTATTGTTTTTGAGCTCTATTATGGCTACAAACAACAACTAACATACATATATGTGGTATTGCTGCAATCATCAGGAGCAGGAGCAGGGGTATTTTTGGTGGAAAGTTATATTAGTAGCAAGAAATAAACATCTAAATGTAAAATAAAAAGAAATGTTTTTCTTGTTTACTATTTTGGGCCAGTTTTCCTTTGATAATAAAAAAAAATCAGGAGATATCTATTACCATTTACCACCAAAAGAAAGTCCAATTTGTCCTGAAAAAAACATGGTATAATCCATCTGGATGCACAAAGTAGTTGTGATATGTACAGTTTTACTAATGCATTTCAAAATTTCAAAACTGTGCTTGTGCATTTAGATTTGTTTTACCCTCAGGTGTGGAGGGGTTAATAGGAGTGGAAAGTAATATAACATTTTTCATTCTGACTAGACTTGTGCACAACAGGAAATTTCGTTTGTTTCGGCTCGTTGTCATTCGTAAAATACATAATTTCGTTCTGTTATATTCATTAGGTTACGTTAATTCATTTTTGGATAATTCGTTATTATTCGTAGAGTGTCGATATTCGTTATACTGAATCTCGAATCATGTCGAATTCATTCGTTATATCCGCTATAATTTCTTTCATATTAGTTAAAATTCGATACTTATGTATGTATATATATTCATGATAATGATTCGTGGTTTGGAAAGTCGTTTGTTTATTGAATCTATTAACACACACAATGACAATATCTCTTCTCCTCTGCTCAAATACAATACAACACCCTTCTCACTCAGTTCTTAGGAATGCACTTTGCCAGTAATCCAACCTCCAGCACAAAATTAATCAGCTGATTGGACTGTAAGATTTACTTTGGGTTGACCTTTTGTTTTATTAGATCTTTAATGAATTACTGAATCATGTCGAATTCATTCGTTATATTCGCTATAATTTCTTTCGAATTAGTTGAAATTCGTTATTTTTTTATTCGGACATTCGGATGAAAGATGCAAAATTCGGCAGAATTTCGATTTGTTACAAAACAGATTGCACATGTCTAATTCTGACCATAGATACTTTTTCAGTAGAGTAACAGTAACCAACTCTATGATACATTATGGGGCTCTCATTTTTTAAAATTGAATTAAAGGAAACTAAATTCCTAACAACAGAGCTAATTTATTTTATTTTGTTTTATAAATTGCAAAGACATTATGTGTACATTAGGTACAACTAATCCCTATGCTTACTTCAGTGCTTCCATGGAATTGTTAAACTAAGAAACCTTAATATGAAATAACATTCATGTAGTAACACGCATCTTTCTATAGAAATGCTTGCGTAACCATTTATGATTGGGATTCTGAGATGCATTAAAGTTCAGCTATAGGTCAATAGAGGTAATTAATCCAGTCTCACAGATGTACATTCCTTAAACTGCACTCCAGACCATTTATGAGAATACCTTATTAGAAGTCTTTTCAAGACCCTAGTTAGTTGGGGCTTATGATATCTCAGCATTCCTTCTAGCTTGGACTGTGTTTTGTCAATTATGTCACCTTTGAACACTGCCTAGCATAGACAGGAGGTATTGATCTTACCATCTTGTCAATGACTTTTGATTTTTTGGGGGGAATTTAGGGTAGCATTGTGTTTAATACCACTCCCCCATTCTCTCCACACAGTTTGTTGTTTGTCAGACCTCATTATTTTACAGGTATCGTTTGTAACAGGGGAAACTTTTTTTAAGTTCATACTGTTTTTTTATATAAATGCAAAAAAGAAAAAAAATCACCCTGCCCCTCTTCCAATAATGTCTTGATGGAGTACATGACCAATGGTGATACCATACAAAATCAGCACCAGATATTTGTGTTATTTTTGTTCTTTTTTGTTTGTATAATGTTTGTTTTATGCAGACCTCAGTAGAGTTTTGAGGTCTCAATCTTTAGGCATGCTGACTTTGTTGCAGGGTTTCATATCTGTGTCCTTTACCCTTATTGTCCCTCTCTTTGGAGGAAGAAAGTGACAATAAAGAAGAATGTTATCGGAACTGTGGGAACATTGGATCTCTCTATTTGAAGTTGTGCTACTTTGGAAGATGCAAAGTGTTTGACTGTGGGAAAGCAACTATCTTTGATTATACAAGTAAAGAATGTACCCTTCTGTAAAAATAATTTTTTGCTCTTTAGTGGTGCTGGTAATCTGGCTCTGCCAGGCAGGTTGCTGCTTGGTCTTACCAAAGGGGTGTGGGTGATGTTCTTCACACCCACAGGTGCCACCTCAAGTAAATTCAGACTCTGGGTACCTGTGTCGGGTGACATAAGAGCCCAAGTGAGATTAATGCTAAGCTGCTGTGAGATTCTGTGGTTGGAGCTCTCCCAATGATGGCCTGTGTGGAAGTAAGAGCCAGTTTTCCAGCCATCAATTGTCCTGGGCTAGGAGCATTATGCATGCATTGAATGTTTTGCAGTAAGTATCCACGTAGATGATGGCATGTAGTTTGTGCCATGTGTAGTCTTGCTTCTCATACACATTCTGTAACCAATACAGCAATTTTGCCAGAAAGGTGTTATTGTCAATAGACCTTTTGCCTATATTTTAAAAACATTCTTTGAGTTTTAAACTCTTTGAAGGGTCCATTGTAAATGCAATCAAAAATATGCTATTTGAAAATGTACAGTGACACGCTGTACAATGGCATGCTGTGGGGGCACTAGCTCTCTGCATCCATAGGACACAAAGAGTACGACTCAGCCCCGCCCCCCCACTCCTGCCTCACTGGCTGTGATTGACAGCAGTGGGAGCCAATGGCTCCTGCATCTCAGCCAATCACTAGGGAGAGACCCGAGAGAGCCTCGGGTCTCATGCACATCACTGGATCGAGATCGAACTTAAAAACCTTCATGCATAGAACTTTAAGCCTTTACAACCACTTTAACTGGTTAACTGGTTTAACAATAGACAAACACAATGTGCTTCTACTGTTATCAGAAAAAGGAACGTGAACCCTTACACTAATTGCTTCAGCAAAAACTAATTGGAGTCCAGGCAATTCCAAGGAGTTCACACGCAGTACTTTCCCAAGGGGTTCACATACTTTTTATTGCCACTGTATTTCCGTGTACCTGCTCTTTATTTGTGGATTCGCTGTCTGGAAGGAAACAAAACATTGTGTGTCCTGTAGCAGGAAAGAATACCGTTCGGCTTCCAGACATGAGCCAGAACAATTCGGGCTCATTTACATTTAGGGTAGCCCTTGCCTCCCCTCTAAAAAAACATATGTGGTGGAAATCTTTTCCAAGGGAGATGAGGGAGACTGACAGGTGCTATGTCACATCCTCAGCATGTGTTCTAACCTTTAAAATCTAGTTAAACTGCTACAGCAACCAGCCACTGTGCTAAGTGTAGGTGTATAGGGGGGGTGCAGTAAACATATGTCTTAACTACCTGTTTTTACCACCCCTGGCTGCAAGTGTGAACGAATCCTTAGAAAAATATTCTTAGCTGTACAGTGTGTAAGGTGAATCCTGTCCTAATATAATATATGTACTTTTGTTCCCTGCTGCACAAGATACCCTACGCGTGTACTACCTTTTTTCTAGAAGGTTTGTAATCAGTTTTTTTTAAATTATACCCAATATATTAATCCTTATTTTCACCGCAGTAAAATTTCCACATACTCGATAACCATAGATTTGTTGAACTTTGTTGCAAAAAATATGGCTTTATGTATTCTACAAATTAATTATTATCCACTATTAACAGACTGAACATCTATCCCCTGATTACTGAAGTTAGGTAACATTGTTGTTTAATTGTGGGTTTGCATAATTACTTCTGAGGTTGAATGAGTCAACACATCTTTTTTGTGCAGTTTTTTACAGGTCATTTTTTCCATCTTTCTTCTCTGTGTCTTACTTTTTTCACCGGAACAACACTTTATAAGGTTCTATACAACGATGCTGAAGCACACACACTATTAGTGGTTTCCTCTGGCTGGGGACTTGCCTGGAGGTGTGGGGGCAGGATCTGCATCACGCAATTACAAGCCTTGGAATCAAATGAATAACAATACTACCGCAGCACGTTGCATCTGGGAGTATTACTCATACAAGACTTTAACTCCTGGAAACCTGGTGAAACTACTCCTAATTGACTAATCGATCCCTGTTGTGCATTTCATGCTAGTTTGAAGCAATGAAAAAGGCAAAAGAAAAATGTTATATACACACACACACACACACACACACAGTATCTCACAAAAGTGAGTACACCCCTCACATTTTTGTAAATATTTTATTATATCTTTTCATGTGACAACACTGAAGAAATGACACTTTGCTAAAATGTAAAGTAGTGAGTGTACAGCTTTTATAACAGTGTACATTTTCTGTCCCCTCAAAGTAACTCACCACTAGGGATGAGCCGAACACCCCCCGGTTCAGTTCGCATCCAGAACATGCGAACAGGCAAAAAATTCTTTTGAGCACGCGAACACCGTTACAGTCTATGGGACACGAACATGAATAATCAAAAGTGCTCATTTTAAAGGCTTATATGCAAGTTATTGTCATAAAAAGTGTTTGGGAACCCAGGTAAAAACAGCAGTTTTTTCGGGAGCAAAATTACATTTCTAAAGGGAAAAAAAAGTCATGAAGTAATAGCAGTGTCGGCTATAGTGAATTGTCTATGGGAGAAATCAAAAGTGCTAATTTTAAGGGTTAATATGCAAGTTATTGTCATAAAAAGTGTTTGGGGACCTGGGTCCTGCCCCAGGGGACATGTATCAATGCAAAAAAAAAAGTTTTAAAAACGATAGTTTTTTCGAGAGCAGTGATTTTAATAATGCTTAAAGTGAAACAATAAAAGTGTAATATTCCTTTAAATTTCGTACCTGGGGGGTGTCTATAGTATGCCTGTAAATGGGCGCATGTTTCCCATATTTAGAACAGTCTGACAGCAAAATGTAATTTCTAAAGGAAAAAAAAGTAATTTAAAACTACTCGCGGCTATAATGAATTGTAGGGCAGCACAGTGGCGTTGTGGATAGCCCTTTCGCCTAGCAGTAAAAATAGTCGCTGGTTCGAATCCCAACCACGACACTAGTTTGCATGTTCTCCCTGTGCCTGCGTGGGTTTCCTCCGGGTACTCTGGTTTCCTCCCGCACTTCAAAGGTCTGGTATAGATATTAGGGGGAACCCCATGCCAAAATTTTTTTTAAAAATAAATGGCGTGGGGGTCCCCCTCAAAATCCATATCAGACCCTTCAGGTCTGGTATGGATTTTAAGGGGAACCCTGCGCCAAAATTAAAAAAAATGGCGTGTGGTCCCCCCAAAAACCCTTTTCCGAGCACACAACCTGGCAGGCCACAGGAAAAGAAGGGGGACAAGAGAGCGCCCCCCCTCCTGAACTGTACCAGGCCACATGCCCTCAACATTGGGAGGGTGCTTTGGGGTAGCCCCCCAAAGCACCTTGTCCCCATGTTGATGGGGAGAAGGGCCTCATCCCCACAACCCTTGCCCGGTGGTTGTGGGGGTCTGCGGGCAGGGGGATTATTGGAATCTGGAAGCCCCCTTTAACAAGGGGACCCCCAGATCCCGCCCCCCTGTGTGAATTGGTAATGGGGTACAAATGTACCCCTACCATTTCACAAAAAAGTGTCAAAAAGGTTCAAAAACACAAGAGACGGTTTTTGACAAGTCCTTTACTAATTTCTTCTTCTTTCCGCTTCTTCTTCCATCTTCTTTCTTCTGGTCTTCCTTCGGTGTTCTTCTTCTTCCTCCATCTTCTTCTTCTCTATTTTCTTCTTTTCCATCTTCTTCTTCCTCTGCTCTTCTCGTCCCGCATCTTCCTCCGGCTTCTTCTCCACTCTGTCCGCACGATCCGCCTCAGTGGGAGTCTTCCACCGTGTGATGCTTTGGTTCTTCTGACAGTTCTTATATAATGGAGGGCGGGGCCAACCAGTTACCCCACCCTCCTCTGACACACGGGGACTTTACAGGGAATTCCCTGTGGCTTTCCCCGTGCGTCAGAGGAGGGCGAGGTCACCGGATGGCCCCGCCCTCCGTTATATAAGAAGTGTCAGAAGAACTGAAGCATCACACGGCGGAAGACTCCCACTGAGGCGGATCGTGCGGACGGAGCGGAGAAGAAGCATGAGGAAGATGCGGGATGAGAAGAGCAGAAGAAGAAGATGGAGAAGAAGAAGATGGAGGAAGAAGAACACCGAAGGAAGATCAGAAGAAAGAAGATGAAAGAAGAAGGGATTAATAAAGGACTTGTCAAAAATCGTCTCTTGTGTTTTTTAACCTTTTTGTCACTTTTTTTGTGAAATGGTAGGGGTACCAATTCACACAGGGGGGGCCGGGATCTGGGGGTCCCCTTGTTAAAGGGGGCTTCCAGATTCCGATAAGCCCCCTGCCCGCAGACCCCCACAATAACCAGGCAAGGGTTGTGGGGATGAGGCCCTTCTCCCCATCAACATGGGGACAAAACCCCAAAGCAACCTCCCAATGTTGAGGGCATGTGGCCTGGTACAGTTCAGGAGGGGGGGCGCTCTCTCGTCCCCCCTCTTTTCCTGCGGCCTGCCAGGTTGCCTGTTCGGATAACGGTCTGGTATGGATTTTTGGGGGGACCCCACGCCATTTTTTTTATTGTGGCGCGGGGTTCCCCTTAATATCCATACAAGACCGAAGGGGTCTGGTACGGAATTTAGGGGGACCCCCATGCCATTTTTTTTATTTTGGTGCGTGGTTACCCTTAATATCCATACCAGACCTGAAGGGCCTGGTATTGAATTTAGGGGGGACCCCCACGCGTTTTTTTTAAATTTTGGCTCGGGGTTCCCCTGTGGGGAAATCCCATGCCGTTTTTATCAATGAACTTTTATGTGTATTGTCGGACCGACAATTCATTATAGCCGGGAGTAGTTTTAAATGACTTTTTTTCCTTTACAAATGTCATTTTGCTGTCAGACTGTTCTAAATACGGGAAACATGCGCCCATTTACAGGCATACTATAGACACCCCCCGGGTACGAAATTTAAAGAAATATTACACTTTTATTGTTTCACTTTAAGCATTATTAAAATCACTGCTCCCGAAAAAACGGCCATTTCTAAAACTTTTTTTTGCATTGATACATGTCCCCTGGGGCAGGACCCAGGTCCCCAAACACTTTTTATGACAATAACTTGCATATTAACCCTTAAAATTAGCACTTTTGATTTCTCCCATAGACAATTCACTATAGCCGACACAGCTATTACTTCATGACTTTTTTGCCTTTAGAAATGTCATTTTGCTGTCAGATTGTTCTAAACATGGAAAAAAGCGACACTTTACAGGCATACTATAGACACCCCCCAGGTACGAAATTTAAAGGAATATTTCACTTTTTTTGTTTCGTCTTAAGCTTTATTAAAATCACTGCTCCCGAAAAAACACCTGTTTTTAAAACTTTTGTTTGCATTAATACATGTCCCCTGGGGCAGGACCCAGGTCCCCAAACACTTTTTATGACAATACCATGCATATAAGCCTTTAAATTAGCATTTTTGATTTCTCCCATAGACTTTTAAAGGGTGTTCTGCAGCTTTCGAATTTGCCGCGAACACCCCAAATTGTTCGCTGTTCGGCGAACTGGCGAACAGCCAATGTTCGAGTCGAACTCATGTTCGACCCGAACATAAAGCCCATCCCTACTCACCACACAGCCATTAATGTCTAAACCGCTGGCAACAAAAGTGAGTACACCCCAAGTGAAAATGTCCAAATTGGGCCCAAAGTGTCAATATTTTGTGTGGCCACCATTATTTTCCAGCACTGCCCTAACCCTCTTGGGCATGGAGTTCACCAGAGCTTCACAGGTTGCCACTGGAGTCCTTTTCCACTCCTCCATGATGACATCGCAGAGCTGGTGGATGTTAGAGACCTTGCGCTCCTCCACCTTCCGTTTGAGGATGCCCCACAGATGCTCAATAGGGTTTAGGTCTGGAGACATGTTTCGCCAGTCCATCACTTTTACCCTCAGCTTTTTTAGCAAGGCAGTTGTTGTTCTGGAGGTGTGTTTGGGATTGTTATGTTGGAATACTGCCCTGCGGCCCAGTCTCCGAAGGGAAGGGATCATGCTCTGCTTCAGTATGTCACAGTACATGTTTGCATGGTTCCCTCAATAAACTGTAGCATGACACTCCCACTAACATGCTTGACTTTAGGCAAGACACACTTGTCTTTGTACTCCTCACCTGGTTGCTGCCACACACCCTTGACACCATCTGAACCAAGTAAATTTATCTTGGTCTCATCAAACCACAGAACATGGTTCCAGTACTTCTTATCCTTATTCTATTTGTATTCAGCAAACTGTTTGCGGGCTTTCTTGTGCATAATCTTTAGAAGAGGCTTCCTTCTGGGACAACAGCCATGCTGATCAATTTGATGCAGTGTGCGGCGTATGGTCTGAGCACTGATAGGCTGACCCCCCCACCTCTTCAACCTCTGCAGCAATACTGGCAGCACTCATACGTCTATTTACCAAAGACAACCTCTGAATATGACGCTGAGCACATGCACTCAACTTCTTTAGTTGACCATGGAGAGGCCTGTTCTGAGTGGAACCTGTCCCGTTAAGCCCGCTGTATGGTCTTGGCCACCGTGCTGCAGCTCAGTTTCAGGGTCTTGGCAATCTTCTTATAGCCTAGGCCATCTTTATGTAGAGCAACAATTCTTTTTTTCAGATCCTCAGAGAGTTCTTTTCCATGAGGTGCCAGGTTGAACTTCCAGTGACCAGTATGAGTGAGTGAGAGCGATAACACCAAATTTAACACACCTGCTCTCCATTCACACCTGAGACCTTGTAACACTGAGTCACATGACACCGGGGAGGGAAAATGGCTAATTGGGCTCAATATGGACATTTTCACTTAGGGGTGTACTCACTTTTGTTGCCAGTGGTTTAGACATTAATGGCTGTGTGTTGAGTTATTTTGAGGGGGCAGAAAATGTACACTGTTATACAAAGCTGTACACTCACTACTTTACATTGTAGCAAAGTGTCATTTCTTCAGTGTTGTCACATAAAAAGATATAATAAAATATTTAAAAAAAGTTGAGGGCTGTACTCACTTTTGTGAGATAATGTATATATATATATATATATATATATATATATATATATATATATATATATATATATATTATTTATACATGAACTGCAGATGAATGGGATTAATCTTCTAAGCTATTTTCATCTCTTGCTTACAAGGAAAATGTGCATGTTGTACATTTGCATTGTACAGTTTAATTATTTCACTATTTTTTGCTAATCAATTACCATTCTTAAAGTGATCCTGTCATCACAGGGTCATTGACTAAAAAACAATAGCCCTATAAAAGAAGAGGTAACTATACTTACATTTCTAGCAACCTGTGCCCTGAAGTATAGCTGCTACAGTTCTGCTTCAGTGCACCTTTGGTTGTGTGAATACCTGCTCCTTCTTCCATATGCAGTGTTGTCTTCCAGTGGGAAGGACTATTGCATGCAACAGGGAGAGGAGCTATTGAATCAATCTAGCCAATTCTATACCTGCAGCCGCTGGAAAAGCAGCAGCGTTTCAAGACACAGGCCACCAGAAAGGTAAGTATAGTGCCTCTTATTTTTTGGTGAGTAAAAAAATCCTGTTTTATATATCATTCTTTAGGGAACACCTAATTCTGAGACAGAGTTCTAAAGGGAAATCTAAAAGAGCTCCAACACCCTACTTCAGAAAATGTAATTCTTATCCCTTGCAGTGGGGTTGTGCCCACGCTGTAAGGGTTAATTGCTCATTTAGGTCTGGGTCTCATGTTAAAGTAGATTTTTTTTACCTGCTTCTCCGTGCTGCTAGACTGGCCCTAGCAGAAAATTCTCCCCTACAATCTAGTGGTTTAAGGTCCTGGTGTCATCAAGACCAATGTAGGATCTATAGCCCTGCAAAGGATGTGATGACACTGAAGTGTGTGGGAGCATCATATGCTAATGGAGCAGAAGATCAGGTAAATTAGAGTGTTTCTCCTCTCCTCTCCCCTAAACTAATCTCCCCTGAACTAAACAAACAGTCCCATTGCAAGAAATAATTTTCAGTTGAGCTTCAAATCTCTAGACTTGAGGGATGATCTGCCTAAGCCACCTAGCAATGGTAAAGCAATAAACAAGTTGTTCTTTTTGGGGATCCTCAGAAACAAGGAAAATAAGTCAGTTCCTCGAGTCACAAAATGGAGTGTCTGCTGTGCTGGTTGAAAAAATTTAAACAAAAAAAATAGATAAAAATAAAAAATATAGTCCTTCAAGCAGCCAGCACAAAAATTGATAAAGAACAATAAAAAACGTAATGGAAGATAGGTGCAGCGCTCAAAGATGATGTTGTTGTGATGATGTCACCATGATCAATCAGGCGGGGCAGGATGGACATAGATGATCAGGTCTCCACAATCCGTTCTCAGTGTTTAAGATGTTAATTCCACACAAAAGCATGTCCTATGTAACATAAAGGAATAAACCTCATGGTCAGGAGCCTGGCAAGACATACATTGGAGTGGATTATATAGGCTGGACGACGCACTGATGCCGGAAATAGGTTGCGTTCCAACCAGCAGGAAGTCACCTCAGTAAACAAAACCGCTGGCTGGATATCTGCTCCATAGCATTGGTTCCGAGGATCAAGGAGCCCAACGAGTCTTTCAAACATGCATTCTTTACCATCTACTCCACGCAATAGCACATAATCAAAAATATCCTATATAGGCTCTGGAATGTGCTACATAATGACAGGATCTTTGGACCTCTCCTGCCAAAATGTCCTATAGCCATCTGTAGAGGGGCCCCACCATTGAGGCTCAAAGTGGTGCCCAATATTATAGATCCTCCTAACAGGGTATCTTTCTTCCACAACATAGGGTTTTTTTTTCCATGTAGAAAGTGTTCAGTTTGCAAAATCAACTTGCAGGGCAGAGGACTGACTTTCAGTCTAATTCTACCCATGAACAATTCCCTATAAAATCTTTCATTATTTGCACCACCAAACACGTGGTTTACCTCATACGGTGTCCATGGATTGTAATAGATTGTAATATATTGGTCGCACTGTTTGCATGCTCCAGGTAAGATTGAAGGAGCATGTGACCAATATCAGAAATGGCTACCCTAAGCATAGTCTTTCAAAACACTATGACACCCATCATAACCGGAACCCTAAGGGTACCGTGTTTTTGTGCATAGACAAATATACCGGTAAATGGAAAGGGAGTCATATGACCAGGGGAGTCTCTAGGCTTGATACTGAGTGGATATATAAGGCCAAGACCTACGGTCCCTTTGGCATTAATGTCGAATGGGATGTGTTAATTAACCACTCTCATACCGGGCCATAGTAAAATAACGACCGCAGGAACCCTTCCTCCCTCCGGGTGGATGTCATATGACGTCCTCAGCTTCCTGGCATTGGCGCCGCCACCGGCACGCTTGCTGCATCATTGGGGACCCGATGCGCGTGTACGGCGGCCACGATGTCCACCGGGCACCCACGACTACTCATCACAGAGCAGGGACGTAGATCTGTGTGTGTAAACACACAGATCCACGTCCTGTCAGGGGGGAGGTGAACTGATCGTATGTTCCTTGTATATAGGAACACCGATCGGTCTCCTCCCCTCATCAGTCCCCTCCCCCCACAGTTAGAATCACTTCCTAGGACACACATTTAACCCCTTCAGCGCCCCCTAGTGTTAAGCCCTTCCCTGCCAGTGACATTTATATAGTAAATCAGTGCATTTTCATAGCACTGATTGCTTTATAAATGTCACTGGTCACAAAATAGTGTCAAAAGTGTCTGATCTGTCCGCCGCAACGTCACAGTTACGATGGAAATCGCAGATCGCCACCATTATTAGTAAAAAAAAAAAAAATAATAAAAATTACATCCCCTATTTTGTAGACACTATAACTTTTGCGCAAACCAATCAATATATGCTTATTGCGAATTTTTTTTTACCAAAAAAATGTAGAACAATACATATCGGTCTAAACTGAGGAGAAAAATTGTTTAAAAAAAAAATGGGATATTTATTATAGCAAAAAAGTAAGAAGTAATAAATATTGTGTTTTTTTTTCAAAATTGTCAGTCTTTTTTTGTTTATAGCGCAAAAAATAAAAGAATTAGATTTGTGGGGAAAAAAAATATCAAAATGTAATTTGGGTACAACGTTGCATGACCATGCAACTGTCATTCAAATTGTGACAGTGCTGAAAGCTGAAAATTGGCCTGGGCAGGAAGGGGGTGAAAATGCCCTGTATTGAAGTGGTTAATAACGCATAAGTTTACTGTTTCTTGCATGTATTTTATTTTATCATATTTTTTATGAATTTTATTATTTGTATTTTATTATGGATATTGGCCTCATTGGTCTATGATTGTAAAAATATTGGATCTATTCTCTAATATTATTAGGATTTTAGGTTGTAATTGTTGTTTCTGATAATTCCACAAGATGGCTTCTTTTCCTCGGTATACAGAGTTCCCTCTAGAACCATTTAATCATGGACGTTTGTTCAGATTTACATTGCCTATGAATTTATTTTATTATCATAGCTATGTTTAATTAGTTTGCTGGTTTAAATGCAATCTCATTCTTTTTTATTGCTATGGAGTGGATATCTGGCCAGCGGATAGTCCCTCTGTGTTTGTTTACTAAGGCGACTTCCTGCTGATTGGGACACAACCCATTTACGCCGTCAGCACGTTGTCCCACCTATATAATCCACTCCAATGTACGTCTTGCCAGGCCCCTGACGACGTCATTTCATGACGAAATGCGTAGGAAGGCGCCTGTGACAAGATGTGGAGCTAGTGTATGCCAGGATGCGGTGGCCATCTTGTTGGTGGTGTGAGCTGTGAATTACATCCAGCAAACAAGCACTTTTTAACTAGGATCATGTGAGTGTAATACCCTAATTTTTACATTAATAAATTGTACCAAAGATTACAATGAGGTTTATTCCTTTATGTTACATGGGACATGTTTTGTGTGGAACGGATTGTGGAGACCTGATCATCTATGTCCATCCTGCCCCGCCTGATTGATCGTGATGTGAAGTGATCAAGGATATCATTATATCCAAGGCTTATTTGACCCCTATAATAAGGGTCTACAGAGGAGGGTAAGAGGAAATGTGTTTGGGCGTCGGTGGTGGTTCTCCTTTCCTTTTTACGATCAAGTGCTCCTCCCATGAAGTGTGGTTCTTTTTAAATTTCTTTTGAGGATCGGTTGCCTTAAAGACATCATCTTTGAGCACTGTACCTATCTTCCATTAAGTCCCTCGAGAGAAGCTGTAGCTGAGAGATATACTCAAACAGCCTGCACCACATCCAAACAATGAAGGATTATCTCCTTGGGATGTACCGGGCAGGACAGAGAGATGGACAAGAATCCTGGTTAAGGTGAAAGGAAGAATATACCTTAGGGAGAAAGTAGGCCTTAGATCTCAAGAAAAGGCTGTCTAGAAATAGTGCTGATAACTCGTGCCTCACAGAGGAGATAGCAACACAAGGAAACTACCTTGTGAGTGAGAGTAGACAGAGAAATCTCCCTTGTGGGTTCAAAGGCAGGTTTTTGAAGAACCGGCAGAACCAGGTTTAGACCCCATGAAGTCACAGGTGGACGTACAGGGGGACTGTGTAAGCGAAGCCCTGACAAAGGCTTTCACCAGAAAATGAGTGGCCGGCGGCCTCTGGAAATAAATCACAGGAGCCCAGATCTGACCTTAGATGGTACTCAAAGCCCAATGCTAATCAAGACCAGACTATGAAAAGGCCAAGAAACATCCCACAGATTACCTCCTGGGATGTAAATTCCTTGCTTTGCATCATGTGAAGTAAGCTTTCCGGGTGTGATAGTGAAAAGAACATTTCCCAGCTTTTAAGAGCATAGGAATAATGGAATCAGGTAGACCCCTATCTTTTAGGACCTTTCAACAGCCATGCCATTAAGGGCAGTGATCATGAAACGTTGTGGTAAGCCAGTCCCTTGGACAGCAGATCCAGGCAATTTAAGAGAGGCCATGGAGTTTCTGCCTGGAGAATGAGATCCAAGTACCACATCCACCTGGGCCAGCTTGGTGCATCGATAATCACTGAAATGCCCTCTGTTTTGATGCTGCAAAGGGGAAAACATGAATCGGGTTGAACTGATCCTTTAGAAACACCATGGCATCCACTGCTATAGCTAGAAGGTCCCTGAACCTGGAGACAGACTTGTTGTTGAATGTGGAAGCCAGGAGATCCATGTCTGACGTTCCTCACCAGGGACAGAGGTCTTGAAAGAGCTCTGGGTGAAAAGCCCACTCACTGGAGTCCAGACATTGACAGTTGAGGTTTTTCAACATCTGGAATGTATACAGTGGACAAGGGCAGAGCATGAAGTTCCACCCAGGTTAGGATCCAGTTGAGCCTAGAGACTTCTGGTTCCTCCCTGATGATTGATGAATGATGCCACTGCAGTGTTGTTATCTAACCAAACCAGGATCAGATGACCCTGTAGTCGAGAGGTACTGCAGTGAAGAGATAACAGAATCGCTGTTTATGTTGATTGGAAGGTGAGCTTCCTCCAGTGCAAAAGTCCCTTGCACCAAAAGAGTGTCAATGATTCTTTTTCAGCCTGTCAGGCTTGCTTTCATTGTAAGAAATTTCCAGATCAATGGAAGAATTTCCTGACTCCAGGGCTGGATTTGTGTGCCAGGGATAATCTAGGGTGTCAGGTGCTTGCGATTGTCCAGAAACTGTACCTTTTTGTCGAACACAGCCAACAATTCGAGGTACAGTAGGCTGGAGTGGAATAGGGTATACAGAGCTACCTCGAAGGAAGCAGCCATTGAGCTCCAAAGCCACATACAAAAGCAAAGGACTGACTTTCTTTTGCACTACATGGTCCAAACATGGAAGCAAAGAGTCAGAAGTTTGTCTTGTAAAGAAAAAATCTCTGGACTGAACCGTATTTAGTAGGAGAGTTCCAGCACTGATTTATGAAGGTTCAGGACCCAACTGAACCTCTGCAGAGTCTCTGCAGGGTCTCTGCAGAGTCTGAAGAGTTTGATAAACATTGGCAAACAGGCCTGTGTTGACTGCTCTATCAGGAGAAGGTTGTCCACTATGGGTATAGCTTCTGAATAAAGCAAGTATAGGAGCTAGCACCTTGGTGAAGTCCCAAGGTTCAGTGGACAGATCAAAGGGAAGGGCAAGGCAATGAACTGGTAGTGTTGGCCGACTTTTCGGGATCTCACAAGACACTAACAAAACACGGGAACTTAAAAGGAGTGGGATGGGTTATATCTGGTTGACTAACAATTTTGTTGCTGTCTGTACTCCCCAGCACAGATATCTCCACTCCCCAGCACACAAAATTCCCACTTTCTAGCACAGAAAGCCACACTCACCAGCACAGAAATTCCCACTCCTCAGCACAGAATTCCCCACTCCCCAGAACAGAAATCACTCCTCAGCACTGAAATCATCACTCTCCAGCACGGAAATGCTCACCCTGCCCCCCCCCCCCACACACACACACACACACACACACTCACATAGAAATCTTCATACCCCAACATAGAATTCTCTATTCCCCAGCACACAACATACTCACTCCCCAGCACAGAAATCACCCTCTAGCACAAAGATCCCAATCTCTCTAGCATCCCCCTGCCAAGCCAGTAAAAATGTATATTGTCCCAAACCAAAATCCCTACTCCCCTGCACCAACATTTGCACTCCCTCAGCATCCCCACTGCCCAAAGACATTTCTGTGCTGGGGTGTGGGGATTGCTGTGCTGAGGTGTAGAGATTTCTGTTCTGGGGTGTGGAGATTTCTGCACATTATCAGAATACAATAGTGTGATAGGAGAGATCCTTGCATCAACGACGCAGGGATCTGTCCGGTTTTTGTTTTGTTAAACCCACTGGTTAAACGAAAAAAAAAAAAAAAAACTGAACGTGTATAGCCTGCTTTGTGGTGGTGAGGCTTATGCTTTCATTGGAGTCTTTTATATATTTGTGTGTCCCTTTGCCGTGGCTACTCTTAGTATTTATTTGCCCACTGTTATTGTATGCTTGACCACACAAGCTGTGGTTAACATTTGCATAGTCTTGGGTTTTAGTTACTCCGGGGGAGATCTGAAGATGATCTGCACATAGAAGGACTTTATAGATTTTGGTTAGATGAGCCTACAGGTTCATTTTAAATTAGAGCATATGCCAAAAGTTCTAACCTGTTATAACAGATAAATGTTAGCTAGCAGTCGAAGAACTGTTTACATTTAAGTAATTCATCTTATTTTATATTTTTCATTCTGCAGTTAAATTGCAACTTCAAGCAGAAGACAGAGGTGTTGTTTCAATCAAGGGAATCAGTGCAAATCGCTATCTTGCCATGAAGGACGATGGCAGGCTAATAGCACTAGTGAGTATTTCCTAAATGTTTTATGTGCAATAATTGTGTTTGTGTTGTTGCTTGTGTCCTTATGCTCTAAGTTAAAATACTGTATGAACAAAGCATCTACCACATTGAGTGCTCATAAAGACTAAAAGTACTTATTTAATAAAGCTAAAAGCCACATGTAGATGCAGTACTCTACGGCAGCCAATCGATTCTTTTCTTCATTGTTTTGACTGAACTCAATATGTCGGAAAGCTGATTCTACTTATGATTCTATTTATGAAGCAGAATAATTTCCAAGTGTATCCAGGTGTTTGAATAGAGACAAAGAGTGATTTAGGACACTGCTGCAGTGCTTTCTGGGTCTCCAATGGAATTCAGCTGAATGAGTTTACACTACCTCGCCACCATCCACTAGGGGGAGCTGACAAGCAGAAGAAGGTGGGCAGCATTGAATAATGAGAGATGTAGTGCAGGGGAAGGAACATGCTTAGGGAGTCAATGGACTTCTGAACTACAGTTCCCAATGTGAGCCAGGTATAAAGAGAGCTGTATTTTAACAGGCTGAATACTAAGGAAAATTCTCTTTGCTGAAAGAAGACTAAGATGTACACATCGTTGCTCCTGTGTGCATATCAACCTGCGACAAGCCTATGGCTGTGTGCTGAGGACTGGAGTCGCTCCAGGCAGGTCCAAAAGTGAGTTGACATCTGAACAGTGAGACCCAGATTGCTGTATCATTGGGCTTGTGAGAGGACACTGCTGCCATTAACCTGTTGCTGCTAGCAGAGACTGTGCACATAGGGGCTGACCATCTAAACTGCAGCATTATTTAATGCATGCAGACCTTACTGGGACTGTACTCATGTGCATCACTGTACAGACTGAGCCCCAACACTAGCCAGCTGAAGAATCAGGGCCAAAGACTGCTCACTTGGGTAGCTCCTTCACACAAACTTTGTTATCCATAGTAAGTCGTACCTAATTAGGGATTCTTAAATTTCATTGGTGCCATTCATATAGAGTGCACTCTAAATTAGTTATAGCCTACTGTTTACAGAGGACTTATCTCAGTATTGATTATTATTGCTGTTACTGTTTTCTAATGCCATTATATATATTGCTGATTTTGTGGATTAACAGCTTTACTCTAACTTAGCAGCATAGAGCTCCATTTTATGCTGCTGTAGCCTAGTGAACATATTGACCAGTGAATGGCAATTGATCTAATCCAGCAGCGAAGTATCCATTTGCTTAACCTGGTGTGTCAATGAGTCTGAGGTTGTTCTCAGAGTCATGTCAGAAGAACAAAGAACCCAATCTACCAAGGGGCACTACATAGGGAAATCTGTATAGACACTACAAATTGTTGAAGCTCTTGTCATTTCACTGGGGCTGCTGACACACTGGAGCGGGCGCACGTTGACGGTAAAACGCCGATTAGCGGCGCTATTCGTCCGCTAGCGGGGCGCTTTTGCTTTGCAGGTGCTTCAGCCGCAGTGCCCATTCATTTCAATGGGCTGGAGCGGTGGAGGAACGGTGTATACACTGCTCCTTCACTGCTCCAAAGATGCTGCTTGCAGGACTTTTTTTAAGGTCCTGCCAGTGCATCGCCTCAGTGTGAAAGCACTGAGACTGCAGGGGAGGTGTTTTTCAGGCGCTTTACAGGTGCTATTTTTAGCACATAAAGCACCTGAAAACACACCCCGGTGTGAAAGGGGTCTAAAAGTTATTATTCCACATTGCCAAGTCTAGTGTGAATTTTGTATTTATTCATTAATCCAGATATTGGCAGACACTTTGGAAACATGTTACTTTATGTAATTAGTATAAACTAATACTGTATAGGCGTGTATTAACTGTGACTTAAAACTTTAGCAATATCTTTTGTAGTTACACAGTGACAGCTGTAATATGGGGAGCTCAGCATCACCAGCCTGCCATTTGTAAAAGTAAACAGTCTTTATTGTCCACTCAAAGGCAAGCAAACAAAATAGTTTCCTTCAACAAAACAAATGAAAAACAGTCCATAATTCTGGTAAGAGGGAAATAATATGTTGGCTTACTGCCAGTATACCAATCCCACACCAGGGTTTAAACAGCGCCTCAGACAGTTCAAACTTGCTCACAGCTGTGAAGAACTCTACTCTACCTCGCAGATAGGTGCTTATTCTTTCCCCTGCCCCTTTTAAGGTCTCCCCTGTAGGCCGGATAAGTCTTTCAGGACCAAAGTCCCTGTAATCAGGGTTGAGGCTCTTTCCCACCCAAAGACTCTACGAGCCTCACAATTTCAGGTCCCAAATGAGGACTTACTGATCCTGAGAGAACTGGAAATCAGTCCTCTCCTCTCCAACTGGACTACCCCAGAGCACCTCACCCTGCATGGATGAGAATCCCTGAGTACCCAAAACTGTCTCTTATTGTCCCCTTTAACAGGACCACAACCTAAATAATGGGGAGTGGGGACACATAACTCCCATCCAGGACACATCCTGAGCATTCTGTACACAGCCTTCTAAACAGTTTTTACATCATTCTTTCTTAAAACAGCTTGTCTTACAGATTATCCTTATTACAGTCATTTTAGCACTTTGTTTCTAGAACTTTACAGTCTATAGACCTTATAAGGAAGCTTCTGCAAATGTAAGTTTGATTTAACAAAGATAAAATGTACTGTAATAATTTAAGGACTGAATTTGTCTTTATATTGCACCTAAAAAATAACCCTGCACTTTCAATTAAGAGAGGCAGTCTATGTTCAGGACTAAAAACTCTTTCGTTCAATATCGTTCCCCAAAGGATAAGTTGTCTTGTGTTTATTTGTGCAGAAAATATGGGTCCATTTACATTAAAAACTATGCTAAGCACTTTCTTGTATCTGAACTGTCTGCCTAACATAAATCTATAAATCTAATGCATTTTGTATAGAAACAGCAAACTTTTACTAAAAAGAAAGGAATATATTTAAACCTTCTCTAGCACTCTTTGCATCCATCCTTTTCAAATATTATAACATCAATACAACCATAGTCCTTCCTGATAAAAAAAAGAAAAGCAAATGAATAAACCTTACATTTCCTTTCTGTAAAAAAAAATAAAAATAAACACGTTTCTGTTTAAAGGCATATAAGTATAAAAATATAAGGGAATAGACTATAGGGACTCCATGGGGAAGATATTTAAGAAATGAAAAGCTGTTCGCGACCACTACCCTTCTCAGCATGTTATAGCTGTTAATAGTTGAGTTGGGTACAGTCATTGCACACCTCCCACTTATTCCCAATGTTTCTAACTTGGTGGAGGGAATTAAAATGGTTATCTCAGAAACCTGTTGCGGCTGTAATCCTTTAGCTGCTTAGTGAATCTTACATGGAGAAACCCTTATTTTTCAGTACAGATAAGTGAACTTTCTCAGGTTTTATTCACTAAGAGTTCATCAAATCCAAACTAGAACAAGCCATAGATGGATTAAAATTCAACTTGAATTCGGCAGGGGTTGGACGAATTTTGACCATCTATGGGGAGGCTGGTTGTACAGAAATCAATATTTCGATTGAGTTCTGTACAACCAGCCTGTCATTTTTTTCCCCACTCGATCGATGGCTATCACCATCATCAGAATACAATAGGTCCACAGGAGGGATTCCCCCATCAACACCGAGGGGTTGATTTACTAAAGGCAAATCCACTTTGCACTACAAGTGCACTTGGAAGTACAGTCACTTTAGATCTGAGGGGAAGATCAGAAATCAGGGGAAGCTCTGCTGATTTTATCATCCAATCATGTACAAGCACAAATGCTGTTTATTATTTTCCTTGCATGTCCCCCTCAGATCTACAGAGACTGCACTTCTAAGTGCACTTGTAGTGCAAAGTGAATTTGCCTTTAGTAAATAACCCCCTGAGTGTGTTGATGGGGGAATCAAATCATTTTTTTTGTAATTCAACCCGCTGGTTGATTGAAAAAATGCATCATCTGTGGCCTACCTTAGAGTTTAATCTTGTAAGTAAATTCTGGCTATTTTAAGGGCTAACTACAGTGAAAATAGCACGGGGAGCTGGGCCCTGAACATGAAGCAATGCAAAAAAAAAAAAGAAAAAAAAAAAAGAAATGTGGGGAGAGGTCTTTATTGTAGCTTTGAGGGAAACACTGACATTTTATCTATTAACCACTTCAATACAGGGTACTTTTCCCCCTTTCCCCCCTGCCCAAGCCAATTTTCAGCTTTCAGCACTGTCGCTGTTTAAATGACAATTGTGCGGTTATGCTACGCTGTACCCAAACAAAATTGTTATAATCTTCGTCCCACAAATAGAGCCTTTTTTTGGTGGTATTTGATCACCTCTGCATTTTTTACTTTTTGCTAAACAAATAAAAAAATACCGAAAATTTTGGAAAAAAAAAAAGTTTTTCTTCATTTCTATAATAAAATTTTGTAAATAAGTAAGTTTTCAGCTTCACCGATGGGCACTGATGAGGCTGCACTGCCAGGCACCGATAAGGTGGCACTGATGAGCCCAGATGAGGTGGCACCAATGAGGTGGCACTGATGAGGTGGCACTGTTGGGCACTGATAGGTGGCACTGATATGCAGCACTGATGGGCCCTCATAGGCAGCAATGATGGGCGCTCATAGGCGGCACAGATGGGTACTTATAGGTGGCACAGATAGGCACTGAAAGGCTGCTGATTGGTATTTATGAGTGGCACTGATGGGCACTGACAAGCGGCACTGATGGGCACTGATAGGTGGCACTGATTGACACTGATGAGTGGCACTGATTGACACTGATAGATGGCACTTATTGGCATCACTGATTAGGAGGCACTGGCAAGTATTGCTGATGGGCACTGATTGGCATCATGTGTGGGCACACATTGCAACCCATGGCCACCAGGGATGCCATCCCTGGTGGTCATCAGTGGTGGCCATCCCTGTTGGTCCTGGTGGCATCCCTGGTGGTTCTGTGTGGCCATCCGAGGGGGGGCTGCGCTGATAAACAATCAGCGCAGACCCCTCTGTCAGCAGCTGATCGGCTCTCCTCCACTTGCGTCTGTCAGACGCGAGAGAGGAAAAGCTGATAAACAGCTCTTCCTGTTTACATCTTGATCAGCTGTGATTGGACACAGCTAATCACATGGTAATGAGTCTCTGTCAGTTACTCTATACCTAGATCGGAGTTGCGGTATGTCAGACTGATACACCGCAACAACGACCGCCGCGATGCGTGCCCCCAGGGGTGCGCAGCGGCTTGTTATCCTGACCACGTCAGATGACGTCCGGTCAGGATATCGCAACCACTTTGCCGAAGTAATTTTGCTATATGGCAGGCGGCAAGAGGTTAAAGTTATAAACATGTTATACTTACCTGCTCTGTGCAATGGTATTGCACACAGTGGCCCCGAACGCACTCTTTCGGGGTCTCCCACTTTAATCTTGGCTCTTCCTCTTCTATGTGTGCCCCCAAAGCAGCTTGCTTGCTATGGGGGCACATCTGTGTCCATCATCATACACAACGCAGCTCTGGCCTGACCCCCACTCCCTCCTCAGAGGATTTGATTGACAACAACAGGAGTCAATGGCTCCCACTGCTGCCTAAGTGTCTTTTGGGGAGAGGAACAGGTGACCAACGCTTCTGTAGACAGACACAGTGCTGGATCGGGATAGGACTCAGATAAGTATATAGGGAGGTGGGGATGGGGGGCAATGCGACTACTTGGATCTTTTTTTACCTTTTATGCAGCAATTGCATTAAGGTAAACAATGGGGTTGATTTACTAAAGGCCAATAGACTGTGCACCTTGGAAAGTGCAATTGCACTCTGCAAGTGCAGTTGCTCCAGAGCTTAGTAAATGAGGTAAAGTTTTACTTTGCAAAGAATACCCAATCACATGCAAGGAAAATAAAAAAACAGCATTTTTGCTTGCACATGATTGGTTGATGAAAGTCAGCAGAGCTTCTGCTCATTTACTAAACTCTGGAGTAACTGCTCTTGCCGTGTGCAACTGCACTTTTCAAAGTGCACAGTCTTTTTGCCTTTATTAAATCAACCCCAATGTCTTGCCTTTAGAACCACTTCAAGGCATTCCCCAAGCATGGTCTTAAAAGAATTTGTGTTTATCCTTTACAACTGTTTTAAGGCTGCTTATGGTGTTAAGGAACAGAACAAATTTTTTATGGACAGTGTAAAATGGCAGTGCATATTTGGCTGTGGAAATTATTATTTTTCTTGTACAATTAACTTGGCTTACATACAGCAGCAGAACCTCAATCAGATTCATTGAAGTTTGTAAAATTTATTTTTTTTCAAGTACTTTTAGCAGTGACACGTGTTTTTTCCATCAAGCAGTATTTGACATGCTTTGACCAGTAGATAGAAATTGCCCAGCAGTTCACATAGGCTGTCCCTATTCTCACTGATGCAAAACTGTGCTGCCACTGCCCAATTTCTGTCGGACTCTCACTAATTTTTGACTGCAGGTGATACAACAGTCTAAAATTGCCCAGCAGCAGGACATTTTTAATGAGCAAGAATGTACAAAAGACAAAAAAGTAAGGTGTTTTACTATAATAAGTTAAGCCGGCCATAGACAGATCAAATAATGGGTGGTACAGCAGGAACTGGACGAATTTCGAACCATCTATGTGCAGGCTGGTTTTACTAAAGATGATCTATCGATTGACTTCAGTGCAACCAGCCTGTTGGTTTTTTATAATATAATATTGCTGCCGACTGTCAGAACACAATAGCGCAGTGGAAGGGATTCCTCCATCAACACTGAATGTGTTGATGGGGTAATTAAGCAATTTTCTTTCCTTCAATCACTAAATGTTCAACCCGCCAGTGCACATGATAAATTAACGTGCACCCGACCCGCTTTCTTGGGATAACAAAGGATGCGGCTAAGCAGCCACTCTGCTGTAATCCCTAGAAGCTCGCCCGGGCTTTCCTGTCCCACCGGGAGGCACGAGCGACCAGCCGGCATGTCTGCCGGCTGCCCGGAGACCCGAACGAAGCCATAGTCGGCTTCGAACAGGTCTCGGATCTAGTAACCCAGAAGTGATGTCATGACATCACTTCCCATTTTACAGAAGACTTAAAGGCGCTAAATTTTTAAAAATGACAATATTCAAAACGGACAAACTTGGCGTTTTGAATGCTTTTAAATGTAAAGGAGGAAGATCCCTCCATAAAGAGTACCTGCCACTGCATATTACTGTTACAAGGGATGTTTACATTCCTTCTGACAGCAATAAAAGTGATCAGATTTTTTTTTAAAAGGGACAGTGCGCAGAAACGAATGCATACGTAAGTCGCGACCGCAAATGTAAACAGTATTCAACCCACACATGTGAGGTATTGGCACGATTGTTAGAGCGAGAGCAATAATTCCAGCACGAAACCTTTCTCTGTCACTCTAAACTGGTAACCTGTAGAAAATTTTAAAGCAATGCCTATGGAGATTTTTAAGTACCGTAGTTTGTCGCTATTCCACGAGTGTGCAATTTTAAAGCATAATGGGTGGGGCTGTGTAATATGCGGGGGGGCTATGTGATGTACAGGGGGGCTGTGTAATATGCAGGGGGGGGCTGTGTGATGTACAGGGGGGCTGTGTGATGTAAAGGGGTCCAGAGGTATGGGGGCTGTGTAATGTAAAGGGGCCCAGAGGTGCAGGGCTGTGTAATGTAAAGGGGCCCAGAGCTTCAGGGCTGTGTAATGTAAAGGGGTCCAGATTATTATCTTTATTTATTAGCAGGTGAATGCGGCCCTCCATTCATTCACATACATTGAATCCGGCCCTTAAGTGGAAAAAGGTTGCTGACCCCTGATTTAGTGTTTGTTATTTTAACCAATGATAGAATTGTTAGCTGACAGCTGAGAGAGTAGAATAAGCCCCTTAGATATGCAATTGTTATATTTTTGTCTGAATAGACTAATACATAGATGTGCATTGTCAGAAAGGATTAGCAGAAAAAAAAGCAACATGCAAAGCCTTAACAATAATAAAGGGGGCTGTGTCCATGTACAAACAATGATCATTAAAATTTACATCAAGTGGATGGCATTCACATACATATCTATACATTTGCCTGAGTTACCTGCGATAAATGTACCTTTTTTTTTTTAGCAATGAACAAAGTGGAAAGATAGAAAAATTAGGACAGAAAGATAGAAAAAAGTGCTCCATCCAGTCTGCCTGTGATTCTGGTTTTGAATTTTTTTGTTGTTAGTTTTTTTATTTTTGTTTTAACCTGTTTGTGTGAGTATAGGTCATTCTTTGTAAAGTACATTTTTCACCGCATTCAATACGCTAGCACAAAGTGCAGCTTACTGTATTTGTCTTTAAAGAATCCACCTTAGTCGCTCCTGATATGTTTTATCCTTCACACTTTCATGCTGTTGTGTTATAACTGTATGTAACAGTCCAGTTTATCTGCCTGTGTTTTCGCTCTTTTTTTTTTTAAACCAAAACTAAATACAAATTACCTGATTTAAATAAAAATCCTCTTTAAATTGATGTTGTGAGCTTTAAAGACACGGGAACACTGGTCATATAAGACTTGATTCAAAGATGCCAGAGGAGCAAATAAAATGATCATATCCAAGGCTTGGCAGATTCTGCTACAGCTAAAAAAAGACGGTGATGTTTCAATCTCCCTGCGCAATGGCACAATACCTTCCCTGTTCTATACTGAAGACCTCTTGCTTTCTGTATCCTTTACCTTGCGTAGACAGAAATATTGAAATGAATGTTTATAACTGAACGTAGTCGCTGTATGTGTACAGTGCAATTTCCCATGCAATGTTAATAATTGTTTTGAATATCTATGATTTGGTAAGAATAACTGAGTTAATGTTCTTGTTAACGCAGCAGCATACAGGAAAGCATTTGTTGTTCCTTACCTAAATATTCTAAAATACACGGTATAGGAAAACATAGGTCAATAACAAAATGGAAAGAAAACCTTGACTGTTGACAGCACCAATTAAAAAGCACGTATTTATTATGGCTCCTGTCTAATTTGGCCCTAGTATGTGTTTGTATGCATGTGAGATAGGCACCTTAGATTGCAAGCTCCTTTAGAGCAGGGAGTAATGTGAATGTACCATGTAAGTAAAGTGCTGTGCAAAATTGTTGCTATAACAATAAAATAATAAAATAAACATGACACGGAGGGAGATTTATCCATATATGCACATCATACTGCAAAACAGGAACCTTGAGACATTTACTTTTAGTTCACAGCTTGATGCATTTACTAAGTACAGCAACTTACTCAGAATTCTTTCATCATCCGTTAACTTAAAGGGGGTTATTTACTACAAGTGCGCGTGGAAGTGCAGTCGCTTTAGATTCGAGGAGGATATGCAAGGAAGATAAAAAACAGCATTTTTGCTTGTACGTGATTGGAAGTTTAAAATCAGCAGAGCTTCCCCTCATTTCAGATCTTCTGCCCCGATTTATTTAGACTGCACTTCCAAGTGTACTTGTAGTGCAGAGTGGATTTGCCTTTAGTAAATCAACCCCATAGTGTTACTAAACCCACAACAGTAAAATCAGTCTGTATATGCAGTAAAGCATGCTTGTTATACAAACTGTGGAAGGTAAGGAGTTAATTCTTCGCATTGTGTAAAAAGGCTGTTTGATCCTGTCTTCTCTGATCCTCCCTTTCTTCCACTGTCCCCAACAGAGCCTTGGAGGCACTCTGCACATGCTCAGTTTGGTGTGTATTGCTAGAGAGTTTGTTTTTTCTTGGAAGAGTGCATGTGATCAGCACAGGGCCAGTTAGCACTGTCCAGACAGGGTCAGGGCTCATGCAGCCTCATAGGATAGTCAGAGTAGAATGAAAACTCCTCCTATAAGCTTTAACCAGACACTGATAGAAGTCACAGAACTGCTGTATACTGCTGATGAGAAAAGATATTTAGCAGTTTATATTTATAAAAATAATTGCATTTCTATATTCTGTGTACTGTTGGAGACCAGATATAATGAATGCAGGGTCCTGGGTTTAGTAACAATTTAAATTACCTAAATCTGACTGCTTGCTCTAACAAACCTCTGTATAATTATTCTCTGTATTATGGTTAGCGATGATAAAATTGATACGCAAAACCTGAGATAGGATAAAGACTGGGCAGATTTGTGATCTGCACACCTCAGCCCTTAGAATAGGGATTTTCTCATGGCCTACAAATCTGCTTTGGCCAGTTGTGATAGACCAATGGGAATGTAAGGAATTGGAAATTAGCAGCAAGTTGTTGGTTTTGGAGCATTGCTTGTTAGAACGGCAGGGCTTTGGAGGTTGCCGCAGGTGTGCAGGCGATTCAAGTTGCCAATACTTTATACCTGCAGCTGTTTTTTCGTCCCCATAACAGTCACTTTAAGGTTCCATTCTCACCAGATGACTGTTATAAATGTTTTTTTATGTCTTTGTTAGGCATAAAATTACAATGCCTTTAAATGCCATACAGCTTTTATTGCTCTATTAAGAAAGCAGATAAAAAATACATCCATGTCAACAGGAGATTGATGAAACAAAGCTTTGATTGCATATATTCTACGTTTTTTTTCGATGGACTTGGAGGCTGTTCTTGATTACCGCCCAGTCTGGGACAGCTGACGAAGACAAGCCCTCTTTAGCCGGTGCATGACTGTAAAATGGTTAAGTGGTTTCCTGTTTTAGTGCACAGAAGTAATAAAGTCTGTATTAAAATGGAATGTGTTTATAACAAATAAAAAAAAGCATATTGTGGTAGTAAAAAATAAAGTTGTGTCACGGAAAAGATTCTGTGCTCTGGGCTTGAATTGACAGAGGGGATCAACCTCAGGCTTTGGCTGAAACACAACAGCAAGCTTACTTGAAGACTTTCCCAATATTTCCAGTAACATCTAATACATCTGGGAGTATGAACGTTGCTTTGACCTAAAGTGTGTGCCATACCATTTAAAATACATTTGTAGCTACAAAGCTGCATCATTTTAAGATGACTTAACAGGAAATGGTCACTAACATAGATGAGTTATTAGGTATACAAATACTAATTTTGATAATTATGCTTATAGAATTTCTTGCATCAAGCAGAAGGGTTATGTGTGTTTCATGAAATGGATTAACATAGCAAAATAACTTAGCGTAAATGCATTTAATGACAGTAAGCTAAAGTACAATGTTTGTTGTCTTTCTGATAATATTACATTTCTAATAGGTCTGGAGATAAAAATAATTTAATATAAAGTGGTTGTAAACCCTAATATATACCAAGTGAAGTGAGTGGCCTCAGGTGATATACAGAGATGAAACAAATCCTCCTACATAAGTTGGACCTGTTTATCTACAGCACTCTTTCCCCTACATCCATTCAAAGCGCACAATTTACATAGGATCTCTCAGCTCTCCAAAGCAGGGGGGAAGCTGAAATTACAGCAGTCAGGAGAGCTCTGATAGCTGATTGGAGGGAAGCGGCACCCCCTTCACACAGTACACAGGAACAGAGCTGAAGCTGTCAATCACAGATTGTGCCCTCACTGTCACCATTTTTCTCTTGGTGTTAGGAAAAAAGTCGAATCGGAGCTTGGGTAGTTGCTCGTACATTGTGACAAGTGCCTGCTTGTTGCCCTCATATTGTCAAGTTTTCCTATATCTTGCCTGTATATTGTCACAGCTGTTTGCTTCCTGTGTATTTTAATGATTGCCCATGTATTGTGGCAACTGTTTTCTATCTCCCTTTTGTATATGGAGATGCCTGCTCAGCAGTTTCTTCTTCACCAAAGTACCATTCTCCTCTTGTGCAACTCAATAAGCCTTGCCTTCTCCAAGTTGCTTGTAAGGACAAGCACAGTCTTTTTATCTTTTTGAATGGCTCCTCACACGATTAACCTCCTGTTTTTTAAGGAGGCCATGTCACCAGCTTAAAAAAATTTGAGGTAAAAGCACAGAAAAATCAAGTATTTCTGATTCTTATTTGTGATGTCATGTTATTTATAATGTCTTTGAATTTGCTAGAAAGTTTGACTATTCTAGGAAGAGTAAATTCCTTAATATGGCCCCCTCCCTCCTTGGATATCATAGCTCTTTTCTGGGAGTGTCTAATTGCTGTGCTGTACTGGCCAAGCTCCTCTGTCCCTCCCCTTACCACCCTACATAACCTTTTTATAACTGATGGGCAGGGCAGCCATCAGATTTTTGGGGCCCCTTACACAGCTTTAGGCCTGGGCCCCCCAAGCCTGACCACCAACATTTCCCAGGGTCCAGCCCCCTTCACAGCCCCCCTCCTTGCACTCCAGTCCTCTTTACAGCCCTCTTCAATGCACCTCCATCCCTTTCACAGCCCCCCTTCTTTGCACCTCAGTCCCCTTCACAGCCCCCGTTCTTTGCACCTCAGTCCCCTTCACAGCCCCCCTTTGCACCTCAGTCCCTTTCATAGCCCCCCCTTCTTTGCACCTCTGTCCCCTTCACAGTCCTCCCTTCTTTACACCTCAGTCCCCTTCCTTGCACCTCCATCCCTTTCACAGCCCCCCTTCTTTGCACATCCATCCCCTTCTCAGCCCCTTACCTTTGCACCTCTGTCCCCTTCACAGCCCTCTCTTCTTTACACCTCAGTCCCCTTCCTTGCACCTCCATCCCTTTCACAGCCCCCCTTCTTTGCACATCTGTCCCCTTCTCAGCCCCCCTTCTTTGCACCTCCATCCCATACACAACCCCCTCTTTGCACCTCTGTCCCCTTCACAGCACCCCCTCTTTCCCCCCCAGTCTCATTTATGTGAATGCCCCTTCCCTACTAATCCTTCCTTACACAGCAGGAAGTAGGGAGACTACACAGCATGTCCAGACAGAGGGCGAGTGCTGTCCATTGTTTCATGTTAAGAGGCAGATGATTGGTTGCTAAGACCACCTGCAACAAATCACTTGCCTCTTAACATGAAAAGATGGGCAGCTCTCGCCCTCTGTCCAGGCATGCTGTGTAGTCTCCCTACTACCTGCTGTGTAAGTTTGAATGCGGGGGGGCAGCGGCTGGCAGGAGGGAGGAGAGGATAAAACAACCAAGGCTGCTAAGTGGCGGACTGTCATTCATGGACCATGGTCCGTCATTAAGGGCAGCCAGCAGAAAAAGTAACAGTGAAGTCAATGGACAGGAGCCTCTCATGGGGCCCCCGAGCAGTGCCCGAATAAGCCTGGGCCCCTCGGATGCTCGGGCCCCATACATGTGTATGGGCTGTCCCCCCCTGATGACGGCCCTGCTGATGGGGAGGTGTGAAGGGGAATACTATAGACTGGAGTGTCTTTTGAGTGGCAGCTCTGAGTATGTTGACATCACATTCAAGATGGTGACACCCAGCAGCAGTCTCAGATCTTTCGGATGTCTACATAAGGGAAGCTTTTACCAGTAAGATGCATAAAATACATTAAATGCAGTTATAATCTTGGAAAATTTTGTTAAAATGAATGGCTTGGCAGCATGGTTTCTATGAGCCTCTCTACATCAGTTTTGCTTGCCTTTACAAAAATTATCAGTGCTGTCACATCTGTTTTCAGCTATGTACAGTACTATAAAAGAACAATGATCCCCTCTGGCTGGCATAGTTATGAAAGCCCCTGGTCTAAGCCTAAGTAACATCTGGCTTGCTAATGACCATCCCCTCTCCGTACCTTCTGTGATAGTTTTTCTCCAATGTAGTTATGTATAGGTTGTATGAAAATATATATTATAATTTTCTCCATTACTTTCAATAGCAATCAATACCATCACTTTTTTTTCCAAATCACTAATATGTATTGTATAAGACATGTATGAGTATAATGAGTACAAGGCAAGTTTCACACCAGCCAACTCCAAAGTTGCGTGATTTTCAGTCTGACTTTGATACAACGTTGAAGTAACTTTGATAAGACTTTTAAACTCTCTGGTATTGAAGCCTTGTAAAAGTTAAATCAAAGTAGTGCAGGAACCTTTTCTGAAGTTGCAGTGTAGTGTTTATTGGAATGCTCTCATAGAGATACATGGCATTTCACATGTCCTGTGGTTTTGGCTCTCACAAGTCAGATCCTAAATCGCAAGAGTGTGAACAGAGCCTTAAACCTTGTACACACGATCGGATTTTCGTCCAGGAATTGTGTGATGACAGACTGTTTGCCTAAAATCCGACCGTTAGTACCCTCCATCAGACAATTGTTGTCCAACTTTCCGCCAACAAATGTTGGATGGCAGGCTAGTAAATTTTCGGCGGACAGCAGTCTGTCGTCAGATTTTTCTATCGTGTGTACACAAGTCCGTCACACAAAAGTCGAAAGTACAAACACGCATGCTCGGAATCAATGCTCACCAAACACGACATTAGCAGAAGGTGCCCAAAGGGTGGTGCTCAAGAGCTGAAATTCCACGTAGTACGTCACTACGTTCGTGTTTGTTGGCCGACAATTGTGTACCGTTTGTATGCAAGACAAGTTCCTGGCGCACGCCCTTTCGGACAAAAGTCTGGCGCTTTGTCTGCGGAAAATCCGATCGTGCATACGAGGCTTTAGACATGTACAGTATGTGGTAAACACAAATTGTATTTGAAAGATACAAATAACACATTATAGCACTTAACAGCCTATAATGACAGCTTAAATGAACCTGTTCATAAATGGACATGCATTTTGCCAGTAATAATAATAAAAAGTTTAAAACAGAAATCAGAAAGATGTGCTATTGTTTAGAGAAAAAGACTTGCAAGCTCTTCAGATTATTAAAAAAATACATTATTGAGCAAATAAACAAAATCAACAGTTACATCAACAATGCACGCAGATTTTAGCAGAACTGCTTAGAATTACACACTGCTTGGATACTGAATAATAATTTCTTTGTTTACAGAGTTCTGAACATAACATGATGTAAAATGCTGGCCCTGGAGTAGACACCTTATTATTACACAGGACAGCTACTCAGGATAAAAGAAGCCTTACATGCCATTTAAGGACAGTGTCACGCTATTTTTCCTAAACATTTCAGTCACAAAGATATTCATCCTATATTCATTTTATTTGTTAAGTACTGTAAGGAAAAAAAGAACACAAATATCATTACAGCAATTTGTGGCTTTGGCTACAGGACAGTATTGTTCTAACATAGTAAGAATATTACTTTGAAAATTGGCATTGTGGTAATGTTAAAACTTCACTGTATGAATCCTTTGTAAATAATTTCTTGAATATTTCAATTTTAAATTCGTTAGAAAATCAAATTTTTGTTACAGACTTCTCTTCCTGGTTACCTTACTTTCTCTCCGCCGAAATACCCACTATCATTCTTGGTGACTTTAACATCCCTGTTATTGTTAACAGCCGGCTGCATCTCAGCTTCTCAACTTAAACTCATCTTTTGACCTAACATAATGGACAAACACTTCCACTCCCTCCATTGGTAATACCCTTGACCTTGTATTCTCCCATCTCTGCACTCCTGACCACTTCACCAACACCCTCTTTCTGATCACAACCTCATCAGTTTCACAGTATCCTTGTCTTCAACCACCTATCCTTCCCAGCAGCAAATGATTGCTTTTAGAAACCTTCTTGACCCCTTACACTCTGGCTTGACCCCTTACACGCAGCACCCCACAAAAACTGCCCTACTAAAACTCACTAACGATTTACTAACTGCTAAAACCAACGACCACTAATCCATACACTTAGAGCTAGACCTCTCTGCAGCCTTTGATACTGTTGACCACACACTCCTAGTCCATAAACTCCAGCTCCTTCAGTATTACCTAAAATTCTGTCTCGTGCTCTCCAATTCCCCTTTTGTAGGGGTCCCCCAAGGCTCTGTTCTTGGACCCCTTCTCTTTTCTATCTACACCTCCTCTCTTGGTCACTTGATATCCTCCCATGGCTTCCAATACCATCTTGATGCTGATGACACCTAAATCTATCTTGCTACTCCTCACCTCACTCCTTCAGTTTCCTCTCGCATTACTAACTTACTCACTGGCATATCAGCAGTGATGTTGAACCACTTTCTTAAACTATGTCTCTCTAAAACCAAGCTGATAATATTCCCCCTCACTCCTCCCCTCCTCCATGACTTTTCCGTCAAGATCAATAACACAACTATCAGTCCCTCCTCTCACGCCATGGTACTAGGTGTAATCCTAGACTCTGGCCTGTCCTTTCGGCCCAAAATCCAGTTGCTGTTAAAAGCTTGTAGACTTCACCTCTTTAACCGGTTCCCGACTGGCTCACATCTATATACGGGGCAGAATGGCTCCCCTGCGTGAAACCCTATACAGGTATGGGGTCCTTTAAGAGCCGCCAGAGGGCTCACGGCGGGGGACCCGATGAGCGTGGACGGCGGTCGCCGCTGGCGACACGCGATCAGATGCACGAGCGCCAGCAAGGGGATTTGTGTGTGTAAACACACAAATCCCTGTGCTGTCAGAGGAGAGGAGACATGTCTCTTGTTCCTACTATGTAGGAACAGCGATATGTCTCCTCACCTACTCAGTCCAATCTCCATACAGTTAGAACACACTGAGAGAACACACATTTAACCCCTTGATTGCCCCCTAGTGTTAACCCCTTTTTTTAACCAAAAATATGTAGAAGAATATATATTGGCCTAAACTGATAAGGAAATGTGTTTTTTAAAAACATTTTTGGGGATATTTATTATAGTAAAATATATATATTTTTTTTTTCAAAATAGTTTTTTGTGTAAAGCGCAAGAAATAAAAAAAAAACGCAGAGGTGATCAAATAGCACCAAAAGAAAGCTCTATTTGTGGGAAAAAAGGACACACATTTTGTTTGGGTACAGCATTGCATGACCGCGCAATTACCAGTTAAAGTGACGCATTGCCAAATTGTAAAAAATGCTCTGGTCAGGAAGAGGGTAAAACCTTCTGGGGCTGAAGTGGTTAACACCTATAAAATTCACTCCTTTTTACCTAATGAAACCACAAAGCTTCTCATTAGACATGTGCAGAACGAAAAAATTCATCTAGTTTTGATTCGTTATTTACATAAATTAGTTTAGTTAAATTTGTTTCATTCATTTAATTAGTTTTCGGGATTCGTTTAGTTTTCGAATCGATTCAAAAAGTTTTCGAATCAATTTCGAATAGTTTTCCAATTTCCAAAAAGAATAAAATAGAATAGAAAATAAAGGAATAGAAATGTTTTTTCTGTTCTATTTCTTTTATTTTCTATTCTATTCATTTCTCTTTCCAATTTGAAAACTATTCAAAGTCGAAAACTATTCAAATTTGAAAAGTATTTGAAAATTATTCTAAAACTATTCGAATTTTGTTCAAATTCGAATTTCATTATTTCGGATTTGTTTAAATTCATTACTATTTTAATTCGGAAATTCGGATACATCCGAATTTCCGAACAATGAAAATTCGTCCAAATTTGAATTCGGAAACAAAATGAACCGCACATGTCTACTACTCATTCATTCCCTTGCACAATTTAAAAAAACAAACATGCAAAGTTACACATCTATACACTTATTTTCCAATTTTAAAGGCCATACTGTATATCTACATACTGTATACCTGTGTACTAGTTTTTTTTTTGGGACACCCCTTTATTTCTCCCAGCATTATTTTTTGTAAATGATGATGAGGATAGAAAAACTAACAAACAACTAACAGAAATAGTTGTTCAAGTGTGTTACCCCAACATTTCCTAGTTCTGATATGTATCTTTGTTACTATGTACTTGTATGAAAAATTATCCTGCTGTCTTTGCATTGCTTCCTTTGTGTGAAATACCTGGTGATCCTGCCAGTCCCCCTGTTTCCTATTTCAAACTGACCAGACCAGGACATGGAAGCATATCCATCCTGGCGTGGCCAATTTTCTTTTTTCATTCTACATGGGAACATAGGCTGCCTGTAACCCAAAGGTCACACTTGTGCTGACACGCCCCCCCTGCAGAGCCACTTACTGGGAAGATCAGTATGCTGCTGTTTCTCTGCCTCCTGCTGACAAGTCCTCCTGAAGTCTCCACCCCTAGCTCTCTAAACCCTTGCAGCTGAGAACAAAGGACATGTGATCACTTACAGAAAAAGAAAAAAATGATATATATACACTGTATACTTACAAATGTTTGCCTTGCAATTGTTTTTTTTTAAACTGAATGGATTGTTTTATGGGGTAAGGGTTTACATATACTTTAAGTACCCAATGTACATGTGCAATATTGAAAAATGAGAATTTGTGAAAGCTATTTTATTCCTACTGAAATATACAGACCAATATTTCCAGTGATATATCTGTCTAGACAGTGACAACAGAGTGTGGGATTTGTGATGCAGTTTCCCCAGTCAAGGTGTACTCCCTGAGGTTTGAAAAACATTCTTATTATTACCAGGAAACACTTAAGTATCTGGTTCTACTAATACATTTACAGAAGGAAAGAGATGAACTGTGTTACTGTCCAAAAATGAAAATGCCTTTGACAAAAAGGATCCACAAACTTAGCAACTAGACCGGCATCATTTTTGGATAATTGTCAGAATGTTTAGCAAAAGTAGCACCAGGTTACCAAAACTAATGTGAATGTGTGGCCCAACTGACCCCTGACAATTTGGGGTGTGCTACTGTTGCCATAGTGAAAGCTGGTTTGGTTGATTGATCCATCCATGGAAAAGGGATTTCAGCAGATGCCCTTTTTGTGTAAAATGTGAGTAGGTATAGTACTATATATGTTGGCTGACCATTTGGCCATATAGCTTTTTATTCTATCAACATCAGCAACAATGTTTTAATTGGGGAAATATTTTCAAGCAAAAAGGCCAGTGTCCAGAAGGACTCTTGAAGTCTTGGATATCGAAGTCTTGAAGTTCTGGGAACCTTGAATATTCCCTCTTTTCTGTTCAGTTTGCTAGTATTGAAAATGTGTTATACTTTATATATAACTCAGGACATTGCACTTCCCAATTTCATAAATTCTGTTTCCTGATGATTGCTTTGGATGTGTTCCATTGAATACATTCACATTTTTCCTTTAACCATGCATGTCAAAATGAAAGGAAACAGTGGGTTGAATTGAGTGAAATAAATTTGCAAGGGGCCACATTTACTTAATTCTAGAAAAAAAAAGACATTACATTGGTCATATACATTGGAGTATTAACTATAACCTACAATATTCATCCGTAAGCAAGAATCCAAGAATATCTTATGAGGCTTTCTACAAGGAAAATATGTAAAGAAGTGTAGCCTTTATCAAGTGGAACCCTATTCAGTTATTCCTAAACTTTCTCAGAGTAGCAAGGAAAAAGAGAAATATACCGGTGGCCCAGAAAATACCATTTTGACATACCTGCCCTAAACAAAATGCTTCTCTTTCTTAACTGTTAATAATCTGCACATGTTCTGTTGTGTTCTGCTGTATTCATAACCATCAGAAATTTTTTATTTAAAACATAAATGGAGAAATTAGCTATTAAAATGTATTCTGTGCATAATTATGCTAGGAGCTCTAGTTATACTTGCCTCTAAAACACAAAAGGTTCCATACAATAGTATGGAAAGTAACTCTGGTGTAGTATATTTTTCAGTCTTCTGTATTTACTTAGCTTTAACATAAAAATATATAAGAAAAAGTACTTTAAGTTCATGGCATATTCCAAAGTCTTAATTCATCAGTAAAAAAAAAATTGAAAAAAAAAAAAAGATTCCCTTAACTCTGTCCCTATCTGAACAGCTTCAAGGGCCATACAGGTAACCTATGAGCAGTAAACAGACCTTAAAAATACAGCTTCACCACATGATAAAGTGTAGACATAATAAGAAAACAAAAATCATTTTTTCCATAAAAAGCATTGAATTATTATGTGAATCCTATTATGCTATTGTGATCTACACCATGGCAAAGCCATGTGTTCTATGGCAGTGGTCATCAACTCCTGTCCTCAGGACCCACTAACGGGCCATGTTTGCAAAATAACTGAAATACATCACAGGTGATATCATTTGCTGCTCAGTGATTGCAGTATTCTAGTCTGCATCTCCCCAAGGTAATACATAAAACCTGGCCTGTTAGTGGGCCCTGAGGACAGGGTTGATGACCAATGCTCTATGGCACTACACTGCATTCTCGAAGGTTTTAGCAGCTGGCCAAGCAGCACTCAGGCAGAAGAGAATTGTCAATTGCAACACCAATTTGGGGGTCATAAAACCCACAGTATATAAAGAGCCATCAGGGCAGGGGAACAGGATACTGTGTGAACAGGTTTAAGATGTCGGCCCCAGATAATGCTGGAATGTGAAATTCACATTTTTGTAAGTTACTAAAGGAAAATTAAGGAATGATTTTGCTACATTACAAACTTGACTTGTTGCAATAGTGATTGTTTGTCAAAAAACTATTACTTTTTTTTAATCTAGTTCATAAATCTTCACTTGCCTCATTAAAACCTTCTGGTTTGATAGATCATGAAAAACTATGCATTTTGGAATTTATTAAACAGTTTTTTTTAATATAATCAAACAAAACAGTTTTTTTATATATAATGAAAGGGAACAACAATATTTTAAGATGGTCTGAATAAATTTCAGACACCTAAAAACACTCCTGATACATTTATTTATATATACACAGTATCTCACAAAAGTAAGTAAACCCCTCACATTTTTGTAAATATTTTATTATATCTTTTCATGTGACAACACTGAAGAAATGACACTTTGCTACAATGTAAAGTAGTGAGTGTACAGCTTGTATAACTGTGTAAATTTGCTGTCCCCTCAAAAGAACTCAACACACAGCCATTAATGTCTAAACCGCTGGCATGGGCATGGAGTTCACCAGAGCTTCACAGGTTGCCACCGGAGTCCTCTTCCACTTCTCCATGATGACATCACGGAGCTGGTGTATGTTAGAGACCTTGTGCTCCTCCACCTTCTGTTTGAGGATGCCCCACAGATGCTCAATAGGGTTTAGGTCTGGAGACATGCTTGGCCAATCCATCACCTTTACCCTCAGCTTCTTTAGCAATGCAGTGGTCATCTTGGAGGTGTGTTTGGGGTCGTTATCATGTTGGAATACTGCCCTGCGGCCCAGTCCCTGAAGGGAGGGGATCATGCTCTGCTTCAGTATGTCATAGTACATGTTGGCATTCATGGTTCCCTCAATGAACTGTAGCTTCCCAGTGCCAGCAGCACTCATGCAGCCCCAGACCATGACACTCCCACCACCATGCTTGACTGTAGGCAAGACACACTTGTCTTTGTACTCCTCACCTGGTTGCCGCCACACACACTTGACACCAACTGAACCAAATAAGTTTATCTTGGTCTCATCAGACCACAGGACATGGTTGACCAATGCAGACCAATTTGATGCAGTGTGTGGCGTATGGTCTGAGCACTGACAGGCTGACCCTCCACCCCTTGCACCTCTGCAGCAATGCTGGCAGCACTCATACGTCTAATTCCCAAAAGCAACCTCTTGATATGATGCTGAGCATGTGCACTCAACTTCTTTGGTCAACCATGGCGAGGCCTGTTCTGAGTGAAACCTGTCCTGCTAAACTGCTGTAAGGTCTTGGCCACCGAGCTGCAGCTCGGTTTCAGGGTCTTGGCAATCTTCTTACATCCTAGGCCATCTTTATGTAGAGCAACAATTCTTTTTTTCAGATCCTCAGAGTGTTCTTTGCCATGATGTGCCATGTTGAACTTCCAGTGACCAGTATGAGAGAGTGAGAGAGATAAAACCAAATTTAACACACTTGCTCCCCATTCACGCCTGAGACCTTGTAACACTAACGAGTCACATCACCGGGGAGGGATAATGGCTAATAGGGCCCAATTTGGACATTTTCACTTAGGGGGTGTACTCACTTTTGTTGCCAGCAGTTTTAACATTAATAGCTGCGTGTTGAGTTATTTTGAGGGGACAGCAAATTTACACTGTTATACAAGCTGTCCAGTCACTATTTCACATTGTAGCAAAGTGTCATTTCTTCAGTGTTGTCACATGAAAGGGTATAATAAAATATTTACAAAAATGTGAGGGGTGTACTCACTTTTGTGAGATACTGTGTATAAGAAAATGTGAAGCGCTGTGAATACTTTCTGGATGCACTGTGTGTGTGTATATATATATATATATATATATATATATTACATATATCACTACCCTTGTGGGAGCCACTGATTAGGGTGGGTCCTCTGTTCTTTGCCTTGACCGCTTTAAGAACTTCAGCCCCTCCGACACCCTAGGTTGAGTGTACAAAGCATGCAATATCATAAAAAAATCACTGAAAGTAATACTTAGTACCCATTAGTAGCACTATATCAAAGAGAAAACAGGCACTGAAACAGTTAGTAAAAGCAAACTTAATATATTGTTACCTGGTTTAGTAGGTAAAGAAGCAAGCATAGAAATGGATTAACAATGGCAATAACACATATTAGCATACAGCGTGATTAGTAATAAGCACTAAACATAAGATGACACTTGGTGTCCAGATCAGCATAAACAGTAGCATGGTCACTTAAGGTGCAGTTGTGAGCAGTAATAAACTTGGTTTACCAAACACAGGAACTATACTGCCACAGTGCATTGATGGTGACTATGCTAGACCTAGAGCGATTAGGTGTGCACTGTAAATAGAAATGAAGGAAATATGAGAAGGGAACAAAGAAGACTTGAAGGATGGCCTTACGGGAGGGACATTCTTTTATGTTGTTTAAATGCTGGCTATCATTGGGGCCGTAAAGGAAGCGGTGGTGCAGTTAATGACAGTCTTAATTAACAAGCATATGGTAAAGTTGCGGTATAGATGTGGTATAGGTGCAGTATACCTAATGTCCTGTCTCCTGTAACTTAGTCCCTGCTATTGTAGCTGTGTGAAAAATGGGCAGTGAGCAATCTCACCAGTCTCTTCAGTGCACGTGTGAACTCTCACTCCACAAAATGGCTCTGGTGATTAGTGTTGGGAAGTGCTCTGTTGCTGCTAGGATTGGTTTTGCAGCATAATTACTATTATTAAAAAATATATATATTTTTTTTTAAATGTAACCTTGATTTTAAGGACAATTCAAAAGTAAAGCAGAACTCTTTGTTTTCAACTGTTTGCTTGAATACTGTCTGTTCTATTCTCAAAACCACTGTCCCTCATGTGTCCTGCAGTGGAATTCTGGTCCTCAGCACACTTCTGTTGATATTTGATAAATGTTTCCATGTGACTGAACATTTATAGTGCACGTCTGTCTCCCAGTGCTAAAATATGAATGATTTGCCTAGCTATGCAACGTTTACTTTTACTGAACTGTTGGAGCAGGTTAAAAAACTCAGCCTCCATAACATAAAGTATGGGTATGACAATGTATGAGAGAGAAGGGAGGATGGCAATTCCTATATGTCCCTCAATATTATTAAAAAGAACTATGCAATAAACACTACATTACAAAAACAATGGGTTGAAGGGGATGGACAGTATAAAAAGGGGTTATTAAATTTCCATACAGTTCTTATAGTAACAATTTTATATAATTAAAGTGGTTGTAAAGGCAAAGGTTTTTTACCTTACTGCAATCTATGCCTCCAGCTCCCCTAAATACTTATCTGAGCCCGAACTCGCTCCAGCAATGTGCACAAGACCTGAGACTCTCTTTGCTATCTGCCTCCTCAGTGGCTCAGAAACAGCAGCGGGAGCCATTGCCTCCTACTGCTGTCAATCACAGCCAATGATGAGGGAGCAGGGGGTGGGGCGAGCTCCCCTTTGTATGTCATATGGACACACAGTGTGGGGCTCATGAGTGAGCACGCACAAGTGTCCCCATAGCAAGCTGCTTGCTATGGGGGCACTAAGCAGGGGGGAGGAGTCAGCAGCTCCTGTGCAAAACCATTGTACAGACCAGGTAAATATAACATATTTGTTGTTAAAAAAAAATTAAAAATATGAAGCTTTACAATCAAAAGTAATTGTGATGGGAATAGTAAGTAATTAGATGCCACAGTTGGTAAATGGTGGAGTGTATTACTATAATAATCTAAAAAATGTGTTTTTAAGAAATTACATATCTGACAAAACCTACTAGAGATACTGTAACCTCATCATTAAGAATTTCCCCTTTTTTTCAATCTGATATATACTTTACCATAACACAAAACCACTTTGAAAAGAAAGAATGCCCGATCCTTTGCTTCCCACAGCTGACATCAAACTATGTTTATAACAACTTAAAACAGATTTCAAAATCCTTTCTTGTGAGGTATCCTTTTAGATATTAAAAATGTGTGGTTTAAATACTTGAATGTCAATGACTCCAGGGACGATTTCAGCTGCTTGCGCAAACCACTTATCTTTAGTTTACAACAAATTACATGGACACATGTGTCATTCTTGAGTCTAAACAACCTAGTTAATATTTGTATCATAATGTCCTTATCTTAATTATCTATGTATTAACCATCATGCTGCCGATGTGAATGAAGACTGTGCTCTAGAAAGGGTGATGCAGTGAGATATAGAACAGAACTATAGGAATGGATGCTGCATTATATTTGCTGTAGTTTACTATTAACAACAGAAGGTAGCGTGGTGATATTAAAGTGTTACTAAACCCACAACAGTAAAATCAGTCTGTATATGAAGTAAAGCATGCTTGTTATACTCACTGTGGAACCAAAGGGGTTAATCTTCTGCATTGTATAAAAAGGCTGTTTGATCTTGTATGCACAGGTCCAGATAGTACAGAGCCTTTGGAGTCAGGCTGCACATGCTCAGTTTGGTGTGTGTTGCTAGAGAGTTGTTTTTTTTTTCTTGGGAGAGACTGAGGGTCGGGGGTCCTAGATCCTGATAGGACAGCTCAGTGCAGTATGAAAACTCCTCCTACAAGCTATAATCAGGAACTGATAGAAGTCACAAGACTGCTATATACTGCTGAGAAAGGGTATTTAGCAGTTTATATTGACTAAAACGATTGGATTTCCATGTTCTGTGTACTGTGGGAGACCAGCTATAGTGAATGCAGGGTCCTGGATTTAGTAACACTTTACGCACGTGATGTTATGATTTGTTAAATACAAAAGGAGGCCAACATAATCATTGTTTTGAATGTTTTTTTATTGTTTATCAATAAAAATTATCATTTTCTGCTTTGCATTTATAGTGTTGGCATATAGCAGCACATTATATTCTGATGTGATGCATCTTAAGCAGCTAAAAATATCTTTACAATTAACATATTATGGGTTAGTACAATACAAAGCAAAAACAATTTATGAATGCGCTTTCTTACCAGTTAACAGTAAATTTAGCTTTGGTCTTCTGTGATAGTTGTTTATAAATGTGTGAAGCACATAAAGTAATTATATCAAACGCATGAGCATATCCAGTAATGAGAAAATATGTTTAATTGTATTAATATGTATAATATAAACAGTAGATGATTGGACCTATATTCAAATGTTACCCTAAAGCTATGTCTTGTTTGGATAGTTACCCTAGGTTCACATCTATGCATTTCTGCAGGCTGCGTTTGTGCAGGCACGGCAGCCTATGCATTTCAATGGGCTGCTGTGCCTGTGTTTCCCGCAGAAAAAGGTACTTGCACCTTTTTCAAAACGTGGCCTGCAGGGAAATTGCATGTTCATTTGACCACTTTCCCAATGATAGCCATATGTATGAAGGCCTAGCTACATAGGAACTTATATTCAGTAAAATAGTCTATTCACTTTGCAAGCAAAATCATCCCTTAGCTGAGTGAGTTATGTGAAACACTGCCGACTTCCATCGTCTATATACAGTATGTGCTTTTTTTTTCCTTTCCTTTGTATGTGATTGGGTAGTCTTTGCTATTTTAGTTTTATCCACATTCACTAAGTTAAGGAAAAATCGCCTTGAAAAGTGAACAGCCTATTTGCCTTTAGTAAAACATTCAAATAATCTCTAATTTAGGTGAGCATCAATTTATCTTAATTGTGATGGCCTCCTTCAAAAGAGATCATAAGTGAATGCATACGCGCTAAGTTACTAGAATGGAAAGTAACCTAATTAGCATTTTCGTCAGGAAAAGTTAGCGTTTAAGCCCTTCTATTACTCTTTATATAGGATTTATATATTACAGAGCGCTTTAAAATATAAAGGAAGACAGTACAATTACAACCAGAAGGATTAGGAGGGCCCTTCTCATGGAGCTTACAATCTAAAAGGAGATCGATCTATCTATCTATATCCCAGCAAGACTGTTAATATTTGAGTACAGGTCCACTTTAAAGCCTAACCATAGCTAAAACTCTTTTTTCTGTTTTAGGTGAACAGATTTTTATTGCTGTTTCTGTCTCTGTTTGAAGGTGATCACTGATACTGCAACACAAATATTAGCCATTTACCAATGTTGTACCTCTGCTTTCTGTACATACATATATGTAGTTGTGATAAGGTGATGCACAGTCTCTTTCTGCTGAATTTGGTTGGCTCATATCGTATACTGTAAAATATATTCTGTATATTTATGTGTTAAAAAGTAAATGTTAAAGTGTTTGTAAACACCATTCATAAAATTTGACCTAAGCACATATATCTCTAGTGTTTACTTGTCTCTCTCCAAAGCTCTAAGTGCCATTTCTCTCTGGTGCTCCGTTCCTCTATTAGACCCCTTTCACACCAAGGCGTTTTTGCAGCGTTTTAGCGCTAAAAATAACGCTCATAAAACGCTTATAAAATGCTCCCCATGCATCTCAATGGACCTTTTCACACTGAGGCGTTGCGCTGGCGGGGCGTTGAGAAAAGTCCTGCAAGCAGCATCTTTGGAGCAGCTTTTGGGCGTTGAAAAGAGTGCTTCAAAAACACGCCTCTCCATTGAAATGAATTGAAAACGCTGTAAAAAAGCCTGAATAGCGCCTATAATCCGCCCTGTGCTGTAGAAAATTCACGTGATCTCACAAAAAGGTAAACATGCAAGCAGAAAAGAGAGCATCTACAACAACAGGACTGAACTTGTGGGAAGGTCAGAATGATTAAACAGACCATCAAAGTGCCAAAAAAACAAAATTAAAGTGCCAAATAAAGAATTCATCCCAGAAAAATGAAGATTTGAAGTAAAACAAGACACTGCTTGTTACTTTACAAGACACTGCTTGTTTTACATGATATCACAAAGGATAAACCTACAAGCAGAAAGATAGCATCAATAACACATGCTTCAATAACACTTGAAAAACGCTGTTAAAAGGCCTGCAGCGGTGTGTTAATTTTACCGCTAACGCCCCTAAAACGCGGTAATAACGCTAAGGCGTTTTTGAAGCGCCTTGGTGTGAAAGGGGTCTTATCTGCATGAGTCACTTCTGACAAGTTCTCCAAGGCATGAGATAACAGCAGCTGAAAATTTGTGTCGGGGAGGGAGCTTAGCAGGGAGCTTCTCTATTCAGACTACAGCCCTTCATTCCTCTGCCTATGTTGGTTGGGGGTGTGTCCCTTTCCTCCAATTAACTCTCACACAGTGAAAGACCAGATGCCCACCCACTGCTGGAAAAGGAAGAAAGATATCTAATACGATCGAAGCGTGTAGAAAGGGGAAGACGGCAGATATACAAGTAAAACTTATGTAGGAGGATTTGTTTAATCTCTGTGTATCATCTGAGGCTGTTCACTTCACTGGGTATAGGAGAGGGTTTGCAACCACTTTAAATATGTTGTAATTCTTCCCAACTTTCTAATCAGTGAGTTTGCAGCCCAACTTATGTTCTTGTGACCACACAGGGTGCGAAGGGAAGTTTCTACAATGAAGGACACATACAGCAATAATCTAAAAGATAAAACATGTTGTGGCTGGAATTGGGCTTTAGGGTCATTGTATTTAGAATTTAAACATAAAAATCCCATGTACTGCAAGAATTGTAATGTAATGCAAGAATTGCATTATGTTCTAAATGTAACTCTCTCCTTTGATTTTAATTACAGAAGTATATAACTGACGAATGTTTCTTCTTCGAGCGTCTGGAAGCAAACAACTACAACACTTACCGGTCTCGGAAATACAGTGACTGGTACGTGGCACTAAAGAGAACCGGGCAGTACAAAAATGGATCCCAAACTGGGCTAGGACAGAAAGCTATCCTATTTCTTCCTATGTCAGCAAAACGCTGATCTTGATGGACATTTGCATTTATAGAAAATAGGAATTTAATTTTTTTAAATAGTTAGACTATAATCTATATATTTCCAGTTTATAAATGTGACATCAAGTATTAATATTATTCACCATTGTGCCAGTGTTTAAGAATTTAAAAAGTTTTATATATATTCATGTTTTAATATATTTCCAAGTAAAATGACATATGTACGTAGCAAAGCAAGTATTGTCCTGAGGTATTTTCCATTCCGAAAGAGTTCAAAATAGTGGTTTAAAAAAATGATAATAATCATTTCTTTTTTTTTTTTACACTGTTTCAATGTGAAGCTTACTTGAGATCAAGTTTTACTTCATAGCAATCTGGTAAATCCTTGTGGTACAGAGAGTAGAATAAACCTGAGTAAACGGCTGGGAGGGTTCTCACAGTTAGGTCAATATTGTGAAAGCCTTCCTTATAGCCATATAATAAAAGCTTAGCGATTCTACTGGTGATAGGTGTAGTATGACTTGAGTAGGCAAGCTCCTTCAGGTTCATCCATTCACACCTCAGACACTCATGAGGGCAGAAGTTAATGCTGTAAGATAATGGCTTCAAACGACATATGATGTACATATCTGACTTTCCAAAGGCCCCTGGGTGATTATGCTGCTGTCTTATGCTCAGGAGAGACTTAAACTCTGACTTAATGCCAGTCTCTTCCAGAACTTCTCGAACTGCTGTGGCTCCTGCAAAGTAAAGTGAAACAAAACACTATGAATTTGTGTTCCAATATAATTATAGGTCATAAATGAAACCATTGTATTCCGTTAAGACAATGTACAATTCAAAATCTGTCATATTTTAAATTTACAATTGAATGACACCGCAAACCACATACGATACATTCCATGCAACAATTTTACAAATCTGTGGTATCACTGAAATCCTTGGGCTTCGATATAAAATCTGAACAAGGACTATACAATATCGCCTTACCTACATCCAAAGAGAAACTGCCATCTACTCATTAGGGGCAAAGCCACAGTGTCTTCCGGATAGTCCATTCCGTCATCCCTCCCCCCTCTTCCCAGAGAGGTATACCCATTGTGGGTGTAAAGGGGGTGACTTATCGGAATCGTGAAGCTCCCTTTAACATAGTACCCCTACTTATTCACCAAGAAAAGTAGAATGTGAACAAAAAACACAACGCAAGTTCTTTATTAGAAAAAAAAAGTCACCCTAATCTATCATCAATTGCATTGTCTGGGGATGAAGGTCCACATCAATCACGATGAGCGATGGCCGCCGACCCGCACAAAACACACCTGTCACCCACCAAACCCAACCGCTCCTGTTAGTTGCCGGCGCACAATGACAGCTCCACTCTCCTCCCCCCCCAGCCACAAATGTACACAAAGGTTTACATTAGTGGCTGGGACGTCATAAGGGTGGGCAAGGTCATCTGGTGGTGCCCCTTTATTTACCTTAGCATGGGGGTGGGGAGCAGAGCTGTCATTCAGTGTGGTTGGGTTCGGTGGGCGGTTTTCTCAATAGCACTCTTTCATCGTGATTGATGTGGACCTACATCTCTGGACAACATGATTAACAAAGGATGTGCATTGGGAGACATTTTTTTGTTTGTTTATAAAAGACTTGTCAAAAGCTGTGTTTTATTTTACATCTGACTTTTCGTGTTGAAAGAGTAGGGGTACTGTGTTAAAGGAAGCTTCCAGATTTTGATAAGTCAGCCTCACAACCACCAGGATTTTGGGAGGGACCTTGCGTTATTTTTTTTTTTTGCGTGAGTCACCCAGCCCAATCTATACCAGACCTAAGGACCTGGAATGGATTGGGGGGAGGGAACCTCATGCCATTTTTTTTAAATGTTGCTGTGAAGTCCTCCCAAAATCCATATGAGTTCCGAAGGGCCCGGTATGAATTAGGGGAAGACCTGCACGCTTTTTTTTTTTTTTTTAAATGTTGGCTCTTGTGTTTAAGTTCTGCTGTCAGTGGAGAATTCCTCACTGACAGAAGGGATGAGTCATTGTTGTTAAAGATGCCAATGGGCAGATGTGAAAATGGGTGTAAGCTAATTTAAACTGAATCTTTTTTCTTTGAAAAAAATGTGACAGAACGGATGACACCCGTGTCAAATGGGCCTATGTCTTTCAAACCAGTGTGTGATCCCTTCTAATTTATTATTAAAAGATATTTCAATTTTCTTCATGTAAAGGTGTGTTCATGAAATTGCAATATTTGGGAAGTTTTAGAGCGTTGTCACTTCAGCACCCTGTCCCACATGACTAAAATACGCAAACAGCACTAGCACAAATAAGACTCATGCATGTTATAAAAGAGAAAACAAACATATACCAACCGATATCTTCTCCTGGATCAGATAACCCCCCTGGAAATTTCCATGCATTTAGAGTCTGGAATACAAGAACACTTAGTTAGTGCTGTAGGTTACTGTCAGATGTCCTTTAAATGGAATATGGCATGTATTAACATACAGTATAAGCCCCGGTCGTAGGTAGGGGCTATATGCAACACTGTTAAAAAAAAACCTCAGCAGCCCAGAGCAAGTACACAGACCACAAAAGTCAGAGTAAAGTCAAGTAAAAGCAGTGAAGCAACAGTATCAACTTGATAATCAAGCACATAGTATTTTTTTTACAATTTGAGGTTGGCATTGGCAGCCTTCAGAGTTCTGACATGGCATATTTCATTCAAAAATGTTATATTATGCACAGGCTAGCTTGAATAAATACAGATGTGGCTAGCAGGATATTGGGAACAAATAGAAATGATGTATGTCAAGTGGTATTTAATAGATGGGCAATACACTTTAAAATTACTACTGGCAATAATGCAGAGGTTACTGTTAATATTCACACTGGCCAGGGGGTCAAAGGGGATAATTAAAGATGTATAATATTATTGTACAAATGATAGCAGAAGCTTGACTAAAGCACAACAAAAAGTACATTATAGTTATTATGTATTTATACATTTGTATACAAATTCATACAAGAAAGTGACACACAACAAAAGCTAAACCACACGTCTCCCCAACAATGGATTTACAAAAAAAAAAAAAAATTGCAGTACATGCCATCTAATAGCTGAACAACCAAGTTATTGGCCTTAGCAGAATCCCCAGAAGATAAGCAAATAACATTAGCAAAGTGCAGCTAAGTTCGCATTGGCCACTGCCACTGGTGTTGTCTTCCAATGCAAGACACTATATAAATGAGACATTAACAATTCAGCTGCTGGATTATCAGTCAAATTATCTTTCTACAAATTGTGGCACACACACATTTGCGTTCATGCTTGTGTCTATGGAAAAGGCAGGAAGAGCACTCAGCAGACATACCTGGCACCAGCTGGCACCAGAGATTTTAAAAATTGACTAGAAGAAAAATCTAACCAGCCCTCCAAGAAAACTTAGGTGGGGGCTGTGACAGTGTGTTACGACCCACAGACATACAAACTTTTCCCAGTCTGATAGCTTGCAGGATTTGGTGAAAGTTCCCTGATGTAAAGAGTAGGAAGTCTGTATTAGAAATTTTGAAGAATCAAATGCAAAATGTGTATGTTTGTGCTTGTGGAGAGGAAAGGGAGCATACTTTGCAGATATCTCCTGCACCAGAGAAGACTCTATTAGCAATTTTGTAGAAAGTTGCTATTTGCATATTTATATTTTCTCAGCTGGGCCAGAAATGTGTTACATTATTGTAAAGGTATTTAGTGCACCCTAATAGTCATAATGCCGCAGGTTCACTTCAGAGCTTTATATTTGGAAAATTATATGATTGCTGTGCTAAAAATTTTATTTTAACATATTTATGTGTTACAACTATTACTAGAACGGTATCCTGACATTTAAACAAAAGCAGGACTCTCCTGCCATATCATCCTGAAGGTTAAGAGGGAACAGGAATCTCCTTGTATTCCATTAATCCTGGTATTACATTTATACAAGAATAACTGAGCAAAGTGTATGTATGGAATGTTGTGGTTTTGTTACTAGATAAGATGATAGATAGTTCTGTTATGTTTTATGCGCTTGCAAGCTGGGGAATGCCCAAAGGCTTTGTTTTGTAATTATATACTTTAAACCTTTAATAAAAATACATTTTAAAGAAAAAAAAAAACAAAAAAAAAACAAAACAAAAGCGGGACATCTCAAATTTGTACCGTAAAATCTGAAGATGTAAAACAAGTGACTGGTGTAAAGGCTGACAGGCAACTGGAGATTTTTTAACATATAATGCTGCTAGTTTTATCAAAGGGAATATATATCACTGATATAATTAGGTATATAATCTTCATATCTATTTTGATTAACAAAATACTCCACATTAGATCAAAGTATTAATTCGAATTATGCAGATAAGTTTGCCAAAGCATTATCAACTGCAGTACTGTACAGTAACAGCATTTGTGTTGTATGCTGTGTTAGAAGAGGAAGAATAGCCAAAGCTATTTTGGCTGTACTTCTCCTGTAGGTTGCAGGAGTGCAGTTCATTCTGCACCCCTGCGACCCGTTTTCAGAGAACAGCGAGCTAAAGTCCACTGTCAACTGACATCATATGGTCAGGATCCACCCAGCAGCCTGGATCGGCACCTGGCGATCCGCTGAGAGCCTGAGCCGGCCCCCACCCCCTCCAGTGAGTGCTAAAGGGCAGAGCAGTGAGCCGGAGACTGACAATCCTGTGTCTCTCTGCTCAAGAGTGGAGAGGAGAACTGAGCGATCAGCAGTGTTTGTCAGTTCTCACTGCAGAGCCGGCGGTAGACAGATGCAACATTGGATCAATGCTGCATCCACCTAGGTGAACCTAAATGTTTTTTTTTTCTTAAAAGTCCATATTTCTCTTTTAATCCCTGTAGGCACAGCTGTTAAAATAGGACACTTGTTACGTTTTCCTAATGCTCAAGGAAAGTTCCCTGGTGAATGATAGAGTATGTTGTGCTATATAGCTCAATCTGTACAAGGTCAGCGAAGCAGTCACTTCCTATGGCTTGGATCATCCGGCCTTGTTTAAAAAAGCAATTCTGTTCATTTTTATTTGCCTTTCCTGCCAGCCGCTTCACCTAGGAAAAGGCTAACAGCTAAACAGAATGTGGTGGCAGGAGCCATCTTGCTAAATGCACGTCTACACTCAACATATGTCTTTTCAAGCTCTTTAAGGGCCCATTTACATCTCTGTGGTCCGTTAATGTGCGTTATGTCTTTTCATAATGTATGTTGCATTAAGGCAGCCTATTTGAAATGAATGCCCTGCTAATGCACTATAACGTACCTAAAGTCATGCATGACACTTTTTTTTCTAATGCCATGCACTACTGTGTGTTGCAGTGGGCTATAGTGTAGGTTGTGCACACAGTAATGCATGTGTTAACACGATATGGAGGTGTGAATAGGTCCTAATTAAACTTATGTATCACAATCAGCTGTACCACTCATATAAATGTGATTTTTATAAATATGGAAATCTTTTGGAAGCTGCTATATAAAAAGGGGTATATGTGCCTTGTAATGCCTACAATTTTATCAAAATCACATATCTAATCATTTGAAGAATGTAGATTTGTAGTATTGTTCTTTAGTGCACTGATTTCAGTGTTTTCTTTTTAACATTTTATATATTTAATACAGTATAGCTACGTTGTGTTTTATTTAAATATGTATTGTTTTGCTATTCTTTCTTCTTTTTTTGGTCTTTTATAAGAAAAATAAGAAGAGTACACACACAGATAACTTTACAGATACTGACAACCAAATCAATGTTAAATCTATTCTATTATATATTATTGTTAATACTGTATGCTGTACTGTATATAATAAAAACCTAAGACAGCATTTGAAAATCTCATTTGATCTTGATTGTTTTTTCTCATTCTGACCCAATGAGGGTTCAACAGAGACCTGTGGTCTTTATTCCTCCCTGTATTGCTTCTTTTCTGGGTCCACTGTGAGCAATGCTTTGCTTGACTGGCAGTTACAATTAAGTTACTTTTTTACGTACACATATATGCTCCTTCTGTGCACTCATCAAACATGCCAATCAGCAGAGATGGAAGAGGAAGGATAAATGCAAAGTGATAAATCAGCAATGGATTGAGCAAAAGCAAACTATATTATTCGGGATGAGTATTTCAAGCTCCAGCAGCATTTTCTATCACATTCCATCATCCGTTAACAACATATCACTAGGCAACAGGTATATACAACCCCAATTCCAAAAAAGTTGGGACACTGTGTAAAATCTACATAGAAACTGTAATGTTTATTGTTAATGTTAAATGTTTAAACTGGGAAAGTGTACCATTTTACTAAAAAAAATAAGGTCATTTTGAAATTGTTGGCAACAACACGTCTCAATACAGTTGGGACATGGCAACAAAAAGCTGGCAAAATACATGGTACTTACAAGGAAGAGCTGAAAAACAAAAACAAATTTCAACTAATTAGGTTAATTCGCAACAGGTCAGTAACATGATTGTGTATAAAAAGAGCATCTGAGGCTGGCCATACATGGTGCAAATTTCTTTCCTGCAACCATGGGATGCAGGAAAGAAATGTGCACAATTCCCCCTATCAGAACAGACAGTGTTGACAGGAGAATCAACAATTGTTTTATCCCGGCGTGGGAAGCCATCACCAGCAGAAGAAGACAGTGATTATTGCTAGCGGCTATAGCAGCTGCTAGCAATAATCGCAAGATAATCCGTCAGGCTGGTTATACCAAAGCTGATCAATCAACTTGATACATCAAGCCTGCCCATTAACGGTTCAAATCTCCATTTGAACCGTGTTTGTCCAGCCTTAGGGAGTTGGAGTGTCTCAAAAGTAAAGATGGACAGAGGTTCTCTAATCTGTGAAAAGCTGCATCTAAAAATTGTCAAACAATTTCAGAATAATGTTCCCCAATGTAAAATTGCAAAGACTTTAAATATATTATCACCTAAAGTACATAATATCATCAAAAAAATTCAGAGAATCTTGAGAAATCTCTGTGCGCAAGGGAAAGAGTGAAACGCAATACTGGATGCCTGTGATCTTCGGGCCTTCAGACGACGCTGCATTAAAAACTTGCTGGTTTCTGGCCTAGGCCTAAATGATGTCATATATCTCATGAGTCTTAACCTTTTTTTTCCTTCTTTCATCTGGAGGAGGGTTTGTACACTCTCCTGTCTGAATGCAGTACCGGAATAAACCCTGTGGAGACTCCTAGGCAGTCGAAACCTTGGGGGTCCCCTTGCAGGTTTCTGGAGGTTTCCTGTGCATGCGCTCTAGTTGGGTAACATTGAACTAAGTAGTGTGCATGTCAGCCACTAAATGGAGATGACCATCACTACTGCACATTACTCACACGTAGGTTGCACCAACATTTTTTGCAAACTGACATCTGAAAGAAGATGAGTTTTTAAGGAACAAACTGTATTGTGAACTTGATGTCAATGGTTTATGTACTTTAAGTTCTTATTGGATACATTACATTAATACAGTACAGTATTTTCTCTATAGAGTCTAATGTAAAGGTATGAAGACGAGGACTTAAAATGTTACTAAACCCAGGACCCTGCATTCACTATATCTGGTCTCCCACAGTACACAGAACATGGAAATACAATTATTTTAGTAATATTTTAGTAGTAAATATAAACAGCTAAATACCTTTACTCATCAGCAGCTTATAGCAGTCTTGGGACTTCTATCAGTGTCTGGCTGAGCACTGGTTAAAGCTTGTAGGAGGATTTTTCATTCTCCTCTGACTGTCCTATGAGGCTACATGACCCCTGACTTTCTGCCTGGACAGTGCTGATTGGCCCTGTGCTGATCACAAGCACCAACCCCCCCCCCCCCCCCAAAAAAAAAACTCTCTAGCAATACACATCAAACTGAGCATGTGTAGAGTGCCCCCAAGGCTCAGTACTATCAGCATATGGATTGGGAATAGTAAAAGAAGTAGAGGATCAGAGAAGACAGGATCAAACAGCTTTTTACACAATATGGATTTACATAATGAAGATTACCCCCTTAGGTTCCACAGTTAGTATAGCCAGCATGTTTTACTGCATATACAGACTGATTTTACTGTTGTGGGTTTAGTAACACTTTAAAGTGTTACTAAACCCACAACAGTAAAATCAGTCTGTATATGCAGCAAAGAATGCTTGTTATACTCACTGTGGAACCTAAGGGGTTAATCCTCTGCATTGTGTTAAAAAGGCTGTTTGATCCTGTATGCACAGATCCTCCCCTTCTTGCATTGCCCCTAAAACATGTCCGGATAAGATAGAGTTACTGGAGTCAGGTTGCACATGCTCAGTTCGATGTGTATTGCTAGTTTCTTCTTTTTTTCTTGGAAGAGTGCATGTGATCAGCACAGGACCAGACAGAGGGTCAGGGGTCCTGCATCCTGACAGGACAGCTAGTGCAGTATGAAAACTCCTCCTACAAGCTTTAACCAGGCACTGATAGAAGTCACAAGATTGCTATATACCGCTGAGAAAAGATATTTAGCAGTTTGTATTTACTAAAATAATTGCATTTCCATATTCTGTGTACTGTGGGAGACCAGATATAGTTAATGCAGGGTCCTGGGTTTAGTAACACTTTAACTGCGAACTTAAAAAAAACCCTCAAAATGTGTAATATACTTCAATAACAATTGCTGTGACCTGTTAATACTTGTGGTGCCACTCTAAGCAAAGAAGGGGAATGTATATAGTCCCGCTGGTACTCAGAAATGGGGTGCTGGCTGAAAATATCCCCATCCAGTAGTGTATAGCAAACTTAGAAAGATTGCCGCTTAACCCCATTCAGCCTATGTGGTAAATGTATGTAAGATGGCCTCGGCCTTTCACCACTCCACAAGCCATACCCTCTTACATGTTTCGCCCTGCCCACGGGTGCTCTATGACTAAGCCCCGGTTAAACATGTCAGAAGGTATATGGCTTGTAGAAAGGTGCAAGGCTGAGGCCATCTTACACACGTTTACCACATAGGCTGGATAGGGTTTTATCTATGTTTACATGCTTTAGGTATAGAAATACCTACATTATAAATACTTTAATTCTGTTACCTTAGTTCTGAGAAACCCTATGAAAATGTACAGTAAAATTAGCAGAAAGACAGAATAGATTTTTTTATATTTATGTGTTAATGGCATACTGGTATTAAATAAGAAAATGGAACAACTGAAACAAGCAATAACAAAGACTGTAGATTACAGTTTCCAAGACTAATTTTTATCATGACTTAATTTAGTCTGCAAGACAAAAGAACTTCTTTCTAGTCACTGCCAAGTGTAGTGCTCATCATGAATAATGGCCAGAAAAGACTTGGGGCCCGGCTAAAGGATTTACACTGAGCTGCTTACACAAAACAAAAGTATATATTTTCTGGAATGCTGCATCCCTTCAAACACTATAAAAGTTAACAAAATGGTGTCTGTTGTTATTATAAAACACACAAGCCAAGCAAGATATTACCAGCCCTCATAAACTATGCAATGAGGCATACAAAATTTCTATGAGAAAATGCAGTTTGCATTGTCATGGCTGAAAGAAAGCTCCGGGCAAAGTACAGAGCCCAGCAAATATGTAAACGAAAAGCAATGCATGTGTCTGCTTTTTGGAATTGGTGTGAAAGAAGAAATAATGTTCTATAAAACCTTGGACCTTCTGCGGGAAATGAAGCTGATTATTCGTAGCACCCTTCTTTGTATTCTGGATACCAAAGCAGCCATTACACACAATTAACATAGCATGGGCAATAAATCCCCCGTATCCCCTTCCCTTGATTAGAATAACTTGTTTTTAGATTTTGCAAAGAAATAGGGAAAGTGCAGCTGCTGCAACAGTGCCCCTCAACCCCTAAAACAGGGGACTTCTGATTGGAACACCATATCCTGGTTACTGGCTTTGTTTCTCCTCCTTCCACCTCCATTGCCTCTCTAGGTCTGAGAGTCCTTCCATCACATTGCTAGACCAATAAGGAGGCAATGAATCAGCAGAGGACAGAACCAAGTACTGGTCTTCAAAATAAAATTGCTCTTTGCATAACAGAGTGATTAAAGTTTTGTTTAAAGTGGTTGTAAACCCACTTAGTGATTATCAGGCAATCCCCTGTCTTCTATAATGCTAAGTCTCCTGTAAATGTGCCTTATTAAAAAAATGCTGTTCTATACCTTATTTGCTGGCGTCACTCACGTGACTGGCCAGCTCTCCCCTCTCCCGATCTGACAGCTAGAGTGGGAGGGGCAGAGAATCCCCCGCTGACGTCAGTCGGGAGGAGGGGAGGAGAGGAGGAGAGAGGTGGCCGGCCACGTGAGCGCTGAGCGGCGCTAGCAAATAAGGTATAGAACAGCATTTTTTTTAATAAGGCTCATATACAGGACAATTAGCATTATGGAAGACTGGGGATTGCCTGATCATTTCTAAGGTTTTTCAGCAGGGGGGGGCAGACACAGAGCTGACAGGCAGGGAGGGAGAGCACAGAGGAGAGCGGCGCATGACGGATTCATGTAAACTGACCACGGTGTCAGGGCACGGCAGCCATGATAAACTGTGGTCACTTTACGGGGGGGGGGGCAGGAACCAGGCAGGATAGGTATTTCAGGTGATACAGGGGGCCAAATTATTCATACTTTAAAGTAAAAAGATCCATTTTTTTCAGGATAACACTTTAAGCTTAACAGAGAGGAGCGCTGCAGGCAATTACTCTTAGCTTTGATGTCCTGCATGTTATGTGGCCAGTGCTAAACATAAAGAAAATGGTTGTCAGGGTTCCCTGTGTGCACCACTTCTCTCCTATGGTTTCTGTGAGATGCATTTCCCATGACTGGCATTTACAAAGGTAATGTCATCATGCCTTTTCTTCTGAAAACAGAAGGGTTTATTTGTGCACAAACTATCCATAGAAACTAGCAAAATTTGAGAAACTGTACGGAGACAGAAATACAGAGCAACCTGAAAAGTCAAGAATTCAAAGGGGAAGGAAGGAAGCTATGCAGAGCTATATTATATAATAAAGTGTTGTAATAAAAACAAGAAAAAAATGCAAATTCAAATATAATGATCCAGTGGAGGTACTGAGTAACATAGCCGGTTCCTATTTTACATCTCTTCATAAATACGGCCTTGTAGACTATCACTGAGGTATTGTTATGAAAGTGAATAATTATGACAACATTCTGTACGGTCCGTAGGCACCATTTTGTGCAGAACATAAAGGCTGCAATTCATGGTGATTAAAGTGTTACTAAACACACAACAGTAAAATCAGTGTGTATATGCAGTAAAGCATGCTTATTAAACTCACTGTGAAACCTAAGAGGTTAATCCTCTGCATTGTGTAAAAAGGCTGTTTAATCCTGTCTTCCTTGATCCTCCCCTTCTTCCACTTTCCCCAACATATCTCCTGATAGTACAGAAGCTAGGGGACAAGCTGCAGATGCGCAGTTTAGTGTGAATTGCTAGAGAGTTTTTTTTTTTTTAGGAGAGTGCATGTGATGAGCACAGGGCCAATCAGCACTGTCCAGACAGAGGGTCAGGGGTCCTGCATCCTCATAGGACAATCATGGGAGAATGAAAACTCCTGCTACAAGCTTTAACCAGACACTGATAGAAGTCACAAGACTGCTCTAACTCCTGATGAGAAAAGGTATTTAGCAGTTTACATTTACTAAAACTATTGCATTTCCATCTTCTATGTACTGTGGAAGACCAGATATAGTGAATGCAGGGTCCTGGGTTTAGTAACACGTTAAGAAAGCTAACACATACATTTAAATTGGACCTTGCAGTAATGTGCATGGTTCGCATACACTGCCCAGACCCCTTTCCTCTTTAAAAATCACCTGCTGTTAGTAGGCGTGAAAGGTACCTTACGCCTATGTTTTCCCTGAGGTATCTAGGGGAAAGTAACAGCCTCATCCTTCCAAGGAGATCTGGGGGAATACAGAAAACAGCCAAAATGTCACAGATTGCAGTTGTTTCTGCAATTGACTGGAGTGTCTTCTCGTGAGAACTCGCCTGGTCTGCATTCCACAGAAATCTTCTAGGAGGGATGGTGACATCATGCATAACGATGCAAAAGTAAGGAGTAAGGTAAGTATAACATCAAACTTTTTCCTTTTTTTAAGCACATTTCACACCTAAAGAGAAGGGGCACAGACAGTATATGTTGATCTTGCATTGTGCTGCAATGTCTTCTCAAAAGGGTTATAAAGATTCGTTTTTTTTTTTTAATAAAAAACATGTTAAACTTACCTGCTCTGTGCAAGGGTTTCGCACAGAGCGGCCCCCCGATCTTCCTCTTCTGGGGTCCCTCAGTGGCGCTCCTGGCGCCTCTTCTCGAATGCCCCCATGATGAGCCGCTTTCCATGGTTCTAGGCGGGCACGCTCCAGAGTCCTGCTGCTGGGTCCATTGCCACAGACAGCAGGACTCAGCAGCGGGAGCCAATGGCTGCTGCTGCTATCAATCTATCCAATGAGGACCCGAGATAGTGGCTGGAGCTGGTGTGCTCGTCCCCATCGCTGGAAAGATTGGGTTCAAATAAGTAAAAGCGGGGCTCTGGGGGGCAGCTGCACTACAGAAGGTTTTTCATCTTAATGCATAGAATGCATTAAGGTGAAAAACCTCGAGGGTTTAAAACCCTTTTCGTATTTGATCACTTCTGCGGTTTTTATTTTTTGTGCTTACCTTGTTTTTGTCCTGTACAACAAGTACTTTCCCAGTATCCTCATCTAAAACAGCTCCTGGAAGAGATCACAGTTCACATACTAAAGTCAGGTATCAGGTACAGATCAAACTTATACAATACTTTGTACAATGAGTATTTTTACAGTACTTTAAAATGTTTAAAGCGATACAGGAAATACCAGTTGCGGAACACTAAATGTTCTTTTTTTCCTCAGAAAATCAACTACAGTTTTAATTCCTCTTCATTATACATGCCTTCACATATAAATGGAGAACTTAACATAACTACACAAATCAAATACATATATGTGTAGCGCTACCCCATAGGAGCGGTTGATTTTAACCGGTTCTTCCTCAAACAGTGCACAGGCTACCAATCACTGAAGCAACAGTACACTCACTCTGGCTCCAAGAAACAGTATAGGGGTTGTCTTTTACGATTGCTTGTAGAACTTATTGGGAGAGAGGTTGGGTGGTACAGATACTCCAAAAAATTTTTGCTTGTAACAGGAGGAGACAATTCACTAGGTGAAACTTCTTTGAGCAGTCTTTAAACCAGGAACAAAGGGGGAAGGCCAGGACTGGGACCCTATATGAGCTGTCTCAGAGAAAGCTACTGCTGGCATCTCAAAAGTAGAACAACACACAGTCACTAGGATCCTGGGCTTAACTCAGTACTCACAATGTCCCAGGGCAGCTACACGCCTTCCAGCCTCCACCAGGCATGCTTCAGTGAGTTCTTCAGACCAGATCATTCAGTGAAACTGCATAGTAAACTCCTAAGTTAATTAGGGATACCCCCCCCCCCTCAGCTCTGCCATAGCTGGGACCTCAATGAACATCATCAGACTCCAACAGAGTTGCCTCGAAGGGTAACAGCCCCCCGAAACTGGGAACTTTTCCAGCAGGACAAGAACATGTCTGCACCAGACTCAAGACAATTTATGTTTCCCCCAGCCACCTACTGGACACACCTACCCAGGGATTGACTGCAGCACAATAAATATTCAAGCTGCCCATTTGACTCCCCTGACCCTCTATGTTCTGGAAGCCTCCAGAATGCAGGAGGAAGCAAACAAACCTGAAGCCTGTGAGATCTAAAATAGCCCAGATAAATCAATAGCTGCTCCAATGATTACAGAGGAACCAAAAATAATTAAACCCTCAAGGTTTTTACCTTAATGCATTCTATGCATTAAGATGAAAAACCTTCTGTAGTGCAGCAGCCCCCCAGAGCCCCCTTTTACTTATCTGAATCTGATCTTTCCAGCGATAAGAATGAGCCCAGCAGCTGCAGCTGCTGTCTCTGTCCTCATTGGATAGATTGATAGCAGCAGCAGCTATTGTCTCCCACTGCTGTCAATCAAATCCAGTGACAAGGGAGACGGGGCTGAGTCCTGCTGTCTGTGTCAATGGAAGCAAGCAGCAGGAATCAGGAGCGTGCCCACGAGGGTGACCCCTTGGAATGCGGGTCTCAGAGATGGGCACTCAATGTGGGGAGGAGCCAGGAGCGCTGCTGGGGGAACCTAGAAGGGGAGCATCGGGGCCACTCTGTGCAAAAACCCTTGCTTAGAGGAGGTAAGTATACCATGTTTGTTATTTAAAAAAAAAAGAACCTTTACAACCCCTTTAAAAATTACCTATTATCTTAGCAACCAACCTAAGAGGGTCCTACGTATAGGTACCGGTTTACCTGCCAAACATTTGTATTTCTGTCCATCGAGTCCTGAGATTTATAAAGCTCTTCCACATAGCACAGCCCTATCTAATCCAATTTTTCCCTGCTGCAGTTTCACTTTTACTTTCAGGACCCTCTGGACAGAGAAATGAGAAGCGGCTCAGTAATTAACTTATTTCTATGTCAATCTGCTCTCTCCCCCTATCAGCATACATTTTGCACTGCAACAGAACTGGCTGGCTCCTTGTGCTGCTTCCCCCTCCACCTCATTGAGCTCTGCTGTACAGACTGTACTGGAAATGAGATTCATACCAAGTCAAACACAGGTACTTACACTGCTTGCAATTAAAAAAAAAATATTACGATGTAACAATAATTATAGAGCTGCATTAGTTTGCGCCTTTTATATCTGCCTAGAGTTCATGTTTAATAAGAACAAGGATTTCATCTTGGCTTGCTTTTTATGTTATATTTACTAAGAAATAACTTTTTAATATATATATTTTTTTACCTCAATATAAAAGTGATTTATGATAAATTGGGTTACCAGTCAGTTTACTACAAGAAAAGAAACATGTAGTAACATGTCTTCCTTAACTTCAACCATAATATCCTAATGTGCTGCCCTCTGCTGGTCAAAATCCATAACAACAAAAACAATTCTGTAATGTTTCTGCTTTTTTTTTTCAATGAAAAAAATATTTGATAACAAATAAAAATATATAATTAAATCTAATATAATAAATACTTCTTTTTAAACTAGTTTTTTTTTTGTATCAATTAGTGTTATATTAGAACTCACAAAGAATTGTTCCATTAACCATCTCTTTGAAGCAAGCCTTATGAATCAGCTTACAACACTGGTTAAAATAAAGATACAGAATTTATTGGGGTATGGTGTTGTATTTAATTGTCCTGTAGGCACTCCAGTTACACTATTAACATTAAATGACACATGTAGTCCAACCACGACACTACCTGCCTGGAGTTTGCATGTTCTCCCTGTGCCTGCGTGGGTTTCCTCCGGGTACTCCGCTTTCCTCCCACACTCCAAAGACATGCTGGTAGGTTAATTGGATCCCATCTAAATTGTCCCTAGTATGTATGAATGTGAGTTAGGGACGTTAGAGTGTAAGCTCCTTGAGGGTAGGGACTGATGTGAATGTACAATGTATATGTAAAGCGATGCGTAAATTGACGGCGCTATATAAGTACCTGAAATAAATAAATACATAAATAATGTAGCTATGCTACCATGCTATGTTTCATACAGTTAGGTCAGAGCTGAAGCATTGTGTGTATAAGGCATGTAAAATTCATATTAGATTGGAAGTCTGCGCTTAGGAGAATTGAAAGGGCTGCAGCCTCCCCCTAATTAATTCCCACTTGGAGTTAATTTAACATAAATGACAAAGAAGTTGGGGAAATTGGCGCTGCCCTATTTAAGTGATATTTACTAGATAAACAGAGTCTACCACATCCGCAAGAATAATTAATTACCAAAAATTAAAAATTATACAATAATTAGATGGAAAATGCAAATCCTCTGAGATGTATAAAAGTAAGTCCCGTGTAGACAACACGTGAATTAATTAGGTGAACATTTACCTACATCCATAAGAAATTGGGTGACAGTGTGACACCCCCTAAGTGGGGCTAATATCAACAATAGTGAAAAATAATGAAAAATAAATAAATGAATTGAATTACAATTAAATGGAAAATACAAATCCTCTGTGGTGTATGAAGGGTAGGTCCCGTGTAGACAACACGTGGGGTAATTGGTGATCAATTACCCGAATACCAAAAAATATTAAAGTAAAGAATTTTTGGGTGACAGTGTAACACCCCCTAAGTGGGGCTAATGGCTTCAGTAGTGAAAAATAAAAAATGAAGACGTAGTGAACCTTGCCAGCAAATTAAGTGTTAACGTGCACTAATTCTAATGAAGTGATCCAGAAATTCCTGGGACCCTATATTTATCATGTATCAGACCCCAATGGGATACAGATGATAAACAGATTTTATACAAGTAGATATATATATATGGTTCATATGATAAGCAAAATTTACAAGCAGATGTTTATATGGTTAGATGGTAGCTAAAACAGCTCTTTATTGTTGCATAGCATAATATATATAGTCTCTGTGAGGAAACAGGCAGCTTCAATATTTCAATGGATAAAAAGGCAGTTCTATAGGAGCCGCATCTATATGTGATTATAGATGTTTATAAGATAAAAGATGGTGACTTTCGTGCTCATTCACGCTGGTAACTCCAGGTGCTCCCCCACTCACCAGACTCAGTCACCCCTGCAGGGGTACTAGGCAAAGGAGTGGGTATCTTGGGATGGCTGTCACTGTAGTTTTGCTTCGTTCCTCCGTGGGGTCACTCCAGTGATCCGACCCAGGGTTTCAACCTGGTGCTCCAGGGCTGGGCTCCTCCACAACTCCCCACCTCCGGTCTGCTTTATCCTCCGTAATGAAGAAATAATAAACAGGGGGCTTTCGTGGTGAAGTACGTCCAGTTTATTGGAATTGTATATTACATATGGTTTCTATAAAGTTAATACCCCATACAGACACGGCTGCGAGCAAGGATGAGACCAGGAAAAGAGTCCGGGCGTGCGTCTCACCTTGCGTTCCAGCCTTAACTTCCGGGTATGACGTGTGAGCGTGACTCCGCCTTACGCGTTTCGTCATAGGACGTTTTCAAAGACCAGTTCCACTGGGGTTGCTGGTTCGAATCCCAACCACGACACTACCTGCCTGGGGTTTGCATGTTCTCCCTGTGCCTGCGCAGATTTCCCCCAGGTACTCCAGTTTCCTCCCACACTCCAAAGACATGCCGGTAGGTTAATTGTCTCCTGTCCAAATTAGCCCTAGTATGTGCATGAATGTGAGCTAGGAATCTTGGACTGTAAGCTCCTTGAGGGCAGGGACTGATGTGAATGTACAATATATATGTAAAGACGCTAAGTACCTGTAATAAATAAAGTAACTCAAATAAAGCACCGTCAATGTATGCAGTGCTTTACATTGTGCACTTACATCAGTCTCTGACCTCAAGTAGCTTACAATCCAAGGTACCTAAAGCCTAGTACACATGGGCCAAATGTTGGAATTTGGCCCATGTGTATGGCAGCTGGTCTGGCAGAAGCCGGCCGGTTTCTGTCGAAGGCTCATGACTGAAAAAGCTATGCCAACAAGCTACTGATCAGCGACCAATGGCTGAGAGCGCTGACCAGAGTGTTCTGGCACGGGGGGTGTGACATCTCTCTGTCAGAACACAATAGCACAGCAGGGGAGATCGCTATACTAACATTGGATTGTTAGTACAGCTGAATCGACGTGAGCTGTCAGTTTTTGAGTTTTCAGTTTGAACGAAAAAAACTAGTGTGTATATGATGGTGTGTATGAGGCTTAACTCACATTCATACATACACATACACATACACATACTAGGCCCAATTAAGGCTGGCCATACATGGTTGCCAATTTCTTTCCTGCAACCATGGGTTGCAGGAAAGAAATTTTCACGATTCCACCATCAACACAGATATTGCTGACAGGGGAACTCCTGCTGCCAAGCAATTGTTTGAACCCTGTAGAGGGGCGGGCAGGGGAAGCCACCCTGGCTGGGAGAAAACAGTGATAATTGCTAGCGGCTATAGCAGTTTTCCTTAACACTTCGAATCTTGAACCGTGTATGGTCAGTCTTAGACAGCAGCCAATTAACCTTGAGCTGAGTTGAGATTGAGTTAGTAACCTTAGATTGTAAGTAGGGTTGTCCCGATAACACTTTTTTAAGACCGAGTACAAGTACAATACTTTTTTCAAGTACTCGCCGATACCGATTACAGATACTTTTTTTTAAAATGTCATGTGACAGTTTTTTTTGTATTTTGTAAATAAGTACTTTTTCTCCTTCACTAATGTGTGCTAATGAGGCTGCACTGATGAGGAGGCACTAATATGCAGCACTGATCGGATTGGGTGGCACAGATGAGGCAGCACTGATAAGGAGGCCCTAATATGCAGCACTGTTGGGCACTGATAGGATTAGGTGGCACTGATGAGCACTGATAGGTGGCAATGACTTATGGGTACTGATAGGTGTCACGCACTGATGGATGGGCACTGATGGGTGGCACTGACTGGCTGGCACTGAGTGATGAGCACTGATAGGTGGCACTGATTATGCAGCACTGATAGGTGGCACACACTGATGGCTGGGCACAGATAGGTGGCATGCACTGATGGATGGCACTGATAGATGGTGCTGACTGATGAGCACTAACAGGTGGCACTGATTATGCAGCACTGATAGGTGACACGCACTGATGGGCACTGATAGGTGACACGCACTGATAGTTGGGCACGCACTGATAGGTGGCACTCACTGATGGCTGGCACTGACTGATGGCTGGCAGTGGCACTGGCTGGATGGTAATAACAGATGTCACTAATGTGCTCTGATTGATGGCTGGCACGAGAGGATTTATTTTTCCATGCTGCCTCTGCGACGCCCATCTTGGTACACCTTGCACTCGGCCTCAATAAAGCAGCAGCAGACATCCTGTTACACCCAGCCCGAACTATATGGGCTGGGTGTAACAAGATGTCCGCTGCTGGCAAACTGTGGCCGAGTGCAGGGTGTACCAAGATGGGCGTCGGGATTTTCAAGCACTGACGGTGTAACGGCAACACGGAGCGTCACTTCCATTACCGAATGTGACAGCTCCAGTCGCCGTTCACGATGGATGAGGCAGCTGTGCCCTGCACTCTGCACCTGTGCCAGCTTACCTGCTTGAGGACTCGCTCGCCGCTTAGGGTTGCCACATTAACCCTTTAATCCAGGACACGCATTAATTACACAGGTTCTGTGGCTGATTAAGGTGGTAATTAAACACACTTGGTGCCTTATCTGCATTAAATCAGCCTCAGAACCTGTGTAATTCATATGTGCCCTGGATTAAAGGGATGATGTGGCAACCCTATCGCCGCTCCGCCCGCTGACTTACTGTTGCACATCGCCTCTCTCCCATCCCAGGTATCGGCTAAGGCATCGGGAGCATTTGTGCGAGTACAAGTACTTGCGCAAATGCTCGGTATCGGTCCTGATACCGATACTAGTATCGGTATCAGGACAACCCTAATTGTAAGCTCCTTGAGGGCAGGGACTGATGTGAATGTACAATATATATGTAAAATGCTGTGTAAATTGTCGGTGCTATATACAGTGCCTTGAAAAAGTATTCATACCCCTTTCAATTTTCCACATTTTGTCATGTTACAACCAAAACCGTAAAATTTTATCACATAAAATTCTTGGGGGATTTTATGTGATAGACCAAATCAAAGTGGCACATAATTGTGAAGTGGAAGGAAAATGATAAATGGTTTTCAAGATTTTTTACAAATAAATATCTGAAAAATGTGGCGTGCGCCTGTGTGTAATTTAATCTCAGTATAAATACAGCTGTTCTGTGAAGCCCTCAGAGGTTTATTAGAGAACCTTAGTGAACAAACATCATCATGAAGGCCAAGGAACACACCAGACGGGTCAGGGATAAAGTTGTGGAGAAGTTTAAAGCAGGGTTAGGTTATAAAAAAATATCCCAAGTTTTGAACATCTCAGGGAGTACTGTTCAATCCATCATCCAAAAATGGAAAGAGTATGGAACAACTGCAAACCTACCAAGACATGGCTAGCCACCTAAACTGACAGTCCCGGCAAGGATAGCATTAATCAGAGAAGCAGCCAAGAGGCCCATGGTAACTCTGGAGGAGCTGCAGAGATTCACAGCTTAGGTGGGAGAATCTGTCCACAGGACAACTATTAGTCGTGCACAAGAAGAAAGCCATTGTTAAAAGAAAGCCATAAGAAGTCCCATTTGCAGTTTACGAGAAGCCATGTGGTGGATACAGCAAACATGTGGAAGAAGGTGCTCTTTGGCCTAAAAGCAAAACGCTATGTGTGGCGGAAAACTAACACTGCACATCACCCTAAACACACCATCACTCATCCCCACCGTGAAACATGGTGGTGGCAGCATCATGTTGTGGGGGATGCTTTTCTTCAGCAGGGACAGGGAAGCTGGTCAGAGTTGATGGGAAGATGGATGGAGCCAAATACAGGACAATCTTAGAAGAAAATCTGCAATGCCGTGTACACACAAGCGGACTTTACAGCATCAAAGGTCTGACGGTCTTTCCGATAGACTTTCGACGGAGTTAATATGGACTTTCGAACGACTGGAATTGCCCACACACGAACAGACTAAAGTCCGTTGGTTTGAATGTGATGACGTACGAAGGGACTAGAATAAGGAAGTTCATAGCCAGTAGCCAATAGCTGCCCTTGCGTAGTTTTTTGTCTGTTGGACTAGTATACAGACGAACGGATTTTTTGTCCAGGCTCGAGCCCGTCGGAAAGATTTGAAACATGTTCTAAATCTAAAGTTCGTTTGATTTTCCGACAGCAAAGGTCCGATGAAGTCCCCACACGATCGAATTGTTTGAAATGTCCAAAGAAGATTAGTTCCGTCGGACCTTTGCTGTCGAAAAGTCCGCTCATGTGTACACGACATTAGAGTCTGCAAAAGACTTGAGACTGGGGCGGAGGTTCACCTTCCAGCAGGACAACAACCCTAAACATACAGCCAGAGCTACAATGGAATAGATTAGATCAAAGCGTATTCATGTGTTAGAATGGCCCAGTCAAAATTCAGACCTAAATCCAATTGAGAATCTTTGGCAAGACTTGAAAATTGCTGTTCACAGACACTCTCCATCCAATCTGACAGAGCTTGAGCTATTTTGCAAAGAAGAATGGGCAAAAATGTCACTCTCTAGATGTGCAAAGCTGGTAGAGGCATCCCCAAAAAGGCTTGCGGCTGTACTTTTTAGCGAAAAGTGGTTCTACAAACTATTGACTCAGGGGGGCTGAATACAAATGCACACCACACTTTTCACATATTTATTTGTAAAAAAATTGAAAATCATTTATCATTATCCTTCCACTTCACAATTATGTGCGACTTTGTGTTGGTTTATCACATAAAATCCAATAAAAATACATTTACTTTTTTGGTTGTAACGTGACAAAATGTAGAACATTTCAAGGGGTTTACTTTTTCAAGGCACTGTAAGTACCTGTAGTAAACAAATAAATAAACACAGCCTCCAGGCTCATTCACAGCAGCTGCCAAGCGCTGCCCAATACACAGACAAGGAAATTTGTCTTGAGTCCTACAAATTCAGTTCACACCACTGCACTCTGGAAAAAGTAGGACATGCTCTACTTTTTTAACTACAGCGTGTTGCAACACACTACACTACATTGCACTGCAATGTATTAAGATAAATGAAATATCATTTTGTGATATTTCAGTAAAGTTGCAAAACTTCTAAAAGCTGCAATAAGCTGCAAAGAAAATGTAAACACTGCAATGCGTCATTACAGCACATCAGCTTCCTTCACAGTACTACACTATAGAGCTGCACGATTCTGGCCAAAATGAGAATCACGATTTTTTTGCTTAGAATAAAAAGATCACGGTTCTCTCACGATTCTCGCGACGTAAAATCTTTCACATTATACAAAAAAAAATGGGCTAACTTTACTGGTTAGATTTTTTTTTAAAATTCATTAAAGTAATTTTTCCAAAAAAAATTGCATTTGAAAGACCGCTGCGCAAATACAGTGTGACATTACAACAACCACCATTTTATTCTCTAGGGTATCTACTAAAAAAAATATATATGTTTGGGGGTTCTAAGTAATTTTCTAGCAAAAAAATGATTTTAACTTGAAACCAACAAATGTAAGAAAAAGGTTTAGTGTTTAAGTGGTTAAACTTTTTTCACTTACACAGGAAGTCTATTCTATTGACAAATTGTTACAATGTTTATACTTAAGTTCAGCTGATAAAGAATGTTTTGTTTCTTGGCAGACTTCCCTGTTTTTCTCTTCCTTTCTTTTGAAGGCTGTGGCTTCAGAAGAGCAGAGAGAATTCTTTGCATAGAAAAAATTGTGAAACACTGTAGTCAAGATCGCGATAACGATTTTTGAAGCCCTCATGTGCTCAATACCTGCCATTTGCTAAACAAAAAAAACACTGACTAACCTGCAACACCCACTTGGTGCGTGGCATACCCAGGGAGTCGGCTTGGACCTTCTTTTAACCAAATAGTCAATGTAGATGTGTCATTTTCTGCATGATGGAACTGAAATCCTTCCAAGGCAGCGTAGGTTATCAGTCCACTTAAAGTGATTGGAATGTGCAGCCATACTGCAGTCCTGCCTTCTTCCTTCCATCTCTGAACAGCATCTACAGTCAATACAAGACACAGGGAATTAAATGACTATTATGTTCTCCAAGTTACTGGTAGATTTCTGAATATGATCATCTTTGTCCTTTAGGAGTCACTCTACATAATGCTAACATTACATCAAGCCTGTATATATTTTTTAGGCAGCCTTTTGGGCAGCTGATAAAATGAAATGATAAAAAGGACCTATTTGTGACCACAATTTGACTTGATAAATCCAATTGTAAAATGTTCAATGTCTAGGTGCCTGACTAGCACCATTTTTGGTGCAGAGACCACTAATCATTAGATCACTAATAAAGTGCTGCGGAGGAGGTCCTTCTTTTCAGGACTCCAATGCTGGACAGCCAATAGAAAGTGTCCGTGTTTTGCAGGCAGTATCACGGACACCCAAAAAAGGATTCTGCCTGATATACAGAAGAGGAGAGAATTGGGACTGGAGCATCACACGATTGCAGTCTAAGGGCTTGCTCACACTTGCTTTGATCCCTGAAGAGCGATCTGCATTTGGAATGCTTTTCGTCATTCGACAGGCGGTAAGGAGGCTATGTTTCACCTATTCACTGCCTATTTTAACCTCTTGAACCCTGCATGCCACAACCCTGTGGATTGCACACGGGTGCAATGCACTAGCAGAGCTGCCCCATTCACTTGAGTTAGTCGCAAAAGCGAAATACAGCATCAGCGCTGCAGTATGTGTATACCCCCGGCCACTGCCACTGAAGCCAAAGGGAAAGCAGTTGGGGGTGGTAAAAACGCAGCTCAACAGTACGGTTTTACTGCTCCTCAACTGCTATTGTAAATTAACCTTTAAGTGAGTAAAATAGCATTTTGTCTTGTTTTTTTAATCCTTAGAAGGGGATGAGAGGCGGGGGTTCTTGTTTTGCCCACGGTTGAGCTTTAACCTTGTGGCAGAAAACTTGGTGTGGACATCGAAGCTTCAATAAACTCTGGTAACAAAAGGGTTAGTAATGGCATTACATGATACTAAAGAAACTGCACCACCATTATGTTTACCGGCTGGCCTAACACAATCCATAACATTTTGTTTGACAGATAAACAAAGAGCTAAAACCCCTGTCAGTTTTTATCTACGGTCTATGAGACCTCTCCAACTGTTTCTATAAAATAAAGAAGAGTTAAAACCTTTGTAGAATTATTACTCTGTGCCTTCCTGTCCTAGTGACCACCACTCCCCTTAATACCTGTCCGAGTGACCACCGTTCCCCTTATTTCCTGTCCTGATGACCACCGCTCCCTTTATTTCCTGTCCAAGTGACCGCCACTCCTCTTATTTCCTGTCCAAGTGACCATTGCTCTTCTTATTTCCTGTCATAGTGACAACCACTCCCCTTATTTCCTGTACAAGTTACCACCATTCCCCTCATTTCTTGTCCTAGTGACCATCGCTCCCCTTATTTCCTGTCCTGGTGACCACTGCTCCCCTTATTTCCTGTCCTGGTGACCACTGCTCCCCTTATTTCCTGTCCTGGTGACCAGCACTCCCCTGTTTTCCTGTCCAAGTGACCACAACTCCCCTTTTTTTTTATTGTCCTAGTGACAACTGCTCCCCTTATTTCCTGTCCTAGTGACCAACGCTCTCCTTATTTCCTGTCCTAGTGACCAACTCTCCCCTTATATCCTGTGCTGGTGACCATCGCTCCCCTTATTTTTCGTCCAAGTGACCACTGTTCCCCTTATTTCCTGTCCTGATGATCACCGCTCCCCTAATTTCCTGTCCTGGTGACCACCGCTTCCCTTAATTCCTGTCCTGGTGACCACCGCTCCCCTTAATTCCTGTCCTGATGACTACCGCTCCCCTTATTTCCTTTCCTGGTGACCACCGCTTCCCTTATTTCCTGTCCTGGTGACCACTGCTCCCCTATTGTTCTGTCCTGGTGACCACAGCCCCCCTTATTTCCTGTCCTGGTGACCACCGCTCCCTCTATTTTCTGTCCCGGTGACCACCGCTCCCCTTATTGCCTGTCCTAGTGACCACCGCTCCTCTTATTTCCTTTCTTGGTGACCACCGCCTCCCTTATTTCCTGTCCTGTGACCACCGCTCTCATTATTTCATGTCCTTGAGACCACTGCTCCCCTTATTTCCTGTGCTGGTGATCACCACTCCCCTTATTTTCTGTCCAAGTGACCACCGCTCCCCTTATTGCTTGTCCTGGTGACCACGCTCCCCTTTTTCCTTTCTTGTTGACCACCGCTTCCCTTATTTCCTGTCCTGGTGACCACCGCTCCCCTTATTTACTGTCCTGGTGACCACCGCTCCCCTTATTTACTGTCCTGGTGACCACCGCTCCCCTTATTTCCTGTCCTGGTGACCACTGCTCCCATTATTTTCTGTCCAAGTGACCACCGCTCCCCTTATTTCCTGTCCTGGTGACCACCGCTCCCCTTATTTACTGTCCTGGTGACCACCGCTCCCCTTATTTACTGTCCGGGTGACCACCGCTCCCCTTTTTTACTGTCCTGGTGACCACCGCTCCCCTTAATTACTGTCCTGGTGACCTCCGCTCCCCTTATTTACTGTCCTGGTGACCACCGCTCCCATTATTTTCTGTCCTGGTGACCACCGCTCCCATTATTTTCTGTCCTGGTGACCTCCGCTCCCCTTATTTTCTGTCCTGGTGACCACCGCTCCCATTATTTTCTGTCCAAGTGACCACCGCTCCTCTTATTAACTGTCCTGGTGACCACCGCTTCCCACTGAAATGAAAGCTCTAAAAAAATGTCCAAAAATCAAACTTCTGTATTGCAATGCATGGAAATGCAGGGGTGCTGCCTCATGCTTTGAGGTATCATTTAATATGAACAGCAATGTAATATCACATGTAATATGTGTTAGTGTGAATGGACCCTAAAAGTTTTCTTTTGTTAATCATATCATTGTATGAATTAAAGTGGTTGTAAACCCTTACAGACCACTTTTGACTACAGGTAAGCCTATACTAAGTCTTACCTGTAGCTACCATGGATATCTCCTAAACCTGCACGGTTTAGGAGATATCCCCTGTATTAGCAAGTGCCAACGTCATCGGCACATGCACACTGAAGAAACGGACTGAGTGTGCCACTTCCTTCAGCTGATGTGCCATTAATGGCGGCTCCCACCTCATCCCTTTAAACCCGAACACATATGAATCACACAGGTTCTGAGGCTAATTAAATGCAGATAAGGCAACAAGTTTAATTACCACCTTAATCAGCTACAGAACCTGTGTAATTCATGTGTTCCGGGTTAAAGGGATAAGGTGGCAACTCTACATGTGTGGGAGTGATGTCATCACGGCTCCGGCCAATCACAGCGCCAGAGCCTGCGATACCAGGAAATAACTCTGGGAGCCATGTCACCGGCTAGAGCAGGTTGCCGCGACTTCGATCTAAGGTAATTCATAATGAGCTAGTATGCTATGCATACTAGCTCATTATAACTTTGTCTTGCAGGTTTTTTTTTTCTACAGTTTACAACCACTTTAAGATCTGATACACTCAGGAATAGTGCCAATGCCTCTCTCTACAAACTTCTATTGAATACGCCTATGTGAGAAGCCTCAGACAGAAGCAGTCAGTCACACTAGTCCTGTTAGGTGACATCACAGCTGAGCCCAGGCTCAGATGGTTGCCCTAGGATGGTGGTTCTCAACTCTGCCCCCAAGTACCCCCAACAGGACATGTTTTCTCTTAGATAAAATAGCTGTCCAAAATACCCAGCCACTGACTCTGATTTAAAGCACCTGTGCAATGAAAACCTGCAAACATTGGCTGTTGGGGGTACTTGAGGACAGAGTTGAGACCCACTGACCTAGAAGAAGCAGGCTGTCCATTCTCCTGAGAAGAACTAATGCACAACACATGGCACTGGATGATTTTATTGGCTGCATTGCACAGAGCCCCGCCCACTCCCTCCCAGCACCGCCCACACCCTCCCAGCACCGCCCACACCCTCCCAGCCCCGCCCACACGACACTTGCCCCGTAGCCAGCTCCTGAACAATGCCTCGTCTCCGTGTTGTGTGGGGAGCAGACGGACACTGACACCCCCGAATCTGTCCACCGTTCCCCGGGGCCAAGGCTCAGTGCTGACAGCACGAGCGGGCACTCTGCTGGCGTACCGACACACGGCACCGAAAACCCACAGCGCTCCGCACCGCAGCATGCCGCCCTCCTTACACAACTATAGTGACCTCCCTCTGCACTGAGTAGAATTGTATAACCACGGGGAGCCTAGTCATGTGACCGACTCAACTTAGTGTGTCACATGACTTACCACTGCAATAAGAACCGGAAGCAATTAGGAGGCAAGCTATGAATGGGTTCCGTCAGATTAGGGGACCCGTCTAAATTGGTAACGGAAGTGACGTTCTGTCGCCGCCATCTTGTTACACCCCGCACTCCTCCGCTGTAACGATACATCGAGAAGGGGGCAAGCGGACATCTTGTTACACCCACCGGAGTTTTGCATTACACTGTTATTTTTAACCGTAAACGGACCATTTATAGTAAAATACAGGAATTAGAAATCCGACTGACTGTTTAGATGTTGAATTTTAAAAGCAGCGGCAAGCGTGCTCATCTCACAGATTTGTTAACCTGACAGAACACCGCTGCTTTTATAATTCAACATGTACACAGTCCGATGGATTTCTAAATATTGTATTTCAGCATATAAGCTGCGTATCCTGTTAGAAATAATTGTGAAATGCAAAACTCCAGTGGGTGTAACAAGATGTCCGCTTGCCCCCTTCTCTGTGTATCGCTACTGTGGAGGAGTGTGGGGTGTAGCAAAATGGCGGCGATGAAACGTCACTTCCGTTACACATTCTGACGAGTCGCCTAATTCTTAAAGTCCCACCACAGCTCCTTTAGTTTAAACCCAGTCTTTCTGTCCCTCTTTCCTCCTCGTGAATTACATTTTTGAAGCTCTTTTACATACCTCCTAACCGAGATGGGAAAGAGGGACCCTTGGTAGTAAAAAGTAGTGGGGAAAAGGAGATAATCCCTTCCGCGCACCTGCATACCTCCCAATATTTTGAGATGGGATTGAGGGACACCTATCCGCAAAAGTATATAAGAAAAAAAGGGTGAAGAAGAAAAACGAATTCTTCAACAAGGAACCAGCAAAATAGCAAAAATATGATTTATTGTAGAAAAATAATACCACATACACACCAAACAAAATCAAAAAAATATATGACAGTAAGTGAACCAAATACCACCACTAAAAATAAAATAGACAACGTTGTCTAAGGACAAAAACAACACACAGATGGCCACCACTAAACATACAATTACATCCAACTGGCTAAGTGGACAAGAACTGTCCTATTTATGGTGTCTATAAAGTAATGTTGAGGGCCAGGGGGTAGATGTATGCAGCCGTGGATAAAGAAAGTCTGCTGTCCAGCACTTTAGCACTGGGAAATACTTTTTGAAAGATAAATAGTGTATTTTATATACAACTATATAGATCAGACCAAAATGAGGGGCGAAGAGGGACAGAGGGACATTGTTCCAAATCAGGGACAGTCCCTCGGAATCAGGGAGAGTTGGCAGGTATGGCACCTGTTATTTGGAGAATTAAAGTGGGAGTAAACTCCCATCTCTGACTTTTACCTATAGGTAAGCCTAAAATAAGGCTTACCAATCGGTACTGTGAACATAAAACGTGTGCCGTTTAGGAGATATTTACTGTACATGCAGCAGGTTATGCCGATGCATGCGCTCTGCAGGAAACGGACACTCGGGCCATTTCTTCAGTGTCCTGTGCCATAAACGGCGGCTCCCATTATAGCGGCTCTGGCAACTGACACAGCCGAAGTCCGCAAACCTGGAAGAAAGACAGATGAAGGCTCCATTCACACTAGCGCGGTTTTTGATGCATTTTGCATTTTTCAGAAATGCATGGGAATTTTTTAACATGTTCACATCAATGCCTTTTTGTACCTCTGCATTTTTGGAAAGGGTCAGGGACTTTTTTTCATGCAAAATGCAGCGTTTTTCATGTAATAGAATTCAATGGACCAGCATCAAAAACGCAAGTGCACCGTTTTTGCAGCGTTTTTACAGCGTTTTTGCAGCGTTTTTGATGCGTTTTGGCGGTTTTTTTTTTTTTTTTTTTAGACTGTATACAGTCTAAAAAAAACTGTAAAAAAAAAACTGTAAAAAAAAAAACCCTTCCCTGCCAGTGTAATTTATACATTGATCAGTGCATTTTTTTTAGCACTGATCACTGTAATAAAGTCACTGGTACCCAAAAAGTGTCATTTGGGGTCAGACTTGTCTGCAGTAATGTCGCAGTCCCGCTAAAAAATCGCAGATCGCCACCATTACTAGTAAAAACTATAAAAAAAATTAAAAGTCCCTAAATCTATCCTCTATTTTGTAGACGCTATAACATTTCCGCAAACCAATCAATATACGCTTATTGCAATTTTTTTTTTACCAAAAATATGTAGCAGAATACATATTGACACTAAAGTATTTTTTTGTTTATAAAATAAAAAACCACAGAGGTGATCAAATACCACCAAAAGAAAGCTCTATTTGTGAGAAAAAAAAGGACATCTATTTTGTTTGGGTACAACTTTGCACGACTGCACAATTGTCAGTTAAAGCGACACCACAGTGCCGTATTGCAAAAAATGGCCTGGTCATTAATGGGGTAAATCCGTCCAGGGCTGAAGTGGTTAAAGGATAAGTTCACTTTTTGCAAAAAAATGCAGTGAAAAAAAAGTGCATTTTTTTGTTTGTTTTAGGAGCCTTGAGCATTGCACCAGCGATCAGCAGATCGCTGGTGCCATGCAGGTCTCCAGCAGAGTCAGTGAATCTGCTTGCCCGTATAGGTAAGCAGATGCAATCTGACAGGAAGCATGAATGAACTACCACTGTGCCGTGGTAGTTCATTGATAAGTACAAGCCAACCGCCGTAAAGCCGGCCGGACCTTGTAGTTTTCCATGCCCAGAGCCCTGTCAATCAGTGACATGGCCAGGTGGGCAGAACCCCGCTTAGCCACATTTTTTTTTAAATTTTGCCAGCTGGTGGGGAGGGAGAAAAACCCTGTCACAGCGAGGATCAGGGAGGTGCGGGGGCCGGGGGCCGGTCTGTTTGTAGCATGTTACACCCCGATACTAAATAACCAGACACTAATAGACGTCACAAGACTGCTCTAACTGCTGATGAGAAAAGGAAGGTATTTAGCACTTTATATTTACTAAAATAATTGCATTTCCAAGTTGTGTGTACTGTGGGAGACCAGATATAGTGAAAGCAGGGTCCTGGGTTTACGTAGTTGGCAACATTGCAGATAAAGATACTCCAAACACCTGGTGTTAGCACTTCAATCATCCCGGCACCATGGTTGTTATGGTGTCAGAATGATTGAAGTGCATTATTTCTATTATTACATTGTAATATAAAATGAAATCATTCAACTCACTATAATGTAGGATCAGTGGGATCCCTGAGCGTGTCACTAGCCACTTCGCCTGCCACCAGCCTTCCGTCCTTGCGTCAGATGTCCCAGCAGAGTACGTCCTTGCATCAGGTGCCCCCAGCGGAGCCCCCCCTTACATCAGATGTCCCCAGCGGAGCCCCCCCTTACATCAGATGTCCCCGGCGGAGCCCCCCCCTCACACCAGGAGTCCCCGGTGGAGCCCCCTCACACCAGCAGTCCCCGGCGGAGCCCCCCCCCTCACACCAGGAGTCCCCGGCGGAGCCCCCCCTCACACCAAGAGTCCCCGGCGGAGCCCCCCCTCACACCAGGAGTCCCCGGCGGAGCCCCCCCTCACATCAGGAGTCCCCGGCGGAGCCCCCCCTCACATCAGGAGTCCCCGGGGGAGCCCCCCTCACATCAGGAGTCCCCGGCGGAGCCCCCCCTCACATCAGGAGTCCCCGGCGGAGCCCCCCCTCACATCAGGAGTCCCCGGCGGAGCCCCCCCTCACATCAGGAGTCCCCGGCGGAGCCCCCCCCTCACATCAGGAGTCCCCGGCGGAGCCCCCCCTCACATCAGGAGTCCCTGGCGGAGCCCCCCCCCTCACATCAGGTGTCCCCAGTGGAGCCTCCCCTCAGATTAGGTGTCCGCAGTGGAGCCCCCCTCAGATTAGGTGTCCCCAGTGGAGCCCCCCTTTCCATATCAGACTGGCAGCGGGGCGGGGGGGTAGGCGGGGCGGAGGGTGGGCGGCGACGCAGGAGCTCCGTCTAGCCCCCCCCAGCCGTCTTCCTGAACTTCATTAAAATGGCGGACCTCTAACGGCGGCGGCTTTTTCCGGGACACCACAAATTCGGGAATGGAGTCCAAGTCCCGGGAATGTCCCGGGAATTCCGGGACAGTTGGCAATTATGGGTTAAGTAACACATTGGCTCCTGCTGCTGTCAATCAAGTTTTGTGAGGAGAGAGCAGGGGGCGGGGCCGAGTGTGTGTCTATGAACACAGCCCGGCTTGGGTACACGCCCACAAGTGCCCCCCCTAGCACAGGGCTGGTTACGGGGTACTCAGAGAAGAGGGAGTGTGGGGAGCGCTGGCAGGCAACCCCAGGAGAGGAGATAAGGGACTTCTCTGTGCAATATCCTTTCACAGAGCAGGTACATACTATAACTTTTATTTTCTTTTATGAAAGACAATTTGAGCTTTCAGTATCACTTTAATACACAAAATGATTGGTTACACCCACACATGCTTTTTTACCACTACTATTCTTTTATTCTGGCTTTTGAAAGTTACAAAAACAATAAATTAGAAATTGGATGGAAGGAAAATAGATATGGCGCATTTCGTATGTATATATATTTACATATATATGTATGTATATATATTTACACACATATATATATATATATATATATATATATATATATATATATATATATATATATATATATATATATATATATATATATTTACACACACACACACACAATATCTCACAAAAGTGAGTACACCCCTCACATTTTTGTAAATATTTTATTATATCTTTTCATGTGACAAGATTGAAGAAATGACACTTTGCTACAATGTAAAGTAGTGAGTGTACAGCTTGTATAACAGTGTAAATTTGCAACAAAAGTGAGTACAACCCTAAGTGAAAATTTTAGCCATTTTCCCTCCAAAGTGTCATGTGACCCGTTAGTGTTACAAGGTCTCAGGTGTGAATGGGGAGCAGGTGTGTTAAATTTGGTGTTATCTCTCTCACTCTGGTCACTGGAAGTTCAACATGGCACCTCATGGCAAAGATCTCACCTAGGATCTGAAAAAAGAATTGTTGCTGCTCTACATAAAGATGGCCTAGGCTATAAGAAGATTGCCGAGACCCTGAAACTGAGCTGCAGTATGGTGACCAAGACCATACAGCGGTTCAATAAGACAGGTTCCACTCAGAATAGGCCTCGTCATGGTCGAACAAAGAAGTTGAGTGCACGTGCTCAGCGTCCTATCCAGAGGTTGTCTCTGGGAAATAGATGTATGAGTGCTGCCAACATTGCTGTAGAGGTTAGAGGGGTGGGGGGTCAGCCTGTCAGTGCTCAGACCATATGCTGAACACTGCATCAAATTGGTCTGCATGGCTGTCTCCTCAAAAGGAAGCCTCTTCTAAAGATGATGCACAAGAAAGCCCACAAACATTTGCTGAAGACAAGCAGACTAAGGACATGGATTACTGGAACCATGTCCTGTGGTCTGATGAGACCAAGATAAACTTATTTGGTTTAGATGGTGTCAAGCGTGTGTGGTGGCAACCAAGTGAGGAGTACAAAGACAAGTGTGTCTTGCCTACAGTCAAGCATGGTGGTGGGAGTGTCATGGTCTGGGGCTGCATGAGTGCTGCCGGCACTGGGGAGCTACAGTTCATTGAGGGAACCATGAATGCCAACATGTACTGTGACATACTGAAGCAGAGCATGATCCCCTCCCTTCAGAGACTGGGCCGCAGGGCAGTATTCCAACATAGTATCAACCCCAAACACACCTCTAAGACGACTACTGCCTTTCTAAAGAAGCTGAGGGTAAAGGTGATGGATTGGCCAAGCATGTCTCCAGACCTAAACCCTATTGAGCATCTGTGGGGCATCCTCAAATGGAAGGTGGAGGAGTACAAGGTCTCCAACATCCACCAGCTCTGTGATGTCATCATGGAGGAGTGGAAGAGGATTCCAGTGGCAACCTGTGAAGCTCTGTTGAACTCCATGCCCAAGAGGGTTAAGGCAGTGCTGGAAAATAATGGTGGTCACACAAAATATTGACACTTTGGGCCCAATTTGGACATCTTCATTTAGGGGTGTACTCACTTTTGTTGCCAGAGGTTTAGACCTTAATGGCTGTGTGTTGAGATATTTTGAGGGGACAACAAATTTACACTGTTATACAAGCTGTACACTCGCTACTTTACATTGTAGCAAAGTGTCATTTCTTCAGTGTTGTCACATGAAAAGATGTAATAAAATATTTCCAAAAATGTGAGGGGTGTACTCACTTTTGTGAGATACTGTGTGTGTATGTATATGTGTGTGTGTGTATATATATATATATATATATATATATATATACACACACACCAGGCCAAAATGAGGGACAAATGAGGAAGAAAGATGTATAGTTCCAAAAAAGGGACAGTCTCGCTAAATCAAGGACAGTTTACACACAGTGAATAGGACTTGGCAGCCTTTTGGAGCACAGTCCAAACATGTAGGAAAGGCAAATGCCTTGACTACGTTTTGATCAGCAGGGGATCTTCCGCTGATCAGAGCAGAGCTTGCAGATCACAGGTTTTGGGGGAGTTTTGCATCTCTGCAGCCTCAGCTGCACTGAATGAATGGACAAGAATAGCTCTGTACAGAGTGTCCTATTCATTCACAAGCTAAAGCAGAGTAAACACAGTTCATTATGCTTCAGTTATGGATGAACACACAAGTGATCAGTACTGATCACTTGCTGCGTCCATTGAGAAATAGAAGGGGCCAGTAACTAACATATTTATCGGCCCCTTCCCCCACTCTCCATCCTAAAAGAATCACCCCCAGCAGCCGGCGGGTGAGACCCGGGGCCAACAGGAAAAAAATAACCTGGATAGGAGGGGTAGCATATAGAGGAACTGATGCCTTCCATTTGCAGCCGCTGAATGCAGGTGGGAGGAAGAGGAGAAGCTGGCTTTCAGCGGCTGTAGGTGTAGAACCAAAAATTACAGGGGAGCTGCATGGGCCCCCTGAAGCAATGAGCTGAGTCCCAATTGCAACCCTTAAAGTTACGCCTTTGACCCGTGCTCTCATAAGGTGCAGCACAGTGTTGCCTGGAATGGGGGGGGGGGGGGTTGGGGGCTAAGCCACAAAACTCACTGGGGGATATTGGCATGCTGGGCATTAGTGTGCCCCTCTGTACCATCTAGTAACAATTCCAGGGATGTTAACTGACCATGCCAGCTCTGATCTGATTCCATGCTTAGTGTAGTCCATAGCTCCCAACTGTCCCTGATTTTGAGGGACTGTCCCTGATTTGGAGAAATGTCCCTCTTTCCTCCTCATTTGTCCCTCATTTTGGTCTGATCTATATAGTTGTATATAAAATGCACTTTTTATCTATCAAAAAGTGTTTTCCAGCGCTAAACCTTTCATCTGATTTCTAAATTGCTGCATTTGTAAATTCCAAAAGCCAATATAAAGGAATAGTAGTGGTAAAAAAAAAAACACTTGTGGGTTTAACCAATCTTGTTTTTTCAGACAATTCTCCCTTAAGGAGGCGTGGAAAGGGGTGTGTCCTATGCCTGCATGCTTTTGCGATAGGTGTCCCTCATTCCCATCTCAAAAAGTTGTGAGGTATGGTAGTCAGTTGGAAAAAGGAAGCAAGGGCAATGAGCAGGATCACTTGCTATTTAGCAATAAGAAATTAAATCAAAACTGTATAAATTGCACCTATTTAGTGCCCAAATCTTCATTTTTGTTGCAGCAATGGTATATAATAAAGATAGTTGGCACACAACATCCCCTTTTGGTTAATAAAATCGAAATAAAAAGATACAATAACAATGTAACCAGTTGATGTCTATTAATAGTCTTCTGCACGCCCTGAAATAATTTATGACCACAGCTGTTTGCCCTTATATAAGATGGTGGCATTGCCTTCCCTCACTACACGTGACATTAGCCAATCACAATCCTGCAGCCGGAGATGGTCGTCACACCGTAATCTATGTAATAGCGCCTCATTTGTAGAAATTTGCAAAAAGAAGTAGCGTGCATCTGCGTGTCTATGTGAATCATTACGGGAGCCCCGGGGAAGTGTGAGCTGTGCGGGGAAGTTGTCGGCGGGCACGTTTGATTGCTAAGCATGTCTTCCAGCAAGAAGAAGAGTAGAGGGAAGGCTGGCTCCTCTCCGGAAACTTCCACTCATAGCGGACAGCCATCGCTGCTTAAAGTCACCGACTACTTAGAGAAAGGTAGTGATGCCTGTGACCATGCACAATGATTCCCTTCTGCACTGCTACTATAGAAAAGGAGGCATTGGGTGGTGGGTGGCATTCAGGGCACTCTGAAGTCTACAAAGTAAACATGCCATAACTGTATGAGAACATTCCTAGGTCTGCCACACCATGCTACTTAGTTGTGCTGAAGGCTTTTTACCCTTATGCATTTTCAATAAGGTAACCCCTTGGCGCTGGCTCCTGCAGCCCCTTTAAGGGCTTTAGAATGCCAGGACGCAGGGATTTTGGCCATGTGAATGCCCTGATTGACTGTCACATGATTGGAAAACTCCCGATCACCGGGCACATGCTCCGGCACAGCTCTGTTGGCGCTATTGCGTGCAAATGCGGCCACTTGGCGCCAAGAAAACGCATATTTGCGTGCGCTCGGCGCCAGTTAAACCTTTTGTGATCACCTCCTGCTCACCCATATACCACCCCTCGTAGCTCGCTCATATACTTACCTGATCTCGATCCAGCGATATGTCCGAGAGCTGAGGCTGAGCAAGAGAATATCTCCAGAACGGGTCCAAAGCTTTATTCAGCGATCACATTGTACAGCAGATTGCAGTGTTTTGGAGCCACGCAGGACCCCATCATGTGGCATCATGCCTGAAGAAGGGGTTCTGCAAGATTCTGAAATGTTGCAATCTGCTGTAACGATGTGATCGCTGAATAAAGCTTTGGACCCATTCTGGAGATCCCTGGTGTGCTGGGGATATTCTCTTGTTCTGATGGGTGCAGGAACTTGTACCGTTGGGAATAGTACATCGAGAGCAGAGGCTCTCCCTCCCCACTAGTCATGGAGGCACCAGTAGGAGCCATTGGCTCTTGCTTATGACAGTCACAGCCTGTGAGGAGGGAGTGGGGTCGAGCTGAACTGTGCGTGTTTATGGACACACAGAGCTCATCCCGGGATTGAGCCCACGCGAGTGCCTCCATAGCAAGCAGCTAGCTATAGGGGTTACTCAGTGGGGGGGAGGAGCCAGGAGCACCCGCGGGAAACCTAAGAAGAGGGATCGGGGTTGCTCTGTGGAAAACCATTGCACAGAGCAGGTAAGTATAACATGTTTATTTGGCGGGAGATTAGAGAGAGCTGAACTTTTCAGGTGAAATTCTAGTTACGCGGAACTTCACTCTCTCAATCAACATTGACTATTTTTAATCCTTATGCTGCTAGCATTAGTAAATAGATAGGAAAGTATATCATATTTACTTGTGTTAACATTTTATTTTTTTTTTAATTTCTTTTGTTACTTCCTGGTTTCCATGCCAAGGCAAAGGATGTCATACATCCCAGGAGGGGAGGTGGGGTTTTCTCAGCTAAGCACACATGCCTACATGCCTGAGGTAAGGGCAGTTGGGTTCCAGGAAGTAAATCTTACATGAATCCTCTTACCTTACTGAAGATGGCACCACCAGAAATGCTAGGGGTTTGTTTTTCAAAGTGATTTTTTTCACCAAATGAAGCACTGGGACATGGATTGGATGGGGGAGTTTGTTTTGAATATTAAAAATGAATTAAATGGCATGTCTATGCAACACCTGAAATAGCCAAAAGTAGTGCAGGAACTACTTTTTCAAATCGATGCAACACCACAAAGTTGGCATTGCACCGATTTAAACAGTGCCATTGCCGACAATAGGGTGTGACTTGTCAATTCACATGACAAGTTGCTCCAATGGGAACAAGGGTTCAAATGCATGTAGATGTGCTCGAATAGAAAAAAAAATCACAAGGTTTGACAAATAATGGCTGTCTGACCTGCTTTTCCTACAGTTTCAAATGCAAAATTGAGGTATTTCGCCCCCCCCCCTTCTTCTTCCTTGGGTTATCTTGAAAACACACACGCATTCAGCGTCGTCCTGCTTTAATCCTCCACCACGCGCTAGGTCCAGTGCCATCATCTTCTATGCTTACTACTTCTTCGGGAGATAACAATCTTATCCAGGTTTTTTGCTGCCAGAATGGAAGGGGTGAAGGAGCAATAGTCTTGAAAGAAGAAAAAGGGGATGAAGGACCACTGTCTTCTTTTGGGCTTGTTCACACAGCCTACGTGCTATAATACATGTGGACTGGTGTCCGTTGTGTAAGGCCCCTTTCACGTGGGCTTTCCTATCAGGCCTGCCTTTTTTAAGGCGGACCTAATCGGATGCTCCACGCACCTCTATGGATATCAGCAGTGACCTGTACGCTGACATCCGCTACTATCCGATCCAATCCTGTCCGTGAAATCCAGAGGGATGGAAACCCTATTTTACATCCGTCTGGAGAGTAGGATCAGATGAAAACAGACAGGGGGTCCATTTTTCTCTGATCTTCCCATAGAGGAGAGCGGGGTTCTTAACAGGTCCATCTCGGCACAGTGAGCAGAGATGGACTTGGCATCCGCCTGCTCAGTGGGGATCAACGGAGCGATCCCGTGCTGAGCAAAACTGAGTCTGTACACGGATAAGCCTGTGTGAAAGGGGCCTAGGGTGTTGTTTACCTCCCTCTTCTCTTTTTTTTTTTCCGTAAATCTTGAAATGTTATAAAATTAAATTTCATTCAATTCTATGCAAAGCAGCATGTTGTGTTATGGTGCAGGAACCTGCAGTGTGCTGATATACGCTGCTTTAAGCTGCAGACATGTTGTATTTTTACTCGCCACAGAGCACATAGAAAACATTTGTTTTCTATGTGGAGGAGAGGCATTGCTTTGACTCGGTGATCCTCTTGCGCTGCCTATGTGTGTGCTGCTGTGAACAAGCTGCACATAATATAGTTTTAAATAGGAATGCTCCCATAGTGGAGAGTAGAGACTCCTGCAGGATTGCATAAGTCCTGGCAGGCATGGGAGGACCAACATAATGGGAGTTTAGCAGTGCAGCTGTGGGCAAGTTTAAAAAGGGATTTCAGAGAAGAAACATAAAAAAAAAACAAAAACGCAAGTGCTGTAGTAGTATTAACATATAATTTTATAGAAAATGTTTATTATTATACAGGATATATATATATAGCGCCGACACTTTGCGCAGCTCTTTACAACATTAGGGCAGACAGTAGAAATTACAATTCAATACAGGAGGATCCAGAGGGCCCTACTCGTTGTAGTTTTAATAACTTTGTGATATTAAAGCTCTAAGGTCAGCATGACAGTCAGGTAACTAGCATTTTCAGAAGTAGATCTCAGCTGTTGCAGCCTCCATGTGTTTGTCTCATGGCAGGCATCGTTTAACAACTACTGATCAAATACTTTAAATTCAAATTAATCTTAACCACTTGCTTACTGGGCACTTAAACCCCCTTCCTATCCAGACCAATTTTCAGCTTTTAACGCTGTCGCACTTTGAATGACAATTGCGCAGTCATACAATGCTGTACACGGATGAAATTTTTATCATTTTTTCTTCCACAAATAGAGCTTTCTTTTGGTGGTATTTGATCACCTCTGCGGTTTTTATTTTTTGTTAAAATAATTGAAAGACCGAATTAAAAAAAAAAAAAATGTTATTTTTTATATTTTGTTATTAAATTTTGCAAACAGGTATATTTTTCTCCTTCATTGATGTACGCTGATGAGGCGGCACTGATGGGTGGCAGTGATTGGCTTTGATGGCTGGCAATAATGGGCACAGAGTGCTTACACTGATGGCAGCACTGCTAGGTGGCACTGATTGGCACCACTGGTGGGCATTCATAGGTGGCACTTGTGGGCATTCATAGGTGGAACTGCTGGGCACTGTGGGCACTGGCAGGTGGCAATGACAGATGGCACTTGCAGGCTCAGATGAGTCATATGTGCCTCCTTCCTCTTTGGGACTGATGTCCCTTTAACATAAGCCGGTGATCGGCTTTTTTTTCTCCTCACGCTGTCAGCGCGAGTAGAAAAAGAAACCGATTACCGAGCTTTTGTTTACATCATGTGATCAGCTGTCATTGGCTGACAGCTGATCACATGGTAAGGGGCCGAGATAGGCCCCTTACTCGGATGTGTGATCATTCGAGTCTCCATGACTCGGTGATCACAGCGTGCGCGCGGTGCACGTGCACAGTGGAGGACGTCCCATGACGGCCTCCCGGAAATTGAGGTCCGCGCTGTAGCTGTCATTCGGCTATGGCCTGGACCTCAAGTGGTTAAACTAATTTGATTTTTCCCTGCACATGTTTATAAAGCATGTGTTTCTGTATTAGTTACTGTATTGGCGTATAACACTCACTTTTTCACCATGAAAATCGGGGGCAAATAGCGTGTGCGTGTTATACGCCAATACTTCAATTTTAGCTGCCTCGGAGGGGACAGCGAAGGGGGCGGGACGAGCGCCATCACATTAGATACAGTGAGAATCTCCTGTTTACTTGGCGGCCTCTGTAATAGGAAGTCCCATCTCCTGGGCCGCCATTGGACCACTGTTCTGTCCATCATAGGAGATTCTCACTGTATGTAATCTCTTGGCGCTCGTCCCGCCCCCACCCTGTCCCATCTCTAGGCTGCAGATGGGCATCGATCAGGCTGAACTGATGGCAATGGTGAGGCTGCTGCATTGATGGTAATAGTGAGGCTGCAGATGGGCATTGATCAGGCTGCATTGATGGCAATGGTGAGGCTGCAGATGGGCGCTGACCCTTATTTTGCTTCAAAGTTCCTTATTCAAAATGTAAGTTTTTTTTTTTTCCCTTAAACTTCCCTCTTAAAATGAATGTGCGTGTTATACGCCTGTGCGTGTTATACGCCGATAGATACAGTGTTTTGTGCTTCTGGCTCCCTGTGTTACCAAACCCTTATGGAATTCAGAATTACAGATATAATAACATGAGCATCACCAACTCATCCCATTGGTTTTTGACATCTGGGTTTACACAGTTCTTTTACAGATTTGTGCATGGGGCACTGAATGACTCCTAGCTTATAGCTTAGATTTTTCTACATTTAAAGGCAAGAACATAAATGTAATGTATAACAGCGTACAGTCCTTAGATATGATGGCTGCATTGGTTTACTTTGTTATTTGGAAAAAAATAAATATATATTATTTTAGATCTGGCCAGAAATGCAGTGTTCTTGTCACTTCTTCGTCTGAGTTTCACCAAAGAGTTTCTTCCTTCCATCTAGCTATGTTATGTAAACTTCCAATTGCCGTGTCCCCAATCTACCAATCTACTGTAATGGGGTTGAAGAGATAAATCAAAGTTTGTAGTCCAGAGCAGCCTAGGGTGACAACCATGGTATATATATGTATATATATATATATATATATATATATATATATATATATATATATATATATATATATATATATATATATATATATATATATATATATATATATATATATATATATATATATAGCGCCACCCAGGGACAGGAAGTGTTATATGCAGTATAACCAGGTTAAAATAAAGCAACAGGAAGTGTGCTATATGTAGTATACCCTGGTGAAAAAAAAGGAAAACAAATGCAGCCACCACACCAGGGACTAGCAAGCAATGTATTACGTTTTTAGTTTTGGATTGAAGCTCCATTCACACTTGTATGACTTCAAAGTTGTGCAACTTGGATATGGCTTTGACCACTGATAATAGACAACTGTTGCATTGTAGAACATTCAGGTATGACTTTAATGCAACTTTTGAGGGTTAACATTGAAGTCTATGGCCCTCAAGTTACATGAAAGTCGGATCAAAGTAGGGCTTGAACTAAACATGGAAAACATGGAGAAGGACTTGTCATGTGACCTTGATGTCCAAAGCTGCATGACAAGTTGCACAAGTGTGAATGGAGCAGTAGGCTCCCTTTACTGGGAATAGTTGTCAACTAAAGATGGCTGTGTAAAGAAAAGTGATACCGTCACAACTGGTTTTATATGCTTTAGGTAACCCATTTACCTGCCATCTCCATGCCTTGTTAAACATCCAACAGTAATGATAAATGGACCCTTTTATTGTTGCATAGTGAATATGCAAAATGATCCTGTGCTACACAGTAGCTTTCTTTTTCGGTAAATTACTTTGTTTTAATTGAAACAGAATATGAGCTATATACTGTAGATGGTCAATGGTATTCAATCTAAAACCCCACTCTGTGCAAAAAAAAAAATATATATATATTTTTTTTTATTGTTTCCCACACCCGACTTCCACCCCATCTAAACCCCAGCTAAAGGCCCCATTTAGGTCCCTTGCTGCCTCTTCTGGTTCTGGTGTGGGGGACTGCTAATTCAGCTCTGCAATGGCACTGTGGGACATCAATAATAAACACTCCTACATTTTCAGTGGCAGCACTACTTAACCTCAGCATCGGTGTCATTGACAGCAATAATAAACAGGCTCTTGGGGTGCTTTCACACGGGCGATCCGCCCGACGGACTCCGCTTTGCTCAGCAGGGGATCGATCCGCTGATCCCCGCTGAACAGGTGGATGATAGGTCTGTCTCTGCACACTGTGCAGAGACGGACCTATCAGAGCCCCGCTCTCTATGGGGAGATCGGATGAAAACCGACCGCCTGTCAGTTTTCATGCGATCAACCAGACCGATGTAAAATGGGGTTTCCATTCCGCCTGGTTTTCACGGACAGGATCGGATCGGATAGCGGTGGGTGACAGCGAACATGTCACCGCTGACATCCGCCGCTCCAAATGGCTGAATGGAGGGTCTGATCAGGTCCACCTGAAAAACTGGCAAGCGGACCTGATTGGAAAGCCCGTGTGAAAGGGGCCTTAAAGGTCTACATTTGGAGCATGTTCCACCTGTTTTTAGGGTGGGACATGTAATGTTCCAGCATCTGCGGTGTAAGACGCTGCTCAAAGCCGACTCGTGCAATGTGTATATGGCTATGTATGACCCCAGTCAGTGCTGTTCCGGACACACTTCCTGATGTATTTCTCCCACCCATCAGGGCTTAGTCACAGAGGTTCCAGCATCAGCAACTTATCCCCCCCTCCCTGTGATATTGGGCGGGGTATCTTCTCCCTGCACCCGCAGTCACAATTTGAAAACAGCGTGGCCATGTGAGGTTACCTGCAAAAAATGTGCATTTATTTATTTCTTTTTAAAAGGTGAACTATCCGTTTAATTGATGTGAGTGAAGGAAGCAAAGCCCTGCTGTTTACTCTCTACCAAGATGGCTGCCTTCACACAGGAAGCAAAGTTACTAATGAGGAAAAGATCAACTGCAGGGAGGCCTCAGGCAACACTGCTGACTAGTCCTTTGTCATCTGCTCCCTTTTTTCCGAACAGCTTATAGAGCTCAGTTTCTTTTTAGGGTGCTACATGGTAGGATAAGTCAATCAAGCTGGTGTGTCCAAATCACTTGGGTTTCTCACCGTTAACTCCTTTGTGGATGAACCCTAGACTGCCCCACTTTTACTTCTACTCATATCCCATGGTATGGGTGACTAAAGGTATCAAGCTACTTAAAGATATTACCATGGATGGGGAACTACTAACTTCTGATCAACTCCTCAAGGATGGACATTCACTTCCTAACTTTGTTTCAGGTTCCTACAACTTCGCCATGCCTTTCGGGCTCAATTTAGGGACCTGAGAATAGTCAATTCCCTCTGCCTTAGAAGATTTTCTCAGGGTAGAAAACCTTTCCAAAACGCTATTTGTGACCTACAAAGAGCTGTTTAAGAGGCCACCAGCGGTAACAAAATGTAGGGATAGATGGGAGGTGGAGGTATCTGACATTCAAGGGGAGGAATGGGATGATATGTGGGACCACCCCTTCCAGCATTTGGTTTCTGCAAGGGATAGACTGATGCACTTCAAATTTTTGCACAAAATTTGTTTCACACGGACCAAACTCTATCCATCCGTTCAGGCGGACTGCTGGAGATGTTCTTTTTCCCTGGCAGACGCAAACCATGTCTTCTGAGAGTGCTCCCAGATCCAAGCTTTTTGGTCTGGGGTGACTTCCTGCATAGCAAAGGTTCTAATGGTACCAATTCCCTTATCAATTAGAGTGTGTCTACTGGGTCCCGTTCAGAGCACATAGAACGCTACTGAACATCCTTTTGTTCTATGGAATGAAGGCTATTTTGTTAAATTGGAGGAAGCCGGGAGCTCCCACTCTGCCCTTTTGGAAGGGGTTGGTGAGTTCTATGATACCGTACTATAAGGCGACATACCCATCCAGAGGCTGTGTGGAAAAGTTTAATAAGGTGTGGCAGGCTTGGTACAATTCTGATGTAATGGTGGGATAACGGAGCTTGAGGCCCTATGAGTCTTTATTCCATCAACTCATGAGTCAGGGGTGGGAGGAATCTAATCTTTTCCTTACTGACAAGGGTGTAATCTGAACCACTGGTTCCTTACACTTTGGTTAATGATAATATGAGTTGGAGTTGATTACGCTATACACTACTGCCGAATGTTACACTGGTGCATTTGATGCATATCCTTCAGTTCTCCTCTTTCCTTAGGTGGTGCTGCTGTCTGAGGATCGAGGTGAACTGAGTTGTGGGCTGAATTTTTTTGACTTTCAGCCAGAAGACTATATTAGTACGATTGTTATCTGTATTTGTTGACCACGTTTGGTCGTTGGAGTGGCTTGATGTTGTGTCAAGGCCACTCTCCTGTACTGTATGTCTTTAATAACATTTAATAAAAACGTTAAAAAAATAAGTGCTACATGATACCTGCACTGACATGATCTGCTTCTCTAGTATCTCAATATCCACTGTCTGAAAGTCAGTATTTGCATAAAGACAGGCACACTGACATCTGTCAGTACTTGGGAAAGGCAGTAATTAGGGAGGACAACATAGGTAGGTAGACCCTCATTTTGAGTATTTGTGGAGATGGACAGTGCTGGGTCAGTGTCTGCTGTAAAGTTTTAGGGATCCTATAGTCTGATGGAAGTCAGCACTGGTTGACATTCAATCCTTCTGCCAGCTGGTGTTAGGACTTTTCATAAAGGGCAAACTTTTTTTCTTTCTTTTTTTTCTACAGAAAGTTTTCTGGAGCACTAGATATTCCAAATTCGTGCCCTGTTATTTGTAATAATATTGTTTTTTATGGAGTTATTTATATTTCTTGATGGCAAATTTTCATTTTCTGAAATAACTTTTTAATAAAATACAATTAAAATGTTAATTTACCATTGCTTTATTAATAAAGCTGCATCCTATTTATTTGTCTTTACTGTTGGAATGTTTGAACATTTAAACATTAAAATCTGGTGTAAAGTATTTAGTTGTGTGATTTCTTATTTTTAATACAAAAGATCCAGTTTGGATAAATAAGTGACCAATGTACCAAAAAAAAGTTATTTTTTCCAGACAACAACGAGCGAGAATGCTCCTCTTCCCTAAACAGGAAACACAAGTCAGTCACCCACCATTAAAATAAACCTTTCCTGAAAAGAAACTCAGCTTTCTGAAAATGCTAGCTCCCCAAATTATGCTGACCATTGGCTTTATTATTTTCTTAGTCACTAACTCAGAACAAATAAGCACACCAGGAAAGAAAAGTCAGATGTTGATGCCTAGGATATTTGATCATTTCCTGCCGTTTGGTAAAGCCTTTTTCAAATGTTTGCCAAGAAGAGAATTCTTGTGAAACTAAACCCACCTGTCCTTCCACAGCTTAAAAATTTTCTTCCATCAGGAGTTTGAGTTCCGTTTGGTAGGACCCAGATCTTTCATATGTCAGCCTCTCCCCACCTCTTGCATTACTGTTTCCCCTTTACATCATTGTCATCAGTCCTCCCCTTCACATCACAGCCTTCTGGATGTCGGTCTCCCCTTTACACCACAGCGCTGCCTCTTGCATTGCAGAACCCCTCTTTTTTCATCACAGCACCACCTTTACAATGCAGCTTCTTTTTTACTCCTCAGTCCCCCGCCTTATATCACAGACCTTCCCCCTTTACATGAATGTCCTCAGCCCTTACACCACAGTCCCCCTCCCCTTCACACCGTTGTCCTCTGTCACCTCAGCCCCCCCTCTTTACATCCCAAGTTTCCTTCAAGCAGACCTCACCTTACATCACAGGCCCCCTTCCTTGTATTCCCATCCCTTTCACAGCGGCCCCTTTCTTGTATCCCAGTCTCATTCAAAGTCCCCTTCACAGCCCCAAAGAATATGAAAAAGCTATTATGCTGACTGGAACCCAACTGTAATTTAACAACGCACATAAGAGGGCCAGGAGAGTGGTATAGAACACCAGGGGAAGTGGCTGCAGCTCCTCTCAGATTAAAGGAGACGTCCAACCAAAGCTTGTTTGGCTGGGTTTCTCCTATGGAACACAGGCGTGCAATTCGTTTTGTACTCCTGTAACCCGTTTTTAGCAGAGAGCGGACTGAAGTCTGCTCTCTGCTGATGCCACGGATATCAGTCCAAGCACCGCGTCATCCTGACAATGGAAGTCTGGATCTGCCAGGTACCTGGACTGACACCCATCTCAGCGAGCTGATGAGAGGGCTGCTCCGCCCCCTTCACAGCTCAGCACTCCAATGAGCGAGGAGGGAGATGAGCAGAGAGCTGTGACTGACAGTCTACAGCTCTTTGCTCACAGAGCTATGAAAACCGAGTGATTGGCGGTGTTCGATCACTCGGTTTTCAGTGCAGAGGCGCAGGGGGACATGAAGCATCGGACCGATGCTGCATCCACCTAGGTAAGTATAAATCTAAAAATAAAAAGAAACCCATACTTCTCTTTTAGGTCTTGACATCCTAATACACATATAAAAAAACAAACACAATAGGCTAAAAGACAATAAAAATGCACTAACTAGATAAAAGTGGATCAAGGCTTGTCCTAAACCCATATAGACCCCCATGGGATAACTGTGAGGCTGCAGAGCTATGCAGGCATGTGGCTAGTTGAAGCAGAGTTCTTGATGGAAGTACAGCTGTCAGCCTCATGGTGATCCCATGGAGGTCTATATTGGTTTATGATGAGCCTTGATCCATGTTTTATATAGTGCGTGCACCTAGATGTAGGCGCCCTCTTATGTTTGCCCTTCATCCCCCACCCCTCTTGTTTTCCAGTTCTCTTCCCAGCCCCCTTTCCTTGTATTCTTGTCCCCTTTACACAAAAGCCCACCTTCCCTACATAACATTTCCCACTTCCAATCATAGCCCTTCTGCAACCTTTCCAATCCTACTTTACACAGCAGTTGGTAGGCAGAAGATGTGGCATGTCTGGATAGAGGATGGGACCTTTAATGTTAACGGGCAGGTGATAGGCAACATATCATGGGCTTGTTAACTTGAACAGTTGAGGAGCCCTCTGTCCAGACATGGTGCGCTTTCTTCTATCAACTGCTGTACGAATGAAAGATAGGGTGGTAACGGGAGAAGGAATACATCAAGCAGGAGAGGACACCCAGGCTGCTAAGTGGCTGAGCTGCGGTTTGGATAGGATGGTGATTCGATCCAGATCGTGATCTGCCATTTAGTGACGCCTGATCAGGGCCGCCATCAGTGGGGTACAGCAGTTACAACTGGAAGAGGGCCCGCCTGGGCCAGAAGAAGGCAGGATGGGTGAAGGGGATCCATGCTGTGCAGTACAGAAACAATCTCACAGTTTCTGCAGTTCTCGTGTCACTGACTCAGACATCAAGCTCTTTACTGCCACCTCTGGCTACTATGTGCATGTGCACCCCTCGTGTGCTAGTGATATCCCTGTACTATGCTTCTCAGCAACATGTCAGCTTTGTAAAAATGAGCTGGGACCAGGTAGGAAGTAGGGGCTGTGAAGGTAAGGGAGGGAGCTGTTTGTGTACAGGGAGGGGCCAGAGCCTTGTGTGTGTACAGACTTGTGTATGTGGGGCTGCCATATATGCAGGTGTGTGTGTGTGTGTGTGTGTGTGTGTGTGTGTGTGTGTGTGTGTGTGTGTGGCTGACATATATACAGGTGTGTGTGTGTGTGTGGGGGGGCGCTGACGTATATACAGGTGTGGGTGGCTGACATATATTATATACACAGATGTGTGTCGGGGGGGGGGCGCTGAGATATATACAGGTGTGTGTGTGGCTGAGATATATACAGGTGTGTGTGTGGGGGCGCTGACGTATATACAGGTGTGTGTGTGTGGGCACTGACGTGTATGTATGGGTGTGTGTGTGGAGGGGGTGGCTAAAATATATACAGGTGTGTGTGGAGGGGTGGCTGAGATATATATACAGGTGTGTGGGGGTGTGGCTGACATATATACATGTGTATGTCGGGGAGGCGCTGAGATATATATATACAGGTGTGTGTGTGTCGGGGGGCGCTGACATATATACAGGGGTGTGTGTGTGTGTCTGAGATATATACAGGTATGTGTGTGGGGCGCTGACATATATACAGGTGTGTGTGGGGGGGGGGTGCGGCTGACATATATACAGGTGTGTGTTTGGGGGGCGGTGACATGTGTATAGGTGTGGGGGGGGTGGCTGACATATATACAGATGTGTGTCGAGGGGGCGCTGAGATATATATATATATATAGGTGTGTGTGTGGGCGCTGACATATACAGGTGTGTGTTTGGGGGGCGGTGACGTGTGTATAGGTGTGTGTGGGGGGGTGGCTGACATACATACAGATGTGTGTCGGGGGGGGGGGCGCTGACATATATACAGGTGTGTGTGTGGGGCGCTGACATACAGTGGGGATGGAAAGTATTCAGAAAAACTGAAATATCACATGGTCCTAAGTATTCAGACCCTTTGCTCAGTATTTAGTAGAAGCACCCTTTTGATCTAACACAGCCATGAGTCTTTTTGGGAAAGATGCAACAAGTTTTTCACACCTGGATTTGGGGATCCTCTGCCATTCCTCCTTGCAGATCCTCTCCTGTTCTGTCAGGTTGGATGTTAAACGTTGGTGGACAGCCATTTTTAGGTCTCTCCAGAGATGTTCAATTGGGTTTAAGTCAGAGCTCTGGCTGGGCCATTCAAGAACAGTCACAGAGTTGTTGTGAAGCCACTCCTTCATTATTTTAGCTGTGTGCTTAGGGTCATTGTCTTGTTGGAAGGTAAACTTTTGGCCCAGTCTGAGGTCCTGAGCACTCTGGAGAAGGATTTCGTCCACAATATCCCTGTACTTGGCCGCATTCATCTTTCCCTCATCGTCCTGTCCCTGCAGCTGAAAAACACCCCCACAGCATGATGCTGCCACCACCATGCTTCACTGTTGCGACTGTATTGGACAGGTGATGAGCAGTGCCTGGTTTTCTCCACACATACCGCATAGAATTAAGGCCAACAAGTTCTATCTTGGTCTCATCAGACCAGAAAATCTTATTTCTCACCATCTTGGAGTCCTTCAGGTGTTTTTTTTAGCAAACTCCATGCGGGCTTTCATGTGTCTTGCACTGAGGAGAGGCTTCCGTTGGGCCACTCTGCCATAAAGCCCCGACTGATGGAGGGCTGCAGTGATGGTTGACTTTCTACAACTTTCTCCCATCTCCCGACTGCATCTCTGGAGCTCAGCCACAGTGATCTTTGGGTCTTCTTTACCTCTCTCACCAAGGCTCTTCTCCCCCAATAGCTCAGTTTGGCCGGACGACCAGCTCTAGGAAGGGTTCAGGTCATCCCAAACATCTTCCATTTAAGGATTATGGAGGCCACTGTGCTCTTAGGAACCTTAAGGCCCCTTTCACACTGGGGCAGGGGCGGCATCGGCGTATTGTTAGCGGCGCCTTACTGTCGGTATTCGCCCGCTAGCGGGGGCAGTTTTACCCCCGCTAGCGACCGAGAAAGGGTTAAAAACCACCGCAAAGCGCTTCTGCAGAGGCGCTTTGCTGGCGGTATAGCCGTGCTGTCCCATTGATTTTAATGGGCAGGAGCGGTGAAGGAGCAGTGTATACACCGCTCCGAAGATGCAGCTAGCAGGACTTTTTTTCCTGTCCTGCTAGCGCACCGCTCCAGTGTGAAAGTCCTCGGGGCTTTCACACTGGAGAGACAGCAGCGGCTGTTTCGGGTCCGTTTGCAGGTGCTATTTTTAGTGCAATAGCGCCTGCAAACCGCCCCAGTGTGAAAGGGGCCTAAGTGCAGCAGAATTTTTTTGTAACCTTGGCCAGATCTCTGCCTTGCCACAATTCTGTCACTTCAGGCAGTTCCTTTCACCTCATGATTCTCATTTGCTCTGACATGCACTGTGAGCTGTAAGGTCTTATATAGACAGGTGTGTGTCTTTCCTAATCAAGTCCAATCAGTATAATCAAACACAGCTGGACTCAAATGAAGGTGTAGAACCATCTCAAGGATGATCAGAAGAAATGGACAGCACCTGAGTTAAATATATGAGTGTCACAGCAAAGGGTCTGAATACTTAGGATCATGTGATATTTCAGTTTTTCTTTTTTTAAAAAATCTGCGAAGATGTCAACAATTCAGTGTTTTTCTGTCAATATGGGGTGCTGTGTGTACATTAATGAGGAAAAAAATGAACTTAAATGATTTTAGCAAATGGCTGCAATATAACAAAGAGTGAAAAATGTAAGGGGGTCTGAATACTTTCCGTCCCCACTGTATATACAGGTGTGTGGGGGTGTGGCTGACATATATACAGGTGGGGGTGTGGGGGGGGGGGGCGCTGACATATACAGGTGTGTGTGTGGGGGGCGCTGACATATATACAGGTGTGTGTGTGTGTGTGGGGGTGTGGCTGACATATATACAGGTGTGTGTGTGGGGGGCTGACATATATACAGGTGTGTGTGTGTGTGTGGGGGTGTGGCTGACATATATACAGGTGTGTGTGTTTGGGGGGCTGACATATATACAGGTGTGTGTGTGGCTAAGATATATACAGGTATGTGTGTGGGGGGGCGCTGACATATATACAGGTGTGTGTGTGTGGCTAAGATATATACAGGTATGTGTGTGGGGGGGCACTGACATATATACAGGTGTGTATATATATTTTTAAAAATGTAAATGTTTCCATCACATATGCTTTTCTGCATAGTAAAATTGATCACTTTGATTGTCTGAGCCTACCTTAAAGAAGAGCTTAGAGCTTAAAGTGTAAGTTCACCTAAATCTGTAAGGTGAACTTACACAGGACCCTCTCCCCACCCCCCCTGATCTCGCTATCCTGGAGTCTGGCGATCCTCTGCACTGTACCGCTGTACCGGTCCAGGGATTTGAAATCCCCACAGCTTTCTCTCCTCTTCGCCCGCGGTGACAGGACGGGCTACGCGGGTTCTGATTGGTCTGCGCCATCCATGTGACAACACTGACCAATTAGAATGCTCCTAAACGTACCTCCTGACGAGGTGAGGCAGCGTCCCGATGTGCCAGAGCGGGTGATCGCCACGCTCCAGGTCAGCGGGACGGGGACCGAGGAGGGGGTCCTGTGTAAGTTCACCTTACACATTTTTCTGTAAAGGTGAACTTACCCTTTAAAACGAGTAACAGTTGGAATAATGAACACTTTGGTCAGGACTATATAATGTAAAATCTAATGTATCTATGGATTGCAGGGGTCAGGAGTAAGTAACATAAAAAACAACATATAGGGGTTGATTTACTAAAGGCAAAAAGACTGTGCATCAGCAGGACGAGTCCACCTGTTTACATTAGATTCCCCCCTTACAACATGGTCACCAGAGTCCACCCCCCCCAAACATCAGGGTTATGTCAGGGTCCACAGTGTCTCCACCCCCCCATATCAGGGTCCTTGGGGTTCCTCAGCCTTACCTCGGGCCCCAGAGCCCCCCTCTATACATCAGGGTCCCCAAAACCACCCACCTTACATCAGGACCCTCAGAGTCACCCTCTCTTATATTGGATTAAAATGTGGCCAGTTCCTGCTGAATTAGGCAAATTTTGATCCATCTATGGGCTGGCTGGTTGTAATGAAGTCGATTTATCGATTTTAGGGCTGGGGAAAAAATCAATTTAAATCTTGAATCGAGTTGAGAGGTCAAATCGATTAAAAATTTAAGCAAATCGATTTTATTTAGATTTTTTTTTTTTCACCGCGCCGGTCCTGAGGAGCTGCGGGCAGGCGTTTCTAGGCGAGAAATATAACAACAATGAGAGCAGTCCTGTAGTAATATTAAAATGTCCAATATTAATAATTCGTGAGTCTCCTCCACACGTGACAGCACGCCAAGATATGGTGACTGATAAGTAGTGCCCAACACCGGTGTACAGAGTGGCCTCTCACCTGATTAACAGGTTAATCATGCATTCCCAGAATGGGTCAATCAAAACGAAATCCTAGTCAAGATGATGATCCCACAGGACAATGCTGGAACTGTCAGTCACGATGGCTCTCAGGCTAGGCTGTAGGCAAGGGTGGCTCTCCCATGACATATAAAATGTAAAAAGGACAGGGATAGTGCTCTCTGTATACTAAAATTTTAATAAGGTAATAAAGGACAAACTTACAAAAATGGCACTTCACAAGTGCAAGACGAACACAGCATCGAAATACAACATCGAAACTTCAGTGCCGAGACACAGCATCGGAACACAGCATCGAAACTTCCGTGCGGAGACACAGAATGGAGCATGCGCGGTAGTAGCGGGTGACGTCACGTCGTTACGTTCTGGACGCGTTGCGTCCCAGTGGGCGGGGACTTCTTCAGCAGATGACGTGACGACGAGACTACGTGGGTACCCGCGCTATAAAGAGGTGAGTTGCCATAACGACAGAGAACGCTTTACAACAGGGAGAGACCGGAAATGTCCCCTGGTAATATAAACGGGGAAAACCGGAACCCACTACATATGAGCTGAGCGTTATGTTTCACCATGCAGATTAATAATGTTTAACCAAATAATAATGAAACGAGGCAATCAAATGAGCACCTCATATGATAAAAACATGCGAAGACATGTACAAAACCTCATATAAAATCTCATTAAAAATTATATTTAAAATTATTTATTCAAATATATGATAAAAGAATATACATATATATATAGACAATAATGTCAGAACGAAAAAATTCCGTCACACCGCTGTTACCGACTGCTCCAAAAATATTACAAAATATAAAATCTATCGATCAGAGATAAAACAATTCGTATCGAACTCTACGTTTAACCCTTCGGGGACCATTACTTTCGTCTCATATATCCAATAGGATTCTCTTTTACTAAGTTGTCTAATAAAATTGCCCCCTCGCCAGTGTTTATTAACCCTCTCAATGCCCCAAAACTTGAGACCCTTCGGGTTCTGTTCATGAAAGGCCTTAAAATGTCTAGAAACGTTATGGGTCTTGATGCCTTTTTTAATGTTGTTGACATGTTCTGCCAGTCTGACGTGTAAGGGTCTTGAAGTTCTGCCCACATACTGGAGTCCACAACTGCACTCCAGCATGTAGACAACTCCAACCGTATCGCATGTGATCAATTGTTTGATCTCATACTCTTGGTTGGTAGCTGAGGCCAAAAATTTCTTTCTTTTTTTGATGTTCCCTTTGGCATGTTTACAAGGTACGCACCGACCACAGGCATAAAAACCCCCCAAAAAAGAGAAAAGCCTATCTGACGTAGGAATAGGCGGGTCTAGTACTCCAGGAGCCAAACGGTCCCTTAATGTGGGGGCTCTTTTATAAATAAATTGGGGCCTGTCAGGAAGTACGGGGCCCAGAATCCTATCTTGTTTAAGTATTGCCCAGTTTTTCTGAATTATTCTCTCAAACTTACGGTATTGGACATTGTAGTCCAACACCATTTTGAAATTGTGTTGATCTTTAATAGGAACCTTCGTGGACCCAGCAATAAGTTCTTTTCTATCTAATGATATCACTCTAGAGACCTCTTCATCAAGAGTGGATCTATTATAACCCTTTTGCTCGAACCTGGAAGAGAGGACTTGAGATTGATCTATAAAGTCATCGAGAGTGGTACAATTCCGACGTAACCTAATGTATTGTCCCCTGGGGATGTTACACAGCCAAGAGCTGTGATGACAACTCCCCAGGGGAATATACGAGTTACGATCTGTTGGTTTGAAATAATTAGTGAGAATAAACTGGTCATGTTTAATGCTAATGGACAAATCTAAAAACACAACTTTTTCTGAACTAATGGTCCATGTTAGAGAAATATTTTTTGTGTTGTTATTGAGTGATTTAATGAAATCATTCAATCTTGACCTATCTCCATTCCAAACAAGGATAAGATCGTCGATAAATCTTCTATAACAAACTAACTCTGGGGGGCGATGGAGGAATACTGCCTCATTTTCCCAGTGGGACATAAAAATATTAGCCACGCTGGGTGCGAAGCGAGCTCCCATAGCTACACCCCTAGTCTGTAAATAAAATTCTCTATTATACCAAAAATAGTTCCTTGTGAGACAAAAATCTAAACAACTTAAAAGAAACTCCTGATGTCCACCTGATAGAGAAGATGTAGCCAAGGCCCATTCCACCGAAGCCATAGCATCCTGATGGCCAATAATGGTGTAAAGGGAACTTACATCTGCTGAACATGTCAACAACATTAAAAAAGGCATCAAGACCCATAACGTTTCTAGACATTTTAAGGCCTTTCATGAACAGAACCCGAAGGGTCTCAAGTTTTGGGGCATTGAGAGGGTTAATAAACACTGGCGAGGGGGCAATTTTATTAGACAACTTAGTAAAAGAGAATCCTATTGGATATATGAGACGAAAGTAATGGTCCCCGAAGGGTTAAACGTAGAGTTCGATACGAATTGTTTTATCTCTGATCGATAGATTTTATATTTTGTAATATTTTTGGAGCAGTCGGTAACAGCGGTGTGACGGAATTTTTTCGTTCTGACATTATTGTCTATATATATATGTATATTCTTTTATCATATATTTGAATAAATAATTTTAAATATAATTTTTAATGAGATTTTATATGAGGTTTTGTACATGTCTTCGCATGTTTTTATCATATGAGGTGCTCATTTGATTGCCTCGTTTCATTATTATTTGGTTAAACATTATTAATCTGCATGGTGAAACATAACGCTCAGCTCATATGTAGTGGGTTCCGGTTTTCCCCGTTTATATTACCAGGGGACATTTCCGGTCTCTCCCTGTTGTAAAGCGTTCTCTGTCGTTATGGCAACTCACCTCTTTATAGCGCGGGTACCCACGTAGTCTCGTCGTCACGTCATCTGCTGAAGAAGTCCCCGCCCACTGGGACGCAACGCGTCCAGAACGTAACGACGTGACGTCACCCGCTACTACCGCGCATGCTCCATTCTGTGTCTCCGCACGGAAGTTTCGATGCTGTGTTCCGATGCTGTGTCTCGGCACTGAAGTTTCGATGTTGTATTTCGATGCTGTGTTCGTCTTGCACTTGTGAAGTGCCATTTTTGTAAGTTTGTCCTTTATTACCTTATTAAAATTTTAGTATACAGAGAGCACTATCCCTGTCCTTTTTACATTTTATATGTCATGGGAGAGCCACCCTTGCCTACAGCCTAGCCTGAGAGCCATCGTGACTGACAGTTCCAGCATTGTCCTGTGGGATCATCATCTTGACTAGGATTTCGTTTTGATTGACCCATTCTGGGAATGCATGATTAACCTGTTAATCAGGTGAGAGGCCACTCTGTACACCGGTGTTGGGCACTACTTATCAGTCACCATATCTTGGCGTGCTGTCACGTGTGGAGGAGACTCACGAATTATTAATATTGGACATTTTAATATTACTACAGGACTGCTCTCATTGTTGTTATATTTTTTATTTCCTTTTTTTAGTTTATTATTTGAGCGCTGCACCTTACTTTGTATATTTCGCTTAAGGGATTTGATTGTGTTGACCCTGGTGTACAGCTGCTTTTTAGTTTTTATTTTGCATATATGCGCTGATTTAATTCACCTTCTGTTTCTAGGCGAGACCACGGCTTCGGCCTAGTCTGTGAGGCCAGCCTCCGCGGACTAGGCCGAAGCCGCGGCCACTCCTAAAAACTCCTGCAGCTCCTCAGGACCGGCGCGGTGAAAAAAAAACAAAAAAAAACTCGATTCGAATCGTGAATCGAGTTTTTTTTTAAAGAAAATCTCAGATTATTTTTTTTCCAGAAAATCTCCCAGCCCTAATCGATCTACTTCAGTGCAAAAAAAAAAATAGAATAGTACAAAAAAGCTACTGACACATCCCAGTGCCCTACTGCAGACATCCCAACCTGCAAAAACTAATTTCAGGGAGGTGGCGCTCCTTGAATAATTTTTCAATATTTTTTTCACAGTGCTTCTGGGGAAGGGGGTGGGGGGTTATGTGGCAGTGGACGGTGTCAGTAGTTTTTTATTTTTACGTATTGATTTTTTTACAATTTAATTTGTTTTTAATTTTTTTCACAATGCTTTTTGGGGGGAGGGGGTTGGGGCAGTGGACAGTGTTGGTAAGGCAGGGTAGAGTGATGTCATATAGAGATGGGGAGGGGACCGGGGAACGGGGAAGGTATACGGTATAGGTTACCGGTAGGGAAAAGTGGTTACTTTAGCAATTAATGGTCAGTACATATTGGTTGATAAAAGGTAACAATTTATTAATATTTGGCAAATAAAACACCTGGGTGAGGTAGACATACAATTAAATATTATGGCATTTGTGGGTTGCATAAACATCCTCAGTGGATGGCATAAGGAAAAAACCAACACGACAAACAGAACACACAGAACATATAACGGCAAAGACGCTGTCCGGACGGGTTATATGCTGCTCGGTGGCTAATCGGTCAAGTTAAGAATAGCATATGTGTGTATTTCCAATTGGAAAATTTGGTAAAGTGCGCCACCGTGAAACATATACATGGAACAGGGAGAGGGGGTGGCAGGGGAAGGAGGGCCCGGACCCAAAGATGAATTGGAAAGTTGTTAGGGCAGTTGCTGGCAGATCAGGGTGCTTGAGGGAAGGTAAGCATACTGGTTGCTGAGTGGGAATAAGGTTGTATAGCGGTATACTGGAATGTTCACCGGTGCATAATGGGCAGTGATGATTCACCATATAGGTAATGGAGCTGGTTATGCACTATAATCAACAAGCTTAATGCTATTGGTGAATTGCTGACAGTGGCTGTGTCAGGTGCTCAAGTACCATGTAGTACTTACAGGACTTGGCTCGCATAAAGCTGTTCAGTGTCCGCAGCAAATTTATAGATCGTTATTGCTCATACCTTCACCTCCATAGAATTCCCTGGAGGTTGTTGCTCAGGCCATGCAGGGTCCGGAAGATTATTGAGCCGGTAAGTTAACCGCAGCGGTGATCATCCATAGGGGTGACTGGTCGGGTCCCGGGAGAGAACACTCTTGCTACGTGCTAGTAGCTTGTGTAGCTTCACAAGCTACTAGCACGTAGCAAGAGTGTTCTCTCCCGGGACCCGACCAGTCACCCCTATGGATGATCACCGCTGCGGTTAACTTACCGGCTCAATAATCTTCCGGACCCTGCATGGCCTGAGCAACAACCTCCAGGGAATTCTATGGAGGTGAAGGTATGAGCAATAACGATCTATAAATTTGCTGCGGACACTGAACAGCTTTATGCGAGCCAAGTCCTGTAAGTACTACATGGTACTTGAGCACCTGACACAGCCACTGTCAGCAATTCACCAATAGCATTAAGCTTGTTGATTATAGTGCATAACCAGCTCCATTACCTATATGGTGAATCATCACTGCCCATTATGCACCGGTGAACATTCCAGTATACCGCTATACAACCTTATTCCCACTCAGCAACCAGTATGCTTACCTTCCCTCAAGCACCCTGATCTGCCAGCAACTGCCCTAACAACTTTCCAATTCATCTTTGGGTCCGGGCCCTCCTTCCCCTGCCACCCCCTCTCCCTGTTCCATGTATATGTTTCACGGTGGCGCACTTTACCAAATTTTCCAATTGGAAATACACACATATGCTATTCTTAACTTGACCGATTAGCCACCGAGCAGCATATAACCCGTCCGGACAGCGTCTTTGCCGTTATATGTTCTGTGTGTTCTGTTTGTCGTGTTGGTTTTTTCCTTATGCCATCCACTGAGGATGTTTATGCAACCCACAAATGCCATAATATTTAATTGTATGTCTACCTCACCCAGGTGTTTTATTTGCCAAATATTAATAAATTGTTACCTTTTATCAACCAATATGTACTGACCATTAATTGCTAAAGTAACCACTTTTTCCTACCGGTAACCTATACCGTATACCTTCCCCGTTCCCCTCCCCATCTCTATATGCTATTGATTTGGTTACAGCAATTACCCCTTACAGGTGTATGGCCAGGATTTGATCAGCATTGGTCTGATCAGATTATCTATACCCACCCGCTCATGCCCCTCCCCCCCCTTTCCCCTCTGTGATAATAGAGTGATGTCAGTAGTTTTTTATTTTATTTTTTTACACTTTCATTTTTTAGAATCTTTTTACAATCTTTTTTTTTTTAAATTTTTGGGGTGCTTTGGTGAGATATCAGGGGTCTAAACAGATCCCTGGCATCTCCCCTTTGAGACAGAGAAAGGGACAGAGGACAGAGATTCCCCTGTCCCTTTCTCAGCACTGAAGATGAATGAACAGGAGACAGAGGCTACTGTTCATTCATAAACAGAGCACACGCAGTTATCGCAGGACACAGGAGCAATCTCGTTCACTGTGTCCAATTCCTGACAGAGCCGGACCGGACAAGAACAGGGGGGGGGAGAACACAGAACAGCTGGGAATGATTGGCGTGGCGGGAGGGACAGCGGTAAACACCGATCTCCCTGTCTAGCTTTTTAGCTGACAGCCACGGGAGGGAGAGAAGGAGCCGCTTCTCCTCTCCCTCCCGCGGCTGTCAACTAAAAAGCTAGACAGGGAGATCGGTGTTCACTGCTGTCCCTCCCGCCACGCTGATTATTCCCGGAAGATCGCGAGGCACTTGTGGCTGTGCGGGAGCCACCACAGAAATGCGGGACACTCCCGCACCTCGAAGGAGACTTGGGATGTCTGCTATTAACACCAATCTCTGCCCTACTGACACCGTCCACTGCTCTACTGACTGTCACATATATGTAGGTGCACACCCTAATGCAATAGGCTGTGCACACCTATGGTAATCGTATTCTAATGGTAGGGAAATTTCCTGCTGTCAGAATACAATAGCGCAGTGAGAAGGATTCCCCATTAAGACTGTGTTGATGGGGAAATTAAACCATTTTCTTTCCTGCAACCTGTGGTTGTGTATGGCTTATGCAAGCCATATATGATTCAATTTTCTTTTCTGCAACCATGGATTGCAGGGAAGAAAACTGCTCACTGCCCCTCCATCAGCACAGTCTGTTGGTGGTGGAATCACTCCCACAGCACTATTGAGTTCTGCTGACAGGAAGCCTTTCAGCTGGCAGAACACTGATTGCTGCTAACGGCTATAGCTGCCGACAGCAGTCACATCATGTAAAAATGTCAAGCTTCAAAAAAGCATCACCGAAGCATTAAAAACACATCGAAAAAGCATGTTGAAGCAGTAGGCGCTTTAATCTGTGTTGAAGTCAAAGCAAGTGTGAATGAGCCCTAAAGCGCCTACCGTTTCAACATCCTTTTTTGATTTGCGTTTAATGCTTCTGCGACGCTTTGCCGGTGTTTTTTGAAGCTTTAATGAAGCTTGGCGGATGCCCTGTGTGTGAGTTGATATCTTATACCTGCAATACTGCAATACCTCCAAAGCAAAGCTAAACCTGAATTAAAGCCTCTCAAAAGCTGCAGGTGCTTCAAGCGAGCTTTGTCACAGACTTCTATGGAGGCTTTGAAGATGCTTTGAAGCACCGCTAAAGCGACATGAGGTATAATTTTTGAAGCGAAGCAAACGCAAGGTGTAAACAGGACTGTAGGCTAACCATTTTATTTAGTGACAGGTGCTTTGACTGGCGTTCAGGGAGCTTAAAAAAAAAAGTGTCCGAAGCCATGTTTTGAAGTAAGTGTAAATGAGCCCTTAGACCTCATACAATCGGAAGCCTGGCATACAACTCTCTCCAGGGCCTGTGGCTATAGTGCTCCTGTAATCAGACCCTCTCTCAGGCAAATAGTTAGAAATGCATATGATCATGGCCAGATACTCCATCCAAGTTTGAGATGAAAGCGAGACAATAGGAGGTGGGCTGAGGGCAAAGGAAAAAAATCGCAAAATAGGTCTGTGGACTCGGTAACCAAAAATTTTCCTCATTGCGAAGTCTGACTTGCCTTCTGTGTAGAGGTGTCCATTTTGATGGGGAAGCAAAGCTTTGCTTCCTCATATCAGAGATGCCCCTATAATGACCAGTGATCTTCTGAGGTGATAATCAGGAAGCAGCAGGAGAGGTGTCAAAACCACAAATCCACAAACTTTTTTGAAGCAGTAAAATCCTTGGAGTACAGGTTCTCAGGTAAAGATTTCACTTCAGCAAGCCCCTAGGAGGGCAGTGAGCCAAACAGTAGGGACTTTCTCAAATTTAATTCCAAATCCCATGTGCCTAGTAGAGACAGAAGTGATCTATAAACTGTGAATGTCACTCACAGTGTAGACCAGCAGCCATGCGTTTAGTGCAGCTTGTTGGTAGAATTGCCCTCAGGCCTCTTGCACGTGATACTCCTTTTTGAGCATCTACTTTTTCAGTCTTTTTTTTTTGTATGTATTTGCACTAATTTTTGCGCATATGCGTTCACGCAAACTTATTCTCACGTGCTTGTTCTGCAGTATGTAAATGGACATTTGCGTTCATGAGGCGTAAATTACCTGCTTGCCGACCGGCTCACGCCGATATACTATACGTCGGCAGAATGGCTCTGCTGGGCGAAGCCCCATATGGGTACGTTGTGCCCTTTAAGAGCCGATAGAGGGGGTGCGCGCGGGCCCGCTGCACGGCAAGGGACCTGATGTGCATGGCCGCCGGGCGCGATCGCTGCCGGCTATGCATGATCGCGGGCACGAGAGCCAGCGCGGGGATTTGTGTGTGCGTAAACATACAAATCCCTGTTCTGTCAGGGGAGAGGAGACATATATCATTTGTTCCTACTAAGTAGGAACAACGATATGACTCCTCCCCCAGTCAGTCAGTCCTATCCCCATACAGTTGGAAAACACATTTAACCCCTTGATCGCCCCCTAGTGTTTACCCCTTCTCTACCAGTGACATTTACACAGTAATCAGTGCATTTTTTTTAGCTTTGATCACTGTATAAATGTCAATGGTCCCAAAAATGTGCCAAAAGTGTTTGATCTGTCCGCCACAATGTCGCAGTACTCCTAAAAGTTGCAGATCACTGCCATTGCTAGTAAAAAAAAAAAAAAATAAAATAAAAATGCCATAAATCTTTCCCATAGCTTGTAGACTTTTGCGCAAACAAATTAATATACGCTTGTTGCAATTTTTTTTTTTTTTAACCAAAATTATGTAGAAGAATATATATTGGCCTAAACTGATGAAGAAATTTGTTTTTTAAAAACGTTTTTGGGGATATTTATTGTAGCAAAAAGTAAAAACCGCAGAGGTGATCAAATACCACCAAAAGAAAGCTCTATTTGTGGGAAAAAAAGGACATCTATTTTGTTTGGGTACAGCATTACATGACCGCGCAATTGTCAGTTAAAGCGACGCAGTGCCAAATTGTAAAAAGTGCTCTGGTCAGGAAGGGGATAAAATCTTCTGAGACTGATGTGGTTAACCACTTCAATACCAGGCACTTTTGCCCCTTCCTGCCTAGGACAATTTTCAGCTTTCAGCGCTGTCGCAATTTGAATGACAATTGCGTGGTCATGCTACACTGTACCCAAACTAAATTTTTATCAGTTTATTCCCACAAATAGAGCTTTATTTTGGTGGTATTTGATCACCTCTGGGGTTTTTATTTTTTGCTAAACAAACTAAAAAAGACTGACATTTTTGAAAACAAAAACGATTTTCTTAGTTTCTGTCATAAAATATTGTTTTCTGCTTCACTGATGGGCACTGATGAGTTGGCACTAAGGTGGCACTGATGAGGGCGCACTGACATGTAAAATTGATGGGCACTGATAGGCGGCACTGATATGCAGCACTGATGGGCACTGATAGGTGGCACTGACAGGCGACACTGATGGGCACTGACAGGCGGCACTGATAGGTAACACTGATTGGCACTGATGGGCAGCACTGATGATGAGGTACTGACAGGTATTACTGCTGGACACTGATTGGCACTGTGATGGGCACTGATTGGCACTGTGGGCTCTGATTGGCACTGAGAGACTTTATTGAGGGGGCACTGACTGGCAGCTGTTGGGCACTGATGGGCAGCTGATGGGCACATCTGATGGGAGCTGTGCTGATAATATACTGATTATCAGCACAGGCTCTCCCTGTCAGCGCGATCCGAGAAATGCGTTGACCCGATGATCAGCTGTGATTGGTCGCAGCTGATCACGTGGTAAGAAGCCTCTGTCAGAGGCTCCTTACCACGATCGGAGATGCGGTGTGTCAGAGTGATACGCCGCACAAGCGATTGCCACGCTGCGTGCCAGCATGTTATCCTGCTGGAAGTCCTATGATGCCCAGTCAGGATAACAGAACCACCGCCCGCCCGTCAATCTGCTATAGGCCAGGCGGAAGGTGGTTAATGACCAAAAATGCAGATTTTCTATTTTTTTTTTTTTTTTTTAGTGAAGAATTCACGGCACTTGTTTACACGCCTGTGTGCATAGACACAATACAATTAATGGGCTGTATTTTAGCTCAGCTGTACTGAGCTTTTTCAAACTGAAGTGTGCAAGAAGCCTAAATACCTTTTAAAACATAAGTTATTAGTGAATATTTCTTTACGTTTGATATTTTTACATGTATATTTTAATATAATGCAAAATCGACTTGAATATACAGTTAGGTCCAAATATATTTGGACACAGGCACAATTTTCATACTTTTGGCTCTGTATGCCACCAGAATCAAATGAAAACAAAACAATCCAAATGAATTTGAAGTGCAGACTTTCAGCTTTAATTCAAGGGGTTGAACATAAATATCAAGTACAAATTTTAGGAACTGCAACCATTTTTACACGCAGCCCCCCCATTTTCAGGGGCTCAAATGTAATTGGACAAATTAATATAATCAAAAATAAAATGTTAATTTTTTATATTTTGTTGGGAATCCTTTACTGCCAATGATTACCTGAAGTCTGGAACCCATAGACATTACCAAAGACTGGGTTTCCTCCTTTCTGATGCTTTGTCAGGCTCTAACTGCAGCTGTCTTCAGTTGTTCTTTGTTTGTGGGTCTTTAGTTTTGCCTTCAGCAAGTGAAATGCATGCTCAATTGGGTTGAGATCAGGTGATTGACTCGGTCATTGCATAATATTCCAAATCTTTTCCTTCAAAAGCTCCTGGGTTGCTTTTGCAATGTGTTTTGGATCATTGTCCATCTGTACTGTGAAGCGTCGTCCAATTAACTTTGCTGCATTTGGCTGAATCTGGGCTGACCGTATGTCTCTAAACTCTGCAGAATTAATTTGGCTGCTTCTGTCTTCTGTCACATCATCAATAAACACAAATGACCCAGTGGCACTGGAAGCCATGCATGCCCATGCCATCACACTGCCTCCACAAAGTTTTACAGATGATGTGTGATTTGGATCATGAGCTGTTCCAAGCCTTCTCCAAACTTTTTTCTTCCCGTCAATCTGGTACAGAATAATCTTAGTTTCATCCGTCCAAAGAATGCTTTTCCAGAAATAGTCTGTCTTTTTTAGATGCTTTTTGGCAAAATCTAATCTGGCTTTTCTATTCTTCAGGTTTATGAATGGTTTTCACCTTGTGGTGAACCCTCTGCATTTGCTCTTGTGAAGTCTTCTCTTGATTGTAGACTGTGACAATGATACACCCACCTCCTGGAGAGTGTCCTTCACTTGTCTGGATGTTGCAAATGTTTTTTTTTTTTTTTTTTACCATAGAGAGTATCCTGCGATCATCCACCACTGTTGTCTTCCGTGGATGTCCAGGCCTTTTTAAGTTGCTGATTTATGTTGCTGAGCTCACCAGTGCGTTCTTCTTTCCTCAGAATGTACCAAAGTGTTGATTTGGCCACTCGTAATGTTGCTGCTATCTCTCTGATGGATTTGATTTGTTTTTGATGCCTTACAAAGGCCTGTTTCACTTGCATTGACAGCTCGTTTAAAAACATGATGACTGGCCTGCACAGAGTCCCGACACCCCGTTAATACACCTTTGGGATGAATTAGAGTGGAGACTGTGAACCAGGCCTTCTCGTTCACATCAGTGCCTGGAAGAATGGTCAAACATTCCCATAGAAACACTCCTAAACCTTTTGGACAGCATTCCTAGAAGAGTTAAAGCTGTTATAGCTGCAAAGGGTGGGCCAACTCAATATTGAACCCTACGGACTAAGACTGGGATGCCATTAAAGTTCATGTGCGTGTAAAGGCAGGCGTCCCAATATTTTGACAGTATAGTGTACAGCATGGCCTAAAGTTTTGAGAATGACACAAATATTAATTTTCACAAAGTCTGCTGCTTCAGTGTTTTTAGATCTTTTTGTCAAATGTTACTATGGTATACTGAAGTATAATTACAAGCATTTCATAAGTGTTAAAGGCTTTTATTGACAATTACATTAAGTTTGCGCAAAGAGTCAATATTTGCAGTGTTGACTCTTCTCTTTCCAAGACCGCTGCAATTTGCCCTGGCATGCTGTCAATCAACTTCTGGGCCACATCCTGACTGATGGCATCCCATTCTTGCATAATCAATGCTTTGAGTTTATCAGAATTTGTGTTTTTTTTGGACACTCACCTTGAGGATTGACCACAAGTTCTCAATGGAATTAAGGTCTGGGGAGTTTCCTGGTCATGGACCTAAAATTTGTTTTATTCCCCAAGCTACTTAGTTATCACTTTTGTTTTATGGCAAGGTGCTCCATAATGCTGGAAAAGGCATTGTTCATCACCAAACTGTTCTTGGATGTTGGGAGAAGTTGCTCTCGGAGAATGTTTTTGTACCATTCTTTATTCATGGCTGTGAACACATGAATGGTCTCAGGATGCTTTACTGTTGGCATGACACAGGACTGATGGTAGCGCTCGCCTTTTTTTTCCGGACAAGGTTTTCCCGGATGCCCCAAACAATCCGAAAGGGAAGTTATCATTGAAAATGACTTTACCCCAGTCCTCAGCAGTCCAATCCCTGTACCTTTTGTAGACTATCAGTCTGTCCCTGATGTTTTTCCTGGAGAGAAGTGGCTTATTTGCTGCCCTTCTTGACACCAGGCCATCCTCCAAAAGTCTTTGCCTCATTGTATGTGCAGATGCACTTAAACCTGCCTGCTGCCAATCCTGAGCAAGCTCTGCACTGGTGGTGCCCCGATCCCGAAGTTGAATCAACTGTAGGAGACGGTCCTGGCATGTGCTGGACTTTCTTGGGTGCCCTGAAGCATACTTCACCAATGCAGTGGAAATGTTTTTCATGGGATTAAGTTAAGATTTTTATGGGAAAGAGGGACTTTGCAATTAATTGCAATTCATCTGATCACTCTTTATAACATTCAGGAGTATATGCAAATTGCCATAATAAAAACTGAGGCAGCAGACTTTGTGAAAATTTATATTTGTGTCATTCTCAAAATGTTTGGCCACGACTGTATATACAAATCAATGGGAGTGCCAAACAAATATCCAAGATTTCAAGGTTTTTAATAATAAAATAAATTATTCATGACAAAAAAAAGCCAACATGTTTTGGAGGCTAAACATACCCCCCTTTCATCAGGGCTTGGGATTTTTGACTGTGCTTAAACTGACTCAGGTACGTAGTAGGGCTGGGCGATTCTCTCTCTCAAAAAAAATCTGCGATTTAAATAAAAAAAACCTTGATTCACGATTCGAAACGAGTTTTTTTATTTTTTTTAGTCACTGCACCGACCCTGAGGAGCAGGAGTTTTTAGGCGAGGCCGCGGCTTCGGCCTAGTCCACGGCGTCCGGCCTCGCAGACTAGGCCTAAGCCACGGCCTCACCTAAAAACTCCTGCCCGCAGCTCCTCAGGACTGGCGCGGTGTCAGCGCCGGTCCTGGGGAGCTGCGGGCAGGAGTTTTTAGGCGAGGCCGCGGCTTTGGCCTAGTCTGTGGCGTCCGGCCTCACGGACTAGGCTGAAGCCGCGGCCTTGGCTAAAAACTCCTGCCCGCAGCTCCTCAGGACCGGTGCGGTGAAAAATTTTTTTTTTTTAAAATCGATTTGCTTAAATTTTGAATCGATTTGACCTCTCAACTCGATTCAAGATTTAAATCAATTTTTTTCCCCAGCCCTAGTAAAAAGATATCTATACATCTGAACTATGATTTACTGCTTGGAATGGTTTTAGAAGGCAAGGTTAAAGCGGAGTTCCACACAAAAATGGAACTTCCGCTTTTCGGAACCCTCCCCCCCTCCGGTGTCACATTTGGCACCTTTCAGGGGGGTGCAGATACCTGTCTAAGACAGGTATTTGCACCCACTTCCGGCATAGACTCCCATGGGAGTCTATGCCTCTTCCTGTCCCGACCGCGCTGTCTGCTGGGAACACACAGCTCCCAGGAGAGAGCGGGGACCACTAGGGACGCGCAGCGCGACTCGCGCATGCGCAGTAGGGAACTGGGAAGTGAAGCCGCAACGCTTCACTTCCTGATTCCCTCACCTAGGATGGAGGCGGCAGCTGCCGAGAACCGAGCGGGTTCTCGGCGTCCCCTGCCGACATCGCTGGACCCTGGGACAGGTAAGTGGCCATGTATTAAAAGTCAGCAGCTGCAGTATTTGTAGCTGCTGGCTTTTAATATTTTTTTTTTTTGGCGGTGTGGGTGAACCCCCGCTTTAAGCCAGTTAGTGAATAAAGCAAAGACCCTGAAATGTGTTAGATTTTTTCTGCTGTGAATCAATTTTATTATTAAAAACGTTGGACTCCTGGACATTTATGTGGCGCTCTCATTGGATTGTATGCAAGAGATAAAAACCTGATACTGGTTCTTTCACCTCACCATTTCGAATTAAGAAAAGTTTTGCCTTTACTATATTTTACTATCATTTATTGTAATCTTATATTCGTACATGAATTGCTTTATCTGCAGCAACGTAAAAGCTGAAAAAAAAAAAATAAAATGACAAAATATATTTCAAAAATCAAAATGTAAGGAAATCAGATATAGTTTGTTCATATATTTCTATGTTACCTCCTATGTAATTTTTTTTCTTTACCCTTCCTAAATACTTCTAGAGGAGGACAAAGTACCAAAGGCTTACAGATGCTCATTCGTACAGCTTGGACTGACCAGTATGAAATTGGCTGATCTCTGTATTGGACGCCCAGTTTTGCTTACCAGCTCAGATGGGAGGCAAGAGGTATAAATATATTTAATACTTTGTGTTACCGAAGAAATACCACATGCTGCTAGATACATATACAGTACTACTGTTAAAGGGAAACAACAATGGGTTTGTGTACATCTATTTTAGGTTTATTGATTTTAAGCTTATGTTTTATAATTCTCTGCAAAAATGTCATTTTTGGATGGACTGTGCCATAAATAACAAATAAACACAGCTGCAAAGAGTTAAAGAGTTTGTGTTCAGGGCCGATCATCCACAGGCAGTTTCAGAATGTCCGATTACATGTGAATGGCCGCAAGCTGCTGCGGGCACTGTTAGTCTCTTGGGGCCCTTTCACACTGGGGCGGTTTGCAGGCGCTATTGCGCTAATAATAGCGCCTGCAAACCGCCCCGAAACAGCCGCTGCTGTCTCTCCAGTGTGAAAGCCCCGAGGGCTTTCACACCGGAGTGGTGCGCTAGCAGGACGGGAAAAAAAGTCCTGCTAGCAGAATCTTCAGGGCGGTGAAGGAGGGGAGTGTATACCGCTCCTTCACCTCTCCTGCCCATTGTAAAACCGCCCCACTAGCGGCCGAATACCGACGGTAAAGCGCCGCTTACAGTAGCGCCGTTTTACTGCCTACGCCGCCCCCGCCCCAGTGTGAAAGGGCCCTTACTGCTTTGTAAGGTGCTTGCTTAAAGGCTAATTTCGCCTTTAGGCTTGGTTCGCAGCGAATCCTGTTCATTTCCCGCACCGCATTGAAATTGCGCAACATTCATGCAAACAGCAGCGGGTGTCAATGTTATGTTAGCAAGACCCCAGAACAGTTCCCAAAATGCAGTGCGATTGACACCCATGTGATCCAGTGCATTTTTGTTTTGTGCGGATGCAGTGCAATTTGAGCCATACAAATGAATGGCTCAAATCGCACTGCACAAACAACGCTTGCGCGATTCCTTTCCAGATTACATGCAGGTTCCTGCACCACATATACAGTATGTGTACCCAGCCTTACAGAAAATATAATAAATGCACATATTTTTGCAGAAAAAAATGTGCATTTATTTATTTATTTTTTTCTGCAGATGTCTGGAAAGCATTGCACCTGCAATAAGTACACCACAGGTGCAATGTGGGTTCCTGCAGATACAGTTCCTTGAAAAAGTATTCATACCCCTTGATATTTTCCACATTTTGTCATGTTACAACCAAAAACGTAAATGTATTTTATTGTGATTTTATGTGATAGACCAACACAAAGTGACACATAATTGTAAGGTGGAAGGAAAATGATAAATGACTTTCAAAATGTTTTACAAATAAATATGTGAAAAGTGTGGTGTGCATTTGTATTCAGCCCCACTGAGTCAATACTTTGTAGAACCACTTTTCACTGCACTTATTTATTTATTTATTTCAGTTACTTATATAGCGTCGTCAATTTACGCAGCGCTTTACATATACATTGTACATTCACATCAGTCCCTACCCTCAAGGAGCTTACAATCTAAGGTCTTTAACTCACATTCATACATACTAAGAACAATTTAGACAGGATCCAATTAACCTACCAGCATGTCTTTGGAGTGTGGGAGGAAACCCACGCAGGCACAGGGAGAACATGCAAACTCCAGGCAGGTAGTGTCGTGGTTGGGATTCGAACCAGCGACCCTTCTTACTGCTAGGCGAAAGTACTACCCACTACACCACTGTGCCACCCACTTACAGCTGCAAGTCTTTTTGGGGATGTCTCTACCAGCTTTGCACATCTAGAGAGTGACATTTTTGCCCATTCTTCTTTGCAAAATAGCTCAAGCTCTGTCAGATTGGACGGCAAGCATCTGTGAACAGCAATTTTCAAGTTTTGCCACATATTCTCAATAGGATTTAGGTCTGGACTTTGACTGCGCTATTCTAACATGAATATGCTTTGATCAAAACCATTCCATTGTAGCTCCGGCTGTATGTTTAGGGTCATTGTTCTGCTGGAAGGTGAACCTCCGCCCCAGTCTCAAGTCTTTTGCAGACTCTAACAGGTTTTCTTCTAAGATTGCCCTGTATTTGATTCCATCCACCTTCCCATCAACTCTGATCAGCTTCCCTGTCCCAGCTGAAGAAAAGAATCCTCACAACATGATACTGCCACCACCATGTTTCACATTGGGGATGGTGTGTTCAGGGCGATGTGTAGTATTAGTTTTCCACCACACATCGAGTTTTGCTTTTAGGCCAAAAAGTTCAATTTTGGTCCCATCTGACCAGAGCACCTTCTTCCACATGTTTGCTGTGTCCCCCACATGGCTTCTTCCAAACTGCAAACTGGACTTCTTATGGCTTTCTTTCAACAATGTCTTTCTTTTTGCCACTCTTCCACAAGGCCAGATTTGTGGAGAGCACAACTAATAGTTGTCCTGTGGACAGATTCTCCCACCTGAGTTGTGGATCTCTGCAGCTCCTCCAGAGTTACCATGAGCCTCCTGGCTGCTTCTCTGGTTATTGTTATCCTTGCCCGACCTGTCAGTTTAGGTGGATGGCCATGTCTTGGTAGGTTTTCAGTTGTGTCACTTCTCCACAACTTTATCTCTGACTTGTCTGGTATATTCCTTGGCCTTCATGATGCTGTTTGTTCACGAAGGTTCTCTAACAAACCTCTGAAGGCTTCAGAGTACAACTGTATTTATACTGAGATTAAATTACACACAGGTGGACTCTATTTACTAATTAGGTGGCTTCTGAAGGCAGTTGGTTCCACTAGATTTTAGTTAGGGGTATCGGAGTAAAGGGGACTGGATACAAATGCACGTCACTCTTTTCACATCTTTATTTGTAAAAAAAATTTTGAAAAACACTTATCATTTTCCTTCCACTTCACAATTATGTGCCACTTTGTGTTGGTCTATCACAAAAAATCCCAATAAAATACATTTGCAGTTCGTTTTTGGTTGTAACATGACAAAATGTGGTAAATTTCAGGCACTGTATGTCCTCTAGCTCAGCCCATACCTCTGTACGGGTTTTCTGTCAGTGGACTTCGAGAGCGATCATCAGCGCCATCTCAGCCCATTGGATCAAAAATGTTAAACGCTGGTGAGCTGCGTTTTTGAGCGTTTATCAGCGTTTTTTGACGTTAGAGTATTTTTACAGCTGAAAAACTCCTCTCAGAACCCATTGGTTTTGTTTTTTTTTTTTACAGCCAAAAAACAACACAGCCAAAAACAGTTGATAACATGATGGGGAGATTATTGACTGTATTAAAAAAGGTCTGAATCCAAAAACAGCAGCTGTAAAATCGTCCAGTGTGCATGAGGCCTCAAAGTGCATTCAGTGTAGACAAATCATAACCTCAATTCATTGCAATGACAATATACATAAATGATACAAATATTCTACTGTAGTATATAAAAAGTATCTTCTATTTGTGCAGTCAATCAACGTATATTGTGACCAAAATGGATGTATGTTCATCCAGTGACAACAAATATTTTCAATATGATCTTAATGAATTTAGACACTGTACCACAGTGATTAGTGATTCCCACCACCAGCTCTCCTATGCTCTTACCTCCAGGGTTGCACCTGCTGAAAGCAAGGTGTAAACTCGCTTTCCCCTTAGGCAGGGGATGCCTTAAAACGCCGCTCCAAAATTGGGTACTCCTTGGAAATCTCCTTTGCCCCCTGGTGATGTTCGCATATGGGAGGTGTGTACCGTATGTCCATTCTACAATGGGCTCAAATGACAGAGGGGATCACCATAGGGTAGTAGGTTCCAACAATAGATTTATTTAAAATAATTTCACTTAAAAACAAAGCAATAAAACCGCGCCGTGTTAAAAAACTGCAGGGCCGCGGCTCCCACATCACTTCTGATTTTGGCAGTCACCCAGCTCCACCCAACGCGTGTCGTCACAGGTCATGTACCTTCCTCAGGGATACCTGAGGGTTTGGGTTATTATAGATAAATAAATATATATATATATATATATATATATATATATATATATATATATATATATATATATATATATATATATATATATATTTAATATGTATTCAGCAGGTGAGAAACTGCTGGTGTGAACAAGTCTTTAAAGATGTTTTTATGACATTAAAACCGGAGAAAATGTTTTCTTAGCTAAAAGAAGCCAAACATTAAATTTAGGATTATATTATTTATCATTTAGAAACAGAAAAGCAAATAGCTTTTCCTACATTATATTGGCTGATTTCTATCTTCTGTCTGGAGTTCAGTTTGAAGAACTTTCCAAAAGCTTTCATGTTACATGCCATGTATAAAGTGAGAGGTTGTATGGCCTACAGCTAAGCAAATATACTGTATATGAAGATGTATATGTTTGTGCTTCTTGTAGGTGTGCACGGCATGGCCAGTCAGTGGTTTTCCCTCTGGGAAAGTAGGAATTGGACCAGCAGCACAGAAGAACCTCAGGGTGAAGCCTGGTGATTCAGTTCATGTTGAGCCTGTGAATGGACCTGTGTTACAAGCAGAGGAGATGGAAGTCACCCTCAGGTATAGATGATAGTTATTATAAGTATATACTGTGTCTGTGTATGTGTGTATATATATATATATATATATATATATATATATATATATATATATATATAAAATAATAACTAACCATGATTACCTTGAGTGGAGGGGTGGGGGATGCTAGTGGATTTTTCCGGAATTACAGTTGCCATTTTGATGAAGTCTACACTTAAAGTGGTTGTAACCCTAAGAAAAAAAAAAAAAAGATCTTGTTCCTTTAAAACATGTTAAATCACATAGTGTTTGTGCAGTGCCATTTTTCCCTTTCTATGCTGTAAAATACCTAGTTTAACCTGCCTGTTCCTCCCCCTAGGTGTGCTGACCACGGTAATCATGGCTGCTGATGCATGATACCGTGGTCAGTTTATGTGCCACCGTCATACAGCTGCTCTCCCTCTCACCCTCTCACCCTCCCTCCCTGCCTGTCACCTAGTGTGTGAGCTAATCTCCAAACCCGCCCCTCCCCTCCTGCCGCTATTCCGCATGGCAGTAAAGTTAGTGATCACAATTACTATCAGCCCTTATGCTATAACAAGCTATACTACACAGTGTATGTGTTTTTTTTAATTCTGCAGAAAAATACCTTATTTCACGTGACCAGCCATCTGACGTCAGAGGAGAATATCAGCCCCTTCCACTGTAGTCCTTAGATGGGGGAAGGAGAGCAGCAGGTGGTCATGTGACCACCCATCAGCATGTGAAAAAATATATATTATTTTCTTTTCTCTATATTTTTTGTTGCAGCATTAAAAACACATACACTGTGTAGTATAGCTTGTTATAAGAGAGGGGCTGGCAGTAATTGTGATCACTGACTTTACAACCACTTTAACGTTAAAATTGTTATCATACATGAAAGCTGTTTTTACATGCTGCTGTTTTCATTTTCAAATGTTTTTTTTTCTTTTTTTGGGGGGATATACAGTACGTATATTATTGTGCGGTTTTCTTCTGCTACACTGTCTGGCTTTAGGGCAGGCATTTGTATACTGAACTCTTTCCCTAGATACCAGTGGTCCTAATGACCTGTCTGACCTGAATGTAGCCACATGGACTGGTGTGAGATGAGAAACAGTTGCAACAATATTTAATTGAAAGGCCTGCATAGCCCAAAACTGGTAATTGAATATTAGGTAAAGACCTCTGATTTCCATAAAGCAGAACTCTGGGCAAAATAGTTTGCAGACATTTGCATAGTGTAAAATATATACCACTAATTATCTGTGTCTTATGTGCATCTGCTGCTATTGTTACCTTTATGCAACCTGCACACTACAATAAGCTCCAAAAATCTGATGCTGAGAATTAGTGTTCTCATAGCTAGGTAATCTTTGGGCAAAGTCCTGTATTATTTTTTCATCCTCCTTCATTCATAGAACTCTTTGTATTCTGTACAAAGAATACAGTACTTTTTATGAATGGGTGAAGAGCTGAGCGAGTGAGGCAATGCGAGAACTGTACTCTGGCCAAAACTGAAATTCTGAGCTTCTTTTTTTTTGGAGCTTACTATAGTATGCGGGATAAATACAAGTAACAATAGCAGCAGCCACACAGGGGATACAGTTCAAAAGTGGTAATATATTTATACAGTGCAAAAGTCCAACAACTGTTTTTGCCCAGAGTTCAGCTTTAGAAAATAGTTGATCAGAAGGTAAGTAGAAGGGGCTGAAAGTACACATTTGCAAAGCTCTGATCCCCCAGTCCATTGGATTCCAATCCCTTGTGTACTGCTTTGCCACCACTTGCAGCAAGCTTCCTCATGTTGTCTCAGAATTGCTACATGGGCCCGACACTTGTAAAGGGGAACGCTGCAGCTCCTGGCAGGAAGTGCACTAGGACTTCTGTCCAGAAGATTGGGTCTGTGGAGGTGATTTACCTCTTCTAATTATCATCCTTGTTGCTCAATTTTTATCTGGTTCTTTTTTAACTCCTAAACTAGTTATTTACTGCTAGTGATTCCTGGATTCTTTGGGTAGTGAAGGTCATCTTAAATTTCCTCTAAGCTGTCTACTACACTGTGTGCACAATTATTAGGCAAGTGAGTATTTTGACCAAATCATCATTTTTATGCATATTGTCCAACTCCAAGCTTTATAAACCTCAATGCTTATTAAATGTAATCATATCAGGTGATGTGTATTTGTGTAATGAGGGAGGGTGTGGCATAAGGAGATCAACACCCTATATCAAGGTGTGCATAGATTTTAGGCAGATTCTTTTCCTCAGGCAAAATGGGCCAAAAAGAGATTTAACTGATAAGTAAAAAATTGTAATAAGTCTTTCAGAGGGATGCGCCACTCTTGACATTTTTAAGATATTGGGGCGTGATCACAGGACCAAAAGTAAGACAGGGTCACAAGAAACGTGTTGAGAAAAAATATGCAAATTAACTGCAAAAGATTTAAGAAGAATCAAATGTGAACCCATTATTCTCCAGTGCTGTCATATTCCAGAACTGCAACCTACCCGGAGTGCTGAGAAGTACAAGGTGTTCAGTGCACAGAGACATGGACAAGGTAAGAAAGGCTGAAACCCGACCACCACTGAACAAGACATATAAGTAGAAATGTCAAAACTGGGCTAAGAAATATCTCAAGACAGATTTTTTCCAAGATTTTATGGACTGTTGAGATGAGAGTGACTCTTAATGGACCAGATGAATGGGCCTGTGGCTGGATCAGTAATGGGCACAGAGCTTCACTTTGATTCAGATGCCAGCAATGTGGGGGTGGGGTACTGGTATGGGCTGGTATTAATAAAGATGAGCTAGGTGGACCTTTTCAGGTTGAAGATGAACTCAAAATCAGCACTTAAACCTACTGCCAGTTTTTAGAAGACACTTACTTCAAGCAGTGGTACATGAAAAAAGTCTGCATCTTTCAAGAAGACCATGATATTTATTCAGGACAATGCTCCATCGCATGCATTCAAGTACTCTACCGCGTAGCTAGCCAGTAAAGGCCTTAAAGATGAAAGAAAAATGACATGGCCCCATTCCTCACCTGACCTAAACCCTACTGAGAACTTGTGGGCCCATTCTTCACCTGACCTAAACCCTACTGAGAACTTGTGGGCCCTTCTTAAATGGGAGATTTACGATGAAAGAAAACAGTACACCTCTCTCAACAGTGTCTGGGAGGCGGTGGTTGCTGCTGCATAAAAAGTTGATCGTAAACAGTTCACAAAACTGACAGACTTCATGAATGGAAGGCTTATGACTGTTATGAAAAGAAGGGTGGCTATATTGGTCACTGATTTTTCTTTTTTTTTTAAATGTCAGAAATGTTTATTTGTAAATTTTGAGCTATCACTTAAGTCTCGGTTCACACTAGCGCTGCTTCAAAGTCGCTCGACTTTGAAACCATGCGGCACAGCACGACTTCATCCCGGCTTGCAAATGACATTTTTTTAACATAAGTCAATGCAAGCTGCTCTGAAGTCGCACCCAAGTAGTGCATGAACCTTTTTCTAAGTCGGAGCGACTTGAGTCACTCCGATTAGATCAGTTGTATTGCACTGAATGGGGCGTGACTTGTCAGGGGACTAAGTCCCCTGGCAGGTCGCCCTAGTGTGAACTGAGCCTAACTGTTTATGAAAATAAACAAGCGAGATGGGAACATTTTTGTTTTTTCATTTAGTTGCATAATAATTCTGCACACTAATGCCCCGTACACACGGTCGGATTTTCCGATGGAAAATGTCCGATCGGAGCGTGTTGTCGGAAATTCCGACCGTGTGTGGGCTCCATCGGACATTTTCCATCGGATTTTCCGACACACAGAGTTGGAGAGCAGGAGATAAAATTTTCCGACAACAAAATCCGTTGTCGGAAATTCCGATCGTGTGTACACAAATCCGACGGACAAAGTGCCACGCATGCTCAGAATAAATAAAGAGATGAAAGCTATTGGCCACTGCCCCGTTTATAGTCCCGACCTACGTGTTTTACGTCACCGCGTTTAGAACGATCGGATTTTCCGACAACTTTGTGCGACCGTGTGTAGACAAAACAAGTTTGAGCCAACATCCGTCGGAAAAAATCCTAGGATTTTGTTGTCGGAATGTCCGAACAAAGTCCGACCGTGTGTACGCCCTATTATAGTTGCTCAATAATTGTGCACACATAAATATTCTAATAAGAAAGCCCAAACCTCACTTTTACCTGCTTAAATATTCAGGTTTGTGGTTTATTAACATTTTGGATTGCTTGAGAACACTGTACTTGTTCAATAATGAAATTAATCCTCAAAAATACAACTTGCCTAATAATTGTGCACACAGTGTATATTATTAGGCCCCTTTCACACCGAAGTGTCAGTGGTAATGCGCCGCTGTTTTTGCGGAGGTTTTCGGCCGCTAGTGGTGTGCTTTTAACCCCCGCTAGCGGCCGAAAAAGGGTTACAATGACCCGCAAAGCGCCACTGTAGAGGCGCTTTGCCGGCAATTTGCCGGCGGTTCAGCGGCGCTGCCCATTCATCTCAATGGGCAGGGTTGCTTTAGGGGCAGTGTATACACCACTCCTGGTGTATACACTGCAGGGGAGCCGTTTTTCAGGTGCTTTACAGGCGCTATTTTTAACCCAAATGCGCCTGAAAAACGCCTCAGTGTGAAAGGGGTCTTAGTGATTTTTGGCTGGCTGTAGTGTGTATCAGGAGGTCCACTGAGTGTAGAAGAAAAATGCTAATTTATAGAAGTATTTAATGCTGCCTTTTTTCTATAAACTACCATTTAACAATAGGGCACAGTTAAGGTCAGCTGGGTTACAATAAAAATCATGGGAGTGTTTTTAGGAAGAATACCACTAAGCATTATTTGCATTTGAGCTGACCATTTGCCTTTTAAATTCAGCTCAAGAAATTGCAGAGCTGTATATGGCTACTTTTCTTCAGGAGGTTATCAGTTGTAGAAATGTGCTTAGACTCATCAATGTGTTAATTGGTTATATAAATTATCTCAGCATGCATAAATTGCCTAAAAGTGTCTAGCTGAATGAATTTCCCTTACAGTAAACACAATGTTTTCTTTTTAGCATCCAAGGCAGCTATGACAATTAAAAGTATATATTTTTATATTATATATTTTATATTAAAGATACATTTTGTTCTCATTTAACAGTTTTTTTTATCTGGAAAAAGAACATAAATAAGAAAAATTTAATATAAGGCTATAACATAATGTGCCTGCTTATTAGAAGTATGGATATTTGGGTGGGACAATTGCACCATCTAGTGGTGAAATTGGATATTTCTTGATTTCTTTTTTTTTTTCCTAGTTATGTAAATATTGATTTACTAAAGGAAAAGAATTCCCAATCACGCAAATAAAAAAAACAAAAAAACAATGATTTTTGAAGTTAGCAGAGTTTCACCTTATTCACTAGCATTCACATTACAAAGTGAACACCCAGTACTCCTTTAGTAAATCAGGATCATTGTAATCAATTGTACATTTTAAGTCCACAACAATATAAATGAAGCGTTGGTCTATTTTTCAAGGTTTTCACTTCCGATTCGCTCAACTTTCATCCAAGATTCAATTGTAAAATGTGTGAACCTTGTGTGAAAGTTGTGTACATTTTGTTAAACCCCAATAAGTCAAGAAATCTCTCTTTATAAATTGCTGCTGCCTTTGAAAGATCTAGTATTTTACGTAATTTTTCAGAATATATATATATATAAATAATTATAATAATAGTGCAGTTGTTAAAACGTGTGCATATATATCTCTATAGTCAGGTCCATAAATATTGGGACATCGACACAATTCTAATCTTTTTGGCTCTATACACCACCACAATGGATTTGAAATGAAACAAACAAGATGTGCTTTAATTGCAGACTTTCAGCTTTAATTTGAGAGTATTTACATCCAAATCAGGTGTAGGAATTACAACAGTTTGTATATGTGCCTCCCACTTTTTAAGGGACCAAAAGTAATGGGACAGATTAACAATCATCCATCAAACTTTCACTTTTTAATACTTGGTTGCAAATCCTTTGCAGACAATTACAGCCTGAGGTCTGGAACGCATAGACATCACCAGACGCTGGGTTTCATCCCTGGTGATGCTCTGCCAGGCCTCTACTGCAACTGTTTTCAGTTCCTGCTTGTTCTTGAGGCATTTTCCCTTCAGTTTTGTCTTCAGCAACTGAAATGCATGCTCAATCGGATTCAGGTCAGGTGATTGACTTGGCCATTGCATAACATTCCACTTCTTTCCCTTAAAAAACTCTTTGGTTGCTTTCGCAGTATGCTTCGGGTCATTGTCCATCTGCACTGTGAAGTGCCGTCCAATGAGTTCTGAAGCATTTTGCTGAATATGAGCAGATAATATTGCCTGAAACACTTCAGAATTCATCCTGCTGTTTTTGTCAGCAGTCACATCATCAATAAATACAAGAGAACCAGTTCCATTGGCAGCCATACATGCCCACGCCATGACACTACCACCACCATGCTTCACTGATGAGGTGTATGCTTTGGATCATGAGCAGTTCCATTCCTTCTCCATACTCTTCTCTTCCCATCACTCTGGTACAAGTTGATCTTGGTCTCATCTGTCCATAGGATGTTGTTCCAGAACTGTGAAGGCTTTTTTAGATATCATTTGGTAAACTCTAATCTGCCCTTCCTGTTTTTGAGGCTCACCAATGGTTTACATCTTGTGGTGAACCCTCTGTATTCACTCTGGTGAAGTCTTCTCTTGATTGTTGACTTTGACACACATACACCTACCTCCTGTTCTTGATCTGGCCAACTGTTGTGAAGAGTGTTTTCTTCACCAGGGAAAGAATTCTTCGGTCATCCACCACAGTTGTTTTCCGTGGTGTTCCGGGTATTTTGGTGTTGCTGAGCTCACCGGTGTGTTGTTTCTTTTTAAGGATGTTCCAAACAGTTGGGCCACAGTAATGTTTTTGCTATCTCTCTGATGGCTTTGTTTTGTTTTTTTCAGCCTAATGATGGCTTTCTTCACTGATAGTGACAGCTCTTTGGATCTCATGTTGAGAGTTGACAGCAACAGATTCCAAATGCAAATAGCACACTTGAAATTAACTCTGGACCTTTTATCTGCTCCTTGTAAATGGGATAATGAGGTAATAACACACACCTGGCCATGGAACAGCTGAGCAGCCAATTGTCCCATTACTTTTGGTCCCTTAAAAAGTAGGAGGCACATATACAAACTGTTGTAATTCCTACACTGTTCACCTGATTTGGATGTAAATACCCTCAAATTAAAGCTGAACGTCTGCAGTTAAAGCACATCTTGTTCAATTAATTTCAAATCCATTCTGGTGGTGTATAGAGACAAAAAGATTAGAATTGTGATAATTTTTTCTGGTTTCAACACATCAACTTCAGGGACAACATGTCTGCTTGTTGCCTAATATTTTCCACCTTCAGATGTCATTGTAACAAGATAATCAATGTTATTAACTTAACCTGTCTGTGGTCACAAAGCTATGGCTGATTTGTGTGTGTGTGTGTGTGTATATATATATATATATATATATATATATATATATATATATATATATATATGCAGTTGTGCTCAAAAGTTTGCATACCCTGGCAGAAATTGTGACATTTTGGCATTAATATTGAAAATATGACTGATCATGCCAAAAAACTGTCTTTTATTTAATCACTTCACGCCCGTCCTATAGCAAAATGACGATCGGGCGGTGGTTCAGGTATCCTGACTGGACGTCATATGATGTCTTCCAGGATAACAGCCGGCGCGTGCCGATTGGTGGTGCGGCGTATCAGTCTGACACACCACAACACTGATCTTGGTAAAGAGCCTCTGACGGAGACTCTTTACCATGTGATCAGCCTTATCCAGTCACGGCTGATCACAGTCTAAACAGGAAAATCCATTTATCGGCTTTTCCTCACTCGCGTCTGACAGACGCGAGTTGAGGAGAGCTGATCGGCTGCTCTCCTGACGGGGGGGTCTGCGCTAATTGATTATCAGCGCAGTCCCCCCCCCCCCGTGGATGCCCACCCAGGACCACCAGGGATGCCGCCAGGACCACCAGGGATGCAGATTATGGATGGCCACCAGGTATGCCAGTCAGTGCCCAGACATGATGCCAATCAGTGCCCAGACATGATGCCAATCAGTGCCCATCAGCAATGCCTGCCAGTGCCAGTTCCATCAGTGATGCCTATCAGTACCACCCATCAGTGTCCATCAGTGCCACCCATAAGTACCCATCAGTGCAACCTTTCAGTGCCTATCAGTGCCCATTAGTGCCACCTCATTGGTGCCACCTCATCAGTTCCCATCAGTGCAGCCTTATCAGTGCCCATCAGTGAAGGAGAAAACTTACTTATTTACAAAATTTTATAACCGAAACAAAGAAAAACTTTTTTCAAAATTTTAGGTCTTTTTGTATTTGTTTAGCAAAAAAAAAAAAAAAAAAAAAAAGGCAGAGGTGATCAAATACCACCAAGAAAGCTCTATTTGTGGGAACAAAATTATAAAAATTTTGTTTGGGTACAGTGTAGCATGACCACGCAATTGTCATTTAAAAAGTCACAGCTGAAAGCTGAAAATTGGCCTGGGCAGGAAGGGTGGAAAGTGCCTGGTATTGAAGTGGTTAAGGATAGCAATCGCATGAAGCCATTTATTATCACATACTTTTTTGGATCCTTTTTAAATCATAATGATAACAGAAATCACCCAAATGGCCCTGATAAAAAGTTTTCATACCCTGGAATGTTTGGCCTTGGTGGCACACACAGGTTAAAAAGGCAGTTAAAGGTTGATTTCCCACATTTGTGGCTTTTTAAATCATAATTAGTGTCTGTGTATAAATAGTCAATGAGTTTGTTAGCTCTCACATGGATGCACTAAGCAGGCTAGACACTGAGCCATGAGGAGGTAGAAAAGAAATGTCAAAAGACCTGCGTAACAAGATAAAGAAAGTTTACAATGATGGAAAAGGATATAAAAATATATTCAAAGCCTTGAATGTGGCAGTCAGTACTGTTCAAACACTTAATTAGAAGTGGAAAATTTGGGGATCTCTTGATACCAAGCCAAAGTCAGTTAGATCAAGAAAGATCTGGTACTCGTGAAATGGTATCAGTGCAACCCTAATCTCAGGTTCATAAATTTGGATTCTCGGGTGCAATTCATTTGGCTATCTCTGCATTGTACACTTTGTTTTTTTCCGAGGGCATGCTCTTCAATCAGTTCTGTATTACAAACGGCACAAGACAGGAAGGTCCCCTCTCTCCTTTAACAGTCGCACTTCTTATGGAACTGTTAGCTGAAAAATTCCATACAGACAGAAGGCATGACAGTTAACCATACTAAACATACGATCATGTTGTTTGCAGATGACATTATATTGACACTTTCTAATCTGGCTCTTTCCCTACCGAGGATACACATGATTCTATAACATTTCCACAAAGTTTCTTACTATACGATTATTGCTGCTAAATCTAGCGTTCTTAGTGTTAAAGTTGATATAAAATCCCAGGCCTGTCTTCAGAACACTCTCCCTTTCCCTTGGGCTACGTGCTCTCTCTCATATACTTAGGTGCTAACATCACCACACCTTTGTCCAGTCTATTCGCAGGAAATTTCATGCCCCTTATGGACTCCATGCAACGTGAAATGGAAAGAAAAAGTGCTAGCTTTCTTGGACGGGCAGACTTGCTACATTAAAATTGATTCTCCTCCCCCAAATTCTTTATTACTTTAGAACTCTGCCCATACATATCCCTGAGGTGTTTTACTGCACATTGCAAGCTAAAATCTCCTAATTTGTGTGGCTGGGTAAAAGAGCCAGGTACTCTTCCATTATCCTTATGAAAAATAGATCAGTAGGCGGTATGGGATTACCTAACCTAAAGATTATCATATGGCCACCATCGTCAGTAAAATTCTGGATTAGTTCTCCTAATGATAAATCATGGTGTACTATCGAGCAGGCTGCAGTTCCCTTGGAAAGCTTACGATTTCTGATAAGGGCTGCTTTCACTTGTTACCGTGTACACCATAACCCACATCCGATCATCTCGGCAACCCCAACAGAAATAGATTACTATCTTATAGTCAATAGCCCATCTCCTAAGGTGACCGACATCACAATACCCCTTGAAACCCTTAAAATCTTGATCTGTTATATATCTTAAACCCGGAGAACTTAAAGGTATACTTGCAACTAATGATCACTTGGAGAATGAGAAAGTTATCCCTTTTACAGCTCTTCAGCAAAGATTCTCTATTTCCTCCACATATTTTTTTTTTTTGCTTTATGCTAGATTGGCTCTGTTTCCTAAACAACGTCCTCTACCTTTTTTGAAAATACCCTCTTCGATTTGGTCTTTCTGGAATTCTATTTCTAAGACACCCAGAGGTATTTCTTTGTTCTCCCATAAGCTCAATTCCAAGTTAATCTTTGTTAAAAATTACCCTTTGGTAAAATGTGAATCAGAACTGCAGGCTTCTTTGGAAGCACAATGGAAAAAGACCATCCAATATACCTACTCCTACTCTAAATGTGCTAACCATTGGGAAATAGCCAACCTCAGATGGTATTTAACGCCATATTCCATTGCTAAATTCTCTAACATGGGCGATAATCTTTGCTAGAGGGGCTGTGTAAAAGTGGGCACCTTGGCTCACATACTTTGGTCCTCTATCAGCATTCGGAGTTAATGGAATTCAATCTTTAGAGTCCTTTCCAAAGTGACCAAGATCTTTATTAAGGTTAATGTGGAGCAGGCGATCTTGAATGTAAATATGGACAAACTTCCTGCCCAAGTTAGACCCATAGCTTTGAATATATACAGTTGTGCTTATAAATTTACATACCCTGGCAGAATTTCTGATTTCTTGGCCATTTTTCAGAGAATATGAATGATGACAGAAAAAAATTTCTTTCACTCATGGTTAGTGTTTGGCTGAAACCATTTATTATCAATCAACTGCGTTTACTTATTTAAATCATAATGGCAACAGAAACTACCCAAATGACCCTGATCAAAAGTTTGACCGATATCCCAAAAGCTATGAGCACAACTGTATGCTAGTCAAAAAAAATAGAAATCTTCTTTGACCCCCAATCTTTCTGAAGTTAAATGCCACTTCAATGTAATTTTAGGTTATCAGCAACTACTGGCATTTAGAGACGGTCCACAATATAAGTTTCAACAGCGTTGGGGGGAACCTTGGTTATCCTATAAACAGGGTATTACATTTCAGTGATGTTATCTTTCGTTACCTGGTGTTTGCTTTAATTCCTGCTTCTGGAAAATGTTATGTACAGTATATGCATTTCTGTCTTTAATGCTGACTTCTTTTTTATTTGACTTTATATGTTTTGGTCATCCTCTATGTGAAGTGGCTTGTCCCCTGCTGTCAACTTTTGTACTCGAAAATCTTAATAAAAAAATATTTGCTTAGAAAAATCTTCCTTCTTTTAGAACCTTACCTGTTAATGTACAGACTCAGTCTGCACTGAGATGCAAACGTGTAATTGGGGTCTTTTCTGAATGAGTTCCCTATATGGTATTATTTGTCCTGTTTAAAACACAAGTTTTTACTTGCAGGGCTGCTTAAAATTGATTTCCCTTTCGGGACAAAAACATATAGCACACCATATTGAGTTAAGCTTGTTACCACAAAGATTAATAAAACTTAAACCGTAACATCTGTGAGACGCATACAGTATATATGTGTATATATGAAGAACCTTTATTTACCATGTCGGTTTGTTTCCATTCATCATTATAGGGAAAGGGATGCTGATGCTGTCAATGTGGAAGATTTGTCTTCATTTCTGCTACGACTTATGGGTAAGACATTTGGATTCTTTATGGATGTCTTCTAGGACTACAGTGTATACAGTAATGTAAAATTTTATCTTAATTGTACAGTACAGGACATGAGCAGGGTATTCATACAACATGGGTTATAGGCATGTACTTTCTGGTGATTGGACACTGGCAAAGCTTTGGAGGAAACGCCCCCTTGGTACCTTCCCTTTAACCCTACCTTACTCAGTTTGGCCTCCGATTTGTGCCAGAGTCTGAAGAAGATGCACCTTTTCTCCTTACATAGAAAATCATGCTTAGCCCAACTGGTTTATTATTTTTTCTTTATTTATCTCTGAATTCCTCAATCAACTGCCAACGTAGAAACAGTGTATCCGGATTGGAGCAACTTCTGTAAAAATGTGGAAGCTGTACCCGGACCACACGCTGTGAGGGCCTGTAATATTGCTTCAGTCACTGGATTTTGTGTGGGCGCTCACCTTGGTACTTGGTGCAACATGTTGAGTCAGCCGCAGGGTTTTGTACAGGTCCAGGGCTATGATCCATTCGTATGGAACCCAGTCCCTGAAGATTCCTTTGGGAATTTGCCCACTATGATGGGAAAAGGCTAGGCTTTTTTTAAAGTCCAGCATCATGCACAGGTATCGCAGGGTCACCCTGTATCTCTGATCATCACTGTAAAATGGGGCTATATTTGGAAAGTATTCAGGTCGCAGATTACACATTTTAAACTTGCCCCTAAAATTCAACTACTCCAGAGTTTAGTCTCAGGTAGATGACCAGATGTTACTTCACATAACTGGTCACACACTTGATGGCCACTTCCACCTAAAGCCCTTATAAGGTACTTAGGCGCATCCTCCCGCCGTTTTGCCAAAAAAACATTTGTTATAGGATGGTCTACACCTGGGTTACCACATGCTCCTTACAGACATGCTTACCCTATACTCTGCACCCTGTTTCGTGAATACCCCACAAGGCAATACCCTGACTTGTAGCTATGGTGGAGACCAGATGAAAAGGAACCAATGCAAAATTGCAGGCAAACATTCGCTCTGCCAAAGGTCCACACAACACTCAACCTCAGAGTGACAATGTGTCCCTTGCACCTGAGCAAGAACTCGATCTAACACCAGTCTCAGCATCTGATTCCAGCTCTATTTTAGTCACACAACAAGCAGCTTATTTGACCAAAGCAGAATTTTCTGGATCAATGTCACATTTCCTCGAACAGATTACAGCAATGCCAGGACCCAGAAATGCCAAGCCTTATCTCCTACTCCCGCTTCTTAACCAGATTCAGAGCCTGATATGCCAGTCTTATGCCCCGTACACACGGTTGGATTTTCCGACAGAAAATGTGTGATAGGACCTCGTTGTCGGAAATTCCGACCGTGTGTAGGCTCCATCACACATTTTCCATCGGATTTTCCGACACACAAAGTTTGAGAGCAGGCTATAAAATTTTCCGACAACAAAATCCGTTGTCGGAAATTCCGATCGTGTGTAGACAAATCCGACGGACAAAGTGCCACGCATGCTCAGAATAAATAAAGAGGTGAAAGCTATTGGCCACTGCCCCGTTTATAGTCCCGACGTACGTGTTTTACGTCACCGCGTTTAGAACGATCGGATTTTCCGACAACTTTGTGTGACCGTGTGTATGCAAGACAAGTTTGAGCCAACATCCGTCGGAAAAAATCCTAGGATTTTGTTGTCGGAATGTCCGAACAAAGTCCGACCGTGTGTACGGGGCATTAGAGGTTGCAGCCAGAGAAGGGAATGATGAGGATATTGAGGCAGTATTGGAAGAAGCTGTGTAAGATTTTTCTTCCCCAAATCATCACAAAAACACCACCCATATTTATAGCCCATATGTTATATAGCTTTACTGCGTTGTTTACTAACCGAAGAGAGCATGTTTTATGAAAATGTGTAAAGTATAATGACTTGCTGCAGATGAGCAGATATTCATTACTACGATGAGACACTAGCAAGATTTAATCTGGTTGATATACTGTAGGTCCCTGCACTTTGCTCAAGGACAGTTCACTTTGTTTCCCTATTTAATGCGTTGACTTGTTCTGTTGTGTTTTCTTGCTTTTGTAACTTTATTATTTCTTGTATTTTAAATTGCATTCCAGATGGGAAGATTGTTTTACCTGGAAATCTTATAAACTTGAGTTTCTTTGGTCGACCTTGTTCCTTGCAAGTTACAAGCATTAAAGGACCCGATGGGGTAGTGCAGGAACCTTTCTCCAGCAGCACATATGACACAACTCTGGAAAAGACCGCGGTGGACAGCAGTAGTTTGGACTTGTCCTTACAGCTCAGCTTACTTGGCATTGAAGACTGTCAGGGTGAAGCTGTTACCAGTACCCCATGTAAGCTTAGTGATGTCAACACTTCATGTCTTTCTCCTGATAAGAAAGCCATAAACGAAGAGCTGCACCCAGAGGCCTCTCAAAGTCATGTAATCTCTGGTACTAGTGACCACAGTCAAACAACATCATGCAGAAAACCTGGAATTAAATGCAACGCAGATGTTTTTTATTATTTATCACCACAAACTAAAATCAGATGTAAATGTCCGAAGCTGACTTCCCATTCGGAAGATGATATTAAAAATAAGGTAACTTACGATATGATTGGTGGCTTACACACCCAGTTGAAAGAGATTCGGGAAACAATAGAGTTGCCACTGAAACAGCCTGAACTTTTTAAGACCTATGGTAAGTTGAGAAATGATAATGTGATGCTGGCCATTTTTTCATGTCTGTCTAAATATATTAAATGCAGATTTACACATGTAGCAAATGAAGTACAAGATATAACTTTCACAAGACTTCTATAACAACTATGTGCAAAAAAAAAAAAAAAAAAAAAAGATACTGAGCTTTCTGTCACCCACTAAGAACAAAGAAAAAACAATGAAACATTAGAACATTTCTAGGGTTTGCAACACAAAGGGTGTAAAAGATATTCTATTTCTTTGAATCATATCAGGCTACCAGAGAACAATAATTGATAAAGTGATATTAAACCCCAAAACAAAAATGTTATATATTGCCACTTACCAACCCTTAGATGTGGTGGTTTCTGTTTTGTTTGTCTTTATTTGCACCTGCTGATCTGGCCAGTAACACACATCCTGTGTTATGGTGGCTCCCCTATCAATGGAGGAGAAACTGAGCCACCCTTGGACAGTAGCATTTTCTGGAGAGGGTACAGTTAGATCACGTTTCATAAGTGACTTAGAATTAAAGACTATCTCCAGCTAAACCTTTTTAAGCAGCTATAAATTATAGTTTTCCTTTTCAGATAAAGGTTTTGACTGAATGAATAAATGCTAATGAATGTAAGCACACCTATCAGTTTTAAATGAGTTGTCTCAACCCTCTGACTTCCACTTTTGCTGCACAGCTTTGTCTGTTAAGTGAAGTTGAAAAAAAAAATGTCAGTGACAGACTATCGTATATGTCAATTCTGATTTTCTTTACTACCACCTTTATGCAGCTGTACAAATGTGTGCTGCACTCTGTTTGCTTTGGGACTGTGAAGCAGCGGAGAGCAATTAAAATACAAAAAAATATAAAAAATTGCCAGTATAAGAACCCTGTCACATGACATGTCAGAGTCATGTGACCAGTGCTTCTTTATTCTGCAATGTTAAGCAGAGCAAACTCTATGGTACACCACAGACTGTACACTGTGGCCTGCATTTTATGAAAGTGTAAAATGCAGGGCGCAGTGTGGGGTAATTCTGTAATGTCAAAGGGAGAGCAGATAGCCTAAATTGTGCCCAGTGTAGTATTACTGTTGATGGTGCCTGCAAGTATGTATGTCAAGTATGGTACACACTAGTAGTTTTTTGGTTCTTCAACCCAGCGGGTTGAAAAAAAAAAAAACAACGAAAGAGCTCAGGTGGAGCTTTTGTACCGACAATCCGACATTAGCACAGTGATCTCTCCCGTGGAGCTTTTGTTTTTTTCGATAGGGGGATGTGCCCCCCCCCCCCTTGGAACACAGAACACCTGTCATCCAATGGCTGAGAGCGCTGATCAGGTGCCGATTGGCAGACCTTTTTCAGTCATGCACCTTCGACAGAAGCAGGACAAACGGCTGGCTTCTGTCGGAACAGCTTCCGTACGCCCGGCTCGAAATGTCGACCGGTTTCTTTTGATCCAGGCCGATGCCGCCCAATATTCGGCCCATGTATATGGCCCTTTAGTGTTAAAATGAATCTTGATATCCATGTGATATCCAAGTCAAGGCACAGGACATTGATTTAGCTCTAAATCCAGATTAAAGGATTGAGTTGAAGACTATGACAGGTATGTGGTGCCTTCTCTACAGAAATATTATTTCTCTATGCACATTTCAGACCAGGTTCACTTTAAACTCATTTTAATGAGGTTTATTTCTTTGCATAAATGATGTCTTGGTAGCATTATGAGTTTACTATTGTGAACTGTTAAATGAAACATCCTACGTAGAGAGTCTCTTTGTTTTATTTGCAGGAATTCCTCCTCCACGTGGGGTTCTACTTTATGGGCCCCCAGGAACAGGCAAGACATTGATAGCTAGAGCAATTTCTAATGAAGTTGGAGCTCATGTTTCAGTCATCAATGGTCCAGAAATAATGAGCAAGTAAGATGAACCGCTGTGTGATTTGTTTCTTTTTTTTTTTTGCTTTGTCGCTATGTACCATTGGTAAAAACATCTGTATTTTGTAGCTGTTTGTATGCTCCTGGCTTGTTTCTCTGTAGGGTAAATGCACCATAAAGAAATTTTAGTTTGGACACAAATCTAGTAAATCCTTGCATGCTGACTGCACAAAAAATATTAAATTAAAAAAAATACACCATAATCTTTTTTTTTGTACACATATAACTTAAAAATGTTCCAAAGGAAGTGTAGTTGATGTTATAGTTTTATCATATGCTCCCAGTAGTATTATATTTCCCCTGACACAAATTCTCATTTTATTTATCATCTGTGTCTGTTTTCTCTATTTTTCTATACTAATGGCTAATTCCCTGTTTGGTAAAGTAATATATAACAGAGTAACTAAACTGTAAACAGATAGTAATAGTCTAAGTATTGTAACAGAAATTCTTTTCTGCAGAAGCTTTTAGGATATTCTCTGGAATGTCTGGAATAATTTGATACTCTGAACAGTAGGAAATTATAGCAACATCCCCTTCTTTGGCACTGATTTTCCAAGAGTGGACAAGAGTGTTGTGATGGTTATCGGTAGAACAAATTAAATATACATTGTAGTTAAACTAAAACCATTTCTCCCTACTAAGTGATCCAATTGAACAGTTTACGCGGTTGGTTTTCACCACATTTATTTGAATTACTAGTACAAATCCAGGGCAAATAAAAGGTTGTACTCTATTATAATCTTGTTGCGTTTAAAGTGGAAATTGGGCAAAAAACTTTTTTGTTTTGGGTAGAATGGAAATAGAACTTCAGGCAGGTTTTATTGATGCAGATCTACCCTTACCTGCTTTCCTAGTAGCACAATAAGAAAAAAATTAAATATTGTTAAATGTCACAATAATTGCACATGTATATTTTCTATAGGTAAAATTTTATATATATATATATATATATATATATATATATATATATATATATATATATATATATATAATATTATTATTATTATTATTATACAGGATTTATATAGCGCCGACAGTTTACGCAGCGCTTTACAACATTAGGGCAGACAATACAAGTACAATACAATTCAATACAGGAGGAATCAGAGGGCCCTGCTCGTTAGAGCTTACAATCTAGGAGGGAGGGTCAAGTTATACAAAAGGGTAATAGCTGTGGGGGATGAGCTGATGGAGAAAATAGTGCAGTTATTAGATGGAGGCAGGATAGGCTTCTCTCTCTCTCTCTCTCTCTCTCTCTCTCTCTCTCTCTCTCTCTCTCTCTCTCTCTCTCTCTCTCTCTCTCTCTCTCTCTCTCTCTCTCTCTCTCTCTCTCTCTCTCTCTCTCTCTATATATATATCTCTATATATATTTAAAATTCACCTTTCAAGCCCAGTGACTGCCCCATATCTTTTGTATTATACATATCTTATGCTTTGGTCCATTTCTCTCAGATCTGGGTATATATAATCCATTGGTTACATTTTTCTGTATGACAGTTTTATTCTAATCTTCTAGCAAACACATAGTGGGCCCCATATATGAACATGACTGAAGAAAAATCATGACTGAGCTAGAACAGATGTCCCCATTCCCAATAAGATTACCTGCTATGCCATCCTGAACCCATTCTGTACCTATACCCGCCAAGAACCAGACCCCACATCAGAGTTTGGATACAAAATTGGCCATATCAGCCTATTATTAACATGTAACAATAGTAACAAAAACAAATTCCTTTAAAACAGAATTATATATATATATATATATATATATATATATATATATATATATATATATATATATATATATATATAAAAAGGTTGCTGATCTTTGAAGGCACTACACCCAAAACGAGTTAATTTTATCTGTGGAAACAATAGGCCCCCAGACGCAACACATCGGCTCGGAGACAATAACCAAACTATCTGCAGAGACCTCTATGTCCCCAATTCCCAGTTAACCCATCATTAACTGGAATGCACCTAAGGATGCCATACCACAGATGGGCCCCCAACCATTGGACTATCACTGATTTTTTTTTACCGCCTCCAAAGACCATAACCGCCAGGCTGCTGTGATTTCAATTCTCGAACCAAACCAAAGCACAAGGAGGGTGAGTGGCCAGTTCTCTCTCCATCAGATGGCCACTGACTGAGGTATATGCCACTTCCTGTTCTTGCCCAAAGCCCCACCCGGACCCCTTACTTCCACCAATTAGGACAGTGCATAAACCATACCCACCATGCCTTAATCATTTCCATCGCTGTCTCCCCTCTTCACCCAATCATTCATGTCCTTCGCTTATTTATTTATTTTTTGCCTACCTTTTCTTTCTACCTATGATAGGCAGTCTGATTAACTCCTTGTTGCTGTGCTGCAGTTTGTGGAGCTAACATATGGGAAATTCCAAAATATATTTAATGTGAGTCTATATTTAGAACTTTTAGGCCTAGTGAATCTATCTCTCCCTATGACAGTAAATAACACGTAGACCATATTTGTGCTTTTGGTGTTTTACTCTTGAGAATCTAGGCTGCTAAAGCAATCATAGTTATATCTGTTTTCAAGCTTACTTCTTCTTTTATTTTAGGTATTATGGAGAGTCAGAAGCCAGGCTGCGGCAGATATTTGCTGAGGCATCCCAACGGTATAACCTTACACACAACGGTTTTTTATTTTGTTTTTTTTTTACAAAATTAAAATTTTTGTAAATTGCATGAAGTTTATTGTAGTATGCCATAAAAAAGGTAGGTAGGGAATTTTTTTTTTTGAATTTTGAAGAATAACTTGAGTGGCTAACCTATCATGTAGTTTAGTTCTCCCACTTTGAAAATGGCTACTGTAAGGAGGCTGCTTTTGGATAGGTTTGTTAGCACACCACATATCTTATGCAAGGCTGAATGGAAGCTGAACTTCTAATCTCCCAACCTTTACAGAGAATTATCTGTTAGTGCTGTCATGGCAGCAGGAAAATTCTATGGAGGCACACAGGACTAGAAGAGCTTTTATACACTAAGATTTAAAGAGTAAATCCTGGAAGTACTAGAAGTACATACTTTCCTTATCCTTCTCCTTTATGGTCCTTTATGGCATTGTACTCATTAAGTAGAACTGAAGGCACAACTTTTTTTTTTTCATTGTGGAAAGAATAATCGGGGGCCTGTAAGGTTTTTTTTTTTGTTTTTTTTTCTGCAATATGTGCTCCAAGGGGGGAGGGATTTGCCTTCTTCCTGTCCCACAGTCACAGCAGGATGTGAGAGGAAATTATTAAAAAGTAAGGGAAATCGCTGGTAGCCACACAGGATCACTAGTGTCCACATTGTGGATTTGTCCTCTATTCCTAGTCTGATGACTACTCAAAATGTGGGATGTTCTTTAACTTTTGGTGATAACGATCACCAGGACACATAGAGAGGGTAACTATACCTAACCGGGACACAGACAGCAATAAAAACCTGGCAGGTGTTCTAATTCCTCTCCATTCTATCTAAAAACAATTAAAGTTTTTCTTCAGTTATACTTTAATGAAGTACAAATGCTATTTAATTATTTACTGAAAGTAAACTTATACTTTTTCTATACTGGGCATAGTAAAACATCCTTTTACTGTAGGACCCTAAGGAATATCTACTTACTATTCACTTGCATCCCTGTAACTCTGATCCAAGGCAGGGGCAGTGTCACATAGTCCCCCATACCCCGAGGTATTTTTTCAAGCACCAGCAGTAGATCACAACAGTGGGGGAATGAGTCAAAGACAAGTAAATACTTAAAGCTGTAGATTATTCAGTTTTCTTTCCTTTCAACACAGTCAGTATTGATGGGGCAATGCCTTCCACAGTGCTATTGTGTTCTGCCGGCAGGGGGAGCCTTCCCGGCCGGTAGAACGCAATGATTACTGCTAGTGACTATAGCGGCCAGCAGTAATCGATTGTAAAAAATTTGACAGACTAGTTGTACCTAAGTCAATCGATGGTTCAACTTGGGTACAATCAGCCTGCCCATAGATGGATTGAAATTTCGATCCATGTATGGCTGTCTTTAGGGCCTCTACAGCAAAGGAAATCTGTTACTGCTTGCCCAGTATGATCAAACTACAGGTTCACTTAATTTGTGTTCAGCTTTTCTCTGGTTGTAAGCAATGATTTGCTATTCTAAAACATATGAGGAGGGCAGTAATACAGCAGCTTAATACATGAAATCCAGTGCAATTGGGTATTTGCTACATGAAATCACACATCCTATTAAGTACTTGCGTAGCATACAGCTGGTTTCTATCTATTTGCTTTGGGAATTTACCATGTTAATAAAAGATTCACCCTTAGAATATTAAAAAGATGGATAACAGCCAGAAGAGGTCCCCTGGGAATACCCCAGTCTATCTTGAGGCAGTGCCGTCATACTGCTGAGGAGGCCTCCTGTTCAGCCAAGGTCGGCCTAGCTTAACAAAGAGCAGCTTCAACGAGAATGCGATATGGAATTTTTAATTTTTTTACCTTTATATGTAAACACAGAAAAGTACTGATTGCTATGTAATTTAATAGTTTTACCATTGAATGTTATATTTATTTTCTTATCCTTATAGTCAGCCTTCTATTATCTTCATTGATGAACTGGATGCCCTATGCCCAAAAAGAGAAGGGGCGCAAAATGAAGTAGAGAAGAGGGTTGTGGCTTCTTTGCTTACACTGATGGATGGGATTGGTTCGGTAAGAATTGTAATGAGACAGATATTTACAATGAAAGCAGTGTCACCCCTTTCTACTTTTTGCATTCCACTTTTACCTCATTTAGATGAAAAGGAAGCATATAGGTCTAAGATTCTTGATTCCTCATTGTTGTCACTGCGTAATTGACTGTTTTTATGACTTGTAAAATAAAAGATCAGATGAACTAAAAAAAGATGTAGGGTAGCCATACTGTATATAAACAAAACAAAAATGGCAACCACACAAATGTATAACTAGCCTTTAAAGCAAGATGCATATAGAAGGGCTTTGCAGAGCAAAAACTAAACAAAAGTGTTTTCAGCACCTACGAGCTAGCCTGCAAAAAAAAAAAAAAAAAAAAGCAAATGACACAATTTGCTTTGAAAACAGAAGTTTTATCTGCACAACATTTGCAACTATATGTGGAAGTCGCACTGCTAATCAAGGCACCTCTGTAAAGTGCAATCCTAACTCAAAACATTGAGAGCCTCCATATTGTAACATATTGCAGTGAATAAATTAAAGTGGTTGTAAAGGCAGAAGGTTTTTTATCTTAATGTGTTCTATAAAAAGCCTTTTGTGTGTAGCAGCCCCTCTCAGCCCCCCTAATACTTACCTGAGCCCCATCTCTATCCAGTAATGTGGACGAGTGCCTCGGCTGTCTGGGAATCTCCCTTCTGATTGGCTGAGACACACCAGCGGTGCTATTGGCTCCATGTTTGAATGGACACACAGAGCTGCAGTTCGGCTCGGGTGCCCCCCTAGCAAGCTGTTTGCTGTGGGGACACTTGAGAGGAGGGAGGGCCCAGGAGCACTGAAGAGGGACCAGAGAAGAGGAGGGTCTGGGCTGCTCTTTGCAAAACCACTACACAGAGGAGGTAAGTATAACATTTTTGTTATTTTTAACTAAACAAAAAGCAAGACTTTACAATCACTTTAAGGACAGGTATCCCTGAAGGCAGCCCATTCCTTCTTAAAGCCATACATGCTCTGATTCTGTACTGATTCAGTAGTCTGGTGTGTTGATCAGACAAGGAGTGTGCTGTGTAGGACTTAATTATGGGACACTAATCTGTATTTCCAGTCTTCCAATAGCTTGTTATCACTGTAATAGGATAGAGGAGTAGCAGTCTAATATCAAGCAGTTAAATGAAGCACATAGCAAGCAGAATCCATTTACTTGAACAAACCAGTTCCTTAAAGGATAAATTCACCTTCACAAAAAGATAATACATGCACATTTTTTGTAGGTAAAAAAATATGCATTTATTGTTTTTTTTGTAATGGACCTGTAAGGCATTGCACCCCTTGATCAACAGAACGTGGGTGTAATGCCACGGTCCTGCAGACTGTCTGTGTATCTGTCTGGCTGTACCTGTATTGCAAGGTAGTTACACTGTGACAGGAAGACTTAATGAATTATCACAGTGCTCAACAACATTGTGCTAGTCCATTGAGAAGTACAAGCCTACAGCCGCAAAGACTGCGAAACCTTGTCGTTTTCCCATTCACAGAACACTGTTTTGCAGATTATGACAGCATGCGGGGGTGGGGGAGATCCCCCGCTAGCTGTCAGAACATGGGGAGCGGGGGCCGATGCATCTGTAACATGTTACTTGTTACACCCTGAATATGGGTGTAACATATAACATGTTGCAAAAGGGGAATTTATCTTTTAAAGAGGGACTTCAGTCTTATGTGTCAAAATATTTAAAGTCATCAGCTAGAAAAACTGTTGCTGCTGACTCAGCTGCCAGTGCTACAAGACATTTGAAAAAAAACTAAATCCCACAGAGCACTACTTTAGTGACATCCCATACCACTTCCTCTTTGTCAAACACCTATGAAATAGACAGAAAGTGGGAGTTATTTTCCCTGCTTCATATCTTTTTTTTTTTTTTTAAATAAATTTTTATTGTTTTTAGAGTCAGGGAGGGTACAGTGCAATGACAACCATAACAGAAAATGTACATGGGTAGTTATTTTGATAAAAGTCGGCTATTTGTCCAGTGTTTTAAACACATGACAGTAATATCAATAAGGCTTGTGCTGTGATGACTAGGTCTTTTAATTTTTTAATTTTCTCTACTCTGCGCAACCACAACCCAATAGACGGAGGTGTGCTTTTTTTCCACATAAGGTGAATGCAGGACTTAACAGCATTCAATAAATGTCGCACTATTGATTTTTTGTAGCTCTGTGCCGGGATCATGGTAACCTGGAGCAGAAGAAAAGCTGGATCATTATGAATCATATGATCTGTAAATTTCTGAGTAACCCTCCTAACTGTCGTCCAGAAATGTTGCAGCAGAGGCCAAGACCAAAAGATATAAGCCTATCCCACACCCACCTAACAACCCCATCAAATCATTCCCTGCATCTATTACCTTTTGTACTACCACCCCCTCCCTTTAAAATGTAAGCTCTACGAGCAGGGCCCTCATGTCCCTTCTGTATTGAACTGTACTGTAATTGTGCTGTCCCCCTTCTACATTGTAAAGCGCTGCGTAAACTGTTGGCGCTATATAAATCGTGAATAATAATAATAATAATATTATGGAGAAGTATCCCCTTGTCCGTCTGGCATCTCCCGCATTTGTCTGTGGTGGTTGGGAAGTACTTGTGTAATAACTGAGGTGTATAGTACCACCTGGTCAAAATCTTATAGTTAGATTCTTGTATTTTCGTACAAATAGATGTTTTTAAGGAGAACCTGATAATAATTTGTTTTTGGGCGTCTGTATAAGAGCGCTATAAGTCAGTCTCCCATTTCGTAGGAAAGACAGGTCAGGTTGTTCTGATGGGGAGTTGAGCAAAGCATATGTTTTAGATAGCACTTGAGGCAGGTCCCCCTCGTCCCTACAGTAATCCTCAAAGGTCGTTATGGTATGGTTAAGTTGAGCACGATTGGCGATCGAATGCAGGAAATGGTGTAGTTGTATTGCTTTCCAGAATGGAAGTTGAAAGTGACTAGTGTCACTTATCAGTGATTGGATGGAATGCCCTGATTGCCATGTAAGAAGTGCGAGGCACAATCCCTACCTGTTGATAGAAGTGCCTCATACTCTGATTGTTCAAGTCCAGGGGGGAATGTAGGGTTACCCAGTATTGGGAAAAGAGGAGAGTTTCAAGTGGAGAGGGAAGTTGTATGGTCTTCGAGCCTATGCGGAGAGAAGTGCCTATTACAGGATGGAATGTCAAAGTAGAAGGTAGCTATTCATAGAACCATGCAGCCCCTTTCAACAGAACAACTGTCTGGGCTCGTTCTAGTTGCGTCCACGGTAAGAGTTTGGTCTTACCGTGTCGATTCCAGTCAATAATTCTCCCGAGTTGTACCGCCAAATAGTAATTCCGTAGATCTGGGAGGGCTAACCCTCCATAGTGTTTAGGCAGTGTAAGGTAACGTGTACGTAGCCAAGGTTGTGTGCCCGTATGAATTTGTTAAAAAGGGAATGCGCTTGCCTAAAATATTGGGGTGTGATCTTGACCGGTAGTGCTTGAAATAAGTATAAAAACTTCGGAAGTATGCACATTTTAAGGAGGTTACAACTGCCGAACCAGGAGTGAAGTCCCCTATTCCACTCCTCTAGCAGCAAACGGATCTTGGTTAACAGGGGTGGAAAATTTAAGTTCAAAGGTGCATGTCAAGTCACTCGGGATAAGGGTTCTTAAACATTTGAGGGTGCAGTCTGACCATTTTAATTTAGAATGGGGTTTTAAGGAGCTCAGTCTATTTGGTGCTATATTGATCCCCATTGCTGCGGATTTATCAAAGTTAATATTTAGGTTGGACAGATTTCCGTATCTGTCAAACTCTGAATGGATTTGGCAGGTACACTACAGGGTTAGTTAATCACTTCAGCCCCGGAAGATTTTATTTTATTTTATTTTTATTTATTAAAAAATAAAAATAAAAAAATCTGTTGACCAATATCTTCGTAAAAAGCTTAAAGTGGGGTTCCACCCAAAAAAACAAAAATACCTGAAAAATTGTAAAAAACAAAAAACAAAAAAAATTTGAATATTTTTTTTTTTTTTTTACTTACCTCTAAATGCCTGTTGCTAGGTGGTCCCTCGTAGTCTGCCTCTTCCTTTTGCCTGGGCTGGTGACATCACTTCCGCCCAGGTACAGGAAGGGCTCAGCTCTGCTCCCTCCCTCCTGTCAATCATCTGGGACCCATTACAGGTCCCAGGTGATTGAGCGGCCAATCACGGCGCGCGGCGCCGCTCGCGCATGCGCAGTGGGTGCCAGGCTGTGAAGCCACAGCCCGGCGCCCACAGTTGAAATGCCGGCGCCGACGAGCGGAGGGGGGGGGACGATCCCCCGCATCGCTGGACCCAGAGACAGGTAAGTGTCCAATTAAAAGTCAGCAGCTGCAGTATTTGTAGCTGCTGACTTTTAATTTATTTTTTTTTTTTAATGGAGCCCCTGGGTGGAACTCCTCTTTAAGGTCTATATTTAGAAGGGAGATGGGTCTATAGCTGCTGCATGTGGCTTGGTCCTTACCGTCTTTAGGGATAAGGGAGATATGGGCCCTCAGGGTATCTCTAGGAAAGTGTCCCCCTTCACTAAGGGTGTTGAACAGCTTCACCATATAAGGGCCTAGAAGTGGTAGGAGGCATTGGTAATAATGTAGGGTGAACCCATCGGGGTCTGGTGCTTTGCCGGATTTCCCTCCCACCACACGTTGCAGTTTGTCTAGGGTGATGGGATTGTCCATCACCGCACCTACCTCTGCAGTAAGTTGGGGAATTCGGGATGAGGTAATGTAGTCCTCCATTGCAGCTTCATTGGAAGACCGCATTGGGAGATTATATAAAGAAGAGTAGTAGTCCTTGAATTCCTGCGCAATCTGGTTAGGCATGACCCTTTTTTGCCCCGAGGGTGCTATGATTTGTGGTACATATATATTAAGTCTGTGATTTCTAACCGCTTTAGCCAATAATTTCCCACATTTATTGCCAGATTCGTAGGTAAGCTTCTGGCAGAATTGTAACACCGCTTTAGCTCTATAATGTAGTAAATCCACTGTTTGCCTTCTAAGGGAAAACAGTTCCTGTTTCCAATGAGGCTACAGGTGTGTGTTTATGCTTCGATACCACTTCATGTATCTTATGAAGAAGCTGAAGCAGTTGTTGTTCTCGTTCCCGTTTGATGCGCGCACCATGTTTAATTGGCACCCCTCTTATCACGGTCCTATGGGCTTCCCATAGGATACCTGGGTCACATTCTGCATTGTTGTTTGTTTGGAAATAGTGCTTTAGCTCATTTGTGACATCAGTCAGAACTCCCGGTGTCTGTAACAGGCTTTCGTTCAATCTCCAGAACCTAATTCTGGTGGTTGAGATTGGTGAGAGGGTATAGCGCATGGTAATAGGGGCATGGTCTGACCATGTGATATTGCCTATCACAGGGTCATGCTCTGTCTCCAGCTGACTGTGGGGGACTAAAAAATAATCAATTCTCCAATACACTCTGTTGTGAAGAGTAGAAAGTATAATCCCTCTCCCCAGAATGATGTAGTCTCCATGCATCCATCAGTTGGGCGTTGTGCAGGTCCTGTGTTATGCGTTTATGAATGCTAGAGCAGACTGAGGAGAGACCGGATGAGGTGTCTACAGAGGGGGCCAGGGGTATATTGAAATTACATCCTACAATCAATTGACCCTCTTTAAATTCCATGAGCAAGTTCAATATACGGTGCAGAAAGGCATCTTGCCGATCATTAGGAGTGTAGATGGTGGCCAGTGTCACCTGTGTGTCCCCAAGTGATCCTTTGATAAACACATAGTGGCCTTCAGTGTCTACCAGAGTATCGTCACATGTCCAAGGTACTTTACCTGAAAGGAGTATAGACACTCCTTTGGATTTAGCTGCTACCTTGCTGGCATGGTAAGACAAGGGGAAGTACCGATTTCTAAGGCACGGAGGATTACCCATTCTGAAGTGTGTTTCCTGTATAAACGCCACATCAGCGTGGGCTCTTTTAAGATCATTCAATAGCATATAACGTTCTTCAGGTACATGTAGACCCTTTGCATTCAGTGAGAAAATGTTGATGGAGTCCATTGTCTACGGGTTTTAAGGGGGGGTGGGGGGAGGAGAAGGAGAAGAAAGATTATAGAAGAGAGACAAACAGGAGAAAGAAGAGCACGTTCAGATCAGGAAGAATGAGAGTGGACAGTGTGAACTGTCCTTCGTACTAATAAATGCAAAAATAAATTTTTTTGCAAAGAAGCACACACCGGTTGTCACCTGTTGAGGTGCTTTGGCCTAATAGGGAAGAGGTTCCATCAGACCGAGAGGAGTCATCCCGGCCCTGTCCAGCCTCCCCAGCTTGAAAACATGAAACAAACATTTACTCGATAACAGAAAAGTACTAATAAAGAAATAAGTGTCATATATAAACTTTGTAAACAAATAACCACAAACAGCTCTGTGAGCGTTAATTAAGAGGTGATGCTGCCGATATCCCAAACAGTGTCCCGATTCTCCATGCATGCTACTGTCAATTCCTCTGAATGCCCAGGGATGATGATAAGTGCTCCTCGGTACTCGGCAAGAAATGGGGTGTGCCTGTGGATCTCGAGCATGCAAAGTTTATCCCCTGACAGAGAGGGTCCCCGTCCACAGTTTTGGACATCTGACCCAATTCCACCATGGGGACCGTGCTGATCCCTTCGCCCCCTTACAGGGAATGACCGCCAAGTATCGATCCTTCCACCTCAGCCAAGTGTAGACTTCTCCCTCCTCACTGCACCTCTGATGGGGTAGAGGGTAGTGGGTGAGGGGGTCCCGTGGTTCCCCCAAACTCACACCAGGGAGGTGCCCAACCTGACAACAGTGCAGTCAATATCCACTAATGATCCCATCATACCTCCCCTTACCAGTCTGGAGCACCGAGTGGGAGCCCGCGGGCACGTGCACAGGGGTCAGAGTGTGCATATGTGCACATAATGCCGTCTGGCCCCATAGTTAGCTAATATAAAAAGGGTAAAAATTAAGGCCTTAAAACCTTTGTTGAGTGAGGCTAACAGTGCTTGCCACCCCACTCCCCCATTACATCTTGCGGCCTATCCGGGTCTGAAGATCGGGGGCCCAGAGCTCTGTGGATCCGATCAAAGGACAAATTAATCATGAAGGCGCCCCCCGCTATGTCACAGAAGATGGCTATGGTGGATGCCGCCAGGTCCTCCGTCTCTGTAACTTCCGGCAGGCCTCTCAGCCGCAGATTTTCTCCTCCTGCGGTCCTTGATTTCTTCAAGCTAGAGTTGTTGGGTGAGTACCGCAGCCGCCTGGGATGTCTGTAAGGTCTCCACCGCTAACACCCGTTGCACCAGCGCTGCCACCGAGGACTCACCTGACCCCATCCGATCTGAGAGCGTTTTCACATCTTTCGGTACTGCTGTCAGTTCTTTGCGGTGAGATGCCTCAAGCCTGCCAACCAGTGCCTCGATGTCAGACCTCGTAGGTAAGGCCTGCAGCAGCGCCCTCAATTCAGGCATCGGCTCTTAGGGTGAATGGTGTGTGGTGCGGGTGCAGCGGATCCTGGGAGTCCGATCGGAACACCGCTGGGGTATCGAAGCCCACCTCTGAGATAAGTGAGGCCGTTGAGGATGTGGAGGGGTCTTGAGGCGGTCGGCCATTGTAGTGGCTGAGCAACGTGAGATCCGCCATCTTAGCAGCCGGAGAGGCCCCCTGAGTATTTGAAAAATATTGGTGGATTTCTCCAGACGTTTGCGGTTTGAGAGATGTCTTCTTGTTCTTTCCTCTATGCTTTCCAGCAGAGTACATGCCGGGGAGTACCAGAGAATATTAGCTGGATTTAAGGTGATTTAGGGATGGACCGGGAACTCCGCAGACACACTTCCTTACTCGGCCATGTCCAGACCACGCCCTCCTTGCTTCATATCTTATCTCACAACTCCCCATTTATCCAAAAATTAAAAAGGGGTTCTGGCTGGAATTAGGCTTTACCTTTGCTGGCAAACTTCTGGTGTTACATGTGCAAGTAAATATGCCACGTATCTCCTAGTACTAGCCACTAAAAGGCAAGTGGTTTAGTATTTTTGTGCCTTGCAGTTCTAATCTAATCCCCAAAAGAACTTCAGAAACTTGTCTGAAATGCCAGCGGTTGGGGGTTAGGTCTCCCCTGGGGAAGTACATTATCAGGAAACTAAAACTGGAGTAGTAATTGTAAGTGTGACAGTTTTGGTAACATGAAATTCAGTATATCAAATTAATTTTCACATGCAGGGAAAGAAAAACAAATTTATTATGCTAGAAAAATTACACTATAACTCCTAAAAATCAAGCCTCACCTAACCCTGGGCTTAAAAATGCTAAATGTAGTTTCAATAAAAACTAAACTAAAATGTACCTGACTATGTGGACTGCATTTGCAGCTTTAAATAGAAAAAAACATTTATAAACAGGGACAGTTTTTTTTCTAGAGGTGTATTCCAGTAAGAAACTGATTATTTTACTTTGCTTATGTTGTAGGAAGAAAATCAAGGACAGCTTTTGGTCCTTGGTGCAACTAATCGTCCTCATTCATTGGATCCTGCATTACGGAGACCAGGGCGGTTTGACAAAGAGATAGAAATCGGAATTCCTAATTCTCCGGAACGTCTAGACATCCTCAGACGCACACTTATTAACGTTCCGCATCAGCTTTCATTGGAGGAACTGGTACAGTTGGCAGACAGTGCCCATGGCTACGTGGGGGCAGATTTAGTAGCTCTGTGCAAGGAGGCAGGTGAGTAGCTGTTGCATTATACATCTACAATAGAGCTAGCTGTGTGGCTTGTGAGACATATGTGACTGTCATATTCCTGTAATGATCACGGTAGCTTTTACACAGGGGGCTCAATATCGTTATATTCCAAAGACCCGCCGTACTTTTTTTTTTTCTTGAGAATGGTTATTTGAAATATAAATGTTTTTCCATTAATGTTGTTTCTTGAAATGTATGAGGGATGTCATGATGTGGAATTATAATTTTAACCTATTGAAACAATACCAGCCTGCTATAATTTTGTTTGCAAGAGACGCATGTTTTTTTCCTAGTGTTCTTAGGTGATGGACCTCTTCTCCACTGGTAGAAGTTTTACTTTTTTCTATGAAGGTTTTTCTCGCTGTGTCCCTGATGATTATTTTACCAAAGTAACTCTCCTGTCGGGATTCCTGTCGTAGTATAGCCAGTGCAGCTTCTTCTGCGGCTTCTGAGTTCTCGGCAGAGACTTGGAGGCCGTTCCAAGACACCGCTTAATTAAAGAAGTGGAAGCGGTCTGTAATACTAACATGCATTTACACACTGTATGCACTCCTCTGGCACAATGTACAACATGTAAGGTACTTTACAGGTGCAGAGCTGTGCTCTGCAAGCTGCAGAGCTCTGTCCGTAAGACCCCTGTGAGGGTTTGTTCATCATGGAGGACAAAGCCAGGCTGGAGTATATCCTTCTATTAAGTAGTTCTTTAACCATTCATCCACAGGGTGCCTTTTGCCTTTTATCTCCTAAACCCCTTGAAGTGTGTGAGAGCAGGCGACCACCTTTCTAGTGGTTGTGGCTGTGTCCTGTGTCCAGAACTACTATGCCTGCACCACTTTCCTCTTGTTGCGTCTAGTGTACTTGCACGACTTGGGTTTTTATTGCACCTGTGCAGCCCTGGCACTCACTACCTTTGTGCCTCCTCACTCTCATTTATTTTAATGCGACTGCCTCTTCCTCTTTATGGGTGCATTTTTTAACCAGCAACAGCTTTTGACTCTCCTCCATTAGCACAATATAGCGGTTTCTCCACACTGCCTGGGTTCACAACAGTGTACAAGTGCTGGGCACCAAGACTTTACCCTACATGGTGAGTACACCTCAGTGACAATATTTCACAAGTATAGCAGATCACAAGCACAAGCGAAAAGGGCAAAAAAAGATGAATGGTGCTGGCATGGCAGGTAGGGACTTATTGGTATTAAAAGTCCATATACCTGACCTTGGCTTGGTATCAAAAGAGCCCCTAATTTTCCACTTCTTAATAAGTGATTAAACAGTACTGACTGGCATATTCAAGGCTTTGGATATCTTTTTATATCCTTTTCCATCTTTTTAAAGTTTCATTACCTTGTTACGCAGGTCTTTTGACTTTTCTTTTCTACCTCCTCATGTGGGAAATTAACCTTTAATTGCCATTTTAACCTGTGTGTGCCACCTTCTGTGCCTGTACCAAGGCCAAACATTCCAGGGTATGTACACTTTTTATCAGGGCTATTTGGGTGATTTCTGTTATCATTATAATTTAAAAAGGATCCAAAAACGATGTAATAATAAATGGCTTCATGTGATTGCTATCCTTAAATTAAAGACATTTTTTTGGCACGATCAGTCATATTTTTAATATTAATGCCAAAATTTCACAATTTCTGCCAGGGTATGCAAATTTTGAGTAAAACTGTAGCTAGGATGAATAAGTTATCACTTTATGCGGATGATGCCCTACTATTCTTAGGTGATACTGATCATTCGCTTGTTTCTCTTATGTCCCTGATAAAGACCTTTGGATCATTCTCAGGTTTTGCTATTAATTGGGACAAATTCATTCTCTTTTCTCTGGACACAATCCAACTTCGGTCCTCTCACCAACTGCCCATCAAATTGTAGTTGTCTCCTCTTTTAAATATCTCGGAATTTGGGTATACCCCAAAGTGGAGAACTATTTACAGTGTAATCTTGTCCCGTTCTTTACAAATTTAAAACAAAAGTAAAATTTGGACAAAATTGCCCTTGTCCATAGCGTACAAAACTTGTAAAAATGATTTGGGGTCCACAACTACTATACATTTTACAGAACTTGTCAATTTGGATACTGTATAAGTGGTTTAGAAAAATAGATGTCATTTTTCCCACTCTGATTACAATTGCCTAAAATGGAGGGAAGCTTGGCTGTCCCTTATTCTAGAGATTACTTTTTGGTGGCTCTTTTGCATTGTTTTGTGGATTGGGATGCTGTGTATTTAGTGAATCCTATTCCAGCCGTTCTTGTTTGACACACTCTTCGTGGTACAGTCTTCTGGCACATTTGGAGTCTGATGCCTTTGCTGGGGCCAACTTGGGTCTAACATTACAGTTAATACAAAGGGTCTGGCAAGAAATGAAATGTATCATGAACTACGATGGTGTTTCAGTATCACAAAAGTGAGTACACTCCTCACATTTTTGTATATATTTTATTATATCTTTTCATCTGACAACACTGAAAAAATGACACTTTGCTACCATGTAAAGTAGTGAGTGTACAGCTTGTATAACAGTGTAAATTTGTTGTCTTCTCCAAATAACTCAACACACAGCCATTAATGTCTAAACCGCTGGCAACAAACGTGAGTACACCCCTAAGTGAAAATGTCCAAATTGGGCCCAAAGTGTCAATATTTTGTGTGGCCAGCATTATTGTCCAGCACTACCTTAACCCTCCTGGGCATGGAGTTCACCAGAGCTTCATAGGTTGCTGCTGAAGTCCTCTTCCACTCCTCCATGATGACATCACGGAGCTGATGGATGTTAGAAACCTTGCGCTCCTCGCCCTTCCGTTTGAGGATGCCCTACAGATGCTCAATAGGGTTTAGGTCTGGAGACATGCTTGGCCAGTCCATCACCTTTACCTTCAGCTTCTTTAGCTAGGCAGTGGTTGTCTTGGTGTGTTTGGGGTTGTTATCATGTATCATGTTGGAATACTGCCCTGCAGCTCAGTCTCCGAAGGGAGGGGATCATGCTCTGCTTTAGTATGTCACAGTACATATTGGCATTCATGGTTTCCTCAATGAACTGTAGCTCCCCAGTGCCGGCAGCGCTCATGCAGCCCCAGACCATGACACTCTCACCACCATGCTTGACTGTAGGCAAGACACACTTGTCTTTGTACTCCTCACCTGGTTGCCGCCACACACGCTTGACACCATCGGTCTCATCAGACCACAGGACATGGTTCCAGTAATCCATGTCCTTAGTCTTCAGCTAACTGCAGGCTTTCTTGAGCATCATCTTTAGAAGAGGCTTCCTTCTGGGACGACAGCCATGCAGACCAATTTAATGCAGTGTGTGGCGTATGGGCTGAGCACTGAAAGGCTGACCCCCCACCCCTTTAACCTCTGCAGAAATGCTGGCAGCACTCATACGTCTATTTCCCAAAGACAACCTCTGGATATGATGCTGAGCATGTGCACTCAACCTCTTTGGTCGACCATGCGATGCCTGTTTTGAGTGGAACCTTTCCTGTTAAACCGCTGTATGGTCTTGGCCACTGTGCTGCAGCTCAGTTTCCGGGTCTTGGCAATCTTCTTTAAGCCTAGGCCATCTTTATGTAGAGCAACAATTCTTTTTTTTAGATCATCAGAGAGTTCTTTGCCATGAGGTACCATGTTGAACTTCCAGTGACTAGTATGAGAGTGATAACATCAAATTTAACAAACCTGCTTCACACCTGAGACCTTGTAACACTAACAAGTCACATGACACTGGGGAGGGAAAATGGCTAATTTGTCCCAATTCGGACATTTTCACTTGGGGATGTACTCACTTTTCTTGCCAGCCGTTTAGACATTAATGGCTCTGTAATTGTAAAGGGTATATCTGTGCTAGGAACTAAAATTTAATAAGCAGCTGTGCACTAGAACTCAGACACCAGGCACAGATAATATATGTAAAAAGAGTGCAGCATTAAAAAATAAAAGTGCATTTGTGCAAATACAAATATATACTAATATGCAGATAATCAGTTGTATATAAACAATAATAACTGTAAATAAAGTTTGAAGACACATATGTAAAATTATATCACATGTGAATAAAGTTCATATAAAGCTGGATTCCATCAAAGAAATTCCCATTGGAGAAAAGAGTTTTTGGAAATGACGATCATACACCATAATCAAAAATAGAGGCTTACCGCTTGCCAACCAGGTGATGCATTTCAAAGAATCCACTTCTGATAAAGAAGTGTATGTTTTGAAACACGTCACCTTTTACTTACGATTTTTGACTTACCAGTAAAATCTGTTTCTTTGTGTACAATATGGGACACAAGCCCCTCTTGTGGTTAACTGCTCCTGGACCAGCTGCCGCAGTTATACTGCGCCAGGTTGGCTCCCCTGCGTGAGCCGTCGTAGCTGTACGTTGGCTCTTTAAGGCGCCACCGGCGGCGCTCCTGAAGTGTGTCTCTGGAGCCGATGCGAGTGTCCGGCGGGTGCGATGACCACAGGGCACCCGCGATTGCTCGTAACAGAGCGAGAACCGTGATCTGTATGTGTAAACACACAAATCCCAGTTCTCTCAGGGGAGAGGAGACAGATCGTGTGTTCATACTAAGGATGAACACCAATCTCTCTCCTCCCCCAGTCAGTCCCATACCCCCAGTTAGAACACACCTAGGGAACACAGTTAACCCCCTTGATCGCCCCCACAGTAATCAGTGCATTTTTATAGCACTGATCGCTGTGTAAATGCCACTGGTCCCAAAAATGTGTCAAAAGTGTCCGATTTGTCTGCCACAAAATCGCAGTCCTGATAAAAATTGCTGATCGCCGCTATTACTAGTAAAAAAATAATAATAGTAAAAATTCCCATAAATCTATCCCCTATTTTGTAGACGCTATAACTTTTGCGCAAACCAATCAATATAAGCTTATTGCGTTTTTTTTTACCAAAAATATGTAGAAGAATACATATCAAATAAACAGTATTCAGCGCAGATAAATAAAACACAAATAAAAGCAAACACCTGAATTGCAAGCTGACACTTAAGGTAAATTCAAAATAATCCCTCACATGAACAAAAAAAATAAAATAGTGCAGCGCAATAAAATATAAACGAATAGTCCATAATGATAATAATAATACTGATATTCAAATAAAATCAGACAAAAATAACAATTCAAGCACTGGAAAAAATCAGAAGACAGCTTCCCCAAGTGAATCTGGCAGACAGAACAATGTAGCGATGATTGAGGTCCATCCACCACAGGTAATCCAAGCCTCTCACCTCATATATTTGACCTGAGACAGGTCACAGAGCCTTATACCCACTCCTGGGGTGATGATAGTGTATTGATAAAGCTGTTGATCGCTCAAAGTAGGCATTCACAGAAAAAGAGGAAGAGGAGAATCTAGTTTAATCTTCTAGGTTGGAAACAACCTTACATGTTTGTAAAACCAGCACTAGGTTATGAGTGCAATCATTGTGAGTAGATCTTTTTATTTTTTACTTGGCAAATAAAATAGTTTATATAGAGAGCACTAGATTTTCCTCTTCCTCTTTTTCTATGACTGCCTACTGTGAGAGATCAACGGATTTATCGGTTATTAGTTTAAATTTTATTGCGCTGCACTATTTTAGTTTCTCTGAAGAATACATATCAGCATAAACTTTTAAAAATTTGGGATATTTATTATAGCAAAAAGTCAAAGATATTGTGTTTTTTTTTTTCAAAATTGTCGCTCTTCTTTTGTTTATAGCGAAAAGCACCAAAAGAAAGCTCTATTTGTGGGAAAAAAGGGACGTAAATTTTGTTTGGGTACAGCGTTGCACGACCGCGCAATTGTCAGTTAAAGCGACGCAGTCCCGTATCACAAAAAAATGGCCTGGTCAGGAAGGGGGTAAATTCTTCTGGGGCTGAAGTGGTTAAGGGTAATATGGGGTATTTCCCTGAAATCTTCTGTTTTTGCCAGTGTCTAGTCACCTAAAGGTAGCTGCATATAACCCAATGGTAATGACTATAGATCATGTGTTCCAAACTTTTCTCCAAGGAATTTTACTGGTAAGCAAAAAATCCTATTATTTCTGCCCAGTATTCTAGTGAAGCAATGAAACTTTCTCCAAACTTATTTCAGGTAAGCAATATACGTTTCTCATTATAGTAGTAGGTTTCAACAATGTTATAATGACAGAAATTGATGGACCCTTTTGGGGTGCAATCTCATAGCTATCTTTCTTCTTTTGGCAAGTTACTGCAGGAGCTTGGGTCAATAGACCTATGAGGGTTTATTTACTAAAGCTGAAGAGTGTACTCAGGCTCACTTCTGCATAGAAACCAATCAGCTTCCAGGTTTTATTGCCAAAGTTTAGTTGAACAAGCTGAGGTTAGAAGCTGATTGGCTACCATGCACAGCTGCACCAGAGTTTGAGTGCACCAACTTAAAGAGGAACTGCAGTCTGCTCACATAATTTATAATAAAAAACATCTTTGCCATTCTTAAGCTTCCCTCCAACCACTTTGCATATTATTTTATATATACTGTGACTCTATATATGCCAAATATGCTGCAGAAATCACCCTCCACTGAGTCTGGCTGCAACCATTTTAACTGCGGGCAGCTGAAGCTGCTGCCTGTTCATTGGCCCTCCTATGACTCAAACCCCCCCCTCCCTTCCTGGTAAACTCTCACGAGAGTGAGAGAGAGATATATGGCTAGGGGAATTTAGGATAATTCTCCATTAGTAAAACACTTTAAAAGTAATACTAGAGATACCTCTCTTTTTTGGAGATAAAATCCCTATTGGTTAAGATTGTTCCCAGTGTCCCCTTCTATTCATTCTGACCTTATTGATTCTTAAGGTGGAGTAATTGTACAGATTCTCTGGATTCGTATCTCTGAGGACTACTTGTGAAACAAATCTTGGCTGCCTCCAATTTGACATCTGTGTGGGTGTGATTGCACAGTCCTGAACACAGACGGCGTAAGTTCAGGGACATGTACCCACACCTATGCAAATGTCTTATTGGGAACAGTGCTGTGTTAGTGCAGATACTGTGTCCCATTGATATCAATGGAACTGACTGCATGGGGATGCACAGAACACCTGTGCATTCCCGTGTGGGTAAACATGGCATCGCATGAGTGCATGCTGAAGTACGCCCCATGTGAATGAGGCTTTAAAGTAAATACAAAAGAATAGGATAGGAATCTACTTTTTACATTGCGCAAGTGAATAGGGTGGAATGGAATGTTATCAATAATCCATCTACTATTTCTTTAACCGCTTGCCGACTGGCGCACGCCGATGTACGTCGGCAGAGCGGCACGGCTGGGCAAATGGGCGTACCTGTACGTCCATTTGAATTTCCCGCCGTGCCCGTGCGTGCGCGCCGCCGGCGGCGCGCACGCGCACCGGCCGGGAGCTCCGTGAGTCGGGTCACGGGTCCCGCGGACTCGATCGCCGCGGGGAGACCCGCGATCGCCTCACGGAGCAGATGAACGGGGAGATGCCGTTGTAAACAGCATCTCCCCGTTCTGCCTAGTGACAAGTGTCACTCGATCTCTGCTCCCTGTCATCGGAGCAGAGATCAGTGACGTCAGCCACACAGCCCATCCCCCTACAGTTAGTAATCACTCCCTAGGACACACTTAACCCCTCCCCGCCCCCTAGTGGTTAACTCCTTCACTGCCAGTGTCATTTACACAGTAATCAGTGCATTTTTAATCGCACTGATCGCTGTATAAATGACAATGGTCCCAAAAATGTGTCAAAAATGTCCGACATGTCCGCCATAACGTCGCAGTCACAATAAAAATCGCTGATCGCCACCATTACTAGTAAAAAAAAAATTATTAATAAAAATGCCATAAAACTACCCCCTATTTAGTAAACATTATAACGTTTGCGCAAACCAATTAATAAACGCTTATTGCGATTTTTTTTACCAAAAATATGTAGAAGAATACGATCGGCCTAAACTGAAGAAAAAAAATGTTTTTTTTATATATTTTTGGGGGATATTTATTATAGCAAAATGTAAAAAATAATGCGTTTTTTTCAAAATTGTCGCTCTTCTTTTGTTTATAGCGCAAAAAATAAAAATCGCAGAGGCGATCAAATATCACCAAAAGAAAGCTCTATTAGTGGGAAAAAAAGGACGTCAATTTTGTTTGGGAGCCACGTCGCATGACCGCGCAATTGTCAGTTAAAGCGACGCAGTGCCGAATCGCAAATAACGCTCTGGTCAGGAAGGGGGTAAATCCTTCCGGGGCTGAAGTGGTTAATGAAGGATTCAGTGAAAAAAAATTGCATAAGCGTAACGCAAGAATTCTTTTTAAAGCAGTATTATTTGGAAGGGGAAGGTAAAGATGGACGTTTATTAGCAATAGCAGGGGCTTAGCAGCCATCTGCATATATAAGCGAATTGGAAAATGAAATGGCTATAGTATTAAGTTCTACCTCTGATATAGTAGATACATTCTACCGACTTTACAGAAATTTGAAAGAGCTGGAAAACAGGCCTTTTCTAATAATATGGACCTGGGGGTATGGCATTTCAGCAAACATATCTAAGATTTATAAATAAATTCTCTTGCTATCACTGCAAGATTCTATTAATTGATCCTTTGCGCCAAATTTATTACCAGCCCATATGCATGAAGTAATTCTGGTGGCTATAATGAAACTAAGTAAGGATGCAAAGGGGCTGATTTACTAAAACTGGAGAGTGCAAAATTTGGTGCATCTCTGCAAAGAAAGAAAATGCAATAGGTTCCAAACCCTCGCAAACCAGTAACCAAAAAACAAACAAACCAACCACAATAGAGCTGCGTGTTGTAAAGTGTAAAAAAATACCTATAATGTGAAAAAGAAAGGAACCGCGCCCTTATATCATAAATTACATATCATAAATCACTCTAGTGAACAATCAAATAAATCTTCATTTAAATTATAAAAAACATAAAAATTGTAATGTCCATGTACAGATCCCACACGTGAATAAACGTCCTCAGTGAGTATAGGAAAGGTTCCTCTCCACCCAAATACACACAATGCACTCACCAGACTTAATTGACCCCTATTACAGGGAGTCAAATTGCGCATATGGGAAAATCCAAGATGTCATACATGAAGTCACAGGAATGAATCCAAACTGCTGCTGTCATCCATTCAGTTGATTATTAGATAGCGTATTCAAAGCTCCAGTGTTGCCTTATAGAAAGGGAGAGGAAAGAATACTCTCAATGTACAATATTTCAAACCGTTTATTTAAAAAGAAGGTTTTATTGCACTTACATCAAAGAAGACAAGGATCAGCATGTATTGTATAGGAATCGCCAGTTAGTGCTCCACCTGCATTCAAGCTGACCGGAAAGGATGTATCCCAAACACTACCCAACGCCGTTTCATCAGCAAAACGACGTACACATATGTTGGTACTTTGACGCTAAATACTGGGTTTATGGCAGCAGCTAGCTGCCTTAACCCCGGTATTTTCGGGAACGCTGTGCGTTTCTCTTTATGATAAAAGTGGTCTCCATGGCAGATTCACCGCAAGATCACTTTTATCGATGGCGGGAGAGGTGTCTCCGGTTGTCTCCCCCCCAGCTTACCAGACCCACCGGTAGGGGCGGAGATGATCGCGTCCTTTCCCCGTGGATGCCTGGCTGCCGAGTGAGGGGAAGATGGCCCCCGCTCTGCTCCATAGCATGGGAGGGAGGAAGCAACGTCAAACGTCACTTCCGCCCATAGCTCTTAAAGGAGAAATTTTTTTTGTGGTTTTTTTTTAAGTGACATTTTTTTTTATTGCATTTTAGTGTAAATATGAGATCTGAGGTCTTTTTGACCCCAGATCTCATATTTAAGAGGACCTGTGATGCTTTTTTTCTGTTACAAAGGATGTTTACATGTGAAAACATACCGCATGTGAAAATGGTGTTCAAACCACACATGTGAGGTATCGCCGTGATCGTTAGAGCGAGAGCAATTTTGAAGCGTGACATGTTGGGTATCAATTTACTCGGCGTAACATTGTCTTTCTCAATCTAAAAAAAAATTGCGCTAACTTTACTGTTGTCTTATTTTTTAATTCAAAAAATGTATTTGTTCCAAAAAAAGTGCGCTTGTAAACCGCTGCGCAAATACGGTGTGACAGAAAGTATTGCAACGACCGCCATTTTATTGTCAAGGGTGTTAGAAAAAAATATATATAATGTTTGGGGGTTCTAAGTAATTTTCTAGCAAAAAAAATAAAATGATTTTAACTAAAACAGGTGTCAAAAAGAGGCTCGGTCCTTAAGTGGTTAAGTTAATTAGACAGTAGATTGTTAGATCGACTTCTGTCAAATTAACAAGTTGGAAAACTATTGTTGATCAGCAGGGTGATACTTACATCCACCAGTGGCTGAATGAAAAAAAAATCATCTATGGCCAGCTTTACTTTAATGATGATTTAAACTTGATTGGTATTTTCCTTTAATATTTAGTGATTTCTACTAAGGCTTTTGTATGACACAGTGCCTTGAAAAAGTATTCATACCCCTTGAAATTTTCCACATTTTGTCATGTTACAACCAAAAAGGTAAATGTATTTTATTGTTATTTTATGTGATAGACCAACACAAAGGCACATCACTGTGAAGTGGAAGGAAAATGATAAATGGTTTTACATTTTTTTTACAAATAAATATCTGAAAAGTGTGGCGTGCATTTTTATTCAGCCCCCTTAACTCTGATACCCCTAAATAAAATCTAGTGGAACCAATTGCCTTCAAAAGTCACCTAAGGCCCCTTTCACACTGCTGCGACTTGAAAATCACGTGATTTTGCCACGATTTTGCCACAATTTCAGGGAATGCCTATGTAAACTTGAGGTCTATGGACCTCAACTTGCATTAAAGTCGGACCAAAGTAGTACAGGGACTACTTTGAGGTCGGTGCGACTTGAAGTTGCACATATATGAATGGTACTCATTAGAAATCATGGGGTACGACTTGTCATGCAACTTTGCAGGACAAGTCGCACAAGTGTGAAAGTGGCCTAATAAGTAAACAGAGTCCACCTGTGTGTAAATTAATCTCAGTATAAATACAGCTGTTCTGTGAAGCCCTCAGAGGATTGTTGGAGAACCTTAGTGAACAAACAGCATCATGAAGGCCGAGGAACACACCAGACAGGTCAGGGATAAAGTTGTTGAGAAGATTAAAGCAGGGTTAGGTTATAAAAAAATATCCTAAGCTTTGAACATCTCACAGAACACTGTTCAATCCATCATCTGAAAATGGAAAGAGTATGGCACAAATTCAAACCTGCCAAGACATGGCCATCCACCTAAACTGACAGACAGGGCAAGGAGGGCATTATTCAGAGAAGCAGCCAAAAGGTCCATGGTAACTCTGGAGGAGATGCAGAGATCCACAGCTCAGGAGGGAGAATCTGTCCACAGAACAACTATTATTCGTGCATTCCACAAATCTGGCCTTTATGGAAGAGTGGCAAGAAGAAAGCCATTGTTAAAAGAAAGCCATAAGATGTCCCTTTTGCAGTTTACAAGAAACCATGTGGGGAACATAGCAAACATATGGAAGAAGGTACTCTGGTCAGATGAGACCAAGATTGAACAATTTGGCCTAAAAGCAAAACGCTATGTGTGGCGGAAAACTAACACTGCACATAACTCTGAACACACCATCTCCACTGTGAAACATGGTGGTGGCAGCATCATGTTGTAGGGATGCGTTACTTCAGCAGGGACAGGGAATCTGGTCAGAGTTGATGAGAAGATAGATGAAGCCAAATACAGGGCAATCTTAGAAGAAAACCTGTTAGAGTCTGCAAAAACCTTGAGACTGGGGTGGATGTTCATCTTCAAGCAGAACAACGACCCTAAACATACAGCCAGAGCTACAATGGAATGGTTTAGATCAAAACATATTCATGTGTTAGAATGGCCCAGTCAAAGTCCAGACCTAAATCCAATTGAGAATCTGTGGCAAGACATGAAAATTGCTGTTCACAGAAGCTCTCCATCCAATCCGACAGAGCTTGAGCTATTTTGCAAAGAAGAATGGGCAAAAATGTCACTCTCTAGATGTGCAAAGCTGGTAGAGACCTCCCCAAAAAGACTTACAACTGTAATTGCAGTGAAAGGTGGTTCTACAAAGTATTGACTCAGGGGGGCTGAATACATATGCACACCACACTTTTCACATATTTATTTGTAAACCATTTTGAAAACCATTTATCATTTTCCTTCCACTTCACAATTTTGTGCCACTTTGTGTTGGTCTATCACATAAAATACATTTAAGTTTTTGGCAAGGGGTATGAATACTTTTTTCAAGGCACTGTGCTACATACAGTACATACCGAGGGATATGTTTTACCTCCTTTATCTTTACTCTGTTTAATCTCCCTAAAGGCGTGTTACCCTCCTTAAAGTGTTATTAAACCCTTCATCATACAAAAATACAGTTACTGGATTGTTATCATTACAGCATTTGCCTATTGCTTTAGACTGTAAAACATTGCTGTAAGCTTAGAAGGCTGAGCTAATATTAGTGCTTGCATTTCTGGGTTCAATTCCACTTACCACCTCTGACATTAGGTCATGTTTCTAATGCTAAATAAGGTGTAATAAGTAATTGGATAAACTCAAGTAGTATAATAATTAATGATCAGTTTATATAATAATGTTCAGTGTCTGTTTTCTGGCTAGAACACGACTTACAGTAGCTACTATAAACAGCTACTGAAAGAAATATTTCTCCTAAACTGTTATGTACGTGACTTTTAGCTTGTACAATTCAATGGGATTAGTAACCCAAATCTGTTGACATTCAAAAGCCATCAACTGAAGAAAATAGCACACAGGCCCTTAAAGATACTAATGTCTTTCATTTTTGCTAGCATGTGGCATTGCTATTCAAGGTATTTATTTGCCATATCTTCTGCACACTAAAATAAGGGTATGTGCACCCAAGCCTGGTATGTTCAGTCAAATTATGTTAAAACTTTCCAGAACCTAGTGTGAAAGATGCCTATTCTCTTAGGGCCAGTTTACGCCACATGCAATCCATTCCTTTTTTGTGTGCACCAAAAACGCATGGATAGTAGGTTATATGGTTTTCAGTGACATGGTTCACACACCACTTTGGTCAGTTGCAGTGCATTCAAGTTCCAGAAAACAAAAAGTAGAACATGCTGTATTTTTTCGGCACTGGACTGTACTGGAACATGGTATAATGCATCAAAAACACATTGGAACGCACCCAAATGCACAAAAAATGCACTGGAATACACATGTCCTTATTTAAGGTTAAGAAAAAAGAGAGAGGGGGGGGGGGACTGCATCAAAAACGCGCTGGAAAACATCAAAAACACGCCAAAAATGCGCATGCAGAAAAGCATCCGGAATGCATCCGGACTGTGTTTCTGTGGTGTAAACTGCCCATTATTCCGGAACTCAAACTGCCACCCCACCCCAGGTTAAGACTGGCTATGACATAGCTTCAGATATTTATGCCAGATGGCAATTTAACATGGCCTATAATGAATTACTGTATATTCCTTTCAAGATTTCAACAGGGTCTGTCAGTGCCTCTTCTCTTTGTAAATCTGTGAGGGACTGTAAGGGTTCTGAAGAGCATTAACTAAACAGTGAACAAGAATGCACAACACCCCTCTTTAGCCTAGAGCTGTACTTTTTTGTTTTTAGACCCTACACTATTTACTTTAATTAGCCCCACCCTAGCTTAGTATGAAGGTCATTGCTTAGTAGGAAAAGGAAGCCAACATTTAAGTGTTCATTAGAAAAATGAAGCTTGCCTTTTATGGACTGATTCCATTTGTAACAAATTTACCTGTACCTAACCGCTAGCTAATTTATTACCATATGGTATGATTTAAGACGTTCATAGCAAAGGTATTTCTGCTTTACTACTCTATATTTAAAAAAGATGAGCAAAATTGTTTCTTTCCTATTATGTAATTCCTGTCAAACATGGTGGATCTATACTCTACCTTTGTTGGGAAATACTTGCGATACAGCTACATTCAACAAAGACAACACAAGATCACAATAATGAACAGAACAAAGCACAATGACACAATGAAATTACCAATAGCAGCAATTAGTACAAATTAAACAAATTAAAACTACACTCTAATAAAACATCCATACTGTGACAACACAATTTAGAATAAATAACACAGATTGAAAACAAAAAATCAAACTACCAAAATGCAAATAATACACCACATTCTCTAATATTACCCCAAATAATAATTAAAGTGATTGTAAAGTCTATTTTTTTTTTTAATTTAACAAACATGTTACACTTACCTCCTCTGTGCAGGGGTTTTGCACAGAGCAGCCTAGATCCTTCTCTTCTCGGGTCCCTCTTCGCTGCTCCTGACCCCCCCCCTTCTGTCGAGTGCCCCCATAGCAAGCAGCTTGCTATGGGGGCACCCGAGCCAAGCTGCAGCTCCGTGTGTCCATTCAGACATGGAGCTGCCGTGCAGAATGTAGTTCAGCTCTAAAATATTTAATATTTAATCTGACTCATGGGATCATCCTTCCAGCTAAGTGTCACTGATTTTCCATTGTGGTGGTCATCTTTTTCAGTAGTTGAGCTCATAGCTTATATAGCTTATATAACTCATATATAGCTCATAGCTCAAATACCACCAAAAAAAGTTCTATTTGTGGGAAGAAAATGTTAAAATGTTAAAAATGTATTTGGGGTGCAGTGTTGCCTGACCGTGCAATTGTCATTCAAAGTGCGACAGCGCTGAAAGCTGAAGATTGTCCTGGGCAGGAAGGGGCGAAAGTGCCTGGTATTGAGGTGGTTAAGCTTTGAATAGAGAAGAGAATGGTTAAAACCAGTGTCAGATTTTTGTTGATGTCTCTGTCTTTTTGGGGAGATTTCCCCCACTCTATTCAAAAATTGTGAAGTGGAGTTGGGCTTTAAATCCAAAGCTTAAACATTGTGAGAATAACTAAACTGATGCGCCTTAAAAGCCTATGCAAACCCTAATGCCCCGTACACACGGTCGGATTTTCCAATGGAAAATGTCCGATCGGATCATGTTGTAGGAAATTCCGACCATGTGTGGGCTCCATCAGACATTTTCCATCGGATTTTCCGACACACAAAGTTGGAGTGCAGGAGATAAAATTTTCCGACAACAAAATCTGTTGTCGGAAATTCCGAACGTGTGTACACAAATCCGACGGACAAAGTGCCACGCATGCTCAGAATAAATAAAGAGATGAAAGCTATTGGCCACTGCCCCGTTTATAGTCCTGACGTACGTGTTTTACGTAGGGGTGCAACGGATCAAAAAACTCACGGTTCGGATCGTTCCTCGGATCAGGAGTCACGGTTCGGATCATTTTCGGATCAACAAAAAAAAAATCTCCCCCACAGTAATATCCACAATCTCCCTATTGGCAGAGTATTGCAGGGTATTGCAGGGTATTGCAGGGTATTGGTGGGTATATTGGCAGGGTATTGGGTATATTGGCAGGGTATTGGGTATATTGGCAGGGTATTGGCGGGTATATTGTCAGGGTATGGCAGAGTATTGTCAGGGCATTGCAGAGTATTGTCAGGGCATTGCAGAGTATTGTCAGGGCATTGCAAAGTATTGGCAGGGCATTGCAGAGTATTGGCAGGGCATTGCAGCAGGGCATTGCAGAGTATTGTCAGGGCATTGCAGAGTATTGGCAGGGCATTGCAGCAGGGCATTGCAGAGTATTGGCAGAGCATTGCAGAGTATTGGCACTGTTGCCACCCAATATCTCCCCTCCACTGTACAGATCAGTACACAGAGGAGAGAGAGAGGAACCGGCGTCATGACATGACGCCGGTTTGTTACAAGTGATCGCGCCGTCATTCGACGTGCTAAACGCCCGCCGGGTGTACCAAGATGGCCGCCGCTCCGGAGCTAGGCCAAAGCCACGGCCTTTCCTATGGCCGAGGCCACAGAGGTGTCCCGTACGGATCAACCTCCGCGGATCGGATCAACCTCCGCAGATCGGATCACGGATCGATGACGATCCGTTGCACCCCTAGTTTTACGTCACTGCGTTCAGAACGATCAGATTTTCCGACAACTTTGTGTGACCGTGTGTATGCAAGACAAGTTTGAGCCAACATCCGTCGGAAAAAATCCATGGATTTTGTTGTTGGAATGTCCGAATAAAGTCCGACCGTGTGTACGCCCTATAATAATGAACGTCTACCATTTGTTCATTTTAAAGTGTAAATAAAGTAAAAAAACAAAACAAAAATGACATATATACAGTACTTAAAGTTTCAATTCTCAATTGTTTCATTATGTTTCTTTAGGCCTCCTGCACATGGGCTGAAAACAAGCAACATTTTTTCTGCCACAATTTGGCAGAGAAACACCTCTTATGTTACAATATGTAGGCACGTATGTATGTTTGTTTATGCGTATATGGCATTTAAGTGTAAATGCATTCTACTGGCCTGGATATTAATTTATACTGGCCATTGGAAAAATTTTTACATGCATATGCAAGCCTTTATGCAAATTTAGAAGTGTTTACCTCTGTATGCACTTTTTTTGCCTTTTAGTGGGTTTTTTTTTTCTGCCTGTAAACGCTGTGTTTTTAAGCTCCATGAGCATGAGGCCTTAATATTCTCTGTACATTTAGTTCCCATAAATATCTTAGAATCGTTCCAGAGACCCACATCAGCATTCATTTATTTATGCCTGTGTCTACAATTCATTCTGCTCTCTCAATTTCTTCCTTTGTAGCCACTGATGCAGATGCACTAAGAGCAGAGCATGTAAGTGAGGAGTGATGCTGAGCATGAGTGAAAGAGCACCTTCCTGGCATCCCTTTATATGGCTATGTTCCTCCCTGGTGGGCAATGAATGGTGCAGAATTTAGCTGTGTTGTGCTCATCAGGTCCATGATTACTGTTGCAGAAGCAGGTCTGATAGAATGTAATCAAGCAGCTAATGAGCAGAGGGAATAGCTAAATTCCACAGCATTCAGTGGCCAGTTCCTCCTTGGAACTTGCATCTCTAAAGGGTGTCCTGGGATGTGTTTTTTCACTTCTGCAATCAACCCCACAAGCACTTGCAACCTCCCCTGCTGGCTGTTATGAAAGGTAGAAAATAGAAAAAAATAGCAGCTGCAGAAACAGGGATGGACTATGTGCACATATTTTCAAAGTACGAAAAAATAATTCAGCAAAACGAATACAGCATTTTGAGTCACTAATGTTCTTTCCAGGGATTCAGAGCTGCTCTGTGTCCTCTACACACTTGCTGACTTTTGTCCCTCTGAGTTCTTATGTTAGACCAGCCTTTTTCAGCCAGGGTGGCCTTTGGGTTCTTCACGGTGCATTAGCAAAATGCCTAAAATTTTCGCCAATTTGCCCCAAAGCTGTGTCTAAGCCAGTTGGTGGCTCACACCGGCTTTTTTGTTACACTAACCCATAGGTTTTTATTGTACAATATTACAACCTTGGGCACTGTGCAGGCCAGCTGCCAGGGTTCTAACAAACCTTGAGGTCATTGGTTGATAAGGAGGACATCGGGCGCCTGCACAGCATCCTTGTTTGAACCCCTGCCCCTCTCTTTCAGTGCTGGGGTCATGTTAGCTGCATTGGGAAGAGAAAATGAGGAAGAAGATTTGCTGGAATACTAATCAGTAGCAGTGTAAAAAAGTGTATTTGCTTTGAATGAATAAATCCCCTCTGATGTTGGGTGTCCTACATGTATGGATGCTGCTGGGATATGTAAAACTATTAGTATTTTATATTTTACAATGGGATGCCTAAATATTGTGCAGAATTCTAAAGGGTGCCTTGACTGAAAAAAGGTTGAGAAACACTGTGTTAGACTACAGAATGGTTCGCCTTTTTTGTTTTGAGATATCTGAGAGCAGGAGTGGTGGAGTAGTTTAGAAAAAGACATGTTGAGCAGGGCTGACAACACAAAAATGTTGCGTGTTGTCAGCCCACAGCAGGACTTTGAGTATAAAAGGCAAAACTTTCTTAAGTTTTGGATAAAATAGAGAGGGATTAAAAAACCTGTCAGGTTTTTATTGCTGTCTGTGCTCCTTTAGAGAGATTCACCCTCTCTATTTATCCTCATAATCATTGAGATTGAGAGTGAAAAAAAAACAAATTAGGGCTTTTCACCTGAACAGGAATAAAGGAGGAAATCATCCAATGGGGACACTAGTTCTGGTAACAGCCAGGGTGTTAAGTCAGATTAGGCGACCCGTCAGATTTTGTAACGAAAGTGACGTTCCGTCGCCGCCATCTTGATACACCCTGCACTTGTCCACAGCAAGAATAGTGAGAAGGTGGCAAGCGAACATCTTGTTACACCCACCAGAGTCTTGCATTTCACACTTATTTTTAACAGTAAACTGAGTTTAAATAGTGAAATTCAGTATTTTTTAATCCGTCTGACAATTTGGATGTTGAATTTTAAATGTAGCGGCAAGCCTGCTGATCTCACAGGTTTGCTAATCTGACAGAACACCGCTGCTTTGAAAATTCAACATCAAAACAGTCAGACAGATTTCAAAATACTGAAGTTCACTGTATAAGCTTCGTTTACTGTTAAAAATAAGTGTAAAATGCAAGACTCCGGTGGGTGTAACAAGTTGTCCGCTTGCCGCCTTCTCATTGTATCCTTACTGTGGACGAGTGCGGGGTGTAGTAGCAAAATAGCTGTGACGGAACGTCACTTCCATTACAAAATCTGATGGGTCGCCGAATCTGATGTAACACAGGGCATCCCTTACGTAGGTTGGGTTTCCTCTCACTTCCTGTTGGGACAGAGATGGCAAAAACTGATAGGAGTTCTAACTCTGACTTACTCTATCCAAAATGAAAAAAAGAAACATTTTGCCCTCAACTTTAACAGTTGAATGTATTTCTGACAGATCAACAGGTAAAGCTCCAGCTACAGGGGAAGATAGAGCTCCAACTATAGAGCTGATGTCCCTATTTGCGTAATAGTGTATCCTGAATTTCGGTGCTTTCATGGGCATTCTGTATTATACTTCTTTCTTCACTATACTTCTTTCTTCTCTCATTTACTAGAGGTAGGAATGTAATCCTGCAAGCTTTCAGCTAATACTGTAAATGTAAATGTTCTGGTTAATTTATCATATGTATTTAAGCATGGGAGAGTTTGCCTATTATAGAATCATATGACTGGAGGCTGCAGTGAAAAGCCTTGTAAAGCTGTAAAAGATTACATAATATTCAGACCGAAGATCAATTAAGTGGATGCTCTGATTCAAGCATAGTGCTCCCTGGGTAATATTAGCATTCTTGCCTAAAGTTGCTTTTAAACTTATTAATATTGTATGGTAAAAAAAAAAAAAATAATTTGTCTTTTCACAATGTATTAATTTACAGGACAAATTGCTGAGCCCTCAGGATATTAATCTCATAAAGCGTGCATAAATTTGTAATGTCACAAGAAAGATAAGTCTTGTTTTTTCAAAACCGCAAGGAAATGTTAATAATTGAGCAGGGAACAAGCTTCAGAGTTCACTGGCTGGCAATCTAGCTTTCCTAATATAGGGATTTATTGCGATCGTGGCCTTCTAAGGCAGCCTGCGCAGCTGCATCAGGGTGAATGTAAATAGAGCCTGATTCCTTCAAGAAGGGGATTCATGTGATTTGTTTAGAGTGGAAGGAAGTATTTAGTTTGTAATGCTTAAAATTAATCTTCAATATCCGCACGATCTGCACACCATTTTGGCGTGCTGTTATGAAACACTGGGCCTCTGATGTGATAGCATCATGGGGGCCAGTGAGGTTTCAAGGCATTGTTTAAAGAGTAAGACTAGACAGTGAAAGTCTAATTGAATCCAGACCGGACTGTATTATTTGAAAGTTTATTATCATTTTGAGGAAGGAGGAGGAAGGGTACAAGAGGAAAATGAATGACTTAAGTATGCTTTTTTCCCCCCTCCTGCCTATATATCCTGAAGGTTACAGCAATTATCTTCTTTAAGGAACACCAGCACTGAAATAATGCCTCCCCCACATTCAATTCATGTCATAAAATGACTCTTCACAGCAGTTCTTGTGTTGTCTAGCAAAGCAGATATAAAATTTCACCATACATGAGTCTTAATGCGAACCAGGGCATTGCAACAGGTTTATGTTAATCCCACCAGCAGCACATACTTATCTTCTCTTCATTCCCCCATCACTCCATTTAACCCTTGGCAGTGAAGGGAGGCAGTCCTATGTCAGCTCAATGTTGCAAGTCGGAATTTTCACAGGGTTTAGGACTCTCTTCCTTGCACCATGTGGCAATCATGGGTGCTTCAATGGCCAGTGGCCAAGCACCAACACTGACATACGGGAGGAAGGAATTTGAATCACAGTTTCCCCCATACCTGGAAGTACCAATTATTTATTTATTCCTGTTGTCAACAGGGAAAGGAAGGAGAGGTGGGGAATTTATTGCGAATGGGGCCACCATTACAGTTAACCTGTTGTGTTTTAAATCACAGGTTCTCTTTAAAACAGTATCCTTATCTAATTGTTTAACACTGGTCCAGTTCATGTGCGCTGCTTGTTATCATGTATGTGTACCTGCAAGGACCTAGTCCTACTGGAGTCTCTGCTTTGTACCTCTTGCTTAACTTCAGGTATGTCGGTGCCCCCTGTGCCTGCTAGGAACTGTGGAGTCCTTCTGGAATCTCCACTTTGTGCATGCTGCTTGATATCAGGTACGTGGGTGCCCCCTCTGTCCTCAGGGAATCAGGGAACTATGGAGTTCCATTGGAGTCTCCACTTCATGCGTGCTCCCATTTTAAACTACAAGCTTATGGGCAGCCACTTCCAGCGCTGGAGACACAGAAACAAATCCACACTTCTCTTCCTCCACAGTGGTGATTGACAAAGGCTCCCAAGTTTTGGCTCTGATTCTGTGTCTCTAGTGCTGCCTTTGTGTGTGCAGCGCTGTGAGCTGCTGCCTGTAGGCTTGTAGTTCAAAATGGGAGCACACAAAAAGTGGAGCATTTGGTGGCACTACATAGGTCCCTGCAGGCACAGGGGGCACTCACATACATGAAGCCTGGCAACGCAGTTGGGGGACAGTATGAGAAATAAGCAAGGAGAAAAGGAGAAAAAATAGCAAGCACATGTAAGTTCTACTATCAGCATCTCATTTTACAAAGAAGAAAAAATGGCTTTTATATCACTTTCAAGCAGAACTTAAAAGAGAAGTATGGGAATCCATTTTTTCCCATAATCATACGTACCTAGGTGGATGCAGCATGGGTCCGATGCTGCATCTACCCCCTGGCGTATCTACACTGAGAACTGAGCTATCGAACATCGCCGATAGCTTGGTTCTTTCGGCTCCCTGAGCAGACAGCTGCTGCCTGTCAATCAGCAGCTTTCCTGCTCTGCTCCCCCATGCTCACTGGAGCGCTGAGCTGTGGAGGGGCTGGAAGCGGCAGTCTCAGCGGCGCGCTGAGAGGCTGAGATGGCTATCAGTCCAGGCACCTGGCGGGTCCAGACTTCATTGTTCTGATGATACGGTGCCTGGACTGATTCCAGTGACGTCAGCAGAGAGCGGACTTCATACCGCTCTCTGCTGAAAATGGGTCATAAGAGTGCAAAACGAATTGCACTCCTGTGACCCTTAGGAGAAGCCCAGCCAAAGGAGCTCAGGCTGGACTTCACCTTTAAAGGAGACATAGGGCCAGTCACCGGCTCCCTGCTCACTGAAGACTAAGAACTGAGCGATCAGCAGTCTTTGATCGCTCAATTCTCGGCCTAGAGGCGGTGGGGGGCAGATGCTGCATCCACCTAGGTGAGTATAAATGTTTGTTTTTTTTTCCAATCCCAAACTTCTCTTTTAAAGTGTCATTAAACCCACATCATTAGAACATATTAATAAATGCTGTATTACATGCTGTTCATACTAACTCATTCTGCAAAAAAACTGGTTGAACCTGCAGATTTTGCAGAGCAGTGTTGGCAGCTAGTGCACATGTTCAGTTTTCAGTGTATTTCTACCTTGAGCATTTCCTTCCTATCATATCTGAGCAGCCCATGTGATTATAGAGTCACACATGTGGGAGCATACACAGTGGTAAATGACAGCCCACTCCCTCCCTTCTCCTCCATGCCCACTAACCAGCTAAACACTATGGGTGCGGGATATTACATGCAGATTACAAGTGGCTTGGCCTCCCTGTTATTCTAATGCTGCGTACAGACGATCGGACATTCCAACAACAAAACCGTGGATTTTTGTCTGACGGATGTTGGCTCAAACTTGTCTTGCATACACAAGGTCACACAAATGTTGTCGGAAATTCCGATCGGCAAGAACGCGCTGATGTACAACACGTACGACGAGCCGAGCCGAGAAAAATTAAGTTCAATAACCAGTGCGGCTCTTCTGCTTGATTCCAAGCATGCGTGGACTTTTGTGCATCAGAATTGTGTACTCACGATCGGAAATTTGAGAACCAGCTCTCAAACATTTGTTCCGACAGCAAATGCCCGATGGAGCCTACACAGGGTCGGAATTTCCGACAAGTTCACATCGAACATTTGTTGTCTGAAATTCCAATTAGACACAGGCTGGAAGGGCGTGACACAGCCTGTGACTGGCAGAAATCTGCCCACACCATGTTATTGCCAAAAAATAATAAAGATTCAATTTTAATTATATATTTGTATTACAATTTAAAGCAGTTTATTGATATTAATTATTTATTTTTACTCCTCCAGCTATATATCGATTAGGAAAAAAGTAATTTAGATCTTTTTACTAAAATAATTACAGTGCCATCATCCACATACTGGAAGAGAAGGATAATGTAAATTAAACAGTGTGTGTTTAGTAGCGTTGGGCAAACGGTTCAGCCCGAGCATGAGTTCGGGCCGAACATTGGCTGTTCACCCCGCTCAAGGAACATCTGAATTTGCAGGGTGTTCACCCCGCCAAACGCCCTGCAATGCACTGCGCGCTGCACAGTGCATTCTGCACCCCGACTGGGCAAAGCAAAAACTGGTTGTTAAGGAGTGAGCCGGAAATACGGCCGTGGCATCCTTAACAATAGACAAGTCATCAGCTGTCAATGGGCTTCCCCGCTGACAGCTGAATAAAAATAATAAAATAATTGCTAGTAAACAAAATTGTAAAAAAAAAAAAAAAAAAAAAAAAAGGCGTTGGGTCCCCCCCCAAAATCCATACCAGACCCTTATTGGAATATGCAGCCTGGCAAGTTAGGAAAGGGGGGGGCGGGCAAGCGCCCCCCTTCCTGAACCATACGAGGCCACATGTCCTCAACATGGGGGGGCTGCTTTGGGGCAGGAGGGGCTCTGCCCCCCCACTCCAAAGCACCTTGTCCCCATATTGATGGGGACAACTGTCTCTTCCCCACAACCCTGGGCTGTGGTTGCAGGGGGGGACTTATCAGAATCTGGAAGCCCCTTTTAACAAGGGGACCCCCCCAGATCCCGGCCCCTCCTATGCGAATGAGTATGGGATACATAGTACCCCTACCCGTTCACCAAAAAGTAATAAAAACACAGATACATTTTTTCGACACGCCACTTGTTTTAACATTTTGGCGTGGGGTTCCTCTTAAAATCTAAACTTGGGGAGGGGACCCCACGCCATTTTTTTAAAAATAGCCAGGTACCGCTAGAAATGTCACTTTTGCCGAAGCATGTTCTTTCCATGCTACAGATGCTTCACTTTACAGGCAGACTAAAGGGACCCCCAGGAACTATATTTAAATGATTTTTTCATTTTTATTGTTGTACTTAAAGCATCATTAAAATCAAGAAAAAGAAGCATCCGGCAACTCCATAACATCAAGCGTATTTATTGTAAAGCCTTCACAGTGAGTACAGTCAGCAGAAGACTAGTTTCGGCGATAAGCCTTTTTCACAGCACACATATATGTTGAAAAGCATGAACATTTATACATAAAATACATCACATGACTACTGCTCCTCTCCAATTAACAATGTGTTCAATTGAAGTCAGGTAATTGGTTACAAATTGTCAACAGATGTGAAGATGACAAGTGAGAAGCAGTGGGGTTGATTTACAAAAACTGAAGATGGCAAAATCTGGTGCAGCTGTGCATGTTAGCCAATCAGCTTCTAATTTCAGTCTGTTTAGTTAGGCCCCTTTCACACTGGGGCGGTAGGGTGAGTCGGCGGTAAAACAGCGCTGTTTTACCGTGGTATTCGGCCGCTAGCGGTGCGGTTTTAACCCCCCGCTGGCGGCCGAAAAAGGGTTAAAACCCCTCGTATAGCGCGGCTATAGCCGCGGTATAGCCGCGCTGTCTCATTGATTTCAATGGGCAGGAGCGGTTTAGGAGCTGTGAATACACCGCTCCTTCACTGCTCCAAAGATGTGGCTGACAGGAGATTTTTTTCTTCTCCTGCCAGCGCACTGCTTCAGTGTGAAAGCCCTCGGGCTTTCACACTGAACAAACAGCAGAGGCTGTTTAGGGGCGGTTTGCAGGCGCTATTTTTAGCGCAATAACGCCTGCAAATCGCCCCAGTGTGAAAGGGGCCTTAAGCTTTAACCATAAAACCTGGAGGCTGATTGATTTCTGTGCACAGCTGCACCAGATTTTGCACTCTCCGGTTTTAGTAAATCAACCCCAAAGTGTCTAGCTATTATACAACACATGAGATACAAAACATACAAAGACTATCTTGACATGTGACAAAATACATACATTAAAAGCTCTATGAGAGAATCTTTAAAGTGGATGTAAACCCGAAATTTTTTATTTTTTTATTTTATATCATACTGTAGAATATAAGATTTCCTATCATTTGAGCCCAGTCTTGCCACACAGAGTTAATCCATCTCTGAGCAATCCTCTTTTATTGTGAGAGAAATCTTGACAAACTGAGAAAAACTTTGTCAAATACTCCCCCTTGCTATAAGTGACAGCCTAAGACATGCATTATTTTTTTAATTCCCTCCCCCACTCCTTTCTTCAGCAGCTCTGCAAGGATTGGCTGTTCCACACCTCAGCATGATTTGGCATGCTGAAGTCATGTGGTTACTTTCCTGTCTTTTCACTGGATGTTAGAGATCATAGCAGAAGTTCAGTGTTAGAAATACACAGGAGAAAATGCATATTGACAAGGGGAGTGTAGATGTGGGCGGGGAGTCTACTGACATCATGACTCCACCCACCGAGCTCCAGACAACAGTCCCACCCACAGAATATGCAGTTTTTCGGCTCTCATAACAGACAAAGGGGAGACATTTGACAGGTAAAGTTACATGCAGGAGGCATGTATATCCTAAGGCCCCTTTCACACTGGGGCGGTAGGGGGCATCGGCGGTAAAACAGCGCTATTTTTAGCGCTGTTTTACCGCGGTATTCAGCCGCTAGCGGTGCGGTTTTAACCCCCCGCTGGCGGCCGAAAAAGGGTTAAAACCCCTCGTACAGCGCGGCTATACCACGGTTGATTTCAATGGGCAGGAGCGGTGAATACAACGCTTCTTCACTGCTCCAAAGATGTGGCTGACAGGAGATTTTTTCTTCTCCTGCCAGCGCACTGCTTCAGTGTGAAAGCCCTCGGGCTTTCACACTGAACAAACAGCAGAGGCTGTTTAGGGGCGGTTTGCAGGCGCTATTTTTAGCGCAATAACGCCTGCAAATCGCCCCAGTGTGAAAGGGGTACCCAAACTAAATTTATATCATTTTCCTCCCACAAATAGAGCTTTCTTTTGGTGGTATTTGATCACCTCTGCGGTTTTTATTTTTTGCTACACAAACTAAAAAAGACCAACATTTTTGAAAAAAAAAAGTTTTTCTTTGTTTCTGTTATAAAATTTAGTTTTCTCCTTCACCGACGGGCACCGATGGGCACTGATGAGTAGGCACTGATGGGCACTGATGAGGAGGCACTGATATGTAGAATTGATGGGCACTGATAGGCGGCACTGATATGCAGCACAGATGGGCACCGATAGGTGGGACTGATATGCAGCACTGATGGGCACTGACAGGCGGCACTGATTGGCACTGACAGGCGGCACTGATTGGCACTGACAGGCGGCACTGATGGGCACTGACAGGCGGCACTAATTGGCACTGATAGGCGGCACTGATTGGCACTGACAGGTGGCATTGATTGACACTAATAGATGGCACTGATGGGCAGCACTGATTGGGCAGGTATTAATGCTGGGCACTGATTGACACTGTGATGGACACTGATTGGCACTGTGGTGGGCTCTGATTGGCACTGTGATGGGCACTGATTGGCACTGTGCTGGGCATTGGCAGACTATTATTGGGGCACTGCTGGGCACTGATTGGCAGCTGATTGGCACATCTGATGGGGCTGCGCTGATAATCAATGTGCTGATTATTAGCACAGACCCACCCTCTCACAGGGAAAGCCGCCGACCGGCTCTCCCTGTCAGCGCATACCGAGGAATGCCGTTTACCGGCACTTCCTGGTTCCCGCGATGATCAGCTGTGATTGGTCACAGCTGATCACGTGGTAGGAAGCCTCTGTCAGCGGGTTCTTATCACGATTGGAGGTGAGGTGTGTCAGACTGACACGCCGTATACGCGATTGTGCGCCGGAATGTTATCCTGCTGGACGTCATATGACGCCCAGTCAGGATAACAGAACCACTTCCTGGCCGTCATTCTGTTATAGGCCGGGCGGGAAGTGGTTAAACTTATTTCATAAAAAGGTCCACATCATAGCGGTGGTTCATTCTCGCAGGTACCCTTGTCTGGAGTGTCTACTACAGAAATGGCATGTGTTATTCCCACAAATGTAAGAGCCCACAGTGTTCAACCAAGTTTTTTTGTATTGCTGCAACTCATACAAACTTGGGGACAAAAGGCCTCCTAGCGTTTTAGCACAGCGGCTTGAAAACCTACAGCCCGACTTAAGTATTGGTGCCAAATCTCCATCTGTGGAAAGTATTGGTAAATATTTATCTATGTTTTTTATTTTATTAAATTCCAAGAAGAAGGCAGTTACAAAAGTGACTGAATATCATTAAAATCACTTCTCCTTTAAAAATCGTTTTTTAAAAAACATTTTGCATTGATACATGTCCCCCAGGGCAGTACCCAGACCCCCATACCCCTTTTATGGCCATTTACTTGCATATAAACCTTCAAAATGGGCACTTTTGATTTTTCCTGTTTGGCTCCTATAGCTGGGGTTCGCCGAGAAAACCTCTCCTCTTCCACATGAAAGAAAAAAATGCCCATGAGGGCTCCTGGGATGTATGACATCATTTTTGCCTAGGCCAGAAACCAGGAAACAACTGAAGAATGTAAAAAAAAAAAGTTTAAACCAGTAAATATAATATACCTTCCTATCTATTTACTAAGACTAGCATCATAAGGATTAAAAATAATTAAAACGGTAGGAAACTGTAGGTAAAAGTGAGATCATTGTGCATCAGCAAAATGCTACACAAAAGATACTCATAAAAAAGGATACCTGTACTAGAACATTCCACTATAAACCAATGCATGCAATGCCTTTTGGCAGACTTCTTCCACTTATTTATATATTTATTTCTTAACATAGAGCACAGCACAAACAAGGTAATGAAGAACAGATACATTGTTCTGGGTTAATGGAAATTGAATAACATTTGTCCCACTTTGCAAATGAATAAACGACCAGTTTTGCTGCCCGGAAAAGGATTGCACACTTGAGTTGTTTAACAAAGAAAAATAAAAAAGTGCATGTTCTGCCAGATCTTTTTCCTTGTATGAAATGTTTTTTTTTCAAACACTTTAATTAGTTACAAGTTAACTATCATTAACCCATAGCAGTTGTAGATATAGCTGCTAAGATACTCCTATTGTGATCTCTTTCAGGGAGACATCTGGAGTGTAATATTAGATCTGTTTATTATACATGATTTCTATAGCACCACCATTTGTGCAGTACTTTACAAAATAAAGGAAGACTAAACAGTTACAATACAGTTCAATGAAAGAGGATTGGGAAATGAAATGGGAGGGCCTGCTCGTAGAGCTTGCAGTCTAAATGGTAAAGGGAAGTGGTACAAATGGTTCCCATTTAGAGCAAATTGACAGTTCCTCCTGATAACTCACCCCAGCAAATTGTACACCATCACCACCAACCCACTTTATCAGAACCCTTGCTCCATTGCTCTACAGCCTGGATCTCCAACCTACGGCCTGTGGGACACATATGACCTGCTAAAAGATTTTACCCACCCCACAGCAAGGGATAGTGGCATATTCTAAATGTGCACAGATTGAGGATTAAGGTCAGTAGAGGCCACCTATGGTCTTCACTTCTACCTCCTCTGAACCCGCACCTTGACACTGTAAGGGGGACCCGGATGTAAGAGGTGACTCTCATGCCACGTACAAACGAGCGGACTTTATGGCAGACTTGGTCTGGAGGACCGGAGTCTGTCAAATAATTTGATTTGTGTGTGGGCTCCAGTGGACTTTTTTTTCCCAAAAGTTTGACGGACCTAGAAATGAAACATGTTTCAAATCTTTCCAACGGACTCGAGTCCGGTCGAAAAGACCGCTCATGTGTATGCTAGTCCGACGGACAAAAACCGACGCTAGGGCAGCTATTGTGCTTTTTTTTGTTTTTTTTTGTTTTTTTTGTAGGGCAGCTTTTGGCTACTGGCTATCAACTTCCTTGTTTTAGTCCGGTCATACGTCATCACGTACGAATCCATCGAACTTTGATTGATCGTGTGTAGGCAAGTCCGTTCATTCGGAAAGTCGGTCGGAAAGTCAGTCGAAAAGTCCGCCGTACCAAGTCTGCCGTAAAGTCCGCTCGTGTGTACGCGGCATGATGGTGACCCTGATGTAAGGTGAGACTCTAATGGGCACCCTGTTATAAGAGGGGACACCGATGGAGATTGTGATATAAAGAGGACTCTGATTGTGACACTGATGTAAAAGGGAATCGACTATGGAAAATGATGCAATATGGAGATTCTGATTTTTTCAGCCTGCCAGCAGTGTAAAAAAAAACATATATAAAAAGTTTGGAGACACCTGCTTTAAGACCCCTTTCACACTGGGGCCGCGGCAGCGCTAAAGCGACGCTCTTTTTAACAGCGCTTTAGCGCTGTTTAAGTAGCGCTTTTCTGCCACTAGTGGGGCGCTTTTAACCCCAAAGAAGGGGTTAAAAACACCTATGTTGCAGTGCTTTCGAATCGCTTTTCAGGCACTTTGGAAACACTGCCCATTCATTTCAATGGGCAGGGCATTTTGGGAGCGCTGTATACAGCACTCCCAAACCGCCCCAAATATGTTGCTTGCAGGACTTTTCCTAACGTCCCGCAAGCGCACCGCCCCGGTGTGAAAAGACACACTGAAAAGATTGAGAGCCGTTTTTCAGGCGCTATTTAGAGGCTATTCCTTGCACTAAAACTCCTGAAAACCACCTCAGTGTGAAAGGGGTCTAAGTGAGGGGTTTTAATATAATAGGAAAGCAAGCAAATCACCAGGCCCTAACACTGTCACTTGGGAGGGGAAATTTAAATCAACCACATTAGTGCTGACATATAGTGAGTATAGTGAGTATACTTTGCTAGGGGAAGGGGGTGGACTGTTAACAAAGCCCTGAATGGGCAACACCCAAACTTTCCAGTGTTGGTTGCTGTGAACCTACAGTGACTATTTGAGACAGCCCCTGTATTACAAATTTTAATAAATAGGGACCACAAATCTTTCTGGGTTTGATCCTGTAGTCCACTTGTGTCAACCAAAAGGCCCAGGATACGAATCTGCCCACCAGGCCATTTTATGTGGCCCGTGCTCCTCTTCTGCAGCTACAGCAGCCCCCCCTCATCTCCGCCCTCACCTTGTTTCAGCAGTTGGCAGCAGAGAGGACAACAGAGCTCCTCCGCCAGATCCTGCACTTCTCCATGCAGCCACGTAGAGGCTCGTCTCTGGCACCCCCCCTTGTCTCAGCAGTCGGCAGCAGAGAGGAGGGTAGAACTCTTCTTACAGCCCTTGTGCCTGTCTGTGCAGCCGCAGCATCCCCTTGTCTCCGCCTCCCCTTGGTCTCAGCATTCAGCCCACTCCGGCATTTGACTCCAGCCCTCCTCTGGTCCTCCTCCAGACCCTGCACTTCCAGGCTTCCAGGGGGGTGCACTGCGATGTAAGGGAGAGTGGGGGACATCTAGTCTTACAGATACAATTGGCCCTTTGAGGGAAACCTGAATGCTGATGCGGCCCGTGATGAAACTGAGTTTGACAACCCTGCCGTAGTCTCTGTGTTTCTGATTTCTGTTCCTGTACATTGTGTTATGCCGCGTACACACGAGCGATTCCGTCGGACATTCCGATCATTTGTGGGCTTCATCGGACCTTTATCTGACCTTTTCTGTGGAAAATTCTGACGGACCTAGAAATAGAACATGTTTCAAATCTTTTTGACGGACTTGAGTCCGATCGAAAAATCAGTTTGTCTGTATGCTAGTCCGACGGACAAAAAAGGACGCTAGGGCAGCTATTGGCTACTGGCTATGAACTTCCTTATTCTAGTCCGGTCGTACGTCATCACGTTCGAATCAGTCAGTCTTTGGTGTGATCGTGTGTAGGCAAGTCTGTTTCGTTGGAACTCTGTCGCAACTCCGTCGAAAAGTCCTTCGGAGTTCAGGCGGACGAGAAGTCCGCTCGTGTGTACGCGGCATTACTGGCCTCTTTTCAACTATACCAGGTTTCAGTTATACCTAAGGGGTTATTTAAGGGACCCCAGCAGTGGATTAATTGTACCAAAGCCAGTCATTGTGTTCAATTCATGAGCCTCCTGCCATGTTATTTGGCTCATACTTTAACCACTTGCTGCCCGCCCACTGTCATATGACGGCGGGACAGTGCAGCTGTTATCCTGATATGACGGCGGCCCTTCCAGGTCCCCCAGGGGGCGTGCGCGCCGCGTCACTCGGGTCACGGTGCGCGCGCCCGGCGGCCGCGATGTCCGCCGGGCACCAGCGATTGCACGGTAACCGAGCAGGACTGTGGATCTGTGTGTGTAAACACACAGATCCACGTCCTGTCAGATGGGAGGAGACCAATAGTGTGTTCCTTGTACAGAGGGACACCGATCAGTCTCCTCCCCTTGTGAGTCCCCTCCCCCCACAGTTAGAATCACTCCCTAGCAACACGATTAACCCTACAGCGACCCCTCCTGGTTAACCCCTTTATTGCCAGTCACATTTATACAGTAATCAATGCATTTTTATAGCACGGATCGCTGTATAAATGTGAATGGTCCCAAAAATGTGTCAAAAGTGTCCGATATGTCCGCTGCAATATCGCAGTCACGATAAAAAACGCAGATCGCCGCCATTACTAGTAAAAAAAAAAACCAATAAAAAAAATGCTATAAATCTATCCCCTTATTTTGTAGACGCTATAACTTTTGCGCAAACCAATAAATATACGCTTATTGTGATATTTTTTACCAAAAATATGTAGAAGAATACATATTGGCCTAAACTGAGGAAAAAATGTGTTTAAAATCGGGTGTGTAGATGGGGGAATCAAGTCATTTTCTATTGTTCAGCCAGTTTGTTGAACGAAAGAAAATGATTTGTGTATGGACAGCCTAAGGGTCACTGTACACACACATTTTGTGTTTGCAGTGTTTGAATTCAAATGTAACCATATGTAGGAATACACTTTTGCAATTCTTTTGATTCTTCTAAGTACAGAAAGTGTGCATGCTGTATGTATTGTGTGTAATCATTTAATAATACAAATAAAGGAAATCTTTAGGTGTTAAAAAAAAAAATTTGCTTATGATGAGCACTTCAACTATATGTGAACTTAAAACAACTCATTCCGTTTACAATAGAAATGCAAGGCAAAACGTGTGTATGTATTTAAAAATAAACAATAAATACCTTTTTATTTATTTTTATTTTTTTAACAAGTTGTCACATGACCTCTGTTCTCAGCTGCATAAGACGCTCATGCCGCGTACACGCGGTCGGATTTTCCGACGGGAAATGTTGGATGTGAGCTTGTTGTCGGAAAGTTCGACCGTGTGTATGCTCCATTGAACATTTGCTGTCGGACTTTCCGCCAACAAATGTTTGCTAGCATGCTCTCAAATTTTCCGCCAACAAAACTTTGTTGTTGGAAAGTCTGATTGTGTGTACACAAGTCCGTTGCACAAAAGTTCACACATGCTCGGATTCAAGCAGAAGGAACTGCACTGGCTATTGAACTTCCTTTTTCTCGGCTCATCGTATGTCTTGTACGTCACCACGTTCCCACGTTCAGAATTGTTGGCCAACATTTGTGTGCCCGTGTGTATGCAAGACAAGTTTGAGCCAACAACCTTCGAACAAAAATCCACGGTTTTGTTGTCGGAAAGTCCAATCATGTGTACGGGGCATTAGAAAGGTGGGAGTACTCTGGACTAATGAGTCAACATTTGAAATAATAGGTTGTAGCGGGAGTCAGTTTGTTCAGGAAGGGCTGGAGAGCGGTACAATAATGAGTGCCTGCAGGCAACAGGGAAGCATGGTGGAGGTTCCTTGCAAGTTTGGGGCTGCATTTCTGCAAATGGAGTTGAAGATTTGGTCAGGATCAATGGTGTCCTCAATGCTGAGAAATACAGGCAGATAGTTATCCATCATGCCATACCATCAGGCATGTGATTGGCCCCAAATGTATTCTGCAGCAGGATAATGGTCCCAAATACTGTATACAGCCAATGTAATTAAGAACTATGTCTATGACTATCAGTGTAAAGAAGAACAAGGAGTCCTGGAAGTGATGGTTTGGCCCTCACAGAGTCCTGATCTTAAAGTGATTGTAAAGCTTTGTTTTTTTTTTTTTTTTTTAATAACAAACATGTTATACTTACCTCCTCTGTGCAAGGGTTTTGCACAGAGTGGCCCCGATCCTCCTTTTTTGGGGTCCCCCCGCAGCGCTCCTGGCTCCGCCTCTTCTTGCGTGCCCCCACGGAGAGCCGCTTTCCCTGTGGGCACTCGTGCGGGCGCGCTCCTCAGTCCTGCTGCTGCGTCCATTGACACAGTAGGCAGGACTCGCCCTTGCTCCCATGTCATTGGATTTGATTGACAGCAGCAGGAGCCAATGGCTCCTGTTGCTATTAATCTATCCAATGAAGACACAAGACAGCAGATTAAGCTGCTGTGCTCGTTCCCATCACTGGAACGATCGTGCTCAGGTAAGAAAAAAGGAGGGGGGGGGGTCTGGGGGAGTGCTGCAGCACAAAAGCTTTTTCACCTTAAAGCATAGGATGCATTAAGGTAAAAAAACGTGAGGGCTTAAAACCCCTTTTAACATCATTGAGTCTGTCTGGGTTTATGTGAAGGGTCAGAGAGATTAGAGGCAGTCTACATCCACAGAAGATCTGTGGTTAGTTCTCCAAGACGATTGGAACAACCTACCTGCCTAGTTCCTTCAAAAACTGTGTGTAAGTGTACCTAGAAGAATTGATGCTGTTTTGAAAAAATAAAATAAACTATTACCACTTCTATATCTGAAAGCTTTTCTCACACCTGCCTAAAACTTTTGCACTGTACTGCATATTGTATATATACTGTATACAGTATAGAAGACTGATGGGTGCAATGACGTAGGTCTGCCCAGGCCATTTTTCAGCGCTGTCACACTTTGAATGACAATTACGCGGTCATGCTACTGTAACCATGTGAAATTTTTATCATTTTCTTCACACAAGTAGAGCTTTCTTTTGGTGGTATTTAATCACTTCTGGGTTTTTTATTTTTTCCTTAAAAAAAAAGACCGAAAATTTTGAAGTTTCTGTCAGGTAAATTTTGTAAATAAGTACGTTTTCTCCTTCACTGGTGGGTTCTGATGAGGCGGCACTGGTAGGCTGCACTGATGGGCACTGATGAGGTGGCACTTATGGGCACTGATGAGGAGGCACTAATATGCCGCACTTATGGGCACTGGTAAGTGGCACTGATGAGCACTGATCGCCGGCACTGAGTGGCAATAGTGGGTACTGATGTGTGGCAATAGTGGGCACGGATAGGTGGCACTGATGGGCATTGGGGGGGATTGATGAGCATCAGTAATGGGCATTGATGGGCAGCAGTGATAACCAGCACTGACTTGCATCACTAATGGCCACTGATTGCTGGCACTGGTGGGCACTGATTGCTGGCACTGGTGGGCACTGATTGCTGGCACTGTGGGGGCTTTATTGTAATCAGGGCACTAATGATCAGTGCCCTGATTGCATACCTAGATGTCCTCTGCGAGAAGATACCACTGATCGGCTCTCCTCTCCTCACACTCTGTCAGTGTGAGGCGAGGAGCGCCGATTACTGGCATCTCCGTGTTTACATGTGAACGGCTGTGATTGGACACAGCGATCTCTTGGCTAAAGAGCCACGGCTCTTTACAGAGATTGGGGTCGTGCCGTGTCCTAGCAATACAGCGAGGCCGGGATCACCGCGCTGCGCAAGAGCGGCCGTTCTGGGAAGCCGTCATATGACTTCCACCCAGAACAAGAGCCGCACTGCCCAGCCGTCATTTGACGGTGGGCGGACGGCAAGTGGTTAAAGGAGTTATAAAGGCAGAAGGTGTTTTATCTTAACGCATTAAGACAAAAAACCTGTGTTGCAGCCTCCCCACTACCCCCTAATTACCTGAGCTCCATCTCTCTCCAGCGATGTCCATGTGTGTCTTAGCCATCCGAGACTCTCCTCCTAATTGGCTGAGACACAGCATTGGCTCCCGTGGCTGTCAATCAAAGTCAGTTAGCTAATCAGGGGAAAGAGGAGGTGAATCTGGGTCGGGGCTCTGTGTCTGAATGGACACAGAGAGCTGTGACTCTGCTTGGGTGCCCCCATAGCAAGCTGCTGGCTGTGGGGGCACTCAACAGGGGAAAGGGACCAGGAGCAGCGAAGAGGGACCCGAGAAGAGGACGATCCAGGCTGCTCTGTGAAAAACCAACTGCACAAAGGAGGTAAGTATAACAAGTCGAAATGAGACTTTACCATCACTTTAAGCAAATGAAATAAGGTTAATAATTGCTAGAGAAGGAAAAAAATAAGTATTTTCTGATGTTTGTTATACACAGCATTTTCAAATTTTTTACACAATAATTCTGTGCGTTGCAGAACTATATTTTTTGTAGTTGAAGTCTATGATAAAATGCCTGTTGTTCATGATTGTGTTGTCTGTTGGGAGCAGAACAATTATTTGCTGGGGGCTTTTGGCAGTCCTGACTTCTTACTGGTACAAATTGTAGAGCTTCCTGCCCCATAAAGAATTGTGAAAGCACTGCACATCCACCCACAGTGTCTAGCTAGCCAAAAAAATGTCCCAGTTCTTAAGGACTTCACTGAGCTGTCAAGGGCTGCATTCATATTTAATATACGAGTAATTACATTTTAGGAAACTGTAATTGTTCGGAAAAGAATTATGCACCCTTACAAAATGTATAACATGTAACAAGCATCCAAATAAAGCTGAGGCTACCAGGAAAGAAAATGAACAAACCACAAAACCACATCCTCTTTCAATAGGGTAACCTAGGGCACATGGACGAGTATTAAAGGAAGGAGCAGATTTCAGAGTGATTGCAGCTCACAAATATTAAATCCAGACATGAACAAAAAAAAAGAAATCACCGTGGGGAAGTTATTTGACTGCATATTTTCCTGTCGGCTAATAGCACTTTGGTTCCTCAATAACATTCTACATTCAAATATAGCAATAGTATCTGTAGGATGGTTAGGATTTGTCATGGTTTACCTAAAAAGAAAAAAATTTATTTTCTGGTCTTTACTACTTATCCTGCAGCAATTTTGTAATGCTAGTGCCTTGCTTGCTTAGAGAATGAAGACCTTGTATAACCTTATTGTACATTAGTTTGAATAATGTTAGAATCCAGCAGCCACTAGTACAGATTACATGCTACATACAGTCACAGTTTGGGGTTTTTCCTCTAGTGCTGTCCTAAAGGTGTCCTATAGCTATCTTGCCTTGCTTCTGTTGTCATGTGTACTTTGACTATCTGAACAATAAAGGCTTTTATCGGAGTGCGGGTGTCCAGATTTCTTTTCCTCATTATTGCTTATGCTGAGCCAACACCTGTTATTTCCACGCTGAGGAGGGCGCTACTTTCAGTTCACTACCTGGAGCGGTTCATCCTTTTTTCTGCTGTCCTAAAGGTGTCGCCAAGTTTCACCAAATAGCAAAATAACTGTTCCTTTCCCCAACTATATTGATTTTTCTTTTAAATTATATATATATCAGCAAAGGTGTGACCATAGGTTGGAAATGGGGGTATGTGTGGGGGAGTTGTTTTGGGATGGTGGCAACTGTGTTGGTGAGAGCTAGTGGATTGAGGTGGTGGCAAGTGCAGTAGTGACAGTAGGTTTGAGTAAGCTGGCAAGTGTAGGCACAGTCTCGTGCTAGAGGTTTTAAATAGTGGTGTTAAAATGGTGAGAGTGTGGGGACTGCAGAATGGTGAGGGGCAAGGAAGAGTGGTGAGAGCGAGGAGGGTGCATGTGGCAGAGTGGTGTATAAAGGGGGCAGAGTTGAGTGGTAAGAGTTGGTGTGCAGCGGAGTTTGAGTGGGCATTCAGCAGAATTATAGTCTGGGGAGCAGCAGAATTCTGGGACCAAGTAGGATACATTTCTTGATGCCAGCACCTCTTGCCATGCTTGTCCTTCTGCCCCTTTAATACAGCAGCAGGGTGGGAGAGAAAGCAAATAAAAAAATAAGTTCTGGCAGGAGTTTTGTATGTGCGCCCCCAACTCTCAGAACACACTGGTCAGTGTCACTAGTGTGAAGTGAGCAAAAATACCAATCCTCTTTGCGCTCACCACTTTGTCTGCAGCCCCTCCACAGCATCAATAGAAAACTTGTGCCCATAGGCACAACTGAAGCCTGATGATTCATCAGATGCATTTTCTGTTCCTGTGTATGCACAACATATAGCCCCCATACTTATTGGCAGTTTCTATCTCTTCCAAATGGGGATTTGGCATGGGGAATGCACAGGTGTAGTATTGTTAACATGGATCAGTCACTATCACACATGCATGGAATCTAGCTACCATATTGTGATGTCAGAAATATGGTAGTAAGGTCCCAAGCATGTGCAGTAGTGGCTTTATGCCATCTTTGAGAACTCCAAAAGTGAAAAAAAAATTTTCAGTAACTATTTCAAATTCTACGGTTAAAACATTATTTACCTCTAAACAACTAACCCAATAATTATCCTATAGAATTGCTTTGACCATTTAACCTGAATTTCAACCAGAACCGGGGGGTTGGAAGCATGAAATTGTCCAAAATGACTTGGTATGCTGATGCCTTAAGAGTTTCCTTCACTGCAACTAAGGGGCCAAACCCAACCCCCAAAAAACAAGCCCACACCATAAACCCCCCTCCACCAAGTGATTTGGACCAGTGCACAAAGCAAGGTCCATAAAGACATGGATGAGCGGGTTTGGGGTGGAAGAAAATTGACTGGCCCGCACAGTCCTAAACTCAATCTGATAGAACACCTTTGGGATGAATTAGAGCGGAGACTGCGAGCCAGGCCTTCTCGCCCAACATCAGTGCCTTACCTCACAAATGTGCTTCTGGAAGTATGGTCAAACATTCCCATAGACACACCCCTAAACCTTGTGGACAACATTCCTTGAAGACTTGAAGCTGTTATAGCTGCAAAGGGTGGGCCAACTCAATATTGAACCCTACGGACTAAGACTGGGATGCCATTAAAGTTCATGTGCGTTTAAAGTCAGAGTCACAATACTTTTGGTAATATGTATATATAAAAAACATGTAGAGGAAAAACATGTAAGACTAGAGTTTTCTTTCTTTTTATTTGGGGACCTTCTCATGAATGGGATTATTCTTTTTTTAAGGGATAGCATTACCTCAGAAGTTCAGATTGGATTTCCATGATACCTGTAGTCATTGTTTACAACCTGATTGTGTTTACTTTACACTATACTGGCCAGTTTAGTCATACCTATGGGCTTAGCAGTTTGATTGTGGTGGCCATATGATGTCCGGATGTAATGTTAGAGGTTTTTGACATTGTTGTCATTTTATTGGTGAAGGGTTATTATTTTTTGATTCTTGATACATTGCATTGCCTTCATTCAAATATTTAATACATGTGTTTTTTTTTGGATAGATAGTGAGTAGATGCCACATGTGTCATTAAAGTAACCCGTTAGTTGGCTGCCTTGGCTGTGCTTTTTTTGTTACAACTAAAGCTCCACCTGCTGGCTGGATAGAAAACAAATATATATAGCTACAGTCAGGTCCATAAATATTGGGACATCGACACAATTGTAATCTTTTTGGCTCTATACACCTCCACAATGGATTTGAAATGAAACGAGCAAGATGTGCTTTAACTGCAGACTTTCAGCTTTAATTTGATCGTATTTACATCCAAATCAGGTGAATGGTGTAGGAATTAAAACAGTTTGTATATCTGTCTCCCACTTTTTAAGGGACAAAAAGTAATGGGACAGATTGACAATCATCCATCAAACTTTCACTTTTTAATACTTGGTTGCAATCCCTTTGCAGTCAATTACAGCTTGAAGTCTGGAACGCATAGACATCACCAGACGCTGGGTTTCATCCCTGGTGATGCTCTGCCAGGCCTCTACTGCAACTGCCTTCAGTCCCTGCTTGTTCTTGGGGCATTTTCCCATCAGTTTTGTCTTCAGCAAGTGAAATGCATGCTCAATTGGATTCAGGTCAGGTGATTGACTTGGCCATTGCATAACATTCCACTTCTTTCCCTTAAAAAAACTCTTTGGTTGTTTTCGCAGTATGCTTTGGGTCATTGTCCATCTGCACTGTGCGTCCAATGAGTTCTGAAGCATTTTGCTGAATATGAGCAGGTAATATTGCCCGAAACACTTCAGAATTCATCCTGCTGCTATTGTCAGCAGTCATATCATCAATAAATATAAGAGAACCAGTTCCATTGGCAGCCATACATGCCCACGCCATGACACTACCACCACCATGCTTCACTGATGAGGTGGTATGCTTTGGATCATGAGCAGTTCCTTTCCTTCTCCATACACTTCTCTTCCCATCACTCTGGTACCAGTTGATCTCGGTCTCATCTGTCCATAGGATGTTGTTCCAGAACTGTGAAGGCTTTTTTAGATGTTGTTTGGCAAACTCTAATCTGGCCTTCCTGTTTTTGAGGCTCACCAATGGTTTACATCTTGTGGTGAACCCTCTGTATTCACTCTGGTGAAGTCTTCTCTTGATTGTTGACTTTGACACACATATACCTACCTCCTGGAGAGTGTTCTTGATCTGGCCAACTGTTGTGAAGGGTGTTTTCTTCACCAGGGAAAGAATTCTTTGTTCATCCACCACAGTTGTTTTCCGTGGTCTTCTGGGTCTTTTGGTGTTGCTGAGCTCACCGGTGCGTTCTTTCTTTTTAAGGATGTTCCAAACAGTTGATTTGGCCACACCTAATGTTTTTGCTATCTCTCTGATGGGTTTTGTCTTGTTTTTTCAGCCTAATGATGGCTTGCTTCATTGATAGTGACAGCTCTTTGGATCTCATATTGAGAGTTGACAGCAACAGATTCCAAATGCAAATAGCACACTTAAAATGAACTCTGGACCTTTCATCTGCTCCTTGTAAATGGGATAACGAGGGAATAACACACACCTGGCCACAGAACTGCTGAGCAGCCAATTGTCCCATTACTTTTGGTCGCTTAAAAAGTGGGAGGCACATATACAAACTATTGTAATTCCTACACCGTTCACCTGATTTGGATGTAAATACCCTCAAATAAAAGCTGAAAGTCTGCAGTTAAAGCACATCTTGTTCATTTCATTTCAAATCCATTGTGGTGCTGTATAGAGCCAAAAAGATTAGAATTGTGTCGATGTCCCAATATTTATGGACTTGACTGTATATATCTATAACTATATATATCTATAAATTTGGATATATAAAGAGATATCTTATCTATATATGTCTATATATATAAATGTAGTCCCGGCCAGAATAAGTAAAAACATTTTTTGTTAAATCAAAAAATCACTTTTGCTTGTCCATATGTTATGTAGGAGAAGTATTCAGAAACATGGATACTACGCAGCCAACATGGCTGTGTGCTGTCTAAAAAACGTAAAGCCCCATACAGTATATCAAGGTGCCAGTGCCAAGAATTCGTTTTTTTCACAGCCACCAGTCAATTTAAGCTTACTATGAATGCTTTAATCTGATTGGTGATATCTGGAGGAGAGGCAGACAAAACTACACAAAGAGTAGCACTTACTCATAAACTCACTCATTTCATGCTTGAGAATCAGTGTAAAATGTCATTGTATTAAGGACCAGTAGGAAGGCACAGAAGGTCAAGAAGGACCAAGTCCTCTTTGAACTTTACATTGCTGAATCTTGCTTCTTGCAGTTACTGTACAGCAAATCTCAGAGTAGGAGAGGTAGAAGCAGCATAGGGATCCAATCAGTTCATGTACTGACGAGGAGCATACTGACTAGAGGAAAAAGCAAACTGACAGATGACATCATCACAGTGTTGCTTCTCCTTTACCAACCTTTACCAGGCTGGGGGCAGGTAAATGACAGGCTATGCCAAGGAAGTGGTTAAATGATACTGGCCATAATTCAACCCAGAAAACTGAGGATATCTTATGGTGAAAAAGGTACTTCAATGGACAGCTCTGAATTGAAGGTGAGCATTGCTGCAAAATATGTTTTTTTTTTCTTTCTCTCTTTTAGTGGGCTTTTTATTTATCTTTTAGACTTTTTAAAATATGAGACATCTGTGCATCCCTCCTCCACTCATAGTCTGTTTGGAATGGTGCTTCTGAAATGTATTTCTTTTTAAAAAGAGGAAGAAACATAGTAGAAGATTAGCCCGCCTTTAGACAACAAACAAAAATAATATGGTATAGTGAAAACAGTCTATTGTTTTGTAACTGTTCAATTACATTTTGTCTTAAAACGGCCAAGCGTGTCCACAAATTTAGGTCACACTCGGCTTTGCGTGTATAATAGGTTAGGGTTAGAGATCTTAGTGATTTTGCTTGCAGTGGCTTTCTGAAAAAAAAAAGAAAAAACTACATGCACATCTGAGATCTGTTGTGGGTTGGTGTGGTATGTCGTAAGATTTGTGTGGCCAGGTTTCAGCCCTAGAGTAATGTGGGAGGGGAGAATATTTATGAAAACAGCACAAGGAAACAGCAAAATACATGTTCTTATTCTCTGTCTGTTTTTTATTATCACTCAATTGTAAAAAATATTTCCAGCAAAATGATGACCCCATAAGTGGTTTTTGCATGAACATTTTACTTGAATTACTTCAGGCTTTGTTTGGAGAACTTTGATCATTCATTCCCCAATTTGTGAACGGGGAACTAGATTTTAGAGACATAAATGAACTGGTGTTTCTGTTTAACAGGAGATTAAAAATGCAAGTGTAAGGAGACACATTTCTCTTGGTAATTTCTAGTTTATGTTTGTATATAAGTCTATACGCTCCTGTTAAAATGTAAGGTTTATGTGATGTAAAAAAATAAGACAAAGATAAATCATTTCAGAACTTTTTCCACCTTTAATATGAAAATAAAATAAAAAAAACAAAATAATTTGGTTGCATAAGTATGCACACCCTCTTATAAATGGGGACGTAGCTGTGTTCAGAATTATGCAATCACATTCAAACTCATGTTAAATAGGAGTCAGTACACATCTGCCATCATTTAAAGTCCTCATTAACCCCAAATAAAATTCAGCTGTTCTAGTAGGTCTTTCCTGACATTTTCTTAGTCGCATCCTACAGCAAAAGCCATGGTCCACAGAGAGCTTCCAAAGCATCAGAGGGATCTCATTGTTAAAATATATCAGTCAGGAGAACGGTACAAAAGAATTTTCAAGGCATTAGATATGCCATGGAACACAGTGAAGACAGTCATTATCAAGTAGAGAAAATATGGCACAACAGTGACATTACCAAGAACTGGACATCCCTCCAAAATTGATGAAAAGACAAGAAGAAAACTCGTCAGGGAGGCTGCCAAGAGGCCTACAGCAACATTAAAGGAGCTGCAGAAATATCTGGCACGTACTGGCTGTGTGGTACATGTGACAACAATCTCCCGTATTTTTCATATGTCTGGGCAATGGGGTAAAGTGACAAGACGGAAGCCTTTCCTTACAAAGAAAAACATCCAAGCCTGACTAAACTTTGCAAAAACACATCTGAAGTCTCCCAAAAGCATGTAGGAAAATGTGTTATGGTCTGATGAAACCAAGGTTGATCTTTTTGGCCATAATTCCATAAGATATGTTTGGTGCAAAAACACTGCACATCAACAAAAGAACACCATACCCACTGTGAAACATGGTGGTGGCAGCATCATGCTTTGGGCTGTTTTTCTTCAACTGGAACAGGGGCCTTAGTCAAGGTAGTGGAAATTATGAACAGTTCCAAATACCAGTCAATATTGGCACAAAACCTTCAGGCTTCTGCTAGAAAGCTGAACATGAAGAGGAATTTCTCACAGCATTAGAACGACCCAAAGCATACATTCATATAAACATAGGAATGGCTTCACCAGAATAAGATTCAAGTTTTGGAATGGCCCAGCCAGAGCCCCGACCTGAATCCGATTGAAAAACTGTGGGGTGATCTGAAAGGGCTGTGCACAGGAGATGCCCTCGTAATCTGACAGATTTGGAGTGTTTTTGTAAATAAGGGTGGGCAAATATTGCCAATCAACATGTGCCATGCTGACAGACTCATACCCAAAAAGAGTGCTGTAATAAAATCAAAATGTGCTTCAACTAAGTATTAGTTTAAGGGTGTGCACACTTGTGCAACTTTATTATTTTATTTTTATTCCCCCCCCTAGATTTCAGTTTGTTTTTTAATTGAGTTGTACAGTTTATAGGTCACATTAAAGTTGGAAAAGTTCTGAAATGATTTATCTTTGTCTCATTTTTTTACATAAAAAAAAAAACTGACATTTTAACAGGGGTGTGTAGACTTTCTATATCCACTGTACAGTTGTATCACCAGTGTTTTCTTTTTAGAATGAAAGGTTAGGTTCACCTTTTTCTTTTTTTTTTCTTTTTGTACATTCCAGCTCCCTTATGTATCAATTAATGTACCTCGGTTGCAGAAAGATTTTGCTTTCTTTGTTTTCTAGAACAAGGCCCTACCTTAGCCCTTGCTGTGTTCCATAGAAAGCCTCACTACTTTTTGGTATGTAGATTCAGGAGGTGAGAGTCAGAAAGACACAGGAAGTAGTTCACCAGCTGACCTCTTTAGCAAACACATCCTGCACCCATCAACTAGGTTTGCAAGGCTTCCCTCCACGTGTGCATTTGCCTGGCTTGTCAATGTAAGCTGCCATGTTTACACAGCATCCCCATAGTCCCTCCAGATGGGCCCTGGCCGGATGCTAAACTCTCTGGGGCCGTGGGTTGGACACCCCTGATGTAGTGCTTGCCTGATTGGATACAGAGTAAACGGATAGTTATAATGTATGGCCAACTTTATACACCTAAAATGAACTAGTCGCGCTTTAATTTCCATTAATTGTTATTGGCACCCCAAATGCAGAAGCAAACACATATTTTGCCACGTGAAAAAAAGTGTCAAACGCAGTAAAAGGCACAGAAAAAAATGTGCTAACTGCAACATGCCAAACTGTCCCATGAGCTACTTTGCCACGTGTAGGGCAGCGCATTGCAATCAACAGGCTGCCTTATGTGTGTCACAGGAAAAATGAGCCAAACAACATGATCTCCCACTTTGCTAGTTGTGAACGGGGCCTGAAGTTTCCTTACACAAGAACAATGAGGCGCCATTCACATCCTTGTGTTTCCAAATGCATGGCAAACCACACAGAAAACCCCCACTTTGCAGTGCTTTTCAGAAACGTGGTGCAAATCCACTAAAAAACATGGTAAAAAATGCACCAAGCTTCACTCTAAAAAAAGTTCTGGCGCTTCTTTTAGATTGTTGTGCGTAGGGGAAACCGTACAAGCAATGCGTGATGACCCCCCCCCCCCCAAAAAAAAACCCATGGGGAAACCTAAGTTCCCACTTTTATAAAGATGTGAACGGGACCTGTCAGCTGAGTGTCTCTATTCACTTCCTACTATGTATAAAGATAGCCATACACTATGCAATCTGATTTCCTTTAGATTTCATTGAACTATGGAATAGGAGGACCCACCTGAACAACCTGAAACAAAATGTAATTTATATCAAATCAGGCAGGCCCTTGCACTACGTAGCTGATGGGAGATCTAAAGGAGCTTGTACAATCAGATTGTAATGTGTATGGTCACCTTAAGAGAAGAAGTAGGTGAGTGGGTATAAATAAAAGGTGGTGGTATAGTAATGAGAGAGGTGTGGTCCAGACTGGTAATACACACCCTAGCATATCCTTTTCCGTAATGCAAAAACACAATGAATGATGGGAGATGACCTACAGGAAGTAATGCAAGAAGAAGGAATATTTATAACTCTGAAACATTAAATTTTAAACCATCTTTGAATGAGTTAAATGAGAAATAAGAACATTGGGATGGCTGGGCCAGAAATGACAATAGAAAACGATTCTATATACCGGTATTATTAAAAGTGAAATTCTGCCCGAAAAGGTGAATTAGGCATTTAATATTCTGACTAATTAATGTTTTATTGTAATGCAAATAATTAAAGCTGCAGATGACATATGTACTTTAATAGATGCCTTCTAAATATATTGTTTTGTAGGAATGTTATCTATTATTAGTAAAGTATTCTCATTTCCACAGGAAGACAAAAGCTGGCCATAGTTGGATAGAAAAACTAACAAAAAGTCAACATTTCTGATTGTTTTTAACATCTAATTGACTTCTACTACTACACCTAGTGCTCATGTGCATTTAATTTAAAATATATATATATTTCTTGAACTATTGAACGAACATCGCTTGAAAAAAAAAATTACATTGTTTGTTCGTTCATTTTCAATCTTGGAATGGAAATTGTCTGTCGCAGTAAGAACGCTATTTATTTGAAAATCGAACAATCCATTGACTGGATTTGATTTTTTGTATGTTTTTCTATTCATGCATGGCCAGACTTGGTTTCATTTCTGTTCAGCCGACAGATTCCTCCATCCACGCAAACGCGGTGGATGGAGGAATCCCCCCCCTTTTTCCCCCGGGACAGTATATTCTGACTGATTATGTGTTACACTCTGCTGAATTCTAGCCCCATGGTGAATTCATTTACCTGCAATCCATGTGTTAACAGTATAAAAAAAATAAAGTAAGGCCCCTTTCACATGTGCGGACCGTTCAGATCCGCCTTTTAGTTTTTTCAGGCGGATCTGCACCTCTATGGAGCGTTGGATGTCAGCGGTGACATGTCCGCTGACATCCGATCCGCCCGATCCGGTCTGCGCCACAAAATACAGACGGATGCAAATTCTAATTTGCATCCGTCTGGCGGATCGGATGAAAACGGACAGGCGGTCCATAATCATCCCATCCCTCCATAGGGGAGAGTGGAGCTCTGACAGGTCCGTCCCTGCACAGAGTGCAGAGGCGGACTTGTCATCCGCCGACTCAGCAGGGATCAACGTAGCGATCCCCGCTGAGCAAGTGGAGGAGTAAAAACGGATCCACATGTGTGAAAGGGGCCTTAATCAGTAGTCCAATAGAGACATAAGGTTTGTCAGACTGATTAAATTAACTTTTTATTTTAGAAATGATGGTCTACACCAAAAAAAGAACAAAGCAAAACCATATGCGCCTATCATTCACATTAATTGCAATTGGGCAGTCTCTGTTCTGATTAGTAAATCCTTACCCTACACAATCCACTTGATATTACCTGATCTGAGGTAGATATGTGACCCTAGTAGGGCAGAAGTTAAAACCCAAAGAATGGTAGTGGTCAATATTGCTTAATGCTTATGCCCTTCCTTCCCCATTCCAGTCTCAGATACCGTATGATATGGAAAAACTGGCTTTGTCTGTGGCCTTTTGAATGTACTGGGTGGTGATTTTAACAATATACTAGATGGTTTTCTGGATGATTTCAGTCCACTCAGACCTCTAAATCCTGAACTTTTGCCACGGGCCAATGCAACCTTATTTACAGAAGTTTTGAGATGAGAAAATATCCATATTAAAAGCTTCTCCTATTTATCATGCACTTAGAAATAGTCCTTAACAATCAATCAGGCTTTAGGGAATTCATCTTTTTTGCAAATGGTGGCTGCCACTCTGTACCTGCCACTCCAACCGTTCTCCATTGTCCACTATTTTTACTCTTCTCTTGAAGCATACTGGTTCATCCTGGAAATTGGCCCTTGGCTGGCTGAGATTTGAGGTGTTTTGACAATGACTCTAATTAGTGTTCTGTTGTTTTACATGAGAAAGGTAATAAAGTTGGGAGAAACTGAACTCCCCATCAATATCAATTGACTTATCAGTTTCTTGCTACATCTTTATAAAGCCACCAATGAACAGTGAGTTTGTCTGGTTAAGAATGATAGATCCTGGCTGTCCACTGTCCAATCTAACAAATATGCTCTCATCTGATGGAATTAGACCTATTGTTTAAATAGGCTAGTCTTCAGATTGTTGTCTTATGTCTACTTTGCCACAGTAATAGTGTTGTCTGGTGGGGTTGGGGAGGCCAAGCAGGCAGCATTTAGGGCTGTGTTCTTTTCTAATGGCAGCCCTGTACTCTAAAGCCTGGTACACATGGGCTGAATATCAGTCGGTTCAACAGAAACCTGCCAATATTTGGCCCGTGAGTACATCAGCCTGCCACTCGGCCAGCTTCTGTTTAATGGGCATGCTGTAAAACCGACATCCGATCAGCATTGGCAGCCAATGGCTGTGAACTTTGAGCGGTGTGTTCTGCCGGGGGGCTATTGTGTTCTGACACCCCCTGTCAGAACACAATAGCTCAGCAGGAAGATTACTGTTACTGTATTAACATCGCATAGTAAGTACAGTGAGCTCCTCAGGTTTTTTTTTTTTTTTGCTTAGCCCGCTGGGTTGAGCAAAAAAAAGTTGTACCATGCTCTACTTGCTGACAGTGTGTTCTCAATTTGTGTTTTATACACTTGGCTCATTCTTAGATCTGAATTCCAGTCCAGGAGGATAATTTTTCTAGTTTAAAAAGTTAAACTAAACATATTTTTTAGGCCATTACAAGATTCAACAACCAGACAACAAAATCAACAACCAGAACCAGCAGACCAACCTCTGGGGGATTGGATTGCTTGTATCCCAAACCAGCCTCCAAAAATTGGAAGACATGAGTCCAAAACGCAGAGATCTCCAAAATGGATAAAACCTATCCGCTGGTGATACAGAACATTTTTGACATGCAGCCTTAAATGTCAAACCCATTTTATGTTATCCTCCTGGGGTGTGATGTAACTGGTGTATGAATTTAAATAAATTAAAATTGAATAAGCTAGTTGGTAATGCTGGCAATTTCCTCGAATCAAACCGCTTCATCCCTTTGGTCATCATCTAGAAACAGAACAAGCTTTGTACATTTGTATTGGGTTGTCCTAAAGTGCTGAGAACCTCTAGATCAGTAATTCTCAACCAACGTTTCGTGTAACCCCATGGTTCCTCCAGCTATTGCTAGGGGTTCCTTGAGCTTTTGCAGTTTGACCTCCTATTTAATAATGTCTGCATAGTTCCAGGGCCAATGTCATTTGATAGAGCCAGCAGCATGGCACCAATGACCTCTTTAGCTGCCTGTAAGGGTGGCATTCTGGCCACCACTGAAAGGGTTCAAACCTCCTACTGACCATTAACGTAAGGGACATATTTTTTTATTGACCCTAGATTAGTTGGTTTTAGTAAGGGTTTCCTGAGACCTGCAAATTATTTTAGGGGTTCTTGTGGGATAAAAAGGTTGAGAAAAATATGCTGCTCTAGATTGTAGGTAGGTAAAAAATATGAAGCAGGTTTTCCCAGAGCCTCACTGCCCATAAAAACCTTCCAGTTCATCTCAGATGTCATGAATGTTTGTAAGGAAACCTTGTTAGTAATGAAATACAGTATAAGAAAAGTCCTTGCTGGGCAATAAGAGAGTCAGAGGTTGCCTGAGATTTGACAGTTGTCAACTTCTGTACCTTTCATGCTGTATGCAAGGTAGGAGGCTTTGTGTAAAGTCAGGTAGTTAACCGATAGGCTGTCAGATTTCAGGTGACCTTTGCCCACCAGACCTAAACTAAAGAGACCAAGTTTTTAAAGGGGGAATTATAATTTTTTTTGTGTTAAGCCTGTACAATTATGCTATTTAAACGGGTAAATATTTATTTCCTATATAAGCTCAGTTGTAAAAGGATCTCTTAAAAAATAGCAGTAGTTTGCTCCTTGTGCACCCTTTGCATCTCTAAAACATAGAATGCTCTGGTCAAGAATGGAAAACCTTGCAGTGAAAAAGTGGTTAAAGGATAACGCACATTTCACAAGACTCACCTGACTTGAATGCTTATTTTAACATCTTTCTACTACTTATTAACTGGCTAAAATTAAAACTTTTTGAAAGACAGCATGCCATCCTTTCAATAGCTGAATAATTTGTCACAAAGAAGTTGAAATAAGGTTTCAGTGTATAGTTTAAGCAGTTTGGATACATTTTTATGTTGCGCACTTGTTGCTCTGGGTTCATCTAGCGAGTTTTGATGCTGTGTGTACTGTTACAACTCGCCTGTCATTGCCATTGGGCTTCTCTGGATAATTAGCTTAAAAATATGATCTGCGGTCACAATAGGGAAGATATTTGTAGCATTTCCTTTGCCTGCAGCCTGTAGCACTCTCCTTCTCCAGCTGGCCTCCTGGAATGTTTTTATTGATATTGTACCGTATCCTGTTCATTATGAATGTGCCACATTACAGGAAGTCTGTATTGCAAATATTTGTGATTCTGTTACAGAGCCTGGGGAGTGAAGGCAGGTGTTCATGCCCTTTTATAGCTCTCATGTCTTTCTCTGTAGGCACCAGATGCTACAAAGTGCACTGATATTTTAACTGCCCATAGATATTAAAGAACGGTCAGATGTGCATGCATGATCCGACAGTCTCACCCTATTTTCTTAGCCAGTTTTTCTCCTAAACAGGAGTGCTTTAGTGACACAAATGCACCTGTTTAGGGTAAAAGGGAGAGAGAGGATCACTTGCAGACAGTTCTGGCACCAGAGAAAACAGTGGTGAGTGGAAAAGGTAGTTCCCCTACCCTCATGCATGTACCCTGATCTGTTAGAGTAGTGGTTATCAACTGACATCACCAAAGGGTGAATATATTTTTCAGTATATGTAATACTAGAGAGGACTGTCAGAGACTATAGATATACTAGAAAAAAAGTTGGTCATACACTTGCTACAGGTTTTGGATGGAGATGGAAAAGTTGCTGCAGAAGACAGTGAGAGATTGGGGATATGTTACATGAGACTAGTAGAGATTACTGCTATTACTTCTTTACATGCTTCCACTCCAGACTGCTGGGGTCCAATGGCTGCACAGGAAATGCCAAAGGGCCAGAGGTTGGCCACCACAAAGGCTAAGTTTACCTTTTGCACCATGTTACATGTTACACCAGCACTTGTGGGTGTAACATGTAACATGGTGCAAATGCCAGTCCCCTCCTACCCCATGACAGCGATGTCAGTTATAAATTTTGAGTGACTAAACTTCAAGTCCCATGGTGAGTGCTAACCAGCGCACCCATAGTCCATTGTCTCTTCCTCCAGCTCTGTCACTGAAAGTTGTACAGAGGTACAGGCAGAGAGTTAGAGAAAGTGTATATAGGCCTGACAGTGCACCCACAATCTATACTTTTCATAGCTCCTGTAAAAAAAAATAATATAGGACATTTTTTCCTGCAAAATTTTTGCATTTATTATTTATTTTAAAGATGAACTTAGCCTTTAACTTTTGGACAACCGGTTCCGCAGTTATATCTCAATTATAATGATACCTGGAACACTGGTGTTCTGTAATAACCAAAGAAAGGATCCTTATTCACCTATTAGCAAGTTCTTATATAGGTATATTTTGTAATAGCATAGTAAAGCTTTATTTAAAATAAAAGGCATCTGCATTCCTAATTTACACCACAAATAAAAAAGCTTTTTATTCCTCATCTTAGGATAGCGAGTTTAGTATGTAGATCATTTCTTTTTGTTTTTTTTTAGCCCAAGTCAGCATTTTCTGCTTATTAGAGCATTAGTTTATTATGTTGTTTTTTTTCTTTCTTCTTAATATTGATTCTGATAGCAGTTTTAGTAAACCTTTTGGCTTTGTTTACAGGCTTGAATGCTCTGCGGAGAAAATTGGGTGAACTAAATAACCCATCAGACGGTGAAGTGGCTGGCTTGGTGTTAATCACTCTGAATGATTTCCTGCAGGCGATGAGTGATGTCAGGCCAAGTGCAATGAGAGAGGTTGCAGTGGATGTGCCAAAGGTAAGTCATATTTAGCACTTCCTTAAAGACTACTACCGTAGACTGGGTGTACGCAGAAATCTGAATAGCCAGTTTTAATTGCTGCAATTTTGTAGGCATACATGAAATAAACATTTACCAACTTTTAGGTAACAAATGTCACCCCTTTTAATTTAACTTATAGTGGTTCTAAAGTGTTAATGCATAGGTGAAAAATGCATTAAGGTGAAAAACCTTCTGTGCTGCAGCATCACCCCCAGCCCCCCTTATTCTTACCTGAGCCCGATCCGATTTAGCGATGTGCAAAAGAGCAGCGGCTCTCGTATCTGTCCCCCCCTCCCTGGGCAAATGGATGGCAGCGGAAGCCATTGGCTTCCACTGCTGTGAATCAAATGCTTTGCCGAAGGAGTGGGGGGGCAGGGCTGAGCCACCCATTCTGTGTTAATAGACGCAAACAGGGCAGCTCTGGAGCAAGCACACACGGATGCCCCCATGGGGGCACTTGCCGAAGACGATGAGCCTGGAGCACTGATAGGGTACCACAGAAGAAGAGGATCAGGCTGCTCTGTGCAAAACTATTGCACAGAGCAGGTAAGCATAACATGTTTGTTATTTTAATTTTTTTTTAATTAAAGCGGAGTTCTGCCTGCAAAAAAAAAAAAGAAAGGTCAGCAGCTAAAAATACTGCAGCGGCAGACTTTTAATATAAGCACACTTACCTGTCCAGGACGCCCGCGATGTCCTCACCCGAAGCCGACATGTCCCTGGGCTCCGGGTGCAGGTGCGGGCATCTTCAGTAAGGGAAGCAGGAAGTGAAGCCTTGCGGCTGCGCGTTCTGAATGGTCCCTGCTGTCTTCTGGGACCTGTGTGTCTCGCAGAAGACAGTGGGGGGGGGGGGGGGGGGGGGCTGGACATGACGTAGTTCGCCACAGAATCTGCGGCGCTCTTTGGCCGGAAGTGGTAGTAAATACCTGTATTTGACAGGTATCTGCTCCCCCTTGAAATGTGCCCAATGGGACACCGGAGGGGTGGTGGAGGAACTGGATCAGCAGAAGTTTAATTTCTGGGTGGAACTCCGCTTTAAGCTTTTAAAATTGCTTTCATTTTCTGAGCTTCATTCTTTAGCTGGTGTGTGTGGCCTGTATGCTGGTTATCAAAAGTCACTTGAAGTTTGAGCCCATGTCCAGGCTTTATTTGTATTTTTAATATATTCATCCTCTGCATTCTCCATTGCTACCCTTGTAAATCTAAGCTACTGTGGACCCATTTATTAAGTTTAGAGGGTCATGGAGGATTGGTGAGTGCACAATTTTAGCGTGAGCACCAAGAGAACATGAGTTTTTTGTTTTGGTAAGGAGGAGTTTTGTAGTCTACCACACACGGTTTGCTGGAGTGGATGAAGACTTTGGACTTTGGAGAGACATTCATTTGTGGTATATAATTTATTAAAGTATAAGGGACACACTGGATAGACTTTGAATTTACTTTATGGTTTTTCGCTGGATACTTACCACGTTAATAGAGTTGTTTTGACAAGTTCTACAAAATACAGTATTTATGTACAGTATCTCACAAAAGTGAGTACACCCCTCACATTTCTGTAATAATGTTATTATATCTTTTCATGTGACAACACTGAAGAAATGACACTTTGCTACAATGTAAAGTTGTGAGTGTACAGCTTGTATAACAGTGTAAATTTGCTGTCCCCTCAAAATAACTCAACACACAGCCATTAATGTCTAAACCGCTGGCAACAAAAGTGAGTACACCCCTAAGTGAAAATGTCCAAATTGGGACCAATTAGCCATTTTCCCTCCCCAGTGTCATGTGACTCATTAGTGTTACAAGGTCTCAGGTGTGTATGAAGAGCAGGTGTGTTAAATTTGGTGTTATCGCTCTCACTCTCACTCTCTCATACTGGTCACTGGAAGTTCAACATGGCACCTCATAGCAAAGAACTCAGAGAATCTGAAAAAAAGAATTGTTGTTCTACATAAAGATGGCCTAATATATTGCCAAGACCCTGAAACTGAACTGCAGCACGACCATACAGCGGTTTAACAGGACAGGTTCCACTCAGAACAGTCCTCGCCATGGTCGATCAAAAAAGTTGAGTGCACATACTCAGCGGCATATCCAGAGGTTGTCTTTGGAAATAGATGTATGAGTGCTGCCAGCATTGCTGCAAAGGTTGAAGGGGTGGGAGTCAGGCTGTCAGTGCCCAGACTATACGCTACACACTGCATCAAATTGCTGTGCATGGCTGTCATCCAAGAAGGAAGCCTCTTCTAAAGAGGATGCACAAGAAAACCCGCAAGCAGTTTGCCGAAGACAAGCAGAATAAGGATATGGATTACTGGAACCATGTCCTGTGGTCTGATGAAACCAAGATAAACTTATTTGGTTCAGATGGTGTCAAGCGTCTGTGTGGTGGAAACCAGGTGAGGAGTACAAAGACAAGTGTGTCTTGCCTACAGCCAAGCATGGTGGTGGGAGTGTCATGGTCTGGGGCTGCATGAGTGCTGCCAGCACTGGGGAGCTACAGTTCATTGACGATACCATGAATGCCAACATGTACTGTGACATACTGAAGCAGAGCATTAACCCCTCCCCTTGGAGACTGGGCGCAGGGCAGTATTCCAACATGATAACGACCCCAAACACACCTCCAAGACGACCACTGCCTTGCTAAAGAAGCTGAGGGTAAAGGTGATGGACTGGTCAAGCATCCTCAACGGAAGGTGGAGGAGCGCAAGGTCTCTAACATTCACCAGCTCCTCGGTGAACTCCATGCACAGGAGGGTTAAGGCAGTGCTGGAAAATAATTGTGGCCACACAAAATATTGACACTTTGGGCCCAATTTGGACATTTTCACTTAGGGGTGGACTCACTTTTGTTGCCAGCAGTTTAGACATTAATGACTGTGTGTTGAATTATTTTGAGGGGACAGCAAATTTACACTGTTATACAAGCTGTGAGAGATGTACTCACTTTTGTGAGATACTGTATATAAGGGGAGCATGGCACTTTATTGTATTTATCACAAAGTAACTGTTATTCACTTAGGGGGTTATATGGTTCACAGTGCTAGCGCCTTCCAAGGGGTAGGGACACCACAGTAGTAGCATAAGAACAGGGTATTTGTAGTTTTTCACCTGGCTTTTTTTTGGCCCTGTTTTTCCTGAATCAATGGTCGGGAATTATCCTACGACTATTGACCAATTGTTTTTTTCGATGGAAATGTTCTATCTGTCCAAGCTTCCTTTTCTTCAAGAGTCAAGAATTAGGGTATGCAAGGTTTTAGCACTTCCTGCAGTTGTCTAAAAAAAAAATTTAGATATTGGACATGGTATGCCTGTTTTTTTACTCTGGTGCTTGGCCCAGTAAACATTATGTTTTGTTGAGCACCTTCGTTGTTGGTTTATTTTTTTTCTCCTGTTCAGGTAGTGTGCTGTTTTGGGTTGGTTGGTCCTCCCATTAGCTGATTGAGACCCTTGGCTACTTCTTGTAGCACTTGCTTTCCCTTAGTGATGTTTATCTGCCCTGGTTTGGAGCACCCAGTTGATCCCTGCTGCCCTGTCCTTGGCTATGGCATTTTCTAAATTGATTGGCCCTTTTCATCCAGCCTCCTTTTAGGCATTGATTGCTTTAGATACTCTTGAAGTATGATTTCCTTTGTTTTGGATCTCTTAAAAGCTTTTTTCACTCCTCAGTTGGACTGTATTTGGAGGTCCCAACTGTTTAAGAATTTCTTCATTTTCAGTGTCTTTCAGTACATGATAAAAAAAGGAAGTTATTTGTACTTACTGTATTATTTTTTATTCAAGTCCATTAAGGGACCAATGTCCTGTCCTCTCCTGTCCATTCACCTCTATTGCAGCTGAGGCTGCAGAGAAAGGGACTGGGGAATATCTGTCCTCAATCCCTTTTCCTGTCTCAAAGGGGAGATGTTTAGTCCCCTGACATCTCACCAAATCCCCCCCCCCCCCGACACCACCCCCCCGCAACAGGGTTGATTAGAAAAAAAAAAAAAAGGTAACATTGCAATAAATAAATATTTAAAGTAAAATTGTAAAAATAGTAAAAAATAAAAAAAAACACTGACACCGTCCACTACACCCTCACCCCCCCCAAAAAAAGAATTGTAATATATATATATATATATATATATATATATATATATATATATATATATATATATATATATATATAATTGTAAAAAAAGTGCCCATCAGTGCTGCATAGTAGTGCCACTGTCACATGACATTAAAAAAAGTATCAGTAATCGGTATCAAAAAGTATTGGTACCTGTACTCTGTCTTAAAAAAGTGGTATCCGTGCAACCCTAAATTAATAACCCCTAGCATTGGTTGCAGCGAGTGCAGTAATAGTCCCTAGGATTGGTGTCAGTGGATGCAAGCATTGGTGTCAGTGGATGCAGTAATATCCCCCAACAATGGTGTCAATGGATGCAATAATAGACCCTAACATTGGTGATCACAAACAGGTAAATTTAAAGTGTATGTCACCCCAGCATTTCACATTTCTGCTATGTGTCTGTGTTACTATGTACAGTACTTGTATCTAAAAGTATCTTGTTCTCATTGCTTCCTTTGTGTTAAATACCTGTTTCAATCTGACTAAGCCAGGCACAGAAGCACATCCATCCCAGCGTGGTTAGTTTGCTTCTTTGCATTCTGCTTGGGAGCACAGGCCTGTCTGTTCCCCAGTAGTCAGACTTCTGCTGACACACCCCCTCCAGCTCTTCACTGGGAAGATCATTGTTTTGCTGTTTCTCTGCACCCTGCTGACTCCCCCCTCCCCAATTTTTTTGATGTTGCACAATATTTTAGCAGCCGTTTTTAAAACACAAAATTTCAGGTAAAAAAAACAACTTTATCCACTTGACCTCGGAAGGTTTACTCCCCTTCATGACCAGGCAATTGTTTGCGATATGGCACTGCATTACTTTAACTGACAATTGTGCGGCCGTGCGACTATTTACCCAAATAACATTTATGTCTTTTTTTCCCACAAATAGAGCTTTATTTTGGTGGTATTTGATCACCTCTGTGGTTTTTATTTTTTGCGCTATAAACAAAAAAAGACCAACAATTTTGAAAAAAAAAAAAAACAATATTTCTTACTTTCTGCTATAAAACATATCCCCCCCCCCCCAAAAAAAAGGAAAAATATGTACTCTGCTACATGTTTTTGGTAAAAAAAAAACCCAATAAGCGTATATTGATTGGTTTGTAAAAAAGTTATATATATGGAATCGATTTATGGAATTTGTATTTATTTTACTAGTAATGGCGGAGATCAGCGACTTATAGTGGGACTGCGATATTATGGCAGACAAATCGTACACTAAGTGACACTTTTTTGGGGACTAGTGACCCTAATACAGTGATCAGTGCTAAAAATGTGCACTGTCACTGTACTAATGACAATGGCTGGGAATGGGTTAACATCAGGGGTGATCAAGGGTTTAACTGTGTGCCTGACCTGTGCTTTTGTACTCTGTGTGAGGTGCTTGTACTATGGGAAGGCAGAGATCCGTGTTCCTGCTTTGCGCAGTCTCATAGCGTAACTCTGTAAATTTATTGATCCCACGAATCCCCCCTCAAGTAGTGAACTTACAATGTTAAAATTCTTTAAAAGTATATAAAAAGCACGTAGCACTTTGGATCATTGCTCAGAGTGTGAGGTTCTCACCACTCGTAGGGTGACTGCTCGTGGTGATCCCAGGTTAAGCGACACTGCCACGTCCTAACGCATATCGTCATAGACTTCATCAGAGGGCCAATCTGACGATACGCGTTTGGGTGCACCAAATTGCATGGTAACAAAGTACCATGTGTTCTGATTTAAAAAAAAAGATCATGGACTTTTTTAGTACATTTTTCACATGTAAGACAGCCCATTGAAATGTATAGACTGCCTTAAATGCAGCGCGTGGGAAGGGGCAAAAAACACATGCATGTTCCTTTGCACTCACATAGGTGGTAGATGTAAGAGTTACATTGCAGTGACCGAAACTGTAGCCGCATGGTCACACCCTAACGCGTATCGTCATAGAATTCATCAAGGGCCAATCTGATGAAGTCTATGATGATACGCATTAGGGTGTGAGCATGCTTCTACAGTGTCAGTGAGACTGTCGCTCAACCCCAGATCACCGCGAGCAGTCACCCTATGAGCGTTGAGAGCCTCACACTCAGACTGAGCAATGATCTAGCTTTTTATATGCTTTTAAAGAATTTTAACATTGTAAGTTCATTACTTGAGGGGGGATTCGTTGGATCAATAAATTTACAGAATTACGCAATGAGACAGTTTGTTGCTGGGTACTTCTGACGAGGGGAGGTTCCTTATGCATCAAACTCCTGCGGAAGCGGTTCCCTGTGCTTAAAGTGTAGTGGATACCGGTTGCAGCTGAGGATTCCAGCTGGACAAAGTGGTTGATTTTAAGGCGTGATTTATACTTAGATCTGGTGAGTGTAACATCTATAAAGATTGGCACCCCACGAGGTGTGGTGATAGGATCTTTGAAGCAACTATGATCATCGTTTCCTGCCCTATATGAAAGTTGAAATTAACTTTTTGGACTCGGATGAAAGGAACCCTCACCCATTGATGATCACTTATCTGATCACACTCTTCCTCATGGCTCTCTCTTTCTACCCATAATGGGACTTCACTTGTGCTGTGGGCAGAGATAACTGCCCTTAGTAAGTCTTTTTGTTTTAGTGCCAGGTGCTGGAATACAGAGATAGTTCCAGCACCTGGCACACTGCTGCTTCTTTGGTGTCTATCTGGCGCACAATAGCTTCCTTGCCGCACATAGGGAGTCAGGGGGCCATGTGTTGTGTACCAGGGGACTAACAGTTATGTGAATTTTTTATTAGTACACCCCTTTTTGATATACACTTTTCTGTTTTAGTAAAGATGGTCACAGGGATAAAATGAGAGTGTGCCTCTAACTGGTGGTGGACACAAACAGTAATTCAAATATGACAGTGGTTCTAATTAATCCTTTGCTACTTCAAAACAAAGAAAAAAAAAGTTTGGACTGTACATACACCTTCAAATTTACCTGCATATATATATATATATATATATCTATCTCTGTGGGGGCACTGTAATAGAGGAGGTGTGTAACTGACCAGATCACCAGCTAAAAACAGGTGGTGGGGGGGGGAGCCTAAAAAAAAAAGACTGATGCAGCCACTACATCTAATGTTTGGTAAACTGCAGTAAATGAGTAAATTACATATTTGGTTTTGGGTTTGATACCACTTTAAAATTGGGAGCTTCCTGAGTCATAGCCCAATCCTAGCACTAGAGGTATGTGGCCATATTTATTACCCATTACCCATCAGACACGGACACAGCCTGCTTTGCTCTATTGGTAGTCGGATGCCCTCCACGCACCTAACAGCGCATGCAAGTTTGGGTGCGTCAAATCGCATGGTAACAAAGTACCATGTGTTCTGGTGCCGCATGATTTTTAAAAAAAGGATCATGGACTTCTTTAGTACATTTTCACATGTAAAATTTATTGAATTAATTGCCCATTGAAATGAATAGACTGCCTTAAATGCAGCGCATGGAAACGTGCAAATAAAGCATTGAAGGTTCCTTCACACTCACATAGGTGTGAGCCTTAAAGTGTATTCACTTGATGCTGCAGCCAGTTTACTGACACAGAAAGTTTTCATGGTGCTTCTAGTTTACCAACATGGAAAAGATGGAGAAAAGAAAATCAGATAGCTAAAATGTGTCACCTAATGTGGTAGATGTAACAGTTACATTGCAATTATGCTTTTATATAATTGTACTCGTTTCTTGTTTTCTCATGATGGGGAATGTTATTATGGTCAACAGTTAGAAATAGGTAATTTTATATTAGTAAAGCCTAGTACACACAATAAGATTATCAGACGAATGATGGTCCATTTTTTTTTTGCTTGCTGGTCTCCATATCGAATGCGAATAGGTTACTAAAGTACGACCTAAAAAAAGATTCAGAAGGGCTGTAATGTAATTGTATTGTATTTTCGGACGAAAGCTATACTGATTAAACGAAAATTGCATCTGGCATCATACAAGAAAAAATTTCGTGTTTGTCCCTTTGTAAAATTTCAGACAACAGCTGTGTAGTAATGATCAGATTATCGTACGATTGCTTAGAAAGTTGAATTTTTCGTCCGCTTCAATCAGGGAACACACTTGTCTGTATTTGCGGTCACTAACTCTCAGGGCTATTTAAAAGGTGAGATAACAGAATGCCTGGATGAAAATTAGAGCAACTTAGCAGGCAGAATGTGCCATTTGTCAGCCAATTCATGTTTGATTGGAGTGTTTCTTTAAAACATTGTATATAGTGTGATGATTGCTGTCCACGGGTACACATATTTAAAAAGAACTTGGCTCTTTGCTGATTTGTGTGGAGTTGTGTGTTTCAATCTGGAAAGACAGTGATATAACCACCATATGTAGACCTCTGCTATCAGTCTGCAGTTTTTACAAAAGGGAAAAATAATTTCCTCCTCTGGAATAAATTCTCCTTTCCTGTATAGTTTCAGATTCCAGTAACTGAACGCCGCAAACTTAAACCACTTGGCTTTCCAACCTACACATCTGGAGATGCTGTTGCATGTCTAGTCATTTCTGAGCAATTAATCCATGTAGACTTTTCTCCCGTAAACTCCTGTTCAGGAAAGACTTTTAAAGCTAGTTAAATAAGCAGGTGATCCCTATGTGTTGCCGTTTGGTAAAAGTAGGATTAGGTTTCCTTTGTGGAAGTGTGTGTGCTATTCTGTTTGACACATGAAACACCCAGTCTAAAAATACCACACGAGATCACATATGGTCTCGAAGTTTGACATTACCGGAGCTGTGTGCACATTACAGGTCCACAGTTGGTCTTGTATTGGTTATATACCAGATACATAGCATCAGGGGAAATCAATCTCAGTGTAAAGTCTTCATGGTTAAGAGTTGTAAGATTAGAAGAAGGAGCATGTGGACAATTATTGCACATCTGCACAAGATTTTAAAAGAACTCTGTGATTATTTTGCCTTTGTTGATGGTCTGTTTTCATTGCTCTGATCCGTAGATTTTTTAAAAGATATTGCTTAATATGTTGGAACTCTATGTATAAAAAGACAAAACAAAGTAGAGATTAGTTAAAAAGGGTCAACCACATATAACATAATCATCTAATGCATTTGATTCCTGGAATATAGCAAATTAGCTACCCAGGAGCCTTCGACATTGATGCTTTACTTGTTGCGCATACACGATGGGGGGGGGGGGGGGGGGGTGGGGTCCTGTGTAGGCATTTGATTCTGATTAATTGCTGAACTATTTTGACTGATATTAGTATGCTGTTAGTCAGTCAGATTTTTTTCTCATTTGCAAACCGTTAAGACCTATGTTTCAGCTGTTCCCTGTTCTCTTGCACTTTAATCAGCATAAAAGTAGAGAACTAGTCAATAGTGTGCATCTGTTATTATCATAATCTCTACTTTTGAGTTGTTTTAACAGTGCAGCCTTAGCTATCAATGATTACTTGATTTTTTGTAAAGTGTTCATGTTTCCCTTTCAGAGTAGGTAGGAGTGGCAGAACAGGGTGACAAAACGTCTTAACACAGGTGCCATAAAGGATTATGTGAAACAACATTTGTTAATGTTGAGCTTACGTTAAAAAAAAAAAAAATGCAAGCAAGAAGGCTTTTCATTGCAAATGTAGCGCCCACATTTCCAGGGGCCTGGTGGTGACCCCCAGAGACAGGGAGGGCCGACATTCCTCCTCAGGTGCAGGTTACTAGGCATTGTGCGTAATGTACAAGGTAGAAAGATGGGCACCAGTCACTTTTAACAAAGAGGAATTTATTTCTCACAACAGGCAAAATGTGGGAGAGAGGGGTAGGGCACAGGACTCCCTTAGTCAACTTTAGTAACGATCAGAAGACAGGCAGACTCCTTAGACAAAAAGGTGAGATAAGGTAGTCAGCGGTACAGGAAAAGAGCCATTAGGTTGAACCAGCACATCTGTACCTTGTAGAATATAGTATAGTATAGTAACTGAACTTTAGTATAGTAACTGAACTTTACTCACAGCATCATACGCAGTTTCCTTTGGATGAGTTCTCTATTGAAGTCCTCCCAGCCACGTCATAGTCCCCAGTTCATGAAGAGTCACCTCTGGTGCTTCCTTAGAACTCCATCCTTCTCAGCATTGCCTCCAGGTAGTGAGCAGATGCTCCATTGCAGAACCTTAAACATATGGTCAGGCTCCAGGCTTTAGGCCTACCCAGCAGGAGCTGTTCCTCACACACCCACCCAGTCTGGGTAAAGAAGTCCTAGATCACCTGATTCTCTCCAAATAAATACCTTCTCCCAACATGCAAAGTGGTGGTCTGATTGGCTGAGAAAGGTGTGTTTATTCATAACCTGAATGCACTGTAGCTCATCATACTAATGCCAAAGGCAACACTGCCACCTACTGACAAAAGGAAGAAGCCAGAACTGAAACAGGATTAGGAGAAAACCCATTTGATCCATAAAGACTAGAAATTAGCCAGGCTAGCTACCACCCAGCACAGCTAGATTTACCTATAGCCCTGTTTTGGGACAAGGGTGGTACACATGCAAATGCTCGGTATCTGCACCGATACCGATACTAGCATGTGTATCGGTGCAACCCTACTGGACAGATTATCGACTCTCAGCTTCAAGTTTAAGTAGCAGATGGGTTAGTCTCCCAGGTAGCTTTACAGCCTGACACTGATCATAGTACACTCTGTGGTCCCTTTGGGTGGACAGCATAAGCTGTGGTTCCTGTATGTGTTTGCCCTCTCTTCTACCTTCTGCATGTAGAAGGGAATATACTTAGTTTAGGATGGACCAGAGGACATGTTAGCTTAGTTTAAAGCAGGGGTAGGCAACCTGGGGCCCTCCAGCTGTTGTGGAACTACATTTCCCATGAGGCATTGCAAGACTGGCAGTTACAATTACTCCCAGAGGCATGATGGGACTTGTAGTTCTGCAACAACTGGAGGACTCCAGGTTGCCTACCCCTGGTGTAAAGGTACTAAAATAAACCTAAAAAAAATACTCAGTTCAGCAGTAACATTATTCTGCACTTCTCTAGGTATTCACGGAAATGTCAGCATCTATGGTATCATTTACTGCACTTGATGCATTCCTAGATGAAAATGAAAAACACTCATAGCAGTAAGGGTTTGAGCACTGAGTGAGTGTATGAACACGAAAAAGTTCTTACTGCCTTTTCCCCTAATCCCGGCCCTTTTCTGCTCAAAATCTACCCATTTGATGACATTTGTGCAAAACTGTTGCCGTTATGTTTAGGTGAGCCTTTACTTTTAGTATTTCCAGAATACGCGCACTAAAGTATTTACATTTAATCTGGACACACAATAAAAGCACTTTGAAAAAACCCTTATAGACTTCTCTAGATAAAAGCATTGTGGAGGAATTAGTCTTCAAATTTCAAAACAGAAACACTGAAATCTTTGTTTCCTATTACTTTTTTTGCACCAGAATCTTGACAGCCTACCAGCCATCTAATGTAAACACACAGCAGGTATTTCTAAACTGTTAGAAAGTGACTAAAACATGATTTTAGAGTCCTTGTTAGGATTTTTGCAGCTGTAAAATGAATGAATGAATTATTGCACATTACAAACTGCCAGAGAGGAATGGCTTGTTTTAGAGCCTTTTTACTGCTTGTTAAAAATATGTAAATAATCAAGTGTCCGTGATTTGAGCACAGATGCACTTTAAGTTCAAGTATCAGAATTGCTCCACCAAAACCAGGGTGGCGGAGTGGTAATACATTCAGGTTTCCTAAAGCTTTTAGTTCCCTCTACCACGAAGGAGGAATGGTACATTATTTCAGCTAATGAATTTTTGATATTGATTTTTGTTACCTTTTATCTTCACTCCTAGGTGTCATGGTCTGACATTGGTGGGCTAGAAAATGTTAAGCTTAAGTTAAAGCAAGCAGTAGAGTGGCCTCTTAAGCATCCTGAATCTTTTATTCGTATGGGGATACAGCCACCAAAAGGCATCTTACTCTATGGTCCTCCAGGCTGCTCCAAAACCATGATTGCAAAAGCATTAGCAAATGAAAGCGGTTTGAATTTCTTGACAGTAAAGGTAAGTGCTATGTACAGTTCTCCGTGTTAGTACTGTTTATTTTTCATATTGCCAGTAGCCTGGCTTAATCAGGGGTACAAGGGTGGTGGTCTGTAAGCCAGATGCCAGTCTTCAGGAGCTTGGTTATGGCCTCAATTTTCTTTGAAAGTTACATAGACCATCTTGTTTAACCGGAAAAAAAAAAAAAAACAATCGAAAACCTCCATGTACAAAATCCTATACCCACTGTTGATCCGGAGAAAGGCATAGAAGAAATCTTGACATGAGTGCTTGTTTAAGTTTGTCTTCATATTACATGGTTTAAATAAATCTAAAGGCAATTGTACAGAAACTGTGCAGTTTTATTGTATAGTTTATGATTATCTTTACATAGATTGTATCTCCCTGTTTCCTAAATTAAGGATTAATGTTAGAGACAGTGTATTAAAAAAAGGAGGTATTTAATAAGAAGGACAAGCAATAATTGTCATGTTTTACTTGGATGAGAACAGGTTATGCAATTTAAAAGTATGACCAGTTATTATATTCCTAAGTTTTATTTTTGTCATGATTTCCATCCATGGGTCAAGCATGGTGTTAAACATATGTACCCGCTTTACTATGGATTTTTTATAGAAATGTAACAGGACTTTGGGATTCTAAAATTACTGTATTACCTTCATTTAAAGCCCCGTACACAGGGGCTGAATATTGAGTGTGTATGTACAGCAGCCGGTCCAACAAAAGCCGGCCGAACGTCCAGTTTCTGTCGAAGGGGCATGACCGAAAAAGGTCTGCCGATTAGCATTTGATCAGCGCTTCCAGCCAGTGGGTGAGAGCGCTGACCAGTGTGTTCTGGCAAGGTGCCACCCCCCTGTCAGAACACAATAGCTCAGTGGGGAGATTGCTGTACTAACATCGGATTGCTAGTACAGGATCTCCTCCCTAGCTTTTTTTTCGTTCAGGCCACGAAAAGAACTGAAGAGATCTAAGCAATCAAACACTGCAAATCGCTCAGTTCTCAGGGCTCCCCGAGCAGAGAGCTGTAGACTGTCAGTCACCTCTGTCTGCACTGCCCCCTCCTCGCTCACTGGAGCACAGGGCGGTGGAGGGGGCGGGAGCGGCCAGCTCAGGCTCTCAGAGGTACACTGAAAGGCTGAGCCAGGTGCCGGTCCAGGCATGTGGGCGGATCTCGACTCCATTGTCACGATCTTGCCCCAGCCTGGACTAACTCTTTGATGTCAGCCCACTGTCTGCTGAAAATGGGTCACAGGAGACAGAAGACAGAACAAACTGCACTCCTGTGGGCCACAGGAGAATTACAGCCAAACAAGCTTTGGCTGTACTTCTCCTTTAAGACTTAGATATTCTAAATAATATACCCTTATGGATGATGGGGTGATAAAAAATTACTATGACTGAAAAGTAGACATTGATAGGTTTTAAAACTATTTCTCATAATTATCCCTCGCTACTTGAATCTAAAACTTCTCCTGTGGCTAAACTTTTTGTGTTCTGTAGAAGATACTGTATTCCCTTTTTGATCTCTGATGAATGGAAAGAGGCCACATATCTTTATAATGTGAAGGTGCATAAAATGGGGAAAATAGTTAAATTATTATCAGGCCTAAAAAATACAATAAAAACTTAATTTCATCAGGTAAATCTGAAATATTACATATCAATGTTTCATATTTTTATTTCCAACCTACGGATGAAGATGAAAAATGTTTTTTTTTGTGTTTAGTAGCCAATTCTTAACAAGTCCTTTGCTAGCAGAGCTCTGTAGTTACAAATAATCCTCAATCCTCTGTCATTAAATATGTAATTTCTCTCTGTGACACTATTACGGAAATATTTCCTTACTTCCTGTTCCGTTGAAGCCCATACAAAAAATATGGGGTGTAGTTGTCACTGGGACTGGAAGAAATGGTCGGAAACAAAAACATAGTCAGAAGTTCTAACTCTTCTGCACTTTACTAAAAATGTGTTTTGTTCGTGTCATCTTTGGAGATTTTTGTTAATAATCAAAAGGTATCGTTAATAAATATGACTGAAACTATTGTATTTCTCTTTAAAGTACTAATGCAAAATATGTTAAATATGTTTAAAAAAAAGTGGGATTTTCCAATGACAAGGTGTTCTCTAAGTTGTGAATTTTTGTCCACAGACATTACACACATACATTAGAACACAGCCTCTGTTTTCACACAAGTTACCAACTAAAGTAAAAATATGTTGTTTATTTTTAGTTTTTAAACAGTACTTTTCATCTTGAAGTTTAGTATGTTTCCTGTGATGATTATTAGCTGCAATTTATTAAAAGCTGTACTGGCATTAGATCAAAGTACTTCTGGATATCAGTGTCCACATCTGGTCCTGCAATGACACCTCTGCAGGTATCCTCCTACAATGACCAGGCCAGTAATTATAGTAACTTTTCATTGTGTTGCACCTGGAACTTCCCATGCAAGTTTGGTTCTATCCACCTGTAAAGCCCCATATCAGATTTTCTGCTGATTTTTGTCTTCAGATTTTACCAAAACCATGTAGTGCAAGGGCCTGCCTGATTGCATACAAATTGAAACTCTTAAGGTTTGACCTTATATTATATGGTTTTGGTAAATCCGAAGGAAAAATCATCAGGAAATCTGATAGTGTGTATGGGGCTTTAGACAGTATTTACGCCTGGTAATTATAGCTGCACAGAGCTGTATTTCACTGTCCCTATTCTACATGACATTTGGAAAACACATTTCAGAGTATTAGATGACCATTTTGCTGAATGCTCATATGTACTGAGTCATTCAAACTAGCTAATTTTTGGGTAGAAAACACTGGAGAGTATTCACCGCCAATTAAAAATGCACACTAAGACCAATTTTTTGGTGCTTGTATGAGTGACCAGTTCTGATCTGGAAAAAAAAAAAAAAAAGATTTACATAGATGAAAGTCAGAGTGTCACATGATTATGTTTGAAGCGTTTCCTCTTCCTGTTCTCTTAGGCCCCTTTCACACGATCGGACCGTTCAGGCCCGCCTGTCAGTTTTGACGGTGGACCTGAACGGGCGCTCCATGTTATTGTTTAACAGAGATATTCCTGCGCTATCAGGTATGGAGATGGCTAGGGGTGGAACAGCTGCATGCACCTATTCGGGTAAACACCTGACCTTAATTGATAATATATATGGATAGATGGTGCAGCGCTAATCCTGTATGTAAAACCTCTGGTGGTTTAAAAATAGGTCATATTGTATATCACTACAGTGTATATAAATAAATAATAATCTGGAAAACCAGTGACGTATTCCTACAAGTGGTGTATCATGTTAGCCTATGGAGCGTCGGATGTCAGCGGAGACATGTCCGCTGACATCCGACCCCGTCCGATCCGCTAAAAGCAGCCGGATGGCTCTACGTCCAGGTCCGTCGCTATCGGATCGGGTGAGATCTGATGAAAACGGACATGCTGTCCATTTTCTTCCGATCCCTCCATAGGCGGCAGCGGCGCCTGGCAAGCCCCTCCCCGCTCAGTGAGCAGAGAGGGACCTGTCATCCACCGGCTCAGCGGAGATCAACGGACAGATCTCCCGCTGAGCGAGCGGACCGAGGCGGGCTCCGTAGAAACGGAGTCCGCCTCGTGTGAAAGGGGCCTTATAGCTCACTGTCTTCCCTTTCCTCTGGACTGTGTATCATAAAATTCCCGATATACTTGAAGCTTTTGCAGTAACTGGATTTGGTACTTGTTTAAACTGTTGTACAGGAGTCTTTAGTTGTACTTTGAAAAGGAGGACAAAGGTTTCATTCCTCTCGGTTGCACTCCCTAGCAAAGTACAACGGATCCTCCAAATTGTTTTATTCTTGTTCAAGTCGGCAAGACTTCTCTATCAACTAATCCAACCTGGCCCAGAGTTTAGGTTGAATCTGATGTTTTGCTAGCAGAATTAATTACTAAAGCTGGTCATGATATGAATTTGGTTGCAGAAAAGAAAATCACCCGCTTCTCTCCCGCTGAGCTTTTGTGTTCTTGCGGCAGGGTGGGGTGCGGCAAGCTGTCCCTGCTGGCAGAACACAGTGATTAGTGCTAGCAGCTATAGCCGCTGGCAATAATCGCAGCTGAAAAATCCAACATGCTGATTGTACCTAAATCAATTGATGCTTCAACTTGGGTACAATCAGCCTGCGCACACATGGATCGAATCTCAGCTTTAAAGTTTGCTTTTCTTTGTTCATTGATGTTTCAGCTTCTGCACTCTTCATCTTTGAGAAGTAAATGGACATGCACATACATATGGTATTGTTAATGTTCTGTTCTAAACTGTTACAAAGTAATGCTTAAAAACCTAAAAAGGCCATATCTTCAACCAAAAGAAATAGTTACGGTGATAGCTTTCTTTAGAATTATGGCCGGTTCTACGCCCCTTTCATAGTGACCTGGTGGAACATGTTGAAGGCGCTGTCCAAAGAACACTTACATTTCCTTTGAGGTTTTAAAATATCTTCTAAAATATATGTGTATTATGCAAGATAGTCATCAAAGCCTTTCCAAACTAACCCAGATTTTACATTTTGAACTGGGGGTTGTTAAAGATAATAAGTAAAAACATTGCATAGCGGAAAAGATAAGAAGCAGACTCCAGCCCCATGCCAGATATACAGAACAGCTGCACAAATATTGTCTAACTATGAAACTTTGTTTTGACATTTTTTGTAAACTCCCGATGTATGAGACATTGATAAAAAGACCAAACAATTTGCAAGACCTGAAGGAAGAGACATGGATTGGTTTGATGTTGACATTGGAGTTTTGCTGTTTGACACCTTCCTTTAATTTACACGATTTGCAATGAAATGGAGTCTGTGCATTCAATTACCTGTGCTAATATTATAACGTCCTACTAGATGGTATGTTAACAGTCATAAAACCGCTGTCCAGTACATGGCTGAATGACTTTGGATCACAGCAACTGAAACTGCAAAAAGTGTGACCCTCTTGCAAAATAGTAAAAAAGAAGAAAAGTGTAAAGTGGGTGTTAAACAGTCAAGACATATTTGTAGGGACACAGATATATATAAAAATGAGAATTTTTATTATAAACCACAACAGGTATATAAAGGAAAATATATATCATACATATACATTAAAAGGGGGAAAACGAATCCCCAAAAATACAAGACAGTGAAACGCATATAGTATATACTGCATAAGAGCAAATGATGACCGAAATGTTTGGCTGTTGTAATCTATAGCCGCTTCATCAAGGCTTGGTTACTGTATAGTAGAGCTGCACAATTAATCATCAAGAATCATTATCCTGATTAACCACTTCAATACCGGCCTATTGTCAAATGACGTCCACAGATGGGATCTCCCATCCTGGGTGGACGTCATATGACGGCCTCAGGTTCCCAGCCGCCTAGGGGGCCCGCGCGCGCCGCAGCGTTGCTCGGGACCCGGTGTGTGTGCCCGGCGGCCGCGATGTCCGCTGGGCACCCGCGATTGCCCGTTAACCGGGCCGGACCGTGGATCTGTGTGTGTAAACACACAGATCCACGTCCTGTCAGATGGGAGGAGACCGATCTGTGTTCCCAGAACAGAGGAACACTGATCGGTCTCCTCCCCTTGTGCGTCCCCTCCCCCTACAGTTAGAAGCATTCCCTAGGAAACACATTTAACCCCTCCCCGCCCCCTAGTGGTTAACCCCTTCACTGCCTATCACATTTACACAGTAATCAATGCAATTTTATAGCATTGATCGCTGTATAAATGTGAATGGTCCCAAAAATGTGTCAAAAGTGTCCGATGTGTCCGCCATAATGTCGCAGTCACGAAAAAAATCACGATCGCCGCTATTACTTGTAAAAAAAAAAATAAAAATTTTTTTTTTTAAAAAATGCCATAAATCTATCCCATATTTTATAGACGCTATAACTTTTGTGCAAACCAATCAATATATGCTTATTGCAATTTTTTTACCAAAAATATGTAGAAGAATACGTATCGGCCGAAACTGAAAAAAAAATTTGTTTTTTTTTTTTTTTTAAAAAATTGGGATATTTATTATAGCATATAGTAAAAAATATTGTGTTTTTTTCAAAATTGTCGCTCCCTTTTTTGTTTATAGCGCAAAAAATAAAAACCGCAGAGGTGATCAAATACCACCAAAAGAAAGCTCTATTTGTGGGGAAAAATTGCCGTCAATTTTGTTTGGGTACAACGTTGCACGACCGCGCAATTATCGTTTAAAGTGCGACAGCGCTGAAAACTAAAAATTGGTCTGGGAAGGAAGGGGGTGAAAATGCCCGGTATTGAACCGGTTAATTGTCAAGAATCATCGCGATCTTGACTAAAGTGTTTCACAATTCTTTCTATGCAAAGAATTCTCTCTGCTCTTCTGAAGCCACAGCCCTCAAAAAAAAGGAAGAGAAAAACCGGGCAGTCTGCCAAGAAACAAAACATTCTTTATCAGTTGAACTTAAGTATAAACATTGTAACAATTTGTCAATGGAATAGACTTCCTGTGTAAGTAAAAAAAGTTTAACCACTTAAACACTAAACCTTTTTCTGACATTTGTTGGTTTCAAGTTAAAATCATTTTTTTTGCTAGAAAATTACTTAGAACCCCCAAACATATATATTTTTTTAGTAGACACCCTAGAGAATAAAATTGTGGTTGTTGCAATATGTTATGTCACGCTGTATTCGCGCAGCGGTCTTTCCAATGCAATTTTTTGGGAAAAAATTACTTTAATGAATTAAAAAACAAAATCTAACCACTAAAGTTAGCCCATTTTTTTTTTTTTTTGTATAATGTGAAAGATTTTACATCGCGAGAATCGTGAGAGAATTGTGATCTTTTTATGCTAAGCAAAAAAATCGTGATCCTCATTTTGGCCAGAATCGTGCAGCTCTACTGTATAGTTTAGTCAGCATCTAAAACAAAAAATATAAAGTGCATACATACATTACAATCTATACACAAAAGAATAAAAAAAAGAAAAGAGGGGAGAGAAAAGATAAAAAAAACAACACAAAATAGCAAAAATATCTACCTAGTGGCCATTTGAGGCGTCCGGATGACCCTAATAGCCTTGTCCACGAAGTGCAGACACTGAGCATGGCATGTATTGTGCGTTTTGGTCTCCCCCTAGTCAGGACGCCTCAAATGGCCACTAAGTGGATATTTTTGTGTTTTTTTTTTATCCCCCCCCCCTTTTTTAAATGTTTTGTTTTAGATGTTGACTAAACTATACAGTAACCAAGCCTTGATGAAGCGGCTATAGATCACAATTGCCAAACATGTCGGCCATCATTTGCTCTTATGCAATATATTCTGTATGTGTATCACTGTGTTGTATTTTTGGGGATTCGTTTTCCCCCTTTTTTATGTATATGTAGGATATATATTTTCCTTTGTATACCTGTAATAAAATTTCTCATTTTTATATATATCTGTGTCCTTAAACATATGTCTTGAGTTGATCGTTTAATGCCCATTTCACACTTTTCTTCTTTTTTTACTATATAATTAGGGTTGGCACTCCAGGACATATCTTTTTGATCTGATATGGGTGGGTCTTGACCACATGTTTATGACCCCAAACTACCTCACTACATAGCTCTTGCAAAATAAATGTATAAATAAATTACATTTAACAGTATAATGAGAGCATGGTCTTCGATTCATACTGCTGATTTATTTTGGCATTCATGGAACATAAAGAAAATCTTGGCATGACCATGTTTTTTCAGACATCATAATTTTCTAGTTCTATGATATGGAAGGCGCTCCACAGCCTATCCCATAGAGGAAGGTGCAGCAGCTATCTCTATCTGTTTAAAGAATTAGAAGACAGATTTAGAAGTTCTTTGTCAGCTGACTAAATATTTAGATATGACAACAAGCTTTAAGGCTGAAGTTTAGTAAAAAATGTATTTTTGCCCTATAGCTACATTTACTTCACTTATCTGTAATGATGTATGTTTCACATTGGAAGCAGGCTGCATGCTTCATTTGGAAATCTTCTCTGCAGAGTGCCTAGTCCTCTTCCTGGCACTGAACTTCAGGCAAAGCGACTGCTAATAGCTTCAGGTTTTCATGGTAAACAACTGCATATTAGACATTCCAACAGCGACCTGCCCCCTCTTCTCTTCTCATTCCTTTGTAAAAGCCCAGTGTATCATGACCTCTAAATTGAGGGGGGTGATACTGTCATTCATCTTGTTCTCAGAGATCATGTTACGTTCAATGTAAACAATACACTGAATGTAAAAACTGATGGGGAAGGACAGGTCCTCATCAGACCATCTTGAATACATTTCATTCTGAAGCTCCAAAGGTAATAACCCCTGGCATACCAGAAGTTCATCATCAGGAAAAGGATCAGTCTTCTGCATAGAAGATTTCTACACAACGTAACAGCCTGCACAACATGGGACATACAGTGGAACCTTGGTTAACGAGTAAAGCGGTTAACAAGCGTTTTGAAAGACGAGCACTTTTTTTTTATAATTCTGACTTGGTTAGCGAGTGTTGTCTTGCAAAACAAGCAGGATTCAAGCTAATGGGGTGTGAAGTACCGCATTTGGCCAGAGGTTCGGGGGCACCAGTGACACTTGGAACGGTTCGGAGCCATTCAGAAATACTCGGAACCACTCGGAAATACTCCGTTCCCGAGTATTTCCGAGGCTTTCCGAGTTCAGCCGAGCTGTCCCCGAGTATTTCCGAGGCTCCTCGGGCGCCCCCCCTCACCTCTGGCCACATGCGGTATTGCATGCAATAGAAGTCAATGCGGAACAAATTATCTTCATTTCCATTGACTTCTATGGGGAAACTCGCTTTGATATGCGAGTGCTTTGGATTACAAGCATTCTCCTGGAATGGATTATGCTCGTAATCCAAGGTTCCACTGTAATTCATTACAACTCAGTTATGTGTCTGTAGCTGTTGTTGAATAATCATTTTTGAGTAAACTTCAGCTTTAAAGCATGGTTTTTATTACAAAGTTACATTGGTCCAGCATGGATGTAAGCAGGCATATCTCATACTTGAGTGGTTCTGGGGGAAGCTGCAAATCATAGTAGTGGTTGGCACTGCTACAGTGATCGCTGCTATCATACGAGTACTGTGCTAAGTAGTTGTCTTTCTGCATAGTAACCAATGGGAGTCACTCACAGAATATCTTGTATTATTTTCAGTGAATAAAAGGTGTTTTCTTATTGGATGAGGTGAAAAAATGTTAGGTCGGTGCTCCACCTCTCCACCTAGTTCAATCAGAGATCGCCTTGTATTCATTAAATATAGTACAAGGCATTCTGTGAATAGTGGCAGTGTTGTGCGAGAAACCCTATATTCACTATGAAGAAGGGCAGCCACTCAATACAATATAGGGACCAGAAGATAGTGGCAATCACTGTAGTAGCGGTGACTACAACAGTGATTGCCGCCTTCCACGGTGAGCACTCAGGTATGAGATATGCATTCTTATATTGGTTCAAAGCTGGACCAATGCACTGTAACTATGCAACAAACATCATACCTAGACTTCAGCTTTAAGCCTTTTTAAACCTCAAAAAGGCTCTGATATTGCTGGCCTTTGTACAAAACGGTATTAGAAGCTCTCTTCTGTTGTGTTACAGATTTTCTCAGTACCTCAGCTGTCATCTCTTTATTAGCACTGTATATGAATCCACAGATTGTCAGAGACCTGACAATCACAGGAAGAGTAATGTGCAGTAATAACAGATTTCCTCTGCTGTTTGTCTGCTGCCTGATCATTGTTACAATTAACCCTGAAGGCAATAAGCAAGGAGGAACTGGATGAAAGGAGAGGCCTGCAATTTTCTCATTTGGTGACCAAACTACATTGAAGCCACAATTCATCTCTAGTCAGCATTTCAGTAACTTTATACTAGTGCTGGAGAAATCATTTATGTTTCACCACAGTTGTTGAGGAATTTTGAACATGGCTTCAGTCAGGGTTTAGGCCTGGTGGCCATGGTCTTGTTCCCCGCTGAGCTTGTAGAAAGTTAATAAACAAGAATGTGTGGATGTGTCAAAGGTATAGATTGTAATGTGAGAACAAGCAAGAGAGACTCAGGGTTATCTTGCTCTAAGTGAGCTTGTTATGGCTAAATAATGAGACTGTTTTCTGAAATTTTTTTGATGTCTAGAGGGTTACATAAGAGGGTTTGGCAGGTATTAATGAGTGGTATGTCATACGTTAGATTCTTTGAATAAATGATCAAAATTGTATAAATATATCCTTGAATTGTAAACAATCTAGCACTTTCCTCTTTGCTGTTAAAGTGCCACCATAAACTTTGGATTTTATATTCACCACATATGACAGAGGTCTGTGTTCCTCAACAATACCGTGTAATAGTGCACATTATTCGTCTTTGGACTGTGTTATGAAATAAAATTTCAAGTGTACAGTGCCTTGAAAAAGTATTCATACTCCTCGAAATTTTACACATTTTGTCATGTTACAACCAAAAACATAAATGTATTTTATTGGGATTTTACTTGATAGACCAAAACAAAGGGGCACATAATTGTGGGGTGGAAGGAAAGTTATAAATGATTTTCAATTTTTTTTACAAATAAATATGTGAAAAGTGTGGCGTGCATTTGTATTCAGCCCCCTTTACTCTGATACCCCTCACTAAAATGTAGTGGAACCAATTGCCTTCAGAAGTCACCTAATTAGTAAATAGAGTCCACCTTTGTGTAATTTAATCTCAGTATAAATACAGCTGTTCTGTAAAGCCTTCAAAGGTTTCTTAAGCCTCATACACACGATAGGACTTTGTACAAACTTTCCCGTGGATTTTTGTACAAAGGGCGTTGGCCATAAGTTTGTATTGCATACACACGGCAGAACTTTTTCAGGCAATTTTCACCAAATCACGTGGTTTTTCAGCTCTTTACCACCACCCTTTGGTCAACTTCTGTGCTGTCTGATATTGTGTCAATCTCGCTGCTTTTATCGCCGAGATTGACACCTTGCGAGCCGGGTTCACACTGGTGCGGGGATCTGCCTTGGATCCCTGCCAATGCCAGGCACTGTGTTTGGTGTGAATCATGAGGGGGAACTCCACACCAAATTTTAAATAAAAAACCGGCATGCTGGGACTGTGACGTCATAAGGGGGCGTAGTCACTGGCTGACATCACCCGGTGACCACACCCCATGCCTATATAAGTCATCACAAGGCGCTCACACAGCATTACAGTGGGAGAGAGTGTCGTGTCAACATCGGAAGAAGAGAAGAGGGAGGAAGACGACAAAGTAGACCGGGCCACCGCTAGCAACAGAGCGGCAGAAGAGCAGAAGATAGCGGAGGAGCTCGGCAGAAGAACCGGACACCGCGAGAAGAACCGGACACCGGGAGAAGAGGCCGGAGATAGCGGAGAAGAAACGGACATCAGGAGAAGAGGCCGGAGAAACCCCCAAAGTCGGAAGAAGACCCCCGGAGCTGCCTAATAAATGACTTTAAAAACCTGTGTAGTGTGTTTTTTTATTGACACTTTTTTCCCTATGTGAATGGGTAGGGTTACGATGTACCCCATACTCATTCCCATAGGGTGGGGTGACAGGATCTGGGGCCCCCTTATTAACATGGGGACAAGGTGCTTTGGGGTTGAGGGCATGCGGCCTGGTACGGTTCAGGAGTGGGGGCCTCGCTCATCCCCACCCCCTTTCCTGACTGGCCAGGCTGCGTGCTCGGATAAGGGTCTGGTATGGATTTTGGGGGGACCCCCACGCCGTTTTTTCGGCGTAGGGGGTTCCCCTTAAAAATCATACCAGACCGAGGGGCCTGGTATGCCCCCAGAGGGGAATTCCCTCTAGTGCTCGCCGCAATAGGAAAATGTGTTTTTCCTATTGCAGCCAGCGTGAGATGTACAGTACCCTGTCGCCGAGAACCAGCGCATTGGGATTGCGCTGGAAACATTCTCGCGGCTGAGTATTGTAGTTTGTACAAAAGTCTGATGGTTTTGTGTACACACGATCGGACTTTGCTCCTTCGGACTTTTGTTGTCGGAAAGTTTGTGCGTTCGCACAGCCAACAAAAGTCAGATGAAAACAGAAAAAGTATGTCCGATGGAGCGTGCACATGGTCGGATGTTGCTCCAAAACAGCTAATTTGCATGTTTGTTGTCAAAAAGTCAGATCGTGTGTACGGGCCTTAAGAGAACCTTAGTGAACAAACAGCATACTAAAATCCAAGAAACACACCAGACAGGTCAGGGATAAAGTTGTGGAGACATTTAAAGCAGGTTCAGGTTATAAAAAAATATCCTAAGCTTTGAATATCTCATGCAGCACAGTTTAACCCATCGTCTGAAATGGAAAGAGTATGCTACAACTGCAAAACTACCAAGACATGGCCGTCCACCTAAACTGACAGGCCGGAGAGCATTATTCAGAGAAGCATCCAAGAGGCTCATGGTAACTTTGGAGGAGCTGCAGAGATCCACAGCTCAGGTGGGAGAATCTATCCACAGGATAACTATTAGTCGTGCACGCCACAAATCTGGCCTTTATGGAAGAGTGGCAAGAAGAAATCCATTATTGAAAGAAAGCCATAAGAAGTCCTGTTTGCAGTTTGCAAGAAGCCATGTGGGGGACACAGCAAACAAGTGGAAGAAGGTGCTCTGGTCAGATGAGACCAAAATTTTACTTTTTGGCCTAAAAGCAAACGCCATGTGTGGCAGAAAACTAACACTGCACATCACCCTGAACACACCATCCCCACCGTGAAACATGGTGGTGGCAGCATCATGTTGTGGTGATGCTTTCTTCAGCGGGGCTAGGGAATCTAGTCAAAGTTGATGGGAAGATGGATGGAGCCAAATACAGGGCAATCTTAGAAGAAAACCAGTTAGAGTCTGCAAAAGATTTGAGACTGGGGCGGAGGTTCACCTTCCAGCAGGACTCTAAACGTACAGCCAGAGATACAATGGAATGGTTTATATCAAAGCATATTCATATGTTAGAATGGCCCAGTCAAAGTCCAGACCTAAATCCAACAGAGAATCTGTGACAAGACTTGAAAATTGCTGTTCACAGACGCTCTCCCTCCAATCTGACAGAGCTTGAGCTATTTTGCAAAGAAGAATGGGCAAAAATGTCACTCTCTAGATGTGCAAAACTGGTAGAGACATACCCAAAAAGAGTTGCAGCTGTAATTGCAGCAAAAGGTGGTTCTACAAAGTATTGACTCAGAGGGGCTGAATATAAATGCACGCCACACTTTTCAGATATTTATTTGTAAAAAAATTTGAAAACCATTTATCATTTTCCTTACGCTTCACAATTATATGCCACTTTGTGTTGGTCTATCACATATAATCCCAATAAAATACATTTATGTTTTTGGTTGCCCCATGACAAAATTTGGAAAATGTCAAGGGGTGTGAATACTTTTTCAAGGCACTGTATGTCTAGCCAGTTACTGATTAGTCAAATATTAAAGCCTGCTTCTAGCCTTAGAATTTTAATTGTTTTAATATGGTGCAGGAGTGAGGTGGTTAGAACTTCTTCCAGGATTTTTTATTGATTTTTTTGCAGTTGAAGTCCACACAGTTTCCTGGTGTCACCACAGGGAAAAAGAGTAATTTTCCTGATTGGAACAATAATAAATAATCGACTTTCCACTCCGCCACTTGAAGTTGGTGGATCATAAAAGGAGGTTGAGCTATGTTTTTATTACCTCGCCTACACACATGCCATGTCATTGATGCTTTTCTTAGCTGCGCAACAAAAGTTGTTACTCTCATTGTGTTTGGCTGGCAGTGCTTCCAGTCATAGGCCACCCATTCAAGCAAATGGGGCTGCAAACCAACTATCTTGCAACCACGTGTAATGTACCGGCTGGCTTTTAGGTGCCAGCTTTTAGGCGATAAAACTGGCTTTGGCAAGATGGATTGCTCTTCAGAGGGCTACTGCAAGTGTAAACGAGCCCTTACTGTTTCAGGGACTACACAGGTAGTGAGAGGTAGTGAGAAATTCACAAATGAGCTTTGGCTGTACTTCTTCTTTATCTACAAACCCTGGGCCTCTAAATCCCTAGACCCGCAGAGAAGTCCCCTTTGGCCTGAAGGGACGCCTCTGCTTTCCAAAGTGGGGGGGTGTTTGTTAGCCTTTGTAGATATCTGGTCAGAAAGCATCTGAGATGCCTGTGCAAGAGATGTTTCCAGGAGGTACAAGCTAGAGTTCTGCTCTCTGCCTTCTCCCTACTTTATGTTGTCCAACCTGCCTGTGCCTTGGCACAAACGAACAGAATGTCATGCTCTTCTTGCAGATCTTTTTGCCCTAGCTCCTATGGTGTAAAGGTTTCAGAGTTTTTACTCCAGCCTTTCCACGGTTTCCAAACCAAAAGGGATATCTACCCCATCTTAAATCTGAAGGCTTTAAATCTCTTCATTTGAGTCTAAAAATTTTCCATGGAATCTACTATATTTGTCATAGCTTCCCTTCTTTAGGAGGACTCTCTTGCCTCTGTGAACATCATGTCTTCACATTTCCGAGACAGTCCCATTTGCTCAGTTTCACTCCAAATCCCTACAACTCAATATTCTGTCATGGTGGAAAAAATCAGTTCAGTTTCTACATAAACCAATTCACCTGACACTGAAGACCAAAGTATTGCTGGCTCAGGGATCCAGCTCTGGAATTGGGGAAATGCTTCCTCCCAATGTCTTGGTAGATCCTCACAGTGGATACCAGCCTGAAGCGCTAAGTAAGAATCGTAGACACCTTGTCAGTGCAGGGAATCTGATCACCAGGGAAATCCAATGTTCCAATAACATGCTGGAGAGCTGACAATTTTGTTTTCTCTACAATGCTGGACCTCCTGGCTGGAGGGTCATCCAGCAGCTCCCGGTTCTGGGAGAATGGTCCCAACACCCTAAAGAGTTTCAGGACCTATGTCACAGGTCAGGGATGCTGGATGTGGACCTTTTGGGCTGTAGGATAAACAGCAAACTACACGTTTGTGTCCTCTGGAGGTAAGCAGTGGATGCTCTGGTGACTGTGGGATCAGTACAGCCTGATCTACAACATTCCTCATCCATAGCTCCTTCCTCGTCTGCTCCACAGAATCGGCATTCTAGTGATACTTATATATTTGGACAGGCACAGGTGAATGTGGTACTCTGATCTAACCAGCCTGCTGGTAAATACCCCATAGGCTCTTCCAGATCACTGATACTGTAAACAAAAATTGCCTCATTCCTTTCCTGAGGTGGTTTCAGCCTTTCACTTCAACCAGGACATTCTCCCATGTCTGTCTAGCTCCAGTACATCAAAAGGAAATTTCTCTACACTACCTGGATGTAGTTAATGCTGTGGGGCTTTACCTCACAGCCACTGTTTCCTTTTTTTCAGAAAGACTAACTCTTTTTGTCTTTCCTGGTGGTCCTGTAAAGGGGAGCCAGTTTCTCATGCCATCATTTCTTTGTGGCTCATACAGATTGATGTTCAAACCCATAGTCCTAAGGATTGGTTCCTCCCTTTCAGGGCGCTGCAAGGATTTGTGTCTACCCAGACAAAGGTGTATTTTGGTGCCTCCCCTCCCCAACCATCCTACTGCCACCCCCCTTCCACAATGCAACCCTCCCACCCCATATGGCATACAATTTATTTGCGCTTCATTAAGCTATAGCAGAAGTATTGAATTTAAATTAAAGGGATCCGGTCAAAATTTTCTTCAAGCCGAGGTCCAAATCTCAAAATTGTGCTGTGACTCAGAAAGATGTAGTCATTGCATGTCTATCGAAAAATGAGAAGTGTACAATTTCCATGGCATTTTAACAGTGTTTATCCCCATCAGAGTGCCCCTTTACATCAGCCCCCCCCATCAGAGTGCCCTCTAACATCATGTGTTCCCATCAGAGTGCCCCCATAGATTAGATTTCCCCATCAGAGTGCCTCTTTACATTAGGTGTCCCCATCAGAGTGCCCCTTTACATCAGCTGTACCCATCAGACTGCCCCTCTATATCAGATGACCCATAGATCAGGTGTCCCATCACAGTACCCCTTACATCAGATGTTCCTATCAGAGTGCCCCCATAGAGAATGTGTCCCCATCAGAGTGCCCCCATAGTGCAGGTGTCCCCATCAGGGTGCCCCCATAGAGCAGGTGTCCCCATCAGAGAGCCCTCATAGATCTGGTGTCCCCATCAGAATTCCCCTTGCATCAGGTGCCCCCACCAGAGAGCAGGTATTCCCATCAGAGTGTCCCCGTCAGAGAGCAGGTGTCCCCATCAGAGTGCCCCCATAGACTAGGTGTCCCCATCAGAGTACCCCAAAAGAGCAGCTGTCCCCATCAGAGTACAACCCAAAAGAGCAGCTGTCCCCATCAAAGTGCCTCCCATTGAGCAGCCGTCCCCATCAGAGTAACTCCATCAGAGAGCAGGTGTCCCTATCAGAGTCCCCCCATCAGAGAGCAGGTGTCCCCATTAGAGTGCCCTCATAGATCAGGTGTCCCCATTGGAGTGTCCTCATAGATCAGGTGTCCCCATTGGAGTGCCCCCATAGATCAGGTGTCCCTATTGGTGTACCCCCACGGATCAGATGTCCCCTTCGGGGGGCCCCCATAGATCAGATATCTCATTCAGAGTGCAGGTGTCCTCAGAGTTTCTCTATAGGGTAGGTGTCCTCATCAGAGTGCCCCCCATAAAGCAGGTGTTTCCATCAGTGTCCCCACAGAGCAAGTGTCCCCATCAGAGTGCCCCCATAAAGCAGGTGTTCCCATCAGTGTCCCCACAGAGCAGGTGTCCCCATCAGAGTGCCCCTATAAAGCAGGTGTCCCTATGGAGCAGATGCCCCAGGTGACATCATTGGTTGCTAGAATGTGTCCCCATCAGAGTTCCCCCTATAGTGCAGGTGTCCCCATCAGAGTGCCCCCATAGAGCAGGTGTCCCTATCAGAATTCCCCTTACATTAGTTGCCCTGCTTAGATTGCCCCCAGAGAGCAGGTATCCCCATTCAAGTGCCCCTATACAGCAGGTGTCCCTATCAGAGTGCCCCCACCAGAGAGCAGGTGTCCCCATCAGTGTGTTCCCATCAGAGAGCAGGTGTCCCCAACAGTTAGCAGGTGTACTCATCAGAGTGCCCCAAAGATTAGGTGTCCTCATCAGAGTGCCCCAAAAGAGCAGCTGTCCCCATCAGAGTGCTTCCCTCAGAGCAGGTATCCCCATCGGAGTGCCCCCATAGATCAGGTGTCCCCATTGGAGTGCCCCCATAGATCAGATGTCCCAATCAGAGTGCAGGTGTCCTCATCAGAGTTTCTCTATAGAGCAGGTGTCCCTATCAGAATGCCCCCATAAAGCAGGTTATCCCATCAGTGTCCCCAGAGTGCAGGTGTCCCCATCATAGTGCGCCCATAAAGCAGGTGTCCCCAGGTGACGTCATTGGTTGCTAGGACGCTGGCGGTCCAAGCAACCAATGAATGTAGTGCAGAGAAGGCTGATAGTATACACAGCCAGGTGAGGACCGCGGCTCAACACACTGAAACTGGAATAGAATGCAACCAGCAGACCCAGATCTGGGGAAGGCCCGGACCTTTCGGACTGGAGAAACTCAAATTCTCATACTTAGTGCTGAGTGATGAAAGGAGAGGAGCCGTCTCCCCCACCTGTGCAAGTGGCTGGAGATTTTACTGCCCCCCTCCCCCATCCTGGTGAGGTAAGGCAGCTGCCTAAACCGTCTACTGCTAGCACCAGCCCTGCTCCCTTTCATGTTAAAGCTAATTTTAGTAGATCTACTGTATGAGTGCCTCTTGGGCTTTCAGCACCAGGCATACAGTATGTTTCCAAGATTTGCAACGCTGCCTCCTGCTGTTCTGTTCAAAGGTTTGCCAGGTAGATGTTTAAGTTTCATCTGATGGCAGTTTCAAGTCTTACAAAAAAACTGGATCACAACCAGAAAATAGAGACAAAAAAACGCAATAAGAAACAATGTCATGAAAAATAGATTACAGGACCATTAAGTAGTGGATGTATATTGACTGTGTTTGGAGAATAAGTTTATCATTTAATATCACTTTAAGTGTAAGGTGCTGTAAATTATGGTAACCTTAATATAAAATTTGCTACATATAAGAGTTCCATATGAAACTAAAATTCTGTTGGCATAGGTTCTAAGATTATGTAAAAGATGGATATTAAAAGGGGTTCATTTTTACCCTGAAAAACATTTGAGAAAATTGTAATATAAATAGGTTTGGGAGCAAAACAATGATCAGTTTGAATAAAGCATCATCTGTATAAAAGCCTGCTTTAGTTTTGAGTTTCTAAAATGATATAGGCTGGGATGTCTTTGTTTAATCTAATAACCTGTTGCCAGTGCAAAAAGCACCAGTGACATTGGACTATTCTGCATTGTATTGTTACTTATGCTTACTTCTTCTTCCCACTAACTTCTTCTTACTTATAACATGCTACTGGAAAGTAATATAAAGCTTTGATCACAAGCACTGGGCTTAGGATGCCAGCTATATAGAGCATCTGAAAAAATTATAAAGATTTTTACATTATGACAGATATCTTCTCTGGTCAAATTTAAAGCTATCACAGGAGCCATAGTGGTATTAGCATGATGTACCATATTGACTGTACAGTGCAGATATTGACTGTTGAACGACCTAGAATAAATATTATTTGAACTGGGAGGAATAAAGGAGAAATATATTCAAGCATTAAATCAATATTTTGGTGACCATCTTTATATCAGTAATTACATAGATATTGGCCTGTGCTTCTTGTACTATAAAAACCCTACACTCATGGGCCCTCTAAGATAGGAGAACCTTGGACATCTTCCAGATATGAAACAAAGTAAATAGAGAGCAAACCTGAGCCAGGTGAAGTGTTATTTTAAAAATTTTAATGTATTCTTTGGAAATAGGATTACCGTATATACTTGAGTATAAGCCGAACCGAATATAAGCCGAGGCACCTAGTTTTACCACAAAAAACTGCAAAAATTATTGACTCGAGTATAAGCCTAGGGTGGGAAATGCAGCACCTACTGGGTAAACAATGCCCATCTGCAGCCTCACTGTGCCCATCTGCAGCCTTACTGTGCCCATTTGCAGCCTCACTGTGCCCACCTGTATCAGTGCCCATCTGCAGCCTCACCGTGCCCATCTGCAGCCTCACTGTGCGCATTTGCAGCCTCACTGTGCCCATCTGCAGCCTCACTGCCCATCTGCAGCCTTACTGTGCCCATCTGCAGCCTCACTGTGCCCACCTATATCATCAGTGCCCATCTGTAGCCTCACTGTGCCCATTTGCAGCCTCAATGTGCCCACCTGTATCATCGGTGCCCATTTGCAGCCTCACTGTGCCCATCTGCAGCCTCACTGTGCCCATCTGCAGCCTCACTGTTCCCATCTGCAGTCTCACTGTGCCCATCTGCAGCCTTACTGTGCCCATCTGCAGCCTCACTGTGCCCACCTATGTCATCAGTGCCCATCTGCAGCCTCACCGTGCCCATCTGCAGCCTCACTGTGCCCATTTGCAGCCTCACTGTGCCCATCTGCAGCCTCACTGTGCCCATTTGCAGCCTCACCGTGCCCATCTGCAGCCTCACTGTGCCAATTTGCAGCCTCACTGTGCCCATCTGCAGCCTCACTGTGCCCATTTGCAGCCTCACTGTGCCCATCTGCAGCCTCACTGTGCCCACCTATATCATCAGTGCCCATCTGCAGCCTCACCGTGCCCATCTGCAGCCTCACTGTGCCCATTTGCAGCCTCACTGTGCCCATCTGCAGCCTCACTGTGCCCATTTGCAGCCCCACCCAGCCTCACTGTGCCCACCTATATCATCAGTGCCCTTCTGCAGCCTCACTGTGCCCATTTGCAGCCTCACTGTGCCCATTTGCAGCCTCAATGTGCCCACCTGCAGCCTCACTGTTCCCATCTGCAGTCTCACTGTTCCCATCTGCAGTCTCACTGTGCCCATTTGCAGCCTCACTGTGCCCATCTACAGCCTCACTGTGCCCAACTGCAGCCTCACCGTGCCCATCTGCAGCCTCACTGTGCCCATTTGCAGCCTCACTGTGCCCACCTGTATCATCAGTGCCCATCTGCAGCCTCACTGTGCTCATTTGCAGCCTCACTGTGCCCATCTGCAGCCTTACTGTGCCCATCTGCAGCCTCACTGTGCCCACCTATATCATCAGTGCCCATCTGCAGCCTCACTGTTCCGAACTGCAGCCTTATTTTGCCCATTTGCAGCCTCACTGTGCTTATCTGCAGCTTCACTGTTCCCATCTGCAGTCTCACTGTGCCCATTTGCAGCCTCACTGTGCCCATCTACAGCCTCACTGCCCAACTGCAGCCTCACTGTGCACATCTGCAGCCTCATTGTGTCCATCTGCAGCCTCATTGTGCCCATCTGCAGCCTCATTGTGCCCATCTGCAGCCTCACTGTGCCCATCTGCAGTCTCACTGTGCCAATCTGCAGCCTCACTGTGCCAATCTGCAGCCTCACTGTGCCCATCTGCAGCTGTACCTTTGATATCCAAAACAGGGGGTGTCTCCTGCTGTGTCATGCAGTCTGTTCAGCGGCCATCCACTGTAACAAAGCCCTGCCTCCTCCTCATCCGTGATAGACGGAACACTGATACAATGCTGGGGAACTTTATCAGTTTTCCGTCTATCACGGAGGAGGAGGGGCTTTGTTACAGTGGACGGCCGCCGAACAGACTGCATGACACAGCAGGAGACACCCCCTGTTTTGGATATCAAAGGTACAGGGCAGATGGGCACAGCGAGGCTGCATCCTCACTCGAGATGCTCACTCGAGTATAAGCCGAGGGGGGCTTTTTCAGCATAAAAAATGTGCTGAAAAAGTCGGCTTATACTTGAGTATATACGGTAATTAAATTCACTAGCAGTTCTAAGGTCAGAGATGGGAGGTTACAGTTTACAAGAACCTGCCAATATTCATTGTCAGATGCACTGCAGGATTGATTGTTCCAGGAAGGGGAGTAATACGACATATTTACAATGTCTTTAGGGTTAGAGCAAAGTTGACCTTGTTTATCTTTAAGAATGTGAATAAGAATTCCTGTTGTAAGCCCACTGGGTCTTGCCTTCAAGGTAAAAGCAGTTTTTAATACAGATTACCTTTTCAGCTTCTGTCATTTGGAGGTTTAGAATTTTGTATTGGTCCTCATAAATCTTTGCTTTGTGGGAATCAGTGTGTTGCATTAACTAAATCCAAGCCAACTTGGCCAAGAGATGTGTGGTAGAAGATTCTTGATCTTATAGTCCTTTTTTCCTGCCAGATTAAAAGGAAATGAAATAACCCCTTATGGCTATTTTAAATGCTTGCCATAAGAAGTGGCAAAATATCTGTTATGATGTTTAATAAAAATAGTCCTGTATGTATTTAGCAGTTTTGTTGCAGATTTGCTGGAGAATAAAAAGAGAACATTTAATGTCTTTTAGCAAGAAAGTACCCGCTTTAAGCTTCTTATTACATGTAAAATGTATCTTATTTGGGTTCCATTATTGGTATCTTAACCGCTTTAGCCCCGGAAGATTTGGTTGCTCAATGACCAGGCCATTATTTGCGATTCGGCACTGTGCCGCTTTAACTGACGCTGTACCCAAACATTGACGTTCTTTTTTCCCCCACAAATAGAGCTTTCTTTTGGTGATATTTGATCGCCTCTGCGGTTTTTATTTTTTGCGCTGTAAACAACAGAAGAGCGACAATTTTGAAAAAAACACACTATCTTATACTTTTTGCTATAATAAATATGCCACTTTTTTTTATCAAAAAAACTAATTTTTTCCTCAGTTTAGGCCGATATGTATTCTTCTACATATTTTTGGTAAAAATAAATCGCAATAAGTGTATATTGATTGGTTTGAAAGTTATAACGTCTACAAAAAAAGGGATAGATTTATGGCATTTTTATTATTATTTTTTTTACTAGTAATGGCGGCGCTCTGTGATTTTTATCGGGACTGTGACATTATGGCAGACACATCGGACACTTTTGACACATTTTTGAAACCACTGACAATTATACAGCGATCAGTGCTATAAAAATGTGTAAATGTCACTGGCACGGAAGGGGTTAATTGTGTTCCCTAGTGTGTGTTCTAACTTTAGAGGGATGGGACTGACTAGGAGACAGAGTTCGATGTTCATACATAGTATGAACACACGATCTGTCTCCTCTCCCCTGAAAGAACCGGGATCCCGTATCTAGGTCGGGCACACGCTGCAGGTGCGCGCGCCACTAGTGGACAAAAGGGGAAGCGACGTAACAAAACGTCCTTTCGCCCAGCCGTGCCATTCTGCAGCGACTGGTCGGCAAGCGGATAAAGGTATACAATATGTTGTTCAGGTGTATACCCAACATATTATAGGATCCTACCAGGATCTACAAGAGACATATAAATTATCTGCTTCTTGTTTTTTCTATCTTCAATTAAGACACACCGTAGCATCTCAAGCTAAGAAAACGTATCTCACTCTGCAAGCTGTGCTGCTAATAACCTCTCTGGAGGCCGGTGGTGGCTGGTGCTCCATTTTTGGCTTGGGAAACAAAACCTTGCAATGCTTCTTGCAGAAACATTGCAGTGTACTACAATGCACAGTAACACACTGCCTTGTTTTTTGGGTGCTGTTTGTTGCCAAAAACATGCATATATGTTTTCTAGAATGTTTTGGTGCGTTGACAGCCCATTATTTGAATGAGAGGGGGCTTTAAAGTGGATGTAAACCCGATTCATGAAATTTGACCTGGGCACATATATCTGTAGTGTTTTCTTATCTCTCCCTAAGTCTAATATTGGATGCATATTGATGTTGCTCCGTTCTTCTGTTATCAGCATGATAACTTCTGATCAATTCTCCTAGACGGGAGATAAAAGCAGCTGAAAATTTGGGTCGAGGGAGGTTGCTATAAATAGATTAGCAGAGAGTTTGTCTTGTCACAACACAGCTCTGAAAGTATCTCTGTTCTTCTGCCAATGTGGAGGGAGGGTAGGGGCATTTCCTCCAATCAGCTGTCTCCCAGTGTAAGCCAAGAATCCACTGCTACTGCTGAATGAGGAAGTGAAAATTCTAACCCGATGTAAGAATTCTAAAGAATATAGCAAGCTGAAGACAGCAGATATATATGTAAAACTTATGTAGGGAGATTTGTTTCATCCCTGTGTATCATCTGAGGCTGTTCACTTCAATGGGTATATGTGAGGGTTTACATCCACTTTAACGCAATGCACGTTAAAGTGGTTGTAAACCCTTATATATACCAAGTGACTAACCTCAGGTGATACACAGAGATGAAACAAATCCTCCTACGTAAGTTGTACCTGTTTATCTAGTCCAATTTTTTCTGTAGATTCTTCTAAAAACACATAGATCAAAAGATTTTTTCTCAGCACCAGCAGCGAGGGCAGGGATCTGAAGTCACACATACACTGCAGAGCATAGAGCAGTGTTTCCCAAACTTTTTTCAGTCAAGGTACCCTTTAAAAATATGCCCACTCTGGGGGCACCCCGTTCTAAAATGTAAAAAACTAAACTAAACTTGTTAACATTCAGCTTTCAGTTGGGAACCCTGCTGACAGCTGATGAGTCATCCGTTCTTGGGGACACAGCGACTGTCTTGCTGGCATGCTCCTTAACAACCATCTATACCACAGGTGTCAAACACAAGGCCCGCGGGCCGAATCAGGCCCTCCGGGCCATTTCATGTGGCCCTCGCACCTCTTGGCAGCTGCAGGAGAGCTCCAGCCCCCCTCCAGACCCTTACTTTCTGCTTTCAAGCAATGCATCCAGCTTCATCCCAGCAGCAGCATAAGGAAAGAGGGGTGCACTGTGATGTTAGGGAGAGTGGGGGACTCAACTTCTGATGGTGGGGTGGCTCTTGACATATATTGTAAGGGGAGGGGATGCGCTGGTCATCTAATCTTACAGATACAACCGGCCCTTTTGAGGGCAATCATAATGCTGATGCGGCCCCCAATTAAATTGAGTTTGTCACCCCTGATCTACACACTGGTTGTTAAGGATGCCGGCGGCCTTTTGGCTAGGTATAAAAAAAAACAAAAAAAAAAAAAAAAAAAAACAACGCTGGAAACCAGTGCTTAGCAGCAGTTAATAGTGTTTAGAAGCTTCTAGGAGCTGTCAGCTTTTTTTTCCTGCTGGCAAATCGCTCTTAAAAATGCAAAACAAAAGTGTTTTTTTTTCCTGCTCCTAGAAACTGAAGCATGAAAAACCTTCTAGCCTAGAATAGTGTGCATGGATACATAGTATAACCCTATTTGCTTCTACGGGAAAGAAAAAACACTCAAAGTAGCTGCTAGGAGCTTAAAAATAAGCTAGCATGCATGGAGCCTATAGAGGCTGAGAAATAAAAGCCCAAATGCCTGTAAAAGCAGCTTTTTTTGAACTGCAGTGTGCATGAGCCCTAAGGGTGATTTATTTTTCTAAAGCAAATACACCTTTGCACACTGGTGCTTACTAGTATTCCATTGTTTCTTTTTTTCCCCTAGTTTCTCTCCTTTACTTGGAGCGGGGCAGTGGAGAGGCAAATGAGCATGCTGTGTGGGCGCTGATCATCCTCTTTATCAATTAGTTGTTAGGACACCAACGGCTAGAAGATTGTAATGGTGAAAAATGAAAACTGTGGCTTTGTGTAATTAAAAGGTAGGCTTGATCCACCCACTGGCTTGTATACAATTTTGGGGCCATTTTGCCAAAGCACCCCTGAAGAAACCTGAAGGCACCCCGGCCTGGTTGAAAAAGACTGGCATACATAGAGCACGGTGTTCCCTGATATCTGAGAGCTGATTGGGGGAAAAGGAGTGATCAGAGAGGAACCACACTCTTTGCTTTTGGATTCAGGCTAGTACACATTATATAAGGATGTGCTTTGTTCATTTTTAATGTCTGAGGGTTACAAGCACTTTAACGTGTGAATAAATGTGTCTTGATCCATTTGCATTAATGTAATGCCCAAGAATGCTGAGTCCTTTTCGGGCACTAAAGATTTACATTTGTTTACAATTTTTAGCATTTCAGAGCCCAAATCTGGTTGCACTTGTTGAAAACTTCCCAGATGCTTGGCTGAATCAGGGAGGCATTTAAAACTCATATATGTTTTTTTTTTGCATAACGCTTTTAATTTTTTTTTCCAGGGGCCTGAGCTCATGAATAAATATGTTGGTGAATCTGAAAGGGCAGTACGGGAGGTAAGTGTAAGCATTGTTATAATGTTGATTGTAGTGGACACATGCTGTGATTTTCAATCATTTATGTTATTTCTGTTATCTCTGAGGCTTGGCCCTCATATACATAATTACACCTGTGTATGCTGAAAGCAATCTATCTACTAACATTGCAGGTAATGATCTGACATTAGATGAATCTTTTGGGACTCATGGACAGCATCCAACACATCAGTGTGGTAGTGCCATGGGGGTTACTATTATTGTAAATACGCTGAGCAAAATTATAAGCGCAACGCTTTTGTGTTGGCCCCTATTTATCACGAGCTGAACGCAAAGATCTACGACTTTTTTCTATGTACACAAAAGGCCTATTTCTTTCAAATATTGTTCACAAATCTGTCTAAATCTGTGTTAGTGAGCACTTCTCCTTTGCTGAAGTAATCCATCCACCTCACAGGTGTGGCATATCAAGATGCTGATTAGACAGCATGATTATTGCACAGGTGTGCCTTAGGCTGGCCACAATAAAAGGCCACTCTAAAATGTGCAGTTTTATAACAAAGCACGATGCCACAAGTTTTGAGGAAGCGTGCAATTGGCATGCTGACCGCAGGAATGTCCACCAGAGCTGTTGCCCTTGAATTGAATGTTCATTTCTCTACCATAAGCCGTCTTCAAAGGCGTTTCAGAGAATTTGGCAGTACATCCAACCAGCCTCACAACCGCAGACCACGTGTAACCACACCAGCCCAGCACATCCAGCATCTTCACCTCCAAGATCGTCTGAGACTAGTCATCCGGACAGCTGCTGCAACAATTGGTTTGCATAACCAAAGAATTTCTGCATAAACTGTCAAGAACCGTCTCAGGGAAGCTCATCTGCATGCTCGTCGTCCTCATCGGGGTCTCGACCTGACTGCAGTTCATCGGACATCTTTTCATGATAAATAGGGGCAAACACAAAAGTGTTGCGTTTATAATTTTGCTCAGTGTATATTATGACACTTAAAGCGGAGTTCCACTCAAAAGTGGAACTTCCGCTTATACATCTCCTCCCCACCCCCTCCGGTGCCACATTTGGCACCTTTCCGGGGGGAAGGGGGAACAGGTACCTGTTTTTGACTGGTACCGATCCCCACTTCCGGAAGACGGGGCCCCCTCTGCCTTCCTCCGCTGCCAGTCCACATAGAAGGCGCAGTGTGCTTCGCGCATGGGCAGTAGGGAACCGGCTGTGAGGCCAAAAGGCTTCGCTGCCAGGTTCCCTTACCAGGAATGGCAGCGGCTGCACCCAACAGTCAATCCAAAGATCGGCTAAGGTGCCGACATCGCGGGCTCCCTGGACAGGGAAGTGTCCATATATTAAAAGTCAGCAACTGCAGCATTGCTACTTTAACAGTGAGGAGATTTCCAGGCGCTTTAGCTCAAGAAATAGCCTCTGCTAAGCGCCTGAACCTGCCTCCCATTTATTGCAGTGTGTCTTTTTACACTGGGGCGGTGCACTTGCGGGACATTACGAAAAGTTCTGCAAGCAGCATCTTTGGGGCAGCTTGGGAGCGCTGAAAATAGTGCTCCAAAAACGCCCTGCCCATTGCAATGCGCTTTGAAAGCGCCACAAAATTTGACTTTTTACATTTTTTGGGGGTAAAAATTGCCCTGCTAGGGGCCGAAAGGCGCCGCTAAAACTGCACAAAAGCACCGCAAAAACAATCGGGGCTTTATCGCTAACGGCCACGCACTGCCAGTGTGAAAGGGGTCTTACTGTTTACCTTCACCATCACCGGAGCAAACTCTTTCTCTGATTCCAACCTCCTCACTTGCTCATTCTCTCCCCTGATGCAGTAGCTCTGAGCTCAGGGTTTGACAGCTCACTCTTGTGATGACACACATCCCAACCTGCAAAAATTCATTTTAGGGAGGTGGCAAACCCATTTCAGGGAGGTGGGCGTGGCTTAAACCGTGCTACATATTGGGCGTGGCTTAAACAGGGTATGGTTTAACAGAGTCTGAGATGACTGAATGTAGTAATGTTAAATAGGGAATATACAGTGCGGAGTGTATGGCAGTGGGTAGTATGTGCATGTGAGGAGTGTGGAGGGAGTAGTAGTGTGCAGGATGGTGTCAGTAGGGCAGTGGACGGTGTCAGTAGTTCTTTATTTTTATTATTATTTTTTTACAATTGTAAATAAATAAGGAGGAGCAGGACAAGGAGCCAGAGAAGAAGGGGGGGGGGGTGAAAGACACGGAGGGGAGCTCTAGAAAAACGGGGGAGAGGGACACGGAGGGGGCCTTGAGGGCTGGAGGAGGAGGATACAGGGAACAGCCGGGGATGATCAGTGCAGCGGGAGGGACAGTTGTGATCTCCGATCTCCCTGTATAGCTTTTTAGCTGACAGCCATAGGAGGGAGAGAACTATACAGGGTCATCGGCGTTCACAGCTGTCCCTCCTGCTGAACTGATCATTCCCGGCTGTGAACCAGGGGACAATCCAGGATCAGCCCCGCAGCTGGGATATCGGGCAGCACTTGCGGGTGTCCGGGGGCCGCTCCCCGAAATGCGGGAGTCTCCAGCACCTCGCGGGAGAATTGGAATGTCTGTGATGATGAGGGTGAACATTAATAGCTGGGCCTCTCCTAGTAATGTCCTGGCAACATCCTGAGATTATTCATTTAGTCTTCATGAGGTAAGTAAATGACCTACACCTATAGCAAGGGCATTATTCAGCTTTGGTCAAAGCTGCACAGCTTATATTTATGTACACACAGCCTTTTTCTGCATAGGCAGTTTTTTGGTAAATGTGAACTAACCCTTTAACGCATACTTTCCTACAACGAAAATATGAATATGTAAATGGCCCATACTGAAGTCCTCGTAGTATGATAAACTGCAAATGATACTGAACTCTAATCCTATACTCATTATATCAATTGTCATCTTAAAGCTGAACATCTGACAAACAGCTAGATAAACTTTTTGAAAGAATGGATTTGTATTTCTGTCTATCTAGTCCTGCAATATAGACAGCTCAGCGACATAGCACAGCCAGCCTGATGATCAGACTTTCATGCTGCAGTTAACCACTTCATCCCCGAAAGAATTTACCCCTTTCCTTACCAGAGCACTTTTTGCGATACGGCACTGTGTCATTTAAACTGACGATTGCGCAGTCGAGCAACGTTACACCCAAACAAAATTGACGCCTTTTTTTTCCCCATAAATAGAGCTTTCTTTTGGTGGTATTTCATCTCTGCGTTTTTTTATTTTGTGCTAAACAAAGAGCAACAATTTGAAAAAAAAAAGCAATATTTTTTACTTTTTGCTATAATAAATATCCCCAAAAAATATATAAAAAACAAATTTTTTCCTCAGTTTAGTCCGATATGTATTCTTCTACATATTTTTGGTAAAAAAAAAATCGCAATAACCGTCTATTGAATGGTTTGCGCAAAAGTTATAGCGTTTACAAAAGAGTGGATAGATATGGCATTTTTATTATTATTTTTTTTATTAGTAATGACAGGAATCTGCGATTTTTATTGTGACTGCGACATTATGGCGGATACATCAGACACTTTTGACACTATTTTGGGACCATTGTCATTTATTCAGCGACCAATGCTATTAAAATGCACTGACTACTGTATAAATGACATAAATGACACTGGCAGGGAAGGGGTTAAACACTAGGGGGCGATCAAGGGGTAAAGTGTGTCCTGGGAGTGATTCTAACTGTGGAGGGGATGGGCTACCTAGGACACGACAGCGATCACTGCTCCCGATGACAGGGAGCAGTAGATCTCTGTCTTGTCACTAGGCAGAACAGGGAAATGCCTTGTTTACATAGGCATCTCCCCGTTCTGCTTCTCCGTGACACGATCGCAGGACACCAGTGGACATCGAGTCCGCGGGTCCCGCGGGCATGGTCACGCAGCACGCGGCGGGCACGCAATGCCGCTTCTTAAAGGGGACATACATTTGTGCAGCCATGCCATTGTGCCGACGTATGTCGTTGCACACTGGTCGGCAAGCGGTTAAGTAACACAGCTAGATTTACCTACCTGCCTCCAGCCTGTGATTACAGCGAATTAGCAAAAATAGACTGGTAAGGTCATATTTTAGCTTTCTCTTGACAGCATGTTCCTTGTTCCAGTCTGAGTGCTGGTGTACAGTGGGTTAAGGGTTCATTTGCAAATTGGACTGAAGTTTGGTCTAATTATTTTGAAGGGACGAAACAAATCTTCCTACATAAGTTTTACATGTATATCTGCTGTCTTCAGCTTTCTATATTCTTTAGAAAGTGCACATCGTGTTAGAAATTTTCTTCCTGTTTCAGCAGTGGGAGGGGAGTCTGGGCATATACTGTGTAAGAGCTGATTAGAGGAACCCCCCCCCCGCCCCCCCTCTCCACATAGACCGAGGAACAAAGAAACTTGCAGAGCTCTGCTGTGAATAGACAAGCTCTCTGCTAATCTGTCTCTAAGTTCCCTCCCTGACAGAAATTTCCAGCTACTTTCATCTCCTGTGTTGGAAAACTTGTCAGAAGTTATCATGCTGATAACAGAGGAATGGAGCAGCAGCAAGACACGAGACTTAGGGCTTTGGAAAGGGATAAGTAAACACTACAGATATATGTGCCTATGTCAGATTTCATGAATCGGGTTTACATGCACTTTAAGGTGAACCTATGGCCAGACTTTGGGAGTTCAAGTAATTAAATTATTTAGGAAGCAAATGACTTCTGTAGTTGCCGACACTGTAAAGCAATTCATCCTCAAATTTTATAGCCAAAACTTTGTAGATATTCTAGTACTTCTCTGAACAGCTCAGATCCCACAAAAAGACTAATGTAAAATAATATTAATGTCTCATGCCACCAATCTGATCAGTTTCAAACCTATCCTGGATACAATCAAGCAGAGAGAACCTTTGGGAAGTACATTCCTTGTGTCAAGTTACTAAGCTCATTCACACCAATGACTAAGAGTCGCATTCCTCATGTTACTGCACAGCACCGCACGTTAAATGTATCTGTGCAATTCTGTGCCATTCAATCCCAATACACCTTGCCGCTGGATGTGTGTTGCTGCACGCTGCCCAGACCAACAACACACTGGCATGCATTGTAGTACTCTGCCAGAAAATTGTGCATGGCCCACGTCACAACAAACAATAACACATTGAGATGCACTGCAATGCATATATGTTGATATTCAGATGAATGTAATCATAACTTTTATAATAGATTTTAAGAACGTTCTGACTTCTGCTCATTTGCTTTGTTTATCGGATAGCAAGGGTAGCTCATTGAATACTTTTAGCTATTGCCTTGAATTGTTCCTAGTTAAATCTCTAATGCAATGCTTTGTGTCTTTTTCATAGATATTCAGAAAAGCAAGAGCTGTCTCGCCATCAGTTCTTTTTTTCGATGAAATTGATGCTTTGGCTGTGGAGAGAGGAAGGTAAGATATCAACTATTGAATAACGGAAATGTATGTTCTGAATCGCTCACAAATCAGGGATGTTAGTAATTTAGGCATTCGTTCTAACCTCACCTTCTACTTCTCTATGCACTACTGATTTGTTTTATTTTTTTGCTGGCTCCAAAGTTGACTCTTGGAAAGTGTAAATGTATGCAAAAGGCTTGCCCCTAACTTCTATACAGTTGTTTGTCTGAAAGTGTACAGCCTAAAGAATTAAAAAGTGACAATATCAGTTTGTACCTTCCATTTTAGTTGGGCAAACGCTTATCAAAACAAAAACGTTTAATAAAAATTTGTTAAAAACTGTTTATTAGTCTACATAAAACATCATGTGCTCCAAGATTCTTATTAAAATATAAAAAAAAAATGTCAAATAATATTAGAAAAACAAATGTGTGCCATTTTATAGTTATTCTTTTTTTGCAAAGTGAAATTATGAAGCGCACAAAATAAGTTAACAAGATAACAAATAAGTTGCTTACACTAATAACTTTTACTACATGATCTACTTGGCTATTTACCCTTCTGGCGGTATTCCAGAGTGTGGCTCGGGGTTACATTTCAGTACCATTAGCGGTAACCCCGGGCCACACTCGGGATTACATTGCAGAATCCTGGTACAGCATACTTTACTTTGTCACCAGGATCCTGCGATGTCCCCTCGATGTGTCCTCCGCCGGATCCTCTTCCCAATACTCTGTGTTCCGGGCTCCTTTCCCTGCAATCGTCGCAACGCACGGGGGCGGCAAATTCAAAAAGTACTAAAATACACAACACATATAGTACACTGTAATCTTACAGATTACATTACTGTATCAAATCATTTCACCTTCCTTTTGTCCCTAGTGCTTTGTCCAGTGCCCTGCATGCACTTTTATATTATATACTGTATACTGTTCTTTCTGCCTGGGAACTTGAGATTGTCCATGGCAACCAAAAAGTGTCCCTTTTACATCAAAAGTGGTTTTAGATCAGCTAGAAAACAGCGATAGTAAATTAGAACACTTGCAGAATTGAGCGATAGTGAATCGTAAGGAAATTCATTTTATTATTATTATAATATTATTTTTTATGATTGTTTATAGTTATTTATTATATTATAATTTATATGATTTCATGTTTCAAACTTTATCATCCCCGGGATGTCTACTAAACTCTTGTTTTGGCAGATTTAAGTGTGTTATTACTAAGAATTACAGGCCTACAATATAAAATGCCAAAATTCTATGCAAAACAATGTACCGCTTTGAGATTCAAAAATCTGACATAATCATACCGCCAGGGAGGCTACAGTGGTTGTAAGCCTCAGACATGAAATATTAACAAAGCATATCCCTCCATAGTGTGTGCTTGTCTCAATTAAGAGCACTAAGAGCACTAAGGGGGAGATTTACTAACATTGGTGCACCCAGAATCTGCTGCAGCTGTGCAAAGTATCCAGTCAGCTTCTAACTTCAGCTTGTTCAGTTAAGCTTTTGACTATAAGGCCTCATACGCACTGGACATTTTTGTAGCAGCTGTTTTTGGCTTCAGACATTTTTTTCTACAGTCAATAAACTCTCCATCGTGTTATCCTATGTGTCAATGCGCACACAGGTTGTTATCAGCAGTTTTTGGCTGGGGCGTTTTTTGGCTTTAAAAACCCCCCAAAACTAGTTTGTTCTGAGAGGAGTTTTTCACCTGTTTTCAGCTGTAAAAACACTCTAATGCAGAAAACCGCTAATAAACCCTATTGCAAAAACGTTGAAAAACTCACTGCAAAAATACTGGTGTTTTTATAATGTTATTTTAATGTTCAGTGTGCATGAGGCCTAAAACCTAGAAGCTGATTGGCTTCTATGCACAGCTGCACCAGATTCTGTGTGCACTAGTTTTAGTAAATCTCCCCCCCAAGTTTCATTTCCCTCTGCTGCTTTGTTCATCTGCTATCAGTATGACTCACTTCTGACAAGTTTTGCTGACACCAAGAGAAAAAAAGGTGACAGAGGTGGGAGCTCGAGCTGATTGACGGCCTCAGCTCTGTCCCTGTATAGTGTGTGAAGGGAGGTGTGTCCCTTCCCTCCAGTCAGCTGTCAGAGCTCTACTCTCTGAGCTCTGCAAAGTGTGACTTCAGATCTCTACCCCCTTTTTTTCTGACAGCTCAGACAAGCTTTAAGAATTTGGAACTTTGATCGGATGTAGAGAAGAAAAGACAGCACCTACAGATAAAACTTATGTAGGAGGATTTGCTTCATCTCTGTGTATCACCTGAGGCCTGTCACTTTACTGGGTATATGTAAGGGTTTACAACCACTTTAAGTAATATATATAGAAAAAAGAGCACAAATATGTTGGACTATATAGGCCATAGAAGGAGCAAGGCAATCAATGCTATAAAATATTACAGTTTATCCATAGAGAACATAAAAACATTACATAATATATATGCATCTGAATAATTAAAAGCATTTGTGCTTATAGGTTTCACTGTTTGTGTTTGTACACTTAGAAGGTGAATACTGTTACATTAGGTCTTCATACGCCAATGTGTTTCATAAAGATTTGCTTCATCAGGGCTATGAAAACCATACAGCACTCATCTAGAAAAAAATAATAGCATTTACATACTGATCATACATCAATTTACATAGTACATACATCCAGCATTTGCTATAGTCATGTGTTTATCGTGTGGGATCCACCTCTGTGTGGGGTATCATTAGCACATTATCTCCCTGGGCAGGCGCTGGAGCACATAGGAAAACTCAGATCATGGGGGGGGGGGGGTCACTAGGTATAAAAAAAATTGGCTATGACAACACTTATATCTGTACATCTCTGTTTGGAGAAACATACATAGATATAGATATATATAGATTGCAAAAAATACCTACTAAGGGCATATATACAGGGGGTAAAATAAGTATTGAACACATCACCATTTTTCTAAGTTAATGTATTTCTAAAAGTGCTTGTTACATGAAATTTTCACCACATGGCGGTAACAACCCATGCAATCCATACATACAAAGAAACCTAAACAAATAAGTTCAGAAATTAAGTTACGTGGAATGACACAGGAAAAAAGTTTTGAACACGCTAACTGAAATTTTTTTAAAACTTCATACAAAATCCCTTTTTGGTAATGACAGCTTCAAGACGAATCCTGTATCCTGAACACATGATCGATTCGGAAGTAGTTTTTATGTACTTGGGAATAATGGGTATAATCCCTAGTGGTTGGGTGGAGATCTCTCCAAATATCGATTAGGGAGTGTAACAGCCGAGCCAATTTACAGCCCTGTTTCGGAGTATGTTTCAAGACTGGTTTATATGGATTAGACCTATCCAGTGCTTGGTCCAGGGGTACATTACTGTCTCCTCCTAGTATGAGCTTACCTGTTGCATGTGGAAGCAGTGTCGCTAGAATAGTTTCGAAGAACTTTACCTGTCTCCCATTAGGGATATAGTAAGAGACTAACGTGATGGCCTGTTCGTTAATTTTCCCAGTCCTCTCTTTATCTTTCAGGACCATATCCGGCAATGCACATTGCGACTCCTCCTTTTTTTTCTCTGGGTCATTGGAAAAATAACACGTGAAATATCGGGCATTAAGGTATTTAGGTGCCGAGGCCCGGGAGAAATAGGTTTCCTGTAAGAGCACTATGTCCGCTCCCCATTTATGATATTGGTGAAAAGCCTTTGCCCTTTTAGTTGGAGAATTTATGCCCTGCACATTATGGGTTAGAACTGTGAATTTGGTTGCATGGGTACTCAACATGGTGGTTCGATAAACTGCACTTGCCTGTTATAGTTTTCCATCGCCTCGCCTGAGATCCTGTCGCTCTGAGGGTAGACCGCTAGGTTTGGAGCGTGGAGCACACTTAGGTAAGGAGCCTGAAAAAAGAGAATAAAAGGTATAGAGTTAGAGTAATGTACCGACACGCTGATTATTCGTGTGTCCAAAAACACAAAACATATAAGCAACATGATGTCACACAAGGTGACGTAAGTCATTGAGGGTAGACCGCTAGGTTTGGAGCGTGGAGTGCACTTAGGTAAGGAGACGGAAAAAGAGAAGAAAAGGTATATTGTTAGAGTAATGTACCGACACACTGATTATCCGTGTGTTCAAAAACACAAAACATATAAGCAACATGATGTCACACAAGGTGACGTAAGTCATTGACCTCTGGGAATTCAACGTTCCCATATAGTATCGTGAGGTTGTCACTCTCTAATGAGGTGGGACAAGCTCACCAAGAAGTGGCATGCATTTGGGCCCCAGTGTCTTTCCAGTCCTGTTACTGTGAGGAAAAGAAGTGTCAAGGAAGAGATTCATAGCTTCAACATACGTATAACCAAGCTAATTTAGTGAATACAATGGAATAGACAGCCGCTATCCGTCCAGAACAATCATCTGTTTCAACTTTGGACTGGATTAAGGTGTCCACAGTTTGGCAACAGTGCCAACAACAAACCTGTATGTGGGAAAACAACATGAAAAAAAAGGGGGGGAGGGGAAAACATTTTGATTACAACTCTTGGTCAGGAGGCTGGAGATCAGTTCGGATCCATCCGTACGCTCCCATGGCTGGATTGGAACATTTGGATGAGGAACGGCCTTGTTGAGACCATATGGGCGAAATCGGTCGATCCCTGGCTTGTTGAGGAGAAGGAGATGAAGGTTCTCGAGTGATCAGTCCAAGGTCTAGCAGAAGGTCCTCTTATCACTAAAATTGGCAAAGGAATGCTTCTGTCACGTACCTGGTGGAGATCAAACTGGAGAGGGGGCTTCTCTTGCACCTCCTGTCCGTCACCCCTAGTAGTGATGACAGGGAGTGAAGGACACAGAGTGGCACAAGCGCCGATGTAGCTGTTGGCACTGGCTGGGACTTGGCAGGAACCAGGTGGCTGTAGAGCACTGTGCAGGCTCTGAGAACTGTAGCTCCGAATCGCTGGGTCAGCAGATGGAGGCGTAGCTGGGACAAAAGCCAGGAGATCATCAACAGCCGGACAGAGCAGGTACCGAGACAGGAGGCAGAGGCAGAGACGGGATACAAGCCGGGTTCGGTACACAGACGGGCAGCAAGGTACAGGAACATCAGGCAGAAGCGGAGTCAAACACGAGCCGGGATCAGGTAGGCAGGCGGAAGTCAAGGAGAAGGTTCAGGTATAGCCGGGTCAAAACACAGGAACTGGAACGGATCAAGTAAGCAGGCACTAGCTGAAAGACCACTCAGCAAAGTTCATGTGTCAGTGCTCAGTTTAAATAGGCTACTTGGCACCCAAACATGCATGTGTGCGCGCGCACCGGCGCGTGCCTGTGCATGTCTGCACATGCGCCCATACAAGTCCTTCTTTATACTGGTGTGCCCGTACTTGTGCACGTCTATTAGCCGTGCTTCTCTTACAGCTTCTTACCTTTATAGGCAAGTGAGAGGCGGAAGGGAAAAGACCGCCGATATTTCACGTGGCGATTGATTCGGTGCGTCAGTAGAGGCTTCAATGCCCGTCTCTTCTGGATGGTTAGTTGAGAGATATCCGCAAATATATGGACGGGGTGGCCTAATAAGGTTATGTCTCCCTTGCTCCTGGCTTCCGACATCATTTTTTCCTTAAACCTATAAAAATGCGGCTTTACTAACAAATCTCTGGGAAGGCCATCCGTTCTCGGGGCAGTCAAGGCTCGATGCACCCTGTCAAGCTCCAGATGGTGAGGAGAAATTCCTGAAATCAAGTCATGCATCAGGGTGTGTACTGCAGCCTCCAGATCGGTGATCGATCGTGGCAATCTTCGCAGCCTAAAATTATATCATCTAGATCTATTTTCCAAGTCTTCGAGTTTTGCATTAGCTTGGTCATGCAGAGAAGAGATCATCTTAGTGTTTTAGTTAACCCTGCCCACCGTGCCATCCACCTTATATTCGATCATGTCTAGCCTCTCCCCAATGCAGTGGAAATCTCCCCTTACTCTGCTGCTGCAGAGTGAGGGGAGACTGGGCTGTAAGGTGACTGAGCCTCCTGTCCCTTCTTCTTCGGATCCGACGCCATCTTGGAAGAGGGGGCCTGGTATGCTGCTGGTGAAGCGTGCCCCGGTCAAGTCGTGTTTTGGTAGCGTGACGGGTTCTTTTTAGCTAATCCCGCTGTCCTCCACTGCATAGTATGGTCCGGTGCCCGGGTAAGTGCTCACTGCACCCGGATCGCTTTTTATATGCTTGGAAAGCCCGACGGCTAGCGGAGCTTGGTCAGAACATGTCCGCTCCCGGCGCCACGTGCATGCGCTCTGTGAATTTATGTTCCTTCCACTTCCTGATTATGGCCCCAACAGTGTTAACTGGAACATTTCGAAGTTTAGAAATTCTTTCTGTAACCAATACAATCTGTATGTTTTGCAACAATAAGGCTGTGAAGGTCTTAAGAGCGCTCTTTGCTTTTACCCATCATAAGATGTTTCTTGTGTGACACCTTGGTAATGAGACACCTTTTTAAAAAGCTCAGTTGAGACTGAACCAGCTGATCTTAATTTGCACTAACAAGGGACAGGATTGCTTTCTAATTACTGATAGATTTCAGCTGGTGCCTTGGCTTTCCATGTCTTTTTGCACCTCCCTTTCTTCATGTGTTCAATACTTTTTGCCTGTGTCATTCCATTTTATTACACATAACTTACTTTCTGAACTTATTTGTTTTGGTTTCTTTGTATGTTTGGATTGCATAGGTTGTTACTGAAATGTGGTAAAAATGTTATGTCAATTGCACCTTTATAAATATATTTACCTAGAAAAATGGTGATGTGTTCAATACTTATTTTACCCACTGTACATAACGCATCCAAATCAAGAAAAATATCCCATTTCTCATCTAAAGATATATAGAAGTGTTTGATCTATAGCAAGGGGAACAGGGGGATGATGCATTGACCAAATAAGATTATTTAAGGGACGGCGGCGGCTCCATCACTGCCAGACCACTGGGTGAACTGGATGCTTCCACCATCCTGAGACGGTATGTGTTTACTGGTTTGTGGAACTAGAGTATTGGCAGATACATAGCTAGTGAGTACAGAGGAACAAATCCTAATATACTTAGATTGGCTTATGCTGTGTTTAACATTAGGATTGGCAAAGACACGGATGTGTCTCTCAGCAAAGACACGGATGTTCATATCCATATAGGAGGACTTGTTACTATCCCATTGGGACCCATGAGTGAGTTTATAGACCTATATGTAAAGGAGAGGCTATAGCATATTTTGGGTGTCTCTGACATATATATGAATGGGGATATCTTTATAATATATTGCAGGTCTCTTATTCCTTTGATCTGTCTTTCCTAAGTAGATTGTTTCCTATTTTTTACATTACATGGATGGATTTTAAGGTATGACATCAAAATTTAAAAAACTATCTCAATATATATGAGGAATTATTTGGTCATTGCATCACTCCCCTGTCCCCCTTGTTATAGATCAAACATCAAACACTTCCATATATCTTTGGATGAGGACTGGGACATTTTTCTTGATTTGAATGCGTATATATATATATATATATATATATATATATATATATATATATATATATATATTTACCCCATGTAGGTATTTTTTGCAATCTATATCCTGTATATCTATGTACGTTGCTCCAAACAGAGATGTACAGATATGAGTATTGTCATATCCAATTCTTTTATACCTAGTGACCCCCCCATGATCTGAGTTTTCCTATGTGCTCCAGTGCCCACCCAGGGAGATAATGTGCTAGTGATACCCCGCACCGAGGTGGATGCCACACAGTAAATACATGACTATAGAAAATGCTGGATGTATATACTATGTAAATTGATGTATGGTCAATATGTAAATGCTATTATTTTATCTAGATGAGTGCTGTATGGTTTTCATAGCCCTGATGAAGCAAATCTTTGCAAAATGTGTTGGCGTATGAAGACCTAATGTGCCAGTATTCACCTTCTAAGTGTACAAACAAAAACCGTGACACCTTTGAGCACAATTGCTTTTAAATATTCAGATGCATATATATTATGTAATGTTTCCTATGGAAATTATAATATTTTATAGTAGTTATTGTCTTGCTCCTTTTGTGGCCTGTATAGTCTGACATCTTTGTGCTATTTTTTCCATATACGTGTGTGTATATATATAAATATATATATATATATATATATATTACAGATGATGGCCGTGAGTGTCACAATATTCTATGCACTTTAAGTAATCCAAAGTGACCAGCACTGCTCCACGCCAAAGCCTCTCCTCTACTGATGCTCAGTGTGCCGGCACATGAGCGTCTCCATTTCAGAAAAAGAAGATTGGTGGCACACCATGGAAGGAAGAACTTCTGTAGAATAGTTACTTTATTGTCAAGGTGCCAAAGGACATAGACAGAACATTACAGGAACATTGGTAGACTGGTTTCACACGGATAACTCGTGCTTGATCACAACAAAAATGTAGCCCCAAACCTGAGCTATTTAAATGCTCCACCCAAAAGTGAAGCAACAAAAAAAGCCTGGTTTGACTGGCTGACCAACATATATAGCAATTAAACACACCAGATAAAATCAATAAATCACAAAGTGTGTAAAAACTAGACTTGAAAAAACTGACATAATGAAGATAGAATGAGGAGTACAGCCTTAGGAGAAATATAAACATATATATAAATACATATACATAATAAAGACCCCCAAAAAGTACCTAGAAAAATTCAAGAATAAACCAAAACAAATTGAATATAAAATATATATTGATTGATTAGTTAAACTGGAACAGAGAACACAAGAAGCAACCACTGAATCTAAAGAATGGCAAAGATGTTTTTATTACAAATTATGTGAGCAGACTGCAGATACTCTTTAGGGCAAGCAAAGGGTCGTAGTTTGGAGATCAGTTATATAGGACAATAAAGGAAAATAAATGGGTTGCTACACTGGTAGGTTGACTAGTATAGTTTTCCATCAATTAATAATTGTTTTATATACAAACACCACAGTCATCATGTTTTAAGAGAACACATCTGTTCTTCTAGCCTGGTACTCAAGTTGGGAAGTACAAATATTTAATTGTCAAATAGGAACGTTGTAGGAGGTAAAAGAGTAGAGTATTTCTCATTAGAGTCATCTAAAATAAAATGGTACAGGAGCCTAGACAAGGCACTTGTTATTAAAGGCCTGTTTTTACAAGCTGATTTCGCACAGTAGGAATTTGAAAATGCATTAGAGATACAGTACTAACAATTTGCTGCCTCTGGAGATCAATTTCCTGTAGTGTTAGCGCTAGCCATTCTGAAGTTTTTAGGGAAACACCTGTCTGTTTTGTCTCTGCCATTCCTTCTCTCGTGCCTCCTGCTACTCTTTATTGTGAAATAGGTTTTCAGTCCTTAAACAAGTTTGCTGTAGGGAATTATCTGAAAATATAGATGTGCATTCAATTGAAACACTAATTAAAAAAAAGGGATTCTTGTATAAAAACAACAGAACCAATCCTCCTGGCTTCTGAATTCATAGAAAACTGTGTGGTTATTTGGACACAAAGACAGCACAAAGGTATGCTGTTACGAATAATAGGCAGTGGGAAATTAGTTTTATGCAGTTTTTCCATAGGCAAAATAATGGGAATTTATAATGGTTTTGAAAAGGACAACACACATACAGTATATATATATATATATAAATATATATATATATATATATATATATACACAATACACAATATCTCACAAAAGTGAATGCACCCCTCACATTTTTGTACATATTTTATTATATATTTTCATGTGACAATACTAGAAATTACACTTTGCTACAATGTGAAGTAGTGAGTGTACAGCTTGTATAACAGTGTAAATTTGCTGTCCCCGTAAAATAACTCAACACACAGCCATTAATGTCTAAACCACTGGCAACAAAAGTGAGTACACCCCTAAGTGAAAATGTCCAAATTGGGCCCAATTAGCCATTTTCTCTCCCCGGCCTCATGTGACTCGTTATTGTTACAAGGTCTCAGGTGTGAATGGGGAGCAGGTGTGTTAAATTTGGTGTTATCGCTCTCACTCTCTCATACTGGTCACTGGAAGTTCAACATGGTACCTCATGGCAAAGAACTCTCTGAGGATCTGAAAAAAAGAATTGTTGCTCTACATAAAGATGGCCTAGACTATAAGAAGATTGCCAAGACCCTGAAACTGAGCTGCAGTACAGTGGCCAAGACCATACTGCGGTTTAAAAGGACAGATTCCACTCAGAACAGGCCTCGCCGTGGTCGACCAAAGAAATTGAGTGCACATGCTCAGCGTCATATCCAGAGGTTGTCTTCGGAAAATAGACGTATGAGTGCTGCCAGCATTGCTGCAGAGGTTGAAGGGGTGGTGGGTCAGCCTGTCAGTGATCAGACCATACACCGGACACTGCATCAAATTGGTTTGCATGGCTGTCATCCCAGAAGGAAGTCTCTTCTAAAGATGATACACAAGAAAGCTTGCAAACAGTTTGCTGAAGACAAGCAGACTAAGGACATGGATATCTGGAACCATGTTCTGTGGTCTGATCAAACCAAGATAAACTTATTTGGTTCAGATGGTGTCAAGCGTGTGTGGTGGCAACCAGGTGAGGAGTACAAAGACAAGTGTGTCTTGCCTACAGTCAAGCATGGTGGTGGGAGTCTTGTCTGGGGCTGCATGAGTGCTGCCGGCACTGGGGAGCTACAGTTCATTGAGGGAACCATAAATGCCAGCATGTACTATGAAATGCTGAAGCAGAGCATGATCCTCAACCTCCAGAGACTGGGCCACAGGGCAGTATTCCGACAGGATAATGACCCCAAATACACCTCCAAGGTGACCACTGCCTTGCTAAAGAAGCTAAGGGTAAAGGTGAAGGACTGGCCAAGCATGTCTCCAGACCTAAACCCTACTGACCATCTGTGGGACATTCTCAAACCCAAGGTGGAGGAGTGCAAGGTCTCTAACATCCACCAACTCGGTGATGTCGTCATGGAGGAGTGGAAGAGGACTCCAGTGGCAATCTGTGAAGCTCTGGTGAACTGCATGCCCAAGAGGGTTAAGGCAGTGGTGGGAAATAATGGTGGCCACACAAAATATTGACACTTTGACACTAAATCCATACCAGACCCTTATCCGAGCACGCAGCCCGGCAGGTCAGAAAAGGGGGTGGGGACGAGCGAGCGCCCCCCCTCCCCCCGAACCATACCAGGCCGCATGCCCTCAACATGGAGGGTGGGTGCTTTGGTCAAGGGGGCCCTGCTCCATGTTGATGAGGACAAGGGCCTCTTCCCGACAAACCTGGCTGGTGGTTATCGGGTTTTGCGGGCGGCTTATCGGAATCTGGAAGCCCCCTTTTTAAAAAGAAGGTCCCCAGTTCCCGCCCCCCTAACCCTATGTGTATGAGTATGGGGTAAATTGTACCCCTACCCATTCACCTATAAAAAAAAAAAATGTCAAAAATAAATACAGTACACAGGTTTCTACGATTTTTTTTCTATTTTCTGTCAGGAGCCAGTGGCTGCTGTTGCATCTCCTGTAAGGAGAGAATGTGGAGAAAAGCTACTGCAGGTGGGCTCAGTGCTGGATCAAGATTGGGCTCAGCTAAGTATTTAACCACTAGCCGACCAGCTCACACAGATATACTGCGGTGGGTCCGCTCTCCTGCACGAATCAACATACCTGTACATTGGTGCAAGGAGGATAGCGGGTGCCCGTGTGACTCAATGTCCGCCGGTGACCAGCGATCGCGGTGAGGAGAGGCAGAACAGGGAACTGCGTATATAAACAAGGTGATTCCCCGTTCTGCCAGATGACATGACAGAGATCTACTTTTCCCAGTGATCGGGAACAGTGATCTCTGTCTTGTTCCAGTGAGCCCATCCCCCCTACAGTTAGAACACACCCAGGGAACACACTTAACCCCTTGATTGCCCCTTAGTGTTAACCCCATTCACTACCAGTTTCATTTTTACATTAATCAGTGCATTTTTATAGTACTGACCAATTTAATAATGTCACTGGTCCCCAAAAAGTGTCATTTGGTGTCAGATTTGTCTGCCGCATTGTCGCAGTCCCGCTAAAAAGCGCAGATCACCGCCATTACCAGTAAAAACAATAAAAAATAAATAAAAGTCCCTAAATCTGTCCTGTAGTTTGTGGACGCAATAACTTTTGCGCAAACCAATCAGTATACGTTTATTGTGTTTTTTTTAACCAAAAATATGTAGAAGAATATATATCGGCCTAAACTGATGAATAAATTAGTTTTTTTATATATTGTTTTTTGGATATGTATTATAGCAGAAAGTTATTAAAATTGTTTTTTTTTTTTTTTTAATTGTTGGTCTTTTTTTGTTTATAACGCAAAAAATAAAAACCGCCGAGGTGATCAAATACCACCAAAAGAAAGCTCTATTTGTGGGGAAAAAAAAGGACATCGATTTTGTTTGGGTACAGAGTTGCATGACCACGCAATTGTCAGTTAAAGCGACGCAGTGCCGTATCGCAAAAAATGGCCTGGTCATTAAGGGGGCAAATCCTTCTGGGGCTGAAGGGGTTAATGGGGGGGGGGGGGGGGGCAGACATATAAAGGTTTTTTACCTTAATGCAGAGGATGCATTAAGATAGAAAAAAAAACTTTTTGCCTTTAGAACCACCTAAAAAAAGGGGAAAAACAATTTAAAAACTTACAATCGGTTTGCATAAATATACACACCCTTAAACTAATATTTAATTGATGCACCTTTTGATTTTTGACAGCATTTTTTTTGTTTTTGTTTTTTTGTATGGATATCTCTCCCACCCTTTTTTTGTGTAAATGTTATGCCCTGTACACACGGTCGGACATTGATCAGACATTCCGACAACAAAATCCATGGATTTTTTCCGACGGATGTTGGCTCAAACTTGTCTTGCATATACACGGTCACACAAAGTTGTCGGAAAATCAGATCGTTCTAAACGCGGTGACGTAAAACGCGTACATCGGAAATATAAACAGGGCAGTAGCCAATAGCTTTCGTCTCTTAATTTATTCTGAGCATGCGTGGCACTTTGTGCGTCGGATTTGTGTACACACGTTCGGAATTTCCGACAATGGATTTTGTTGTCGGAAAATTATATAGCAAGCTCTCAAACTTTGTGTGTCGGAAATTCCGATGGAAAATGTGTGATGGAGCCTACACACGGTCGGAATTTCCGACAACAAGGTCCTATCACACATTTTCCGTCGGAAAATCCAACCGTGTGTACAGGGCATTAGTGTTGCTTTAGTAGGTTGTTTACATTTCACAGATGCACCACTTCACAGGCAGGGTCAGGGCATCCCTCAGGCATATTATTTACGGGAAGTTTTACATTTTTAAAGTGATTGTAAAGCCTTGTTTTTTTTTTTAAATAACAAACATCTTATACTTAGCTGCTTCCCCCACCAACACTAAAAAACATTCCAGTCTTAAAGTGATTCTAAAGGCTAACTTTTTATAACATATTATACTATATGGTTTTGCATAGAGCAGCCCCGATCCTCCACTTCTGGGGTCCTCGGTGGGTGCACCTGGCTCCATCTCCCCACTGAGTACCCCCATAGCAAACCGCTTGCTATGGGGGCACTCGTGTATACTCGCTCACAAGCCCTGCTCTGAGTGTCCATAAGACACACAAAGCAGGGCTTGGCCCTGCCCCCCCTTCCTCGTCTCTGGCTCTGATTGACACCAGCAGGAGCCAATGACATCTGAGCCAATCAGGAGCGAGAGACCCAGGAGAGCCTCAGCTCTCGTGCACATAGCTGGATCAAGATCAAGCTCAGATATATATTTAGGAAGGGCTGCGTGGGAAGCTGCGTGCAGAAGGTTTTTTTACCCTACTGCAATGGATGCAGTAAGGTAAAGAACCTTCTGACTTTACAAACACTTTAATGTTTCACTTTAAGCATTACTACAAATTGCTGCTCCCACCAAACTGAATTTTTACAAACATTTATTTTTGCTTTGGTCCATGTTCCCCAGAACAGTGTCCAGCCCTCATGCCATTAGTTTGATAATCCTTTGTCCATTAGCCTAGACAATTACTAGAATTGATCTTTAGCATCTGACTCCCCTTGGTTTCAAAGGGGTTCAGTTTCGGCACCCACACTTTACTTATGTTCACCGAACCCTGCTCAAACTGATCACTGGTGTGTTTGGCTCATCACTACTAGTCACAACCCATCATGATCTATTTACAAAGAGTGGGAGAACATTTTTAAAATAATCTGATACATTCTTATGACAATTCCAAAGAGTACTTTATGACATAACGTACTTTGGAGACTTTAAATACATTTTAAACGGTTTTAGGAAAACTATTCTAATACATTCTTATTTTTTATATGTAAAATCATTTGGAAACTATTAAAATCGTTCTGATCCTTCATCCCTACTTTACACAGACCAGATTGGTATGCCAGCATGCAACTTGGCAAAATGTTTGCAATCTATAATAAGATCTGCAGTCAAATTTTTCCTGTTAATGTTCAAATTTAGAGGAAAACACAGCCTATTTATAAGTGTGTTACCAGCTGAAAGCATTAAAGCATAAGGATATGTAACCGCATGTTGGGAAAATGGCTCACCTACATAGCGTGCCTTGAAAAAGTATTCATACGCCTTGAAATTTTCCACACTTTGTCCTTGAGCTATTTTTCAAAGAAGAATGGGCAAAAATGTCACTCTCTAGATATGCAAAGCTGGTATAGACATACTCAAGAAGACTTGCAGCTGTAAATGCAGCAAAAGGTGGTTCTACAAAGTATTGACTCAGGGGGGCTGAATACAAATGCATGCCACACTTTTCACATATTTATTTGTAAAACAATTTGAAAACCATTTAAAATACAGTCTCTCACAAAAGCGAGTACGGCCCTCACATTTTTGTAACTATTTTATTATATCTTTTCATGTGACAACACTGAAGAAATGACACTTTGCTACAATGTAAAGTAGTGAGTGTACAGCTTGTGTAACAGTGTAAATTAGCTGTCCCTTCAAAATAACTCAACACACAGCCAATAATGTCTAAACCGCTGGCAACAAAAGTGAATACACCCCTAAGTGAAAATGTCCAAATTGTCCCCTGAGTGTCAATATTTTGTGTGGCCATCATTATTTTCCAGCACTATCTTAACCCTCTTGGGCATGGAGTTCACCAGAGCTTCACAGGTTGCCACTGGAGTCCTCTTCCACTCCTCCATGATGACATCACAGAGCTGGTGGATGCTAGAGACCTTGCGCTCCTCCACCTTCCGTTTGATGATGCCCCACAGATGCATCCTAAGCTCCTCAGCTTTTTTAGCAAGGCAGTGGTCATCTTGGAGGTGTGTTTGGGGTCGTTATCATGTTGGAATACCGCCCTGCGGCCCATTCTCCGAAGGGAGGGGATCATGCTTTGCTTCAGTATGTCACAGTACATGTTTGCATTCATAGTTCCCTCAATGAACTGTAGCTCCCCAGTGCCGGAAGCACTCATGCAGCCCCAGACCATGACACTCCCACCACCATGCTTGTCTGTAGGCAAGACACACTTGTCTTTGTACTCCTCACCTGGTTGCCGCCACACATGCTTGACACCATCTGAACCAAATAAGTTTATCTTGGTCTCATTAGACAATAGGACATGGTTCCAGTCCTCCATGTCCTTAGTCTGCTTGTCTTCAGCAAACTGCGGGCTTTCTTGTGCATTATCTTTAGAAGAGGCTTCCTTCTGGGATGACAGCCATGCAGACCAATTTGATGCAGCGTGCGGCATATGGTCTGAGCACAGATAGACTGACTCATCACCCCTTCAACCTCTGCAGCAATGCTGGCAGCACTGATACGTCGACTTTCCAAAGGCAACCTCTGGATATGGCGCTGAGCACGTGCACTTAACTCCTTTGGTCGACCATGGCGAGGCCTGTTCTGAGTGGAACCTGTCCTGTTAAACCACTGTATGGTCTTGGCCACTGTGCTGCAGCTTAGTTTTAGGGCCCTGAGATCTCCTTATAGCCTAGGCCAGCTCTGTTGAGAGCACCAGTTCTTTTTTTCAGATCCTCAGAGACTTTTTTGCCATAAGGTGCCATTTTCAACTTTGAGTGACCAGTATGAGAGAGTGAGAGCGATAACACCAAATTTAACACACCTGCTCCCCATTCACACCTGAGACCTTGTAACACTAACAAGTCACATGACATCAGGGAGGGAAAATGGCTAATTGGGCCCAATTTGGACTTTTTCACTTAGGGGTGTACTCACTTTTGTTGCCAGTGGTTTAGACATTAATGGCTGTGTGTTGAGTTAATTTGAGGAGACAGCAAATGTACACTGTTATGCAAGCTGTACACTCACTATTTTACATTGTATCAAAGTGTCATTTCTTCAGTGTTGTCACATGAAAAGATATAATAAAATATTTATAAAAATGTGAGGGGCGGACTCGCTTTTGTAAGATACTGTACATTAACAGTTTGGTTGTAACATGACTAAATGTGGAAAATTTCAAGGGGTATGATTACTTTTTCAAGGCACTGCATTTTTGACATTCATATAGTGCTTAGCATAAATGAGTACACCCTTTTTGAAAAGTAAGATTTTAAATAATATCCTAATGAACACAAGAACAATTTCCAAAATTTTGACAAAACTGAGTTTTATAGAACATTTGTTTAGCTCATTACATAAAAGTAAGGTTAATAATATAGCTTAGATTACAAAATCTTCAGTTTGACACAAATTAGTTGATGCAAAAATGAATACACCCCACAACAAAAACTACAATATATAGTATTTTGTATGACCTTCATGATTTGTAAAGACAGCCCAAAGTCTTCTAGGCATGGAGTGAACAAGTTGGCGACATATTGCAACATCTATTTTTTTTCCATTTTTCAAGAATGACCTCTTTTAGAGCCTGGATGCTGGATGAAGATTAATGCCTCTTCAGAATTCCCCATAGGGTTCAGATCAACAGACATACTTGGCCACTGAATCACTTTCACTCTGTTCTTCAGAAATGCAACAGTGGCCTTAGATGTGTGTTTTGGATCATTGTCATGTTGGAAAAGTGCACGACAACCAAGGGCACGGAGTGATGGTAGCATCTTCTCTTTCAATATAGAGCAGTACATCTGTGAATTTATGATACCATCAATGAAATCCAGCTCCCCGACACCAGCAGTGCTCATGCAGCCCCACAGAAGGACACTGCAACCACCATGTTTTACTGTAGGCACCATGCACTTTTCTTTGTTCTCCTCACCTTTGTGACACCATACTGTTTTGAAGCCATCAATTCCAAAAACATTTATCCTGGTCTCACCACTCCAGAGTACCAAGTCCCAGTAGTCTTCTTCTTTTTCAGCACGAACCTGGCAAATTCTGGGTGAGCTTTTTTGTGCATGGCTATAGAAGAGGCTTCCTTCATGGACGACTACCATGCATGTCATTCCTCTGCAGTGTACGCCGTGTTGTGTCAAGGGAAACAATCACTCTAGTTTGGCTTTTTACTTCTTTTCAATATCTTTATTCAAATTTTTTACAAAAAAAAGTGTACAAAAGTATTTACAAAGAACATGTACAGTATAAATTATACGCTAAATGGATGGATATTCGAACATTTTTAAGCAGAATATTACACCTACAGTAGGCATTCTTCCAAATGGAAATATTTGCTGGTGATATCGTTTATATTAACTGTGTCTCCATGGGTGAACCCCTGTACTCATTTAATATCCCTAATGCGACATTGCCAAAATGCATCTCAATCACCATATACCATCAGCGATAATACCTCCACCTCTAACAAAGTCAAAGTAAATGTCAACTCATAACTCTTAGTAGATTGTAGGTGCATTTATGATTTACCGTATGTGTGAAAGAAGGGGATCCACATCTTCTTAGAGAGTGCACCCCCTCCCTCGCCGAATCAGACTCCAACCTACATGGGGATAATCCCCATTCAGGATTGTTAGGGACTAGGCCTAAAAACCCTTGTTATACTGCACAACGACTAAAAAGAAAAGAGAGAAGAGAGGTTTGAAGAAGAGAGTAGGGAATGACCCCACGCTTGGAATCCCACAGCCCCGAGGCCGCTCTATTTAGGCATAGATCTAGGATCTCCAGACAGATAGCTGACACAGGGGTCCCAGACTTTCTCGAGCATCTTCATTCTATCATTTGAGATCGCTGTCATATGCTCATTAAGCATAATCCAGGAAAGCTTGTGTTTAAGCTGTTCTAAAGGCACTACGGCCGATTTACGCAATTATAATTTTCGCCGAAATGAATATAAATCTTATGAGGCGTCTCTGGGATTTTGACGCTGTCTCCACCTTGCAGCCTTGCAGCCTTGCAACGCCTGTCTTGGAGATTTGACAAGGTTTACTTGGGAGAGAGTGTAAATGAATTTATATACCCTAATCCTATACCGCCTTACCTTAGGGCATAGCCACCATACATGATAAAATGAGGCCTCCTCTCCGCATCCACAGAAACACAAGGGAGACGCTTCCGGTACGTAGGTTACCAGCCTAGCTGGGACCATGCACCACCTCAGAAGTACTTTATATTTTGCTTCAATAATAGAAGTATTTATGAGTGACCCCTGATTGCTATTGTGTGCTACTCATCCAGCTTAATACTTTCCTGGAGGTCCGCTTCCCGTTTTTCAATGTATCCTTGTTTAATAGGGGAGCTAGTTAAGATGGTGTAAATTTCAGAGATATGCCCTCCGATTTTATCGAACTTCTGACACAAATATTCCATAGAGGACATGGTCGCTATATCAGAGTTCTGCGATATAGTATTTAAAAAATGCTTTATCTGTGTATAGTGGAAGTACTCTGACACCGGCATTTGATATTTCTCTTCTAGGAACTTACAAAACTCCCTTATGATCACATAAATCAACTATACGTAGTAGACCTTTGTTAGTCCACCATTCAAACATCCTGGGGGTGAGGTCTGGGGTGAAGTTCCTATTTCCAAATATAAAGACCAATGGGGTATGCTGGGATTTAAACTTATAAGTTTTAGTTAACCTATTCCACATATTTAATGTTACGGAGAGTGCTGGGCATAAAATTGGGGGTCGTTCCTTAGGTGGCAGCCAAAGGATATGATAAATCGACCGTCCCCGACATGCATAGGCCTCCACCTGCATCCAAATTGGATGGGGCTGAGTAGAGTGAAATGTGGCTAGCTGGGCCAACTGTGCCACATAATAATCTTTTTGCAAATCTGGAGTCCTCAATCCCCCTTTCTTTTTGGGAGTGAATAGTGTACGCTTGTTCACCCTAGGCCTCTTATCCCCTCAGATATAGTATACAAGTTTTGTCTGAAATGCTATCCACTCTGAGCGAACCGATGCCACTGGCAGCGTACGGAATAAATACAATACTTTTGGGAGAATATTCATCTTCACAGAATGTGGTCTGCCAAACCATGATGGTGGCTGAAGTAGCCACCTGGCCATCTTGGCCGTTAGTCGTTTGAATAGTGCAGGATAGTTTTGGGAGTATAGAGCGTGCAAGGATTGAATGAGGTTAATGCCTAAAATATCTCAGAGTGCCATATAAAACTGTAGGATTGTTTAAGGGTTGAGAGCGTGGTTTCCTCTAGAGAGATATTCATGTGATTTGTCATGATTTATGTTAAGATCCAAGATGATGGAGAATGGCTTAAGTATAGCGTATAAGTTGGGGAGAGTGGTGATAGGGAACGAGACCATCATCAAAATGTCGTCCGCAAAAAGGACACATTTATGTTCACTATTACCGCATTCAGTACCTCAGATATTGATAGAGGAACACATTTTTATCGCTAGTGGCTCTAGGGCCAGGACGAAAAGTAGCTGGGACAGCCCTGCTGGGTTCCTCTGTGGCTAGGAATGGGGCTAGAGGAGTATCCCTTTATCATTAAGGCTGCTGAAGGGGAGCTACACAGTACCCGGAGTATGGACATAAATTGGAACCCGAAACCCAGCTTAGCCAATACATAAAAGAGGTAGTCTAAAAATAAGGAGTCGAACGCCTTGTGTATATCTAGGGACAATAACATTCCCCGCCATGGTCCTCTCTCGTCCCAATCAGATTGTATTGCAGTTATAATGTCTATTACTCTTCTGGTCTGATTCTTAGCTTGGCGACCAGGAACAAGCCCCACCTGGTCCGGGTGAATATATTGCGCAATAAATTAATTCAGTCTAGCTGCCAAGACTTTTGTCATCATTTTTAAGTCAGCGTTTATCAAAGAAATTGGACGATAGTTTGCGCAAAGCCTGTGATCCTTCCCTGGTTTAGGAATAACATGTATATACGCTGTGTTTTCCTGAACCAGAAGATCTGTGCCCCATCGGATTGCATTATAGAATGTACAGAGATGCGGGGTTAAGATCTCTTGAAATTTTTGATAGTATTGCCCTGAGAACCCGTCGGGGGTCAGTGCTTTGGAGGGATTCAAACTTTTTATAGCTTGTCCTATTTCTATTTCCAAAAACTCCCTATCCATGAGTTCCAAGTGGTCTTGTGCCAATTTGGGTAAAGAAATATGTACTAAAAAAGTCTTCCATTTTGCCTTGGCCAACTTTTGCTGGTTCGCTATATAATTTGGAGTAAAAGTTAGTAAATTCCTTTAGAATGAGTTCTGGATTTTGGGTCGAATGTCAATTTTTAGTCTGAGTCGATGTGTAAGGACGGGGAACTCATTTCCTTGCTAATAACGTGGTGGGCTTTGCCCCCATCGTATAATACCTGTGTTGTGACCAACATATACGTTTTTCTGCCTGTGTGGTAAGACCCAAGTTCAGTGCCAATCTGGCCATATCAATTTTATGCCTAATGTCTATCTGTGGTGATGCTTAAGTCTTTCTCTTGTTCTGTAATTGTGCTGTCCCGGGATCATTTGAGTCTGGCCGCTATTTGTAGTAGCTTACCATGAATAGTGGCCTTATGAGCTGCCCAATTTATAATAGGGGAGGTGTCTGAAGGCAAGTTCTCCCCGAAAAATGTGCGTATCTCTGCCTCTATCTCTGTTAGTACTCCCGGGTTATTTAACAAAGTCGCGTTAAGATGCCACGGGGAGGGGTATGTTTTTTTCCACAGGTCTGAAAGGGATAACCGGACCGGAGCGTGGTCCAACCACGGGGTAGCAGGGATCCTGACAGAAGTCACGTATGGTACTAATGAGGAACCTATAAATATATGATCTATCCATGAATACGTACCATGGACGTGCGAGTAGTAAGTATAATCTCTGGCAGAAGGGCTATCTTCCTGCCAAGCATCAATTAAAATATTATTATGTAGCAACCATGCTAGTTTACTACTGTTTCTGGGCCTATTTTTTAATTGGGATTTATTAGGTGATAATTTATCCAACATTTGGTCTAATGGTAAGTTATTGTCCCCGCCCAGGATCACCTGTCCCTGCGCCTTCAGGAGTAGTACTGCTAAAATGTCATGAAAAAACTCCAACTGACCTGAATTGGGATATAAACGTGATCAATTGGTCATTAATACGACCCACCGCCATTACGTACCTACCCAGTTTATCCTTCACTATGGAGATGGGGTAAAGTGCACCTTTCGTGAAAAACATATGGCAACTTATCTGTTTTTCTTAGTACCTGAGGATAAGTAGAACTGTGGATAGAGGGCACTGAGATACCTTGGAGTTAAGGTTTTTGAGAAGGGGGTCTCCTGCAGCATCAGTATGTCTGCTTTTTGTTTGTAATAGTAGAGGAAAGCTTTCGCTCTCTAAGAAAGGGAATTGAATCCTTGCACATTGTGTGCAATAATGGAATACTTAGTCAGGTAGACAGCCGACATCATGGCTTGGCAGAGCACACTCACCTTGAAATTGAAGTACAATGACTTGAAAAGAAGAGCAGCCCAGGAGTCTGCAGGAACATGGTGGGACCGGAGCGCAAGGTCAGAGTCCAAGGAATAAATAGAAAAGCAAAGAAATAAATTAGAAAGTGAAAGGAATTGCAAGGTCTATAACCTTGCACTGTGTGCAACATGTTACCTTCAAAATGAAAATAGCGGGACAAAGCCCTCTCCAGGTCATAATCCTGGGAAATCAAACGTGAGGTTGCCCCCATCAAAAGATAGGAGCAAGGTCACTAGAGTGGCTTGCGAGTCCACCCCCACTCAAAACCATGTTTACTATATAGGAACAGGAGGTTGGGCACGTAAATCGTTAACTAGTAGTGCAGTTAATTACACAACGGTGATGCCCAGACCACCCCTCGTTGAAACTTTCTGGGGCAATAGCGGTGGGCCGGGTAACCTGGTCACCCAACAGTGTTTTAATTCAACTCAGCCGACCTAAAAGTAAATATAACATTATAACAGCAACCAAAGAGCAGCAGAGGACGGTCAGTAATAATTTTGGTAATATGACAGTACCTTGGAACCATAAAGTCTACCGAACAAAAAAGACCGTCCTTCCTCAAATGCGGAACATTACACATCCCAATTGAGAGTGTTTCCGCTTGCAAACCTAGATGGAGAAAGAAAAAAAAAAACATCAACCCCTTCCAAGAAGGGGGGGATTGATAGCATCTCAGATGTGTGGTGGAGTCCTTTCGTTCCATCTGGAGCGTTGGGTAGACCAGTTCAGGGACAAAGGACGATTCGTTTGGGTAGATGGAGAAGGGGTTGGCTGATCTCTTGACAGCAGTAGGGTAAGAGTAAGGTGAAGATCTCAGCAGTAGATCTTCACCTTCATGGTAAGTTGCAAATGAGTGGGATTTGTCCTGGTAGGTAAAGGAAAGCCAGAATGGGAAAGACCAGCAATATTTTTTCTGACGGTTCAGCAGCTGCTGTAGAAGAGGCTTCAGATTGCGGTGCTTTTGCACTGTTGAAGGGGCGAGATCTGCAAACAACTGAATGGGTGTTCCAAAAAACGTCAGGTCCTGGAAATTCCTGGAGGCCGTCATTAATTTTTCTTTGATCCTGTAGTAGTGCGGCTTCACTATTACGTCCCGTGAAAGGCCATCCGACTTGGGGGCTGTCAGGGCCCTATGGACCCTATCCACCTCCATCTGATGGGGCGAGATGTTTGGAATCAGTTCTTTCATGAGAACATGTATAGCATCCTCCAGGTCCGTGTGAGTTTCTGATAGGCCCCAGATCCGCACATTGTAATGGCGAGACCTGTTTTCCAGGTCTTCTATTTTTGCGTAGGCCTCTTCCAAACGCTCATGAAGGCCTGTTACAGCCCTGGCATTCTGGTTCACTCTGGCTACCGTTCCACCTTAGTTTCAACTGTGTCCAGTCTAAGCCCAAAACTCTGTATATTTTGCTTGATTTCATGGGTAACGATAGAGCAGGCTTTAGATAGTCCTTTCTGCAACATAGTAGAAAAATGGGGCAGCAGAACTGTGTCCCCTGCATATGGTGCAGGTTAAGGTGAGGATGGGGGGTCCCCATGAGCAGGACTAGATTGGCTGAATATGGACTCAGCTAGCTCAGCCATATTTTTGTCCATGAAGGAGCCTGGAGAGCCTGCGTGCTCTGGTAGCTCCAAGGGCACTCTGGGGGATGAAGACAGGGAGAGGGACTCGTCCCTGAGGTCCCCATCGTGATCCTCCGATGACTATGAAGATAAGGGGTCCTGAAATTCTGACCTGGGAGATGGATCCACTGGCTGCTGTGAGTGGTGCTGCTTGCTGCTCTGTCCGCCTCGTGTGTCCGACTTACAAGGCGCCATCCTTTGAGAAGGAGTCTGTACAGAGGAAGGGGGCAGCGCCTGTCCTTGCTGATTCTTCAGCTTGTACTGCCTCTTTTTTGGTTGTCCCGAGGCCCGACGCTGCATGACAGTCTCCCGGTGTTACGCAGCATGTCGTGGGTGATCTCCCGGTCCTCCTGTGCTAAGGATTGCTGTGGTTGAGCCGGCGGTGAGCGGAGCTCGGTCACAGCATGACTGTTCCCACAGCTGTGCGAATGCGCACTCGGCTTTTTACTTTTTTAGCTAACTGCAGTGAACTTGCATGGCGATTTTCTTCAACCCTTCCCATCAGAAAGATGCTCCTGTCTAGGTGTTAACTTCTGTGGACGGCCTGGACGTCTCTGTGAGATGGTTGCAATTCCATCTTTGTTAAGTTTTTTTTATCACTTTTGCGTCAGTATTCTGACTGATAAGTAAAGCTTTGCTGATCTTCTTCTAGCCTTCACCTTTCTTGTGTAAAGAAATGATTTTCTTTCTCAGGCCTTGTAACATTTCTCTACCATGTGGTGCTATTGCTGACAGCATGAAATGGGAAGGGGTTTTCTTTGTTAAGTAATGCCCTCTTATAAATAACTGTCTGCTGGACACCTGTTTAATGAATAATTAGACTCATCTGTAGTTGAATTCTTGTTGATTAGGATTTTGTAGTCTAAAATTTAGCTTTGCTCCTAAGGCCCCTTTCACACGGGGTGACATGTCCGCTGACATCCGCCGATATCTGATCCGATCCTGTCCATGAAATCTAGACGGATGGTGACCCTATTTTCCATCCGTCTGGCGGATCGGATGAAAACGGACAGGCGGTCCGTTTTCATCTGATCTCCACATAGAGCCCTGCTCTCCTCTGACAGGTCTATCTCTGCACAGTGAGTGGAGATGGACCTGTCATCCACCTGCTCAGTGAGGAGCAGCGGAGCAATCCCCCACTGAGCAAAGCAGAGTCCACCAGGCGGACCGCCTGTGTAAAAGGACCCTAAGACTTTCATTGGGGTGTATTCATTTTTGAAACATGGTGTTGAATGAATTTGTTAGGAAAAATACTTTTTGTGTGCAAATTAGCAAATCTTGGTTGCAATCAATGGCCCGCATTTGTGGGAGTATTTTGGAGTATTGTGGTTTATTTACTAAAGCTAGACATGGCAAAATTGGTCACAGTTCTGCAGAAAAAGCAATCCACTTTTAACCTCAGCTTGTTTAATTAAGCTTTAGCAATAAAACCTGAAAGCTGATTGGTTTCTCTGCAGAATTGTGACAAATTTTTCCCTCTCTAGCTTTAGTAAATAAATCCCATAGTGTTCCATAGAAAATGTTGATTCTGAAAGGAAAGTAAAGGTTTTCACCCAAATTTGTTGGGGCGTACTCATTTATGCTGAGCACTGTATGTGCATGCATGTGTGGTGGGGAGACTATAAACAAATCGCCAAAGGCAAATAAAAATAGCAACTCCAAATAAAATTTTACCAGCTTTGCGCTTCCGCTCCTGTTTTACCTTGATATGTCATAGCTGCTTTTATTTGCGGTAGAAAAAAACAAAAAACGAAAAAGAAGATTTCTATGCACCTGTTGAAGTTACCCAGCTCTGCTGCTGTGCGTACTGCCACAAGGTCATAGAGGAAATAATTATTATTATTATTATAATTATTAAATGGTTAGTAAAACAGAAGCTTACTTATACCGAAGTGTTATGCCCCGTACACACGGTCGGATTTTCTGACGGAAAATGTGTGATAGGACCTTGTTGTCGGAAATTCCGACAGTGTGTAGGCTCCATCACACATTTTCCATCGGATTTTCCGACACACAAAGTTTGAGAGCAGGATATAAAATTTTCCGACAACAAAATCCGTTGTCGGAAATTCCGATCGTGTGTACACAAATCCGACGGACAAAGTGCCACGCATGCTCAGAATAAATAAAGAGATGAAAGCTATTGGCCACTGCCCCGTTTATAGTCCCGCCGTACGTGTTTTACGTCACCGCGTTCAGAACGATCGGATTTTCCGTCAACTTTGTGTGACCGTGTGTATGCAAGACAAGTTTGAGCCAACATCCGTCGGAAAAAATCCTAGGATTTTGTTGTCGGAATGTCCGAACAAAGTCCGACCGTGTGTATGGGGCATAAAGGTTTTGGGCTGTTTGACACTTTTTTCTGCAGAATGGTAAATGTTGTGTTTACCGTGATGGATTCACTGACATTCAGCATGCATTCACCCCACATCTGCCACACATGCACTGCCAGCATTTACTATTTTTATAAATTGGTATATGTAATGTCAGTAAATGTTTAAGGGAAGTTTTCAAATGAAGACTGTGCTTTTGATGTAATCATTATAATTATTATCATTATTGTGTCTTGAGGTGCAGCGTGTAATTTCCATTGGATATTGGGGGTTATTTACGAAAGGCAAATCCACTTTGCACTACAAGTGCACTTGAAAGAGCACTGAAAATGCACTTGGAAGTGTAGTCGCTGTAGATCCGAGGAGCACATGCAAGGAAAATAAAAAACAGCATTTTAGCTTGCACATGATTGGATGATAAAATCAGCAGAGCTTCCCCTCATTTCAGATCTACCCCTCAGATTTACAGCGACTGCACTTGTAGTGCAAAGTGGATTTGCCTTGTTTGTGCAGGTGTTGTAGTGTAGGTTTCAGAAACGCGCACACGTCACTTTTCTGTGACATGCAGACATCAATCCAAACTACTTTCCAATTCCTACTGTGTTATTGCACGCAATTCCACAATAAAATAGATGAGTAGGAGATGTGGAGCTCTGTGGGAAGGAAAGAAGAAAGTCCAGGATGAGATTAAGCTGTAACCAGATAGGTGTGTGCAGATGCAGGTTGTTTGAGCACGCCCACCTGTAGTCCAGCAAAGTTTTGCATTTTGAAGGATCAGTCAGTGTCTTTTTATGTGTATTGTCGTGGAAATAACACCTATTCCGTTTTTAACATTTTAAAGTGGAACATTAGTCAGAAAATTAAGTCCTGCTAGATAACTTCAGTCTGGCCCCTTTTGCAGGTATAGCTATGTAAAACATTAAAAAATATTAAAAATAAGTGACTATACTGTTTAAAATCCAGTAAAACACTCTCCTTTCTCATGCTGCTCTGCACATGCTCAGTTGCTCTCCATTTTTTTGGCACTGTGCCACAAATCAGCACCACTTGAGGCTGATCTGCTGACAGATTTACTGTTGCTTAGGGGCTCTGGGTTTCAGCAAAATGGCAGCCTCCAGCAAGAAGAAACAGGAGCAATGCTGGAGGCCATTTACAGCACACACTCATTTTGGTATAATTATTAACGTGGAATGTATATATTCCTTGCTAAAGAACATTTGTTATCGTTTTGGTATGGGTAAAATTCCGCTTTAGAAAGTACGTGTATGTATTTACTAATGAACATCTCATAAATGTGCCCTACTGTAAGCATGCATGTTCATACACCTTGGAAACCTGCTGTCATAAAGCAACTACAGCCATGAGCCAAAGTCCTGAAAAAAACATGTCTGCAAAAGCTTGGTGTTGCATAAAATTATGCCTCCCAATAATGTGGGAAAGAGATAGATGAATGGCTACACTGTGTACAAACACTTTGCACCCACACAGAAAAAAAAAAAAAAAGAATAAAAAAATGTATGAAGTATTTTTTTAATTTTTAAACACTTTCATCAACTTCACACTAATGCAGCTGTGATCCGTTTCTCAGTGCGATTTTGTAGTGCGTTTTTCATGTGTTTTTGTGTAGAAGGAGACTATACAAAATGAACACACTAAAATGCATGTACATGCGCTTGACATGTGTGTTTAGTGCGTTTCCAGTCAAGTCTGTGGGACACTAAATCTAAATCTCGCTTCATCGTGCCAAAGTAGCACCTACATATTCGCATATTCATAAGTTGCATAGCAGTTGGTTGCATTGATGTGAACAGGCACCATTGAAATCAATGTGATTTTCAGTTCTGTGTTAGTACACTATTTCACTATCCTAATAAAAATATTAAACAAGAAATCAATGTGAATTCCATTGTATTGCGATTCTGTGTGACTCAAGTCACATCTGAAATTGCAATAATGTGAACCAGGCCCTAATCACTTATAGTGACAAAAAGGGGGAAAGTTTCCAGTCTTAGCAGAATTCCTTCAGACAATGCAGGTAAATTCAACTACATACTCTATTGAGACATTATTTCTGCATACTCTACTGAGAACTTAAATGCGAACCAACAGGACCATATCTTAGTAGCCAGATCAGATTTATTGCGTAATCTGTGCGTGTTGCTTTCCGTGTGATAGATATGATCAACCTCATTTAGCCATTGACGCATCGTGGGGATAATTTGTAGTTTCCAAATTTTTTATATTAGCATTTTGGCCGTGTTTAAAAGATGGGGTATAATAGATTTTTTATATGCTCCTGTTGGTTCATTTGTGCAATGAAATAGTATTACCCACGGGTCATTGACAACTTCACACCCCTGTATTTTTTTTATCCAGAATAAAATGTTGGACCAATATGGTTTGATTAGGGGGCATCCCCACCAGATATGGGCATGAGTCCCTTTTTCCCCACAACCTCTCCAACAGAGATCTGATTTGGCTGGGAACATTCCGTGGAGCACTACCGGAGAGTAGTGCCATCTTGTCAAGAGTTTATAATTTGCTTCCGCTGCTCTTGAAGATATTGAGGAAGTATATGAAAGCTGTAGGATAGTGGTGCGTTGAATGTCCGTTATTGGGCTGTGGAGATCTTGTTCCCATTTGTGGAGAAATGGCAGTTGTGTCAACGGGAGATAGGGACATTATGCCCTAATCACTTATGAGTATGCAACTTATCAATATAGTAAAGTAATTCAGTTGACAATCAGCACCACAACCCGAAAAGGATTCTACAACAAGAAACAACAAAATATTGGGACTTTAAAGGTGCTGAAACCTCCTCCTGGAATAAATAGGTCTTACAACGTGATATTTAAAATTCCATTTTATTATGATTATAAATGGTTAAAATGATGTCTATACCAAATAGACATTGAGTTGTTTTGCAGCAAACTCTATATAGAACAAACTTCCCCTGAGCCTAAGTACACTAATTCCTTTGTAATCATATATGCACAGAATCATGAATAACCGATTCAGAGTCCTGACATGATAGGGAGGTGGTTTTGGTGCAAATTCCACCCTATTTAAGGGCGGTATGATTGTGAACACTTGTGGGTCTTCATTTGGAGGTATATCCTCTGTGATGGCAGTGGTATCCAGCGCGAACTAGGCAAATAGTGTGGACAGTTTGGTTTTGACATTTTCCCCGTTACAAACAAGCCACCCTTGCATGCAGAGACTAGTACTGTGTCTACCTACGCTGTGTGCACTAAAACATACAACCCTGTTGCCTTTAGCTGTTCCACTGCATTGGAACAACTGATGAATATCTGTAAAGACTTGTGGAAAGATGACCGTAAGTAGGAGAAGTGACTGAGGAGATAGGGTCAGAGGAGGTAATTGCCTCTGAGGTGGACAAATCCTCTAAAGAGGACACACTGGCCTTTCACGTGTCTCTTTCACAATGATCTGTGGTGAGTGCTCTTGTTGCAAGTAGGGACATACTGCCTCTAGATCCACTATCACTAGCTGGATTCAACAGATCATTACTCAGGCATAAGACCTTGAAAGGTAGAGTTACTGCCTTTCCTGTGAAGGCCCACTCCACAAGACATTTCTGTGCTTTGTAGGCCTTTTAACATCAGGCCTCAGTTTCTGTGTAAGATTTCCACCTGGTCTTCTGCTCATGCATTTGCTAAGTTTTACCAGTTGGCTGTTCAGGCCTCAATGAATGCTGGCTTAGATTGAAAATTCTTTTATGCAGCCTGATATGGGCTTTCCCAGTTATTCCTCTTCTTGTTCTGTTAAGAGGATTGTTCCTGTTAGGCCTGTTAGCCTCTTTTTGATGTTGACCACGCCTCATTGGATTGCTTTTGGACATCCCAATGGCCTAAGAACTAACTTTCCTGTATCCTGTAATGTACGGTTAAGAAAACTGTTTTTTGACCTACCTGTAAAATCCCTTATTTGGAGTACATCATAGGACACATGTCTCCTCACCTTTGGTTTCACTTTGATATTGCTTGCTAACAAATTGAGGCAATGTTGGGAATGGGAGGGATTATGTTGGACAGTGTCAAGCTTTGATACTTGCCAGTGTCCAATCACCTTGAGGTGGAGCATAACATAATAGTTTAAGAGTTAATTCTCCAATGTCCTGTGATGCTCCAAGAAAGAGATTTTACAGGTAAATCAAAAATCCTGTTATTTTCCCTTTCCCCAATCCTCGTTTTTCCTTCAACCTCATGCTAATGACATTTTAGAATAAAACCTTTCTGTTTTTATTACTTACCTTATTGTAGGCCCACTTATATCATTGATGAGTTTCTGAGCTTCTCTATGTATTTCAGACAGATTATGGCTGATGAGAGGTGCATTAGGAGTTCTCAGAATTATTGCACACAGTGGGCTGGCTTCTTGGAGAATTTATGGAAATTAATAATATTATTAATGTTCGGATGTCCATCTAGAGAAGTGGGCATTCATTGATGGACTTAATTTGCATGCAGATTGCCACTGTTAAAGCCCATATGTGATGCTTAGCCTCCATGTTTGACAGAATGAAGATCAAATGAATGAAATGGGTGGGTCTGGACAGTTGGGCTGGGGAGGATAATGGTGATGCTGGACATCCTCAAGCAAGGAAAGTAAGCTCTATATGGCTTGCTGTACCTTCTAATGCACATCGTGATAAGCTCTGCTGTAGCCTCCCTGGCAGTTTTCCCGAGTGTGGCTCGGGGATAAATTTCAGCACCATTAGCTGTAACCCTGGAGCCACACTCGGGATTACATCTCAGGATCCTGGTGCAGGTTACTTACCTTGTCCCCAGGATCCTGCGATGTCTCCCCTCTGTGTCTGCGGGCTCTGTCCTCCGCCCCGATGTCCTGTGTGCCAGGCTCCATTCCCTGCAAGTGTCACGACGCATGGGGACGGAGCCTGGCGGCAAATTCAAAAAAGTGGAAATTCATAACACATACAATACACTGTAATCTTACAGATTACATTACTCTGTGAAATTATTTCACCTCCCTTTTGTCCCCAGTGCTTTGTCCAATGCCCTGCATGCAGTTTTATATGATATATACTGTTCTTTCTGCCTGGAAACTGGAGATTGTCCATGGCAACCCAAAAGTGTCCCTTTACGTTAAAAATGGTTTTAGACCAGCTAGAAAATAGCGATAGTAAACTAGAACACTTGCAGAATTGAGCGATAGTGAATCGTGGGGAAATTTATTTTATTATTATTATATTATTATTTTTTATAATTATTTATTTATTATATTATAATTTATGATTTTGTGTTTCAAACTTCATCATACCCGGGATATCTACTAGACTCTTGGTGGACAGATTTAAGTGTGTTATTGCTAAGAATTACAGGCCTGCAATATAAAACTGAAATAATCATATCAGGGAGGTTAAACCTTATGACTGGAATATCTACAGTCACAAAGAAAGGAAAGAAATACACTGATTATGAAGCAGTTAACTAGATAAGGACTATAGTCACCGAGGGTTAACGAGAAGCTTTACCATACCAGCACGCTGTTACTTATTTTAGTGAATTTTGCATTGCTAAGAAATATGGGTGACAGTTTTCTCATTTTTCATTCTCTAGTCTTCTACAAAATCAGAAAAATGTATTAATTTGTTACATAATTACACTACTTTATTTTATTTTAAAGCGGAGCTCTGCCCAAAATGGGAATCTCTGCTTGTCTGTCTCCTCCCCCCCTCTGCTGCCACATTTGTTGCGCAGGTACCTGGTTTTGACAGGTACCCGCTTCACTTCTATCTCAGTATGCCGCTGCAAACTGAGCTGGAAGTTTGGCTCCCCCTCCTTCCCCCACAGCCTTTTGGGACACTTCACAAATCCCAGAAGACTGTGGCCCATTTACAAAGCGTTTGTAGCTGCTGACTTTTAATTTTTTTGGGGGGAGCCTGGAGCTCCTCTTTAATGTTTTCCCTTTCCTGGAGAAAAAATGTGCAATAGTGATTAACACAACATTAACAGACTATATGGCTAGAAGGACTTGAAGTGTATATTAAAAATCCATACATTTGAGATCAACAATACATATGTTTATTCAAAGTAATAGAGAGGTTCTGTGCAAAAACATGCATGTATACAGGTTATGAGCCAATAATGCACCAATAAAAATGCTCTGTTCAAGGAAACTAATAAAAATAGCAGTCTAAACTTACAGTCTAAAAATAGCAGTCTAAACTTTAGAGATCAATATAATTGTAGAACACATATGAAATATTACACATAAACGTGGATGTACATATATATATATATATATATATGCAAAGAAAAGATATAGCTTCCTGCGTTGATATGTACAGGTGTATACGTACATCCACGGTTATGTACAATATTTCATATGTGTTCTACAATAAATATTTTATATTTTTCTAACATTGTTCTTTCATGTGGTAGTGCCTTCAAAGTCCCACCCCTAGGGGGCTCTCTTTATTTCTTGGTATATTTGGGATGTGGCACACCTCTTAAGTTCTCCTCATCAGAAACCTTTTTCCTGTAATGCCCCGTATACACGGTCGGATTTTCCGATGGAAAATGTCCGATCGGAGCGTGTTGTCGGAAATTCCGACCGTGTGTGGGCTCCATCGGACATTTTCCATCGGATTTTCCGACACACAAAGTTGGAGAGCAGGAGATAAAATTTTCCGACAACAAAATCCGTTGTCGGAAATTCCGATCGTGTGTACACAAATCCGACGGACAAAGTGCCACGCATGCTCAGAATAAATAAAGAGATGAAAGCTATTGGCCACTGCCCCATTTATAGTCCAGACGTATGTGTTTTACGTCACCGCGTTTAGAACGATCGGATTTTCCGACAACTTTGTGCGACCGTGTGTAGACAAAACAAGTTTGAGCCAACATCCGTCTGAAAAAATCCTAGGATTTTGTTGTCGGAATGTCCGAACAAAGTCCGACCGTGTGTACGCCCTATAAGAAGGTATATGACAGCCTCAGCTCGGGTTCCAACCAGGCCACGCCCAGTTGGAACCTGGGCTGAGTCTGTCATATACCTCCACACAGGGTTTTGCTGTGATGTGCAACTTTTAGGACTCCCTTCCCTACCATACTAATCGCGTGCACGGCTTCCTGAAAGTGCTGTTTATGTGACCAACACCTTGGACATTAGGCCAGATGATCCCTGTTGAGGGATCAGAGTTCAAACATATAGATATTTAAACCTTGTAGGATAAAAAATGAATGCCTAGCATATATGGTGCTTACTTGGAGCTTATGCTTGTTTAAACCATTTCAGCTCCGAATTATAATTTAATTTTTTTTTTTTTTCTATTGGGCACCTCATTTTCAACAGTGCACACATTCTGGGCCTAAACCAAAGCCAGACTTATTGAATAAACATATTTATACATACACTCCCTATGCAGGCATAGGATATACAGTGATTATAAAAAGTGTACACACCCCTGTTAAAATGTCAAAGATAAATTATTTCAGATTTTTTTTCCATCTTTAATGTGACCTATAAACTGTACAACCCAGTCGAACAACAAACTGAAATCTTTTAGGTGGAGGGAAGTAAAAATACAATAATATGGTTGCATAAGTGTGCACACCCTTACACTAATACTTTGTTGAAGCACCTTTTGATTTTATTACAGCATTTAATCTTTTTGGGTATGGGTCTATCAGCATGACAAATCTTGACTAGGCAATATTTGCCCACTCTTCTTTTCAAAAACATTCCAAATATGTCAGATTGCGAGGGCATCTCCTGTGCACAGCCCTCTTTAGATCACCCCACAGATTTTCATTCGGATTCAGGTCTGGGCTCTGGCTGGGCCATTCCAAAACTTGCATCTTCTTCTGGTGAAGCCATGCCTTTGTTGATTTGGATGTATGTTTTGGGTCGTTCTAATGCCCCTGTTCTAGCTGAAGAAAAACAGCCCCACAGCATGATGCTGCCACGGTTATGGTGTTCTGTTGGTGATGTGCAGTGTTGTTTTTGCTTCCAAACCTATCTTTTGGAATCATAGCGAAACAAGTTCAACCTTGTTTTCATCAGACCATAACATATTTTCCCATATGCTTTTGGGAGACTTCAGATGTGTTTTTGCAAAATTTAGCTGGGCTTGGATATTTTTCTTCGTAAAAAAAGGCTTATTCTATCAGATATTCTTGCGGCTCCATTAATATTGCTGTAGGCCTCTTGGCAGCCTCCCTGAACAGTTTTCTTCTCGTCTTTTCATCAATTTTGGAGGGACGTCCAGTTCTTGGTAATATCACTGTTGTGCCATATTTTCTCCACTTGATGATGACTGTCTTCACTATGTTCCATGGTATATCTAATGCCTTGGAAATTCTTTTGTATCCTTCTCCTGACTGATACCTTTTAACAATGAGATTCCTCTGACGCTTTGGAAGCTCTCTGAGGACCATAGCTTTTGCTGTAGGATGCGACTAAGAAAAAGTCGGGAAAGACCTAGTAGAACAGCTGAACTTTATTTGGGGTTAATCAGAGGCACTCTAAATGATGGCAAGTGTGTACTGACTCCTATTTAACATGAGTTTGAATGTGATTGCTTAATTCTGAACACAGCTACAACCCCAGTTATAAGAGGGTGTGCACACTTATGCAGCCACATTATGTTATTTTTTTAATTTTTACTTCCCCTCCCTAAAAGATTTCAGTTTGTTTTTCAATTGAGCTGTACAGTTTATAGGTCACATTAAAGGTGGAAAACGTTCTGAAATAATTTATCTTTTCTCATTTTTTTACATCACAGAACCCTGACATTTTAACGGGTGTGTAGACTTTTTATATCCACTGTATACTCTTGGCAGTATGTATAATGAGTGTTTTGTGATTGCCTAAAAGCTTCGCATATTTCACAGCGTATCTGTACCCCTGTAAATTACTTTCACATCACATCACTCTATTTAAGAAGATAAATTAGCCCATTTTATCCTTTAATTACAGACTCTTTTTACAAGCTTCCTTAGGTTTCCCCCACAGTTGTTGTAATTATGGGATACTTTTGCTATAAATAACCAGAAAGTGTTTAGTCTCGGCACTCCGTGATTAAGCTTTTCTCAAGCATGAAACATGTAGGAGTTGTTTCCTTAATCACTATTTCCGTTGTTCACGCTGCACGGTTTCTGTGAATTCTGCTTACTACATTTCTAGCCAATATTTGGTTTTTGGTATGGCTAACATCCATTCAGTGTTTATACCCAAAATACTCCTCGTTAATACTTTTATCTTTTTCTTGTAATTGGATGAAACAATTGTTGCAAAGCCATTGCAAATAATACACATTTGTAGACCATAAGAAGGAACCTGCCATGAGAAAAACACGGAGGCTGCCATAGGAATGATTCTTCTCTGATTTTGCAGACCTGTACGCGTTCTCAATTGGTTAAAGACAGTGACTTAGTATGACAGCCTAGAATCAAACAATTTCAGGTGGAGGGCAGCAGCAACAGGCGCCATATTTCTATCATGACAGATTTACATTAAACCTGCTGCTGGACTATCTGAGTATTAACAAGAAGTATACGGGAGAAATTTTCTAGGCGTTTGACCAAGATTTTAAAGTGGTTGTAAACACTGAAGGTTTTTTTACCTTCATGAATTTTATGCATGAAGGTAAAAAACCTTCTGTGTGCAGCAGCCCCCCCAATACTTAGCTGAGCCCTATCACGATCCAGCGATGTGCATGAGAGCCTTAGCTTTCCAGGCACTTATCCTTGTCATTGACTGAGACCACAGCGGCAACCAATGGGGGGGGGGGGGACAACTGAGCTGCGCTGTGTCTGAATGGACATGCAGACCAGCAACTTAAGAGCTCCTATAGTAAACTGTTTGCTCTAGGGAGGCTTTAGGAGTGCCAGTGGGGGATGCTGGCAAGTATAACATGTTTATTACTTTTTTTTTTTTTTTAAATGCCTTTTAATACCACTTTAATTTCATTATTGAATCACACGCTTTCAAGGGCTGTTGTTTCATTTCTTTACCAGAATGCAACCTGCAAGTAAAAACCTGGGATCTCATTGTTTTAATTCAGAAATAATGATGTTCTGTGTGCCCTGCTAGACCTGAAGGTTTGGCCTGGATAGTAGAAGCAAAAATCAAAATACGTTGTATAATCCAGCCTGGAAATCCCAGTAAAAAAGTAGTCCACCACAAAGTCATAATTTAGTTTTTTGTTAGGTACTAGGAGAGCTAAATTACCTGAAAGGTTTTATCAAAGGCATCCAGAGTTTTTGATCCCAGGTTTGCGGATCTGCCATGGATGCCAGTGTTCCACTCTCTGTTGGATTCTTAATATTTTTTGGTTATGGAGAATAGAAGAGAAGATGCGGGAAAGGTGGTTACAAACACTCAACAGCCCAAAGTGGTCAGGAGCATTGCTGGGAACTTTGATAGGGAAACAATATAACTAGGGTTCGCAAGAGATATAAAAAAAACAGTAGATGTAGTATGTACAGTAAGGGAAAAGAGTATTTGAACCCTTGCTGACTTTGTACGTTTGCCCACTGACAAAGAAATGATCAGTCTATGATTTTAATGCTAGGTTTATTTTAACAGTAAGAGACAGAATGACAACAAAAAATACAGAAAAACGCATTTCAAAAAAATCATACATTGATTTGCATTTTAATGAGTGAAATAAGTATTTGATCCCCTATCAATCAGCAAGATTTCTAGCTCCCAGGTGTCTTCTTTACAGGTAATGAGCTGAGATTACTCTCTCTTAAAGGGAGGGCTCCTTATATCAGTTTGTTACCTGTATAAAAGACATTTGTCCACAGAAGCAATTAATCAATCAGATTCCAATCTCTCCACCATGGCCAAGACCAAAGAGCTGTCCAAGGATGTCAGGGACAAGATTTTAGACCTACACAAGGCTGGAATGGGCTACAAGACTATCACCAAGCAGCTTGGTGAGAGGGTGACAAAAGTTGGTGCGATTATTTGCAAATGGAAGTAACACAAAGTAACTCTCAATCTTCCTCGGTCTGGGGCTCCATGCAAGATCTCACCTCGTGGAGTTTCAATGATCGATAGGGGATAAAATACTTATTTCCCTCACTGTATGTTGACAGAAGGAGAGACGTGTGCTGGATGGACTCTGTCCCAGGGAAAAGGATTGTCCCGTTTATGGACCTGCTGAGTTGACAGTGCAGATCTAATATGTTACCTTGCAGCGCACAGATCTGTACAATAAGCTCCATCTGGTTGAGGAAAGTGATGTTTCTGCACAGCTCTGCAAGTTAGTGACAATTGACTAACACCAATAACATTTTTCTTTCTCCTACATCACGGGACACAGAGCATGACTACCTGGGCTATGTGCCACCTATAGGTGAATTGACACTGGCACAAAAATTAGACGCCCTACATAACCCCTCCTACTCGGGAATATCCTCAGTTTTTTCGCCAATGTCTGAAAGGTGATGGTCACTGAAGTACAGCTCTGTATGCTAAATACCAGATTCTCAAGTAAATCCAGTAGAGATCCAAAGATTGGGCGTCTGGATCAATTCCTACAGCTGGGACACTAAGATGGATGGTACAGGGCCCTGCGTCGATACAAATGGATGTTTTAGTGGGCTTGCCTGTTATGCAACTGGTTGGCGCTGGACCCTGCAGGTATAGAACCCTATGCAGTTCTTTTACTGACTAAGGTGTTTTTGGTAGGGTGCTATACAAGTCCAGGGCAGTGGAGCCCAAAAGTAAGAGGGATTAAGTCCCTGATGATCTGATGGACATAGCCCACTGTGATGGGTGAAGGTCCAGGTTTTGGCCAGTAGGGACAGTGATGGTGGAACATGTGTCCCTAGGGTTGACTGCAGCTATGTGTACAGGAGTGGGGGTTAGGTTTTTGATGTGCCAATTTATGTTTTTTGTTTGGAGAAAAACAGCATGTAACAGCTAAAATGGTTTGTTCTATAGCCATGAGTGCATGCGTGCATGTGGCACGTGAATGCAGACTCCTGGGATATCCTACTGCCTTCCCAGGGGCAACAAGATATATCGTTTACTCAGTTTACCTCCTCTGCCACTGCATGGGGAGCTTGCGGTCGGTTCTAGTTGCTGAAGGTCTGTTGAATGGATTCCACCTGAAACCTTTTGCCTAATACTGTAAAGAGGGTGAGTCTCCATTTTGATGCAAGTAGAACATCACAGCCTGCTTTACGGTTTTCTTGTGCTTCATTTTAATCATTTTTTGACTGTGACCGTTGTAGTATCCCCTTTGGGCCACCTGTCTCTACACCCACGTCTGATACTTTTCTGGATCTCTCAGGTGTGGTTTTGACTAATGTATCTGGTTCCTCATAACTACCTCAGTTTTGGAGGGTTTTTCAAAATAAATTGTTATTTAGGATGATCTTCAGAGATAGGGTACAATGGACACTCCTTTAATGAAGACTCTAGCTGCATTAATTAGGTGTTTCAATAATGTATTTTGTATTTTTTTACTTTTTTTTTATAGATATTATTATTATTATTATACGGGATTTATATAGCACCAGCAGTTTGCGCAGCGCTTTACAACATGAGGGCAGACAGTACACTTACAATACAAATCAATACAGGAGGGATCAGAGGGCCCTGCTCGTTAGAGCTTACAATCTAGCAGGGAGGGTCAAGTGGAAACAAAAGGTAATAACTGTGGGGGTGAGCTGATGGAGAAAATGAAAAAACAGCCGTCGTTAGGTGTGGGTAGGGTAGGCTTCTCTGAAGAGAAGGGTTTTTAGGGATCGTCTAAAAGCTAATAGAGTAGGAGATAAGCGGACAGATTGGGGTCAGGCCTTCCGTAGGATTCGAGAAGCTTTGGAAAAGTCCTGGAGGCGAGCATGGGAGGAGGTGATGAGGGAGCTAAAGAGCAGAAGGTCTTGAGAGGAACGAAGAGAACGAGTATGTTGGTATTTAGAGGCTAGGTTAGTGATGTAGCTGGAGGCTAAATTGTGGATGGCTATGTATGTAGTTGTTAGTATTTTGAATTTAATTTTTTGGCCGCGCGGAAGCCAGTGGAGGGATTGACAGAGAGGGGTAGCAGAGACAGAGCGATTGGTAAGGTGGATGAGTCTGGCAGCAGCATTCATGATGGATTGAAGAGGTGATAGACTATGTAGAGGTAAGCCAATGAGAAGGGAGTTGCAGTAGTCGAGGCGAGAGATGACCAGCTAGTGAATTAAGAGCTTTGTTGTGTCATTGATTAGAATGGGGCGTATTTTGGAGATGTTGTGGAGGTTGAGGCAGCAGGATTTGGACAGTGATTGAACGTGGTGCTTAAAGGAGAGTTCAGAGTCCAAGACTACACCTAGAACCTTGGCATGTGGGGATGGGCTTATAGTTGTGCCGTAGATTTTGATAGAGAGATCAGGGGAAGGGGCACATGGGGGAGGAAAAATTATAAGTTCGGTTTTGGATAGTTTGAGTTTGATGAAGTGGTGTGACATCCAGACTGATATATCTGATAGTAAATTATTGATACGTGAGGAGACAGAGGGAGTGAGCTGAGGGGTAGAGAAATAGATTTGGGTGTCGTCAGCGTAGAGGTGGTATTGGAAGCCATGGGAGGCTATTAGCTGACCCAGGGAGGAGGTGTAGATTGAAAATAGGAGAGGTCCAAGAACAGAACCTTGGGGGACCCCAACTGAGAAAGGAAGAGGAGAAGAGGAAGTAGAGTTGTAGGAAACGCTAAAGGTGCAGTTGGATAAGTAGGAAGAGAACCAGCGAAGAGTACAGTCACGGAGACCAGAGGCGTGGAGTTTTTTGAGGAGGAGGGGGTGGTCAACCGTATCAATTGCAGCAGAGAGGTCCAGGAGTAGGAGTACAGAATAGTGTTGATTGATTTTTGCTGTTATTAGATCGTTTGTTAGTTTTAGGAGAGCAGTTTATGTGGAGTGTTGAGGATGGAATCCAGACTGAAGGGGATCAAGAAGGCTATTATCAGCGAGGTGGACGCTCAGTCTGTTGTAGACCAGACTTTCCAGGAGTTTGGATAAGAAGAGGGGCAAGGAGATGGGGAATAGGTTTTTAAGATTGGATGGGTCCAGTGAGGGCTTTTTAAGTATGGGTCTGACAAGTGCATGTTTTAACGAGTTGGGGAAGATGCCAGAAGAGAGGGAGAGATTGAAGATGCGGGTTAGAGAGTGTAGCATAGAGCCAGAGGGTGAACGTAGCATTTGTGAGGGAACACGATCCAGAGGGCAGGTGGTAAGGTGGACATTAGCAAGTAGTTTAGCAACCTCATCTATAGTGGAAGGAAGAGGGAAGTAATAATTGTGCCTGTGGGCATGAAGTGTAAAGCGTGGAGGGTATCGGAACAGTAGAGATCTCCTCACAAATTGTATAAATCTTCTGTTTGAAGTGATTGGTGATCTCCTGGGCAGTGAGTGAGTTGGTGGGTGGAGGCGGTGGAGGACGAAGTAGAGAGTTGAAGGCAGAGAAGAGTTGAAGGGGATGGGATGATAAGTTGCTAATGAGAGTGATAAAATAGGTCTGCTTGGCAGTGAGAATTCTGGAATTGTATTTATTGAGGGCAGATTTATATTGGTTGAAATCTCTCTGAGACTTCGTCTTACGACACAGGCGCTCGTGAGCATGACTACGTTTTTCAGACTTCTAGTATCATCTGTTTGCCAAGGTTGAAGGGGTCAGGGCCTGATTCTGTGTGTAGTGAGGGGGTCCAGTGAGGCGTTGTAGACAGAAGTGGCTAGGTTGGTGCAGGATAGGGGTGAGATTTTGTCATAGAGGTTGTCGATAGCAGAGTAGAGAAGAGAAGGGTTGAGATGACGTAGGTTTCTGCGGGTAACTTTTAGGCGGGTGGAAGAGAGGGAGAGAGTGAAACTAATAAGGTGGTGATCAGAGAGAGGGAATGGATAGTTAGAGAGGTTGCATGGAGTGCAAAGGTGAAAGAAAACAAGGTCAAGGGTATTGCCTTCAGAGTGAGTAGGAGCATGTATCCACTGCTTCAGGTCAAAGGAGGATGTTAGGCTGAGAAGTTTGGAAGTGGCAGGAGTGTTAATATTAATAGGGATGTTGAAGTCCCCAAGAATGATTGTGGGGATTTCAGAAGAAAGAAAGTAGGGTAGCCAGGCAGAGAAGACATCAAGAAAGGTTGATACTGGTCCAGGGGGCCTGTAGATCACAGCTATCCTTAGAGAAACTGGAGTGAAAAGACGAATGCAGTGTGCTTCGAAAGAGGAGAGTGACAGAGAGGGACGTGGGTGTAGTACCCGAAAGGTGCTATGTGAGTCTATAAGGATTCCGACACCTCCTCCCTTATGTCCACTGGATCTGGGGGAGTGAGCCCAGAGAAGACTACCATGGGATAGGGCAGCAGAAGACACAGTGTCGGATTCGAGCCAGGTTTCTGTAATGGCGAGTAGGTTAAATGAGTTGGCAATAAAGAGGTCATGGAGAGAGGTGAGTTTGTTGCAGACAGAGCAGGAGTTCCATAGGGCACAAGAGAAAGGGAGTCTGGTCTTAAGAAAGATTAGAAATGGGAACTAAATTGTGTTGATTGTGGCTGCTACCAGGGGGTGCAGGGTGATGGTTGCATGGGGTACAGATAAATGATGGAGGCCCAGGGTTAGGGGATATATCTCCAGAGGTTAGGAGAGTGAGGGAGGTAATATGGGAGTGGGATTTATATGAAGTGACATGGCCCAGGGTCTTGAAGATTTTTAGTGTGTGTAAATTTAGGAGTGGTAGAGAGTGCATGTTACAAGGAGAAGGAGTTTGAAGGGGTAAACAAGGTCACCTGATGTCTGGTGTTTTCAAAGTATTTTCTTGTGTTCATTTGCTTTGTGCATTCGCTGAAGTGCAGAGTCAGAAGTGCTCCCACTTATAGAAATAGCCCCAGTTGCAAATGTGCCCCCCCAGATGCTTCCCCCAAAAGAAGCTTATATTTATACTGATAGGGGTAGGTGGTGGGTGGATTTCAATTAGCAATCAAGATATAATAAAGGCTGGCTGGTTAACAGTGCAAAATTTTTACTTCAGAAACAGACTAGCAAGAGGGCACTAAAGTTAACGGGCCATAATTCTGGGTAAGACAAGGGAGATTATAAAGCATTGTAATGTGGACAGGTCTACAGACTTAAGCAAAAATAACATACCAGCAATTATTAAAGACACATAAGCAAAGCAGATAGCAGTGTTTCAGTTTTTGGGTGGAGATGGTTCAGTTAGCACAGACCATAGCAATTTAGACTAGGGAAAACTAACACTTTTCTGTTTTCAATTCTGGGTGGATGGCAGTCAGCTGCAAACATACCTGTGAAGAGACAGAGAAAAATATTCAGATGAGTGCAGAGTCAGAAGTGCTCCCACTTATAGAAATAGCCCCACTTTGAGAAAGAGCCCCAGTTGCATATGGGCATAATGTGATAGAAAGCCTGACAAAACATTTGCAAAAAGCTATGGAGGTCAGCTATTATAGTTTTCACCATGCATCAAAACTTTTGGAGTTTTGGGCAGCCCCAAAAAAGATGTGGAGGAGCAGGGGCATTGTTAGGTCTACAAAAAAATCTGGGGCTAGAGCCCATAGCAGCGAAGGAAAGAAAGTCATATGCTTGGGTGGGCATACACATGTATATAATATATATACATATATATATATATATATATATATGTATATATATATATATATATATATATATATATATATATATATATATATATATATATTACATTATATATTATCATTACATCAGGGTCCCCGGAGAGCCCCCCCCACTTGCATCAGGGTCCCCAGAGAACCTCCCCCACTTACAACAGGGTGCCATGAGAGCCTCTCCTTGCATCAGGGTCCCCAGAGAGCCCCCCTTGCATCAGGGTCCCCAGGGAGCCCCTTACTTACATCAGGGTCCCCAGAGAGCCCCCCTCACATCAGGGTCCCCAGAGAGCCCCTCCCTTACATCAGGGTAACCAGAGAGCACCCTTACATCAGAGTTCCCAGAGAGCCTCTCCCTTGCATTATGGTCCTTAGAGAGCCCCTCCTTTATATCAGGGTCCTCAGAGATTTCCTCCTTACCTCAGAGTCACCAGAGAGCCCCCCTGCATCAGGGTCCCCAGAGAACCCCCCCACTTACATTAGGGTCCCCAGAGATCCTCCCCCACTTACATCAGGGGCCCCAGAGAGCTACTCCATACCTCAGGGTCCCCAGAGAGCCCCCCTTGCATCAGAGTCCCCAGAGAGGCCCTTCCTTACATCAGGGTCCCCAGAGAGCCCCCCCTTACATCAGGGTCCCCAGAGAGCCTCCCCACTTACATCAGGGTCCCCAGAGAGCCTCCCCCACTTACATCAGGGTCCCCAGAGAGCCCCCCTTACATCAGGATCCCCAGAGAGCCTCCCTTACATCATGATCCCCAGAGAGCCTCCCCCTTACATCAGGGTCCCCAGGGAGCCTCCCCTACATACATCAGGGTCCCCAAAGAGCCCCCCTTACCTCAGAGTCCCCAGGGAGCATCCCCTTACATCAGGGTCACCAGAGAGAGGGCGGGCAGTGAGAGAAGATGTCATCTGGCTGCTGCCCGCAGCTGCACAGTGAGAGCGGAACAGCGGGGATGGAGGGTGGGCGGTGAGAGATGATGTAATCTTTCTGCTCTCTCGCCTGTCTGGCTCTCCCATGCTGCCTGCCTGCTCTCTGGTGCCCCCCCCCCCACACTCGAGGCCCGGCTGCAAAGAGGCCACGGCTGTCTCTGAGGGACTCGGGGCTATGGGTCCCAGATTCGAGGCTATAGCCCCAAAAGCCACCCCCTAACGACGCCACTGTGGAGGAGGGTTCCCTTCGTTTCCTGGTACCTCCATGCACGGGTAAAACTTGTGGGTGGATCCTGTGTAGTATGGTGGCAGTTTTGTACCAGGTATTTGGAAGTTTGTACCTGCTTTGATAATTATAGGCAATAGAGGCCTTATGAGCAAGAATAATTATGCGCTCCTTTTGGACCTGGGTGAAGTCTGTCCTCCCACCTCATGAACAGAGGCTCCCATTAGCATCCCTCCCCAATCAGTATAGCACATAGAATGCATAGGGAGTGGCACAATAGTGATTGGTCCAGACTTAATTGCTAGAATATTGTGTTGGTTCTAATTGATTTGTGTACAATATGTATACCATCAAGTTTGTATGGTAGTTAGCCCTTGTGGAAAGCCAGCTCCTGGTTCCCCAGGGTTGCAGAGTCTTAAGCCCCAACTTCCTTCTTCTTCAGGGCCCCTGATGGTGGGGATGGACTTGCAGCAAACTGTAACCAGGCTTCCAGGTATGCCTGGCTGACAAGGCGGAGACCACTGGCATGTACAGATGATGGGAGACAGAAAAAGATCTGGGAAAACGAGCCAAACTCAGGGTTCCAGCTCTCAGCGGTTCACATGCCCATAGTTGAAATCAAGCAGCCAATGCTTTTTTAGCCTTCCTCAGATAAGCACACAATCCTGTCTGCATGCCTGAACTGAGGGCAACTGGGTTCCAGGAGGTAAATGCTGTGTGAATCATATGCCCTTACTCAAGATGGCCATCACTAGAAATTCTAAAGGGGTGTTTTTCAAAATGATTTCTCAAAAAAATAAAGCATGTAGACATGGATGGATGATTGAGTCTGTTATGAATCTTAAAAATTAAATAAATAGCATTGTCAGTTTATGGAGCTCAAATACAGTTAATTTTAGCTTTAATCTTTACTTGGTTAAAAAAAAAATATATATTTTAAAAAATATTTCAGTTAGTCATAACTATAATAAAGAAACAAGTATAGAACCCCATCATTTCCTGTGTTTTATTTAATACTAATTATTTTTTTGCTTTGGATGTACATTTTCAGGAGAAAATGAGTTAAATGTAGCATCTGTTATTCTTTTAAATGCTATTGATATGAAATGAAAAAATAGCTTGGCTGGCCTTTGTGAAGAATGTGCAAAGGAAATAATGTCAAGTGTTTCATGCCAGATTCCTTTCAGTTTGAAATATGGAAATCTTAGGCCCTGGCAGGAATGGCCTCGTACACCCGGGGCCTCAAAATGATTACATCAGGAAGCAAGGGGAAAAAATGTGTTTTTCAGCACGTTTGGCACCAATTTACCAAGCCACATTGTCCAAGAAATGTTTAAATTAAACAAATGCCTGAAAGCTACGGCTTGTACTCCAAATGAAACTAGCTCTGGAAAAGAAGTATTGTCATTTCAAAGCCAAGACTGTTTATTAGGGAGCACTTCCACTGTGTTTCTATTGAGTTTTTTACACTAGTTCTTGCATTATAATGACTGGGAACCATGCTTTAAGTTTGAGGATTTTAACCACGCCTTCCCCCCTCATTCCATAAGAAAAAGATATAGTTAGAAATTTTTAAAAAGGAATAGAAGTGACCTTGTGGAGTTTCTACTAACATGTTTTATTTATAAAATGCATACAGTCCTAGAATGCAATGAGAATTTAAATGTAATTTTAGAAGCTGAGAGATTAAAAAGAAACAGCTATGGTGTCAAGAATCAGGAGCAAGGATGGCTATATCTACGTAGCTACACTAAAAAACTGGGACCAGACAAAACCCAGTGACAAAACACCTAACTAAATTACTAGTAACAGAAATCTTAACTGTCAAACTAACTATATACAATATATACAAATGGTGAACATGAGAAAGCAAGATAAACTGAAGGGAGCATATCGGAAGGAGGAACCATAACTGGGTCAGGAACAAGGAGAAGTAGGAACAAGGCAGCAGGGTTCAGGGTAAAGATATTAGGCAGAGAGAATGATCAAAGTGCAGGAACAAGATAATGGCTAGCAGTATCTGGCAGCAAGCAAAATACTGGAGCAAGGTGTAAACAGCAAAAGAGGGACCAAATACCCTCCAGTTACCATTAGGTGGAGCAGATTGCTGGGATCTGCTGGGAGACACTCGCTGGTGGACACTGGAACTACAAACTTCCCTTCTGAGAAACAGTGCCACCAACTGGGGATCCAGGTCCAAACACATGGTCTCCTTTCCATTCGTAGTATAAATCTGTTGGCTTATTTTCTAACGTTATTCACGTCCGACAACGGCTGTGAAATGAATGGGGAGTGACATCACCCATAGAGTTACTATGGGGCTTCCGTTGTCGGACATGTCCTCTGCACACGCCTCCACAGCGAAGCCGCAGCTGACAGCTCAGCGTGGGATCAGAGCTTCCGCCGCTGAAGATCGGGTCGGGTCACCTGCAGAAAAGGTATGTATACTGATTTTTTTCTTTAGCATGTTGGTGGCTAAATATGCAGAGATTTTAGTTTTAGCATGGACTTCCACTTTATTGGTTGGCGTTAAAGTCTTTCCACATCCTTACTAGTTGGTGTGGGGAGCTTAACGGAGAGCTTTCAGCGCATTTACAACCACAAGACAGTTTAGGTTGTATGATGCATGAACTTACCTCTGGAATCGGCCATAATCATACTGGTTGTGTTTAAGGGTGGTATTTCCTTAGATATCCATATATCATGTATGAGTGGTAGCACTATCACTGGTTACTTTCAGAAAGTCTATAGGGAAACTCAAACTGTTCCATTTGGCACACTTTGTGATTGATGTACATTTTTTAAAGTACTTTTACTGATAGCTGTAGACACATATTGATCTATCTCTGAGAGCTCCAAGTGATGGTGACTGCAGTCCATCCAATTATCCAATAAATCTTGGCAGACACTTTAATGCCATTCAGATAAAGCGTGCTCTTGTTCTATAGGTGAACTGCAGGTAAACTTGTTCTATAGGTGAACTGCAGGTAAACTAATTTTATTCCTAATAAGTGGAAAAAGCATATCTATTGCTCTTCAATGTTTAACTATACATAGACAAGGAAGCAAATGGCAGCAAACCTGTTCGCATTAGCTGCACACATTTCTAATCCATAAGAGGAAGCTAAAAGAATCCCTCCACATTTCTTCTTGCATTCTTATCCGGCATTGCAGTAAGCCCAAAAGCTCTGTTTTCCATAAACTCAAATCCTGCATTGCTTGTCTTACGTTTTTGGCACAGCATGGACATATCTAAACAACGGGTGTCAGGCTGTTCATGCGTCACAAATTCTTAACATTTTGCTTGCTTGCGTTCATATCATATTTTGTGTTTGTGAAATGTATGGGAATGTGAGATGACATAATTTGTATATCTCAGCAACAGCTGCAGGGTTCATTTGCTATAGGACAAGACATTTTGTAAGATTGGTCATTTACCCATTCATGTCACTGTGCCTAAAGTTCACTTACTTCATGTTTGAATTTGGAAGTTGAAATTACAGAATGGCATCCCCAATTCAGCAATTTCAAAATTAAAGAATTACATTGGCCTTTGTTTTTTTTTAAGCATTTTTTAATAAATGTTTTATGTTCTAAATGGCTTTGGCAAAATTGTATGAAAATCTCATATATTTAGCGCAAGTGATTGTATTTTTTAATAAATAGATCCAGTGTTTTTAAGTGTATTCCGATATTAAAATTTAATAGATGTGACATTGTTTGCATAGACAGTAAATTAGAGATCTCTCAACATAAACGAATAACTGGATGTAGTTGTCAGATTTGGGAAGCCTTGCAAATTTCCAGCTAGAAGTATATAAAAGAATACATTTAGTTGAGGCATTAATATTGAGGTCTTGATTGGTTCTGTTCAGACCAATGATTATTTTAGATTTAAGTTTTTAGCAATTTTGTATGGTCTGATCAATAAAAAGTGAAATACTATATATAATTTCACAGACTCAACGGTTGACTGGCCACTTCAGTTCAAGAATAGCAAGACTTTTCTAACTTTATTCTGTAAAGTCTAACCTTGTTCAGCCAGCTTCTCAGAGCTCCCCTGCTCTTGAGTCCAACGCTGAACACAGCCACACCTTGAGCTCCTCCACCCTGCTCCTATTGGCATCCTGTTGTTCTTAATATATGTACTCTGGAATAAATAATATCAACAGTAAAAAAGTGCAATTTGATATATACCGACTGTTCAGATTAGCGTGTGTAAAAATATCATACAATCAATATCATACAATCAATAAAGTGCAAACCAATAAATATATGTATCTACAGTTGTGCTCATAAGTTTACATACTTTGATTTCTTGGCCATTTTTCAAAGAATATGAATAACACAAAAACTTTTCTTTCACTCATGGTTAGTGTTTGGCTGAAGCCATTTATTATCAATCAACCATGTTTACTCTTTTTAAATCATAATGGCAACAGAAACTACCCAAATTACCCTGATCAAAAGTTTACATACCCCGGTTCTTAATACTGTTTATTTCCCCCATTAACATCAATGACAGCTTGAAGTCTTTTGTGGTATTTGTGGATGAGGCTCTTTATCTTCTCAGATGGTAAAGCTGCCCATTCCTCTTGGCAAAAAGCCTCCAGGTTCTGTAAGTTCTTGGGCTGTCTTGCATGAACTGCACGTTTAAGATCTCCCCAGAGTGGCTCAATGATATTGAGGTCAGGAGACTGAGATGGCCACTCCAGAACCTTCACTTTATTTTGCTGTAACCAATGACAGGTCAACTTGGTCTTGTGTTTTGGATCATTGTCATGTTGGAATGTCCAAGTACGTCCCATGCGCAGCTTCCTTGCTGATGATCGCAAATGTTCCTCCAGTATTGTTTGATAACATACTGCATTCATCTTGCCATCAATTTTGACCAAATTTCCTGTGCCTTTGTAGCTTACACATTCCCAAAACATCAGCGATCCACCTCCGTGTTTCACAGTAGGAATGGTGTACCTGTCAGGCTAGGAGCATATAACAGGTAACAGTTCAGTGTTCTGATTATGCAAAGAGTTCAAAGAACAAGAGCACATACCATGAGCAGATCTGAGCAGAGCAGGTCAGCTGGGACTTGTAGTTCACCGCTGTAGATGAAGGTAGATGTTTGCTGGACCTTGTAGTTCACCGCTGCAGATGAGGATGGATGTTGTCTGGTGCTTGTAGTTCACCGCTGCAGGTCAGGATAGATGTTGTCTGGTGCTTGTAGTTCACCGCTGCAGATGAAGGTACTACAGTAGAATCAGGCAAAGCGTAGTCTAGGCAAGCTGGGTCATACACAGGAAGATCAGAGTCCAAATGGTACAGAATCAGAAGCAAGGAAACAGGGTCAAATGAGCCGGGTCATACATGAAATACACAGAGCAGATATCAACTGGATCAAACACAAGGTAAACTCTAACACAAGCACTGATTGAATGCTGATACAAGTGATATAAAGGTGAGCTGGCCAATCACTGTTGTTTCCCAGGCAAAGGCTGTGTCAGGTGAGTTGTGCTGGGTCCTAAAGGGATCCTAGTACTGACAGTACCTTTTACCATAGGCCTTGTTGACTCCAAATGTAGCGTTTATGGTTGTGGCCAAAAAGGTCAGTTTTGGTCTCATCACCCCAAATGACTTTGTGCCAGAGGGCTTGAGGCTTGTCCTTGTGCTGTTTGGCGTATTGTAAGTGGGATACTTTGTGGCATTTGCATAGTAATGGCTTTCTTCTGGTGACTCGACCATGCAGCCCATTTTTCTTTCTGACTGTGGTTTAGTTTCAACAGAACCCCTCATTTTACACTTCTTGATTAGAGTTTGAACACTGCTGATTGGCATTCTCAATTCCTTGGATATCTTTTTATATCCCTTTTCTGTTTTATACAGTTCAACTACCTTTTCCCGCAGATCCTTTGACAATTCTTTTGCTTATAAAAATATAAAGTGCAGCGCTTCAAAGGCGAATCATATAGCATATAGCATATAGCATATAATATCTATAAAGTGCAAATGTGCAAAAAATTATAGTAATTACTGTGTGATACTGATGCATGTGACCAACACAATACAGAAAAATCATACATTGTATTATAAAGTGCAATTATAAAGTGCCAAAAAATAAATCATTCATTAAATGGCTGGAGTTTAAAGAAAAGATCCCACGTGAAATATAGAGCCTGGATCAAAAGCTTGACCACGTGATACCCGTCACCACTGTGAGGTAAAAGGCTTACTGGAAAGTCAGCGACCACCCTTATTCAGGGGGGTCACAAAGCGCTTGTTGGATCAATGATCCCATAGAAGGATGTCCTTTACATTAATTTACATTCAATTCTTTTGCCTTCCCAATGACTCGGAATCCAGAAACGTCAGTACAGCACTGGATGAAAGATGCAAGGGTCTGTCAGGAATCCAGAAACTCATTGACCTTTTATACACACACACTAATTACAAGCAAACAGATCACAGGTGAGGATGGTTACCTTTAATAGCCATTCAAACCCCTTTGTGTCAACTTGTGTGCATGTTAGTAGGCCAAAATCACCAGGGTATGTAAACTTTTTATCAGGGTCATTTGGGTAGTTTCTGTTATCATTATAATTTAAAAAGATTAAATCAGTTGACTGATAATAAATGGCTTCAGCCAAACACTAACCATGAGTGAAAGAAAAGTTTTTGTGTTATCATTCATATTCTCTGAAAAATCGCCAAGAAATCATAAATTATGCCAGGGTATTTATACAGTGCCTTGCAAAAGTATTCATACCCATTGAAATTTTCCACATTTTGTCATGTTACAACCAAAAATGTAAATGTATTTTATGTGATAGACCAACACAAAGTGGCACATAATTGTGAAGTGGTAGGAAAATAATAAATAGTTTTTACATTTTTTTTACAAATAAATATGTGAAAAGTGTGGCATGTATTTGTATTTAGTCCCTCTGAGTCAATACTTTGAAGAACCACCTTTCGCTGTCACTGTCAGATTGTATGGAGAGTGACTGTAAAAAGCAATTTTCAAGTCTTGCCACAGATTCTCAATTGAATTTGGGTCTGGACTTTGACTCTTAACATGTTTTCTTCTAAGATTGCCCTGTATTTGGCTCCATCCATCTTCCTATCAACTCTGACCAGCTTCCCTGTCCTTGCTGAAGGAAATTATCCCCACAACATGATGCTGCCACCCACCGTGTTTCACAGTGGGGATGATGTTCAGGGTGATGTGCAGTTTTATGCCACACACAGCATTTTTCTTTAGGCCAAAAAGTTCAGTTTCAGTCTCATCTGGCCAGAGCACCTTCTTCCACATGTTTGCTGTGTCCCCCACATGGCTTCTGCAAACTGCAAACGGGACTTCTTATGGCTTTCTTTAACAATTGCTTTCTTCTTGCCACTCTTCCATAAAAGCCAGATTTGTGGAGTGCACCACTAATAGTTGTCCTGTGGACAGATTCTTCCACCTGAGCTGATCTCTGCAGCTCCTCCAGAGTTACCATGGGCCTCTTGGCTGCTTCTCTGATTAATGCTCCCCTTGCCCGGCCTGTCAGTTTAGTTGGACGGCCGTGTCTTGGTAGGTTTGCAGTTGTGCCATACTCTTTCTATTTTTGGATAATAGATTGAATAGTGATCCATGAGATGTTCAAAGCTTGGGATATTTTGTTTTAACCTAACTCTGCTTTAAATTTCTCCACAACTTTATCCCTGACCTGTGTGGTATGTTCCTTGGCCTTCATGATGCTCTTTGTTCACTAAGGTTCTCTAACAAACCTCTGAGGCTTCACAGAACAGCTATATTTACACTAAGATTAAATTGCACACAGGTGGACTCTATTTACTAATTGGATAACTTCTGAAAGCAATTGGTTCCACTAAATTTTAGTTAGAGGTATCAGAGTAAAGCGGGCTGAATACAAATGCACACCACACTTTTCACATATTTATTTATAAAAAATTTTTGAAAACCATTTATTATGTTCCTTATACTTTACATGTATGTGCCACTTTGTGTTGGGCTATCACATAAAAGCCGAATAAAATACATTTACGTTTTTGGTTGTAACATGACAAATTGTGGAAAAGTTAAAGGGGTATGAATACTTTTTCAAGGCACTGTATATATGTATGTATATACAGTTGTGCTCATAAGTTTACATACCCAGGCAGAATTTATGATTTCTTGGCCATTTTTCAGAGAATATGAATGATAACACAAAAACACTTTTTCACTCATGGTTAGTGTTTGGCTGACGCCATTTATTATCAATCAACTGTGTTTACTCTTTTTAAATCATAAATACAACAGAACCTACCCAAATGACCCTGATCAAAATTTTACATACCCTGGTGATTTTGGCCTGATAACATGCACATAAGTTGACACAAAGGAGTTTGAATGGCTATTAAAGGTAACCATCCTCACCTGTGATCTGTTTGCTTGTAAATAGTGTGGGTCAATGCATTTCTGGACTCCTGATAGACCCTTGCATCTTTCATCCAGTGCTACACTGACATTTCTGGATTCTGAGTCTTGGGGAAAGCAAAAGAATTGTCAAATGATCTGCAGGAAAAGGTAGTTGAAATGTATAAAACAGGAAAGGGATATAAAAAGATATCCAAGGAATTGAGAATGCCAGTCAGCAGTGTTCAAACTCTAATCAAGAAGTGGAAAACGAGAGGTTCTGTTGAAACCAAACCACAGTCAGGTAGACCAACTAATATTTCAGCCACAACTGCCAGGAAAATTGTTCGGGATGCAAAGAAAAACCCACAAATAACTTTAGGTGAAATACAGGACTCTCTGAAAACATGTGGTGTGGCTGTTTCAAGATGCACAATAGGGAGACACTTGAAGAAAGATGGGCTGCATGGTCGAGTGGCCAAAAGAAAGCCATTACGACGCAAATGCCACAAAGTATCCTACTTACAATGCGCCAAACAGCATAGAGACAAGCCTTAAAGCTTCTGGCACAAAGTTATTTGGAGTGATGAGACCAAAATTGAGCTTTTTGGCCACAACCATAAACGCTACATTTGGAGAGGAGTCAACAAAGCCTGTGATGAAAGGTACGGAGGTGGATCGCTGATGTTTTGGGGATGTGTGAGCTACAAAGGCACATGAAATTTGGTCAAAATTGTTGGCAAGATGAATGCAATATGTTATCAAAAATACTGGAGGAACATTTGCCTTCATCTAGCCAGGAAGCTGCGCATGGGACATACTTGGACATTCAAAACATGACAATCATCCAAAACACAAGGCCAAGTCGACCTCTCATTGGCTACAGCAGAATAAAGTGAAGGTTCTGGAGTGGCCATCTCAGTCTCCTGACCTCAGTATCATTGAGCCGCTCTGGGGAGATCTCAAACGTGCAGTTCATGCAAGACAGCCCAAGAATTTACAGGAACTGGAGGCTTTTTGCCAAGAGGAATGGGCAGCTTCACCATCTGAGAAGATAAAGAGCCTCATTCTCAAATACCACAAAATACTTCATGCTGTTATTGATGTTAAAGGGGGCAATACACAGTATTAAGTACTGGGGTATGTAAACTTTTGATTAGAGTCATTTTGGTAGTTTCTGTTGCCATTATGATTTAAAAAGAGTAAACATGGTTGATTGATAATAAATGGCTTCAGCCAAACACCAACCATGAGTGAAAGAAACATTTTTGTGTTATTATTCAAAGTCTCTGAAAAATGGCCAAGAAATCATAAATATTGCCAGGGTATGTAAACTTATATATATGTATATATGTGTATATATATATATATATATATATATATATATATATATATACATACAGTATCTCACAAAAGTGAGTACACCCCCACATTTTTGGAAATATTTTATTATATCTTTTCATTTGACAAGACTGAAGAAATGACACTGCTGCAATGTAACAAAGGAGTACAAAGACAAGTATTTCTTCCCTGCAGTCAAGCATCGTGGTGGGAGTGTCATGGTCTGGTGCTGCATGAGTTCTGCTAGCACTGGGGAGCTACAGTTCATTGAGGGAACCATGAATGCCAACATGTACTGTGACATACTGAAGCAGAGCATGATCCCCTCTCTTCGGAGACTGGGCTGCAGGGCAGTATTCCACTATGATAGTGAACCCAAACACACCTCCAAGACAACCACTGCCTTGCTAAAGAAGCTGAGGGTAAAGGTGATGGACTGGCCATGGATGTCTCCAGACCTAAGCCCTATTGAGCATCTGTGTGGCATCATTAAACGGAAGATGGAGGAGTGCAAGGTCTCTAACATCGACCAGCTCCGTGATGTCGTCATGGAGGAGTGGAAGAGGTCTCCAGTGGCAACCTGTAAAGCTCTGGTGAACTCCATGCCCAAGAGGGTTAAGGCAGTGCTGGAAAATAATGATGGCCACACAAAATATTGACACTTTGGGCCCAATTTGGACATTTTCCCTTAGGGGTGTACTTTTGTTGTCAGCGGTTTAGACATGATTGGCTGTGTGTTGAGTTATTTTGAGAGGGCAGCAAATTTACACTTATACAAGCTGTACACTCACGACTTTACATTGTAGCAAAGTGTCATTTCTTCAGTGTTGTCACATAAAAAGATATCAAATATTTACAAAAATGAGGGGTGCACTCACTTTTGTGAGATACTGTGTATATATTTATGTATATATAGATATATATATATATTGGGTAAAGAAAGTATTGAAATATATTTCTAAAGGTGCTTTTGACATTTATTTTTCACCACATACCAGTAACAACCCATTCAATCCATTCATACAAAGAAACCAAAACAGATTCAGAAATTTAAAAATGCAATGATACAGGAAAAAGTATTGAACACTGAAATGTATGAAATACTTTGTACAAAATCCTTTATTAGTAATGACAGCTTCAAGAGGTCTTCTGTATGGAGAAACTAGTTGCAAGAGATAGGCCTGGAGCTGGAGGCGCAGCTTAAAGGGGTTGTAAACCCTCAAAGTTTTTCACCTTAATGCATACTATGAAAACCTTCTGTAGTGCAGCAGCCCCCCCAGAGCCCCCCTTTTACTTACCTGAACCTGATCTTTCCAGCAATGAAAATGAGCGCAGCAGCTCCAGATGCTGTCTCGGGTCCTCATTGGATAGATTGATAGATTGATGGCAGCAGCTGCCATTGGCTCCCGCTGCTGTCAATCCAATCCAGTGACTCGTGAGCCAGGGGACGGGGCAGAGTCCTGCTGTCTGTGTCAATGGATGCAGCAGCAGGACTCGGGAGCGCGCCCGCACGAGTGTCCCCTTGGAATGCGGGTCTCCAAGGAGCCAGGAGCGCCCTGGGGACCCCAGAAGAGGAGGGTCAGGACCACTCTGTGCAAAACCCTTGCACAGAGGTGGTAAGTATGACATATTTGTTAATAAAAAAAACAAAAAAACTTTTCAACCCCTTTAAGTGGAAGGCCTACGTGACTAGGTTGCAGTTTTTTTTTTTTTTTTTTTTTATCCACTTCAGCGAAAGTTTTCCGAGAGACATTATTTCAACTTTATGTGTCAAACTTTATCTCTTCTCCTTTTTCACATCATTGTGGATTGTTTCCGTCACATCTTTATTATTTTTCCCTTCTAGGATATTCTTAAATAATTTTAAAAACCGACGACAAAACGCCTTCTATAATTATAAACCCTATTATTATCTTAGTCTCTCTCAGTCCCTCTTATTGGCAATGGGGCTCTTATAGCGAAAGTGGACATCAAGGCGGCTTTCTGCCTATTGCCCCTTCATTCGAACAGTTTCAGTTTACTGGGCTACTATTGATTGGGACAGTTCTTTGTTGATCTTTGCTTGCTAATGGGCTTCCCGATTTCTTCTGCTTTCTCTTTAAACCTTTTTGGAGTGAGTTATGAGGGAGGTCTTGGGATTGAATTCAGTCCTAAACTATCTTGATGATTTCTTGGTGGTTGGTCTGCCTGGGGAGCGGACATGTTTCATTTTATTGGCCACGATTGAACATGTTTTTGAGAATTTTTGAGTTCCCCTGGCGCTGAACAAGATATAAAGGCCCACTACTGAATTGAAGTTCTTAGGCATAGTAATCTACACAATGGCAATGAAATGCTGCCTGCTGCAGGACAAACTGGATGATCTCCATGGGACAATTTCCACTGGTTTGGGGCACAAGAAAATTAATTTGCGATCTCTGCAATCGCTTTTGGGCAAATTAAACTTTGCCTGCCGAATTATGCCCATGGCGCATATTTTTGCAGGTAAATGACAGCTGCAATGGCGGGCATTAGGGCTCCTTATCATTATGTTCATTTGCACAGGGAACATAAGGACGATTTAAAGGTCTGGGAGATGTTCTTGGACAACTTTAAGGGTCGTTCCCTGTGGATGGATGCGGTAGTGTCCAATTTTGATTTGGAATTGTACATGGATGCTGCAGGTTCTGTGGGTTATGTGACATTTTTTAGAGTGTGTGGGAAGCTGGCTCGAGCCGTGGAAGGCACTGGATTTTCTCTGCAATTTGGTGTTGCTGGAGTTGATCTACCCATTGTTTTCGCAGTTGAGTTATGGTTCAAGGAGTTTCAGAACTAGCGAGTGAGATTCAGCTGCGACCACATATGAGTGGTGCAGGCTATCAGCTCCATTTACAGCCTCCTTTCCCCAGTGGTACACTTATGAGGTACTTAGTGCTGCAATTATTACATCTAAATATGTTTGTGTATGCGGTTCATGTGTTGGGAGTCGATAACTCAATTGCCGATGCCTTATCTGGTTTGCAGTTGAACAAATTCCGTTGCTTGGTGTCGAAAGTGGAGAAGCATGGAATTCAATGCCCTTGTCACTTGTGGGACATCACTTTAGGAATTCTGTGTGTCCTTCAAATGAAATGGGTATGAGTATGGTCTGGCAGGAATGGCATGCGTTGGTGAGTTCTGTGGGGGATTTTTTTTTCGGATGAAGAAAGCTGATTTGTCTTGCTTTACTTCATTGGCAGACAATTTGAGGAAGGGATGTCAGTGTCAGTTTTGAATCGGAAATTGGACGTTTTAGCATTTCTATTGGATGTGGACTAAACAGTTTTTGGTTCTGAAGGCTTTCAAAGGGTATAGCAGGGGTTCCATGTTTCCAGATAAGACGACCGGGTTCTTTTGAGATGCTTGGGTGTACTTTGGGACGATTACCTGTGGTTTGTTTTTCTCCCTATGAATTGGTATTGTTTCATACAGTTTTTGTTCTGGCATTCTTTGGTGCCCTCCACATCGGGGAACTGGTAAGTGCCATGAAATGCAGGGAGGTTCCTCAGTCTGGGAGCTCGGGAATGGCTGCAGTTTGGGAATGGCTAGTTTTGTGGCTGTCAGGGCCTGGCCCTTTCTTAATGCATGCATATGGGTCTCCATTGTTCAAATTTCAGTTCAGCTCAGCCTTTAATAAATGCTTGCAGGCTGCAGGTTTCTAGCCGGCTAACTATTCGTTCTTTTAGAATTGGAGCTGCTACTGAAACGGCTCCTTGGGGACTCGATGAGAAGATCATCAGGCGTATAGTGGACAGGAGTCTCAGCGTTTCAGACTATAAGTCCATCCTCACTTGTTATAGAAGGGGGAGGGATATGTTTTATTGGAGGGTGTTTATTTCAGGTATGCTTAGAGTGTAAAATAAAAAAAAGAGGAAATATGGTGTTAGATTGGTAGTGTTAAAGTATAAACACAGTGCTGTATTTGATTAGGATAAGTGTATAACTCTCAGAAACCATGAATCAGACCGAGACAGAAGTACAGTTAAATCACACTTGTTAAATAATAAAAGTAAAAAGAACAAACATAGTCAAAACATAGCCAAAGTTCAGTAACTGGAACGGATAGTCAGCCAAGCCAGAAGTCAGGGATCAAAGTAGTGGAACAGCAAGCAGAATCTGGAGCCAGAAGGGATGTCAGCAAAGCCAGTCTTCAAACCGGAATGCAGGAGAGAGTTTCTTGTGATGTGACCAAGGCGAAGGCAGAGCTCCTGTGGACTGGACGGCTTAAGTAGGCAGGACTGACGAGCAGGATCATCAACAGCTGAGTAACTGTGGAGAGAGATGGGAGCTGGCATTTAGCCAACAGCTGAGCGGCCAGCTCAGAGAAGGAAGGGCTGAGCCCAACCCTGACAGTAATGTAAGTTCTGTAGGTTGGTGTATTGAGCGGTTTCCTGTTGCTTGGCAAGTTTGTCCTTTTCTTTTCCAAGCATGTCGGACTGCTTGGTATGGAACCTCCGGCATTCATACATCTATTGGGTGCGAAAAGAGCGGATGTCAGGCCAAGGGTAGACAGTTGGGATACCAGTGGAGTGAGGTCCGAGTGAGCTTGGGGTTCGGGGTATGTTATGGTCAAGGGTTCTACCAGAAGTACACTATTACGTCTGGTTGGATAGGCCCCCGGACATTTTAGCCTTACATGTTGGGGGGATTGACCTAGGGCTCGGTTCCATGTGGGACATTAAATTTTACTTTTTAAGGTTGCGCTCTTTTTTCTCTACCACCATATTTGTATAGTCTGACATAGTGGCCAGGATCAGTTGGCGTTTGGCTTGTTCTGTTCTTTCTGATAAAAGTGGTCTCTGCGGTGATTCGCCGCAAGATCACTTTTATCGGTGGCGGGAGAGGGCCCCCCCCCCGCTGCGCTCCAGTGCCCTCCGCCACTTACTGGAGCCATCGATAGCAGCGGAGGCGATCGGGTCTGCTCCCTGGCTTGGAGACGAGTAAGCGGAAGATGGCCCCCACCCGTCTCCATATCATTGCAGGGCGGAAGGGACGCCAAAACGTCCCTTCCGCCCATAGCTCTTAACCACTTGAGCCCCGGACCATTATGCTGCCTAAGGACCAGAGGTCTTTTTCCAATTTGGCACTGCGTCGCTTTAACTGCTAATTGCGCGGTCATGCAATGCTGTACCCGAACGAAATTTGCGTCCTTTTCTTCCCACAAATAGAGCTTTCTTTTGATGGTATTTGATCACCTCTGCGGTTTTTATTTTTATTTTTTGCGCTATAAACGGAAAAAGACCGAAAATTTTGAAAAAAAATGATATTTTCTACTTTTTGTTATAAAAAAAATCCAATAAACTAAATTTTAGTCATACATTTAGGCCAAAATGTATTCGGCCACATGTCTTTGGTAAAAAAAATGTCAATAAGCGTATATTTATTGGTTTGCGCAAAAGTTATAGCGTCTACAAACTAGGGTACATTTTCTGGAATTTACACAGCTTTTAGTTTATGACTGCCTATGTCATTTCTTGAGGTGCTAAAATGGCAGGGCAGTACAAAACCCCCCCAAATGACCCCATTTTGGAAAGTAGACACCCCAAGGAAATTGCTGAGAGGAATGTTGAACCCATTGAATATTTATTTTTTTTGTCCCAAGTGATTGAAAAATGACAAAAAAAAAAAAAAATATTTACAAAAAGTCGTCACTAAATGATATATTGCTCACACAGGCCATGGGCCTATGTGGAATTGCACCCCAAAATACATTTAGCTGCTTCTCCTGAGTATGGGGATACCACATGTGTGGGACTTTTTGGGAGCCTAGCCGCGTACGGGGCCCCGAAAACCAATCACCGCCTTCAGGATTTCTAAGGGTGTAAATTTTTGCTTTCACTCTTCACTGCCTATCACAGTTTCGGAGGCCATGGAATGCCCAGGTGGCACAAAACCCCCCAAAATGACCCCATTTTGGAAAGTAGACACCCCAAGCTATTTGCTGAGAGGCATATTGAGTCCATGGAATATTTTATATTTTGACACAAGTTGCGGGAAAGTGACACTTTTTTTTTTTTTTTTTTTTCCATAAAGTTGTCACTAAATGATATATTGCTCACACAGGCCATGGGCATATGTGGAATTGCACCCCAAAATACATTTAGCTGCTTCTCCTGAGTATGGGGATACCACATGTGTGGGACTTTTTGGGAGCCTAGCCGCGTACTGGACCCCGAAAACCAATCACTGCCTTCAGGATTTCTAAGGGTGAAAATTTTTGATTTCACTCTTTACTGCCTATCACAGTTTCGGAGGCCATGGAATGCCCAGGTGGCACAAAACCCCCCCAAATGACCCCATTTTGGAAAGTAGACACCCCAAGCTATTTGCTGAAAGGCATGGTGAGTATTTTGCAGCTCTCATTTGTTTTTGAAAATGAAGAAAGACAAGAAAAAACATTTTTTTTTTCTTTTTTCAATTTTCAAAACTTTGTGACAAAAAGTGAGGTCTGCAAAATACTCACTATACCTCTCAGCAAATAGCTTGGGGTGTCTACTTTCCAAAATGGGGTCATTTGGGGGGGTTTTGTGCCACCTGGGCATTCCATGGCCTCCGAAACTGTGATAGGCAGTGAAGAGTGAAATCAAAAATTCACGCCCTTAGAAAGCCTGAAGGCGGTGCTTGGTTTTCGGGGTCCCGTACGCGGCTAGGCTCCCAAAAAGTCTCACACATGTGGTATCCCCGTACTCGGGAGAAGCAGCAGAATGTATTTTGGGGTGTAATTTCACATATTTCCATGGCATGTTTGAGCAATATATCATTTAGTGACAACTTTGTGCAGAAAAAAAAAAAAAAAAAATTTGTCTCTTTCCCGCAACTTGTGTCGCAATATAAAATATTCCATGGACTCGACATGCCTCTCAGCAAATAGCTTGGGGTGTCTACTTTCCAAAATGGGGTCATTTGGGGGGGTTTTGAACTGTCCTGGCATTTTATGCACAACATTTAGAAGCTTATGTCACACATCACCCACTCTTCTAACCACTTGAAGACAAAGCCCTTTCTGACACTTATTGTTTACATGAAAAAGTTTTTTTTTTTTGCAAAAAAATTACTTTGAACCCCCAAACATTATATATTTTTTTAAAGCAAATGCCCTACAGATTAAAATGGTGGGTGTTTCATTTTTTTTTTTCACACAGTAATTGCGCAGCGATTTTTCAAACGCATTTTTTGGGGAAAAAACACACTTTTTTAAATTTTAATGCACTAAAACACGCTATATTGCATAAATGTTTGATGAAATAAAAAAGATGATCTTAGGCCGAGTACATGGATACCAAACATGACATGCTTTAAAATTGCGCACAAACGTGCAGTGGCAACAAAATAAATACATGTTTAAAAGCCTTCAAAAGCCTTTACAGGTTACCACTTTAGATTTACAGAGGAGGTCTACTGGAAAAATTACTGCACTCGATCTGGCCTTCGCGGTGATACCTCACATGCATGGTGCAATTGCTGTTTACGTTTGACGACAGACCGCCGCTTGCGTTCGCCTTAGCGCGAGAGCAGGGGGCGACAGGGGTGTTTTTTTTTTTTGGTTTTTTTTTTCTTTATTATTTTTTTGCTTTTTTAATCTTACTTTTAAACTGTTCCTTTCATATTTTTTTTTTTAATCATTTTTATTGTTATCTCGGGGAATGTAAATATCCCCTATGATAGCAATAGGTAGCGACAGGTACTCTTTTTTGAAAAAATTGTGGTCTATTAGACCCTAGATCTCTCCTCTGCCCTCAAAGCATCTGACCACACCAAGATCGGTGTGATAAAATGCTTCCCCAATTTCCCAATGGCGCTATTTACATCCGGCGAAATCTAAGTCATGAAATACTTGTAGCTTCCGGTTTCTTAGGCCATAGAGATGTTTGGAGCCACTCTGGTCTCTGATCAGCTCTATGGTCAGCTGGCTGAATCACCGGCTGCATTCTCAGGTTCCCTGTTGAGACAGGAGAGCCAGAGAAAAACACGGAAGACGGTGGGGGGGGGGGCATTCCCTCCCACGGCTTGTAAAAGCAGTCTAGAGGCTAATTAGCCGCTAGGATTGCTTTTACATGAAAGCCGACCGCTGGCTGAAAAGAATGATACCAAGATGATACCTAAACCTGCAGGCATCATTCTGGTATAACCACTCAAAGTCGTGAATGGCGTACCTGAAGACAAAAAAATGGTTAACAATGGTTAACAATAAAGCACAGTAAAGTGTAAATAATTACACAACTGAAAAACAAACATGATAAAACATAATAACAATAACAATAACAATAACAATAAAACATTGCAGAATAGAATACAGTAAAAAAGAGCAGAACAATAGAGAGAGAGAATAGAGAGAGAGAGAACAATAAAACAACAACTATTTTTTTTTATTTCATATTTTTTTTTTTTTTTACACTTTTTTTGTAACTAACTTTTATAACGGTAACCGGTTCCAGGTTCGGGTCTCTCAAAATGCGATGGCATCTTGGGAGACCCTGTGAAATGGCGCCTAGTCTGTGCAATGCTGTACCCTACGCTAATACGCAACTAGTGCATGGTAGCGTTCAAAACATTCACCAATGCAAAGACCAGGATTGTCAGGACAGGACGGACAATAATAGCGGGTGTCACGCCTATATCCGCGCTTGCTGCAGACACAACATCTTTTTTGGGGGGTTCGTTGGGTAGGGGTACTCGGGAGGACATAAAAATGCCTCTCATGCAGCCGACTGCATTTGGTTGGGGATGTGAATGGGGGAAGTACGGGCGCTGCAGAAGCGGTGGGTTCCCAATTAGGATTGGCGAATGCAGCAGGAAGGGCACTATGGGCACGACGGGCCTGTGTTTGTCTTTTTGGTGGCGGCGGGACACTACTTGTGCTTGCCACCTCACCAGCTTCAACTGCACTTATGGGACTCGCCACGTCACCACGTGTTACTGCAGTGCTGGTTTGACTACGACCGGGGTGTACTAGGCCGCTGGCGCTTGCCAGTTCACCAAAACGCTACCAAAAAACTGTTAGCGATTGCAGGGATCAGGCCTGACTCTGCGAACGCTGCAGTTATGCGTTTAGTGTTTTGTAAGTGACAGTGATCGATCGATACTGCACTTGGGTGGGCTGGGCCGGGCGGAGGGGCAAAACACAGGTGCTAGCAGGTATCTGGGCTGATCCCGCTAACACTGCGTTTTTGGGAACCCTAAACTGCTGGTGACGCTAGTATAGATCTGATCGGATCAGATATTGATGCGATCAGATACTATACCACTAAGGGAGGTGTACGGTGCGCGCGTGGGTGTTAGCGGTACTGGCGCTAATCTGACGCTGCCTGGGGCTGGTGCTTGCCAGTTCACCAAAATACTACCAAAAAAACTGTTAGCGATCGCAGGGATCAGGCCTGACTCTGTGAACGCTGCAGTTATGCGTTTAGTGTTTTGTAAGTGTCAGTGATCGATCGATACTGCACTTGGGTGGGCTGGGCTCGCCTGGGCGGAGGGGCAAAACGCAGGTGCTAGCAGGTATCTGGGCTGATCCCGCTAACACTGCGTTTTTGGGAACCCTAAACTGCTGGGGACGCCAGTATAGATCTGATCGGATCAGATATTGATCCGTTCAGATACTATACCACTAAGGGAGGCGTATGCTGCGTGCGTGGGTGTTAGCGGTACTGGCGCTAACCTGACGCCTGGGGCTGGTGCTTGCCAGTTCACCAAAATGCTACCAAAAAAACTGTTAGCGATCGCAGGGATCAGGCCTGACTCTGCGAACGCTGCAGTTATGCGTTTAGTGTTTTGTAAGTGACAGTGATCGATCGATACTGCACTTGGTTGGGCTGGGCGGAGGCACAAAACGCAGGTGCTAGCAGGTATCTGGGCTGATCCCGCTAACACTGCGTTTTTGGGAACCCTAAACTGCTGGGGACGCTAGTATAGATCTGATCGGATCAGATATTGATCCGATCAGATACTATACCACTAAGGGAGGCGCATGCTGCGTGCGTGGGTGTTAGCGGTACTGGCGCTAATCTGACGCTGCCTGGGGCGACGCATATCACCGCCGGGCGATCGGGGGGCTAAACCTTTATTCGGTAATAAACGGCGGGTGCCCTGACACTATAAAAAATAAACAAACTAACCAGCGTCAACCGTAACGGTTATACGGTGATCAGTGGTGAAAGGGTTAACTAGGGGGCAATCAAGGGGTTAAAACATTTATTAGGTAGTATATGGGGGTCCCTGACGCTATAAAACGCTGACGGCGAACCTAAATATTTACCTCACTAACTAGCGTCACCAGCGACACTAATACAGCGATCAGAAAAATGATCGCTTAGTGACACTGGTGACAGGGGGTGATCAAGGGGTTAAAACTTTATTAGGGGGGGTTAGGGGGGTACCCTAGACCTAAAGGGGGGTAACAGTAACTGTCCCAACACTGTAACTGTCACAAACTGACACTATGCAGTAATCAGAAAAAAAAAAAAAAAAAAACTGCTGGTGTCAGTTTGTGACAGGGGGGGGGGTGATTGGGGGGGGATCGGGGGGGGGATCGGGGTGTTTTGTATGCCTGGCATGTTCTACTGTGTGTGTAGTGTTGGTGCACTCACAGTGAAGTCTTCTCTCCTCGGGCCGGAACGGAAATTACCGAGCCGAGGAGAGATGACATCATTTCCTTTGCTGCTGTTTAGCATACAGCAGCAAAGGAATGATTCGATTGGCCGGCGGCGATCGCGAGGGGGGGGCCACGAACGGATGGTCTCCCCCTCATCACCGATCGCCGCTGGACAAAAGACGACCGCCTCGGGCACCGGGGGGGGGTCCGATCGGACCCCCCACCCGCGGAAGGCAAATCACGTACCCTGTACGTGATTTTGCCTGTCCGTGCCACTTTGCCGACGTACATCGGCGTGAGGCGGTCGTCAAGTGGTTAAAGGGACATTTTATTTTTTTCAAAATGACATTTAATTTTTTTTTTTTTTTTTATTGCATTTTAGTGTAAATATGAGATCTGAGGCCTTTTTGACCCTAGATCTCATATTTAAGAAGTCCTGTCATGCTTCTTTTCTATTACAAGGGATGTTTGTTTAAATTCCTTGTAATAGGAATAAAAGTGACACAATTTCTTTTTTAAAAGAACAGTGTAAAAATAAAAAGTAAATAAATAAGAAAATTTTTTTTTTTTAAACGTGCCCTGTCCCGCTGAGCTTACGCGCAGAAGCGAACGCGTACGTGAGTAGTGCCCGCATATGAAAACGGTATTCAAACCACACATGTGAGGTATCGCCACGATCGTTAGAGCGAGAGCAATAATTCTAGCCCTTCTCAGTAACTCAAAACATGCAACCTGCAGAATTTTTTAAACGGGTTAAGGGTATAAGTTTGTCGCCATTGCACGAGCGGGCACAATTTTGAAGTGTGACATGTTGGGTATCAATTTACTCGGCGTAACATTATCTTTCACAATATAAAAAAAATTGGGCTGACTTTACTGTTGTCTTATTTTTTAATTCAAAAAAGTGTATTTTTTCCAAAAAAAAGTAAAGTAGATAAAGTGGCTTAACAACCACTTTAGTTGGACCCAATATTTACCAGGTCAACAGCGCTTTTTCCTTTTTTTGTCATAGGGTTTCTGTATTCCTCTGTGTGCCTCCTTTACTATCAGTATAGGTATTGTAAAGTTAAGAGTGGCAAGAAGAAATCCATTGTTGAAAGAAAGCCATAAGAAGTCCCATTTGCAGTTTGCAAGAAGCCATGTGGGGGATACAGCAAACATGTGAAAGAAGGTGCTCTGGTCCAGTGAGACCAAAATTGAACTTTTGGCCTAAAAGCAAACCACTATGGGTGGGATTTACTAAAACTGGTGCACACAGAATCTGGTGCAGTTGTGCATAGTAGCCAATCAGCTTCCAACTTCAGCTTGTTCAATTAAGCGTTGGCAATAAAACCTGGAAGCTGATTGGTTACTATGCACAGCTGCACCACATTCTGTGTGCACCAGTTTTAGGATATCTCCCCCTATGTGTGGTGGAAAACTAACACTGCACATCACCCTGAACACCCCATCCCCACCGTTAAACATGGCAGTGGCAGCATCATGTTGTGGGGATGCTTTTCTTCAGCAGGGAAAGGGAAGCTGGTCAGAGTTGATGGGAAGATGGATGAAGGGGAATCTTAAAAGAAAACCTGTTAGAGTGTGCAAAAAAGACTTTAGACTGGGACAGAGGTTCACCTTTCAGCAGGACAGCGACCCTAAACATACAGCCAGAGCTACAATGGAATGGTTTAGATCAAAGCATATTCATGTGTTAGAATGGCCCAGTCAAAGTCCAGACCTAAATCCAATTGAGAATCTTTGGCAAGACTTGAAAATTGCTGTTCACAGAGGCTCTCCATTCCACCTGGCAGAGCTTGAATCATTTTGCAAAAATGAATGGGCAAAAATGTCACTCTCTGGATATGAAAAGCTGGTAGAGACATGCCCAAAAAGATTTGCAGCTATAATTGCAGCGAAAGGTGGTTCTACAAAGTATTGACTCAGGGAGCTGAATACAAATGCACTCCATACTTTTCAAATGTTGAAAAACATTTATCATTTCCTTCCACTTCACAATCATGTGCCACTTTGTGTTGGTCTATCACATAAAATCCCAATTAAATACATTTACGTTTTTGGTTGACACATGGCAAAATGTGGAAAGGGGTATGAATACTTTTTTAAGGCATTGTACATAGATATGATATTCTGAAGAGCATTAGTAAGATCAAAGAAGAACAATGTTTTAAAAAGCTTTAAAAAAAAAAAAGAAAAAAAATATATTGAAATATATATTGAAATTTTCTTAAATTAAGTTTTGCATAAATTGGCTTTAGAGTGCTCATGTCTGCTTGACATCAGACTAATAAAGACACTGGAGCAGGAATAAATGTAATAGTTGTACATACTTTGTTATAAGCTGTAGAATTGGAGCATTTTACAGCTGAAGGCATTTAGAATATACTAATCAAGTATGGGAAACATTATTGGTATAGAAATGATTGCTATATGATGCAAATTCTTTTTTTTCTCCATGTAACCCATTTTTTAAGCATGTTCTACGTTATAATATACATACGAAATAAGAGATAATTCATAACCTCAAACAAAACTGAAGTTTTCCTAAAGCAGCAAAAGAAATGAAAAAAAAAATTCTTTGCATGGATCCTTGGACAAGAAATATGCAGAGGTGCAGAGTTTATCTTCACTGTTAAAGTTCAGGCTGTCATGCTTGAGATATTTCTAACTAGGAAAAGTTAATCAGCAATCTGATTTGTGCCTGTCTGCTGAGAGATGCCCCATGCTCCAGCTCCTAACAGCGTCAATGGTAAGCTGCTAAGAGCCGCTCAGCATTCCATGCTTCAGTGGAAAGAGGCAGGATTACTAACCCCAGCTTCCTGCCCTTCCATCTACACTGGATCACAGTGTCACAAACATCCTGATTCAACTATGATTCTTTTGGTTTATGACTGATGAAAACCTCTTGGATATTGACCAACAAACTTTCTAGACCTCCTTTCAGAAATCTAAAGAACAAAAGGGAACACTGGAACAAACTCAAAGGATTTAAAATTTACTATGTTCCTGTTATAGTGACCTAAAACAATAGCCACTAAAACAATAACATTTTTTTTAGACATTTAACTCACGTGTGTTATCATATCTTACATTTTGCTAATTTCTTAAAAACCAGGCTTGTTCATGCCAAAATCAGAACACATTCACAAGCAGTGCAGTAAAGTTTCTAAGCTCAAGAACAAACACCTAATACATTGAAGAAATAACAGTCCTTACTGTATATGTCAAAGCTGCATTTGTTTTATTTTTTCAAGATCCTTTTACTTTTTCATTCACCTGGTTATTCTTCCAGCAATACACTTCCTGTCTTAGGATAACAACGCCTGAGGAGCAGCTTTGTCACCCTAGGACAGGAAATGTGTTTGGTCTACAGACCATCTCCCCCCACACCTCCCTCCATAATATCATAGGGAGGTGTTCTGTAGTTGACAGAGGTGAACAAAGAAGGGCTGATAACAATAATTGAGATAACACTGCAGAGTGTAAAACACACAAGACAGTACTGGATTTCTGACAGGGTGTTTCTTTTTCCTTTTTTTCCCCCTTTTTGAACAGATATAAGAAAATGCTTTCAATAGTATATTTAACATATAATGGATTGAACCACTGAAGGAAAGAATTATCAATAATTACCTTCAAAAAGTTGCCAACATCCCAAATTAGTGGAAGAAATAAAACCCCTAAGTTAGGGAACTTATGTACCCCCCAGTATGATGGGACTTTATAGGCGAACCATACATGAATTAGATAAAAAATGTTTTATTTATTTGAAAAATCATAAAAACAAGATACATTTAGTAATAGATCTTAACAGGAGTATTTATACAATAAAATTTGCTATCCTGTAATAATTTTTGTATACTTCCATTCATAATAGAATATTTTCTCTAGAAGCCTGACATGTTTCAGGACGATGTCCCTTCTTCAGAGGCGTATTGCAGAGAGAAAAATCGCATATATAGGAGATACATTCTGAAATAACAAATGAAAACAGTTTGCACAGAGGGAACAATGAACCACAAAGTTTTAGTATTCTAATAAGCCATCATGTCCACCATACATACCAACAAGAGGTTTTCAAGAGTGAAAGTTTCATATATGACTGCACCCCAACCTACAATTTGGCATAGGGTAGCAGACTAGATCTTTTTAAATGAAAAACGCACTGGTTGTCGGCTGATCAGCCAGTGTAAGATAAAGGCTGTCCGTCGGCTTCAGAAATGGCCTCGCAAAGGCCCCCCAAAAAAGGAAGGACAACCTCGTTGGATCCCAGATTGCCCTTTAAAAAGAGGAAAAATACGCTTGTGAGGAATTTTCTCAAAAAACTATCAATTTGCATATATCCCATACATCTTTTATTATCCCCTCGCCCAAAAGAAAGGGGAGACTATTTTTTCTACATTTATGCAAAGAATGTAAGGACCATAGATTATGGCTGATGTTTCAGTATATCAGGATCATGCTCTCTGGAATATAGAATATAGAGAGGAAGGCATACTTGCCGACCTGCTATATATAGGGAGTTAGTAATGGGCCTTTTTTAATTGGAAAAGAATTGAGTATGGATCTAATCAGTTAATCACATCAGTGAGCCATTAGTCAGATAGGTATAGAGCCGGCAAGTAAAGAAAGTATGGCAAAGTATGCTTAATTTTATCTCTTAGAGAAGTGTCACAGAGCGGTAAAACATACAATTTAGAGGAGAGGAGATTTTTGGTCTTACTTATTTAGATGTAAGGATGATATTTAGGCAGCTGGAGCGAAGAACGTCCTGGGGGTTAGATGGTGAGACAGCACACTGGGCAGGACGCCGAGACGCGGCTTAAATAGCCGCCGGCGCCTGCGCAGTGAGATTCCAACCAGAAGTGTCAGCAGAGGAAGGAATATCACTCTGCAGTGTGCGCATGCGTCAGACGGAGCGGCGCATACAGGGAGGGCGGATATCCGGAGATCCTAGAGGAGAGGAAACTCCGGAGTCACGCCATCCCAGGGGATGGTGTCATTGCGCATAGCACAGCGCATGACAGCGTCCTGTCAGGCTGATACTTGTAAGGATAAAAAAAAAAAAAAAAAAAAACTAGTTTGACACATTTAAAGAAAAAAAGGAAAAGAAAGCAATCTAGTGGACAAAAAGGGAGGAAAAAAGAAGAAAAGAAGAAAAAAGAACAGGGGAAAAAAATATAGTGGACAAAAAGGGACAAAAAGGGAGGAAAAAAGAAGAGAAGAAGAAAAAAGAGAAGGGGAAAAAATAAAGATTAGATTGAAAAGGAGGATGGAAGAAAAAGGGGAAAGTGGGTTAGGTTGAAAAAGGTAGAAATAGTATGAAGCAATAAGTGAGAATGAATAAAAATATGTGAAAAAATGTGTGAAAAAATATGTGGAAAATTAAATATAAGAATATGAAAAATCATGAAGTTAGAATTAAATTTGATTCCATTTAATTTATCAACCTAAGGAAGGGGAGATGTATAAAAGGGTATATATACATATATTTTTATATATTCAAAGAACGGGGGCGGGGAGGGAAAGAAAAACAAGGTGTCCAAAGAAAGGGGGGCCCCAGGGGACGATCTGCACGGCGCCCCCCCAGAAAACGAGGTGCTGGGAGAGCGTCATGCAGATCAACCCCACCGACGCACGAACACACCGAGATGACAAGCCCGGTTGGGCGGACGAGTCTGCAGTGTAAAGAAGTGCCACGCCGTCATCCAAGGATGGTTCGGCGTGGCTCACGTGCGCCGGGCGAGGACAGATCCAAAGCCAGGCAGCCACAAGAATAATAAACTAAAGAGGAAAAATTTTTTTTAGAATTCTTTTGGATAATATCCTTCAAAGTGATTACAGAAGACGTCATTTTTGCAAGTAAAGTACGGTGGGCATAATTAGGTAGGCAAAGGATGGATAAACGTGCATGACAGGACATTTTTTATATGCAAACAAATTGATACATCAAAATACAACTGTTGTTATACATATGTAAGCATATTAGGGATATATTTTATGAATAACAGGCAATGTCATCAAAGGATTATACACAGAGTTCATCATCACAGACCTGGTTAACTCATCCATTATTGCTGGAAAATTCAAAAAATGTCCTACGACAATGATTGACATTTCGTTAGATAAGCAGTATTGAATATCTTATTCCTTTTCACATCCCCCAGAGACAAAACCCTCCAAGAAGGGGCGAAAACTCATCTGGGTATTCAAACTTGGGAATTGTGTTGCATTGAGGTTAGCTATCCAGCGGGCCTCCCTCTGGAGCAAGATCTTGTTCCAATCACCACCCCTCGTGTCCGGATGGACACGGTCAAGGATGGTGAATTGGACAAGGGGAAGCTTTCCCGTGTGATGGTCGCGCACATGTCGCCCCAGAGGGAGGTCCGGATCCGCCTGCCTCATGCTGGTGACATGTCGTGCCGCCCTTTTATGGAATTGTAATTTGGTCTTGCCAACGTAGAAACATCCACATTGGCAAGTGAGTAAATAAACAACTCCAGGGGTCTTACAATTGGAAAAATGTCTCGGTCTGTACATTCTTCCATTGGGTAATTTGAATTTGTTTTTTGTGTTCATATAGCGACAACATGAACATCCACCACATGTGAAGGTACCTAGTCGCTTACATGTATCTGAACGAAAGTTGCCTGTATATTCACTTTTCACAAGGTAATCCCCCAATGAACGGGCCTTCCTATATGTGATAGTAGGTGTCGAAGTTATGTGTGGTTTTATATTGGGGTCTATTTGTAATAGATGCCAATGTTTTTGCAAGATATTCTTGAGAGTCCCATGCTGCTTATTGTAGGTGGTAATTACCCTAATAGTTGGTTGAGAAGTGGGAACAGTTTTTTTAGAGAACAAGATGTTATGTCTTAGTTGTCCTCGGGCTCTTTTAAATGCTTTTTTTAAGCATGTGGGTGAATAACCTTGTTCGAGGAGTCTCTCTCTTAGTTTATTGGCTTCCCTAGCAAAGTCAGTATCGTTTGAGCAGTTGCGCCTGAGTCTTAGATATTGCCCATAGGGGATGGATGCAACTAATGATTTGGGATGTGAGCTTGAAGCGTGTAGGATAGTATTTCCAGCGGTCTCTTTCCGATAGAGACCACTGGAAAGGGATCCATCTGTGGATTTGGTTATACTTAAATCTAAGAAGGTAATTGAAGTATCACTGAAGACCATCGTAAAAAACAGGTTGGAGGTATTTGAGTTCATAATATGTATGAAGGAGTGAAGGGCCTCAGATGTACCATTCCATATCATGAATATATCGTCTATATACCTGAACCATGCTGCTACATGGGTGGTATATGGCGAGAGCTTATCATCTGACAACAGGGACCGCTCCCACTCCCCCAGGTACAGGTTGGCATACGATGGGGCACAACATGTCCCCATCGCAACCCCCTGCACCTGGAGGTAGTGGGAGCCGTCAAAGGTGAAAAAATTGTGTGTCAGAATGAAATCAAGAGAATCCAACAGAAAAGAATTGCGCTTGCGATCATCTTTGTGAGATTGTGACAAGATGTGTCTAATAGCTGAGAGTCCTGCATCATGCGGAATAGAGCTGTATAATGCCTCGACGTCGATGGCTACTAGGAGTGAGTGTGGTAATGCATGTAATTCTTCCAGATTTTGCAACAAATGGATGGTGTCCTTAATATATGAAAACAGACCTGAAACGTAAGGTCTGAGATGGCTATCTACAAACTTGCTCAGGTTTTCCGTTAGGGATCCATTACCGGAGATGATGGGGCGTCCGGGGGGGGGTTTCTTTATTTTTGTGTATTTTGGGAAGACAATACAATGTGGGGGTGCGTGGATATGGGGTTCTTATGTATTCCCAAATATCTTTATCAATAGCTCCGCTGCAGAATGCTTTATCAACCAAATCATAAAAAGCGGTATGGAATTTGTCTACAATGCTTTTTGAAATGGGTTTATACCATGATAGATTGGTGACGACTTTTAGGCACATATTTTTATACTGCTCATTAGTCATGATGACAATGTTGCCACCTTTGTCTGATGGCTTAATCGTGAGAGAGTAATCCTTTTTGAGGGTCTCCAAGGCCAGTAGTTCATCCTTGGAGAGATTACCTTGGAAAGTTTGTGATTTTTTGATTTTTAATTTTTTGACCTCTGACGTGGTAGATGCTATGAATGCAGCTAGATTGGGATTAGTTGTAAAAGGTGGAAATTTATCTGACTTTTTCTTGAATTTTCTTTGTTGAACTGGGCATAATGGAACTTCCTTTTTGATATGTTCCTCTAAGAGATTTTCAATATCAATTGTGTCGATGAGGTCACTGGGGTCCTGTTCCTCCAAGAGGGTTAGGAGGTCCTCAAGTGCCTCATCTGCTCTTTTAGTTTCTGTTTGAGAAATATTTTTAGCTTTCTCTTTGGAAATGGTACTTTTATAGTACAATTTTCTTACAAAGAGGTGAAGATCCTTAATAACTTCAAAGGGATCTAGGTCTGCATCTGGACAGAAACGAAGGCCCTTATGTAGTAGGTCGCTTTCGGCCTGTGTAAGTAAGTGATTAGAGAGGTTAACAATGTTGAGAGTGTTGGATGATAGAGAAGTTGGTGAATGAGTGGATTTGGAGGCTAAGTCTCCATTTAATGATCTAAAAAATCTTGATCAGAACGAAGAAGTGTAGTCGTGATAGATGATAGAGAAGTGTCACCCATAGAGGTGGAGACAGAGGACCCTGCACCAGTGGGTCCCGCTGGAGGGAGCTGGTTTACACCCCGTGAGTTACCTTTACCAAGAGGAAAAAGATTGGTGGTAGAAGAAGTGCTAGCCGTGTCGGTGATTCTTCTCTTAGTATATGCTGAATCATCTCCAGATGGTGGTCTTTTGCTTTTCCGTGGTTTACGATGCCTTTGTCTGTTATAGGAAGAAGATGAGACAGAGGAGTTTAGCGAGGAATTTGATTCAGAATCCCTAGGAGTTCTGTTGATGTTACCCCTGTGTGGACGTGTAATTACAGAAGTTTGATGCCATTTATAGGCAGTGCCTTCCTGGAAGGCTCTTTTATCTCTCCAGAGTTTCTTATCTCTGGTTATTAACCTTTCCTGGGATTTTTGATTCAATCGGATTGAATCAAAAATCCCAGGAAAGGTTAATAACCAGAGATAAGAAACTCTGGAGAGATAAAAGAGCCTTCCAGGAAGGCACTGCCTATAAATGGCATCAAACTTCTGTAATTACACGTCCACACAGGGGTAACATCAACAGAACTCCTAGGGATTCTGAATCAAATTCCTCGCTAAACTCCTCTGTCTCATCTTCTTCCTATAACAGACAAAGGCATCGTAAACCACGGAAAAGCAAAAGACCACCATCTGGAGATGATTCAGCATATACTAAGAGAAGAATCACCGACACGGCTAGCACTTCTTCTACCACCAATCTTTTTCCTCTTGGTAAAGGTAACTCACGGGGTGTAAACCAGCTCCCTCCAGCGGGACCCACTGGTGCAGGGTCCTCTGTCTCCACCTCTATGGGTGACACTTCTCTATCATCTATCACGACTACACTTCTTCGTTCTGATCAAGATTTTTTAGATCATTAAATGGAGACTTAGCCTCCAAATGCACTCATTCACCAACTTCTCTATCATCCAACACTCTCAACATTGTTAACCTCTCGAATCACTTACTTACACAGGCCGAAAGCGACCTACTACATAAGGGCCTTCGTTTCTGTCCAGATGCAGACCTAGATCCCTTTGAAGTTATTAAGGATCTACACCTCTTTGTAAGAAAATTGTACTATAAAAGTACCATTTCCAAAGAGAAAGCTAAAAATATTTCTCAAACAGAAACTAAAAGAGCAGATGAGGCACTTGAGGACCTCCTAACCCTCTTGGAGGAACAGGACCCCAGTGACCTCATCGATACAATTGATATTGAAAATCTCTTAGAGGAACATATCAAAAAGGAAGTTCCATTATGCCCAGTTCAACAAAGAAAATTCAAGAAAAAGTCAGATAAATTTCCAACTTTTACAACTAATCCCAATCTAGCTGCATTCATAGCATCTACCACGTCAGAGGTCAAAAAATCACAAACTTTCCAAGGTAATCTCTCCAAGGATGAACTACTGGCCTTGGAGACCCTCAAAAAGGATTACTCTCTCACGATTAAGCCATCAGACAAAGGTGGCAACATTGTCATCATGACTAATGAGCAGTATAAAAATATGTGCCTAAAAGTCGTCACCAATCTATCATGGTATAAACCCATTTCAAAAAGCATTGTAGACAAATTCCATACCGCTTTTTATGATTTGGTTGATAAAGCATTCTGCAGCGGAGCTATTGATAAAGATATTTGGGAATACATAAGAACCCCATATCCACGCACCCCCACATTGTATTGTCTTCCCAAAATACACAAAAATAAAGAAACCCCCCCCGGACGCCCCATCATCTCCGGTAATGGATCCCTAACGGAAAACCTGAGCAAGTTTGTAGATAGCCATCTCAGACCTTACGTTTCAGGTCTGTTTTCATATATTAAGGACACCATCCATTTGTTGCAAAATCTGGAAGAATTACATGCATTACCACACTCACTCCTAGTAGCCATCGACGTCGAGGCATTATACAGCTCTATTCCGCATGATGCAGGACTCTCAGCTATTAGACACATCTTGTCACAATCTCACAAAGATGATCGCAAGCTCAATTCTTTTCTGTTGGATTCTCTTGATTTCATTCTGACACACAATTTTTTCACCTTTGACGGCTCCCACTACCTCCAGGTGCAGGGGGTTGCGATGGGGACATGTTGTGCCCCATCGTATGCCAACCTGTACCTGGGGGAGTGGGAGCGGTCCCTGTTGTCAGATGATAAGCTCTCGCCATATACCACCCATGTAGCAGCATGGTTCAGGTATATAGACGATATATTCATGATATGGAATGGTACATCTGAGGCCCTTCACTACTTCATACATATTATGAACTCAAATACCTCCAACCTGTTTTTTACGATGGTCTTCAGTGATACTTCAATTACCTTCTTAGATTTAAGTATAACCAAATCCACAGATGGATCCCTTTCCAGTGGTCTCTATCGGAAAGAGACCGCTGGAAATACTATCCTACACGCTTCAAGCTCACATCCCAAATCATTAGTTGCATCCATCCCCTATGGGCAATATCTAAGACTCAGGCGCAACTGCTCAAACGATACTGACTTTGCTAGGGAAGCCAATAAACTAAGAGAGAGACTCCTCGAACAAGGTTATTCACCCACATGCTTAAAAAAAGCATTTAAAAGAGCCCGAGGACAACTAAGACATAACATCTTGTTCTCTAAAAAAACTGTTCCCACTTCTCAACCAACTATTAGGGTAATTACCACCTACAATAAGCAGCATGGGACTCTCAAGAATATCTTGCAAAAACATTGGCATCTATTACAAATAGACCCCAATATAAAACCACACATAACTTCGACACCTACTATCACATATAGGAAGGCCCGTTCATTGGGGGATTACCTTGTGAAAAGTGAATATACAGGCAACTTTCGTTCAGATACATGTAAGCGACTAGGTACCTTCACATGTGGTGGATGTTCATGTTGTCGCTATATGAACACAAAAAACAAATTCAAATTACCCAATGGAAGAATGTACAGACCGAGACATTTTTCCAATTGTAAGACCCCTGGAGTTGTTTATTTACTCACTTGCCAATGTGGATGTTTCTACGTTGGCAAGACCAAATTACAATTCCATAAAAGGGCGGCACGACATGTCACCAGCATGAGGCAGGCGGATCCGGACCTCCCTCTGGGGCGACATGTGCGCGACCATCACACGGGAAAGCTTCCCCTTGTCCAATTCACCATCCTTGACCGTGTCCATCCGGACATGAGGGGTGGTGATTGGAACAAGATCTTGCTCCAGAGGGAGGCCCGCTGGATAGCTAACCTCAATGCAACACAATTCCCAGGTTTGAATACCCAGATGAGTTTTCGCCCCTTCTTGGAGGGTTTTGTCTCTGGGGGATGTGAAAAGGAATAAGATATTCAATACTGCTTATCTAACGAAATGTCAATCATTGTCGTAGGACATTTTTTGAATTTTCCAGCAATAATGGATGAGTTAACCAGGTCTGTGATGATGAACTCTGTGTATAATCCTTTGATGACATTGCCTGTTATTCATAAAATATATCCCTAATATGCTTACATATGTATAACAACAGTTGTATTTTGATGTATCAATTTGTTTGCATATAAAAAATGTCCTGTCATGCACGTTTATCCATCCTTTGCCTACCTAATTATGCCCACCGTACTTTACTTGCAAAAATGACGTCTTCTGTAATCACTTTGAAGGATATTATCCAAAAGAATTCTAAAAAAAATTTTTCCTCTTTAGTTTATTATTCTTGTGGCTGCCTGGCTTTGGATCTGTCCTCGCCCGACGCACGTGAGCCACGCCGAACCATCCTTGGATGACGGCGTGGCACTTCTTTACACTGCAGACTCGTCCGCCCAACCGGGCTTGTCATCTCGGTGTGTTCGTGCGTCGGTGGGGTTGATCTGCATGACGCTCTCCCAGCACCTCGTTTTCTGGGGGGGCGCCGTGCAGATCGTCCCCTGGGGCCCCCCTTTCTTTGGACACCTTGTTTTTCTTTCCCTCCCCGCCCCCGTTCTTTGAATATATAAAAATATATGTATATATACCCTTTTATACATCTCCCCTTCCTTAGGTTGATAAATTAAATGGAATCAAATTTAATTCTAACTTCATGATTTTTCATATTCTTATATTTAATTTTCCACATATTTTTTCACACATTTTTTCACATATTTTTATTCATTCTCACTTATTGCTTCATACTATTTCTACCTTTTTCAACCTAACCTACTTTCCCCTTTTTCTTCCATCCTCCTTTTCAATCTAATCTTTATTTTTTCCCCTTCTCTTTTTTCTTCTTCTCTTCTTTTTTCCTCCCTTTTTGTCCCTTTTTGTCCACTATATTTTTTTCCCCTGTTCTTTTTTCTTCTTTTCTTCTTTTTTCTTCCCTTTTTGTCCACTAGATTGCTTTCTTTTCCTTTTTTTCTTTAAATGTGTCAAACTAGTTTTTTTTTTTTTTTTTATCCTTACAAGTATCAGCCTGACAGGACGCTGTCATGCGCTGTGCTATGCGCAATGACACCATCCCCTGGGATGGCGTGACTCCGGAGTTTCCTCTCCTCTAGGATCTCCGGATATCCGCCCTCCCTGTATGCGCCGCTCCGTCTGACGCATGCGCACACTGCAGAGTGATATTCCTTCCTCTGCTGACACTTCTGGTTGGAATCTCACTGCGCAGGCGCCGGCGGCTATTTAAGCCGCGTCTCGGCGTCCTGCCCAGTGTGCTGTCTCACCATCTAACCCCCAGGACGTTCTTCGCTCCAGCTGCCTAAATATCATCCTTACATCTAAATAAGTAAGTAAGACCAAAAATCTCCTCTCCTCTAAATTGTATGTTTTACCGCTCTGTGACACTTCTCTAAGAGATAAAATTAAGCATACTTTGCCATACTTTCTTTACTTGCCGGCTCTATACCTATCTGACTAATGGCTCACTGATGTGATTAACTGATTAGATCCATACTCAATTCTTTTCCAATTAAAAAAGGCCCATTACTAACTCCCTATATATAGCAGGTCGGCAAGTATGCCTTCCTCTCTATATTCTATATTCCAGAGAGCATGATCCTGATATACTGAAACATCAGCCATAATCTATGGTCCTTACATTCTTTGCATAAATGTAGAAAAAATAGTCTCCCCTTTCTTTTGGGCGAGGGGATAATAAAAGATGTATGGGATATATGCAAATTGATAGTTTTTTGAGAAAATTCCTCACAAGCGTATTTTTCCTCTTTTTAAAGGGCAATCTGGGATCCAACGAGGTTGTCCTTCCTTTTTTGGGGGGCCTTTGCGAGGCCATTTCTGAAGCCGACGGACAGCCTTTATCTTACACTGGCTGATCAGCCGACAACCAGTGCGTTTTTCATTTAAAAAGATCTAGTCTGCTACCCTATGCCAAATTGTAGGTTGGGGTGCAGTCATATATGTATCTTTCACTCTTGAAAACCTCTTGTTGGTATGTATGGTGGACATGATGGCTTATTAGGATACTAAAACTTTGTGGTTCATTGTTCCCTCTGTGCAAACTGTTTTCATTTGTTATTTCAGAATGTATCTCCTATATATGCGATTTTTTTCTCTGCAATACGCCTCTGAAGAAGGGACATCGTCCTGAAACATGTCAGGCTTCTAGAGAAAATATTCTATTATGAATGGAAGTATACAAAAATTATTACAGGATAGCAAATTTTATTGTATAAATACTCCTGTTAAGATCTATTACTAAATGTATCTTGTTTTTATGATTTTTCAAATAAATAAAACATTTTTTATCTAATTCATGTATGGTTCGCCTATAAAGTCCCATCATACTGGGGGGTACATAAGTTCCCTAACTTAGGGGTCTTATTTCTTCCCATAGTATATTTAACAGACCAAAAGGTAAAAAATACATGTTTATTGTTAGGATTTACTTTAGAGGAGAAGTACAGCCAAAGCTTATTTGGCTGTACTTCTCCTATAGATCACAGGAGCGCAGTTCGTTCTGCACTCCTGTGACCTGGTTTCGGACAACAGCGGGTGTAAGGATCGCAGCCATATGGTCGGGATCCAGGCACATGTCTGGACCAGCACCCAGCTCAGCCTCTCAGCGAGCCACTGAGAGCCTGAGCTGGCCGCTCCCGCCCCCTCTACATCTCAGCGCTCCAGTGAGCGCAGAGGGCAGAGCAGAAAGCCGGTGACTGACAGTTCTGCACTCCTGTGACCCGGTTTTGGCAGACAACACTCCAGTGAGCATGGGGAATGCAGAGTAGAGAGCTCTGAGAACTGAGTGATTGTGGTGTTTAATCGCTCGTTTCTCACTGTTAGAGCCGGCGGGGGACAAATGTAGCATCAGGACCAATGCTGCATCCACCTAGGTAAGTATGATTTTTAAAAAAAGAAGCAAAACCCACACTTCTCTTTCAAGGATTCAGATAATTTTATCAGAACTTCAGAGTAGAATGCCTGTATCTAAACCCTTAGCCACTTCACCTCTAGAGAAATGTTTACATTTTTTCGCACACAAAGTTGCTTTTTTACAACACTGCGATTTTGTCTAGAAAATTACTTAAAACCTCCAAATACAATTGAATGAATAAAATTTTATTTATTCAAATAATTTAATTTTAATGCATACATACACAATTTAATACCCAATTTCTCTGTACAGAATGAGATAAGCTTGTGTTGACTAAATAGAAACTAAATATGCTAAGCCTAAAAACTGCAAAATGGTGTAAAATTGTTACCCAAAATCATCAATAGTCAACTTTTTAATTTTTTTTCTCAAAGAAGTTTATTAAAGAAAAAGAAATTACAAACAGGTCATAGATCTCATTTTCATCAAGTTTAAGTTTACAAGCAATATCACTCTACACCAGTGTGTAACATGTTATATTCTTAATGCACACCCATAATACTGCCCACCAGGGCCAGCTATGCTTTCCAGCAACAGGTAAAAGAACAGACTGTATGCCTTTCACGACTTATCTAGAATAATAATCTGTCCAGTACTAGGTCCACCGGTGAAAGTCCCAGGGTATCCAGCCAGGGTGACCACGATGTCAATCAAATTTACCAGGGCGCCCTCTATGTTGGAAGATAAACTTCTCCAGCCGTAAAGTGTTTCCCATTTGGGCGATTCATTCCTTTAACGGGGGAGGGTTAACTGCCTTCCACTGTCTAAGAATGATCAAGCGAGCCTGGAAAAGGGCTTTAGCTATAGCTGGTTTAGAGTTATCCTCAACGGGGGTTGTCCAAAATGCCCAGTATGCATAGCTTGGGGTCTGTCGGGATATTAACTGAAAAGGCCTTATTAATAGTGTTCAGAACCCCTGTCCGGTATAGGTGTAGTTCAGGGCAACGCCACATCATGTGGATTAGGTCCACATGGTCTCCAGCACACAGAGGACAGTCAGAGTCCATTCTCACTCCCATTCTGAATAATTTTGTGGGCGTTAAATATGCCCGCAAGACGATTTCTAACTGGGACAGGCGTTGCGCTACATTGAGGGAGGACATTTGGACAGCCTGTAGGACCTCTTCCCACTGTTCTTCCTCGAACATGCCTACATAATTTTCCTACATGCTTGCCACCCCTAAACAGAATCCAGCCAGGAACACCGACAACAGCTGGAAATAAAGCCCTTGAAATAGGACACTTCCTCCATATAATGAAATATGGCAGTTGGGGATAACACCCACAGAGTCTTGCTGGATTGAGCTCTGACAGCATGTCACAGCTGCATATAATAAAAGTACATCGTCTGCGGGAGTCGAAATCGCTCCCGCAAATCAGAGAAAGAGCTCAATTTGCCGTCTGCAAAAATGTTCTTCAGGGGCTTGACTCCATGTTTCTTCCACCGATCCCCACATGTCAAGGACTGCAGCTCCGCAAAGTATCCATTGTACCAAACTGGACTATATCTAGTAAAGCCTTCAACAGCCTGTAAGTGTCTGACCTTGTTCCACACCTTTTGAATCAGGGCAAAGTCCTTAACCCCCCATTACTTGACACATAAGGGCGTTGATGGGGTCTACTTCAGAGTTTCCCCTTGCGCCGGGGACACGGTCCAAGCAATATGCTGTAATTGGGCTGCTAAATAGTAAAGCCACAGATTAGGTAAGGCCACGCCTCGGGTTTCTGTAGTTGTTCCAGCTTAACTCTTGGGGGTCTATCATGCCATTAAAAAGACCTAAAGATGGAATTGACAATACGAAATATCTTGAGGGGAACTACCATTGGGGTATTATGTAAAATATACAGGAGGCATAAAAATAATTTTTATTAGATTTACTTTGCCTACCAGGAACATTTTTTATCTTGACCATACTTTAACTCTATCCCGAATGCGACCCACCAGGGGTAACAGATTGAGTGAGATATATTCTCGTGTCTAGGTCGACAAAGACTCCCAGATATTTAAAGCTCGAGGTCACCGGCACATTGTGTAGCGCAGGACCCTGGCTGTCAGATACCGCATCTATTAGTATTATTGAGGATTTGGTCCAGGTAATCACTAGGCCGGAGTATACTCCAAAGTTCACTATGACCTACATCGCTGTTTTCAGTCAGCAGTGTCTCCCAGAAGTAGCATAGTGTAGTCGGCATATAGCATAAGTTTTTCGTGAAGTCCCCCGTATTTAAAAAAAACAGATAGACGGATTAGCCCTGATCAGGGCGGCCATGGGCTCAATAGGGATTGCAAAGAGTAATGGGGAAAATTGACAGCCCTGTCGGGTACCCCTGTGGAGATGGAAAGGTAAGGAGATGTGGCCCGCTTCTATTATAACTGCCTGTGGGGAGCTATACAGCAGCCAGACCCAGGACAAAAACGTGTCCCCAAAGCCGAACTTGCAAATAACCCCCAGAGGTATTGCCAGAGGTTATGGGCTGTCGAAAGCCTTATGGGCATCTAGTGACAGCAGCGCCCTGTCACCCACATTATCCAACTGAGCTTGTAAGTTAAGGAAAAGTCTACAGAGATTTATGGCAGTAGATTTTTGGGGCATGAATCCAAACTGGTCTGAATAAATGTTAGAAGATATGAACTTGTTGAGCCTCAAGGCTAGGACTTTGGCTAGGATTTTAGGATCACTCTGCAAGAGAGATATTGGTCTATACGAACCCGGATCCAGTGGGTCCTTACCAGGTTTCAGTATATGTACAATATTGGCCCTAGTCATCGATACAGGCAGACACTGACAGTCCCTGGCTGAATTAAGTACTTAAAGTAGATGTGGTAGAATGGGTCCCCCATATTGCTTATAAATTTCCATTGGGAGGCCATCATCCCCCGGGGCCTTAGAATTAGATGAGAGGCTAATTGCCTCCTGTAATTCCTCTATTTTTATGGGAGCCTCCAGAAGTGCTCATTGGGATGCGGAGAGACAGGGCAGCTCTACAGCTTGTAGGTGGGTCTGCAACTCCATCTCAGAGTAGCCCGCACGAGACTGGTAGAGATCAGAAGAATACTCACAGCTCCTGCATAATTTGGGTGGGAGTGTTCACCACCCTCCCCTGTTTGGTGCGCAGAGCACCTATAGATGGGGAGGTCTGGGAAGACTTCACAATTTTTGCAAGCAGACGGCCTGTCTGCTCCCCCCCTCGTAAAAAGCTAGTCTATTAAAATAGCATTTTCTGTCAGCTGCTGAGCTGGTAATGTGATCAACTGCCTCTTATGCGGCCAACCAGGCCTCCCTACTAGAATCGGTGGGGCTATCAATAAACTGTGCCTCTAACCGGGTCAGATAATTGTGCTTGGCCGCTAACCGTAATGCGGAGTCTTGCCGGGAACAGCATGGCATATGTAGCTTGGACTTGATGAAGCCTCTTTTTAACATCTGCAAATCTAGCTCTGCGGCGCTGCATTTCTGCAGAGTAGTCAGGGTAAAATGAAATGCGTACTCCATTAAACTGTATGTTATTATTATTATACAGGATTTATATAGCACCAACAGTTTGCGCAGCGCTTTACAACATGAGTGCAGACGGTACACTTACAATACAAATCAATACAGGAGGGATCAGAGGGCCCTGCTCATTAGAGCTTACAATCTAGAAGGGAGGGTCAAGTGGAAACAAAAGGTAATAACTGTGGGGGGTGAGCTGATGGAGAAAATTAAAAAACAGTTGTTGTTTGGTGTGGGTAGGGTAGGCTTCTCTGAAGAGAAGGGTTTTCAGGGATCGTCTAAAAGCTAATAGAGTAGGAGATAAGCGGACAGATTGGGGTAGGGCATTCCATAGGATTGGAGAGGCTTTGGAAAAGTCCTGGAGGCGAGCATGGGAGGAGGTGATAAGGGAGCTAGAGAGCAGAAGGTCTTGAGAGGAACGAAGAGAACGAGTAGGTTGGTATTTAAAGACTAGGCTAGTGATGTAGCTCGGGGCTAATTCGTGGATGACTTTGTATGTAGTTGTTAGTATTTTGAATGTAATTGTATGTTGCGCTGTTCCCTTGCCTGGCGGAGCACAACTTCCTTGTCTTTGCAATAAAGGAATCTGGCTAGGAGGGTACAGGGCGGATAGCCCCTAGGGAGAGGCCTGGGTGGCACTCTGTGCACCCGCTTAACCAAATTCAGCGAGGTAAACACCTCCCTCCAAAAAACCTAGAGTAGCCAGTTTTCCACAAATTCTGTGGTGTCCCTGCCTTCTGTCTTCTCCGTGAGCCCCACTATACGCACATTATTTCTTCTCAGACGGGTTTCAATATCATCTGACTTGAGCTCATTTACCCTAGTTAGTATGGCTATGATCTGAATGTCTCTTATGAGCGGGGTCATCCTCTATGTCGCTGATGGAACCTTCTGCAGGAGTAGTGCTCTCTCTAACGTTCTGTATGTCATGGAGGATAAACCCTAGTTCCTCCTTCATACCTCCGAACTGCTCCTGAAGAGTGTGCACAGAGGCCGTACAATTATGCACCGCTCTGAGGATGTCTGCCAGAGTAGGTTGTGCATCCTCATCTCACCCCCATCTTCCTCCACCACCTCAGGGAGAAGCAGATCAGTAATGGCAGAGGGGCCCTCTAAGAGCTGCTCTCCCGCCAGTGCTGCATGGAATATAGCAGGGGTGGCCGCCATGTCTTCCTCCCCTCTCTGCCCCATGGTTCCAGACAGTTTTTGGGCATTGTATAACATGTCCTTGGGGGGGGGTTCCCGTTTGTTTTGGGAGTTTTAGTAGGCTTTTCTGACATCCTTTAGCTTGTCAGCTGCATGTGAGCGCTTGGGAGAGGGAGGCTGCGGCACCATGTTGGAATTTAGACGGTCCCCTGGTCTCCGTCTGTTTGCGGGTCAGCATGGCATCCAAACAGCAGACCTGGGTGTGTCAGAGGTGGGTACGGCATGTTTGAGGACCAAAATCCTACGGTTTCACAGGCTGGGAGCAGGATTGAAGCAGGATCTAGGACTAGAGCTCTGTGAGAGACGTCTTCTCACATGCCGCTCTTGACCACGCCCCCATCAATAGTCAACTTTGTAAAAGCCTTTACAGCTCATCAGTTTAGAGATAACCATAAATAGGGACCTAGAATTAGTAATCCACTCCAGCTATACCCAATACATGTGGCACAATTGCTGTTTACGTACACACATGGGTGCATTTGCATATTGCTTATTTTATTATTATTTTAATTATTTAACCCTTTTTTAATTTACTTTTGTTGCTATCAGAAGGAAGCTAACAAGCCCCATATGTAATAGGACTGGCCAGGTAATGAGTACTGTTTATGAAGACAGGGGGTGTATTAGATCCCCTAATGTCTCCCCAACCCTCAGCTCCAGCCAAACAAGCACATACTGTAGTTGATCCATTGGTAACCTAGATTTTCAGTTGAGTTTTTGACAGCTTGAACCCGGAATGTCCAGAGCTGAGCATATGCGGGGTTCACACTCAGCAGAGGCCATTGGGGACCAGATTTACCTTGATATCTTCCCATTCACCATCCTGACTCCATTTGTCGTGATCCTGGGCTTCAAAATTAATCAGATGCCCAGATTTTTTACTTAAAAGCCAAAAGCCTGGTAATCTGTATAGAAACCCACTCACAGCTGCTACTGCAGCCTGTTTTAACCCTGGGCAGTTGAGGCATACTCAAACACCCCAAAAATTAAAGTAGAGATATGGGGATTGGTTTACTAAAGGCCAACAGACTGTGCACTTTTGCAAATGCAGTTGCACTCATTTTTCCCAGAGATTAGTGAATGCAGTGAAGCTTCACTTTGTTAAGATTACCCAATCAGCTGCAAGTAAAATAAATTAAACAGTATTTTTGCTTGCACATGATTGGATGATGGAAATACGCTTCATCGTATTTACTAAGCTATGGGGACAATTAGTGTAACTGCACTTGCAAAGTGCAGCGTCTATTTGCCTTTAGTAAATCAACCCAATAGACTCTCATAAAAATGTGCTGCAGCATATGTGCATATGTCTTTACAGTTTTATGTCCATTTCCGGCAACGTCTATCAAATACCAAATGATCCATCCAGGGAAGCCCAACTTATTGAAGCTTCCCGTGAATATGTGACAATATTAGCTGCACTTCAGAGCAGAGTTGCCTCTCTCATGTAGGCTGTTTCTGCTTGCACTGCAGTGGGATAAAACAAATGACTATCGGCACTGTCACTGCTGATTCACAAACCTGTAGCTTGTCAAAAAGCACTAGTCCTGCCCTCTGGATTAACAGCACTGCATCTCTTGCTGAAACTTTCTCACTGTGAGCTGCAGTCAATAGGAGGTGATCATGTGAGAATCAAAAGAAGGACTTGACTAAAGGCTGGTACACACAGGCTGAATATTGACCCTTTCAACAGAAACCTGCTGACATTCGACCCGTGTGCACATCCGCCTGTCTGAACTGGCGGCTTCTGTCGAACGGACATGCTAGAAAACCAGCATCCGATCAATGGCTGCCAGTGCTGACTGGTATGATCTGGCGCGCGGGGGGTGGGAGGCAGTCCCCCTGTTAGAAGACAATAGCTCAGCGGGGAGATCGCCGTACTAACATCGCATAGTTAGTGCAGTGAGCTTCACCCGAGCGCCAGTTTTTTTTGTCCGTTGGGTTGAGTGAAAAAATAAACTTAAAATGTGTACCAGGCTTTAGCAAAGGAAGTTGGATTTGGTACTTGTTAAAACCAGCTTACAGGAGCCTTTGGTTGTACTTTGGAAGCACAAAGTCCAAATACACAGATCAGAAGTGTCTTTCATTACATGTAAAGGAACAAGAGGAGCTTATTTCTTAAAGCGGAGTTCCACTTGTTTTTCAGTTTATTAAAAGTCAGCAGCTACAAAAAGTGTAGCTGCTGACTTTAAATAAACAGACACTCACCTGTCCCATGGTCCAGCGATGTGGCCGCCTGAAGCCTCGCTCCTCTCCTCTACACCGTCATTGCACCTAGGCGGCGAGAGGATGCAAGCAGGAAGTGAGATAGGAAGTGATAAAAAGAAATAACTGTAAGCGCAATATGGGAGCAATAGCAGTTCAATAGTACATACAGCAATAGTTCTTAGGGTAAGGTGGCAGGAGGCAGCTGTCCTCAGAGAAAAGCCAGCTCTGTAAGCAGATTGAGGAAGAGGGAGAGATACAGGAAGCGCCAACCTGAGTGTAGTATATCTGCTTCCTGGTGACGTCAACTCCCTGTGCTCCATGGTGGCCCAGACCGACTTCCTGGTGGCCACAAGACGGATTGAGGCCCAGCTCGTTTTGGATGCCGATCTACACCTGCAGACACCACCATTTACAGATGAGCCTGTTATGCTATTTCCTGTAAGTGCATTACTTACTTTGCTAATAAATCGTATCTTATATACTACACGCAGGTTGGCGCTTCCTGTGTCTCTCCCTTTTCCCTAGTGGGACAGGAAGTACCTGTCAAAACCAAGTACCCACTCCCCCCCCCAAAAAAAAATTACATGCCAAATGGGGCATGTAAGGGGGCAAGGAGTGCTTAAAACCGGAGTGCTTAAAGCGGAAGTTCCACTTTTGGGTGGAACTCCGCTTTAAAGTAATGTAAAGAACATGATATATAGTAAGCCTTAGAAACAAATAATATTTTAGCTTATCCAAGTCAGAACAGTGAAAAGTCTGATTTGTTGATATGGGTTAACTCTCTTCACAGCCGGGTGTGCACTGCGCATGCGCGAGTTGCGCTGCACTCTTCTAGTGGCCAGGCAATCTTCTGGGACCTGTGACGTGTCCCAGAAGATTGCAGAGAGGGAGGGGCCACCTAGAGGGAAAGAAGGAGTCACCTAGGCAACGAGAGGATGCAAGCAGGAAGTAAGACAGGAAGTACCTGTGAAAACCACTCCCACCAAAAAAAATGACATGCCAAATGTGGCATGTAAGGGGGCGAGGAGTGCTTAACCGCTTCCCGACCGCCTCACGCAGATATACTGCGGCAGAAGGGCACGTACAGGCAGATTAACGTACCTGTACATTGCCCTTTAGGAGGCGGCTTGCGGGCGCGCACCCGCTGGGAGGACCGTGATCGTCTCATGGTGAAGAACGGGGAGATACTAATGTAAATAAGCATCTCCCTGTTCTGCCTAATGACACTGTCACTGTAATCGGGAGCAGGGTGATCAGTGATGTGTCACACACAGCCCCTCCCCCCCCACAGTTGGAATCACTCCCTAGGACACACTTAACCCCTACAGCGCCACATAGTGGTTAACCCCTTCACATTTACATTCACATTTACACAGTAATCAATGCATTTTTAATTGCACCGATCGCTGTATAAATGTGAATGGTCCCAAAATCACACCAAAAGTGTCTGATGTGTCCGCCATAATGTCGCAGTCACGATAAAAATCGTAGATCGGCGCCATTACTAGTAAAAAAAATTAAAAAATAAAAATGCCATAAAACTGGCAAAAAAATTATCGCTTTTTTTTGTTTATAGCACAAAAAATTAAAACCGCAGAGGTGATCAAATCCCACCAAAAGAAAGCTCTATTTGTGGGAAAAAAAGGACGTATATTTTTATTGGGTGCAACGTTGCACGACCGCACAATTGTAAGTTAAAGCGACGCAGTGCCGAATCGCAAAAAGTGCTCTGGTCAGGAAGGGGGTAAATCCTTCCGGGGCTGAAGTGGTTAAAGTGGAAGTTCCACTTTTGGGTGGAACTCCGCTTTAAAGTAATGTAAAGAACATGATGTATAGTAAGCCTTAGAAACAAATAATATTTTAGCTTAGCCAAGTCAGAACAGTGAAAAGTCTGATTTGTTGATATGGGTTAACTCTCTTTGAGGATTGCTTTTGCCTTCTTGAATAAAGCATGTATACATTCATTTTTGTTCAGTTGTTTCTAGTATTTGGATGTACCCCCGTGAATGAAATGTCAGATTTATTTTTATATTTTTAAGATATATTTAAGATATATTTTTTAAATAACACACATTCTACTTGCAAGGATTTTGCACAGAACAGCCCCACCCCCCTCTCCTGGGGTCCCCTGCTGCCGCTCTTTTCCTCCTCCCCACTGCCGAGTGCCCACCAAAGCAAGCTGCTTGCTACATGGCCACTCGTATGAGCTCAATCCTGAGCTGCGCTCTCTGTGTGCCCCATCCTCCACTTTCTGCTCACTGTATTTGATTGACAGTAGCAGGAGCCAATGGCTTCCACTGCTGCCTCTTTGTCCAGTGAGGAAAGAAAGAGCCACTGCTGTGGTGCAGTAATCGAGAATGGGCTCAGGTAAGTATAAGGTGGGGCTGGGGGGGGGGGGGGTGGCCTGCACAGAGAAGGTTTTTTATCTTAATGTATAGAATTCTTTAGGGTAAAAAAAATGTAAAAAAAAAGATGTCAACCCCACCACAATGACAATCAGCTTGCTAAAGCACGGTGTATAATACATGTATTTTGTATTCAAATAAAATACTTGTTTTCACCTTTTTTTTACAGTATGTTTTGTTGCATCTCAGTGCTGCAGCCTTTTGAAGCACTGTTTATCTCTTTCCTATAAAGGTTCTTTTTTTTTTGATGATCCTTCTATTAAGTTCCCTGGCTGTACTATAGCCACTGTGGTTCCTTCTGCAGCTTCCAGATCAGTTTATTACTCAGCTGTGCCTTGAGGGACTGTACCTAGACCTCACTGGATAGAAGAAACCAGGTGTGAGCATGGCTGAGATGCAGGGGGCTGTACAGGTCCACGGACATAGGCTGCCACTGGCACAGCTCTGGCAAGCCTGCATGGATATGTGTAAGGCAGCAAGGATGGGATCTGACGCCTATAATCCTGCCTGTGTGAAATCTTTAATATTGAGTACAGGTCAGGAGCCCTTTAAACATTCATGTCTAGGGGGCCAATACCCTTATAAAAGCTCTTACAGCTGTAGTATCACCGCTCTGGTGGCCAGCGGCTTAGGTCTGGGTTTGGCATAATTTTTTCTAGGCTGGCATGGACTGGTATTGACCCTACAGTGAAAACATTTTCCTATGGTGACCTAGTGTCCCAGTTTGTGAACTGCAGCCCCTATGCATCCTTGGTATCAAGTGTGTTACTGAGACTAGATGCCCTATCTCTTCTTCTTTCTGGGTGTGCCTCCAGACTAAAAACCCCAGGCCAGTGGCGGCTCCTCCATTTGGGGGCGCTGCCCCCCTAATCCATGCGTCCGGTCTCTAATCTCCATGCAGGGTGCCGGACGCATGGATTTCAATCTATTTTTTTTTTTTTAAAAGCACATGATTGGAGCCTGAGGCTCTAATTGGCCTCAAAAAAGCATGGGCTCGGGCGCAGAGCACTGCTCCCTGACCTCACCCAGTTGTGTGGCAATAGAAAATTGATATTCGCTTTTGTCTTCCTGATTCTCCTCCTGGTCAATCAGGAAGTCGGTCTTAAAACCCAATTGGCCGTGAGGAGAAGTGATCGTATTGCCGCCGAGAGAAGGAGGAGTTAAGCCATGAGGACGAAGCCGGAGATGCAGGGTGAAGCCGCTGAGGAGGAGGAGACGCAGGAAGGAGCCGAAGCTGCTAGATGGGGTAAGTGCAGGGCAGGTTGGGCGGGGACAGATGAGCGACCGACTGGGGGTGTTGTGACGGGTGCCTTGTTTGCTACCCCCAAGATATATAGCACCAGCCGCCATTGCCCCGGACCCTCACTCCTTTGGCAGCACAGTGGTCTCACTGTGGTATCAGGGTTCACAGCAACCTGTAGTGCTTGGCACAGCAGGGCTTCCCCACCCTCTTTACAGTAGTAGGGGTCATGAGTACCTCTTTGGGGGTTCTATTTTACAAGTTAGATCACAAATGCAGGGGAAAAGGGTCAGCTGGACTTGCTAGCTTAGGTTCCGCAAATAGCTCCAACAGGGCTGGTAGTTTATCCACACAGGGCTCTAGTACCCTTTTTTCTGATGCCCACAGGCTGGCTTCCTGCCTGCCCCTGACCATTTTGCTGTCCCTTGGGCCACACAATCTTCCTTTTTTATCCAGAGAGGAATTTTCTTCCACAATGTCACAATTCATGAGCAGAATCTCAAGATTTATAGAGGGTATCGATAGTCACGACTGTGCCCCTTTGGCTATCCCTCCTGAATCAGTCTTTGACTTTGCCCTTGAGCCAGACACATTACCTGAGGAGGAAGTAATAGTTGAGGATGATACTCCCTCTCCTTTTGAAGAATCACTTCAGGATGATACGCCCATAGCAAAGATTTCATCCAAGCTTAAAGTGGTTGTAAATCTCAGTCATGAAATTTTAACTAAGCACATATATCTGTAGTGTTTACTTGTCTTTCTCCAAAGCTCTAAGTGTCATTTCTCTCTGGTGCTTCATTCCTCTGTTATCAGCATGAGTCACTTCTGAGATGTTTTCCCAACACATAGGATAAAATTTGTGTCGGGGAGGGAGATAAGCTTAGGTACTCAGAATACAACTTTGCGTGTTCCATCTTCCTATGTGGAAGGTGGGGTGGGGGTGGTGTCCCTTTCCTTCAGTTTGCTCTCACACAGTGTATAAGAGCTCTAACTGCAGTTCCCCACCCCCTCCTCTGTACTCCTGTCAGATGCATAAGGATTTTATTACAAATCTTCACTTTTGTAGGAGGATTTGTTTCATCTCCTTGTATCATCTGAGGCTTTACTTCACTGGGTATATGCAAGGGTTTACAATCACTTTAAGGGTACTATGGCTACCCTTATTGATGCAGTGCACTTCTGCTTAGCGTTAGAACACCCTGAGTCTGCTTACGCCAAGATCTTTGACTTGGGGTCCCTTAAATTAGCACTATAAAGGTCGGTAGCTCTTGTTGCTGCTGTTCAGTAGCTCAGGTCTGAAGAGGTTTTTACCCTTGTTCCAGAAGAAGAACTCTTCCAGGGCTTCTACTGGTACCTTTTTATGGTTCCCAAACCAAATGGAAGAGTCCAACCCATTCTAGATGTAAAGACCCTCAACTGGTTCCTATGGGTTCAAAAGTTCTGATGGAAAATGCCAGGTCGATCATTGCCTCCCTCCTGCCAAGGAACTTCAGTAGACATTCGGGATGCTAACTTGCACATTCCCATCTTTTTACTATTGTTATCCGCGTTTTGCAGTGGACAATCAGCATTACCAATTTTTCACCCTCCCCATTGGTCTCTCCACGGCCCACTCAGTTTTTAGCTAGGTACTTGCCCTGGTCTTAGCTCTGTTTTGTGTTCAAGCGATTCATATTGTGGGTTACCTGGACAATATCCTGTTAAAGGATCAGTCCTCCCTATCCCTGTCAGCCAGTATCTAGCAGACAGTGCAGACTCTGCAGGGCAAGTGTACTACCCTGCTTCTCTGCCGCTGGCTTTAATGGCTTGGCTGTTAAAGCCACACTTCCTAAGAGATAGGGGCCTGTTATTCCTACAGGCTGTAGAACCACTTTACTGTCCACTTCATTTCCAAAAACTTTATTGAGGTTTAAGAATTACAGTTTTCTTGGTAAGACATAGGGTCAGTAAATATCACATCATCAAATGACAGCAACAAAATAGAAACCAGTTTATTACAGTCAGTGTACAAATAGCATACATGTTGACCAACTAAAACCAACATGGTAATTTCTGAAAGTGCATCTTAATCTAGAGAATATGTTTTACATTGAACCAATGGCAATTAGTAAACCAGAAACAATGACAAGACAAGAACGAAGACCAGCAATATCATCCACACCAATCTATATCATACCTTGGGAAGGAGGGGGTAGGAACAGAAGGGGAGGCATTGGGGATAAACCAAGTGGTGGTGTTTAGAAAGAGTATGGTGGGTGGGGTTCAGATTCCCCAGAGTTGAGAGGTATTGTATGGGTTTTATGAGGGTGAGCATGTTAAGGTTGGGCTCGGGAGTGAGAAATGGGAAAGTAAGAAGTGCTGGCCCGGGATATGGGGGTTATAGAATATCTCAGACTTTTTCCTTGTTTCTTTACGAATTTCTGTTTTCCCATGGATCAAGCTCTTACTCGTTATTGTTGTTGTTTAGTATCCTGGAGAATTCTGCCGAGCCTGCAAAATTCAACCAGCAGGCCCAGATTTTACAGAATGTGGTGAGGGTGTTTCTAGCCTGATGGACGAGGTCCTCCATTTTGGCAGTTTTATTAATACACTGAAGCCATTTAGCTGTGGTAGGTAGTTTTTTTCGTTCCAATGTAGGTGAATGCACATTTTTGCCACATTAGTTAGTTGAAGGACCAGGGACCATTTATATGCCACTGAGGTATGGAAGTGTGGTGTAGGAGAAATTAAGTGGGAGTGTAATCCGAGGAGTAGGTTGTGATGCTAGATATGAGGCTGTGCACCTATTTCCAGAAGGGTTCTATTACTGGACAGTCCCACCAGATATGGATTAGTGAGCTGGGTACTGTGTTGCACCGCCAGCAAAGAGGTAATACAGTTGGATAGAATTTGTGAATTTTATCTGGAGTTCTGTACCATCTCAATTGGATTTTGAACTCATTTTCCTGTGCGGATACACTCGGCGAGGCTTTGTGGATATGGATGTAAACATGCTCCCACTCATCTGCTGAGAGGTCCCCTTCCCATTGTAACCTTGTTCAATTGGAAGTCACAGTTAGAGAACATGAGTGAAAACAGATCGAATATCAGATTTCTTTGGGTTTCAGATCTAGTACAAAGCACTTTAAAGGGAGTGCAGTCTCTACACCATGTGGAAAGAGGTTTAGAGAATTGATTAGGAAGTGTCTTATTTGCAGATGAGTGAAGAAAGTTATTCCTGAAAGTCAGAAGGATAAGGTGTTGTACGTCAGAAGTTAAACTTTGTTGAATACATTTTCAGCCTGGATGGCCCCCCCGGGTTCAGGGTTGTTGAGAAACAATTCTGAGAGACTAGGGTGGGAACTCCAGGTTTAGTTTGATTGTGGTTAGAAGGCCTGGGGAGGACAAGAGATTCAGTTTCCCACATGCTACCTCGAAGACTTGGAGCGTGGGATCTGTTAAGTGATGGGTAGCGCTATCTTTCAAAATCAGGTTCAACCTAATCCATGGGAGATGTCATACTGGGGTCTGAGAAAATGAGTCCTCACCCATGCTGTGGTTTCACCCTAGCAAGATGGCAGGCCCAATAATATTTATATATGTCTGGGAGGCCTATACCCCCTTTCAGTTTGTGAGTTCATAGCTTGGGCATTTGGTGTGCCATATGAAATGTGTGCACATTTGTTTGTAAGGTGTGAAGAACGCTGGTGGTATTTTGCTAGGGATAGTTTGCAGGAAATAAAGTACTCTTGGGAGGATATTCATTTTAATAATAATAATAATGGCTGCTCTCCCAAACCACGAGAAAGGTCCAGAAGTCCATTTCTGCAGGTTTTGTTGGATCATTTTTAGGAGTTGGAGATACATTCTGGTGTAGAGGTCAGTCAATTCTACAGGGAGCTGAACTCGAAGATAGGTTATGGCGTGTGGTTCCCACCCACAGGGAAAGTTATTCTGGCATTATACTAAGGTGGCTTGAGGAAGGGAAACGTTTAGCGCACAGGATTTAGAGAAATTAATTTGTGGGTTCGACAAGGTTTTGAATAGTGAAAAGTCTTTTAACAGGTTAGTAATAGTGAATGGGATCAGTAAGAAACATCAAGATATCATCTGCGTAGGCTGCCAATTTGTGGGAATGTCCTGCTACTGTACATTAACACCTTTAATATCGGGGTTTATTCTTAATCTGCAAAGGAGAGGTTTGAGGGTAAGGACAAAGATGAGGGGAGAAAGGGGACATCCCTGGCCTGTTCCATTCGATATGGAGAAAGCGTTTGACAGGTGACCATTAACTTGGACTTTTGCCATAGGTGTAGAGTGTAATGCTAGGATGGAATTTAGCATGCAATTTGGGATGCCAGGTGCTTTGAGGGCTTCTGTCATATAGTTCCAGGCCACTCTGTCGAATGCTTTAGAACCACTTTAAATATACAATTAAAAGTATTTGATATGTGTAACGCTACCTCCAAAGGATGTAATGTGGGTTCTCTGTTCTGCACCTCGACTCCAAGAAAAATAAAAAAATAAAACCCCTTTAACAAGCCTGCTTAAATTAAAGTTACTGCAAGCACTTATAAGAACATGAGTTATAGATACCTTTAACTCAGCTGTGACCTAGCACCAGGAAAAAGACACAAGACCGTTGTAGTGGTAAATAAACTAAATGTATTGGTAGGGGTTAGAATAAATAGTGGTTTGAGCATAAATAGGCACACTGAAGGTAGGTCTAGACACAGTCCCCTAGACAGTATACCCACTATGACAAGGTAACTTAGAATAGAGTTCCGTACCACTAGACTAGAATTAACTACTGAATCAGCAAAGTCATCAATAAACCATGCATACAAGCATTAACTGCAATGTTAATAATAATACTACAATTAGTCCAGATGTTTAGTTTGCTGACTATATTTTTTGCACATTATGGAGCATTGTTCCCTTCTATCTTTGTGGTCTACAAAACTCTTTCCCCTGTTATGAGGAAGAGAAGGCAGTCTTACAGGTCCGTGTAGCCTAACACACGCTCCTTCCTAAGGTGATAGCACTTATCAGTACAGTTGTCATGCTAGGACGGGAAGTGTGTTAATGGCAGGATTTCCAGTTATGAATAATGGAAAAAAGTGTGAAACCAACGCAGCCACACGTCTAAGAACATGTGAGCTGCAAAACTATCAGTATTTGTTCTTGGGTTTAGATACACTTAAAGAATACCTTACTTTTTTTTAATGATCATAGAACTGCATTTATTGGTGTTGTTATATTTTCCAGGAGTTCAGCTTTAAGAGAGAAATTACAGTAGATCAGTAGAAAAGTGACATCACTTGCATAGAAGTTTTTTTAGAATCTGAATACACTAATTGCCTGGCCTGGACCATGTATAAAGAGGAAGAAGAGATGGGCTCTGGGAAGAAAGTCTTATGGGATACTAGTAGGAGACTTTCTTAGCCCATACAGTGGGGACGGAAAGTATTCAGACCCCCTTACATTTTTTTACTCTTTGTTATATTGCAGCCATTTGCTAAAATCATTTAAGTTCACTTTTTTCCTCGATGTACACACAGCACCCCACATTGACAGAAAAACACAGAATTGTTGACATTTTTGCAGATTTATTAAAAAATAAAAACAGAAATATCACATGGTCCTAAGTATTCAGACCCTTTGCTGTGACACTCATATATTTAACTCAGGTGCTGTTCATTTCCTCTGATCATCCTTGAGATGGTTCTACACCTTCATTTGAGTTCAGCTGTGTTTGATTATACGGATTGGACTTGATTAGGAAAGCCACACACCGGTCTATATAAGACCTTACAGCTCACAGTGCATGTCAGAGCAAATGAGAATGATGAGGTCAAAGGAACTGCCTGAAGAGCTCAGAGACAGAATTGTGGCAAGGCACAGATCTGGCCAAGGTTACAAAAAAATTCTGCTGCACTTAATGTTCCTAAGAGCACAGTGGCCTCCATAATCCTTAAATGGAAGACATTTGGGACGACCAGAACCCTTCCTAGAGCTGGCCGTCCGGCCAAACTGAGCTATCGAGGGAGAAGAGCCTTGGTGAGAGAGGTAAAGAAGAACCCAAAGATCACTGTGACTGAGCTCCAGAGATGCAGATGGGAGAAAGTTGTAGAAAGTCAACCATCACTGCAGCCATTCACCAGTTGGGGCTTTATGGCAGAGTGACCCGACGGAAGCCTCTCCTCAGGGCAAGACACATGAAAGCCCGCATGGAGTTTGCTAAAAAAAACACCTGAAGGACTCCAAGATGGTGAGAAATAAGATTCTCTGGTCTGATGAGACCAAGATGGAACTTTTTAGCCTTGATTCTAAGCGGTATGTGTGGAGAAAACCGGGCACTGCTCATCACCTGTCCAATACAGTCCCAACAGTGAAGCATGGTGGTGGCAGCATCATGCTGTGGGGGTGTTTTTCATCTGCAGGGACAGGATGACTGGTTGCAATCGAGGGAAAGATTAATGCGGACAAGAACAGGGATAGCCTGGACGAAAACCTTCTCCAGAGTGCTCAGGACCTCAGACTGGGCCGAAGGTTTGCCTTCCAACAAGACAATGACCCTAAGCTAACAGCTAAAATAACGAAGGAATGGCTTCACAACAACTCCGTGACTGTTTTTGAATGGCCCAGCCAGAGCCCTGACTTAAACACAATTGAGCATCTCTGGAGAGACCTAAAAATGGCTGTCCACCAACGTTTACCATCCAACCTGACATAACTGGAGAGGATTTGCAAGGAGGAATTGCAGAGGATCCCCAAATCCAGGTGTGAAAAACTTGTTGCATCTTTCCCAAAAAGACTCATGGCTGTATTAGATCAAAAGGGTGCTTCTACTAAATACTGAGCAAAGGGTCTGAATACTTAGGACTATGTGATATTTCAGTTTTTCAACAAATCTGCAAAAATGTCAACAATTCTATGTTTTTCTGTCAATATGGGGTGCTATGTGTACATTAATGAGGGAAAAAATGAACTCAAATGATTTTAGCAGACTGCAATATAACAAAGAGTGAAAAATTGGAGGGGGTCTGAATACTTTCCGTCCCTACTGTATATGTTTTTTTTTGCTCAACAAGCGGGTTGAATGAAAAAAATACTTGATTTCCCCATCCACACACTTAGGCCCCTTTCAGGCATACGACCGTTCGTCCGTTTTTCATCCATCCGTTGACGGATGAAAAACGGACATCAATGCATTCCTATGGAAAAACGGATGATCATTCATTTGCATCCATTTTCATTCACTTCTGCCAACATCTGTTTTTTTTCATCCGTCAAAAAAAAAAAATGGAATGGACAATGAATGTTAGCAGACAACATCCGCTTACATCGGATCCGCTGACATCTGTTTTTAAACCCTTTTTTCTCCCTCACTATATATTAGCCGGTTGCTAAGGAAGGGGCCAGGAAGCCAGCCGCATCCTTAACAACTGATGAGTCCTCAGCTGTCAGATGAATGTTAAAAATAAAAATTGCTGGCAAAAAAAATTGCCGGCAAAAAAAATTGTGAAAAAAACAGCGTGGGGTCCCCTAGGTTCAAACCAGGCCCTTCAGGTCTGGTATGGATTTGGAGGGGACCCCCCACGCCAAAATTTACAAAAAAAGTCTCAGCCATGGGGCGTGACCATCCGATGAGGTCACAAGGGGCAGGCTCTCTGGGTGACGTCATCTAATGGCCACACCCCATGGCTATATATGAGATGTCAGACAGCGGGAGACAGCCTCAGGAGAACGGCTTTTTCTTCTTTTTTAGTGGGTAAGACGGCTGCGGGAGAAGACAGCATCGGAAGAGAGCTGGCTCGGGGAGCAGACTGCTCAGAGCTATTTTTTTAACAAAGGACTTGCCAAAAACCGGCCCTTGCCAAAAACTGGCTCTTTTTTTTTTTTACATTTCACTGCTTTCTGGGGTGAATCGGTAGGGGTATGATGTACCCGATACCCATGCACATGGAGGGTGGTGGGTTCTGGGTCCCCTTTGTTGTCGGGAAGAGACCCTTGTCCCCATCAACATGGGGGGTAAGGTGCTTTCCCCAAAGCACTCACCCCCCCTTGTTAAGGGCATGTGGCCTGGCATGGTTCAGGAGGGGGGGGGGGGGCTCGATTGACCACTTTCCTGACCTGCCAGGCTGCATGCTCAGATAAGAGCCTGGTATGGATTTTGGGGGGAACCCCACGCCTTTTAAAAAAAATCAGTGTTTTTGTGTGGGGGCCCTCCGAATCCATACTAGACCTGAAGGGCCCTCCTCCCTCCCTGCAATCTTCTGGGACACGTCACAGGGCGCAGAGCAGCTCGTGCATGTGCAGTGCGGGCCCGGCTGTGAAGCCACAGCCGGGCGCACACAGTTAGAATGGCGGCGCTGCAGAGAGGAGGGGGAGAGGAGCAGGGCTTCCTGTGCCCGCATCGCTGGACTGTAGGACAGGTAAGTGTCTGATTATTAAAATTCAGCAGCTACACTTTTTGTAGCTGGTGACTTTTAAATGGGTGGAACTCCGCTTTAAGGTGGATGGGAGTATCTTCCCCACTGAGCCTTTCTATTCTGACAGCGGGGAGACTTCCCTACCATCAGAATATACTGATCAGCGCTGCCAGCCACAGTTGGCGGCACTTTATCAAGCAATGTATTCCAAGAGATATTGGGCTTCTGTACAACCACCCTGCCCATACATGGATCAAAATATTGATGCATGTATGGCTGGCTTTAAGGGACATAGGTATCTTTATTTGTTTGAAGTTGAACAAAGTGCTCTGTTTCTGTTCCTTTTTTTTTGTCACTTAGCCAGGCAACTATTTGACCTATGTCCTTTAGTAAGTCTCTTACAAACCTCAATTCAAGACCAGTGTTAGTACTATTATAAGACAATATGTTATTCCTTCATATTTGCAATTTCTTATATTAAATTTATGTTTTTCTTCAATAGTTCGGGGTCTGGGAATGTAGCTGACCGTGTTCTAGCACAGCTGTTGACAGAAATGGATGGAATAGAACAACTAAAAGATGTGGTAATATTGGCAGCCACCAATCGTCCCGACTTGATAGACAAGGTAAGTCTTTTCTAATAGTAAAATATTGAAGAAAGTGTGCAATTAATACAGGTAATAATGGTATTTAATGTGACTTCTTTTTTGCATTTCACATTCTGTAGATTTATGTGCATTTTCGCCACATTTACATGCAGAGCAAGGTGTCCAACATAAGTGATAATTTCTCGGGTTGGGACAAACTATAACACTGCCAGGGGTGCTTGAGGAGTTGCAGCAAGCTTTCTTTAAAAAGAAGATTTAAATCATACAAATAAATAATAACCATTATAGGGACTGTTGGCAGTTTTATGGTTTGTCCCAACCTTTGTCATTGACCTTTTTGCTGGACAGCTTGATCTGCATATAAATGTGGAGCAAAGTTTGATAACAGCATGGAAAATAAGAAATAAAAGAAACATGTAAAATTACCTGGGTAATCCTTAAAAACCTAGGGTTTCAGTTTACAATTTTGCACATGCACCACACTTTTGCCAGTTTAAATTAAATTATAAGTCAAATACTTTATACAAATGACAGTTTATATGCAGCAGTTTTGTCCCTTGTTTTTGTGGTTTCCCCAACCAACAGTTGGGTAAATAAATGTGATATATGACAAATGTAATCATCTTTGCTGTTCCAGAATCTCAATAATCACTCATATTGTATAATGTAACTGAAATAATACAGCTTATATACTCTGATAGAATTTAGACAGGAATAATTTTTTACTTGAGTCTGTTAAACAGATCCATATAGTAATGCTGTTGTAGATGCAATTTTCATTTTTTGTTTTTTGTTTTTTTTATTAGAAAAAGCATCTGATAATTTACTGTGCACCTAATTGTAGGTATATAAATGTACATTTTTGGGGATTACATGTAAACCATCAACAAGTTGAAAATAGCCAGTTGCCTATGTGTTTACATAATCTGCAAGACTACATAAATCTCATGTGTACATGGTTCTTATTCTTGTATTTTGGGAGCTAATTTTAGCTGTCCGGACTCTGAAGATAATGAAAGTGTCATATCCACAGAGTACTTACAGCCTCAATGCAGGAAGTAGTGAGAGCTAAGAAATAGGATTACTTTGTCTCCCATTGAGCTGGATGTAAATGTCAGACACATTAGCCTGGATGCAAAGGACAAGGCACAAAATAAACGCAGAGGCTATGGTCTGTGATGGCACCCTGGGGCCCTTGACAGCCTTTCTCCACCTTATCATGGAGTGTAGAAAAGATGCATCCTCAAGTGTCCAATTTACATAAGAATGACAGGATGTGATTGGACAAATGAAGATGAATGAAAGGCAGTGATGTCAGCCAGGGCTATTGTCTGAAGATGGATGGGGGGCCTGAGTTCCATCAAGCTTCAGGGGCTTCCTCACAGCTCAGAATAGCAGCAGAAAGGACACTACTACACAAAGGAGCTCATTGAATGCCAGACAGATGGGAGTTTATATTTTCTTAGTAGCTGTCATTCGCTGTGATCTTGTAGAGCTAGATTGTCTTCATTAAAATAAACATTTGCGTGACAGGATCATGAAAGATTTCTTGGGTACATGAATAAAGGGTAGAAAAACACTAATTCTCTTGCTGTCAGTTTAAGGTAAAATCTTATCATGTCTTAATCAGGTGAATGCACTGTACTGAATGCTTGCCGATGCCCTCTTAACGTTCCTAGACAGTACTGTGGTAGATACAAACTGAACTCTATGCAGATGTTAAAACACCATGGACCAGGAAAAAAAATGACATTTGTAATACCTGAATTTGGCCTGAAGTCAGGCTCCTCTAATCCCCTGTACAGCAGCGCTCAGTCTAGTGAAAGGGAGGGGCAACCCTTGGGGCATTCAGGTGTAATTGATTCATCAAGCTGCTGATCTATTACTATCTTGCCATTGTCTGGGTGGCAGGTAAGTGAGTTGTGTGCAGTATAAGTAAAAGTGTAAGCTGGAACTATCAAGTTTCCCAACACTTAGAGGTACAACCTTACCTATCATATGTCAGTTTATAATTAGGAAATACATAATTGACAAGTTGAGTAAGTAAATAGATAAGTAAGGGGATTTTTTTTAATAGCTTTACCAGCATAAAATAACAATAGAAAAAAAACTCATGCATGAGTTATGCCCCGTACACACGGTCCGAAAATCGTACGAAAATCGTACGAAAAATGCCGCATTCTAATCGATCGTACGATAATCGGATCGTTAGTACGGAGCTTTCAAGAGCCAATCAGGACACTTCATCTGATATTATTCTATTGGACATGCACGGAAATTTTTTTTGCACGATGCCAGATCGTACGATTTTCGTTTCATCAGTACACCTATCGTTCGAAAATGCAATACAAACGCATTACAACACATGACATCACTTCCGAATTTTTATGCTGTCGTACGGGAATTTTCGTGACTTTAGTAAACTCATCAGATTCGACGTGAGATCAGCATGCAAAAAAAAACGGCCGATCATTCGTCCGATAATCGGATCGTGTGTACGGGGCATTAGCCGTGTAAACAATATAGAAGTACCCAGAGCAGGGAACTCCAACTTAAGCTGGGTATAATGGGATCCGGTTCAGCAGAAACTGGCTGAATTTTGATCTGTGTGTAGCCTTCCCTGTTCAACAGAAGCCATTCGTCAGACCTGCTTTAGTTGAATGGTACTGCTGGAAAACCTAACTTTGATCAGCCACTGCAACCAATGGCTGCAGCTGTGATCAGTGTATTCTGACAGGGGAGACTTCTCCCCTGTCAGAATACAATAGCAAAGAGGGGGAGATCCCTACTTCCATATCAGAAACCAGAGTTTTTTTGTTCATCCTGCTGGTAGAATGGAAAAAAAAAACCTCAAAGTGTGTACCCAGCTTTAGTTTTCAGGAAAGTGTTAATCTGTGACCAGTAAAGATTAATATGAAGACAGGATCAAAACACGTGGAAGAGGTCAGCAGGTGTGTTCATGTATCCTATTGCTATTCAAAGAGGATAATCATTCTGATTTTTGTACTAATTTGATGACATCAAATGAATGCAACTTTTTTGATTGTAATTTGTCTTTCTAATAGTAAATTCTACATACACAGGCAGATTTATAATCTTGAAAAGCCATTACATGATTAGTGGGAATAATAAAAATTAAAAGTGCTAAACAGCAGACAAAATATTCTTAATTGTAAAGTCCTGTCAATTGGTATTTCTTCATCTCTTTGCCCATAAGTAGTGATTTTAATAGTTTGAATACCATTTATCACCCCTGCGAGACAAACTGTTGTAAATTGTTTAAATATTGTCACATTTATGGGTAGCTGCAAAGGCATCTCCTGTGGCTAGTCAATAACTAATAAGATGACTGATGCTGGCATATAATCAAACAATTGTGTATAGTATTGTCATATAAAGCCGTATATGGATCGAAATTTGGCAGGTTCAGCAGGGACTGGCTGAATTTCGGTCAATGTATGGGCACTCTGGTCTGATCTTCTGTACAACCAGCATGTTGGGTTTTTCCCAATCAATCAGTGCCACTGGCTATAGCCAGTAGCACTGATCATTGTATTCTGTCAGCGGGAAAGTGTGACATCTACTAGCATAAGGAATTTTGTCCAGAAAAGGCTGAGCCTGGATGATGCCTAAATAACGATAGCAGTGGGCTTCCAATGAGAGGAATACTAAGATCTGTGAGAAAGGTAATAAATACCTGTAAGAATTAAACTTATAGACTGCTTAATATGCCTGCGTTTGCATGAAAAAGATCTGCTGAATATAAATTGCTGGTAACCAAATCTGGGCAATTTTCAGCATTTCCTTCCCGCCCATTACATACCCTCGGTTGAGCAGAACATCTGTGTTTATGGATGTACTGGTAGACATAGATGCCTTATGGTCTGAATATCACATCCAGCTGCCATTTGGTGTCTATTGGCCACTCAAGGTGAAGTGGAAGTTCTGGATCAAGGTCTTTAACCTTTGACAAGGATTCATTGGTCAAGCCTAATGGCATTGGTTCAGCAACTCTCCACATAATGAGGAACTCCAAGCAGTGGGAGCAACTCAACTCAAGAAATCCCCAAATAAACAAGTAAAAAGAGAGGCAAACAGTCATCTTTAGAGACCAAAATCCATTAATAATAACATGAGTAACAATAGTGAAACAAATGGCAGCCAATTATTTTCTGGGCCAAAAATCCCCCCTTCATCAGGGTTAGATTCTGGTAGGAAGAATGTATAGTAAGTGGTGATGCCTGAATCACACATGATTATGCCTGTCTTTACAGGTGATTGTACCAGTAATGACAGCTACATATTTTTTTTCACTTAGTCATCATTACTGGCACAATCACCTGTACACACAGGCATAGCCACTGTCAATACAGGCATCACTACTTGTGATGCATTTTGTCTGCCAAACGAACGTATTATTAAAGGACTTTAGACTCTTGAGATGACGGTTTGGCACTCTTTTGACTTGTTTATATTGAACTATCACGTCTGTTTTCAATCTTACCTTGACACATTTCATCATCAATATATGCAAAACATGATTATGTATGGTTAATGTTTGATATTGCTTTTTGATGCTAACTTTTTGGTCATAGATTTTCTAACAATCAACTACTTGCTTTTAAAGAGACCCTGTCATTCAAATAAAAAGTAACAAATAGATATACATGTGAAAGAGGACTGAAAACTTACCTTCCCCTCTGCCTACAAAGAAACCAACACTACCTGGGCCCACCCTAATCCGGGAGTCAGCAACCCATTTATCACAAACTACCTGTTGATCATGAGCAGGTGACGGGTAAACCATAAACCTTCCTTGCCAACTCCCAGAACATGGGCAGGAGGGGCGGCGTTAAGTTGATCTGATCTATATTTTACTCCTGCAGCCACTGAAAGTTTGCTTCTCCTCCTCTCCCTCCTGTCGTCATTCAGCATCAGTAGGAGGAAAATACAGAGGATCAGAACCAGTATATGCCTCCCCCACCACTCCTACTGTCCTTATTCCTCTTCTTTTTTTCAATACCAATCACTGAACATGTTCATTCACAACATAGTAAACTGTGTTTTGAAGGATTAATTTGTGAATGAACAGGAAGCCACTGAGACATCATGGGCCTGTTTAGGCCCCTTACATTTCACCAAAGCCTCCAATGGGGCTCCTAAAAAAAGTTGTAAAAATAGTATTGTAAAAAAAATTGTAACAAATATTTTAAAAAATAATAAAAAAATTTAAAACTACTGACACCGTCCACTGCCTTACTGACACCAACCACTGCCCTGCTGACTGACACCGTCCACTGCCCCATTGACACGTTCATGTTTTAATGCATTTGAAAATGTTTGTTTACGTTTATTAATAAGAGTGTATTTTTTTTTCATGCACACGCATGTGTGTTTGAGCTCTGGGGTGCACACCCTAATGCAATAGGCTGCACACACCTATGGTATGTCAACTTAGAGTTTTTTTCATTTATAGACAGGGATGCTTTAATGCTGAGTGCTGTTTTCTTGTTTAAAGGTTGAGAAGATATTACTCTGATATGCCGAAACATAAAAATATTTAACAGCATAAAATCTCAATCTGTCATACTATATGAATCCTAAAAAAAGCCTTGTAAATACTCAGTTAGTACATACTAGCTGACAGTAGGTGGCATTGCTGGAAGTCAGCCAAGATTCCGTTGCTCACATCACTGAACACCTGAAGGACAACATCCTTCTAACACTCAGCAGAGGGATTTTTATTGCAACTTCCACAAAATGGTGTTCCTATAATATTTTTTAAGGTTTTGGCAAATATTTTTCTTACAATGTGCATGTTAGTTACTGTAGATCTTAAAAATAATAATGTAAAGGTAACTAAACTGTCTCAGGATGGCAAAAACAGCTATTGTATACAAATGTATATTATTATTTTTTGTAGTAGTAGTTTATAATTTTCCTCTGTGTAGCAGAATGCATAGCACAGTTTATGGTAAGAAAATGAATACTATTTCTTGGGACATTTTCCAAAAATGTTTTAAATGATTGTAAACCCCAAAAAGCACTGTAAAATTAATCTTTCTCCCAAGTTTAGCATTGACAATGAAGTATATTTTTACACACTGTAACAAAGTTTTTCAGACCAACTTAAGAATAAATGCCCATTTTGTTCGTTTTTTTTTTTGACCTGATGGCATATGTCATCAGCACATAAATCCAAAGCATCCATGCATGTAGCCCATTTGGATAACAGTCACACATAAGGTTTAAAGAAGGAAAATAAACCTTAGTTCACAGGAAGTTACCAGTACACATTTCTGGCAAGATCAATATGTATTTTCTGTACATGAAATATTCTTAGCCTTAAAAAAGGAAAGTAATGCAATCACCACATCTAAGGACTGGTAAGCTGCAATATATTACACTTTTAATCTTGATGCATTTACTTTGTTAATTTTGTGCTTCGCTGTGCTGAGTTGTAGTGAGCTTTTTGGTAGCTCAGTGGACAATCCAAAATGGTCCCATTGAAATTTACCTGCCAAATGGACCATAAAATATTTCTTATTCTTTAAATTTCAGTTATGTACTTTACAGCCGATTAGTTTGCAAATTCATTTTGCACAGCATAATTGTTAACCATTTGGTAACCATGTGCTTTATATTATTTAATGTAATATTAAAGGTGATTTTTAGTTTTTTTAAAAAAAATAACAAACATGTTATACTTAACCTGCTCTGTGCAGTGGTTTTGCACAGAGCAGCTCAGATCCTCCTCTTCCTGGGTCCCCCACTGGCGCTCCAGGCCCCTCCCTCCTGCCGAGTACCCCCAGAGCAAGCAACTTACTAAGGGGGCACCTAAGCAGGCTCGCTCCCAAGCCGCTGTTCTGCATTTCCATTCACACACAGATCTGCGGCTCGGCCCCACCCCTCTCTTCTCATTGGCTCACTGGCTGTTATTGACAGCAGAGGTAGCCAATGGCTGCAGCTGCTGTCTCAGCCAATGAGGAGAGAGATTCCCTGGAGAGCGGAGGCTCTGGTGCACATCGTTGGATCACAATGGGGCTCAGGTAAGCATTGGGAGGGATGCTGCACAGAAAAGGTTTTTTTACCTTCATGCATAGACTGTATGAAGATAAAAAGCCTTGAGACTTTAAAACCCCTTTAAGGGTACAGTATTGTAATCATTAGAATATGCTAAATAAACAAACTGGTCTCAGATAAGCATAACATTAGCCATGTTGTTATCAATGGTATAAGAGGAAATGTGACATAACCAGAGTGTAAAGTGTTTCTACCAGCAGGGTGTTGGAACATAGATGGCTTTGTCTGGTAATTTCCATTTCCCTGTCATCACTGTAGTTGGGTTTTTACTTGTTCAAAACTTATTACAGTGCTCTAGAAAACAGAGGGCTTTTCCCAAAGTATAGCTAATAAATATTTCCCAGGTGTTCAGCAGTGATTTTTTTAACTGCTTGATTGTCAGAGCTTTAAAGAAGAGCAGTAAATCAGTGGCACAATCCTGCAGGCCCAGGTATAATAAAACAGGGTGGTGACAGCTGAAGAACACTGCCACTTTTTTGGAGATTTATTGCAGAGAGAAGAGAGCTTGCCTATGGAAATCATTCTCCTTCATTAGAGGGGAACTGAAAAGCTAAATTATATGTTTTTTTTAAGAAGTATGTATAAATAACTTTTATAATGTATATGGACATCAGGAAAGGAAACGCCAGCATAAGACATAGTTTATTTAATAAGGCAAAATGGCAGCCAAGCAAAAATTCTTTATCTAGGCATATTGTATAAGTTTGTGAAGACCCAACATCCCCCAGATGGTCTGCACAAAGGTATTTAAGTATGCCTGTCCCCCCCACTGACCCCCATTGCTTAATGTGGCTAAAAATGGCCAGATCAGGAGGATGCTATCTATTATTTATGGGCCCCTTGAAGGGCATCAGCAGTGACCCAGCAGTTTATAGACACGGTGCCTTGAAAAGGTACCAACACAAAGTGGCACATAATTGTGAAGTGGAAGGAAAATTATAAATGATTTTCAAATTTTTTTACAAATACAGTGCCTTGAAAAAGTTTTCACACCCCTTGACATTTTCCACATTTTGTCATGTTACACTCAAAAATGTAAATGTATTTTACTGGGATATTATGTGATAGACCAACATGAAGTGGAAGGAAAATGATAAACGGTTTTCCAAATGTTTTACTAATAAATATCTGAAAAGTGTGGTGCGCATTTGTATTCAGCCCCCTTTACTCTGATCGTGGAACCTTCCGAAGTCACCTAAATAGTAAATAGAGTCCACCTTGTATAATTTAATCTCAGTATAAATACAGCTGTTCTGTGAAGCCCCCAGAGGTTTGTTAGAGAACCTTAGTGAACAAATAGCATCATGAAGGCCAAGGAACACACCAGACAGGTCAGGGATAAAGTGGTGGAGAAGCTTAAAGCAGGTTAAGGTTTTAAAAAAATATCCCAAGCTTTGAACATCTCACGGATCACTGTTCAATCCATCATCCAAAAATGGAAAGAGTATGGCACAACTACAAACCTACCAAGACATGGCGGTCCACCTTAACTGACAGGCTGGGCAAGGAGAGCATTAATCAGAGAAGCAACCAAGAGGCCCCTGGAAACTCTGGAGGAGCTGCAGAGATCCACAGCTCAGAATCTGTCCACAGGACAACTATTAGTCATGCACTCCACAAATCTGGCCTTTATGGAAGAATAGCAAGAAGAAAGTCATTGTTGAAAGAAAGCCATAAGAAGTCCCACTTTCAGTTTGCGAGAAGCCATGTGGGTGACACAGCAAACATGTGGAAGAAGGTGCTCTGGTCAGATGAGACCAACATTTAACTTTTTGGCCTAAAGGCAAAATGCTATATGTGGCAGAAAACGAACACTGCACATCACCCTGAACAAACCATCCCCACTGTGAAACATGGTGGTGGCAGCATCATGTTGTGGAATGCTTTTGTTCAGCGGGGACAGGGAAGCTGGTCAGAGTTGATACTTTAAATTAGATATTTCACCAAAAATAAATATGAATGTTGCCATCATCCCTAATATAAATTTGCTCATTTGGGGTTCCCCCATAGGAAAATTGGGACTTTAAAGGCAACTCAATATTGTGGAAAAAACAATGAATTAAAATTCAATATATTTTTATTTAGTCAATGTTTATTAAAAAACAACAATAATCAGTGCATGGGATTGTGGCAACCGACAGAGTGGTCAGAGTTGATTGGAAGAAGGATGGAGCCAAATACAGGGCAATCTTAGAAGAAAACCTGTTAGAGTCTACAAAAAGACTTGAGCCTGGGGTGGAGGTTCACCTTCCAGCAGGACAATGACCCTAAACTTACAGCCAGAGCTACAATGGAATGGTTTAGATCAAAGCATATTCATGTGTTGGAATGGCCCAGTCAAAGACCAGACCTAAATCTATTTGAGAATCTGTTCCAAGACTTGAAAATTCACAGATGCTCTCCATCCAATCTGACAGAGCTTGAGCTATTTTGCAAAGAAGAATGGGCAAAAATTACTCTCTCTAGATGTGCAAAGCTGGTAGATACATCCCCAAAAAGACTTGCAGCTGTAATTGCAGCCAAAGGTGGTTCTACAAAGTACAGTGGAACCTTGGATTACGAGCATAATCCGTTCCAGGAGAATGTTTGTAATCCAAAGCAGTCGCATATCAAAGCGAGTTTCCCCATAGAAGTCAATAGAAACAAACATAATTCGTTCCACATTGACTTCTATTGCTTGCAATACCGCATGTGGCCAGAAGTGTTGGGGGGGGAGGTCGGAGAGATTCAGAAATACTCGGAGACTACTCAGCTTCACTCGGAAAGGCTCGTAAACACTCAGAAACGGAGTATTTCCGAATGGCTCCGAGTGTCACTGGCGCCCCCGCACATCTGGCCAAATGCGGTACTGCACACCGAGTCAGGATTTAAAAAAAATAATAGCTTGTATTGTGAAACGCTCATTAACCGCGTTACTCGCAATCCGAGGTTCCACTGTATTAACTCAGTGGGGCTGAATACAAATGCACGCCACACCTCGGATATTTATTTGTAAAAAAAAATGAAAACCATTTATCATTTTCCTACCACTTCACAATTATGTGCCACTTTGTGTTGGTCTATCACATAAAATCTCAATAATTTTTTGGTTGTAACATGACAAAATGTGGAAAATTTCAAAGGGTGTGAATACTTTTTCAAAGCACTGTACTTCCCCTTCACTCGTCAACTAGGAGCATAGAGAAGTATCCAGTAATTGGGAGCATGGAGAGCGTGCGACTTGTTCCTCTTACTGCTGCATGATAACATTGGTGATTGGCTGCTCAGATGAATAAATTACACAGGGCTAAATCTCTCCACCAGTGCCCCTGCACATTAAGTTTAATTGGCAAGGTTGTGACCCACTGTTTAATGTGGCCACAGCATTAGGATGGCCCCAAGCTCAGCTAGTGTGTAGCTAGCCAAGTCATTATACACAGATATGCACCCGTGGAGCTGCTGGAAGTGCAGAATAGAAAGCAAGCCCTAAAAGCCACAGCTCTGTGCACAGCATTAATTATGATATGAAAGCAAAAGCACATTTAAAGACGATTGAAATCCAAAACATTATTTTAAAAATTTCAATAGCTTTTTTTTCTATACATAATTTTTTTTTAAATTTTGTTAAATATACTTAATGCAGGTCTTTGCATAACATACAATAGTTTTTGCATATTTAAAGGAGGAGACTGCAATGTGTTGGCACATTTCAATCCTGCTCCCTCTTCTTATGAAGAATGTAACAGTAGGAGTAATCCTTTCACATGGACTTGTCCGTGTACTGGCTCCGCGGGGGATCGCTCCATGGATCCCCGCTGAGCAGGCAGATGACAGGTCTGTCTCTGCACACTGTGCAGAGACTGACCTGTCAGAGCGCCGCTCTCCTCTATGGGGGATCGGATGAAGACGAACCGTAGAGTCTGTTTTCATCCAATCCGATCCGCCATACAGATGGAAAAACACTATCTGTGGACATTTGGAACACTCAAAACTCCAGTCAGTTCTCTCAGCAGTAGCCAGAAACTACTTTAGGGAGATCTCATGACTGGAGTTGTGAAGAAGAATAGTATTCTACTAGGTAATCAGTCCTCCATATTGCATGTGCAACAGAAATATCACTTTTGGGTGGAATTGGCAAAAAAACATGGTATTAGTTCTAGACATCTTTAAAAAAAAAATTACATTTATTTTCTTACTAGAATATATGATATCTCCTATTAATGTCAGACATAACTCCTAGCCTTCATGTCTCCAGGCGAATGCTGCACAATGTAACAGCTTATTACCTTTCCCAAGTTTATCAGTGGGATGTTATCTTGTGCATTACAAAGATTGAATGCACCCAGTGCACCTTTTATCTTTATCTTCTACAGGATGTGTGCAATAAGTGCTAACACAGACTGTAATCAGACTGCACCTGAAGACGTGTCCTGTATATACAGTATGCCTGTGTTGGTATAATACCTGTAAATGGTATGGTGTTGTGTAGAACAACACCTATGTGTGTTTATATCACTAGAGTGCACTAGAGTACAAAAGTATGCGTTATAGGTAGGTACCTTTTGTATTTTGTCAGACTTTCTGACCTTTGTTTTTAAACTGAAAATATTTTATTATCAGTAAGGTTTAGATTGCGCCTATACATAAATGTTATCAGTTTGACAATTGACATAGCTTTTATTAACATTTAAATATGGGGACACTTTAAGGTGCCTAATGAAAAGGGTTTTTTTCTCTGCCCAAGCACTGGCCTGTTTTTGAGCCACCTTTGAATTTTGAGACCAAGAGATATCTAATTAGATTCAAATTGCTGTGAAAGAATAAAAAGCTATACAATGACCATAGAGTTATGCGTATACAGTTCTTGTATATCCACTTTGATTGTCAAAGCTTGATATGGCCATTAAGCAAGATTGGGTAATTTGCTGCTGTTTGGGTTACTTGCATCTGAGATTGTAATTTGCTTATATATGGTTTATATTCAGCCACTTGCTAGTATGCAGTTACCTATTCAGGCAGGACCTGCTTATACAGCTCTCTGTCTGCAGGGCAACCCACTAGGTTGCTTATCCCACTAAAGTGGTGCATATGACCGATCAGTCTATATCTGACCCACAACAGCTCATCCTGGGCTTGTGAAGCCCTGGCTCTGGTTGGAGGTGATCTGCTTTTCCTTTTGAGGTTGCTGCTTTTCTTGGGACATTCAGCAGAGGTGGATGATGTCACCATGGAGGTTTCCAAACAGAACCAGGTGCATTGTCTTCCCTGGGAGGATTGCGGTGAAAATAAACATAGGCAGTGACGTCACTAAGCTTGGTGTCACCCAGTGCGATAAAACAGGGTGTCACCCCTCTCCACCAACTATCCCCCCCCCCCCCCCCTCAGTACAGGCTCCCGTTCCCATAGTACAGATCCCACTCTCCACTAAGTATTGACCCCCCCTCCATCAGTACAGACCCTCCCCTCCCTAAGTACAGACCCCCTTCTCTAGTAAGTATACCCTCCCTCAGTACAGACCCCCCCTTTCCCAAGCATAGTCCCCCCTCATTGCAGACCCCCCTCCCTCAGTAGAGACCCCCATCTCCACTAAGTATAGGCCCCTTCAGTCAGTACAGACCCCCTTCCACCAATTATAGTCCTCGCTCAGTACAAACCTCCATCCCTCAGTACAGATCCCTCCTCCATGAAGTATAGACTCCCCCCTCCACCAATTATAGGCCCCCCTCAGTATAGACCCCCCTCCCTTAATACAGATCCTCCTCCTTCAGTACAGACCCCCCTCCTTCAGTACAGACCCCCCTCCTTCAGTATAGACCCCCTCCCTCAGTATAGACCCCCTCCCTCAGTACAGACCCCCTCCCTCTATGTAAATCCCCCTCCCTCAGTACAGACCCCCTCCCTCAGTACAGACCCCCTCCATCAATATAGACCCCCCTCCCTCAGTACAGACGTCCTCCATCAGCATAGACCCCTCTCCCTCAGTATAGACCCCCTCCCTCAGTACAGACCCCCCTCCATCAGTATAGACCCCCTTCCCTCAGTATAGACCCCCTTCCCTCAGTATAGATCTCCCTCCCCTCAGTATAGGCTCTCCTCCCTCAGTATAGACCCCCTTCCCTCAGTCTAGACCCCCTCCATCAGTATAGACCCTCCCGCCATCCCTCAGTATAGCCCCCCCCACTCCTTGCACCCCATAGCAACACCACCGAACAAAGGGGTTGGGGATAGCAGAGATGTCATTAACTAAATATGCTAGCCACTATATTTGGGAAATTACTTGAGTTACTGGGTGTGTGGAGCCTGAAGGGGAATAGAGAGACTAGTTCCCCACCTGGTCTGCGGCACTTTTGATTGACAGTAGATGGCAATAAGCAGATTTGAAAGACTCTGTTTGACTGAATAGCGGCCATGGCTCTGCCCACTGCCATGCACTGTCACTCAACAGCAAGGCAGGCCTGATAGGGAAACAATCGCTCAGTTCCTCTTTAGGCCCCGCCCACCACAGTACAAAACTCCTCAGTCATTCACCTGTCAGTGTGGTGGATGCAGTGGCCAGGGAGGGAGGGAGCACCTTGAGGAAGGAGTGTACTGATCACTGTAAATTAACATATTAAATTGGCACTAAACCCTTCTATCCTTTACAGCAAAGAAAGCTGCCTTGAATAAAACTTTTGGGAAACTGTTAAATCAATGGGTTTACTTCAATTTTAAGGCACTGTGGCTGGTGCTTAGAGAACATTAATTTACATTCCATTTTGGAACAAGGCACATGCATCGGTCTAAGGCTAATGATTGAGAACCAAACATGATTCCAGATCATGTGATCATTGCGTTAGCCAAACCTGCCTTTTGCAAGCCTGCCAGCTGTCGTTCTGCCTTACACAGAGGCACATTGACAGTTAAAGTGACAGACTGCAGCTGTCACAGTACATTACAGTGTGTAATACAGTATAAATCAATTTAAAAAATAAAAAAGTTTTCAAAGGCCTATCAAACCTTAAAAAAAAAATAAAAAATTTAAGTGGGTAAATTAGTCCTAGAGGTATTGTCTGCTTGTCTGGTATGATATTGTTTAGTGCCCTATATATAGTGCCCATATATATGGATAGATGAAAAAAATTTCCTCCTTTGAGTAATTTGACTCAAAGGAGGAAATTTGATGTCCTATTGAAGTGTTGTGTTGGAAGGAAAACAAAAAATAAGAAACAATGCAATCCAAAGCACCTGTTGCAGCTCACCCCAGAGCTAAGTAACACAGGGACCATGCATTGTCCATAGTGTACCTCAGATTCTTTTTATACATCGTGGTATGTTGGAAGCCTATTTAAATGAACAGGCTGTCTTAAAGCAGCACATATTAACAGGAAAGATAACAATTAAATACTGTTCTTTAACATGTCGCAATGCAACCCTTAAGCTAGCTTCACACCTATGCATTTCCGCAACATGTTCATTTCAACTCACCTGCACTACCACGAAAAGATAGTGCAGGTCTCAATCTAGGTCATTTAAATAGGCTGTATCAACAAAATGCATCAGACCAACATTAGACCACAGGTGTGAATGAGACCTAAAATATAAAGTACTACGCTGTGTATAAATGTACACACAGTACTATATTGAAAGATGTGCATATACCATATGACTAAATTTTGTTATAATTATTATAATAGTTAAATTGAGAATTCACCTGATACACCTTGACGCAGCTGGCTAGCTCAGCATTTACTGTAGTGTATGGAATAAAAATCCTTGATTCTGTATTGTGTTTTGTAGATTTTCCTTTTTTTATGGGTGCACATAGAATAAATAGTAATATGTATTTTATATGGCAATACACTTTCAGCTGCTTCAGTAGATTACTTAATCCTTCCCCTTTTCATTACATTAGCAGAAAAGATTCAGTTAATTCCTCCGTTCTTTTAGCCATTATAATTTGTTCACAGCAGTATTCCAAAATGTCTCAGCTATTTATCTGCACAACCTCCAGCTGTGCCTCATAATGATGAATTCCTGCTGTCACTTCTTCCTGTTTGTATACCATTCTCCCAGTTCTCTCTTTTACTTTTTTTTGTTTCTGTTCTGTTTCTTCTTTTTTTTTTCATTTTAACTTTGCGCTTGGACCTGATTTGCAAATAATACTTTTGTGTGTTGATTGCCTACATCTTTTCCATCGAGTCATGACATTGTTAAGTTGCAGTTAATTGTTTAGTTACATGATAATAGCAATTGCAAGTGTATGTGGTAACAGTATTGCAAACAGTTCTATTTTCTTTTTTAATCTTTTGTTGGGTCCAGAAATTTAAAACAGGTAAACCTTGTGCTGAGGTGAGTAGACTTATCTTAACATGTTTGGTCTTTATAAGGTTTAACTTCACAGATTTTGTTTTCTTAAAATGGTTGTAAAGCCTAAACATTTTATACCTTAATTCATTCCCTGCATTAAGGTAAAAAATGTTTCAGCATGTGTGTGTCGCCCCCAAAGGTTTGCTTTGCTAGGAGCAGTGGGAGCTGTTGGCTCCTGCTGCTGTCAGTCAAATCCTGAGACAAGGGAGCCGGGGGGGTGGGGTGGGCGAGCCTCGCTGTCTGTGTCTATAGACGCTCGCAGCGCGGTCACAGGTGTGTCACCATGGAAAGCTGCTTCCTATGGTGGCACACAGAGAAGAGGAGGAGCCAGGAGCGCTGGCCAGGGGACCACAGAAGATGAGGTTCTGGCAGCTCTGTGCAATACCATTATGCAGAGCACGTATTTAAAAACAAAATCTAACTTTACAAACGCTTTAAAGGATGCCATACATGTATCGAAATTTGTCCAGTTCAGCAGGGACTGATTGTGCAGAAGTTGATCTACTGACCATCACATCAGTATATTTTAAAGACATATATATATATATATATATATATATATATATATATATATATATATATATATATATATATACAGTATGTAAAATTGATGAGTACTAAAACTAGATATGGTTGAATTTGATGGGCCCTTAAATAATTTGTGCTGGTCTATTTGAGAAGTGTCAACATTGAATAGGCAATAATAGTAGACTATTGATGACGCAAAGTAAAGTATGTCAGAGAGATTTTGCACTTTGCACCATGTTAGCACAGCACAACCACTGATGAAGCCTCATTTAAACATGTTGGGTATTGAGGCACATTCTACTTTGTCAGAGGTTAACTGAATTATTTATGGAGAACTAGTGAGGGTTACTTTGGAGGAGATGTAGTATAAGCCATTGTAGGTGTAATATACTATAAAGAAATTGATAGACTTATACAGCAGCAAATTGATATGGAGAAAAGGATTTTTTTATGTAGTTAGTACAATTAGAGCACCTCCACAAGTCCTGTTTATTCTTTGCAGGTTATACGTTTGGGATTCTTTTGAGGAAGACTTTTACTGGTATGGAATAAAAGTGAAGTTTTATATACTGGTGGGTGAGATGCTCGGTGGTATAAGCACATCACCTCCACATGTCATAATTATTGTTAATGTCCCATAAAAAGGACACACTGATATACTGTATTTCGGGCCTTCAGATTTTAAGCAGGTATAGGGCAGAGGAATTTGTGTTTTTTTTTCTGATTATCAGGTCAATATCTGCCTCACTGCCTGCCACACACCCCACATCAGCTTTTACCTCTGTTTTCAAAAGGTCTAGTCCAGTGATTTTAAGACTTTTACCTCCAAGACCCCTCACTCTGTTTTTCTTTATTCTCAACTCCATTCTTATCTGTTCCACTTCCATTCTTGCTCCCCTGGCCACTATTGCACATATCCCCTTTGTGCAACTCTACTCGTTCAAGGCTCCCCACCACACTCCCTTTAGCTTTAGCTCTCATTAAGCTATTGCTTCCCCCTACAATTATTAGCCCCTCTCATCAGACTTCTCATCAGAAGCTCCAAGCTTCTATTTCCCTTATACCCATTTCTCTGTCATCCTTGAACACACCCCTCCACACAATGTCAGAGCTCTGTTTCATCCACCCCAATCACCTGATGATTTAGGGCATCTGCCATAGTACAAGCCACAGATTTTTTTTCTTAGTGGACATAACCAAGCCCTCAACTAGTAATCATTGACTCAGTAAGTGACTCCTGTTTCTGAAGACCAGACGCATGCACTGCTGTATAGGGTCATTTCTCTGAGTTGATCCCTCAAGGCTCCAGTCTCTGCTTAAAATTATACTTGTAAAAGAATGAGCTGCTGGTTCACTACCATGCTGTTCCTATCAGATATATAAAGGCAACCTACCTGTCATTGTTTGAGGATCAAGTGTTTTCTTTTCCTTTCTGCCCAAGGATCAGATTCACATTGCTAAGTGGCTTCACACTGCTGATCAGGGAGTGTTGGCAGGTGGGCAAATAGGGGCTGAGAATGTTTTGCTTATTGCAACATTTGTATTTAGCCCATCTTACTTATTACCTTTTAAAATATTCTTTACACGTAACATTAGATCTTTACAATATTTTGTTGGACTGGTAGTTTTGTTCACTTTTGCCCCTGGAATCTCTGGTTTTTACTAATCCAAACCTGTGATTTTAAATATCATATACAGTATTTCTTGCTGGTGAAATTGAGATGTTAGCTTGTCTACTTAATAATAATGGCACTCTATACCTCATTCTTTTAAGCATTGTAAGACAGCGGGATGTGGCTTCCACTCTTGCTGACAAAGAGAATTTGATGGCATTAAAAGCAGCATCTGGTATACATTGGCTATTATAAAGGGCTACATCATTTAATGGAGTTGATGAACACATGTGTCTTCACTAGGATGGTAACCATTATTTATATAGTGATCAAATGGTCACATTAAGTTAATAAATGGAATTGTACCTTGCAGACATGTAATATTTGGTTGGCTCACTTGACTGATCTTCATCCGTATAATACATCTGTGGATTATTTAGATTTCTTTTAGCACATAATAAATCTATTGTTGACAAAAGTATGAGGCTAGCCCTGTGTAAGAACTAAATGTGTATTAAATATGGATGATTATGAGAACTCAGTGTACTGGGAAATGACAGAGTTCTTTTCTTTTTATAGTGTGATATTTATCCAGTCCAAGACCCCTAACCACATGACACAGCCTTGCCGTTTTAATGTTTTTCCTAGAATCCTAGTTACAAGAAAACTATGAAGAAAAAAAAGTATATTATGTGAAATTCGGCATCCTGTAATAAACATTTGTAATGGCTAAGAAGGCTTGTATACATTTCTGCTGTTACAGCTTTAGGCTGTGCAAGATTGTTATTTCTTTAACTGCTCTCCATTTTAATACATTTAAAGAATCAGCACAATGGCTAAATGGTTAGCACTTCTGCCTGGCAGCTCTAGGGACATCAGTTTCAACATGTATGGAGTTTGCATGTTCTCCCTGTGCTTGCATTCTTTGGGTACTCCGTTTTCCTCCCACACTCCAAAAACATGCTGGTAGGTTAAGTGGCTCTTGTCTAAATTGGCTCTAGTATGTGTATGTATGAATGTGAGTTAGGGACCTTAGATTGTAAGCTCACTGGGGGCAGAGACTGATGTGAATGTATAATAAATATGCAAAGAGCTGCGTAAATTGATGGTGCTATAAAGTACCTGTAATAAATAAATAATAAATTCCAAACTGATAATTTAGTTGTAAGTAGCTGCTGGTAAAATCTGCATCTGAATTCCTGTTCGTCCCACTTGTATACAGTAGTTAATATTGTTATCTGTTTGGGACTGGGTTTTGCACTTATTTTATTGAGAGAGTTGATGGAGGAGTAACTTTTGGCTGAGGGGAGAAGAAACAGAACTTGGAAACCAGGTGGGAGATCTCATTGTTGAAATCCCTGTGCGATACAAGACTTTTGCTTTTGACCCATAAGTGTCCCTCTTACCTATTGGATTGGACTTCAGTTTCCCAATTACTGTAAACATGAACTAAAATCTTAATGCACCACAGTTACAGTTTCCTACTGGATACAAAAATTGTAGACATCAATGGTGTATTATTCTACAAGTTAACTCTCTTTATAATGATCATTGAGAGCTTCCACCTGATTCCAACTAATAAACTGAGATGTTGCTGCAAAGTATGACTATGCCTTAATAAAATCATTGTTATTATTAATAAGAAATAAAGGAATGAACTTACCTACGGATTTGCAAAACATTGAACCACTCATATACCAAAAGCTCTTGATCAACATGTACCTAAAAATCCATTTGACCAACTTTTGGAAAAAATATGCAAATTCAGTAGACCTTTGTCAATTCGTTATCTGTTACAAACTGGTTGTCTTTTGTTCTTATGTTTGGGGGGTTGAGGTATTGTGTTATTTTTGTAGCCCTAGAAACTGAAGTTTCCTTAGTAAATCAACCCCATAATGTGGTTGATTTACTAAAACTGGAGAGTGCAAAATCTGGTGTAGCTCTGAATAGAAACCAATGAGCTTCCTGATTTTTTTTTTTTGTCAAAGCTTAATTGAACAAGATTTTGCACTCTCTAGTTTTAGTAAATCAACCCCAATGTTTCTATTGTGTGTCAACTGTGCATTCTAGCAGGAATAATGTACAGAAGGGTATCCCTGATCTTTCTACAAGGATTTCTGGATGTTCAGTCTTATTCTTGTAGAATATGGTTGGTAATTTACTCTGTTGTTAAATAAAGTTCAATAATTGTAGTGCAGGTAATTGTGTGCAGGAGAGGAGTTCACAAAGGAGCCACTTTTTTATAGCACTACTATATGCATGAGATGTGAGTTGGCTGGATTGGGCTATGATCATATATCTCTAATGGCAGGCAGAAGCCTACTAATTGACAGCTGAGTGCAAGAACACATGGACAGGTTAAAAAACTTGTCCTGGTCACTGTCATTCTCACTTAAGATAAGCGGCACCAACATTGTCTGCCAGCCCTGCTCATCTCCTTCTTCTTCTCCTGCAACTACACAAACGGCAACAACCTTGCTGGACTCAGACCATCCTACCGCCATATAACACCAGCCTTTGATGATAGTTTTGTAAGAATAATATACTGTAGTTCAAAATCACCACTTGGACTGTTGTAGATTAAATACTGACTATGCTAGATTTAAGGTCTAATGACTCGGTGAAGGCTCATGCTTGTACGGTAACATGCTTTAAAAAAATGTGTTCTTTGTTCATGCATTATGCAAACTTATGAGAAACATTTTAAAAGGGATGTTTAATGGCCTATAAATAGGTTTACCTTCACAGCCTGGAACTGTTAGGCAACACATGAGGTGGGGAATGACTGCATCCATCAGTACCGTCTCACTCAGGTATCTCTTAGATGGAGTTCTTCAGACATTATCAAATTGCATATTTTGTTTTTTTTTTGCTGGCACTTGGTGGCACTGTATGCCCTTTCAAGTCCCACACAGAGCTCTTTTAAGTCAGCAGGAGATGCCTTCATTCTTTTTTTCTTTTTTTTTTCTGAAAGTTGCGTGCACGGAGTAGCCCACTGTGTTATTTCAAACAGTGTCTACAATCATAATAATCACCCATTTCCGAAAAGCTGTGGAGAATGTTACGAATGTACACAGCTAGGAAAAGAAAGTCAGAGAAGGGGGGTGAGTGAGTGCGGATGGGGAGGAAGCAGGAACACATAATACAGAGCTTTATCTGATTGCTAAGTGCCCCTATCTGCTCAATTCACTTCCATATTACTGCCTTAAAGCTTTGGTTTATTTTTGCTTGGTGGAAATATTTGTCTCTTGATAAACTGAGCAGACAGTAAACATTTTCTGCCCCACACGCATTCCTTGCTGCAGAGATATAATGAGAACAGGAATTACCAACACTGGCAGGTCTCTCATTGATTTTGTGGAAAGATCTGTCCATTCTCACTGATTGATGAGTGCCTGAAGCCAGTGTAACTTCTCTCTTACTTCTGATCTTCTTTTTCTTTTTGAACCTGTAAAAAGAAAAAAAAAAAGTCCTTTTTTAGAGTCAACCACACCAGATGCTTCTTTTAGCCAGAAAGATCATCTGTGCCTTTTCTAAATTTAGTTTTACCTTGTTACTTTGCCTGACTTTTTGATTACTTCATAGCTACACTGCATCGGCTACATCCCCTTATCCAATGAGACTTCTCTTACTGGCCACTAATGCCGTGTACACGCGAGCGGAATGTCCGATAGAAAAGGTCCGACGGGAGCTTTTCATTGTATATTACGATCGTGGGTATGCCTCATCTGACTTTTTCCGTCCAAAACTTTGACGAACCTAGAAAGAGAACATGTTCTAAATATTTTTGACGGAACCAATTCCTATCGGGAAAACCGCTCGTCTGTATGCTGTTCCGACGTACCAAAAATAACGCATGCTCTGAAGCAAGTACAAGATAGGAGCTATTGGCTACTGGCTATTGAACTTCCTTTTTCTAGTCCCATCGTATGTGTTGTACGTCACCGTGTTCTTGACGGTTGGACTTTGGTGTGATCATGTGTACGCAGCGAAATTCCGTCGGAACTCCGTCGGAAAAACCTTCAGAGTTTATTCCGACGGCAAAACCGGTCGTGTGTACAGGGACAGAAAAAGTCAGGCCTCCAGTGACAATAGGGAATTTAAATTAATGAGGGACAAAGAAGAGTCTTTTCTATCTTTTTGGAGTAATGGTAGGCATTTTCTGTCCTAGGCAACAAGTTTAAATGGAGTACAGGTCCACTTAAAATAATATACCATATTCATGTTACCTATTGTGTTGCATCTTTCTAATCTATAAGTGCAAATCTGATTTTATGACCTTTTTTACACTGGGGCACTTTGCAGGAGCTACAGCACTAAAAATAGCACCTGCAAAGCGCCCTGAAAGAGCTGCTGCTGTCTCTCCAATGTGAAAGCCCCAAGGGACTTGGAGCGGTGTGCTGGCAGAATGCATAGGAAAGTCCTGTTAGCAGCATCTTTGGAGAGGTGAAGGTATATGTGTATACACCGCTCCTGCCCATTGAAATTAATGGGGCACCACGGCTATACTGCTGGCATAGCGCTGCTGCAGCAGCGCTTTGCGGTGGTTTTAACCCTTTCTCGGCCGCTAGCGACAAAATTAATGGTAAAAAGAGCGGCGCTTTACTGCCGACGCACCCACCGCCCCAGTGTGAAAGTAGCCTAAAAGACTGAAAAAAAAAAAACTAAATATGACATTTGCAAGCATTTGTGGCCCCTTTCAGTCAGTGCTGATGACCAGATCTGCTGGATACCCTCTTCCAGATACAATGTTTCATCCTTGTATTTAGTTCCTTAGTGTAGAAGGCATATATAATTAAGGTACCCAAAGACATGAGATGATTGTTGTACAAGCCAGTTAAATGCATTTGGATCAGGCAACAATCCCTTGTTTCTGGGTAGCCCCATCTCAAATGTATAGTTAAATCTTACTGAAGATCATTATTTCTTTCCCCAATATTTAAGAGGAACTCCAGGCTTCCCTAAAAAATTATGTCAGCAGCTACAAATACTGTACCTGCTGACTTTTAATGTAAGGACACTTACCCGCCCAGGGATCCAGCGATGTCCTCACCCAAGCCGATTCTTCAATCACCTTTGGGTGCAGGTGCCAGCATCTTCAAGTAAGGGAAACCGGAAGTGAAGGTTTGTGGCTCTATAGCCAGTTTCCTACTGCACATAAAGGTAAACAACATGGCGTACATTCCAGACACCAGTCTGACCGCCATAACAATGCCATTCGTGGGTCAATCACTACACCTAGCAGCTGTACACCTAAATGTGGATCAACATATACCCGGATGGTAAGACCCAGACCCTGATAGCGCTATTCATTATCTTTAGATGACTTTCAAAACACCTCCATTTCTGTAAGCACCAGATCTGCTCTGCTCTTGCATTGGCTATGGGGACCTGTGATGTCAAATTATGGGCATGCATAGATTATCAACTGTACTATACAACGGAAACCTGGTATTATTGTGTGTGTATGTGTGTGTGTATATATATATATATATATATATATATATATATATATATATATATACATATACATATATATATATTGCAGCTGTCACTCCAACATCCCACACCTCTTTTTTGCTTCCTGGAGATTTTATTGCCATCATTGTGCCTGGGTAGATTGACCTTTCTCATTTGTGCTGTGTCCATTGTACCCTGGAATGAAAGTGATAAGAAATCCACTTTTACAGTTATCACTAGAACAGGAAGTTAGGAAAGGCTTTCTAAGAGGGTATTTACCTCTTACCTCATTTTCTCTCCCTTTTTCAATTTGTGTCTACAGGACAGGCACTTAAAGTGTTACTAAACCCACATCAGTAAAATCAGTTTGTATATGCAGTAAAGCATTCTTGTTATACTAACTGTTGAATCTAAAGGGTTAATCCTCATTGTGTAAAAAGGCTGCTTGACCCTATCTTCTCTGATTCTCCCCTTCTTCCACTGTGCCCAATCCATCTCCAGATGAGAAAGAGTCTTTGGAGTCACTCTGCACATGCTCAGTTTGGTGTGTTTTGCTAGTAGGTATTCTTTTCTTGGGAGGGTGCATGTGATCAGCACTCTCCAGACAGAGCGTCAGGGGTCCTACAGCCTCATAGGACAGTCAGAGCACAATGAAAACTCCTCCTACAAGCTTTAACCAGACACTGATAGAAGTCACAAGACTGCTGTATACTGCTGACGAGAAAAAGTATTTAGCAGTTTATATTTACTAAAATAATTGCATTTCCATGTTCTGTGTACTGTGGGAGACCAGATATAGTGAACGCAGAGTCCTGGGTTTTAGTGAAATCTTCCCAATGGGACACAGACAGAAAAAAAAAATCTTACAGTTCTTTAAGCATTTTCCTACCGTATCCTATTTACTATGTGTATATCTATGTATATATATCTTCCCTAGTTCCTAAACTTTTGTTTGATTTTCCAGTTGTTTCTTTAGTCTTTGTGTTAGTCTCTACTGAACTGACTTTGCTGTAACATTTTTGGTAATTGTCTCCTATCCATCTGTACATCTCTACTGAACTGACTTTGCTGTAACATTTTTGGTAATTGTCTCCTATCCATCTGTACATCTCTACTGAACTGACTTTGCTGTAACATTTTTGGTAATTGTCTCCTGCTGCCATATCTTTAAACTTCTATATTTAATGCTAGCTCTATAACAAACACACTGCAATAGCAATATTACTTGTGATTGATTCTCAACTCCATGTAGCTTGAGTGATCAAGAGAGGTAATTAGCTTTACGACCCTAGCCTGTGTCTGTAGCTGGTCTGGTACTGGACATCTCCTCCCCATATTCAGGTGTCTCACATCAGACCCAATAATGACCAACTGAGAAATGCATCCCTTAGTCTCCCTATAAATTTAAAGCAGCTTATGGTGTGGCGCAGACGGGCAAGGCGCAGACATCATGGCTCTGTCCTGAGTGGCTCTGTCACGAGTGATGCACAGTTTCACTGACGCAGTTTAACGAAAGCAGGACAACTAAAGCTGGATGAACAACAACAAGAACTCTGCTCCACTCTGCAAGACGACAAGCAAACCAGCTTTTGACATTTTTTTTATATTAAGTTAGTTTCCCACTCTCTATCCACTAACATGCTCCTTATTCTCTTTCTTCTCACATTGGTGTCTTCTATCCTCAAATTATCTTTACTCTACCCCTCCTCTCTTCCCTGCAGCATGCACATATCACCCTCACTCCTACCCTCTCCCTACAATGGCACCCATCATTTCCTGCATTTGCTGCACCCACATGCTGACATAAACATCAGGGCCACTAGACACGTATGCTCATGCATATCCCACTCCCACCTTGCCTTCCTCGCCCTCCTCCTTCTCCTAGTCTCAGGTGACATTTCTCCTAATCCTGGTCCGCTATTTTCCAACTGCAAGCCACATATCCAATACCCCTCCCCCTCTGGCAACCACCGCAATCCACTCAGTTTAGTTTCTATCCCCCTGCTTCCTCAAAGCAGCCCACCAATCTCATGCGCCCTTTGGAACGCCCGCTCCATCTGTAACAAGCTAACATCTGTACATGAACTCTTCATCTCTCATGGCTTTAACATACTCGCCATAACAGAAACCTGGCTTCAAAATTTTGACTCAGCTTCTCCTGCTGCCCTCTCCCATGATGGTCTCCATTGGACTCACTCCTCCAGACCCAACAGACAGAAAGGAGGTGGAGTTGCCTTTCTTCTATCCCCACAAAGCACCTTCCAAATCCTTCCTGTCCCTCCCTCTCTATCCCTCTCTTCTTTCGAGATGCACTGTATTCGTCTGTTCTCTCCCATTTCTCTGAGGATTGCAGCAATTTATCGGCCTCCAGGACCGGTATCGCGCTTTCTTGATGACTTTGCTGCCTGGCTACCCTACTTTCTCTCCTCTGAAATACCCACCATTATTCTTGGTGACTTCAACATTCCTGTCAATGTTAACAGCCCAACTACAGCTAAACTTCTCGACTTAACCTCATCTTTTGACCTAACCCAATGGACACATACTTCCCCTCACTCCAATGGTAATACCCTTGACCTTGTATTCTCCTATCTCTGCAACCCTGGCAACCTCACCAACACCCCCTTTCCTTTCTTTGATCACAACCTCATTACTTTCACTGTATCCTTGCCTCCAACCACCCATCCCTCCAAGCAGCAAACAATTACTTGTAGAAACCTTCGCCACGTTAACCCTTCTCTTCTCTATTCTGCTACTGACCAACTATATGACATAATCTCTCCCCTGTCCTGTCCTGACCTGGCCACCTCTGTCTACAACAGTTCACTCTCATCATCACTAGATGCACTTGCTCCTCTAACCACACGCAGAATCAGGCCCCGACTGTTACAACCCTGGCAAACTGACAACACTAGAAATCTCAAGAGACATTGCCGTGCTCTTGAACGACTGTGGCATAAAACCAAATGCCTGCAAGACTTCACCCTATATAAATCTGCCCTTCTAAAATACAATTCATGCCTCCATGCTGCCAAACAAGCCTACTTTGTCTCTCTTATTAATTCCTTGTCATCCAGTCCCCGTCGGCTCTTCTCAACCTTTAACTCTCTGCTTCATCCCCCACCCCCTTTACCCACTAACTCACTTACTGCCCAAGAGATTGCCAATCACTTCAAAGACAAGATCGATGCAATTCGTGAGGACACCTCCACTGTGCGTACGTCTTCCCCACCCAACATACCTTGCCTAGCAGCACATTCAACACTCTCCTCCTTTGAATTGGCTACTACTGAAGAGGTTACAAAACTTTTCTTGGATGCCCACCTAACCAATTGTCCCTTGGATCCTCTTCCCTCATAACTACTACGGTCACCCTATTCTTCTATCCTATGCTCCCTCATCCACATCTCCAATCTCTCCCTCTCTAGTGGCATCTTCCCCTCCCCTCTAAAACATGCGCAGATCACTCCCATTCTTAAAAAGCCCTCACTGGATTCTATCAACCTAAACAACTTAAGACCCATCTCATTGCTCCCATTCACCTCTAAACTTCTAGAACGCTTAGTCTACAACCGTCTTAGCTCCTACCTCAGTGAAAATAACCTTCTTGACCCCTTACAGTCTGGCTTTCGCTCGCAGCTCTCCACGGAAACTGCCTTACTAAAACTAACGAGTTACTAACTGCTAAAACCAACAGCCAGTACTCCATACTCCTACTACTTGACCTCTCTGCGGCCTTTGATACTGTTGACCACCCGCTCCTTCTCAAACTACATTCCCTTGGCCTCCGAGATTCTGCTCTATCCTGGTTCTCTGCCTATTTATCACAGCGCTCCTTCAGTGTCACCTACAACTCTGTCTCCTCCTCTCCCTTGCCCCTTTCTGTGGGGGTCCCCCAAGGCTCTGTTCTTGGATCCCTTCTCTTCTCTATCTACACCTCCTCCCTTGGTCACTTAATAACCGCCCACGGGTTCCAATACCACTTATACGTTGATGACACACAAATCTATCTGTTTACTAATTCACCTCACTCCTTCAGTCTCCTCTCGCATTACTAACTTACTAACTGGCATATCAGCATGTATGTCGCACCACTTCCTTAAACTAAATCTCTCTAAAACTGAGCTATTAATACTCCCCCCCCCCCCCCGCCCGTGCCCCCCTCCATGATTTTTCCATCAAAATCAACAATGAAAACCATCAGCCCTCCCCTCACGCCAGGGTACTAGGTGTAATCCTAGACTCTGACTTGTCATTTCAGCCTCAAATCCAATTGTTGTCAAATGTTTGTAGAATTCACCTCCGTAACATCTCTAAAATTTGCCCCTTTTTAACAAATGAAACCACCAAGCTCCTCATTCACTCCCTTGTTATCTCTCGCCTTGACTATTGCAACTCCCTTCTCATTGGCCTACCTCTCCATAGGCTATCCCCTCTTCAGTCTATCATGAATGCTGCTGCCAGACTTATCCACCTTACCAACCGCTCAGTGTCTGCCAACCCTCTACTCCAATCCCTACACTGGCTCCCAATCACCCAGCGAATTAAATTCAAAATACTAACCACAACATACAAAGCCTTTCACAACTCTGCCCCGCGCTACATCACCAATCTTGTCTCCAAATATCACCCAAATCTGACCTCTCCTCTCTGCTCAAGACCTCCTGCTTTCAAGCTCTCTCATCTCCTCCTCCCATGCTCGTCTCCAGGATTTCTCCAGAGCCTCTCCCATCCTCTGGAACTCGCTACCTCCATCTATTCGGCTATCCCCTACTCTTGCTACCTTCAGGCGATCCCTGAAAACTCATCTCTTCAGGAAAGCCTATCACGTCTCCAACGAATCTCCTACCACCTCCAACAGCTCATTCCCCACAGTTACAACATGCTGTACCACCTGCCCTACCCTGTTAGATTGTAAGCTCTTCTGAGCAGGGCCCTCTTAATTCTTTTGTATTTTATTGTATTATAACTGTATTGTCTCCCTTTTATATTGTAAAGCGCTGCGTAAACTGTTGGCGCTATATAAATCCTGTATAATAATAATAAAAGATAATAATAATAGCTAACCTTAAAGTGGTTCTAAATGTTAAATGCTTCTCTGCATTACGGTAAAAAATGCCACGCTAACTGTCCCCCCTTTATCCCTAAACACTTATGTGGTTCCTCTCACTGATCCAGCACTGCCCCCGGCTGCACCACCACTCCTCCACTTCCTGATTTAAGAGGAGACACTGAGGGCAGTAGGCTGCTGCTGTCAGTCAGACTCCTGTGACGAGGAATTGGGCTTGCCAATGCTGTGTGTGACTATGAACACGCACAGCCTAGCTCGGAAGCGTGTCCACTTGGGTGCCCCAATAGAACATGGCTTGCTAGGGGGGCACTCGGAAGAAAAAGGAGCAAACAATGACAATGGGGACTGCCAAAGAGGAGGTAGGGGACCTCTCGCACTGGAAGGGGCCTGAAATACAAGAAGGGGCCTACTGAGCGATAGAATGTGAAAGCAACTTTATTATAGGTGGAAAAGCTTTCCTAGGCCATATACTCTTCTCCTTGTCCAATTACTGGGTGTCACTCACTCTTGTGTCTGCATTTCTTTATTTCCTTGTCTCTGCTCCAATACATAATCTAGAGCTACCCTTTTATCGTTGCTATTAGTTACTGCCCATAATCCTGACCATTATGTTTTCCTCTAGATTACCAAGGTACTTGTTACATGTCAAACTGGTAAAATATAGTTCTAGGCATAGACTTATGTTTTGGTATTTATGTTTGTTTTGTATACTCTCTTCCCAACACCCCTAAAGCTGAACAAGTAATCCCACAATACGTTATGTAAGTCTACAGATTTTACTTTTATATTACCAAATATGTACACAGTACTTTGTAGAAGATACATAGGAACAGCGGGAGTCACAATACAATACAGGGATAAGTGCAACCAAGCATAAAGACAAACACAGAGGAGAAGGAAGCTTACTGTCTGAGTGCTATATTGGAAGGCACACAGAGAAACTTGGAGTATGTATAAGTGCGTTGGTTTGTAGTGTTTGATCAGTCTGGTAAGAATATTATGAAGTCGTTTGTTGAGTCTTGATCTAAAGTAACTGAAATACTTTTGTTAACAAGCTGTGTTTTCAGTAGGTGAGGTCGGTTACCTACCCTGTAATGTTGAAAAGCAGTAAAACGAATATTGCCTGGGGATAGATGGCAGTATAATTGACTCTGCAGTATATGTCTACCCAAAAGTAAAGTGACATGAAGTTATGAAAATATATAGCAAAAATTGATATTTCAGTCGTTTGATCAAAGCATCAATATGAATCTGATATACCTTAATGCTTTCAAGATGTAAACTTTTGAGTTTGGGGGAAATTTCAGCTATTTACTGTAAAGCCGCGTACACACGGTCGGACTTTTCAGCGACAAAAGTCCAACGGACGCTGACGGACTAAAGCTGGCTGGTAATCCGATCGTGTGTGGGCTTCTCCGGACTTTCAACTGACTTTTTTAGCCTCAAATCCGACGTACTTTAGATTTGAAACATGCTTCAAATCTTTACGTCGTAACTACGACGGACCCCGAAGTCCGCTCGTCTGTATGCTAGTCCTACGGACAAAAACCCACGCTAGGGCAGCTATTGGCTACTGGCTATCAACTTCCTTATTTTAGTCCGGTGTACGTCATCACGTACGAATCCGTCGGACTTTTGTGTGGTCGTGTGTAGGCAAGTCTGTTTGTTAGAAAGTCTGCCGCAAGTCCGCCGAAAGTCCGCCGAAAGTCTGTCGGACAGGCTGTCGGACTTTTGTAGATGAAAAGTCCGACCGTGTGTACGCGGCATAACACATTGATGTATTACATAGCCCTGTGTTGTATTCATATTGCTAGCATGTAAGCATCCATTAACAGGGGTCAGGTGTATTAGAATGCGCATATAATGCAGTTTTCAAGTGAAAATCTGTTAAAATCATAACATACCGACAGAATAGGACTGCAAAGAGAAAAAAAGTGTCTGTCTTTAATTGGGCTTTAAACTTAAACAGTTTCTATCTAAGTTATTATGGTTGTGCTTCCTTCTGTCATTTTACAATTTGATACTAAAAATAACACACAGAATTAATTTTCAAACATTTTAAAACGTTGTTTATAGAAAAAGTAGGTATGTGATTCCCTAAGGAAGTACTGTAAAATATTAAAATTTTTGTGTGTGGCCCCGGGTAGAACAAATGTGAACCATTGTTGAGTTATGTGATCCAAAACTGGCACTTAAAACTTAAGTTTGACATGTCCACTGTAGATTCAGTGCACTAGAATTTATTGCATCTTTTCAATCTTTGGAACCCTTACCTAACCAAATTTCCTTATAACTCAACATGTAGACTATAATAGTAGCTTAGTTACATTAGCAATCATTAAAAACAATTTTGCGTAAGATGCCATTTGTTTTAATTTCTTTTATGTTTTATTTGTCATCTTGTAATTCACATTGAGCATTTAGCATATTAAATTCATTAGCCAAAAAAGCTAAACTACAAGTACCATTTTTCAGGATGATGGGTACTTAGTGTGTCAGGTGGACCAAAAATCAGACATGCAAATGATGTCTGCAGACCAGACATATTACACTTCTTGTATGAGAGTGTCACATAAGCACTTTTTAAGTCAGTCCTTGAAACTGGAATGCTTGCTCTCTACAAAGTAATATATTTCTATGAGCAAATAATAAGACAGAACATACAACTGATCTACCAACTGATTTTTTTTTTTAATTCTTTATTTTTAGAAAGGTAATCATGTGGAAACACAGATACAATCCCAATGAAATGTACAGAAGTAACAATAGACTCCCAAAGGCATTTGATAGTACAGTCATTTTGGTCATACAGAAAACTTTCGCCATCTGTGGAGTATCACCAAGTTGTAGAAGGATAGGGAGGTTCTGCATCATACATGACCACTCTATAAACGGCAAACACCGTATTTTATGTAAAAAAAAAAAAAAAAAAAAAAAAAAAAAAAGGGGTAGCAGGGACCACATTGATACCGGTGACCCCCCTGCACGGGGGAGGAGGGTCGGGAAAAAAGCCTGTACCTCCGTCCAGTCTCGCCATCCCCATCCGGGGAGCATGTAAGAACGTCTTATCACTGGGAAGTTAGATCAACAGCTCATTATATTCCTCAGAATAAGCAAATTCCTATAAAAAAAAAAAAAAACATTTTTTGGAAAATTGCTCACTGACCACCAACTGATTTTAACACTCATTTATTAATATGTAGCTTTTATGGTTTGTGTTTTTTCTGTTCTTCTACCTGTCGGTTACACTGACTGACTTCTAACCAACTTGTCCCTAGAGTTTTCATGAGTATCACTGTAGTAGGGAATGTAGAAAAAATATCTATCTGGAGCATAGGCTGATCTAAATGGCTCTATGTCCAGTATAAATTGGTATATAATAGAAATACTGATGCCTTTTTATGCTGACCACAGCATAAAAGATATATTATGGTGTGTCTTAGCACTATGGTTAAAGACTAACTTCATCTTTTCCACAAAATAGATTATTCAGTGAAGGGGCTCCAGTAGATATTAACCACTTCAGCTTTTTAGATTTTACCCCCATCCTGACCAAAGCACTTTTTCAAATTTGGCACTGCGTCACTTTAACAATTGCGCGGTCATGCAATGCTGTACCAAAATGAAATTTGCGTCCTTTATTTCCCACAAATAGAGCTTTATTTTGGTGGTATTTGATCACCTCTGCGGTAGAAATTTTTTGCGATGTAAACGAAGAAAGACAGAAAATTTTGAAAAAAAAATGATATTTTCTAATTTTTGTTATACAAAAAATACAATAAACTCCATTTTAGACATACATTTAGTCCAAAACGCATTTGGCCACATGTTACGGGCAAAACAAAATTCAATAAGCATATATTTATTGGTTTTGCGCAAAAGTTATAGCGTCTACAAACTAGGGTACATTTTCTGGAATTTACGCAGCTTTTAGTTTATGACTGCCTATCTCATTACTTGAGTTGCTAAAATGGCAGGGCAGTACAACCCCCCCCCCCCCCCCAAATGTCCCAATTTTGGAAAGTAGACACGCCAAGGAATTTGCTGAGAGGCTTGTTGAGCACATTGAATATTTTATTTTTTTGTCATAAGTGATCGAAAAATGACAAAAAAAATCTATACAAAGTTGTCACTAAAGGATATGTTGCTCGAACATGCCATGGGCATATGTAAAATTACACCCCAAAATACATTCTGCTGCTTTTCCTGAGTACTGGGATACCACATGTGTGGGACTTTTTGGCAGTCTAGATGTGTACAGGACCCCGAAATCCAAGCACCGCCTTCGGGCTTTCATAAGGGTGTAAATTTTTTATTTCACTCCTCGCTACCTATCACAGTTTCTTTGGAGGCCATAAAATGCCCAGATAGCCCAACCCCCCGCCCCCCCCCCCCAAATGACCCAGTTTTGGTTAATAGACACCCCAAGCTATTTGCTGAGAGGCATGTTAAGTCCAGGGAATATTTTATATTTTGCCACAAGTTTCGGGAAAATTACATTTTTATATTATTTTTTTCACAAAGTTGTCACTAAATTATATATTGCTCAAACATGCCATGGACATATGTGAAATTACACCCCAAAATACATTCTGCTGCTTTTCCTACCTACATGTGGGATACCAAATGTGTGGGACTTTTTGGCAGTATAGCCACATACAGGACTTTGAAAACCAATCACCACCTTCAGGCTTTCTAAGGGCGTAAATTCTTGATTTCACTCCTCACTACCTATCGCAGTTTCGGAGGCCATGAAATGCCCAGGTATCACAACCCCCCCCATATGACAACATTTTGGAAAGTAGACACCCCAAGCTATTTGCTGAGAGGCATGTTGAGTTTTTTTGCAGATCTCCCTTTTTGTCACAACATTTTAATAATTGAAAAAAGAAAAAAAATACATTTTTCTTTTCTTTCTTCATTTTCAAAAACAAATGAGAGCTGCACCATGCCTCTTAGAAAATACCCTGGGGTGTCTACTTTCCATTTGGGGGGGTTTGTGCTATCTGCCAAAAAGTCCCACGCATGTGGTATCCCCGTACTCAGGAGAAGCAGCAGAATGTATTTTGGGGTGTAATTTTACAAATACCTATGGCATGTTTGAGCAATATATATCGCTTGGTGACAACTTTGTGGGGAAAAAAAAAAGTATTGTAATTTTCCTGAAACTTGTGGCAAAATTTAAAATATTCCATGGACTCAATATGCCTCTCAGCAAATAGCTTGGGGTGTCTACTTTCCAAAATGGGGTCATTTGGGGTGGCGGGGGGGTTGAACTGTCATGGTATTTTATGCACAACATTAGAAGCTTATGCCACACATTACCCACTCTTCTAACCACTTGAAGACAAAGCCCTTTCTGACACTTTTTGTTTACATGAAAATTTTTTTTTTTTTTGCTAGAAAATTACTTTAAACCCCCAAACATTATATATTTTTTAAAGCAAAGGCCCTACAGATTAAAATGGTGGGTGTTGCAATTTTTCTTTTCACACAGTATTTGCGCAGCGATTTTTCAAAAGCAATTTTTTTGGAAAAAAACACTTTTTTGAATTTGAATGCACTAAAACACACTATATTGCCCAGATGTTTGGTAAAATATAAAAGATGATCTTATGCCGAGTACATATATACTAAACACGACATGCTTTAAAATTGCGCACAACTGTGCAGCGGCGACAAACTACATACATTTTTAAAAGCCTTTACAGGTTACCACTTTAGATTTACAGAGAAGGTCCACTGCTAAAATTACTGCCCTTGATCTGACGTTCGCAGTGATACCTCACATGCATGGTGTAATTGCTGTTTACATATGACACGAGACCGACGCTTGCATTCACCTTTGCGCGCGAGCATGGGGGGACAGGTGTGCTTTTGTTTTGTTTTGTTTTGTTTTTAATTATTTATTTTGCTTTTTTTATTTTTTTTACACTGTTCCTTTATTTATTTTTTTAATAATTTTTTTACACTGTTCCTTTCATTTTTTAATTTTTTTTATCATTTTTATTATTATCACAGGGAATGTAAATATCCCCTATGTTGGCAATAGGTAGTGACAGGTACACTTTTTTAAAAATAATAGACTCTAGATCTCACCTCTATTCTCAAAGCATCTGACCACTCCAAGATTGGTGTGATAACGTGCTTTCCCAATGGCGCTGTTTATATCCGGGGAAACCAAAGTCATAAAATGTTCGTAGCTTCCGGTTTCTTAGGCCATAGAGATGATTGGAGCCATTCTGGTCTTCCATCGGCTCTATGGTCAGCTGGCGGAACCACCGGCTGCATTCTCAGGTTCCCCGGTGGGACAGGAGAGGCAGAGAGAACCATGAAAGACTACGGGAGGGGGGGACGTTCCCTCCCACTGCTTGTAGAAGCAGTCTAGCGACTAATTAGCTGCTAGGATTGCTTTTACATGAAAGCCGACCGCTGGCTGAAAAGAATGATACCAAGATGATACCTAAACCTGCAGGCGTCATTCTGGTATAACCACTCAAAGTCCAGCAACATACCAGTACATTGCTGGTCCTTGTTGGGCATATATTGTAATGTTCTTTTTATTCATGCAGCCTGTGGGCTGAACAAAAAAAGAAATTGATCGGCGGGTATGCCCACCATTAGAATACTACCGTGCATCCACCCACTTCAAATGATGGGCATACATGCACCATTTTTTTTTTAACTGTGGTGGTGAAACCACCTCCTACAGCGCTGGAGTCACTGATTTACGTATAGTGAGAGCTAACACTGTTGCATCAAGATAAATAAATCAGGGCTGCAGCTGAATGGTGTACCTGAAAAGCAAACAATGGTAAACATGAAACATTAACTAAAAAAAAAAACAACACCAATTTGTGCCAAAAAAGTAAAAAACATATGCCGAAGCATGGGGGCAATCCGCCCCTAATGTTAGGTTCAAATTCGTCCCTCCACCCCTGCCCCCATGCTTATATGCTCTTTTTTTTTTTTTTAACTGTAGTGGTTAAATCACCTTCTACAGCGCTGGAGTCGCTGATTTATGTATCGTGAAAGCAAACGCTGTTGCTGTCAAGATAAATGAATCAGCGCTGCAGCTGAATGGTGTACCTGAAAAGCAAACAATGGTAGCAATAAAACATTAACTAAAAAAAAAAAACCAATTTGTGCCAAAAAAAGTAAAAAACGTATGCCGAAGCATGGGGGCAATCCGCCCCTAATGTTAGGTTCAAATTCGTCCCTTCACCCCTGCCCCCATGCTTATATGTTCTTTTTTTTTTTTTTAACTGTGGTGGTTAAATCACCTCCTACAGCGCTGGAGTCGCTGATTTATGTATCGTGAAAGCAAACGCTGTTGCTGTCAAGATAAATGAATCAGCGCTGCAGCTTAATGGTGTACCTGAAAAGCAAACAATGGTAGCAATAAAACATTAACTCAAAAAAACAACACCAATTTGTGCCAAAAAAAGTAAAAAACATATGCCGAAGCATGGGGGCAATCCGTCCCTAATGTTAGGTTCAAATTCGTCCCTCCACCCCTGCCCCTATGCTTATATGCTCTTTTTTTTTTTAACTGTGGTGGTTAAATCACCTTCTACAGCGCTGGAGTCGCTGATTTATGTATCGTGAAAGCAAACGCTGTTGCTGTCAAGATAAATGAATCAGCGCTGCAGCTGAATGGTGTACCTGAAAAGCAAACAATGGTAGCAATAAAACATTAACTCAAAAAAACCCACCAATTTGTGCCAAAAAAAGTAAAAAACATATGCCGAAGCATGGGGGCAATCCGCCCCTAATGTTAGGTTCAAATTCGTCCCTCCACCCCTGCCCCCATGCTTATATGCTCTTTTTTTTTTTAACTGTGGTGGTTAAATCACCTTCTACAGCGCTGGAGTCGCTGATTTATGTATCGTGAAAGCAAACGCTGTTGCTGTCAAGATAAATGAATCAGCGCTGCAGCTGAATGGTGTACCTGAAAAGCAAACAATGGTAGCAATAAAACATTAACTCAAAAAAACCCACCAATTTGTGCCAAAAAAAGTAAAAAACATATGCCGAAGCATGGGGGCAATCCGCCCCTAATGTTAGGTTCAAATTCGTCCCTGCCCCCATGCTTATATGCTCTTTTTTTTTTTTTTTTTTAACTGTGGTGGTTAAATCACCTCCTACAGCGCTGGAGTCGCTGATTTATGTATCGTGAAAGCAAACGCTGTTGCTGTCAAGATAAATGAATCAGTGCTGCAGCTGAATGGGGTACCTGAAAAGAAAATAATGGTTAACAATAAAACACAGTAAACCGTAAATTATAAAAGAGATACAAACCTGAAAAGCAAACATGATAAAACATAACAATAAAACATGGCAGTTGAAAAATACAGTAAAAAGAGCAGAACAATAGAGAGAGAACAATAGAGAGAGAACAATAGAACAACAACTATTTTTGGATTTTTTATTGTATATGTATATATATATATATATATATATATATATATATATATATATATATATATATATATATATATATATATATATATTTTACACACTTTTATTTGTAACTGTAACAGTTCCAGGTTCGGGTCTCTCAAAATGCGATGGCATCTTTGGAGACCCTGTGAAAGTCTACCCTCGACTGTGCCGTGCTGTACCCTACACTAATACTCCACTAGTGTGTGGTAGCTTTCGAAACATTCACCGATGCAAAGACCAGGTTGGCCAGGACAGGAGGGACAATAAAAGAGGGTGTCACGCCTATATCCACGCTTGCTACAGACACGGCATAATCTTTGGGGTGATCGTTGGGTAGGGGTATGAGAGAGGACATACAGAAAATGCCTCTCATGCAGCCGGCTCACTGCATTTGCATTGGGAAGTTGGGCCACAGCGCCGTCTGGAAACAGAAGGGCTTTGATGATCTCTTCCTGGAATTTACGGAAGGATCCAGTTCGTCCTGACGCTTTGTATAGCACACAAGCGTTCAGCAGAGCCAATTGGAATAAGTATACAGACACTTTTTTGTACCAGCGTCTGGCCTTGCGGGCAGTTAAGTACGGCGCCATCAACTGGTCGTTGAGGTCCACCCTCCCCATATTAAGCTTGTATTCGTGGACCAGAGGGGTTTTCCCACAACACCAGTCGCCGTTGGAATTTGGACTGTCGTATCTGCGTGAAGGGAGGACAGAACGAAAACATTCAATTTTCCCTCCACTTCACTGCGAGCAAATTATTACTTCTCAAGCAGGCTCTCTCCCCCAGTATAAGATTGGACTCTACAAGCCACTGGGGTAAGCCCCAGGGATTAGATCGCACGGTCTCACATGCGCCAATTCCATGATCAAACAAGTGACTAAACAGTGGCACGCTCGTGTAATAATTTTCCACATACAAGTGGTACCCCTTTCCGATTAAGGGTGACACCAAGTCCCACACAATCTTACCAGCGCTCCCTATGTAGTCTGGGCAGTTCTCCGCCTCTACGTAACTATCTCTTCCCTTGTAAACCATAAAACTATATGTGTAGCCTGTGGCCCTGTCACAGAGCTTATACATCTTGACCCAATATCTGGCACGCTTGCTGGGAAGATACTGTTTGAAAGACAATCGGTCAGGAAATGTAATCAGGGACTTATCAACGCAGACAATTTGATGGGGAGTAAACAAGACTGCAAACTGTTGGTTGAAGTGGTTTACAAGGGGCCAAATTTTGTGGAGCCGATCATATTTAGGATCACCCCGAGGACGACAGAGTTCATTGTCATTAAAATGCATGAACCGCAAGATCTGCTTGTATCTAGCCCTTGTCATGGATGCAGAGAACATGGGCATATGGGGAATTGGGTCAGTGGACCAATATTACGGCAACTCACTTTTTTAACTATGCCCATGAGAAGGGATAGGCCCAGGAAGGTCTTAAATTTGGAAACTGTAATAGGTTTCCAATCTCTGGCAAGGGTCAACTGAGGATTAGCAGCGATGAACTGACCAGCATACAAATTGCTTTGGTTCACAATAGATCTATAAAGATCTTCCGTGAAAAACAGCAAATAAGAGTCAAGTGACGTAAAATCAACTGTTTCCACCTAAATTCCGCATTGGCCAGTGAATGGGGGAAGTACGGGTGCTGTAGAAGTGGTGGGCTCCCAATTAGGATTGGCATATTCTGCAGAAAGGGCACGATGGGCTCGACGGGCCTGTGTTTGTCTTCTTGATGGCTGTGGGACACTACTTGTGCTAGCCACCGCACCAGCTTGAACTGCACTTATGGGACTCACCACGTCACCACTTGATACTGCAGTGCTGGATGTACGACCAGGGTGTACTAGACCTCTGGTGCTTGCCAGTTCACCAGAAGGATGAGCGGCACCAGTATTGTCTCTCTGCTCCATACGAGAGCCCTGAGGTCCTTGCATCTCAACAACAGAAGAAGAACGGGGTCGGGTACGTCTGACCTCAGCAGGGACCACTACTGATGCTGTATACTGGATCGTATTCTGAGCCTGAATCTGACAGATGGGTGACTTCCCCTTCACTCTCATCTGTCATGCTCAGAAACATGTAGGCCTCTTCACTAGTGTACCTTTAATTGGACATTGTGGCCTCTAAATTTACTGGTACAAAGAGCACCTGATTATCAGAGCCTGCTACAATTACTACCAAAAAAACTGTTATGCCCTGTACACACGGTCGGACATTGATCCTACATTCCGACAACAAAATCCTAGGGTTTTTTCTGACGGATGTTGGCTCAAACTTGTCTTGCATACACAAAGTTGTCGGAAAATCCGATCATTCTGAACGCGGTGACGTAAAACACGTGCGTCGGGACTATAAATGGGGCAGTAGCCAATAGCTTTCTTCTCTTTATTTATTCTGAGCATGCGTGGCACTTTGTGCGTCGGATTTGTATACACACGATCGGAAATTCCGACAACGGATTTTGTTGTCGGAAAATTTTATAGCCTGCTCTCAAACTTTGTGTTTTCCGATGGAAAATGTGTGATGGAGCCTACACACGGTCGGAATTTCCGACAACAAGGTCCTATCACACATTTTTTGTCGGAAAATCTGACCTTGTGTACGGGGCATTAGCGTTCGCAGGGATCAGGCCTGACTCTGCGAATACTGCAGTTATGTGTGTTGTGTTTTTTGTAAGTGACAGTGATCGATTGATACTGCTCTTGGGTGGGCTGGGCTGGGCGGAGGGGCTAAACGCAGGTGCTAGCAGGTATCTGGGCTAATCCCGCTAACACTGAGTTTTTGGGAACCCTAAACTACTGGGGACGCTAGCATAGATCTGGTCAGATCAAAGATATTGATCCATTCAGACACTATACTACTAAGGGAGGTGTATGGTGCGTGCGTGGGTGTTAGCGCTACTGGCACTAATCTGATGCTGCCTGGCACTGACGCAGACCCTAAATGACGCTAAACCTAACTGATGTCACCCGCCGGGTGATCAGGGGGTTAAACCTTTATTAGGTAATATACAGCGGGTACCCTGACGCTATAAAAAATAACTAACTAACTAGTGTCGCCCTTGACACTAATAAAGCAATCAGAAAATCGATCTACTAGTGACATTGGTGACAGGGGGTGAAAGGGTTAACCGGGGGTTAAACCTTTATTTATGGGGTACCCTAGACCTACCTACTACTAGCTGCCCTAACGCTGATTAGTGTCATAAGTGACACCAATGCAGTGATCAGGAAAAATCTGAAAACTGCAATTGGTGACACAGTGACAGGGAGTGAAGGGGTTAACTGGGGGGTGATCAGGGGGGGTGAAATGTGTGCCTACGTGTACTGTGTCAGTGTAGTGTTGGTGCAACTCACTTTTAGATGTCCTGTCCTTTCTCCTCTTTCTGGAACCAAAAAGAATTCCATGAGGGGAGATGACATCACTTCCCCACCTGTGTTTACACTTACAGGCAGGGGAAGCATTTCATTGGTCAGAACCGATCAGCAGGTCCAGTCCAGCAGTGCCATCAGCACAGAACTGGTGGAAACCAGTGGGACCCAGGTACACCCATCTACTGGCCATAGAAATCTGGCCAGAAGTGGTCTTCATGGTAGTATTGCGGCCAAAAAACGATACGTCTGACGTGGAAACAAGGCTAAGCGACTCAATTATGCACAAAAACATAGGAACTGGAGTGCAGAAAAATGGCATCAGGTGCTCTGAACTGATGAGTGAAATATTTGGCTGTAGCAGAAGGCAGTTTGTTTTTGAAGGGCTGGAGAGAGGTACAATATTAATTGACCACAGGCAACAGTGAAGCATGGTGGAGGTTCCTTGCAAGTTTCGGGCTGCATTTCTGCAAATAGAGTTGGAGATTTGTTCAGGATCAATGGTGTCCTCAGTGCTGAGAAATACAGGCAGATACTTATCCATGATGCCCCACCATCAGGGAGGCATGTGATTGGCCTCAAATTTATTCTGCAAGAGCCCAAAGACACCAATGTCATTAAGAACTATCTTCAATGTAAAGAAGAACAAAGGGGTCCTGGAAGTGATGGTTTGGCCCCCACAGAGCCCTGATCACCATCAAGTCTGTCTGGGATTACTTTAAGGCCCATTTCACACTGGGGCGGTAGGGGGCGTCGGCGGTAAAACAGCGCTATATTTAGCGCTGTTTTACCGCGGTATTCGGCCGCTAGCGGTGCGGTTTTAACCACCCGCTGGCAGCCAAAAAAGGGTTAAAACCCCTCGTATAGCGCGGCTATAGCTGCGGTATAGCCGCGCTGTCCCATTGAATTCAATGGGCAGGAGCGGTGAATACACCGCTCCTTCACCGCTCCAAAGAAGTGGCTGACAGGAGATTTTTTCTTCTCCTGCCAGCGCACCGCTTCATTGTGAAAGCCCTCGGGCTTTCACACTGAACAAACAGCGGAGGCTGTTTAGGGGCGGTTTGCAGGCGCTATTTTTAGCGCAATAACGCCTGCAAACCGCCTCAGTGTGAAAGGGGTCTAAGAGACAGAAGGGTTTGAAGCAGCCTACATGCACAGAAGATTTGTGGTTAGCTCTGTTTTCAACCACCTACCTGTTGAGTTCCTTTAAAAATCGTGTGCAAGTGTACTTAAAAGAATTGATTCTGTTTTGAAGGCAAAAGGTGGTCACACCAAATATTGATTTAAATTCCTCTTTTGTTTATTCACTTTTTTACTTATTTTGTTAATTGATAAAAATAAACTATTAACATTTCTATTTCTGGAAATGTTCTTAATTTACAGCATTTTTCACACACCAGCCTAAAACTTTTGCACAGTTCTGTATGTCTCTCACTTGTTTTGCTTATATAGTATCACAAAGGCATTCCATCTTCTTAAAGATTCAATGTTTTACAAAAAGATTTGACAAATTTGCCTGCAAAAATTGCAATCTGACATTTGCTCAGGGAGTATATTTCATTAGGTGGGGAGTTCTTAAAAGTGTCTGGTTTTACTTAAAGTGAACTTTTCAAGCAAAAAAGTACTTAAAAGTAAGAAGAAAAAAAACAACACTGGTAAAATGCAAGCATTTTGTATTGACTGTTGTTGGCATCTTTGCATGACTAGATGTCACTGCCAGTTAACTTTAATCCCTGCCCCTTTCGCTCTCTAAGACCTGCATACTTTATTTATATATTTTGGTGAGTTGTGGGTGTGATGCATTGCAGGTGCATTATCCATCTTAGACACATTTTACTACATCCTTATGTAATGCATTATGTTCTGGAAACTGCACCAAAGATCCAGCAAGCAGCACTTTTTCAAATGCACCACACACAACACAATTAAAATGCACAGGTGTGAATAAGGCCCTAAATCCTAATGGCATTTGGAATTTGAATTGTGGCAGTTGGCTTAACACCAGGAGGAATGGAGCTTAGGTTGGCCATACACATACAGTTAAGAGGGGTAGTAGAAAGTACCTCTCTCAAGCGCCCTTTCTCAACTTTTTTACTATGGAGGAATCTTTAAAATAAGTATATCCTTGGTTCACGGTACAGTTGTGTAATCAGTAAGTTGTAGATAAAATAGATAATGAATCTTTTGGAGTAGCTAGCATATTTGACAGCCATGGTGGATAATTTTTATCAAAATAACAATGTCTAAAGAAGGAACACAGCAAAATGTTAGTCTCATCTTATATTGGCAGTTCATGGGGATCTCTTGCCTTATTTTGGAAATCAGTGAGAGAAATGTCACCATACATTGGTAGTTAGTGGAGAAGGGCCTCCTTACATTGGTGGTCAGTGGAAGAATGGCTTTTTCATTTAACCACTTCAGCCCCGGAAGATTTGGCTGCTCAATGACCAGGCTATTTTTTCCAATAAGGCACTGCATCGCTTTAACTGACAATTGCGCGGTTGTGCGACGCTGCACCCAAACAGAATTGACGTCCTTTTTTCCCACAAATAGAGCTTTCTTTTGGTATTTGATCACCTCTGCGGTTTTTATTTTTTGTGCTATAAACAAAGAAAGAGTGACAATTTTGAAAAAAAAAAGCAATATTTTTTACTTTTTGCTATAATAAATATCCCACATTTTTTATATTAAAAAAAAAATAAATATTTTTTTCCGATATGTATTCTTCTACATATTTTTGGTAAAAAAAAAAAAAGCTTATATTGATTGGTTTATGCAAAAGTTATAGCTTCTACAAAATAGGGGATAGATTTATGCCATTTTTTAAATTATTATTTTTTTTACTAGTAAAGGCGGGGATCTGCATTTTTTATTGGGACTGCGATATTGCGGCTGTCAAATTGGACACTTTTGACACATTTTTGGGACCATTGACAATTATACAGTGATCAGTGCTATAAAAATGCACTGATTACTATATAAATGTCACTGGCAGGGAAGGGGTTAACACTACGGGGTGATCAAGGGGTTAACTGTGTTCCCTAGGTGTGTTCTAACTGTAGGGGGGGTGGGACTGTCTAGGAGGAGAGAGAGATCGATGTTCATACTTAGTATGAGCACACGATCTGTCTCTACTCCCCTGAAAGAACCGGGATTTGTGTGTTTACACACACACAGATCCCGGTTCTCGCTCTGTCACGAGCGATCGCAGGTGCCTGACGGTCATCACGCCCGCTGGACACTTCACATCGGCCCCGGGCACACGCTGCATGCGCTTGTGCCCCTAGTGGCCAAAAGGCGAAGCGACGTAAGGTAACGCTGTTTCGCCCACCTGCGCCATTCTGCCACAGTAAAACTGCGGATGCTGGTCGGCAAGCAGTTCATGGTCAGTGATAGAAGTGCCTCTTTACATTAGTAGTCAGTGGGAGAAGTGCCTCTTTACATTGGTTGTGGTTGTCAGTGAGAGACGTGCATCTTTACATTGGTAGTCAGTGGGAGACGTGCCTCCTTACATTGGTAGTCAGTGGGAGAAGTGCCTCTTTACATTGGTAGTCAGTGGGAGACGTGCCTCTTTACATTGGTAGTCAGTGGGAGAAGTGCCTCTTTACATTGGTAGTCAGTGGGAGACGTGCCTCCTTACATTGGTAGTCAGTGGGAGAAGTGCCTCTTTACATTGGTAGTCAGTGGGAGAAGTGCCTCTTTACATTGGTAGTCAGTGGGAGACGTGCCTCTTTACATTGGTAGTCAGTGGGAGACGTGCCTCCTTACATTGGTAGTCAGTGGGAGAAGTGCCTCTTTACATTGGTAGTCAGTGGGAGACGTGCCTCTTTACATTGGTAGTCAGTGGGAGAAGTGCCTCTTTACATTGGTAGTCAGTGGGAGATGTGCATCTTTACATTGGTAGTCAGTGGGAGACGTGCATCTTTACATTGGTAGACAGTGGGAGATGTGCCTCTTTACATTGGTAGTCAGTGGGAGAAGTGCCTCTTTACATTGGTTGTCAGTGAGAGACGTGCATCTTTACATTGGTAGACAGTGGGAGAAGTGCCTCTTTACATTGGTTGTCAGTGAGAGACGTGCATCTTTACATTGGTAGTCAGTGAGAGACGTGCCTCTTTACATTGGTAGTCAGTGGGAGAAGTGCCTCTTTACATTGGTAGTCAGTGGGAGAAGTGCCTCTTTACATTGGTAGTCAGTGGGAGAAGTGCCTCTTTACATTGGTTGTCAGTGAGAGACGTGCCTCTTTACATTGGTAGTCGGTGGGAGATGTGCATCTTTACATTGGTAGTCAGTGGGAGAAGTGCCTCTTTACATTGGTAGTCAGTGGGAGACGTGCCTCCTTACATTGGTAGTCAGTGGGAGAAGTGCCTCTTTACATTGGTAGTCAGTGGGAGACGTGCCTCTTTACATTGGTAGTCAGTGGGAGACGTGCCTCCTTACATTGGTAGTCAGTGGGAGAAGTGCCTCTTTACATTGATAGTCAGTGGGAGACATGCCTCTTTACACTGGTAGTCAGTGGGAGAAGTGCCTCTTTACATTGGTAGTCAGTGGGAGATGTGCATCTTTACATTGGTAGTCAGTGGGAGACGTGCATCTTTACATTGGTAGACAGTGGGAGACGTGCCTCTTTACATTGGTAGTCAGTGGGAGAAGTGCCTCTTTACATTGATAGTCAGTGGGAGACATGCCTCTTTACATTGGTAGTCAGTGGGAGAAGTGCCTCTTTACATTGGTAGTCAGTGGGAGATGTGCATCTTTACATTGGTAGTCAGTGGGAGACGTGCATCTTTACATTGGTAGACAGTGGGAGACGTGCCTCTTTACATTGGTAGTCAGTGGGAGAAGTGCCTCTTTACATTGGTTGTCAGTGAGAGACGTGCATCTTTACATTGGTAGTCAGTGGGAGAAGTGCCTCTTTACATTGGTTGTCAGTGAGAGACGTGCATCTTTACATTGGTAGTCAGTGAGAGACGTGCCTCTTTACATTGGTAGTCAGTGGGAGAAGTGCCTCTTTACATTGGTAGTCAGTGGGAGACGTGCCTCTTTACATTGGTAGTCAGTGGGAGAAGTGCCTCTTTACATTGGTAGTCAGTGGGAGATATGCATCTTTACATTCGTAGTCAGTGGGAGACGTGCATCTTTACATTGGTAGACAGTGGGAGACGTGCCTCTTTACATTGGTAGTCAGTGGGAGAAGTGCCTCTTTACATTGGTTGTCAGTGAGAGACGTGCATCTTTACAATGGTAGACAGTGGGAGAAGTGCCTCTTTACATTGGTTGTCAGTGAGAGACGTGCATCTTTACATTGGTAGACAGTGGGAGACGTGCATCTTTACATTGGTAGTCAGTGGGAGAAGTGCCTCTTTACATTGGTAGTCAGTGGGAGATGTCCATCTTTACATTGGTAGTCAGTGGGAGAAGTGCCTCTTTACATTGGTAGTCAGTGGGAGAAGTGCATCTTTACATTGGTAGTCAGTGAGAGACGTGCATCTTTACATTGGTAGTCAGTGGGAGACGTGCCTCTTTACATTGGTAGTCAGTGGGAGAAGTGCCTCTTTACATTGGTTGTCAGTGAGAGACGTGCCTCTTTACATTGGTTGTCAGTGAGAGACGTGCATCTTTACATTGGTAGTCAGTGGGAGAAGTGCCTCTTTACATTGGTTGTCAGTGAGAGACGTGCCTCTTTACATTGGTTGTCAGTGAGAGACGTGCCTCTTTACATTGGTAGTCAGTGGGAGAAGTGCCTCTTTACATTGGTAGTCAGTGGGAGACATGCATCTTTACATAGGTAGTAAGTGGGAGAGGTGCTTCTTTACATTGGTTGTCAGTGAGAGACGTACATCTTTACATAGGTAGTAAGTGGGAGAGGTGCTTCTTTACATTGGGGGTCAGTGGCAGAAGTGCCTCTTTACATTGGGGGTCAGTGGGAGAAATGTATTCTTACATTGGTGGTAAATGGTAATGTGCTCTTTTTTATTGGTGCTCAATGGGAGAAGAATGCCCCTGAGTGACATCAGCTCTGGAACTAGGTGGACACCATCAGGTCAAACCACCACTGTTCAAGGATCTCATTTGCAACCTCTGAATGAACCCTAGGGTCCCATGTCTCCCTGGTTGTGAAGGGCTATCTGGAAAGTAGCAGATGGGGAACCTTTATCAAACTTTAAAAGTTTATTTACTGCTATATTGATATGTGTGCAATCAATTATAGCCATAATTAAAGAAAATATCTCACTAGGGTTTGTTTTTCAGTCCGTTTTTAAAACAGATGCACCAAGACGAATCACTGCAATTTTAACAGGAGAAAGGAAGTCTAGGAAGAAAAAAAAAATAAAGCATTGTAAAGAATTTAGTGACAGTCTTGTGCCTGTGAAGCCTATTCCCTTGGGGATAGTACAGCTGAACTGCCTGTAAGCTTGGCAGCTTTTTCACTTGCTTTCCCTCTTCCTTCCTCTACTAAGTCCATCAGTAATAGGTCCTTTGTTCCTGAAGAACAAAAACAGAACTTAACAGCCATTCGGGGGGGGGGATTTATTAAAACCAGGATCAGGGTAATTGTATACGGATGGCCCTTCCACTGTACCTTAGGGCACATAAGGCACATGTTCTGTGGCACAGTTATGCAGACGAGGGAGAGGAAAACAAAATGATACACAACAGACCTGGATGGACATAATCCTTTATGTTACATAGGAAGAAAAAGAAAATTGCCATTTGCTGACTTTAACCAGCTGCTTGAGTTTAAAAACCAAGCCAGGAAGTTCAGTTATAAATAAGCATCCTGTAAGGTATCCTGCTTCAGACGTATGGTTTTTCACATAGGATAAGATGTAATCAAATTATTATCCTGATATAATTTACCCTTTCATTAAAAAAAAAAATGTGATATATACATAAATACTCTATAATATTTTACTGAACATCTTCTGGTTACAGGTGTGAATAATTATACAAATCCATTGCAAAGTTATCCGGTTTATATTTATGACACAAATAACAATTGCGACATCCTTAAAAAATTGCCCTTACACGGTCACCTGTATATTACTCTGCACTAACTGATCCCATTCAGGATATATAAGTGATAGATTAGACCTTGAGCTGTATTAGTGCAGAGGCGGTAAATAATTCCATAGATATGTGCAGATAAGTCAAATTCCTCCCAGAGTTCATTAAACCTCAGATTCACCAGGAAGTCGTACACCGTATTCTGTTATCATCAGCTGCCAAGGAACCTCATACCTCTTAACAAATCAAAACTTTATTGCATTTATACATGTCCAAATTTCCCGGCTGTAAACTCTGTAATCATTTCTAATTGAACAGATGTTGACTGAAGAAATCAAGAAATAGCAGCTTTTGTGGTTATGGAAGGATAGGAAAGGATTATGATGATGCCAGAGGCAGGAGCTCGTGATTGCACAATTGTGCCCTGCAAGGTCACAATTGAACTTATCTCTTTTTTTTTTAATTTCCATGTCATAAGTTAAAGTTTGGTTGTATTTCAGGTTGCTTCTGCTCACTTGTCAGAATTTTATCTAGCTTCAGAAAAAAAAAAGCATAGGTTTCTGAACACCTCCATACATCAAGAACTGGCAAGCTTAGGCCTGGTTTATAGTATCCAGAGTGCCTGGTTTGTGTTTACAGTTCCAGTGGAGTATGTAAGAACAGAAAATACAGGTTGTGCAAGTTATGAGTTTTGTTTTGAAGGATGGGATCATCTTATTTCCTTCCCTTGTCACGTGTTAACATTTTCTTAAGAATTCTATAATATTGACATTCCTTTGGCTGTCCATCAACCATGTATTGGCTGAACCAAGCATTAGTACTGAAGGGTAGTACAAGTGTTAAAGAAGATACAGTATCAAACAAAAATGAGTACACCCCTCACATTTTTGTAAATATTTTATCATATATTTTCATGTGACAACACTGAGGAAATGACACTTTGCTACAATGTAAAGTATTGAGTGTACGGCTTGTATAAATTTGATGTTCCCTCAAAATAACTCGACACACAGCCATTAATGTCTAAACCACTGGCAACAAAAGTGAGTACACCCCTAAGTGAAAATGTCCAAATTGGGCCCAATTAGCCACCCCCCAGTGTCATGTGACTCGCTAGTGTTACAAGGTCTCAGGTGTGAATGGGGAGCAGGTGAGCTAACCACTTCAATACTGCATGCCGTCATATGATGTCCTGACTTTGTGCGGAGATATCTTAATGATGCCTGCAGCTATTATTATTTGCAGGCGGCGATTCTGTGCATGATAAGAACGATCCACTGCTTGATCGGAAGGGGGGGGCGCATCCCCTCCCGTCGCCATCCGGGGCTTCTCCGGGCTCTCCCGTGCCATTGGGGGCCCGGAGAAAGAATCGGATGCTGTCGGATGACGGTCACCAGTCATTTCTATGACCGTCGGAGGCCCGGGCACGACGTTATGACATCATGCCCGGACCCCACATGTAAACAAAGCCGCGATCGTGGCTGTCAGCATAAGATCGGTGAATTTTTTTTTTCCGATCTCATGCACATTACAGCCTGGAGGAGAGATGCGGGGTCTTATTGACCCCGCATCTCTCCATAAAGAGGACCTGTCATGACAGATTCCTATTACAAGGGATGTTTACATTCCTTGTAATAGGAATAAAAGTGATCAAAAAAAATTAAATGCAAAAATAAAAAAATAAAGTAAAAAAAAAAAAAAAAATTTAAACGCCCCTGTCCCCGGTAGCTCGCGCTCAGAAGCGAACACACACGTAAGTCCAGCCCACATATGTAAACGCCGTTTAAACTACACATGTGAGGTATTGCCACGTGCTTTAGAGCAAGAGCAACAATTCTAGCACTAGATTTCCTCTGTAACTCTAAACTGGTAACCTGTAAAAAAAATTTTACCGAAGTTTGGCGTCATTCCACATTATCTTTTACATTATACAAAAAAATTGGGCTAACTGCACTGTTTTGTTATTTTATTATTCATGAAACTGTTTTTTTTTCCAAAAAAAAAGGCGTTTGAAAAATTATTGCACAAATACCGTGCGAGATAAAAAGTTTAAATGACCGCCATTTTATTCACTAGGGTGTCTGCTAAAAAACAAATATAATGTTTGGGGGTTCTGAGTAATTTTCTAGCAAAAAAAATATGATTTTTACATGTAGAAGAGGAGTGCCAGAATAGGCCCTGTATTGAAGTGGTTAAATTTGGTGTTATCGCTCTCACTCTCTCATACTGCTCATTGGAAGTTCAGCATGGCACCTCATGGCAAAGAACTCTATGAGAATCTGAAAGAAAGAATTGTTGCTCTACATAAAGATGGTCTAGGCCAGGGATATGCAATTAGCAGACCTCCAGCTGTTGCAGATCTACAATTCCCATGAGGCATAGCAAGACTCTGAGAGCCACAAGCATGACACCCAGAGGCAGAGGCATGATGGGACTTGTAGTTTTAAAACAGCTGGAGGTCCGCTAATTGCATAACCCTGGTCTAGGCTATAAGAAGATGGCCAAGACCCTGAAACTGAGCTGCAGCACGGTGGTCAAGACCATACAGTGGTTTAATATGACAGGTTCCACTCAGAACTGGCCTCGCCATGATCGACCAAAGAAGTTGAGTGCACATGCTCAGCATCATATCCAGAGGTTGTTTTGGGGCAATAGACATATGAGTGCTGCCAGCATTGCTGCAGAGGTTGAAGGGGTGGGGAGTCAGCCTGTCAGTGCTCAGACCATACGCTGCACACTGCATCAAATTGGTCTGCATGACTGTCGTCTCAGAAGGTAGACTCCTCAAAAGATGATGCACAAGAAAGCCGGCAAACAGTTTTCTGAAGACAAGCAGACTAAGGACATTAGTTACTGGAACCATGTCCTGTGGTCTAATGAGACCAAAATAAACTTATTTAGGTCAGATGGTGTCAAGCATGTGTGGTGGCAACAAGGTGAGGATTAAAAAGATAAGTGTATCTTGCCTACAGTCAAGCATGGTGGTGGGAGTGTCATGGTCTGGGGCTGCATGAGTGCTTCCTGCCCTGGGGAGCTACAGTTCATTGAGGGAACCATGAATGCCAAGATGTACTGTGACATACTGAAGCAGAGCATGATCCCCTCCCTTCGGAGACTGGACTGCAGGGCAGTATTCCAATATGATAATGACCCCAAACACACCTCCAAGAGGACCACTGCCTTGCTAAAGAAGCTGAAGAGGGTAAAGGTGATGGACTGGCCAAGCATGTCTCCAGACCTAAACCCTATTGAGCATCTGTGGGGCATCCTCAAATGGAAGGTGGAGGAGCGCAAGGTCTCTAACATCCACCAGCTCTGTGATGCCGTCATGGAGGAGTGGAAGAGGACCCCAGTGGCAACCTGTGAAGCTCTGGTGAACTCCATGCCCAAGAGGGTTAAGACAGTGCTGCAAAATAATGGTGGCCACAAAAAATATTGACACCTTGGGCCCAATTTGGACATTCTCACTTAGGGGTGTACTCACTTTTGTTGCCAGTGGTTTAGACATTATTGGCTCTGTGTTGAGTTATTTTGAGGGGACAGCAAATTTACACTGTTATACAAGCTGTACACTCACTACTTTACATTGTAGCAAAGTTTCATTTCTTCAGTGTTGTCACATGAGAAGATATAATAAAATATTTACAAAAATGTGCGGGGTGTACTCACTTTTGTGAGATACTGTATAATATAAACTGTGAAAAAAGCAATCAATGCCAAATACTAACATAAGTCAAAAGTCAAAATGTAAGTGTGAATAGTAATAATAAATTACAATATCTCCACAGCTGCTGTGACACTCTCAGTGAATCACCACACCAAATATAGACTATAATAATTGTTAAATAGTGCAGTGCTATGAAATAAACTCTAAAATATACATAGAAATATAAAGTGTACAATGCTTATTAATAGTGATTGTCTCACACTCTAGTCAGTCCTTGTGTGACCGCTTAAAAAACGAAAAAAGAAAAAATAATAGTGAAAAAACAACTGCATTCAAATCCTCCTCATTCCTTTCTACTTCTCGACTTATTGGTGGACTGCCCGTTCACGCTGGTGGCTTCACTACAGCTGATTCCAGGGAACACCCTCCTTCACTCTCTCATTCAGGTTCAACTCCGCTTTAATCAGTGTGGTTTTGTAACATGGAACAACAATCACAACTTGTAATAAGCCGAGAAGTAGAAAGGAATGAGGAGGATTTGAATGCAAGATCTTTCCTATGAGTTTTTAACTCATCCTTGAGGTGAGCGAGCATTTTAGCTGGTGATGGTGTGCACATAGCATTATACTTAAGAGAGAGAAGATCTGCACAGCGGTGTTTCTGTTTACAACACATTTTATGAGAACATTTTTTCAGAAAATACAGGAGTTGTTTTTTCACTATTATTTTTATTATTTTTTTCTTTTTTCATTTTTTGAGCGGTCACACAAGGACTGACTAGAGTGTGAGACAATCACTATTAATAAGCATTGTACACTTTATATTTGTATGTATAATTTAGAGTTTATTTCATAGCGCTGCACTATTTAAGAATTATTAGATTCTGTATAATGCCTAACTGAATGACATTGGTTTGTTAGCCACTTGCCGAACGCTGCACGCTGATATACGTCGGCACAATGGCAGCGGTGGGCAAATGGGCGTGCCTGTATGTCCCCTTTAATTGACAGGGCTAGCAGGCGCACACGCGCCGCCCGCCGCATACAGGGTGACCGTGCCCACGGGACCGGCGGACTCGATGGCTGCTGGTCTCTTGGCGATCGTGTTGCGGAGCCGCAGAACGGGAAGGAATGTAAACAATGTAAACAATGTATTTCCCCGTTCTGCCTTGTGTCATGACAGAGATCACTGCTCCCTGTCATCGGGAACAGTGATTGCTGTCATTTGAGTTGTAGCCCCTCTCCCCACAGTTAGAATCACTCCCTAGGACACACTTAACCCCTTCATCGCCCCCTAGTGGTTAACGCCTTCCCTGCCAGTGTCATTTACACAGTAATCAGTGCATTTTTATAGCACTGATCGCTGTATAAGTGTCACTGGTCCTAAAATAGTGTCAAAAGTGTCTGATCTGTCGGTCCCCATGTCGCAGTCACAATAAAAATCGCAGATCGCCGCCATTACTAGTAAAAAAAAATAATAATAAAAATGCCATAAAACTATCCCCTATTTTGTAGACACTATAACTTTTGCGAAAACCAATCAATATATGCTTATTATGATTTTTTATTACCAAAAATATGTAGAAGAATACATATCGGCCTAAACTAAGGAAAAAAAATAGTTGTTTTTTTTAAATTGGGATATTTATTATAGCAAAAAGTAAAAAATATTGTGTTTTTTTCCAAATTTGTCACTCTATTTTTGTTTATAGTGCAAAAAATAAAAACCGCAGAGGTGATCAAATACCACCAAAAGAAAGTTCTATTTGTGGGGGAAATGATACAAATTTCATTTGGGTACAGTGTTGCATGACCGTGCAGTTGTCATTCAAAATGTTACAGCACTGAAATCTGAAAACTGGCCTGGGCAGGAAGGGGGTGAAAATGCCCTGTATTGAAGTGGTTAAGATCAGGCATTATCAACCATTGTGTTGACCCGCCCAACTCATCACAGTGTTCTGTATTTCTTTCTTCATTCTGTAATGGTTAGAAAGCTCTTGATGACTTTACAGCTAAGTAGATGTTGAATATAGATTTTATTTCCTGTGGCAAGCCACTGTAAATGCCTGTAATTGGATGGTTCCTGATGGAAGCTTTATGGCTTCATAATTAACCATGATTGGAGTTATGGGATGGCATGCCTCAGGCAACTGCATGGAACAAAACCCAAGGTTAATTTAGGCCTACAGGAGACTGCTCAAAAGTGCTGCAATTAGAGACAGTCAAGCGCTCCTGGTTGCATGTCAAAGGAAACAAATGTTTTTGTTTCATTTATGTGACACATAAAGCATGTTTTATTTATCTTTATGACTTCATGTTAAATGACCTAATGCAATAAATGATATAATACGGCAACATATCTTGGTATAATTTGATGTACTCATACATATAAACTGACTCCTAAAACCATATACAGCAATAAGTAAATCACACTATACGTTTTTTTGCAAATTCTGTGTTTTTCTAATAATGTGTTTGTTTGGTTTTTTTCGTTTTATGTCAGAGATGATAAAAGTTTTTTTGTTTTTGTTTTGGATAGCGTGTGCAAGAGTTAGTAATTTTTTTGTCAGATTTTTATTGCTGTTTCTGTTTGACCTTGGGAGGTTCAAGCTCTGTTTATTGGGGAATCCAAACCTTTGCAGTTGTCACTGAAGGTGAGAAAAAACTCTAGATGGAGACACCTGTTCTAAGTATGGATTCCCCCTCAATTTAGAGTGATTTCTACTCTTTTCCTTTTGAAAAAACTATACCCTCGCTCAACTGGTCAATTACTGCATGGATTCATAAGAGATAGTAGCCGGCAACCCGGCTCCCAAAACAACAGTCCATAAGAGAGAGTACCCGGCAACTCGGCTCCCAAAACAACAGTCCATAAGAGATAGTACCCGGCAACTCGGCTCCCAAAACAACAGTCCATAAGAGATAGTAGCCGGCATCCCGGATCCCAAAACAACAGTCCATAAGAGAGAGTAGCCGGCAACTTGGCTCCCAAAACAACAGTCCATAAGAGATAGTAGCCGGAAACTCGGCTCCCAAAACAACAGTCCATAAGAGATAGTAGCCGGCAACCCGGTTGTCGGCTACTATCTCTTATGGACTGTTGTTTTGGGAGCACACACACTTTTCCTTTTGCTTCCTTAAGGAAAGGAAGTGGCCCCTTTCACACAGATGCTCCAATCATGTCCTCCTATTTGTTATTGCAGGCTAACCCAATCTGAACTTCTATTCTTCTCTATGGAGCGGCGGGTGTAAACAGACGTGTCCATTTACGCCCGTCTACATCCAGTCTGATCCGATCTGCCAAAAAGAGACAGGTGGAGATCCTCTTCTGTCCAGCAGTTTGGATCTGATGACAGTCGGGTGTAAACAGACAGGCGGTCCGTTTACAACAGGCTGCCCATAGAGGAGAGTGGGCTGTCATCCACCTGCTTAGTGGGGATCAGCGGGCACTGGGCAGTTCCCCTGCTGAGCAAGCGAATTACAGCTGCCATCCACCCCATGTGAAAGGGGCCTTGAAAAGAACAAAAACTCAAAAACCAAAAAAATTTTTTTGGCTACAGATACACTTTAAATAATATCCACCAGTTTTGACCATATTGCAGGAGTACACAATAGCTGGCTGTTACTGTGTAATCTAGATAAAGCCTTTTTCTTCAATATATTCACCTCTTCTCGATCTGTGTAAATGTGGCCAGCATCAGTTGGTGTTAGTGATCTGTGAAGCATCTGACACATGTATTCAGCTTCAATTAGGGTCTGTGTTGATCAGCTTTTGTTCATATGGGTTTTGCATACCCATACAAGTATACAGAAATGCAAAAACCTACTTAAGGGCTGGTTAACAGGAGGATCGCACGGGAGCGCACATTCCTATGCTGTGTGTTTTTGGGCTGCAAAATGCACTGGACTGCGGAAAAGATAGTGCTTGCACTACTTTTTCAAAATGCAGTGCAGCAAGAAAACATGGTACTCTAGTACCCTGAGATTCGGTACCTAAAAATACACTGTGTTTTCAATCTATGTTTGGGACGCCAATAATACATTGGCACCCACATGCAGATCGCAAGGGCAGTGAGTTCACCTGTAGTGCGGTGAACATGCCTTTCCTGCACACCGCGTTCTGGTGTGAACTGACTGATCTAATGCACCTGTCAGTGAATTCTGAAATTTCTCAACACTGATACCATTGAAACAAGGTACAAACTCATCGACACAGGCCCTTAAAGTGATGCCATCAGCTTGGATGCAACTTACAAATGACCCTCAGCTCACAACAAGTCAGGTGCACATGCATAGTCACATAGTAGTTGAGATTGAAAAAAGTCCATCAAGTCCAACCTATGTGTGTGATTTTATGTCAGTATTACATTGTATATCCCTGTATGTTGCGGTCATTCAGGTGCTTATCTAATAGTTTCTTGACACTACTGATGCTCCCCACTGAAACCACCGCCTGTGGAAGGATTCTTGCCGCTCCTACAGTAAAGAACCCTCTACGTAGTTCAAGGTTAAACCTTATTTCTTTTAATCTTAATGAGTGGCCATGTGTCAAAACACACGTGTGCATAACAGAGTTTTAATTTTACCTATATTTTGTCCACAGACCTTTGAAGACTGTAACTAATTATTTGACTTACTTATTACTAGAGATGAGTGGAGTGATTTAGGTGAAAGTGCATTTACAGCATAGTTTCCATTTTCACTGGCGTCAACATTACACCAAAGTGTAAACTTTCAATTTCACTCATTGAGCTGTTTAAGTAAAAATTTCTTTTAAGGAAAAAAAATCAACCTTTTTAAACTTTTTTTGGAGGGTGTGTACACACTAAACCTAGTCATACATGGAATTTTATATGGTTCCTAATCAAATAATCTGAAAATCAAAGAAGCCAGCTGAAGAATTGTTGGCCAAACAGTGGCTGCATCTAATCATATGCAGCCATTGTTTGGCTATTCTGACAGCAATAGGTGCCAGCTATCAGACTACAGTAGCTAGCAGTGAAGATTCCTCCATTCATTCTGTTAAGCATGGATGGGGGGAGTAGATAGATTTTTCTTGTTCAGCTCTGCAAGGCCAGCTTAAAATGTAAAGAAAGGCAGAGTGGAGAGGGATTAGAACTCTTTTCATGTTATATTACTGCCTGTATCTCCGTTAAGGAGTCACCCTCTCTATTTGTACAGTTTACCAAACTTTAGGTTGTCCTCAGAAAGGTAAAAGAGGGAAAATCTTCCAATGGGGACACTAATTCTGGTGACCCGGGGGTACCCCAGGAATTCCCTTAATTTGCAGAGATTTCCTCTCACTTCCTGCTTGGCTATAGGACAAGAAGTGAAGGGAAATCTCTGCAATGGGACACAAAAAAAATCTAGCAGGGGTTATAACCCTCCCTTGCTCTATCCAAATGAAAGAAAAAAAAAATTTGCCTATAGTTCTACTGTAAGTGCTCTATTTTGGTGCTCAAGTGCCCCTTAAAGGGGTTGTAAAGGTTCCCGTTTTTTTGCATAAAAATAACAAACATGTTATACTTACCTACTCTGTGCAAGGATTTTGCACAGAGCAGCCCTGCTCCTCCTCTTCTGGAGTGCCCCACCAGTGCTCCAGACCCCTCCCCTCCATCGGTGCCCCCACTGAGAGACACTTTCCCTGGGGGCACCCGCCCTGCGGGCGTGCTCCCAAGTCCGACTGCTGCATCCATTGACACAGACAATGGCCCCGTCCCCCGCTTTTGTGTCACTGGATTTGATTGACAGCAGCAGGAGCCAATGGCTATTAATCTGTCCAATAATGAGAGAGACAGCGGCTGAAGCTGCTGGACTCATGCCCGTCGCTAGAACAGATCGGGCTTAGGTAAATAAAAGGGGGGCTCTGGGGGGCGGCTGCAGCAAAAGAGGGTTTTCACCTTAATGCATGGAACAAACCTTGAGCCTTTACAAGCCGTTTAATAGTAGGTGTGAACAGGTTGCGTTGTCACATGGCAGGGCTGAATTTTTTTGTTTTGCAAGTGTACTTTCAAACATATGCTCATAAACTTTAAATTATTCTGACATTTTTATTTGTATGTACATGTTTTTGTGCTGATGAGTACGTTGTCTATGTTATCAGCCATTTTAGGCTGCAAGTGACAATCCTAGCAAAGGTGGAGAGAACAGGACACAATCCTAGGTTACTGCATGAAAAGTCAACTGTGTATAAAACATAAATGTTATGCCGTGTACACACGGGCGGACTTTTCGACTGGACTGGTCCGACGGAACAAATCCGTCGGACAGTACGACCGTGTGTGGGCTTTATCGGACCTTCAGCGGACATTTTCTGTCGAAAATTCAGACGGACTTTAGATTTGGAACATGTTTCAAATCTTTCCGACGGACTCAAGTCCGGTCGAAAATTCCGTTCGTCTGTATGCTAGTCTGACGGACAAAAAAGGACGCAAGGGCAGCTATTGGCTACTGGCTATGAACTTCCTTATTCTAGTCCCTTCATACTTCATCACGTTCATACCAGCGGACTTTCAAACAGACTTTAGTCCATTCGTGTGTGGGCAAGTCCGGTCGTCCGAAAGTCTGTCGTAACTCCGTCGAAAGTCCTTCGGAAAGACCGTCGGACGTTTGATGCTGAAAAGTCTGCCCATGTGTACACTGCTTCATACGCAAGTTACCAGTATCTGTTCCTGTTCTGATTCACGTTTCCTATAGGCATCAGAGGATAGGTGAATATGTACTTAGGATATTGCCTATTTATAATCATTGTCACCATATTGTGTGTACTTCGATATGCATGTTTATTTGAATGGAGCAGGAGGAAGGCAGTTTATCTTAGGAAGCATAATACCCTATTAATCAGTTTTACATATATCTCTGTAAATATTATTCACTGCTTTTTATATAGGCATTTTATTTTAATTCAAATTTACTGACTCTTTAAATCACAGGGGTGGTATAACTAAGGCTGTGTAACCTTTTCCCCTTTCAATCACTGGTCATGGGGAAGTCCTCTTCAGCGTCTGGTTTCGCTTAATTGATGTTAGAGCATGTTTGAAAATGTGCCATCCAGCCAAGTATTCCAGCCTGGGTATTATGACTGTGCAAAATGAAAACTAAGTCAAGCAGTGTATTGTAACAAACATTTCTGTGTCATGTAATTAGCTGCAAAAATAGTGGTTGGTCGGCACACATTCCAAGGGAGTCACAGCTGCCGCACTAATGTATGTGTATGCATGCAGCCTTTATGTGAGTGTTAAGTTTTATGTCTGCAGACCGTAGCAAATATATGTTTGTATCTTTGCAATTTAGTCAGCACAGCTGGCAGGCCTATGGTGCAGAACACCTGCTCACTTTAGTGCTACTGATGAGGACCCATTACACACATAACCATACTTGCCCAGTTTTGCAAGTTTGGCTGTAAACTGAGATATTTGTGACTCACTTGTGTATGCACTCCATTTTTAAAGAACGGTTTTACTTTACAGGGAAGTAAAAGAAAATAAGTAATTTTCAATGCGTGTATTACTTTTTTATCATCCTACCTAACAGGTTATATACGCTTATACATTGACTGGCAAGGAAGTATCTCGGAGTCCTGTTTTTTTAATAGGCCTAGTTCACAATACTTTGCATTATGGATATTTGCACTGTTCACAATTTTTCAGGCCAGCCAGAAAACGTTTAGAATGCTGCAGTTTTGTTGAAGTTTCATGTAGTGCTAGACATTTATAGGAGGAAAAGAAAGGATAAAGTAGCACACAGTGCACTTGCTGAACTCTAAAAATAAATATGTATAAATTTCATTCATTATAGGAGTACAGGCATACCCCGCTTTACATACCCTCACTTTACGTACACTCGCAAGCACGGACACATTAACGTCTATGGGAAATCCTGGTCAGCTTGACATGGCACTGTTCCTGGCTTTTAACATTGGCGTCTATGGGAAATCTTGGTCAGCTTGACATGGCACTGCTCCTGGTTTTTAAAGTGGTTGTAAACCCACCAAAAAAGAAAACAAAAAACTGCAAGACAAAGGCATAATGAGCTAGTATGCATAGCAGTATGCATACCAGTTGCATGTAAACTCCAAACGTGCTGGATGAAAAAGATGGAAGCAAGAGCTATGCAACTAGGGCATAGCTCCTCCTAGTGAGTAAAAGCATACAGCAATGGTATGCCCCAGTTAGAAAAAGAATCTCCACAATATGATCCCTGACTAAAAAGGGGAGACAAACTGTCAGTCCAAGATACACAGGAGAGAAAAAGAGATGACAAAAGGTGGGATGAAAGTAAGAATATATAGATTAGAATGTTTCAATCTGGATATTAAAAGGATGCAAGACCGCTCCCCTCACAAATAATAGGGTCTACCCATAGCTGGTCCATATGATCCCTTGCCTCTGCCCCGGTCTCAATCACACATTACACAAGGGATCATCTGAACTGGCTATGGGTAGACCCTGTCATTTTTGGGGAGAGCGGTCTTAGACCTGCCTGCTGGCAGGATTCACGTTTTCCTGTTCTATGATAAGAAAAGATATAAGCAGCACAGAGCTTAGTGGTTAACGCTAGAGTCACCAGTTCAAATTCTAACTACGACACTGCCTGCATGGAGTTTGCATGTTCTCCCTGTGCCTGCGTGGATTTCCACCCAGTACTCCAGTTTCCTCCCACACTCCAAAGACATGCTGGCAGGTTAATTGGCTCCTGTCCAGATTGGCCTTAGTATGCGTGTGTATGTATGAAAATGACCTGAGATTGTAAACTGTTTAACCACTTCACGCAAATTTAGGTACCTGTACGTCTGTACTTTGACACTAAATACCGGGGTTATGGCAGCCATAACCCCGGGATTTTCAGGAACGCCGTGCGTTTCTTTTTAAGATAAAAGTGGTCTCTTGTAATAGGAATAAAAGTGACCCAATTTTTTTTTTTTTAACTGTGTCAAAATAATTCAAAAGTAAAATAAATTAAATTTTTTTTTTTTTAAACGGCTCGTCCCGATGAGCTTGCGCGCAGAAGCGAACACACACGTGAGTAGTACCCGCATATGAAAACGGTGTTCAAACCACACATGTGAGGTATTGCCGTGATTGTTAGAGCAAGAGTAATAATTCTAGCACAGGACCTCCTCTGTAACTCAAAACTGGTAACCTGTAGACATTTTTAAACATCGCCTATGGAGGTTTGTAAGGGTAAAAGTTTGTCGCCATTCCACGAGCAGGCACAATTTTGAAGCATGACATGTTGGGTATCAATTTACTCGGCATATCTTTCAAAATATAAAAAAAAAAAGTTGGGCTAACTTAACTGTCTTATTTTTTAATTCAAAAAAGTGTATTTTTTCCAAAAAAAAGTGCGCTTGTAAGACCGCTGCGCGAATACGGTGTGACAGAAAGTATTGTACGACCACCGTTTTATCTTCTAGGGCAAGGATATGCAATTAGCGGACCTCCAGCTGTTGCTAATTGCATATCCCTGCTCTAGGGTGTTAGAAAAAATATATATATAATGTTTGTGGGTTCTAAGTAATTTTATAGCAAAAAAAAATGATTTGAACTTGTAAACAACAAGTGTAAAAAAGAAGCTCGGTCCTCGGTGGTTAAGGGCAGAAACTGATGTGAATGTATAATATATAAATTGTTGGCACTACATGCAGTAAGTATTGTACGTTAAATAAATAAAAAATAAAACTTCAACCGCAACAAGAATCTGACAGGGTCTAACCCTCCTCTCTATAGCCCAAAAAAATGCCTTGATTAAAATTCTACTATAAAATATATTTTTTAACCACTCACCTTAGGTTGCTGATGTCTCCATCAGCTCTTAGTATATCTAGCTTCCTGTGTATATAGCAGGTTGCATTGGAAGACTGAAAGAATGATAACAAGAGATACATTTCTTCTCTTAAATTTGTGTAATGGGGCGTACACACGGTCGGACTTTTTGGCTACAAAAGTCCGACAGCCTGTCCGACAGACTTTCGATGGACTTTTGGCGGACTTTAAACAGACTTTCTAACGACCGGACTTGCCTACACACGATCACACCAAGGTCCGATGGATTCATACGTGATAACGTACATCGGACTAAAATAAGGTTGATAGCCAGTAGCCAATAGCTGCCCTAGCGTCGGTTTTTGTCCGTCGGACTAGCATACAGATAAGCGGATTTCTGGGTCCGGCGGAGTTACGACGTAAAGATTTGAAGCAAGTTCCAAATCTAAAGTCCGTCAGATTTGCGACTGGAAAAGTCCGCTGAAGGTCCGGTGAAGCCCACACACGATCGGATTGTCCGCCGGATTTGGTCCGTCGGACTTTTGTAGCCAAAAAGTCCGACAGTGTGCACGCCCCATAATTGTCTGATTCCAGATCCAGGGCATGTGTGTTTTTCTGCCTCCTTGGTGTGCTAGAAAAACAATGAATTACAGAAACGTGAATTGGCTTTGCAATATTTTCTTAGATAAATATGTTAAAGAGATCATCTAGATGTAAATAATCTTATCAATGTATTGTAATTCCTTTGGAGTGAATTAACAAAGAGTGGTGCATGCGTTATGCTTGCACCACTCTTTTAAGCTAAGGAAATGTTGCAGATTTTACTCCTATTTAACAATAGGCGCTTACTTCTATTTAACAATCTGCTTAATGTTCTATACCATGTCTGTGACAGACACAGCAGAAAAGTTCAGCTGGAGCTGCATGCTTCAGATACCCCTGCCTGCACCACTCTCTCCCCCTCCCCACTCAGCTGAGATCATAAGGGAGGAGGTGGGTTTGGACAGCTCACACCCCGTATGCCAGGCCCAACCTGGAGAGGATCTAAGATCGTTTTCTATACTGAAAACTGACACAATCCCTCTGGTAAGTTAGTGCAGAATCTACACAAATTTGTTTTTCATTCCTAAATAGAAACTGGTGTGGGTGGTAATAGTGTTTGTCCCATGGGTCTTGTGTTTGACAAATGTGCTTTACAGACTTTCTAATAAAGGGGTCAATGAGTTAAAGAGTTTGGAGACCCCTGTTTTAAAGTATAATAGACCGAACTACTGTATGAATCCAACAGAATAACAAAAATATGCAAATTTGTGAAAATGTGAAATACATCTCAAAATTTTGTTTAACTGCTTGCTGATCCACCGCAGTACATTTACTGTGGCAAGTCGGCTTATACAGGCACAATCACGTACCTCCACATTTCGGCTTTCTTCCATATCCGCTTGCACGTGTGTGTGGACCTGGAAGACTGTGCTGTCATTCGCTGCAGCACAGGCTGATCAGTGGGTCCTGGCCAATGATTTATGACCAGCACCTAGTGATCGGCTCAGCGAATGACAGGTAAACAACACAGGGCTCTCTACAGACAGCAGCGATATGCCATTTATTTTTTTTTTCCTTCAAAGCATTAAGTAAAGAAACAGCACATTGCTTAGTAAAACACCACATCATAAACACATTAAACATTGTTGGGCACACATTTAACCCCTTGATCGCCCTAGATGTTAACCCCTTCCCAGACAGTGTCATTAGTACAGTGACAGTGTATGTTTTTAGCACCAATCACTGTATTAGTGTCACTGGAGTTCTCACTGGCAGCTAGTCAATTCCCCCCAGCATCAGTTAGTGTAGATTGCCCGCCACACTATCACAGTCCCACTATAAGTCGCTGATCACCACCATTACTAGTATAAAAAATAAATAGAAATTCCAGTATCTATACCAGGGATATGCAATTAGCGGACCCCAGCTGTTGCAAAACTACAAGTCCCATCATGCCTCTGGGTGTCATGCTTGTGGTTCTGCAACAGCTGGAGCTCCGCTAAGTGCATATCCCTGTTCTATACCATAGTTTGTAAATGCTATAACTTTCACACAAACCCATCAATATACACTTGTTGGGATTATTTTTTTTACCAAAGACATGTTGCAGAATACATTTTGAACAAAATGTATAAGGAAATCAGGTTTTTTTTTTTTTATTATTGGAATGTTTGAATGCAGGAAGTAGAAAATATTATTTTGTTTTTTCTAAATATTGGGTCTATTTTTGTTTTTATCACAAAAAAAAAAATTACAAAAAAAAAAGTGGTGATCAAATACCACCAAAAGAAAGCTCTGTTTATGTGAAAAAAATGATAAAAATTTGCATGACCACACAATCAGCAGTTAAAGTAGTTCAATGCCAAACTGCAAAAAAATTACCTGGTCAGGAGGGGGGGGGGGGGGTAAAATCTCTGGTAGAGAACTTTGAAGCACTGTGCTCTGTAACATCAGACATAGTCCTCAGCTGCAGTTTTTTCTTATGCAGGGCATTTTGAAGTATATGCCTTTCATACAAAATGAATGTCGCACTTACATGTGTTGGTCATCTGTTTGGATTTGTACAATTGCACTTATCTAGATTTTGAAGACACTTTATCAAAGGAAGGAAAATACTAATTTTCGAAACAAAAGCCTGCCATAATTATAAATACAAGCTTGCTTTTGAAGTGGCAAGTGTATAATACATTTGCTCCTGTGTTCCTTTGTTCCGTCATTACTGATCTTAAAAGTGTTGTTTTATAAACAGTGTGTAGCACTGTGTGCCAGACTCTTAAGAGGCATGAGGATAAAGTTACGTTTGCAAGGAAAAAGCATCACATTAAGTGAGAATAAATAACGTGTGAACCTGGGGATGTGTATCAACTGTAAACCACAATGTGATGATAAAGCAGAGCAGAGTAATTACGCAGAGTAGTGCGTTCTGCCCTTTGAAGACTTCTCCGAGTTAGTGTTTGTTTTGAAGTAGACTAAAAATAATCCACAGCCGGAAATTTCAGAACAAAAGAAGAAACTTTTTTTTTTATAGGAGGCATTTATAAAGTCTTAAATGGGGTTTAAAGGGAATTAATGCCAGATACATTTTCTTTTTACAAAGAAAATATGATTTGCATTGCTTGTTTTACGCTATTTGTTGACAAAATGAAAATGAGCCCACTGTGTCTTCTGTGGATCTAAACTAAAATGTTAAGAAAACGCTGTGAGACTTGCTAGGTTGGATAAGTTCAGAGTGATAGAGGGATTGTTTTTAATCAGCCTTATTAACCACTTCTTCTCCGGAAAGGTTTACCCCCATTCACGGCCAGGCCATTTTTTGCGGCATGGCACTGCGTTACTTTAACTGACAATTGCGTGGGCGTGCGACGTTGGACCCAAATAAAATGTATGTCCTTTTTTCCCACAAATAGAGCTTTTTTTTGGTGGTATTTGATAACCTCTACGGTTTTTATTTTATTTTTTTTTATTAACAAAAAAGACTGACAATTTTTTAAAACAATATTTTTTACTTTCTGCTATAAGACACACCTGATAAAAAATTTAAAAAATCAAATTTTTTTCATCAATTTAGGCCAATATGTATTCTGCTACATAATTTTGGTAAAAAAAAAAAGAGTATATTGATTGGTTTGCGCAAAAGTTATAGCGTCTACAAACTATGGGATATTTTCATTTGTATTTATTTTTTACTAGTAATGGCAGTAATCAGCGACTTTTAGCAGGACTGCAACATTGCGGCAGACAAATCAGACACTAAGTGACACTTTTTTGGGGACCAGTGACACCAATACAGTGATCAGTGCTAAAAAAATAATATGCATTGTATATGCATGTCACTGTACTAATGACACTGGCATGGAAAACAGGGGCAATCAAAGGGTTAAATGTGTCACTAGAGAGTGCTTGCTGACTGTGTGGGGGGTGCTTGTACTGTGGGAAGAAAGAGATCCATGTTCCTGCTTAGCAGAAACACAGGATCCCTGTCTTCTCTTGTCACAGAACGGTGATCTGCCTTGTTCTGCCTCTATCGGGAACGATTGGTAGTTTTGGCGGACATTGGGTCTGCCGGACCCGCTGATTGTCTCCCGCTGTGTCCAATCACAGCAGGAGCTGGTCGCCAGCGGCACGCGTGTGCCACAAACCCGGGAGTTGCAAAAGACGGACTGGTACATGATTCTGTCTGTAGGAGTCACCGCCCTGCAGTACATGTAAGTGGGGTAGTCAGCAAGCAGTTAAACAAACTCTGGAGAAAATGCTAGTCCAAGCTCCTTTCAGTACTGGCCATATGTCAGACAACCTAGGCACCAGGCACATGATCTCTGATGAGACTCTTATCCTCCTCTTTTCCAGGGACTTCATGAATACATTCCACAGTGGTGGCCAGCATTTATAAGGCAGCATTTTCTCCCTTTGATAACTCTTTTATTCATCTCAGCAATACTCTTCACTTTTGCTAAGATTTGACAGTAGATGCATTTGACTTGACTGTTACATAGTAGGTGAGGTTGAAAAAAGACCATCAAGTCCAACCTATTTGTGTGATTATATGTCAGTATTATATTGTATATCCCTGTATGTTGCTGTCGTTCAGGTGCTTATCTAATAGTTTCTTGAGACTATCAATGCTCCCCGCTGAGAGCACCGCCTGTGGAAGGGAATTCCACATCCTTGCCCCTCTTACAGTAAAGAACCCTCTACGTAGTTTAACCACTTAACAACCGGCCCATAGCCAAATGACGGCTACAGGGCGGTTGTTTTACTCTGGGAGGGCGTCCAGGGACGTCCTCCCAGAATTCTGCTCTCGCGCGCCCCCTAGGGCGCGCACTCGAGAGCATCCGTGACCGCCGGGTCCAGAGGACCCGGCGCATCACAGATCCCGGTAAATGGCCGCTGATCACGGCCGTTTACCATGTGATCGCTCTGTCAAATGACGGAGCGATCACATGTCAACAAACCGGCGTCATCTGATGACGCCGGTTCCTCTCCTCCCCCTCTCCTCCCCTCCTGTGTACCGATCGGTACACAGTGACCGCAGAGGCGGATGGATGGATGGCTGCAGCGTTGTGGGCTGCATCTGTAGTGCCCACAGCGCTGCACAGAGACATCCAGCCATCCATCCATCCATGCTCAGCCATCCCTACTACTCTGCATGCTCTGCAATTCCCTCTGCCATACCCTGGAATACCCGCAATACTCTGCCATACCCTGGAATACCCCGCAATACTCTGCCATACCCTGGAATACCCCGCAATACTCTGCCATATCCTGGAATACCCCGCAATACTCTGCAATACCCCGCAATACTCTGCCATACCCTGGAATACCCCGCAATACTCTTCCATACCCTGGAATACCCCGCAATACTCTTCCATACCCTGGAATACCCCGCAATACTCTGCCATACCCTGGAATACCCCGCAATACTCTGCCATACCCTGGAATACCCCGCAATACTCTGCCATACCCTGGAATACCCCGCAATACTCTGCCATACCCCGCAATACTCTGCCATACCCCAAAATACCCCGCAATACTCTGCCATACCCCGCAATACCCTGAAATACCCCGCAATACTCTGCCATACCTCGCAATACTCTGCCATACCCCGCAATACTCTGCCATACCCCGCAATACCCTGGAATACCCCGCAATACTCTGCCATACCCTGAATACCCCGCAATACTCTGCCATACCCTGGAATACCCCGCAATACTCTGCCATATCCTGGAATACCCCGCAATACTCTGCAATACCCCGCAATACTCTGCCATACCCTGGAATACCCCGCAATACTCTTCCATACCCTGGAATACCCCGCAATACTCTTCCATACCCTGGAATACCCCGCAATACTCTGCCATACCCTGGAATACCCCGCAATACTCTACCATACCCTGGAATACCCCGCAATACTCTGCCATACCCTGGAATACCCCGCAATACTCTGCCATACCCCGCAATACTCTGCCATACCCCAAAATACCCCGCAATACTCTGCCATACCCCGCAATACCCTGAAATACCCCGCAATACTCTGCCATACCCCGCAATACTCTGCCATACCCCGCAATACCCTGGAATACCCCGCAATACTCTGCCATACCCTGAATACCCCGCAATACTCTGCAATACCCTGAAATATCCCGCAATACCCAGCCATACTCTGCAATACTCTGTGATACCCAGCCATACTCTGCAATACTCTGTGATACCCTGCCATACCCAGCCATGCTCTGCAATACCCCGCAAAAATCTGCAATACTCTGCCATAACCCGCAACACTCTGCCATACCCAGCCATACTCTGCAATACCCCGCAATACCCAGCCATACTCTGCCATACCCAGTCATACTCGGCGATACTCTGCAATACCCAGCCATGCTCAGCCATACCCAGCCTCTGTATGTGACCAGGCTGTGGAAGTCTCACACATGTGGTATCGCCGTACTCAGGAGGAGTAGGAGAATCTATTTTGGGGGGTCATTTTTGGTATATACATGTTATGTGGTAGAAATATTGTATAAATGGACAACTTTGTGTTAAAAAAAAAAAAGCGTTTTAACCACTTCCCGCCTTCCGTCATACGACGTCCTTGACTTTGTGCGGGGATATCTGAATGATGGGTGCAGCTACAGGCATCATTCAGATATCATATTTTTCAGCCGGCGATTCCCTATACCATGAGAACGATCATAGCGGCTGTTACACTGCTTGATCGTTCTTACGGGAGGCGAGAGGGGACGCCCCCCCTCCCGCCGCCCTCCGGTGCTTCTACCGACTCACCGATACGATCGAAGCCAGGATCTTTTTTTTTTTTTTTTTTTTTTAATTTTAGGAACAGCCTAGAGGTGAGATGTGGGGTCTTATTGACCCCATATCTCACTGTAAAGAGGACCTGTCATGCCATATTCCTATTACAAGGGATGTTTACATTCCTTGTAATAGGAATAAAAGTGATCAAAAAAATTTTTTTTTTGGAAAAAAGTGTCAAACTAAAAGAATTAAAGTAAAATGAACAATAAAAAAAAAAAAAATTTTAAAGCGCCCCTGTCCGTGTGCTCGCATGCAGAAGCTAACGCATACGTAAGTCCCGCCCACATATGAAAACGGTGTTCAAACCACACATGTGAGGTATCGCTGCGATCGGTAGAGCGAGAGCAATAATTTTGGCCCTAGACCTCCTCTGTAACTCAAAATTTGTTACCAGTAAAAATTTTTAAAGCGTCGCCTATGGGGATTTTTAAGTGGCGAAGTTTGGCACCATTCTACAAGCGTGTGCAATTTTGAAAGGTGACATGTTAGGTATCTATTAACTCGGCGTAACTTCATCTTTCATATTATGCAAAAACATTGGGCTATCCTTACTGTTTTGTTTTTTTTTAAAGCAAAAAACTGTTTTTTTTCCAAAAAAAACGCGTTCGAAAAATTGCTGCGCAAATATCGTGCGAGATAAAAAGTTGCAATGACCGCCATTGTATTCTCTAGGGTCTTTGCTAAAAAAACATATATAATGTTTTGGGGTTCTATGTAATTTTCTAGCAAATAAATGATGATTTTTACATGTAGGAGAGAAATGTCAGAATTGGCCTGGGTGCTCCAGAACGCCTGAAGGTGCTCCCCTGCATGTTGGGCCTCTGTATGTGGCCACGCTGTGTAAAAGTCTCACACATGTGGTATCGCCATACTCGGGAGTAATAGCAGAATGTGTTTTGGGGTGTAATTTGTGGTATGCATATGTGGTGTGTGAGAAATAACCTGCTAATATGACAATTTTGTAAAAAAAAAAAAAAAAAAAAAAAAAACTTGATTTTGCAAAGAATTGTGGGAAAAAATGACAACTTCAAAAAACTCATCATGCATCTTTCTAAATACCTTGGAATGTCTTCTTTCCAAGAAGGGGTCATTTGGGGGGTATTTGTACTTTTCTGGCATGTTAGGGTCTCAAGAAATGAGATAGGCCGTCAGTACTTCAGGTGTGATCAATTTTCAGATATTGGTACCATAGCTTGTGGACGCTATAACTTTCACAAAGACCAAATAATATACACTAATTTGGGTTATTTTTACCAAAGATATGTAGCGGTATAAATTTTGGCCAAAATATATGAAGAAAAATTACTAATTTTCAAAATTTTATAACAGAAACGAAGAAAAATTAATTTTTTTACAGATTTTTCGGTCTTTTTTCTTTTATAGCGCAAAAAATAAAGAACCCAGTGGTGATTAAATACCACCAAAAGAAAGCTCTATTTGTGTGAAAAAAAGGACAAAAAATTCATATAGATACAGTGTTGCATGACTGAGTAATTGTCATTCAAAATGTGAGAGCACCAAAAGCTGAAAATTGGTCTGGTTATTAAGGGGGTTTAAGTGCCCAGTGGTCAAGTGGTTAAGGTTAAACCTCTTTTCTTCTAATTTTAATGAGTGGCCACATGTGCTAACCTAGGCCCTGTATAAACACATATTTTGCTAACATGTAATAAATACTTGTTCCACTGATATATTTTTTTCAAATTGTCACTCTTCTTATGTTATAAAACAATGGTAGAGAACACACGGGTAGGTATAAACAAAAAAAGTAAGCTGCTGAAAAAAATAGTCAGACAAACTATATAATAAAAGTGGTAATGTGTAAATTGCCATGCTAGATGTGATGATATACAAATAAATAATGGTGAATCAAAATAATGTGAAATATACCATATAAACTTCACATATGTGCATGCGTGTTATAAAAACATAAAGAAAAGTCCAAACTGGGTATTCAAAGCACTGCTGTGACACCTTGCAAGAAAACAATGTTCAATCCACTTTGGCGATTACCACGTGAACCATCACCAACCATAAAAAATGGACTCTTACAGAATGCAAGGACTCCACTACAGAGTCAAATCAGCCTGTATATGGCAATCCCATCAAACGGAAAACTGGCTCATGCTGCTTGGCTGGAATTCCATAGTATATCTCATTTCCAATAGATAGTAGCATCAATGACAACCATATAGTACACGAAATTCTACATGAAATCAAAATGGAAGAATCTTCATAGTGTAAATCCAACTAAAAAGCTTCATTGTACTTCAAAGTATGAATACTACTCACATGGATAAAACAGATACGCGCTTTGTACAAAACATTACCAGGATGCATAGTACAAAATTTCAGACAATGCTCCACAAAGTTACCAGTCCAGATAGGCATGGTGACGTTGCGTGTGTTAGCTCAGACTAACGCGTTTCCTCATATGTGACGTCATCAGGGGCTTTTAACAGCAGAAAAATACAGTAGTATAGGCCAAACCACTGCATGATGACATTTTCTTTATTTTTTTTACAGTTGTGTGGACTCTAGTAGGTTGTTGAAATATATTGTTCAGTTCTCTTTAGCTGTGGCTGACATCTCTGAACAGCGGAGCGGACACGGACCTGTCATCCGCAGGCTTAGTGGGGTCAGCGGAGAGATCTCTCGCTGAGCAAGCGGATTTCACTTCAGTGAATCTATATCAACAATTCCAGTCTGTCTCCAGTCAAAAAGGTTTTATTTTGCTCTGAATAGAGTGGGGAAGATTTAGAATCGATCCGATTTGTATTGCTGTCTGTGCCTTCCTCTACTGGTAACCCATGTTTCCCTCATTTGTGTCCTGGTTTTACAAAAATACAGTGGGGTTGATTTACTAAGATGGGCCATACATGGTCGAATTTCGAAAGAATTTTCTTTTCAAAATTGGTGCATTTTGTGATGGTTCCATCATCGATTTCGAAATTCGACCAACCAAGCCTTCAATTTGACCTCATGTTGCTACAGAAAATATTTTTTGTGGCTGGGAATCTTCTTTTCTTTCTGGGAATTTTCTTTTCCTGCACATGCGCATTTCTTTTACATTTCTCGCACGATTCTCCCATCATTGATTAAAAAAACGGTAGTTTTTCAAAAAATTTCCAACGTGTCCGTTTTACTCAAATTCGATGGCCGCATGAAAATCAGCTGTTGCTGCAGCCCACTAATGGTGCGAAATACGAACGAAAGTTCTTAGATAAGATTTTCGAAAGAAAATTCTTTCGAAAATCGACCCATGTATGGCCTGCCTAAAAGTGGAGAATGGAAAATCTGGTGCAGCTGTGCATGGTAGCCGATTAGCTTCTAACTTCAGCTTCCTCAATTAAGCTTTGACAAAAAAACCTGGTTTCTATGCAGTGTTGCACCAGATTTTGCACTCTCCAGTTTTAGTAAATCAACCCCAGTGTGCGGGAAAACTCCCCAGTGGGTTTACAGACAGCGATAAAAACTTGGCTGTCCTCTACCCCTTTTTTGGAGCCAAAAAATAAAAAATATTTTGTCTAGAGTCTGGCGTTAAACCTGCCTACGGTTAAACTATGCCTACTCATTACTGCGTTATGGCTTTGACTTTGTGACTTTATCCCTTCCTCTTACAATTAGCCCGTGCCTGTGACCTCTCTGCTTCCTAACAGTGGATTGTAAAGGAAAACACATGTATGGAGCAGAGCTCTTTCAAAGGCTGACTCAGGTGACTGGACCTCACATGCTTGTGTCTTGCAATTTGTTTATCACAACATCCTTCATCTCTTCCTGCCTTCCTTCCTCTGAAACTGGATCCACCGGATAACAAAGAGGCACAGTGCTCGCATTGGTAGGGCTTATCCGTGAGCACTGAATGAATTCTGCAGGCACATTTATCAAGGCTCTGTCCTGTGTTTACATAGTGGTTACAGTTATGGATAGCACACCAGCAATATAAACAGGCCCGAATAGTGGAAACTGGGAACCTAGCCATAGGAGCAGAAAGAAACACATTTCTAGAGGAGGAAGAAAGAAACACAATAATATGCTAATAAAATCGAGATCATGCCCTCGTGTTTAGGACTAATTCATACATTGCACAGAGCTTACTGAGAAAATGTGTATGTGTTCATGTCTCTTTGTTTCAGAAACAGGAAGTCAGGACGTAGTATCTTGAATTTTGTTGTGGTTAAAATCCTAAATTGTATAAATTCTTGTCTATGTGTACTTCCCATTCAACTGTCAGTTTGCAGCAGCTGGAACATGTTTAGAAACATAGAAAGAATTTGCAATATGACAAAGCTGGTCATACACTATATAAGTTTTGTTCAGCTCCTGATGAGCTGTCCAAAATTCGCTTTGTCGGGTGTCCCTGTCACCGTCCTTCGTTTGAAAAATGTAAATGCTTTGGGCTGATCAGTGACATCATCTAATCATATTCAGACACTGAAATGTAACAAAAAGTGCAGCGCTATAAATTAAAATTAGTGTTAGTTGATATAGATGTGCATGTACCAAAACTGGATAATAAAGTGCAAATATTAACTGTGATTATTACACATTAGTCATGAAAAAATCAATACAGTGCACACCAACAAATTTTAAGCAAATTAAATGCACTGTATTGATTTTTTCATGATTAATGTTTATTAATCACGGTTAATATTTGCACTTTTACACTTTATTATTCAGTTTTGGTACACGCACATCTGTATCAGCTAACACTAATTTTAATTTATAGCGCTGCACTTTTTGTTACATTTCTGCTTCTGTGCCTACTATCTGGGTTATAGTGCTTAGCTGCTGTATGATATTGTTGTTTTACCATAGCGCAGATATTTCTTTTATTTTTATCTTTTATTTTTATATTCAGACACTGTTTGAAAATTCTGACAGCTGCTGGGCAGGGTTGCCAACTGTCAGTAAATTTACAAACAGTTTGTAAAAACGGTTAAATTTTGCATCTGTCCGTGAATGTCTGTCACGGATTTTACCAACTGTTTGTAAATTTTCTGACAGTTGGTAACCCTACTACTGGGAGTGCAGTGGGAGATTCGTAGATCCGAGCTGTATAGCGTGAATAGAAGAATCTATAAGTTTTTTTTGTTTAGCCTGAGGGTGTCAGTCTGGAGGAGTGGGTATTACTAGGCAGACTGCGTTTTTGTGCACATTCATCAATCTGTCCTACACTTTTGCTCATGGCCAGTATGGAAGTGTGTTCAGCCAACGGAGACACGTAAGTTCAAAGTCAGAAAATAGCCAACGTTTTCAAAATGCAGAAAAGCAAAATAGAAGGTTTCAAAGACACACAGACCTCCTTTATCAAGGTATTAGGATATAGCAGCAACCACAGATAAATACGCATTTACTGAGAAGCCTGCGGGCTGAATGAAAAAAAAGAGAAAGATTCCTCCATCCACACTAAAAAGCGTGGATGGACGAATCTGCTGCTGCCAATCAGTTACTGCATCTGTTTGGATACAGGCGCTAGTCTGCCGACAATTTTCCAATGTGAGTTTTCAGTTGTAGGATGTCAGGCCAGGGTTGTTGCCATCAGGGCCACCCACAGAGCAAATTGTGGACAGTTCATCAGGAACCAGCTGAAATTTGCTTCCTGCCAGCTTAGGGTGGTTGTAAACCCTTACATATACCCAGTGAAGTGCCTGGCCTCAGGTGATACACAGAGATGAAACAAAACCTCCTACATACGTTGTATCTGTCTATCTGCAGCCTTCTCATCTCTACATTTGTTCAAAGTGCTGAATTTATAAGCTTGTCTGAGAGTTCAGAAAAAAGGGGGTGGAGAGCTGAAGTTACATTCTACAGAGCTCAGCGAGGAGAGCTCTAAGAGCTGATTGGAGGGAAGGGACACGTCCCCCTTCACACAGCACACAAGAAAAGAGCTGAGGCTATTAATCTGCTGGAGAACTCTCCCATGTCACCTTTTTTTCTCTTGGTGTCAGGAAAAATTGTCATAAGTTACTCATGCTGATAGCAGAAGAATGAAGCAGCAGACAGAAATGACACTCAGTGTTTTTAATTGAGACAAGTACACACTATAGAGGGGTATGTTTTGTTCGTATATCATGACTGAGGTTTACAACCCCTTTTATTATCAACTCAGATATGGTCTGAAGGTATGTAATAAATATATGGTTTTGCAACATATAAAAGAACGGTGATATATCCAGTAAAGGTGGATGCTTCAATCTTGTCTTTGGGATCCTGGAAGGACATATGTAAATACTCCTCATCCTAGTCAGAGGTACCAGAAAGACTAGTGGAAATTGGTATTTGTTTACCCTAGTGAAGTCTGGGTGATTAGCAGTTAGTGATGATCTGATGTGAACTGATAATGTGGAGAATGGCTTTAGTAACTGTCCTGTTGTTGTCTGTGCCTGAGGAAGAGGCGTGTCTGTCTCTTGCCCGCAGTAAAACTGATGACACAGTCTGATAGACAAGTGCTACACAAAGACAGAGGAATTTATGGGCACCTGAAGGCAATACAAGTCAATGATGAAAGGCGTTCTCAATGTTAGACACTAATTCATAGTGAAAAGAAATCCTTACAAGCGCTTTGTGTCTGCTGTGCAGCTTGTGAGGATGAAAGCCATTGCTAAACTCTTAAATGCTAGGAGGTCATAACTCAAGTGAGGTTCGGTGCCACTGTGAAGTTTATAGTGGACACTCAAGTACTAATTAGAATACAGAAAGATGGTTTCATGCTGCGAAACATCCGTTTTTTTTTTTTTTTTTTTTTAACGACAAAACTGTTTATCCCATATGCTACTATGTCTTATGTAAAAAGAAATAACAGTAAGCACCAATAGGACTTTGCACTTTATTTGTTAAACTGCCAACATAGCCTTGGAAAGAACAGACATTGTTTTTTTAGGATGTTACACGATTATCACAGATCTTCTTATGTCAACAGGATTGCCAAACTCTACACTATAGGGATCAGCATTGTTTTGCCATTTCCAGTGATCTTTTTGACACTGTGACTCTGTCCCAGCTTGATTTTCCCTGATTCAAGGGTACCATGTTGCTTGGCTTTTAGGGTCCAATCAATTAATAGGTTCATGTCTTCACCCAGCATTTCTCCTTGTTTTCAGTGTCCTTGAGTTTGGGGTACATTGTGGTAAAAATAAAAAAAAAGTATGTAAAGCCATGCCATGGATCTAAATTTTACCCACATTTTTACCATATTTGGTGAAACCATATGCCCATTGTGACAGTTCTTGCCTTTTTAGAACCTGGTGGTGGCAATCCTGCCAACGTTGTAACAGCTGAAAATAGAGGGTATAGCTGAAGGTTTCCTAGAAAAGGCATTTTTTTTACAAAGTTAGATTCTTTTCTTCCTTTACAAATGAAAGATAATTTAAAATCCATCCATGTAAGCTTTTCTAGAAGTCACTTCCACAGCAATAGCAATAAAAAGTGCTACATTAGGCCATCCATCGACCTGCATGCATGATCTGACTGCCCTCAGGCATCAGGATTGGGTTTCGGGGCCATGAGCAGAATTGTTATGCTCAACTGAATGTATCTGTATATGGAAATGTAGAGGAAGGAAAGCCAGAGGTAAGCAGATGTTGATGGATTTTCTCATATTAGGGGAACCATAGTAATCAGGACAAGATTTATTATGGCTGGATTTGTTGATTGTCATCTCATGATTATGGGATTATTAATGAGCTATGCCTAGTAGATCTGGTGGATCATTAGTTCCCACTGTTAATCCTGGCACTGAGAGATCTGAGCACTGGTAGCTTCTGTCACTGGCACTCCTTGTGCCTGATAAGGTAAGTATATTACTTTAGGCCTAAATTGAGTATTCAAATGTGTTTCCACTTTTGCAGTCAAATCTGAGCACCCCCACTATATGTTAATGTGTTTCCATTCACACAGTTTCTATTGTTTAGAATAGCTTGCAATGTGCAATGAATTAATTTTTTTTTTAGGTTAAGCTATATAAATAAGAACATTTAACAAATATAAAGTAAGTGTTATCCCAATTTAGCTGCAAAAGTGGAAATACACTTTAAGGTCAAGGGTTTGCAAGTTCAGGGTTAGAATTAAGAATACCGTTTGGGGTAGATAGGTTAAGTGTTAGAAGGGTTGCAGTTTACATTATTAACAGTTTATATATAATTACAGTATGTGGTTGTATGAAGCCTAATACACACGTTCAGAAAATCAGACAAAAAAATACCACTTACAAAGGGATCATACAATAATCTGATCGTTAGTACACAGCTTTCGAGAAACAATCGCAAAAGTTCGTCCAAAATTATCCAAATAGAACAAACACAAAAAATGTTCTTGTGCGATACTAGGTTGCATGATTTTCATTTAATCAGTACAGTTCATCTGAAAAAAATCTGAAGAACAAGACTATGCATGGTCGGAAATGAAAGAATACATAACTATACAATAGAATACATTACATCACTTCCGAAGTTGTACTCTGTCGTACGAGAATTTCCGTAAGTTGAGTAACCCCTCCATTTTTGATGCACAATAAAAACAGACGATCATTTGTCTGATATTCTCATTGTATGTAGGGGCCTTTAGTGTCAGGGTTTTTTGTTTTTTGTTCAAAAAGTTTTTATTTATTATAACTCAGAAGATATAAGATCCACTAGTACAGTAGCAAATGTAAAAAAATTTGGTTGAATACAAAAGAGTAAGGACCAAGCTTTAAGGTGTAAATTTGGGGTTTGCAGAGAGGATTTAAGGTTAGTGTTAGCATTTCAGTTAGGGCTAGAAAAAAGGAAGACATCAAGGACATATTTTGACATTTTTTTAAGTGTCAAAAGCCCCATAGATGTGGTGCTCATTGGTTAACAAAGATTGTATGTGTACATGCTGCTTATAATTTCAGTCTATTAGGCTGGCCATACAAATTAAGATTTTTCTCATTCACCCAATTGATTCAACCCCTCTGTTAGTTTGGATGAATCTCTCCTGATTGCTATTGTATTTTAACAGCTGGCATCTGTGGCTGTCAGAATACCTAAACAGTGGCTGCCTTTGATTGGATGCAGCCGTTGTTTGGCCACAGGTTTTCCGCCCAGCTCCCTCAATTTTCAGGTCCGTTTTTAGATCCAAGGATATCGGGCAGGAAGATGTCAACAGGTATAAAGAGAGTTAGAAAAAATAATAACGGCACTTTAAATATACCGTCGGGAGCAAAAACATAGATAAAAGGATAAAATACTGTTTAAAAATAATTTTTATTATGAAAGGTCGGACATACACTGTCCATAAAATTGCAAAGAGGCTAGTACAATACAATCTAGAACATGTTTATATAGGTGTTATAATAAGCAATCACAATAGCATGTATAATCTATGTGTTTCGTGGACCTTGTATGCCTTGTGTGTGCTTAACCAAAAGTTGTAAACTTGTAGTGGAATGTAAACAAAACAAATAACTTAATAGCACAAAAATACAAAAAATAATATCAAGGTATATAAATACAACAAAACAAATCAAATGCAAATTTGTCCAAAACAGTGGGAAAGAAAGAGAAAACATGGAAAAGGGTAAGCGGGAGAAAGGAAAAGTAATAAATTGTTCAGGGATCTTCACCCTCGCCATGATATGGACACACTTTCCCACCCGGGGGTAAATGGAAGCACGCATCGGCCCTTTTATCTATGTATTTGCTCCTGGCGGTATATTTAAAGTCCCATTATTTTTTCTTACTCTGTTTATAGATATTGTGGCATGACATCCCATATCATTGTTATATTGCAATATTGTTCATAAGCCCCACCACTTCACATATATTCCTTGTAGAAGATGCCAGCAGTGCCATCAATTCGACATGTTCATCAGGTATTGGACCTGATAAAGCTTTGTGTATGGCCAGCCTTCACCTATTATGCAGAGTTGAGTGTTTTTTTTTCCTGTTATTAAAAAAAAATGTAATGATTAATTAGTCCACGACTGATACTAATGACTGACTGCTAGAAAATAATTTTTTCTCGTGGCGATTTCACAGATTGTTACAGCCACAGCCTATTCCTTTAAGTGAAAGGTGTGATAAGCTGGTTCTAAATAATGTCCAAGTAATTTCCCAATTAGTCAGTTGTCCCAATGAAAAGTGGGCCAATTATGCATATAGCCATTTATACTGTAAAATGGATACCTGTTGCTGTGCTCGCATACTCAATATTTATGATTTTCATTTTTGGCCCATAAAGTGTCAGCATCTTCCACACCACTGTTGAAAGTGATGCTGTAAGTACATAGAGAGGAATAAAACTATTAATTCTAAAATTCGAAAATAGACTACTCTAATGCTACCCATATGTGCTTTTTACCAGTAGTAAGAGAGTATCTATAGTTGTTGAGTAGTAGCAGCAGTAAAAATGAACATGTGTGCTCTCTAGGTCCCTTGTTACCTTCTCCCATGCTCGCCTCCAGGACTTCTTCAGAGCCTCTCCCATCCTCTGGAACTTCCTGTTCCAGTATGTCCGGTCAGCCCCTACCCTACTACTTTTTGCAATCTCTGAAAACTCACTTTTTCGGGGAAGCCTACCCCACCTCCACCTAAGAACTGTACCCGAGTTACCTCCATTAGATCATCCCTTGCAGCTATTAGCTTTTGTACCACCCAACCCTCCCTTTAGATTGTAAGCTCCATAAGCAGGGTCCTCCTATGTCTATTGTAATGAACTGTATTGTAATTGTACTGTCTCCCATCTACATTGTAAAGCACTGCACAAACTGTTGGATCTGTATAAATCCTGTATAATAATAATGTGTTAAAAACAAAAGGGTTTTAGTGGTACAGTAAATGTTTTAGCATAAAAAGATCCTTTGGTAAACCATGGCAGCAATTTATAAACGTACAGATTTCTCCATCCATACTACTAGCGCAGATGGCTGAATCTCCTGACGTTGGCTATCATGTTCTGTCAGAATGCCTAAACAGTGTCTGTCCCTGACTGAATGCAGGCACTTCACTTGTGTCGATCTGGGCATTGCCAACAGGGCAACCTATGGAGTGTACTTTAGACAATTAAGCTGAATCATCCAAAATTTTATACATGTATGGCCAGCTTAACAGTGTATGTAATAAAAGAGATTTATACACAGATGAAGCCACCACCTGTTTGGATGCAGGTGACCCAATCTACAAAGAGATTGGTCATCCACAGGGATAGCCATTACTGACAGAAATAGGAATTCCACAAAGGCACCAAATGCTAGGGGGAAGGCAGCCAACAAAGGCATGTGCTGACCCTGCTGCTTTAAAGAATTACATCTTTCAGCCTTTTTTTTTTTTAAACCCACAAGGATATTTGTTGCCTGAAAGGCTGTTAGAGGTCAGTACATGGGCAAAAAAAAATCTAAAAATACTTTTTTAATAATGTTCACATTCACATGTATGGGTGTCTTAAAGTAATGTCAGAAAAATAGATGACTCGGGTCCTACCAAAGAAAATTTCAGTTCTAGGCTTTTCCCGTCTGTTGTTTGGGGATAGAGCAGTAGAAACAAAGAACAGAGATCTAGCTAGAGCGTACACAGGCTACTGGGAGATCAGCACTGTAGCATCCTAGTTGAGACCAGTTATTACTGAATTGATCTGTATTCAAGTATATCTCATTTATTTCATGCCATAAAATTTGTTGTTTTTTTTTTTTAAATAAAAAATTTAAGCAGTGTTATGATGTTACTCAGAGTTGTCAACCAAAACTTGAAACATTTGTAAATCAAAGAGCTGATTTATCTTTGTTGAGTTCCCGTTACAAACATGTACTTTGTGTCCAAAGGCCTGTCTGAAGCTCCAACCCCCCAGCCTGTATCCCAGTAAACAGACCCTGTTTTGTAGTGTTTGTTTGGGTTGTGGACAGATGTTCCAGCTTGAACTTGATAAATGGGACAAGTTCATTATGTGGACTATACAGCAGAGTGATACCCTTTAATTGTCCATGTACCTTCTCTTTAAGTTTAGTTGATAGAGCTTTTCCATTGATTGTTCAAGTATCTTTTTTTTTTTTAGATTTGTGTGTCTTATTTTTGGATTTTACTTAATGGAGCTTTTTCATTGCTTATCCATGTGCCTTCTTTTTAGCTTTTATTGCATAGAGCATCTAATTTTACTTTAACATGTTTACTGACAACTGAGGGATGTGTAGATCATACTGTATTTTAAATAGGGCAGTAACTACTTGCTATGTACAAACTGACTGTGTTTTGTTTAATAAATGTACAAAGCTTTTTGTAATATCATAGTTTGACTATTAAAGCTTTTTTAGGTCAATCCCTATAATGACATTAAGGCTCGTTTACACCAGATACAGTAAAGTGCATTTTTAAATGCAGTATGAACACATATACAAGATGAATGTATTCCAATGAGCCTAGTTTACACTATGCATGTGCATTTAAAAAAGTACAGCATGCTGCATTTCTCTGGACTGGCACGCACCACAAATGCACATAAACATATTCAGTTGCACATGAATGCATGCAAATGCACATGAACACATGCAAACGCAACTAAGTAAAGAAAATAAATTGAAATAATAAAAAAGCACTGCAAATGCACTAAAAATCCATGCAAATTTGCATGCAGAAATGTACAGTAAATGCAAAGACTGGTGTAAATCTTAATATTGGCTTGGTGTAAGTGTCCATATCTGATATCCAGAGGGCTGCTGGGGATGCTGTAGCACTATATAGGGCAAGAGATGCAATCCTCCAGGTTCTATGCAAATGTCTCCCGCTCTGCACACTGAGCACAGGGGGGATGCTCTCTTGGCACCTTTGTTACTTTTAGAATGCCTTGCTTTTTTTCAGGGAATTTAGATATTCCCTGAATGGACGCATGGAAATTATGTCACTCAACCTCTCCACCACCACCCTTCCCAGGTCCTCGCCACCTTGTCTAATGAGAGAATGCATTGTGTGGAGGTGAAGCCACTCACAAAGCAGAAGATCACAGTAATCAATGTATGTGGCACGTATTACATCAATGATTGTTAGCTTTCCCAGGGGCCCTACAGATATAAGATATGCAGACTTACTTTGAGCCAACCTGGTCCAATGTAACTATGCAAAAATATCATTCCTAGAGTTCAGCTTTAAGCCTCAGGATATAGTTAAAACAAATATCCAACCTAAGATTGTTTCAATCTTTTACTACATGTCAGTGCAAGGTAGAGGGAGCAGCATTGCTCCACAATAAATAGGAATCATTTGGAAAATTTTGTGTATGAAAAGTGTGTATTGAAACAAAAATTCAACATAATGGGCTGTAATATGTAATGTAAAGAGTTTTTATCTTAGACCAAAATGATGGTATCATAAAATTGGTTGTTTTTGTTTTTTTAAATATACCCTGTTTAGGTACAGCATTTAGTAGAGTTATCCCTAAATAAATATTATGCAATTATCAGTTGTATTTCTTTTCTATTCTTTTTTTTAAGTGCGTTGACAACTATCTGAGAACTACTACTTTCCCAAGGCAGCCTTGTTTATATTACTTGTATTACTTAATATTAAATGGGTGGATCTTAGTTAGCTTGGCACTTCAGTGAATGCTAATAATAATATGGTATTGATGTTTATCTGGAAAAAGCTAGTTTGCAAAGATCCCCGATGGCTGGTAGCTACCAGTAGAGGGCAACAATACCTAGAGACATCTCACTCACTAACTTCATAAATCTTCATTGAGAAGCTGCCTGCTTTAGCAATCATGATCATTTCATATGTGCAAATATCTAGTGCTGTATTTAAAAACCTAACCATAGAAAATTGCAAATTGTTAATTTAGCAGGTTTATTTACTAAAAGCATTTGTCCTCCAGTTTTAATTTGATTTTGCCATGTTTACATTTTTTTTCTCACAGTAATTGAGAGCAGCCATTGATTAGTTTAATATGTCCACTAACAAAAACTATTGGTTTTATAGGAAAACCTACAGTGCATCCGAGAAAGAATTCACATCGCTTCACTTTTTCCACATTTTGTTATGTTACAGCCTTATTCTAAAATTGATTAAATTCATTATTTTTCTCAAAATTCTACAAACAATACTCCATAATGAGAGTGTGAATGAAGTTTGTTTTGAAATCTTTGCAAATGTATCAACAATAAAAAAAAATAAAAAATCACATCTACATAAGTATTCACACTCAAAATTGAGCTCAGGTGCATCCTGTTACCACTGATCATCCTTGCAATGTTTCTGCAACTTGATTGGAGTCCACCTGTGGTAAATTCAGTTGATTGGACATGATTTGGAAAGGTACAAACCTGTCTATATAAGGTCCCACAGTGCATGTAAGAGCACTAACCAAGCCATGAAGTCCAAGGAATTGTCTGTAGACCTCTGAGACAGAACTGTTTCGAGGCACAGATCTGAGGAAGGGTACAGAATAATTTCTGCAGCACAGTGGCCTCCATCATCCATAAATGGAAGAAGTTTGGAACCACTAGGACTTTAGTCAGGGTGGTGACCAAGAACCCGATGGTCACTCTGACAGAGCTCCAGCATTTCTCTGTGAAGAAAAGAGAACCTTCCAGAAAAACAACTATCTCTGCAACATTCCACCAATCAGGCCTGTATGGTAGAGTGGCCAGGCGGAAGCCACTTCTTAGTTAAAGGCACATGACAGCCCGTCTGGAGTTTGCCAAAAGGTACCTGAAGGACTCTCAGACCCTGAGAGACAAAATGATCTGGTCTATTGGTTAAAACAAAGATTGAACTCATTGGCCTGAATCGCAAGCATTGTGTCTGGAGGAAACCAGGCACCGCTTATCACCTGGCCAACACCATCACTACAGTGAAGCATGGTGGTGGCAGCATCATGCTGTGGGGATGTGTTTCAGCGGCAGGAACTGAGAAACTAGTCAGAATCGTGGTAAAGATGAATGCAGCAATGTACAGAGACATCCTTGATGAAAACCTGCTCCAGAGTGCTCTGGACCTCAGACTGGGGTGAAGGTTCATCTTCCAACAGGACAAAGACCCTAAGCACACAGCCAAGATAACAAAGGAGTGGCTACAGGACAACTCTGTGAATGTCCTTGAGTGGCCCAGCCAGAGCCCAGACTTGAACCCGATTGAAAATCTCTAGAGAGATCTAAAATTGTCTGTACACCGACGCTCCCCATCCAACCTGATGGAGCTTGAGAGGTCCTGCAAAGAAAAATGAGAGAAACTGCCCAAAAATAGGTGTGACAAGCTTGTAGCATCGTACTCAAAAAACTTGAGGCTGTAATTGGTGCCAAAGGTGCTTCAACAAAGTATTGAGCAAAGGCTGTAAATACTTATGTACATGTGATTTTTTTTGTTTTTTATTTTTAATAAATTTACAAAGATTTCGAACAACCTTCTTTCACACTGTCATTATTGGGTATTGTTTGTAGAATTTTGAGAAAAATAATGAATTTAATCCATTTTGAAAAAAAGGCTGTAACATAACAAAATGTGGAAAAAGTGAAGCGCTGTGAATACTTTCCGGATGCACTGTATACTGGGAGCAATGGCAATCTAAATATTCTTCTCAGGCCAGTTTTTTTTTTTAACCACTTGACGACCGCCTCACGCCGATGTACGTCGGCAAGGTGGCACGGACAGGCAAAATCACGTACATGTACGTGATTTGCCTTCCGCGGGTGGGGGGTCCGATCGGTCCCCCCCCCGGTGCCCGAGGCGGTCGCCATTTCTTCCCGGGCAATGAGAGGTGAGGGGGCGGCCATCCATTGTTGGCCACCCCCTCCCGATCGCTCCCGGCGAATGAAAATGCTTCCTTCCCTCTGTAATGTAAACAGAGGGAAAGGAAGTGATGTCATCTCTCCTTGAGCCGGTCTTTTCGTCGCCGCGCCGAGGAGAGAAGACATCCAAGTAAGTCTGCACAACACTACACATTCAGTAGAACACGCCAGGCACACTTGTCACCCCCCATCACCCCCCGATCACCCCCTGATCACCCCCCTGTACCCACTGTCACTCTGACACCAATAGCATTTTTTTTTTTTTTTGCATTGGTGTCAGTTTGTGTCAGTTAAAAGTTTTAGGGCAGTTAGGTTAGCCCCCTTTAGGTCTAGGGTACCCCCCCTTAGGTCCAGGGTACCCCCCTAACCCCCCCTAATAAAAGTTAACCCCTTGATTACCCCCCGTCACCAGTGTCGCTAAGCGATCGTTTTTCTGATCGCTGTATTAGTGACACAGGTGACGCTAGTTAGGGAGGTAAGTATATAGGTTCGCTGTCAGTGTTTTATAGCGACAGGGACCCCCATATACTACCTGCTAAAGGTTTTAACCCCCTGATTGCCCCCTAGTTAACCCTTTCACCAGCGATCACCGTATAAGTGTTACGGGTGACGCTGGTTAGCTAGTTTGTTTTCTGTAGTTTATTACAGTTTATTACAGTTTATTATAGTTTATTATAGTTTTAGGGCACCCGCCGTTTATTACCCTATAAAGGTTTAACCCCCTAATTGCCCGGCGGTGATAGATTTATAGTTTTTAGGATCTGATAAGGTCTGCGTCGCCCCAGGCAGCGTCAGGTTAGCGCCAGTACAGCTAAAACCCACGCACGCAGCATACACCTCCCTTAGTGCTATAGTATCTGAACGGATCGATATCTGATCCGATCAGATCTATACTCCCCAGCAGTTTAGGGTTCCCTGAAACGCAGTGTTAGCGGGATCAGCCCAGATACCTGCTAGCACCTGCGTTTTGCTCCTCGGCCCAGCCCTGCCCAGCCCACCCAAGTGCAGTATCGATCGATCACTGACACTTACAAAACACTAAGCACACATAACTGCAGCGTTCGCAGAGTCAGGCCTGATCCCTGCGATCGCTAACAGTTTTTTGGTAGCGTTTTGATACAGTCGCCAACAGTCAGGAGCTTTTTTGCCTGTGAGTCTCACTAGTGTACCCCTAAATTTAGAGCCCAAAATGGCAAATAGAAGGTACACTAGTGAAGAGGCCTACACGTTTCTGAGTATGACAGATAGTGAAGAGGAAGTCACTCATCTGTCAAGTTCAGGCTCAGAATACGATCCTGTAGAGGACAGCGGCTCCATGACAGATAGCTCTGACGACAGAGTTGTGGTCCCTGCTAGGGTCAGGCGTACCAGACCCCAATCTTCTTCTGTCCTTGAAGTGCAAGAACCGCAGGGCTCTCGTATGGAGCAGAGCAGTACTAGCGCCGCTACTCCTTCTGGTGAACTGGCAAGCACCAGCGGCCTAGTACACCCTGGTCGTACATCCAGCACTGCAGTATCACGTGGTGACGTGGCGAGTCCCATAAGTGCAGTTCAAGCTGGCGAGGTGGCAAGCACTAGTAGTGTCCCGCTGCCACCAAGAAGACAAAGACAGGCCCGTCGTGCCCATAGTGCCCTTCCTGCTGCATTGGCCAATCCGAATTGGGAACCTTCCACTTCTGCAGCACCCGTACTTCCCCCTTTCACTGGCCAACCCGGAATTCAGGTGGAAACAGTTGACTTTATGCCACTGGATTTTTATTCACTGTTTTTCACCGAAGATCTCTATAGATCTATTGTGGACCAAAGCAATTTATACGCTGGTCAATACATCGCCACTATGCCCCAGTCCACCCTTGCCAGAGATTGGAGACCAATTACGGTCTCCGAATTTAAGACCTTTCTGGGCCTTTCCCTCCTCATGGGGTTGAATAAAAAGAGTAAGTTGCGGTCATATTGGTCCACTGACCCAATTTACCATTCACCCTTGTTCTCTGCTTCCATGGCCAGGGCACGATACGAGCAGATTTTGCGGTTCATGCACTTCAACGACAATGAACTCTGTCGTCCTCGTGGAGACCCTGCATACGATCGGCTCTACAAAATTCGGCCCCTCGTAAACCACTTCAACCAACGTTTTGCAGACTTGTTTACCCCCCATCAAGTTGTCTGCGTTGATGAGTCCCTGATTAAGTTTTCTGGCCGCTTGTCCTTCAAACAGTACCTTCCCAGCAAGCGTGCCAGATACGGGGTCAAGATGTATAAGCTCTGTGACAGGGCCACAGGCTATACATGTAGATTTATGGTTTACGAGGGAAAAGATAGTCACGTAGAGCCGACAAACTGCCCTGACTACATAGGAAGCGCTGGCAAGATAGTGTGGGACTTGGTGTCACCCTTATTCGGAAAGGGGTACCACTTGTACGTGGACAATTATTATACGAGCGTGCCACTTTTTAGTCACTTGTTTGATCAGCAGATTGGAGCATGTGGCACCGTGCGACCTAATCGCCGGGGCTTTCCCCAGCGGCTTGTAGATTCCCGTCTTAGGCTGGGGGAGAGAGCCTGCTTGAAGTATAATAATTTGCTCGCTATGAAGTGGAGGGATAAGAAGAATGTTTTCGTTCTCACCTCCCTTCATGCAGACACGACGACCCAAATTTCTACGGCGACTGGTGTTGTGGAGAAACCCCTCTGTGTCCACGAATACAACCTTAATATGGGAGGGGTGGACCTCAACGACCAGTTGTTGGCGCCGTACTTAGTTGCCCGTAAGGCCAGACGCTGGTACAAAAAAGTGTCTGTATACTTATTTCAATTGGCTTTGCTGAATGCTCATGTGCTATACAGAGCTTCAGGACAGACTGGATCCTTCCTTAAATTCCAGGAAGAGATCGTCAGAGCCCTTCTGTTTCCAGACGGTGCTCTACCTCACCTTCCCCAACCAAATGCAGTAAGCCGGCTGCATGAGCGGCATTTTCCTTATGCCATCCCGAGTACCCCTACCCAACGAGCCCCCCAAAAAAGATGTCGTGTCTGCAGCAAGCGCGGATTTAGGCGTGACACCCGGTCTTATTGTCCCTCCTGTCCTGGCAATCCTGGTCTTTGCATGGGTGAATGCTTTGAACGCTACCATACATTAGTTGAGTATTAGCGTAGGGTTCAGCACTGCACAGACTAGGCACACTAACACAGGGTCTCCCAAGATGCCATTGCATTTTGAGAGACCCAAACCTGGAACAAAAGTTACAAAAGTTAAAAGTTACTAAAAAAAAGTGTAAAAAAAAAAAAATAAAAAAAAAATTAAAAAAAATAAAAATACAAAAAAAAATATAAAATAAAAAAACCAAAAATAGTTGTTGTTTTATTGTTCTCTCTCTCTCTATTCTCTCTCTATTGTTCTTCTCTTTTTTACTCTATTCTATTCTGCAATGTTTTATTGTTATTATGTTTTACCATGTTTCCTTTTCAGATTTTTCATACTTTACCGTTTACTGTGTTTTGTTGGTAACCATTTTATTGTTTTCAGGTGCGCCATTCAGTTGCAGCGCGGATTTATTTATCTTGACAGCAACAGCGTTTGCTCCCACGATATATAAAGCCGTGACTCCAACGCTGTCGGAGGTGATTTCACCACCACAGTTACATACTTCAGCATATATGCCGAAGCGTGGGGGCAGAAGTGGGTGGAGGAGCGATTTGCTCCTGCCTTTTGCGGGAGGATGCCCCCATGCTTCGGCATATATATATTTTAGGCACAGGTTGCGTTAAATGTTTTATTTTTTACTATTTTTTTTTTTGTATTTGCTTTGCAGGTATGGTAAGTCTTACTGTTATACTGTAATGTTGCTTTGTTTTATTGTTAACCATCATTTGCTTAGCAGGTACGCCATTCCGTTGCAGCGCGGATTTATTTATCTTGACAGCAACAGCGTTTGCTCCCACGATATATAAAGCCGTGACTCCAACGCTGTCGGAGGTGATTTCACCACCACAGTTACATACTTCAGCATATATGCCGAAGCGTGGGGGCAGAAGTGGGTGGAGGAGCGATTTGCTCCTGCCTTTTGCGGGAGGATGCCCCCATGCTTCGGCATATATATATTTTAGGCACAGGTTGCGTTAAATGTTTTATTTTTTACTATTTTTTTTTTTGTATTTGCTTTGCAGGTATGGTAAGTCTTACTGTTATACTGTAATGTTGCTTTGTTTTATTGTTAACCATCATTTGCTTAGCAGGTACGCCATTCAGTTGCAGCGCGGATTTATTTATCTTGACAGCAACAGCGTTTGCTCCCACGATATATAAAGCCGTGACTCCAACGCTGTCGGAGGTGATTTCACCACCACAGGTACATACTTCAGCATATATGCCGAAGCGTGGGGGCAGTAGTGGGTGGAGGAGCGATTTGCTCCTGCCTTTTGCGGGAGGATGCCCCCATGCTTCGGCATATATAAATGGTGCATGTATGCCCATCATTAGAAGTGGGTGGATGAAGGGAGGTATTCTAATGGTGGGCATACCCACAGATCAATATCTTTTTTTCGTTCAGCCCACAGGCTGCATGAAAAAAAAGTTTACAATATATGCCTAACAAGGACCAGCAACGTACTGGTATGTTGCTGGACTTTGAGTGGTTATACCAGAATGATGCCTGCAGGTTTAGGTATCATCTTGGTATCATTCTTTTCAGCCAGCGGTCGGCTTTCATGTAAAAGCAATCCTAGCGGCTAATTAGCCTCTAGACTGCTTTTGCAAGCAGTGGGAGGGAATGCCCCCCCTCCCCCACCGTCTTCCATGTTTTTCTCTGGCTTTCCTGTCCCAACAGGGAACCTGAGAATGCAGCCGGTGATTCAGCCAGCTGACCATAGAGCTGATCAGAGACCAGAATGGCTCCAAACATCTCTATGGCCTAAGAAACCGGAAGCTACGAGCATTTCATGACTTAGATTTCGCCGAATGTAAACAGCGCCATTGGGAAATTGGGAAAGCATTTTATCACACCGATCTTGGTGTGGTCAGATGCTTTGAGGGCAGAGGAGAGATCTAGGGTCTAATAGAGCCCAATTTTTTAAAAAAAGAGTACCTGTCACTACCTATTGCTATCATAGGGGATATTTACATTCCCTGAGATAACAATAAAATTAATTAAAAAAAAATAAAAATGAAAGGAACAGTTTAAAAATAAGATAAAAAAGCAAAAAAATAATAAAGAAAAAAAAAAAAAAAAAAAAAAGCACCCCTGTCCCCCCCTGCTCTCGCGCAAAGGCGAACGCAAGCGTCGGTCTGGCGTCAAATGTAAACAGCAATTGCACCATGCATGTGAGGTATCACCGCGAAGGACAGAACGAGGGCAGTAATTTTAGCAGTAGACCTCCTCTGTAAATCTAAAGTGGTAACCTGTAAAGGCTTTTAAAGGCTTTTAAAAATGTATTTATTTTGTCGCCGCTGCGCGTTTGTGCGCAATTTTAAAGCATGTCATGTTTGGTATCCATGTACTCGGCCTAAGATCATCTTTTTTATTTCATCAAACATTTGGGCAATATAGTGTGTTTTAGTGCATTAAAATTTTAAAAAGTGTGTTTTTTCCCCCAAAAATGCGTTTGAAAAATCGCTGCGCAAATACTGTGTGAAAAAAAAATATGAAACACCCACCATTTTAATCTGTAGGGCATTTGCTTTAAAAAAAATATATAATGTTTGGGGGTTCAAAGTAATTTTCTTGCAAAAAAAAATTATTTTTTTCATGTAATCAAAAAGTGTCAGAAAGGGCTTTGTCTTCAAGTGGTTAGAAGAGTGGGTGATGTGTGACATAAGCTTCTAAATGTTGTGCATAAAATGCCAGGACAGTTCAAACCCCCCCCAAATGACCCCATTTTGGAAAGTAGACACCCCAAGCTATTTGCTGAGAGGCATGTCGAGTCCATGGAATATTTTATATTGTGACACAAGTTGCGGGAAAGAGACAAATCTTTTTTTTTTTTTTTTTTTTTTTTGCACAAAGATGTCACTAAATGATATATTGCTCAAACATGCCATGGGAATATGTGAAATTATACCCCAAAATACATTCTGTTGCTTCTCCTGAGTATGGGGATACCACATGTGTGGGACTTTTTGGGAGCCTAGCCGCGCACGGGACCCCGAAAACCAAGCCCCGCCTTCAGGCTTTCTAAGGGCGTAAATTTTTGATTTCACTCTTCACTGCCTAGCACAGTTTCGGAGGCCATGGAATGCCCAGATGGCACAACCCCCCCCCCCAAATGACCCCATTTTGGAAAATAGACACCCCAAGCTATTTGCTGAGAGGTATAGTGAGTATTTTGCAGACCTCACTTTTTGTCACAAACTTTCGAAAATTGAAAAAAGAAAAAAAAAATACATTTTTCTTGTCTTTCTTCATTTTCAAAAACAAATGAGAGCTGCAAAATACTCACCATGCCTCTCAGCAAATAGCTTGGGGTGTCTACTTTCCAAAATGGGGTCATTTGGGGGGGGTTTTGCCATCTTGGCATTTTATGGCCTTCAAAACTGTGATAGGTAGTGAGGAGTGGAATCACAACTTAACGCCCTTAGAAATCCTGAAGCCGGTGCTTGGTTTTCGGGGCCCCGTATGCGGCTAGGCTCCCAAAAAGTCCCACACATGTGGTATCCCCATACTCAGGAGAAGCAGCAGAATATATTTTGGGGTGTAATTCCACATATGCCCATGGCATGTTTGAGCAATATATCATTTAGTGACAACTTTGTGCAAAAAAAAAAAAAAAAAAAAAAAAATTGTCACTTTCCCGCAACTTGTGTCAAAAAATAAAATATTCCATGGACTCAACATGCCTCTCAGCAAATAGCTTGGGGTGTCTACTTTCCAAAATGGGGTCATTTGGGGGGGTTTTGTGCCATCTTGGCATTTTATGGCCTTCAAAACTGTGATAGGTAGTGAGGAGTCAAATCACAACATTATGCCCTTGGAAATCCTGAAGGCGGTGCTTGGTTTTCGGGGCCCCGTATGCGGCTAGGCTCCCAAAAAGTCCCACACATGTGGTATCCCCATACTCAGGAGAAGCAGCTAAATGTATTTTGGGGTGCAATTCCACATATGCCCATGGCCTGTGTGAGAAATATATCATTTAGTGACAACTTTGTGCAAAAAAAAAAAAAATTGTCACTTTCCCGCAACTTGTGTCAAAAAAGAAAGTATTCCATGGACTCAACATGCCTCTCAGCAAATAGCTTGGAGTGTCTACTTTCCAAAATGGGGTCATTTGGGGGGGTTTTGTGCCATCTGGGCATTTTATGGCCTTCAAAACTGTGATAGGTAGTGAGGAATGAAATCAAAAATTTATGCCCTTAGAAATCCTGAAGGCGGTGATTGGTTTTCGGGGCCCCGTACGCGGCTAGGCTCCCAAAAAGTCCTAAACATGTGGTATCCCCATACTCAGGAGAAGCAGCAGAATGTATTTTGGGGTGTAATTCCACATATGCCCATGGCATGTTTGAGCAATATATCATTTAGTGACAACTTTGTGCAAAAAAAAAAAAAAAAAAAAAAAAAAGTGTTACTTTCCCGCAACTTGTGTCAAAATATAAAATATTCCATGGACTCAACATGCCTCTCAGCAAATAGTTTGGGGTGTCTACTTTCCAAAATGGGGTCATTTGGGGGGGTTTTGTGCCATCTTGGCATTTTATGGCCTTCAAAACTGTGATAGGTAGTGAGGAGTCAAATCACAACATTATGCCCTTAGAAATCCTGAAGGCGGTGCTTGGTTTTCGGGGCCCCGTATGCGGCTAGGCTCCCAAAAAGTCCCACACATGTGGTATCCCCATACTCAGGAGAAGCAGCTAAATGTATTTTGGGGTGCAATTCCACATATGCCCATGGCCTGTGTGAGAAATATATCATTTAGTGACAACTTTGTGCAAAAAAAAAAAAAATTGTCACTTTCCCGCAACTTGTGTCAAAAAAGAAAGTATTCCATGGACTCAACATGCCTCTCAGCAAATAGCTTGGAGTGTCTACTTTCCAAAATGGGGTCATTTGGGGGGGTTTTGTGCCATCTGGGCATTTTATGGCCTTCAAAACTGTGATAGGTAGTGAGGAATGAAATCAAAAATTTATGCCCTTAGAAATCCTGAAGGCGGTGATTGGTTTTCGGGGCCCCGTACGTGGCTAGGCTCCCAAAAAGTCCCACACATGTGGTATCCCCATACTCAGGAGAAGCAGCTGAATGTATTTTGGGGTGCAATTCCACATAGGCCCATGGCCTGTGTGAGCAATATATCATTTAGTGACAACTTTTTGTAAATATTTTTTTTTTTTTTTTTTTTTGTCATTATTCAATCACTTGGGACAAAAAAAATAAATATTCAATGGGTTCTACATGCCTCTCAGCAATTTCCTTGGGGTGTCTACTTTCCAAAATGGGGTCATTTGGGGGGGTTTTGTACTGCCCTGCCATTTTAGCACCTCATGAAATGACATAGGCAGTCATAAACTAAAAGCTGTGTAAATTCCAGAAAATGTACCCTAGTTTGTAGACGCTATAACTTTTGCGCAAACCAATAAATATACGCTTATTAACTTTTTTTTTACCAAAGACATGTGGCCGAATAAATTTTGGCCTAAATGTATGACTAAAATTGAGTTTATTGGATTTTTTTTATAACAAAAAGTAGAAAATATCATTTTTTTTCAAAATTTTCGGTCTTTTTCCGTTTATAGCGCAAAAAATAAAAACGGCAGAGGTGATCAAATACCATCAAAAGAAAGCTCTATTTGTGGGAAGAAAAGGACGCAAATTTCGTTTGGGTACAGCATTGCATGACCGCGCAATTAGCAGTTAAAGCGACGCAGTGCCAAATTGGAAAAAGACCTCTGGTCCTTAGGCAGCATAATGGTCCGGGGCTCAAGTGGTTAAGCTGAATTTTAGGAGGGAATAAAATAAAAAATCCCTTGTAAATGGAATAAATGCTAGGTAATGCCTAGGGTACCAGTAAAAATAACTTAATTGTACAGTACAGGACACAGGTTGGATATTCATAGACCTTTGCTACCTTTGACCTTGGGTCTATGAATATCCAGCCTGTGTCCTGTACTGGACTCCAAGATATGAAATTTACAGGTAAGTCAAAACTCCTTTTTACTTACCTTTTCCCTCACTCCCACAGGCTCCCTCAATGATAGACCAACTGCCACAGCCTTTTTTGCTAAGGTACTTCGGCCGTCACAGGCACTCTGATGTCATAAAGTACAATATATGTGAGGACACACAATCCAAAGCATCAGGGAGAAGAGTCAAGTGCAATCTTCCAGGGGAGCAAGGGAGGAGACAAATAAAAGCTCTTTTTCCTGGTACCCTAGGCATACACAAGCATTTAACTCTTGCAACTGCAAGGGCATTTTTTGTTTTCCCTGGAGTTCAGCTTTAACTACCTAATGTAAGAATATGCCACTGGCTAACTGATCAAGTACAGTACTGTGCAAAAGTTTTAGGCAGATGTGAAAAAATGCTGTAAATTAAGAATACTTTCAGAAATAGGAGTGTTAAAGGAGAAGTCCAGGCAAAGCTCATTCGGCTGGGCTCCTCTATGGATCACAGGAGTGAAATTCGTTTTGCACTCCTGTGACCCATTTGCCTGGACTGAAATTTGTGATGTCAGCAGAGAGCGGACATAACAAAAATCAGTCCAGGCACCGCGTCATCATGACCACGGAGTCTGAATCTGCCAGGTATCTGGACTGATACCCGTCTCAGCCCCTAAGCGAGCTACCGAAAACCTGAGACAGACGCTCCCCGTCCCTCCACAGTTCAGTGCTCCTGTGAGCGAGGAGGAGCATAGAGGAGAGCTGCTGATTGACAGTCAGCAGCTCTCTGCTCGGAGCGCTGTAAGAACCGAGCCATTGGCGATGTTCGATCGCTCGGTTCTCAGTGTAGAGGCACCAGGGGACAGATGCACCTTTGGACTGATGCTGCATCCCACTAGGTAAGTATGAACCTGCAAAAAAAATAAATAAAATAAACATACTTCTCTTTTAATAGTTCATTTTTTATCATATAACAAAATGGAAAGTAAATGAACAGAAGAGAAATCCAAATTAAATCAACATTTGGAGTGACTACCCTTTCCCTTCCAAACGGCATCAATTCTTCTAGGTGTACTTGTACACAGTTTGTGAAGGAACTCCGCAGGTAGGTTGTTCTAAACATCTTGGGGAACTAATCACAGATTTTCAGTGGATGTAGTCTGCCTCAATTTCGATTGGACAAAGTTGAGGACCGTAGACACAGTAGATCGAAGTTTAGCCGATCCCTGCCGAACCAGCCAAATTTTGATTCATGTATTGCTGGCTTTACACGTTCTGCATTGTGTCTTTGTATAAATCTTGATAGATATCTTCTATGCTATCTTGATAGAGGACAGGGCTTTGTTATCTCACCCCTCTGGTGACTAGTGATATGATATCTGATAATATTCAAGAAGTAGCAGGAGAGTAGGAGAAGGAAGCAGTCACAAGCACAGTGCCTCTCACACTTTATCTATACAGTTTTGGGGCTATAAGCACAGTGTCATGAGCGTGTAGTGCTCCTAATCCTTGATGGTCTCATTATAACTTCCTGGTTTTGACTGTGATACATTCTCCCTGTTCGTTTGTCCACCTGCAAGGTGATTTTTGTAGTCAGTTTCTGGGTGGAGACCAAACCTGATTTAAGCCAGCCAAGCCTGCAGTCTCATGCTTGTGATATTGCGTGTGCAACATGTGCTCTAAGCTCCCTGTTTGTCTGCTCTGCTGATTGGATTTTCTTGTTTATGACCTCGGATCAAATGTCGACTACTCTCTAAACTCTGTCTGTCTTTTGACTACGGAAAATAACAGTATATGAATTACTGGTTGGGAGGAGCACAATGTAAATAGCAATGCTACACTGGGGTTTAATACTACTTTAATTTAAACAGACCACTACAATATCTTAGTTTATGGGGGGAAACAGGTATAGCATTAATATTGCTATAATAGTTTTTATTGCTTTAATACGCATTCTAGACTCATTACAACATTGATATTGTTTTGTAAAAAAAAGTGCAGATGCCCTTCCAACCCGATTTAACTATGAAAGTATCTGAGGAGTTATAACAAAAGCTTCTTTAGAATATGTGTAGACTTTAGATCATTTGAGCATGCATGCTATAAAGGCAGGAGAAGTGCTCGTGGCCAGATAACACCATTGCTAGTTTATCAAATGGGAAAACAATACTGCCAATTTCTATTTCCTGCTTAATTATTAGGTGAAGGGTGGGTGGTCTGGTGGGGCCTAAATAAGGCATTATACATGAGTAATGTTGTCACCGATGATCTTATTGTTAACAGCACTGGTAAATGTTTACTATGGTTCAGTTGGTTTTATATTGGACAACACAGGCATTTCTGATTTCAGACTCCATTCTAAATAATGTCCTGAGTATTCAAAGACTGCTGGGAAATTTGAATGTATTCCAGGTCCTAAGCCAAGCCTGTCTGTACCTTTCATCACCATGATGTAAGAGATTTTGGATCTTCTACACTGTTTTGCCACGAATAAAAGGTGTTATTCGGAGTGCGGCCGTTCAGCTGTTTTCTTCAATTTTCTACACCATTGCAGAGCCTGCACCTGAAGTTGTGAGTGGGGAGGGCGTTTATTAGAGACACCAACATGCTTGGAGCAGTATCGCTGCCTCCCAGGCCAAGCCATTAAATACATTACACAACATGCAATAGACTTATAAACAAATAAAAGTGTACTGGATTACAGTAGAAATCCACAGTTCCATAAAGGTCTATATGGAATAAAGGATATTTCAAGCTGGGTGGTGCCAGCAGGGCCATCTATGGCAACGTTTGAGCAATGTATGGCCAGGATAAGCAGAGAGTCTGTCATACTATGTACCAGATACATGGAAAGCAACACTAATACACCAACTAAAGTAAGATACTTAGGGCAGTTTTTCTTTCTTAACTTGTGGTAATAATGTTTTGTAACCTCCCATCTCTTATGCAATTTTAGTCTGGCATCTTACTCCACACTGTTTTCCTGGACTTGTGCCCTGTGTTTTGAGCACAGTCATTTTAAGAGTTGGAATAATTAGTGAATAAACAGTTTGCAACTGAATAGGTCCAATTAGTGTCACTTGGCACTTCAAAATAAAAACATGTTAATTCTGATAGGCACTAGAATATAGCCCTGATAATAGCAAAACAAAGTTACCAACATAGAGCCTGACATACAGAATCATAATTGCTGACATGCATTATATATAAGTGAATGTGTGTCATTCTTTAACCACAGTGCAGGTGTTTGCAAGTACTTGGAAAAGAACAATCTCATATTCTGAATTGATAGTGAAGTGTTTGCCTTAAGCCTAGTACACACGGGCCAAAAATTGGCTAGTGCCTGCTGAACCGTCTGAATTTCGGTCCATGTGTACAGCTGTCTGTTCAGCAGAAGCTGGTCTGATGACTGGCTTCTGTTAAACAGATTGCTGGAAAACCAGCATCCGATCAGCGCTTGCAGCCAATGGCTTCAGGCGGGGTGTGGGTCAGAATACAATGTATCAGTGATCTGTCAGCTTTTTTTTTTTTCATTCAACCTGCTGATTGAACAGAAAAAAAAAAAAAGATATGCATGGATGCACGTTTTTTCAGACAGCCGCTTCTCCTCCTCTCCCTCCCACGGCTGTCAGCTGAAATGCCATACAGGGAGATTGGTGCTCGCAACTGTTGCTTTGCCACACTGATCATCCCCCCAATGTCCGCCATGTCCTTCTCCTCCAGCCCCATGTTCTCCGGACCCCTGTCCTCCTTCTCTGACCGCTGTGTGCTCCTCCTCAAGCCCGGTGTTCTCTGGCCCCCTGTCCCCCTCCTCCGCCCCCCCCCCTCGTTTTCCCACAGCCGACTCCCTCCTCTTCTCTCCAGGCTGCTGTGGGGGATGTGTAAGGATGGAGAGTGGAGGAGAGGGCTGGTAAATATGTCATTTACCGGCTCCTTCCTTTTCTGAATTGGACATAGAGAGCGATCGCTACCGAACACTCTCTATGTCCTGTAATAACTGGACAGAGTAACCTGTGTGTTTCTCTGCTTCAGTTTATGAATGAACAGGAGCCTTTGTTTTCTGTCCATTCATCTGCAATGCTGAGAAAGGGACTAGGGAATCTGTGTCCTCAGTCTCTTTCTCTGTTTAGACCCCTGACATGTCACCAAAGCCCCTCAACTGATATAATATATATATATATATATATATATATATATATATATATATATATATATATATATATATATATATATATATATATATATATATATTATATATCAGTTGAGGGGCTTTGGTGACATGTCTGGGGTCTAAACAGAGATATATATATATATATGTGTACATATATATATATATATATATATATATATATATATATATATATATGAAATCCAATAAATATGACCATTTTTATTTTATTTTTTAAATGATAAAAAATAAAAATGGGTAAAAAAGAATATAAAATAAAAACTACTAACATTATTATGATCAAATACTATTGTTTTATGGATATTTATTTGGAAACATTGAAACATTGACAAGCTTGTTCATGAAACTTTCAAATCTTGTTGTCTGCTCTAAAATTTCCACTTTGTGACTGCTGAACTCTGTCAGTAAGGTATACATTTTTGAATGGACTATACACATAGACTATAACATACTGTAAGTGCCTTTTATCTCCTTTTTTTTTGGGGGGGGGGGGGTGCACCTAAACGGCTGAATCCTCCTCGCCTTAGCATCACATTTTGTGGCTAGTTTAAAATTATTTATTTTATTGTACCTCAACACTAAAAATTTTATCTACTGTTTTGTTTTCCCCACAAATCCCCCCAAACATTATGTTTCCAGATATTGAAATTGTGTATGTGAATATATTTATATAACACCTCTTTAGTATTAATAGCTGATGAAATAACCTTTTGGCCAGAGTGTAGACCCGTGGGCAGTATTAAAACATACATATTTTAATGAACACGCGTAACACAGGAAAAAAAAGCATTTATGAAATTTCCAAAATATTGCAGGTGGTGTACAAATCTATACATAGAACTGTTATAGTTTGCTAAGCGTGTTATTGAAATGTGTTCAGAAGTGTTTGTGGATTAGCAAATTTCAACTATGTCCGTTATTAGGCAGTGGATATAAATTTAATATTTATAAAATATAAGTAAATGAAGCTAGCTAAATGATTAGTGGAAATAAAAGGTGTATAAAATTTACATTTCCGTTATTGCCATAAGAAAAAAATATTGGTCTAGCATTAATGAATACGATAGTGTATGCTGAAATTTAATAAAAATGTTTAATTGAATAATAATATTTTATTGTATGCATATTGTGTTATGTGCTTCTCTCGTGTATGAATCACGATTGCAGCATTTTACACAGCTCTCATGTATTTCTAATTAAACTAATAATGATTATATTCATTTCAGTATGATGTCATACTTTCAGGCACATGCTAAAAATGTATTGGCCGGTGTGTTTTCTTATTATTTCCATGAGAATGCAGCCTGTCATTTAATTACAAACTGATACTTAAGGCAAAATAGAATAGGATGCTTTATTTTCATAACTTATTTCTACTTCAGGAAGTACCATTCATTTATAGGGACACACTGGGGTTGATGTGCAAAATCTGGTGCAGCTGTGCATGGTAGCCAATCATCTTCTAACTTCAGCTTGTTCAATTAATGTTGTTGTAAGGGCTGAAGCTTATTTATCTTCATGCATTGTGTGCATGAAGGTGACAAACGTTCTGTGTACAGCTTTCCCCACAACCCCTCCCCCTTATACTCACCTGAGCCCCCTCGCTCCAGTAATGTGCACGGGAGCCTCGGCTGTCCCGGGTCTCTCTCTCATTGGCTGAGACATTGGCTCCCACTGCTGTCCATCACAGCCAGTGAGCCAATGAGGAGAGAGCCGGGTGGGGCCGAGCCTTGGGTCTGTGTGTTTTACGACGCATAGAGCTGGGCTTGAGAGCGAGCACGTACGAGTGCCCCCATAGCAAGTGGATTGTTATTGGAGGCACTGGTCAATGGGGAGGAGCCAGAAACACCAGTGGAGGGCCAGAGAAGAGGAGGATCAGGGCTGCTCTGTGCAAAACCATCACCCCTTCCTGACCAGGCATTTTTTTGCGATACTGCACTGCAATGCTTTAACTGACAATTACGTGGTTGTGCAATGTTGTACCCAAATAAAATTGATGTCCTTTTTTTCCCACAAATAGAGATTTCTTTTGGTGATATTTGATCACCTCTGCGGTTTTTATTTTTTGCGCTATAAAGAAAAAAATAGACAATTTTGAAAAAAAAAAAACAATATTTTGTACTTTCTGCTATAAAGCATATCCAATTAAAAAAATGTCAAAAATCAAATTTCTTCATCAATTTAGGCCAATATGTATTCTTCTACATGTTTTTGTAAAAAAAAATTCCAATAAGCATATATTGATTGGTTTGCGCAAAAGTCATAGCATCTACAAACTACGGGATAGATTTATGGACTTTTAATTTTTTTTTTACTAGTAAGGGCGGCAATCAGCAATATTCAGCGGGACTGCGACATTACGTCAGAAAAATCAGACACCTAACTGACACTTTTGACACTTTTTGGGGACCAGTGACACCAATACAGTGATCAGTGATAAAAAAAATGAACTGTCACTGTACTAATCACACTGGCAGGAAAGGGGTTAACATCAGGGGCGATCATAGGGTTAAATGCGTTCCCTGGGAGTGCTTTCTTAGTGTTTGGAGGATGGTTTAACTGTAGGAAGACAGATCAGCGTTCCTGCTTAGCAGAAACACAAGATCTCTGTCTTCCTTACTAGCAGAACAGCGATCTGCCGTGTTTACATAGGCAGACCGCCATTCTGCCTCTCTTGGAATGATCGCCAGGTACCCGGGGGACACACCCTGATTGGCACCCTCTGTGTCCAATCACAGCGGGAGCGGGGCTCCGGCGGCAGCATGCGCGTGCCCCAGAGCCAAAAATCTCGCGAAGTAGGGCTGCGGGGGGGGGGGGGGGGGACCGGGAGTCCTCCTCCCAGCGATCACGGATGGGAAGAGAGAGAGAGCCACCCGGATGTTCAGAGCGCAGCACAGGGAACACAGTGATAACAGTTTTCATTTCAATTGCCGTGTTCCCCGCCGCTCGCTGTCAGCTACAGCCCTGCCCCCTGGTCCCGGGACTTTGATAGACAGATCACACGTGGGTGATCTGTCAATCAAAGTTAGCCGGCCAGGGGGTGGGGCTGTATATGACGTTAAGCGGCGGGAACACAGCAATTGAAATGAAAGCTGTTATCGCTGTGTTACCTGCGCTGCGCTCTAAACATCCGTGTGGCTCTCCTGTTCCTCTCCTCCCCTGCACAGGTAGGCTGCATGGTGGGCACAGGCTGCATGGTGGGCACAGGCTGCATGGTGGGCACAGGGTGGATGGCGGACACAGGCTGCATGGTGGATGGTGGGCACGGGCTGCATGGTCGGCACAGGCTGCATGGTGGATGGTGGTATTTATTTTTATAACTTAATTCTGCATAAAACATTTAAGTGCCATTTAATGAGATCATTTATGAGGGCGTGTTTAGGGGCAGAGGGTGTTGTGGGGTGGGGCAACTGGTGGCGAGTAACCCTTGAGGCCTGGCTAGTAGCTCAGGACTTGAAATTTTGAGCCCTGTATATATGTATATATATATATATATATATATATATATATATATATATATATATATATATATATATATATATATATATAAAATATCCAATGGTTGTCACCGCATAGAAATCGGGGATAAAAAAATGGGCCCGGGTGCACAGCAAAGACTGTAGTGGATATAAACCAAAAAAGAGAGCGGCACTCACGGGTCTTGAACAGTGAACGCATGATGGCGGTTTCTTTCGACATTTCGAGGAGGCACAAGCTTGGTAACCCTGAACGGAAAGCACTTTAGATAAACGTTTATGATCCCTTTTTTTCTCTGGACACTTTAAAACGAAGCTCCACCCAAAAGAGGAAGTTCCGTTTTAAGTCCTCCTTCACCTCCTCTTCTTTATATAATGGCACTTTTTTTGGGGGGGGGGGGGTGCGGGTACCTGGTTTAGACAGGTACCCACTTCCACTTATATGTGATATGCTTTTTGGTGTTAGCTACTAGCTCTACAAATTGGTTATTGGTGTTGTTGGGTAGCTTTGTGGGGAAATATTTTATGTATTATTTTGATGTCACTGTTCTGCACATTTGGAAACATGTTTTATTCTATTCTACAGTGTGCTTCTGTGAAGTGATCTGTAGGAAAATTGAAAGCCCAAAAACTGATTGTTTCAATTCCTGGATTTAGCGCTGGATCCTAGCTGTCACTGAATGAGTGTCAGAAGCCTCTGGTACCCAAAGGAGTCTGGCTGCCATTTTAAAATGGAACTGGGGGAAACAGCGCAATCCTGGGACTCAAGTGGTTAAAAATGTACCTTAATTTGGTTATCTTGTGTCTCTTTGATGGGTTTGTTTTGTTTTCTCAACCTAATGATTGTCTGCTATACTTGAATTGACAGCCTTTTGGTCTTTTGGAACATATGCAAATTCACAGCAACAGCTTCCAAATGCTTTTTAGCAGACCAAAAAACAATGGAAAACATGAAAAAGGAGTCTAAATTAGTTTTTAGTTATTTAGAGTTGCTAGCATTTCTAGGAAGGCCTCCCCTCCTTCCAAACTTTATATCGGTCACTTAAAAAAAAAATTGTAATGTACCGTATATACTCGAGTATAAGTCGAATTTTTCAGCACATTTTTTTGTGCTGAAAGTCCCCCCCTCGACTTATACTCGAGTCATGCACTTTTCTGCAGCAAAAAATTTCATTTTCCGAACCGAATTTGGGGCCCCATATCTCAGGGCCACTTGGTGCTAGAAACCCCAAATTTGGTATGCAAACCCAATGCAACTGGTACCACAACATGTCCAAAGCTGAAGTTCCTAGCACTAAGTGGCCCCGAGATACAGGGCCCCAAAATCGGTTCGGAAAATGTCATTCACTGCTGCAGAAAAGTGCTTGACATTTTCTGAACCGACTTTGGGGCCCCATATCTCAGGTCCACTTGGTACTAGGAACCCCAAGTTTGGTGTGCAAACCCAGTGGAACTGGTACCATAACATATCCAAAGCTGGGATTTCTGGCACCAAGTAGCCCTGAGATACGGGGCCCCAAAACTGGTTCGGAAAATGTCATTCTCTGCTGCAGAAAAGTGCTTGACATTTTCTGAACTGATTTTTGGGGCCCTGTATCTCAGGGCCACTTGGTGCTAGAAACCCCAACTTTGGAAATTTTATGGTGCTAGTTCCACTGGGTTTGCACACCAAATTTGGGGTTCTTAGCACTAAGTGTCCCCGAGATACGGGGCCCCAAATTCAGTCAACTGTGTCTATCTGCAGCAAAGTCATTTCGGGACCCTTTGGGTTCAGAGACCCCAAATTTTGGCTGAAGCTAGGGGGCATCTAGGAACCCTTAACTACCGAGTTTGAAGTTCAGGGGACCTATGGCTGCAAATGGGCACAGTGAGGCATGCAAATGGGCACAGTGATGCTGCAAATGGGCATTGTTGACCCTCTTTTCCACTTACAGTAGCTGTGCATTTCTCACCCTCGTCTTATACTCGGGTCAATAAGTTTTTCCCATTTTTTTTGTGGTAAATTAGGGCCTCGACTTATACTCGGAACGACTTATACTCGAGTATATACGGTAATTGTTTAATTATTTTCAGAATAAATTAATATGATATAATCAAAGCTACTATAGGGTACACTTACAGGAAAGCTTCAGTGGTTTGGGTTCAGTTACATTTTTGGGAAAATGTATTTATTTTTATTATTTTATAAAATATTTTACAAATTAACATTAAGTACAGGGTACATCCATGGCAGAGTGACCACAGCCTTTGAATTTCCTTTGAGATTGTTATATAGTAGTTGTAACTCTGTAAGGAGCAATAAAGAAAAGGGGAGATGGGATTGTAGGTAAATGAGGCACATAACTTGGACACATCAGTAGGGTGAGGTGCATCCTCATCTGCCCATCCTATAAGCCCTGTATACGAGGTGGGTCTATTGTGATACTTGTGCTTTGTGTTTGTTGCACCCATACTACTCTATGCTGTTGCATGATCACACTAAAGCAGGCCATACACTGTCGAATTTCGAACAAATTTTCTTTTCAAAATCAGAAAGTTTGTTTTTTTGTGATCCGATGATGCCACCATTGATTTTCAAAATTTGGCCGACCAAGCCTTCAATTTCACCGCATGTTGCTACAGAAAAGAATTTTCTTGGCCGGGAATCTTCTTTTCTCTCCATAAATTTTCTTTTCTTATTACATTTCTCGCACGATTCTCCCATCATTGATTAGAAAATTGTTTGTTTTTCTAAAAATTTCCAACATGTCCGATTCCTCAAATTTGATTGCCGCACGAAAATCGGCCGTTGTTGCAGCCCACTAATGGTGCGAAATTCATACGAAAATTCTTTCATACGATTTTCGAAAGAAAATTCTTACGAAATTCGAACCGTGTATGGCCGGCATGAATTTCCACAGGGTTCCTCTTGGAGATCTTGCCTGGGTTCATCTTCAGTGAGGCTGTGTAATGTTGTTAAAGGAGGTAATAAAATGACTGACAATGAGGACTTGCTCATTGCTCTGAGAAAGACAATGATGCAATTTAAAAACCACAAAAATAAAACAAATTAAAACCACATTGAAAAGCACAATGCAGTTACCAAGGGCTAACTGCAGGGGTTCTTATAATTTATAGCTGTGTGGGTGGCAATTGTAATGTATTCCTTCCTGGGAGCTTATTCTATAATCTATCTGAGGCTTTGTTATAATTTTTGGCTGTCTTTGACCACTTTTAAAACATAGCACTGCTTTCTAGGATTTATTATATTTTATTGCTGCCTGGGAAGTTTATTATAATTTATTGCTAGTCCCTGGGGTGAATATAACATGTTGTTGCTGCCTGTAGTGGGTAACAATTAGTACGGTATAATTTGTTGTTAACTGGGTGAGGATTTAATGTAATTTGGCTATTCTTGGACAGTGAAAATATGTTATAATTTGTTGATCTGTGTAGGGATTATTATTTTTTGAGCCCTGAAAGCATTATTATATTTTTTTATAACGTGGGTGTAAATTAGCGCTTTGGGAGTTTTTATAGTTAATTTGCTGCTTGGTGGGATCACAGTAACCTTCTGGAAGTTATACACTCCTGGCTGGGGTATATATAATAATTCCAGCTGGCATTTTAAAGTAACTGGGAATTTTTTATATGCTGGCTGGCTAATAATTAGCCACACCTCAAAAGATACACCTTCAGAGTAAAGCCAGCTACAGATGACTAGAAATTTGGCCAGTTCAACAGGAGCCAGATGAATTTTGATCCATATGTTGGCAGGTTGGGTGTTCTGAAGTCAAACTATTGCTTCTGTACAACCAGCCTGTCTTTTTTTTTTTCTGTAGGATTACTGCCCCTGGCTATAGCCAGTAGCAGTAATCATTGTTTTTTGATGGCAGGAAAACCTCCTGCTGTCAGAATACAATCAATACTGAATGTGTTGATGGGGGAATTCATTGATTTTCTTTCCTTCAACAATGGGTTGAAGGAAAAAAAATAGCTTAAAGTAGAACTAAAGGTAAAACTTTTTTGTCATTTTGGATAGAGTAAGGGAGAGTTATAACCCATGTAAGGTTTAGTTTTACAATCTGCATCCCATCAGGGATATTTCCCTTCACTTCCTGTCCAATAGCCAAAACCGGCAGTGAAAGAAAATTCCTCTAAAGGAAGGAAAGTCCTGGTTGTCACCTGGGCCACCAGAACTAGTTTCCCCATTGGAATATATCCCCACTATTACTGTTCTGGGGACAACCCAAAATTTAGGATTTCCTTTTACTTTTACTTTCATTGATAACAGGAAACAGGACTAATAGAGAGGGTGAATCTCCCTAACAGGCATACAGACAGCAATTAAAACTCTGGTACTATTGGTCACATTGCCAGCGCTGTATATATTTGTTTGTTTTAGCAATTAAAACTTGACCAGTGTTCTAATTTCCTTCCTTTCTATCCAAAATGAAAAAAAAAAGGTTTTGCCCTAAGACTCCTTAACACTGAGCCACCCCGGGCGTATTTTTAGCGCCGCTTTCCTGGCGTTTTAGAGGTGCTATACGGCCGCTAGCGGGGCGGTTTTAACCCCCTGCTAATGGCCAAAAAGGGGTTAAATCCACCCACAAAACGCAGGTGCAGCGGCGCTTTGCCGGCGGTATCATGGTGCTGCCCCGTTGTTTTCAATGGGCAGGAGCAGTGGAGGAGCGGTGTATTCACCGCTCTTACACCACTGCAAAGAAGCTGCTGGCAGGACTTTTTGTGACGCCCTGCCAGCGCAGCGCCCCAGTGTGAAAGCACTGTGGCTTTCACACTGGGTTTGCAGCTGAGGCTTTTTTCAGGCACTTTACAGGCGATATTTTTAGCGCTGTAGCGCCTGAAAATGCCTCAGTGTGAAAGGGGTCTTAGTTGCACTTTAATGCATGGCCAGCCTTAGGGCCTTTTCACACGGGCTGTCCGAATCCAATTTTATACACATAGAATGTACCCATCTAGCCTAAAGGTGTACCTACAGTACATCCTAAAGATATGCATACATGCATATGAATGTGCACATACAACCAAAACCGATGTAACTGTGATCGTGCCAAGACTCTTAATGAGGTTTTCAAAAAAAGTGTCGGGGTGGGACATCTTCATCTTGAGTGTTATCTTGGAGTGGCACTCCCTGAACCACAACTCTCTCATAACATGTATGGGACAGTTAAGAATGTGTTTAGCAAACACACATGAACCATTAGGCTATTTTTGAAAAGGAGATCAAATTTGATTTGAAACAAGCATGGCAGCTGTGTTACAACATCATAAAAAGCATGAACTAAAGTTTTTTATATAATTTAATTATTACTTTGGAGGTTGGGAAATATAAAAAAATACAGTTCAGTAAGAGTGTCTACTCAACAAATTGTAACAGGAAAAAGAAAGAAGGGGGTTGGGGTAAAATTACCCCTGGGACTTTTAAGGTGCTTATCAATATTAAATTAGATCAATGCAGTAGAATAGATCAAGGAGGAAAATAATAATGTATGCAAAATGCCAAACTGTCTAAAATTAATCTTTTAATTCAAAATCTTTAATAGTTACAAGTATCACAAGAAAAAACATCTAAAAACAAGCACAATTTCTTTCAATCTAGGTCAGTCAATAATGAATAAGATATTTAAATAAACCACTTTAGGATACCAATCTCAACATGTTTCGCTCAACTCATGAGCTTCATCAGGAGTTTTTTGGTACAAGTGTGGCATACAGGCCCAATTAAATTTGAAGAAGGATAGTAGACAACTAGATTGTAGGTATATACAGGGTTTGGTGGTTCAAGTTCACCGATAAATTAGATGCGTCTCACCCGCCTAGGACCTCCCAGAACCATTTTGGTCCTCAGAGGGGCCAAAGAGTAGAGTAAAATAGCTGAAAGCTTTAGGTTGAATCAAGGAGTGAATGTTCAAGGCTGATATAGCCGTATAAACAAAACTGACAGTGGCTTTGAGGCTGCAAGGGGAGGTGTATGCCTTTCTCCCCCTCCGTACACATCCACCTCATCATTCAGCCTACTGGGGCTGCTTGAACATGGATCTCCTTGTCTGACTTATAAGGGTTACTAGTTTGGAGTGCCACCCAGTGGTGATACTTGAGCATTGCTCTCCTTTTTGTTTTGTTTATACGGCTATATCAGCCTTGAACATTCACTCCTTGATTCAACCTAAAGCTTTCAGCTATTTTACTCTACACTTTGGCCCCTCTGTGGACCAAAATGGTTCTGGGAGGTCCTAGGCGGGTGAGACGCATCTAATTTATCGGTGAACTTGAACCACCAAACCCTGTATATACCTACAATCTAGTTGTCTACTATCCTTCTTCAAATTTAATTGGGCCTGTATGCCACACTTGTACCAAAAAACTCCTGATGAAGCTCATGAGTTGAGCGAAACATGTTGAGATTGGTATCCTAAAGTGGTTTATTTAAATATCTTATTCATTATTGACTGACCTAGATTGAAAGAAATTGTGCTTGTTTTTAGATGTTTTTTCTTGTGATACTTGTAACTATTAAAGATTTTGAATTAAAAGATTAATTTTAGACAGTTTGGCATTTTGCATACATTATTATTTTCCTCCTTGATCTATTCTACTGCATTGATCTAATTTAATATTGATAAGCACCTTAAAAGTCCCAGGGGTAATTTTACCCCACCCCCCTTCTTTCTTTTTCCTATCTAATAGGGATGTGGTGCTAAGGGTTAACTGTCCCTGCCCTCTAACTATATGTCAACAAATTGTAACGTTCACTGTTTAACTTAAAAACAATATTTTTCTGTCTTTTATTAAAGTGTTAAATAATAATTTTTCAATTACTTTCTGGTCAGATGTTATAGCAGTTGTTAAAGTGTATGTAAACCCTCACAAACCCTCAGTGAAGTGAACAGCTCAGATGATACACAGAGATGAAACACATCTCCCAAATAAGTTTTGCATGTATATCTGCTGTCTTTCCCTTTCTATATTCTTTAGAATTCTTACATCGTGTTATAGATTTTCTCTTCCCGTTCAGCACTCTGAATAAAGCAGCTCTGTGCTGATCTATTTATTGCAACCTCCCATGACACAAACTTCAGGCTGCTTTTATCTCCTGTCTCTGAGAACTTGTCAGAAGTTATCAGGCTGATAACAGAGCTACAGAACAGAAGAAACACTGGGACTCAGTGCTTTGGAGAGAGATAAGAAAACAGTACAGATATATGTGCCCAGCTCCAATTTCGTGAATCGGGTTCACATCCACTTTAAGCTTTATTCTACTTCTATTTCACCCTCTTTTTTTTTTCTTTTCTCATTACTCTAGATTAGGCTTTCTCAACTGGGGTGCCGTCTGGCACGTGAACGTGTCATCCAGGTACAGTAAAGCCGGTCATACATGGATCGAAATTCAGCCGGTTCAGCAGGGACCAGACAAATTTTGATCCAAAGCTTTACTTTTGACACCATGGGATCTTAATCTGGTTCTGCCAGCTTTTCAAGAAATACTCTTTGAATCCATCACTGATATTCCACTGTCCATTCTCATTTTTGCGGTTGTCTTGTTGACATTGCTTCTGCCATTGCTGCTTAGGCAGCTAATATTTCAACATTGTCAGCTTAAAGCGGAGTTCCACCCAAAAATGGAACTTCCGCTTTAAGCACTCCTTGCCCCCTTACATGCCACATTTGGCATGTAATTTTTTTGGGGGGGAGGGGGGCTTCGTTAGGAGCGGGACTTCCTGTCCCACTTCCTTCTTCTGCCCAGGGAATGCCAAGGCGACCCCTCCTTTCGCCTTAGGCGGCCCCTCCCTCTAGGCGATCTCCTGGGACATGTGACAGGCCCCAGAAGATCGCCTGTCCACTCCAGGAGCGCAACGCGACTCGCACATGCGCTGTGCGTGCCCGGCCGTGAAGCCGAAAGCTGTCACGGCTGGGTGCCCAGAGTGGCAATGTAGGCGCCGGCGGAGAGGAGGGGGAGAGGAGCAACGCTTTAAGGATAACGTTCAATGCTTTTTGGCATAATGCATCTGTTCCCAGACTGCAAGCCTGCCACCTGTTCTTCTGTTCAAATGTTCGATAAGTTTTACCAGGTGAAAGTTCAGGCCTTTTCGTAAGCCAGCTTCAGTCCTTAAGGCAGCTCTATGGGCTTTATTTAGCCCCCCAATGTTAACGTGTTTTAGTGGCCTGTTAGCACCCTGTTGCCCACCCCTCAGTTAGACTGCTTTGGGATGTGTTTCAAGAATTACTTCTCCCTGTGTCTCATAATGAACAATAAATTAAGTTTATGTTTTTGAGCTACTGAAAAATTATGAGTCCCTAAAGAAACAACTAATAGGACTTTAAAGGTACCACACCTTATATTTAAATTTCACATTTTATAATTTGTAGAAAAAGAATCGAAAAAAGGTCTACATAGGTATTTAATTGTGGAAAACTACAGTTACATATATTGTCAGTTAAAAGTAACCATAACCAGAGATGAAAATAGGGGGTGTTCCATGCAGGAATCCCTGAAATGTTTCGCATGGACAAGGCCCGCTTCCTCAAGGAGAACTGGTAAAAATCTTTAAAGATCACAAACAAATAATCAAAATGAGCATCATGTGAATACGTACATATAAGTAAATAAACACAGACTAAGCCTCATATGTATTATGAATAGCAATACTACATATTATAGATGCTCAGTGTACATGAAACTTGAACCAGAAGTGTGGAAAAATGACCACTGTGTATCAAGAAAAAACAGCTGCATAAAAATGTTGTATGTCACAATAGGAAAAGATTGAGTTGTTGCTTAAAGAACAGAAAAAAATAGAAAAAAGGAGGGTGATAATCACTATATAGAGGGGTATACAATGGAACCTACCCCATTAACTGTGTCTTGCTAAGGCAAGTGTGTCTTGCCTACAGTCAAGCAGGGTGGTGGGAGTGTCATGGTCTGGGGCTGCATGAGTGCTGCCAGGACTGGGGAGCTACAGTTCATTGAGGGTCACAGGGCAGTATTCCAACATGATAACAACCCCAAACACACCTCCAAGATGACCACTGCCCTGCTAAAGAAGCTGAGGGTAAAGGTGATGGACTGGCCAAGCATGTCTCCAGACCTAAACCCTATTGAGCATCCGTGGGGCATCCTCAAAGGGAAGGTGGGGGAGCGCAAGGTCTCTAACATCCACCAGCTTCGTGATGTCATCATGGAGGAGTGGAAGAGGACTCCAGTGGCAACCTTGGAAGCTCTGGTGAACTCCATGCCCATGAGGGTTAAGGCAGTGCTGGAAAATAATGGTGGCCACACAAAATATTGACACTTTGGGCCCAATTTGGACATTTTCACTTAGGGGTGTACTCACTTTTGTTGCCAGCGGTTTAGACATTAATGGCTGTGTGTTGAGTTATTTTGAGGGGACAGCAAATTTACACTGTTATACAAGCTGTACACTCTCTACTTTACATTGTAGCAAAGTGTCATTTCTTCAGTGTTGTCACATGAAAAGATATAATAAAATATGTACAAAAATGTGAGGGGTGTACTAACTTTTGTGAGATACTGTATAAATATATCTATATATAGATATAGATATCTATATATAGATATATATACAAAAAAAAAACACAGGTAAAGAAAAAAAAAACCATGATTGAAAACTAGGACCAACAAGCAGAAAAATGAAAACATACCAAAAAAGAAAAACAAAAAACCCAAAGGTTTCTTCCATAGTGTGGCTCTGTCCTTTAGAATAATCCCACATTCGTTTTATGGAGTATCAATAAATTTGGAAAGATTTAAGCGCATGTATGGAGTTGCAAATCATCTTCTATTATCTTCTTGGCATTTAAGCGACTGCTTATCCTGACAGCTCAGGAGGACTTTTGGATAATTTGGGGAAGTAAAGCCTTTTTTTCTTTTATTCTCACATACATGGCTGCCTGGTGGAGCTGTTGCTTGGTGAATGAAAAAATAACCTGCTTTATATCTCTCAAAATGGCAGCAAAAACCGGTGTCCAAGGCATACCACACATGCATGTGATGATATCATCATGCACAACGTCGCCGCCATCTTAGTACTCGTAGTCAACAAAAGGAAGACAGCGCAGCTCCTTGAGAGGCATATGCAGAACGGCCATGATAGTACATCTAACTAAATAGACCCAAAAGGGCAAGACATTCAAAATAGTTGCCAATATAGAATGGTCAAAAATATTAAATGTATCATTTGGGTCCCCCTATCACAGTCCAAAAATTAGTCAAAAACTATTACAAAAAACACTAACATGTGTTAGTATAAACCTGAAAATACGTATTGCTTTTCCGCAAAGCTGAAGGATGATGGGAGTGGAAGAGGTTATACCTAACAGCTTTGTTTGTCAGTGTCCAATCTCTTGTAAGCAGCAGTATAACCCTGGTTGTTTCAAGAATTACCTGTGTCTCTAATGAATTCAACTTCTCTTGAGCTGCCAGAAATTCAGTGTGCTCTTAACTTTATGTTTGAGCTGACAACACAGTACCTTTTCTGTACTGAAATCCCAAATAGTGTTGTCAGCCCTGAGCAGTTCTCTCCTACACAACACCTCCATATCACTGGACATATTAATAAAGATCTGCTGGACTTACTTTGAAATCTCTGTGTTGCTTTCATGCTTCCATATCACAGACCTCTTGCATTCCGCAGGAGAACTGTTTCTTTCTACAAACCTAAATTCTACATTTTTCAACTCTGAGAATATTTCCCCCAAGCAGGGTCCAGCACTCCACCAATACCCTTTTTTCTTAATAGCGTATGGGAAGTTGTTCTGTAGGCCAGCAGAGGAACATATTTGTAAGCTCAGACAGGATGCTTGGAGCTCACTGGATTTCTGGCCAAATCAACAGGTATTTTTCAGTAGTTGCAGTGTTTTAGAGACAATACATGTGGGAATATGCACAAATTACAGGGAAGGACCAAATATATTTTTTCCCCAGACTTATGCCCCGTACACACGGTCGGACTTTGTTCGGACATTCCGACAACAAAATCCATGGATTTTTTCCGACGGATGTTGGCTCAAACTTGTCTTGCATACACACGGTCACACAAAGTTGTCGGAAAATGCGATCGTTCTGAACGCGGTGACGTAAAACACGTACGTCGGGACTAAAAACGGGGCAGTGGCCAATAGCTTTCATCTCTTTATTTATTCTGAGCATGCGTGGCACTTTGTGTGTTGAATTTGTGTACACACGATCGGAATTTCCGACAACGGATTTTGTTGTCGGAAAATTTTATATCCTGCTCTCAAACTTTGTGTGTTGGAAAATCCGATGGAAAATGTCCGATGGAGCCCACACACAGTCGGAATTTCCGACAACACGCTCCGATCGGACATTTTCCATCGGAAAATCCGACCGTGTGTACTGGGCATTACACTTCAAAGTAAAACTGGAAGGAAATATATAAGCAGTCATTGCTGACCTTTCCTTTTGAAAATGCTAGTTCCCTGGCTTTACTAGTTTCTGCGTCACTGACCCAGGTACAGGTATGCAGATCACAATTTATGAATTCTCCCTGGCTTCACTTGCTGCGTGGTTGTTCCGAGTCATGCCGCGTACACACGGTCAGACTTGCCAACGGGATCCGTCGGAAAAATTTAGAGCATGTTCTCTATCTAAGTCCGTCGGAAATGCCGACAGAAAAAGTCCGATGGGGCATACACACAGTCGGATTATCCGACCAAAAGCTCCCATCTGACTTTTTCTGTCGGAAATTCCGACCGTGTGTATGCGGCATTAGTCGTTTAAAAAATATTCAGGCTGGAGTAAGCAAAGCAACTCACATTTCTACAGGGAGGCCATTAATGGCATTCTCTATATTACTTCAGTACAGATTTCCTTTATCATGTGTTTTTGAAGAAGCTCAGTCATTTGATAATAATGAAAAAAATGCATTTTTGTGTATTTTTTTTTGTTCTGAAAAAAATGCAGCAAATGCAGCACTGGGCCATTGCATATAAACATTTTCCTGAATTGTGGCAGACAATAGAATAACATTGATGTGTATTCCTTTATGCTGTTGCAGTACCATGCAATGTTTATATATCTTTTGAACAGTATAGGGCAATGCTATACAAGCCTGACCATAACTCAGGAGATTAATGACTAACTGAAGGGAGGAAACCCTTAATTTATTTCTGTTCATACTCTGAGTGAGCTGTGCAGAGCCAGTCACTGCAGTGGCCCGTATTTCACAGCTGTGTCCTGTGTCATTTACTCTTACAAAATGTGGCATAACAGAGCCTGAAAAGTTATGCTGGTACATAGCTTGTTTGGTGTCCTTACATGACAGCTGTTGTTTTCTTTTTCTAATCTTTCCTTAAAATGTAGGCCTTACCCGCATGGAAAGAGCTTGTGTTATGATAGCATGCCTTAACTTGTTTAAATAAAACATGCCCGCCAGTGTGAAATGAGACCATTAATATTTCATGCAGTATCATGAAGTTGACTTTTAAATCACTAAGGGGAATAATATTTTCTTTATTGTTTAGTGAAGGACACAGGACAGTTGTTCAGTGGTTATAGAAAAGAAACACCACCCTTTAAAATCATCACATTTTGTTGCCGCCTGAAATGAAGACAGACGCAGTTTTTGTTTTATGCAGCTGTATTTATTCAGTTCAAATTATAACATTCAAGTGAAAGATATAACACCAAATGTCAGAATTTTTTATTACAGCCTTTAGTCTGTTGGGATATGTCTCTACTAAGTTTGCACATTTAGACTTTGCAATGTTTGCCCACTCTTCTTTGCAGAACTGCTCAAGTTCAGTAAAAATTGATAGTGAATGTTTGTAGACTGAAGTCTTCAAGTCATTCCACAGATTTTCAATGGGGTTTAATTCTGGGCTCTGACTAAGCAATGCAAGGGCATTCGCCATTTTCTCCTTCAACCACTGTGTGGTCATTTTTGCTGTGTGCATTGGGTTGTTGCCATATTGGAAGGTAAACCTTCTTCCCATTGACAACTTTCTGGCAGAGGGCAGCAGATTTTCCTCAAGAATTTGATGGTATTTTGCCCCATCTATTTTTCCTTCTATCCTGACAAGTGCTCCAGTCCCTGCCGCAGAGATCCCATAACCCATATCAGGATATTACCACCTCCATGCTTTACTGTAGGAATGGTGTTATTTGGATGGTGAGCTGTATTGGATTTTTGACAGACATATCGTTTGGTGTTGAGGCCAAATCATTCAATTTTAGTCTCATCTGACCAAACCAGCTTTTTCCATGTGGCCTCAGAATCTTCAAGGTGCACTTTGGCAAAGCTCAGTCATGACTGCATGTGCCCTTTCTTGATGAGTGGCTTTATTTTAAACCCTCCCATATAAGCCACATTTGTGGAGAAAAAATGTTGATACAGGGAAATGACGTATCTTCCTCAGGGGGAATCCCCCTGAGGAAGATACGTCATTTCCCTGTATCAACACGCATTGGGGAGAGGACAGGACGGTGCAGTAGGCAGCTGGTCTGTCTCACAGTGGAGAAACCTACGACCTCAAAAAGTTCCCAGAGTCTTAAAGATTTGAATAGAGCGGTGCACTGACGCACCAGACCCATGTGAGTACCCTGGACTGGGGCTTTTTTGTATAATAAATTGGTGTTATAAAACGATATCACATTATCAAGCCTTTTTTCCTACTGTTTACATATGGGGAGACATCGTTATTGAGCAGCTCTGGATCCCGCAGTTAACATAGAATCCAGAGGTGATTCATATGCGTGGTTTGGCCAAGCTTAAATGTGAGGTCACACGGTCAGAGGTGAGCGTCTATTACCTAAGGGTGGGGAGCACCAGAGTGTGGACACTGCAACACGGTTTTTGATCACTTCTATCAATGGATTCACAGGTTTATGTTTGATAAGGACTTGTTGTGCTATTGGTTTATACTGACCCATGTGATATATGGTCAGGCCATCAGTTTGTATGCACTATAGCACTTTATTTTTCACTTTTTTGTTACTTTTACTTATTCAGGATTCATTGTAATGAACCTGGTTTTAGCTATTTTATTTTATTAGTTTGATGTGTGAGATCTTGAATGGTTTTATATATCACAAGGATATATCACTATAGTATTTTTATCAATTTTCAGCTATGTTATGAATTTGATTTTGCACAGTTGAGTATCATATAGCACTATTTACACTTTATTCATTCTTTATTACTGCTGTGATAGAAGTACAACAGGTAGATAGCACGGCACATATTTCTTTATTTTGTATGCTATTACACGGCTATATGGTACATGATTAGTGCCAGCAGCTGTCCATATACATTTTTTACTCTCAGTAGGTAGCTGGCAAGACTTTTATATTCTGTTTTACATTTGTGGAGAACTTGTGATATTGTTGTCACATGCATACAATGACCACTCTTTGTCATAAATTCCTGCAACTGCTTCAGAGTTAATGTAGGCCTCTTGGTAGCCTTTCTCTGACCAGTTTCTTCCTGGCTCTCTCATCTAATTTGGAGCGACATCCTGATCCAGGGAGGTTCTGTGTTGTACCAAATACCTTCCACTTCTTAATAATATACCTCACTGTGCTTCTAGGCCTTGATAAAGCCCTTGACGTTTTTTGTATCCATCTCCTGACTTGTGACTGTCCACAACTTTATCCTGGAGATTTTTGAGATTGTCATGCCACTCATAGTTGATTCTTTGCTTTAGTTGCACTGTCAGGGACTGAAATGCTCCAGGAAAACTTTTAATGCTCAGCTAATCAAAATGTGTCCACAGCTGAAAGTCAAATGGCCTTGTGTGCCATTGAGAAGGTGATTAGCTACACCTGATTGAGTTTACAAATCATTTTTTAGGAGAGGGGTGATCCTTTTTCCAACTCCGCGATTCTGTTTTTAAATTGTTTATATTTTTTCTGACATGTTGGTGTTATATCTTTTACTTGGATGTTGTAAGTTGCACTGAGTAAATACAAATGGATAAAATAAAAACATTTCAGGCTGCAAAGCAACAAAATGTGATTCTTTTAAAGGGGGGTGATTCTTTTCTATAGCCACTGTAATTGTTGAATGCATGGGTTTTACAGCTGCCTAAAGAAGGTTTGGACATTGGCAAGCAAATAAAACATTAAGCCAGTCCTTGTATAATCCACCCCCAGCTATCATGCTTTCGTTTTTGAATAAGCTATTCATAAGGCTTAATAATGCAGAGGGGCAGGACCAGTGTCCCTCCATGGAATCCAAGAAAAAGATTTTACAGGAAGTACAAACATCTCTTTTTCTTTATGATCCATTGAGGGACAAAGGATCATAGTAATTCTTGGACATGTGAGACATCCAATTGCAGTCCAACTGAGGGGTGGGTAAAGCCACTGAAAGATCCTACAGATGTGGAGTCTTACTGCAAGAGTAGAAGAAGAGATCAACACCTGAACAAAGGCTTGATGGAGATGAGTGAATCAATATGGAGATGGTCAGTACCAGGATTAAGCTGGTTTTCCAGACAAGGACAAAAAATCATATAGGGGGAAACTATAACCTGAAGCAGCAATGGGCCTCAACTAACCAAGCAGGGGACAACCAATCATCCACCTTAAGAGTGACAAACCATGGGGCCACAACTACTTAAATAGAAGAATAAATTAGACTAATAGGCAAGCTGGTCATCAAAAAGTCCTAAGCATAGCATACCTAATCCTTGACTTCTGGGAAATGAAGCATGGCCACACAGGGAATATCCACAAAAAGCCAGCCAGTTAACTGTGTGAGGGAACACCCTAAAACCCCCTTGACTGCAGTGAAAAGGAGGTCCAAACATGAAGAATGTCATCTGAGAAAAAAGTAATCTCTCAGGCAGGCAATAGATTATGTGATTTTCTTTCCTGCAAACCGAAGGGGTTGGGGATGCAGCGATCGGTCTCTGCCAGGGAAACACAGTGATTACTGCTAGCAACTATAGCCACTGGCAATAAATGCATGCTAGAAATCTGACCGACATGCTGGTTGTACCCAAGTCGATCGATGGATAGACTTGGAAACAATGAGCCTGCCCAAATATGGATTAAATCCTGTGCAGTCCCTGTTGAACTGGCCGAGATTCGAACCATCTATGCCTTGCTTTAAAGAGACAAGTATGTATATTAGAACCACTTGAGCAGGAATTCCTAAATGGCAAGAAAGCTAGTATACTGGATTCCCTTATAGTGGTGCCAGACCCCCCCGCCCCCCCCCCCCCCCCACATCATAGCTATGTTTTATATCATTTAGTTACTCAACAGTGACAGATTTCACAATATTTGAAAGAAAATGCTGAATCATTGCGATCACTCCTTGCCTCATAAGCTTTTAATCTGACTGTACTACAATCATACTGAAATACATATACATTAGAACATGTATGGGTAGAAGCCAATCAACCTATTAGCATGCTTTTGAAATATGGAAGAAAACGGACACACCCATGACAAACTTATTCAAGCATTAGCAGTCTCTTCAAACTTTTTGTAGATAGTGCCCTTGGTGGGAACTGATCCCAGATCTCTTGTGCTACAAGGCCACAAAATACTGATAATGCATCTTTTAAACGTTTAGAAAACATATCCATTTTTTTTTTCTGCTTTTGTACTCTGTGTGGAATTTGTGCCTGATAGTTTTAGCCCAACAATTATAATACCGAGTTTAATGCTGTGCAGGAGACTGAATTCTTTAGTGTTGTGATTTACATTATTGTAAGATTGAACTTGAAACAGTAGTGGATGTAAAGGTCATTGTACAAATAGTGAAGTCATTCATTCTAATGCCTGTCATCTGTCTTTATCAAAAGTAATCAATTGGTACTGTAAAGAACCAAAAGTTTTGTTTGTACAGTGGTCAGGTACTTGTAGGTTGGGTTACAGCTAGTGGCAATTTATGGTGCAACAAAACCACAGATACAGCACTTTTTCCTGGTGAAGGTCCATCTTGGGACTCACATTGATGATGTTGATTTATAAAATAATAACATTCCACTGATGTCTACCTGTGAGCTCCTATATCTTGTTACTCTCATATCATAAACCTGCAAACAAAGCCAAGGGTTTTAGTTTATTGCAGCCTCCAGTATCCCTCAGCAAATTGGACTCTTGGTTATGGTGCCTGACTGTCTGTCTCTACCTGGACACTAGACACTGCGGAGCTGAGAATTTCCTCTCAATATTTCTGCTCAATGTGGCATGTAAGCTTAAGTGGTCAGAGGTGTAACCCAAGGAAGGTTTACTCTTAGTAGTGAGCTAAGCCTCAGCTTTCAGCATTCTTTGAAAACCGACATGGAATTTGTTTTAAGATAAAAAAGTATTTATGTTTAAGCACTTTTGCCATGGTATGCAATTCTATAGAAGAATACATACAGGCAGAAGCCAGAGGCTCACCTCCTAGTACCACACATAAGGAGATGAAATGACTTGCACATAGTCACACACAGTGAGCAGCTGGATTAGCAATCCAGTCCAAGATGTAATATCTCCCAGCATCAAAAGTATGAGAAAGTTCAAAGAAAGTTTGTAGTGTGTCAGTGACAACTATATTGTTTCTTGATCATCATTGTGTTTCCTCTTGGACTATGCACGTAATGTGTACTAGTGCATTGACCTTTATACACCTACCAATTTTCAGCATTAAATAAAAAATAGCCATGGCTCTACCCATTTTGGGAACATTAATGTTCCCAAAATGTTAACACTATTAAAGTAACATGCACATATGGTAAATCCCCTGTTTACTGCAGCCTATAAAATCATTTTGTTCTATACATTTCTGAATTCCCTTGCGTGTAGCTTCTTCTTTTGTTAAAGTGGTGTTCCGGCCGAAATTATACTTTTTAAATAAAAATACCCCTATCATACACAAGCTTAATGTATTCTAGTAAAGTTAGTCTGTAAACTAAGGTCTGTTTTGTTAGTTTATAGCAGTAGTTTGTTATTTTATAAACTTACAGCAGGCCGTGGCCATCTTAAGTGTGGGCATCTGAAGCCAGACTGTATTTCTTCCTGGATCTCATCCTTGCAGATCTCGCACATGCTCAGTGCAGCACAAGCAGTGTAATAGGTTTCAGGTCAGGTTTGCATAGCAACGGCAGTTTCAGAGGAAGTTGCCGCCCCACATGCTCAGTGCAGCACAAGCAGTGTAATAGGTTTAAGGTCAGGATTCCATAGCAACGGCAGTTTCAGAGGAAGTTGCCGCCCCTTCCCAGAAGGCATTGCAAACAGGAAATGATGCAATGGGCCGCGGCCAGGGAGGAGGAAGTGAAAAATGAATACAGCAGATATACAGTAGGTGCTGAGAAAAAAAAAAATATCCAATTTGTTTACAGTGCACAGTTTAGTGAGGGATGCTGACGAGTTGTAAAAGTGGGTGGAACTCCACTTTAAACACATTATTGCTGAGAAAAAGATTACATTGATGCCTAAGACTAGCCATGAATGAGTAGGAATAGTTGACACGATTCCTCAATCCACACTTTCAAGATAGATGAATTCTGTTTAACTACAGTGGGCAAATATGCATGGAAATGTGGCCTGTCCCTGCTGAACTTGCCAAATTTTGATCCATGTATAGCCAGCTTTAGCTTGCTTTAGCAATTTGAAAACACATCCAGCTACAGTATCTCACAAAAGTGAGTACACCCCTTACATTTTTGTAAATATTTTATTTTATCTTTTCACGTGACAACACTGAAGAAATGACACTTTGCTACAATGTAAAGTAGTGAGTGTACAGCTTGTATAACAGTGTAAATTTGCTGTCCCCTCAAATTAACTCAACACACAGCCATTAATGTCTAAACCGCTGGCAACAAAAGTGAGTACACCCCTAAGTGAAAATGTCCATGTTGGGCCCAATTAGCCATTTCCCCTCCCCAGTGTCATGTGAATCATTAGTGTTACAAGGTCTCAGGTGTGAATGGGGAGCAGGTGGTTTAAATTTGGTGTTATCACTCTCACTCTCATACTGGTCACTGGAAGAACTTGGCACCTCATGACAAAGAACTCTCTGAGGATCTGAAAAAAGGAATTGTTGCTCTACATAAAGATGGCCTAGGCGATAAGATTGCCAAGACCCTGAAACTGAGCTGCAGCATGGTGGCCAAGACCATACAGCGGTTTAACAGGACAGGTTCCACTCAGAACAGGCCTCCCCATGGTTGACCAAAGAAGTTGAGTGCACATGCTCAGCGTCATATCCAGAGGTTGTCTTTGGGAAATTGACATATGAGTGCTGCCAGCATTGCTGCAGAGGTTGAAGGGGTGGGGGGTCAGCCTGTCAGTGCTCAGACCATACGCCGCACACTGCATCAAATTGGTCTGCATGTCTGTTGTCCCAGAAGGAAGCCTCTTCTAAAGATGATGCACAAGAAATATATCGGGGTGGGGCAAGGTGATGCACAAGAAAGCTTACAAACAGTTTGCTGAAGACAAGCAGACTAAGGACATGGATTACTGGAACCATGTCCTGTGGTCTGATGAGACCAAGATAAACGTATTTGGTTCAGATGGTGTCAAGCGTATGTGGTGGCAACCAGGTGAGGAGTACAATGACAAGTGTGCCTTGTCTACAGTCAAGCATGGTGGTGGGAGTGTCATGGTCTGGGGCTGAATGATGCTTCCGGCACTGGGGTGCTACAGCTCATTGAGGGAACCATGAATGCCAACATGTACTGTGACATACTGAAGAAGAGCATGATCCCCTCCCTGCGAAGACTGGGCTGCAGGGCAGTATTCCAACATGATAACGATCCCAAACACACCTCCAAGACGACCACTGCCTTGCTAAAGAAGCTGAAGGTAAAGGTGATGGACTGGCCAAGCGTGTCTCCAGACCTAAACCCTATTGAGCATCTGTGGGGCATCCTCAAATGGAAGGTGGAGGTGCGCAAGGTCTCTAACATCCACCAGCTCCGTGATGTCGTCATGGAGGAGTGGAAGAGGGCTCCAATGGCAACCTGTGAAGCTCTGGTGAGCTCCATGCCCAAAATGGTTAAGGCAATGCTGGAAAACAATGGTGGCCACACAAAATATTGTCACTTTGGGCCCAATTTGGAGATTTTCACTTAGGGGTGTACTCACTTTTGTTGCCAGCGGTTTAGACATTAATGGCTGCGTGTTGAGTTATTTTGAGGGGACAGCAAATATACACTGTTATACAAGCTGTACACTCACTACTTTACATTGTAGCAAAGTGTAATTTCTTCAGTGTTGTCACATGAAAAGATATAATAAATATTTACAAAAATGTGAGGGATGTACCTACTTTTGTGAGATACTGTATATCCAAAATGGAGTTCTGCTGCTTTTTAAGTGCACCAATTAATTGCAACCAGCTGGAATCCATCTTGTACATGCCTAGCAACATCAGATGGAATACTAACTAGCTGTGATGAGTTGCAACTCTATGGAGGAATTTAATAAAGCAGTTTTGACACTTTTCTGACAGAATGGCTCCTTTAAATATCCTGCTCCTTTCATTAGGTGATCTGATATGTGCACCAGGTTCAGATTGTTCTTATTTCTGTCACTTTAAGAACCTGTTGCATTGGCTGGGACAGATTAAAAAAAAAATACTGCCAAAAAAGAGAGGCAAACTGGCAGTAATTAAGACCAACTATGAGTTGGCTTTCACAGTGATGCCAGTGCTCAGAGTGCTGGAAAGATGTTGTGAACGTGACAGCTTTTTGCATAGGGCTCCTGGGTTGCTAGGACGCCAGTATCCACTGCCTCATTCCTGGCCTCGGCTAAATGTAAACAAAGGGAAAGGAGAGGGAGTGTTGCATGATGTCATTACACAAATATGGCAATGATCATATTTGGCCAATGACAGGAATCTCTCAGTCGGCAGCTGAATGGGCTTGGGGTGAGTCATTGGTTGTTATGAGGTTGTTGGCTACATAACTGATGGTGTTCTTTTAACTAGTGATGTAGAGGTTACTGAGCGGCACATTATAAGAAGCTCTGAGACACTAGTTCCCCATCAGGGCTGTCTGCCTTATGATTAACAAGGGGTGCACTGGGTGGTTTCTATAGCTGCTAATCAGTCCATAGGTGTCTATTGAATCCATCCACTGTCTTTCAATGTCAATCACATAGTAGGTGGACCTGATGGGGAAGTAGTCTTAGAGTTCTCCATCAGGCTCCACCCTCCCCGCAACAAAACTTTCAGCCACAGCGCCTGCCTGTGTGATGGACACAGTAGGTGGGGAGGGAGGTTAGTAACACTGAGCCTATGTTTTTTTTGCAGCTCTGTCCTCTGATGCACTGAGGTGCCCAGTATGGACATGCCAGCCTCAGTTTTAGCTACCTCCTGCAACAAATGCTTGTACCTGTTCCCAACGGACGACTTGAAAGACAACAGATGAATCTGCCACAAGCGCTGCCATTTGTGGCGTGGGGCTGTAAGAAAATTCTACGACACTCTTTAGGAATTCTACTGCATATCGAATAAGGCCAACAAAATGTTACAGTCCTGAAAGAGCCTATTGATCATGAAAGTTACAGAAAGGAAGTGACATTTAGAGAAATATTACAGCAATGTGTCATAAAACTTCCGAATCCTAATTTTATATATCATTTAGCAAAATACCTGTAAAGTGAAACTATTACAAAAACAAAGATCATGTAGTACAACATTGTTATATAAATATAGTAATACTTTTGTCTTTGGTCCATTGCTATATAATGTATACTACCCTTTAGTTCTTCTTTAAGATTTTAGATGATTTGCCACTTATTTACAAATAAGACTGGCTCCATAGTTATGTTTTCTGGGTTTGCAACACATTACTTTTTTCTAGTACATCCCCCACAGCTATTACCTTTTGTATCTCTTGAGCCTCCCTCCTAGATTGTAAGCTCTAATGAGCAAGGCCCTCTGATTCCTCCTGTATTAAATTGTATTGTAACTGTACTGTCTGCCCTCATGTTGGAAAGCACTGTGCAAACTGTTGGTGCTTTACAAATCCTTTATAATAATACTAACTTCAGAATGCTTGATTTCCTAATAGTTAATAGGGTCAAATAGTTGATTGTTTTTGACCATAGTGCTGAAAAAAAGTTGAGGGAGAAGGATGGAAATTTTTTCTCGAGCGAATGATTTGCTTTTTAAGTACTTTTGAACGACATGAGTCTCAGATGGCATGTACTGATGAGACTTTTTCAGGCAAACATTTGTATGAAAATCTACCAGTGTACTGCCAGCTTTAGACTACGGAGGTGTATATGAGTCAAATGGGGGTTTATTGCTGTCAATTTGACAATGTGATCCTGCTGGAGAATTGACAAAAAGGAGGAATATCCTCAGCAACCTCTTTTAGGTATAGTCACTTATTAGGTGAGTATTATTACCACTATTTCAGAGACAAAGGGTGTTAAACTGTGTGTCTGGCTCAGTGTTTCTCAACATTTTTCCAGTCAAGGCACCCTTTAAAATTCTGCACAATCTTGAGGCACCCCATTCCAAAATGTAAAATACTAAATGAAAAGTTTTACATAATGCAGCAACATCCACACATGTAGCACACCCCACATTAGAGATGATTTATTCTTCTACAGCATGGATCTCCAAACTTTTGAAATAAAAGGGTCAGTTTACTGCCCTTCAAATATTAGAGGGGCAGAACTGTGGCCAGCGGGAGTAGAAAATGGCTGGCATTGGTAGGAGTAAACAATGCCATAGGCTTGGTGGTCAGTGGGAGTAAAAAAATGACATCATTAGTGTCAAATGGAGGACTAGTGCCTCATCTTTGGTGTCAGTGGAAGGATTAGTGCCATGTATTAGTGGAAGGATTAGTGCCCCAAGGGCATAAAGGCAAGCAAAGGGCCAGATCCAGGCCAACAGGTCAGAGTTTGGAGACCACTGTTCTAAAGCAAACACGCCTTTGCACACTGGTATTGACTAGTATTCCAATGTTTCTTTTCTCTGTCAGTTTCTCTGCCTCACTAAGCTAATGTGACTCCTTCATCCTTATCAACTGATGATGTCATTGGTCATTAGGAGGTTGGCGGCTTGAAGGTGGTAATGGTGCATAATGAAAGTCTATGGCTTTGTGTAACTAAAAGGCAGGCTTCATCCACCTGCTGGCTTGTATACCTTTTTTTGGCAATTTTTAGGCATTTTGCCAAGGCATCCCTAAAGAAATATGAAGGCACCTCAGGGTGCCTGGGCACCCTGGTTATAAAAGGCTGGTCTGGCTTTTATACAAATACATGTTTATTATGTAATGTTTAACCAATATTAATAGCCTGGTTTGGTGTATCAAAAACATGGAATAGTAGAGGTTTTTATGTCAGAAAGACATGCCCCATTGTGTAAAAATTCTGGATCATAGACAAATAAGTCGCTAGTGTTACCGATTTAATGTAGATTTCTCTAGTTTGCCTGTACTAGAAATATGATAGCTGGATACTTATTGGTTGCTACAAGCAGTGCCTTTAATCTAGTTTTCTCCAAATTTCTTCTTGTGTATACATAAGTTTCTGTATATTTTAACCTCTATGAGATGTGTCAGTCATCACCAGTGGAATAGTATTAATGATTAGCACATTATAAATCACACCCTTCTCTAAATGGAAACTAGAAGATTTTGGTAATACTCCTGGAGACAGCTTGGTGGGATTATAGCTCTTGTCCTGTTTTGGCTTAAGAGCAGTGTTTGCTTTAAATAGCTCCGCTAATGTGATAGCTTTTCCAACTCTTAAGAAAGCAATTTTCAAGGAAATGTCAACAGTTTTGCTGAAAGTCTGTTAAACTGTGTGAATACTCCACTTGTTGACTGCTTACAGAAAGTCAACGTCTTCAACATACTGACTAGAATGTTCCTGGACACATTGATGAGGAATTCCACTTTTTATTTTTATATCTCTTTTTCAGTATTTCCGATCTGTCAAATTAAGAGATGTATGTAGCCTTACTAATACAATTAAGTTCCCCAAGGACGCCTAGAGAAGACCTTTTGTCTTTTTAATGTTTTAATTTTGGTATTGATCTGACAAGGTCAGTCAAGTGTAACTAATGTTATATCACAGTGTGTATTAATTAAAACCTTATTTGTATGCATATTTTTTAATTACATATAATGTAGATAGAACAGACATAATTGCTAATTACTTAGGCAAGGTTTGCTACCCGCTCATCCTTTTTGACTAAATTTGCTCTCTTCGCAGTGAAAATGATGGGAAAGACCCATAATGCATCTTATAGGCCAAGACCTCGTCATTTTTGTCTAGGGTGTAACATAATCGAGCTTAGAGCAACAACTTAGATTTAGGACTAGGTAAGATCTGTATAGTGATGAAATTGCCAAGTCACGATGGTATGGCTGCAGGAGCTATGCCTCATTGAGGACATTGGAAGGCCACTATACAGTATGTCATGTCCAGGAAGGTTCTTTGGAGCCATCAGAAAGTGAAGTGGTTTGTGACAGGGAACTGGCTGATGTAATTTGGAGGAACAGAATAGGAATGGCTTATTAGAATAATGACACTGGTGGGCACAGTGTTTGGCAGAACTGCCAGCATGAAAATCCTATGCATAAGAAGAATGGTATCTGGCCTGAATGTCTACACGTTTCAGCTGTTCACTGTTAACAATTCAAGTAGTTCAACCATCGGGTCCAATGGGAAGATAAGATAGCATTGGGTAGCCTGCCAAAGGTTGAAAAAAAAAAGAAAACATAAACTGTTTAATAGTATCCACAGAGAAATGGCACACTCCAGATCAAATACTGCCATCTGTAAATTTGTCAATTCATTTCTAATGATACAGTCATGTAAATAAAACCATTGCCGTGTATAATACTAATTTGTTTTTTATATGCATACAAAATAATATTAGGAACAAAATTATCACTTCTGCTACACAACTTTAACAGTGCAATAAATAGGAGATCATTGCTCACCAAAGGAAGGCTTTGGTAATTCAGCGAAAGAAGCGCCTGTGTAATAGAAGTGACATTAGCTGCTGACTCTTAATCTAAAACTCTGATTCTATTATTGAAGGGCATCAGTATAAGTGATAGACATATGCTTTCCTACTTCCTGTTCACAATAGACAGACCAGATGTGGCCCCTGGCTAAAAAAGACAGTTGGTTTTCACAGGAAATGCTCAGGGTGCAGTAATGATATAAAATCCGTATGTTTCCACCAGCTTCTGAGCCAAACAACAATTTAGGAGAGATCTATGTTAAACTAATACATGCACGCTGATGGAAAATTTGCTATGTGCTTTTGCCTATGACAGCCTTAGTAATAAACTAGTTGATTTATTTTGCAGAAAACCTTTATTCCCTGATGAGGGAAACATCTAATCATGTAGGTCTTTTGTACTGCATTTCTACGTTGGTCAGTAATTGATCCCTTTACTTGAGCTTTATATTAGTTATTTACTGTATGTTTTAAATTGATTGAACGGTCCCCCTTGTGTGCTGTAAAGCTCTGTAAAACCATTTTAAAATCAATTAATGGCATAAACATTGTAACCATAGCTGAGGTTACATCTAAGTTACCATCAGGGTGGCTGCTTATGTGTGGAAGTGGAAGAGAGAGGGTTCTGTAGCGTCTGCTGTACTTGTGGAGTGAGGTCAACTGTCTAAGCCTAGACAGGGGAATGCTTTGTCTGTGCAGTCACTGGTTCATCTGTCTAGATTGTAGATCACTTGATATATGGGGCTTTCTGTAAAAATATGAGCAGTGAATGATTTAATGGAAATATCTGAGAACACTCTCTTTATCACCCTAGCTTTTCCTCTCTTTGGGCTGTAATGTGACTGAAGATTATCACCCACATTTGTCAGAATCTTGACAATCTAATGTATGTATGTACTGATCAGAATACATGCATGAGGTCTCAAAGTAGAAGAAGTGGATATTGAATGGTTCCTTTAATGGCCTTTAAAGTGAAACTGTGCTTTGCACAAAAAATTGAATCAAGCCCTCCCCAGTAGCACATTCTTAACTTCCTTTTAGCAGGCGGGTAAACCTCACCAGGAGAAAACAGTGATTATCGCTAGCAGCTATAGCAGCCACTAGCGAAAATCCCAAGTGAATCCGGCATGCTAGTTTTACCCAAGTTGATAGATCTACCAACTTGATACATTCAGCCTGCCCATTAATGGTTCAAATCTCGGCCGGTTCCTGTTGTATTTGAACCGTGTATAGCCAGCCTAAGGCCATACTTTCCAATACTGACTGGAGTGTAGTTTTGAGCAATTAAAACCAACCTGTCTCCAGTCTGCTGATTGAATGAAGGAGCATCACCACACTGATGAGATCCTAAAGTTGACAAAACTGTGCAATGTGGAGTTGCTTGATTGTCTCACAGTATGAGTGCCTCCTCCCAATTTGAGCACTTCTTTATAGAGGAATGCAGGGCACCAATATAAAGACAAATCAGAGTTAGGTACTTATATTTCCTGTATATAAAATACATTTAAAAATGTATATCCATAACTGTGTTCATGTATTTTAATACTTGAAGAAATCTTTTGTATGAATAAAAAATGAAAAAATGAACATCCTAAGGAGGTAAACTATACATGGTTAGTCTAACAGATTCTGCCATCCACACAAATGAGGTAGATGTAGGAATCTGCCCTGTCAAGATGTTGTATTCTGATAGGGGACTGCCTTTGTAAGCTAATATGCAAACTGGAAGTATAGCTCAATGTAAGTTAAAAAAATTTTTGTAAGTTAAAATTTTGTCCAGACCTGCTACTTGAATAGAACTTCAAATATATTAAAAACATTTCTTTTGTGACTAGAACATGTACATTGCAATATGTGCAAAAATAATAATCACATTAGAATTGAATTTGATATAAAAAAATTCTATCCTGCTCCTTTAAATTCTACTGTCACTACAGGCAAAAACATTTGTCGGTTTGACCAGATTGATTAGAAAATTGAACAAATGTTGCAAAAATTAAAATTTTCATATAACATTCTACTGAAGTATGGTCATCTACAACTCCTGGCCCACATACTATCTCTAGGTAAATGAAGCTTTTCATCTTAATTCTGATGAGACCGACACTGACCTAGCATGTGATGTGTTAGGATCGGAGCTGCTTCTTCCACAGGTTTGCTAGTGCCTTTAATGCATGGCTACAGAAGGTTAAGAGAAATAATTTGCCAGTTCAAAGTACCTCTTTTTGGAATATTCATGTGCCCTAGATAGGTAAATACCTCCTGTTTTAGGCAAATACTGTACATTAGTTAAAATCAGTATTTGCTTATCACATCAGCTGACACAATTAGCAGGGTAGGGAATAAAAAGAACAAGATCACTTTGTCTTTGGTCTCATCAGCACCTACGCTGATGAATCCTGTTAACACTGTATATTGGATGGAAAACTGACTACTCCAATCTTCTTCTGGCACCCCATAATAGCAGGCAGCTGCACTAGCTCAAAGTGTTGAGAAGAACAAGAGAGCCGTTGGAGTCAGGTGCCAATGTGTTAACCATGTGTCCACCATTCCTATAGAGTTTATGTCTGAAATTAGGTTCACACATGCATAATGATAAGATTAGCGCTAACATAACCAGCTTTCAATTTACCAAGAATCACAGTTTTGTCTAGAACTGTATTGCCCAGTTAATATACAGTACTTTATGGAATCTTGGGCATCATAGTAACTCAGATTTGAGCTCTGTTTTTGGTACTGGGCTCTGGGTTTCATTATCACCAATGTGCAGCTTGTGTACTAAGTATACAGTATGTGTACGTTTTTCCTGCCACCCAAAATATGCCAATAGGCTTAGTATTTAAATTGGCCTTAGAGCGGTTTTGTAATTGTATGACATTGCAATTGTGTGCACAAATTATGCTTTGTGATCTTTGCAGTCCAGTTTTTGGGGGTTTTTTTGCACTTATAAAATATATCATGTTTTAGTTACTGGAAAACATGAACTATACACATTAATGCAGGCATAGATGCTGATCACAAAAAAAAATGTGTATTCTTGTAATAGTATTTAGAATTGAAGACTACATTAAAAAGTAACTGCACAGGTAATGCTACCTCCCTGGATCTGTCTGTTACCTACTTTGCTGAGGAGGAAGCAGCTCCCAGGTTCCTCCAGAAGGCGCCATTGGGAGCAAGATGAGAGGCTCTGCATTGGAATGAAAAATTATTTTTCAGAAACATACCATATAGTGTTTGGGCTGATTGTGTGTTGATCTGGGCAACAAAGAAGGGCTAAGCATAGACAGCTTGAATGTTAGCAATTCAGCCCTAAGAAAGGGAGAGAAAATCTCGATTCCCCTATCCATGCACAGTATGGATAAAGGAATCTCTATTGTTATCAGGCAACCATAGCACCTCTAAGGCAGGCCATAAATGATGCAATTTTCATTTTTACAATCACGGGTTGCAGGAAAGAGAATCGCTCTATTCCCCTACAAAACCCTCAGATGTGAATAGGGGCCTAACTAAAGCCTGATACACACTACAAGCAGGTCAACTGCCGGCATGCTCGTCTGACAGAAGCCGGCCAAATAGTGGCTGCTGTCGTCCTGGCTGCTTTACAAACGGGCCAAATGTCAGATGGTTTTTATTGAACCGGCTGATGTCGCCCTACATTCGGCCCGAGTGTGCGGGGCTTTAAACTGCCCATACATTATACAATTTTCTTATTCAATTTCCTTTAGGTTTACCTTAAACTATGTAGTGCAAGGGCCTGTCTTATTGCATACAAATTGAAAGTGTTTAGGTTATGGTTTTGTTAAATCTGAAGGAAAGTTGTACAAGAAAATTGTATGTATGGCCAGCCTAAAGCCTCGTACACAGGCTTTGATTTTCGGGTGACAGAATGTCTGATTTTTGTGGCATGCTATTCTCATGTCAAAAGTGAAGAGGTTACTAACAATACGAGAATTTTCGTTTGACAGAATACGTCAGAAGTGACGTAATGTGTTGAATAGTTTTGTATGTATTCTTTCGTTTCTGAGCATGCGTAGTTTTGCTCTTACGATTTCACATCCGACAAAAATTTTATAGTCTGCACATTCAGCTTTTGTCTGACAGAAAAGTGAAATTGACTGTCGAAAGCACCGTACTAACGGTAAGATTTGCGGACGGTCGGTCGTCGTAGCACAATTGACATCCGAAAATCAAAGCATGTGTACGGGCCTTTACACTTACAGGTCTTGTCCTTCCCCCACCCTGTGACTGGACAATTAAAGAAGTAGCAGCAAACTGATGAGTTATGCTCTCTGTCACTTCGCTCTCTCCACCTATTGTTGCTTGTTGGCACATTAAAATTTCATTAAAATCGACAGTTTGCTGCTTCTGCCTCTCCGTGTCTGGGCTCTTCTGTACTCAAATTATACTAAGACCCCTTTCACACTGAGGCGCTTTACAGACGCTACAGCGCTAAAAATAGCATCTGTAAAGCGCCGCTACTGTCTATCCAGTGTGAAAGCCTGAGTGCTTTCACACTGGAGCGGTGTGCTTGCAGGACGTTAAAAAAACTACAGCAAGCAGCATCTTTGGAGCGGTGAAGGAGTGGGCAGCACTTTGCGGTGGTTTTAACCACTTGCCGACCGCCTAACGCAGATATACTGCGGCAGAGCGGCACGGGCAGGCAAAATCACGTACCTGTACGTGATCTGCCTCCCGCGGGCGGGGGGTCCGATCGGACCCCCCCCCGGTGCCATCGGCGGTCGGCATCTGACTGGGAGCGTCGGGAGGCGAGGGGGAGACCATCCGATCGTGGCCCCCCCCTCGCGATCGCTCCCAGCCAATGGAAATGCTCCTCTGCCTGTGTGTCGTTTCACACAGGCAGAGGATGTGATGTCATCTCTCCTCGGTCTGGCAGTTTCCGTTCCAGCGCCGAGGGGAGATGACAAGTGAGTGCACAACACACACACACACACAGTAGAACATGCCAGGCATACTTTACACCCCCGATCCCCCCCCGATCGCCCCCCGATCCCCCCCCAATCACCCCCCCCCCCCCTGTCACAAACTGACATTAGCAGTATTTTTTTTTTTTTTTTTTTCTGATTACTGCATAGTGTCAGTTTGTGACAGTTAGTGTTAGGGCAGTGAGTATTACCCCCCTTTAGGTCTAGGATACCCCCCTAACCCCCCCTAATAAAGTTTTAACCCCTTGATCACCCCCTGTCACCAGTGTCGCTAAGCGATCATTTTTCTGATCGCTGTATTAGTGTCGCTGGTGACGGTAGTTAGGAACGTAAATATTTAGGTTCGCCGTCAGTGTTTTATAGCGTCAGGGACCCCCCTATACTACCTAATAAATGTTTTAACCCCTTGATTGCCCCCTAGTTAACCCTTTCACCACTGATCACTGTATAACCGTTACGGTTGACGCTGGTTAGTTCGTTTATTTTTTATAGTGTCAGGACACCCGCCGTTTATTACCGAATAAAGGTTTAGCCCCCCGATCGCCCGGCGGTGATATGCGTCGCCCCAGGCAGCGTCAAATTAGCGCCAGTACCGCGAACACCCACGCACGCAGCATATGCCTCCCTTAGTGGTATAGTATCTGATCGGATCAATATCTGATCCGATCAAATCTATACTAGCGTCCCCAGCAGTTTAGGGTTCCCGAAAACGCAGTGTTAGCAGGATCAGCCCAGATACCCGCTAGCACCTGCGTTTTGCCCCTCCGCCCAGCCCAGCCCACCCAAGTGCAGTATCGATCGATCACTGTCACTTACAAAACACTAAACGCATAACTGCAGCGTTCGCAGAGTCAGGCCTGATCCCTGCGATCGCTAACAGTTTTTTTGGTAGCGTTTTGGTGAACTGGCAAGCACCAGCCCCAGGCAGCGTCAGGTTAGCGCCAGTACCGCTAACACCCACGCACGCACCGTATACCTCCCTTAGTGGTATAGTATCTGATCGGATCAATATCTGATCCGATCAAATCTATACTAGCGTCCCCAGCAGTTTAGGGTTCCCAAAAACACAGTGTTAGCGGGATCAGCCCAGATACCTGCTAGCACCTGCGTTTTGCCCCTCCGCCCGGCCCAGCCCAGCCCACCCAAGTGCAGTATCGATCGATCACTGTCACTTACAAAACACTAAACGCATAACTGCAGCGTTCGCAGAGTCAGGCCTGATCCCTGCGATCGCTAACAGTTTTTTTGGTAGCGTTTTGGTGAACTGGCAAGCACCAGCCCCAGGCAGCGTCAGATTAGCGCCAGTACCGCTAACACCCACGCACGCACTGTACACCACCCTTAGTGGTATAGTATCTGATCGGATCAATATCTGATCCGATTAGATCTATACTAGTGTCCCCAGCAGTTTAGGGTTCCCAAAAACGCAGTGTTAGCGGGATCAGCCCAGATACCTGCTAGCACCTGCGTTTTGCCCCTCCGCCCAGCCCGGCCCAGCCCACCCAAGTGCAGTATCGATCGATCACTGTCACTTACAAAATACTAAACGCATAACTGCAGCGTTCGCAGAGTCAGGCCTGATCCCTGCGATCGCTAACAGTTTTTTTGGTAGCGTTTTGGTGAACTGGCAAGCGCCAGCGGCCTAGTACACCCCGGTCGTAGTCAAACCAGCACTGCAGTAACACGTGGTGACGTGGCGAGTCCCATAAGTGCAGTTCAAGCTGGTGAGGTGGCAAGCACAAGTAGTGTCCCGCTGCCACCAAAAAGACAAACACAGGCCCGTCGTGCCCATAGTGCCCTTCCTGCTGCATTCGCCAATCCTAATTGGGAACCCACCGCTTCTGCAGCGCCCGTACTTCCCCATTCACATCCCCAACCAAATGCAGTCGGCTGCATGAGAGGCATTTTTATGTCCTCCCGAGTACCCCTACCCAGCGAACCCCCCAAAAAAAGATGTTGTGTCTGCAGCAAGCGCGGATATAGGCGTGACACCCGCTATTATTGTCCCTCCTGTCCTGACAATCCTGGTCTTTGCATTGGTGAATGTTTTGAACGCTACCATGCACTAGTTGACTATTAGCGTAGGGTACAGCATTGCACAGACTAGGCGCACTTTCACAGGGTCTCCCAAGATGCCATCGCATTTTGAGAGACCCGAACCTGGAACCGGTTACCGTTATAAAAGTTAGTTACAAAAAAAGTGTAAAAAAAAAAAAAATATATGAAATAAAAAAAATAGTTGTTGTTTTATTGTTCTCTCTCTCTCTATTCTCTCTCTCTATTGTTCTGCTCTTTTTTACTGTATTCTATTCTGCAATGTTTTATTGTTATTGTTATTGTTATTGATTGTTATTGTTATTGTTATTGTTATTGATTGTTATTGTTATTGTTATTATGTTTTATCATGTTTGTTTTTCAGGTGTGTAATTATTTACACTTTACTGTGCTTTATTGTTAACCATTGTTAACCATTTTTTTGTCTTCAGGTACGCCATTCACGACTTTGAGTGGTTATACCAGAATGATGCCTGCAGCTTTAGGTATCATCTTGGTATCATTCTTTTCAGCCAGCGGTCGGCTTTCATGTAAAAGCAATCCTAGTGGCTAATTAGCCTCTAGACTGTTTTTACAAGCAGTGGGAGGGAATGCCCCCCCCCCCCCCAACATCTTCCGTGTTTTTCTCTGGCTCTCCTGTCTCAACAGGGAACCTGAAAATGCAGCCGGTGATTCAGCCAGCTGACCATAGAGCTGATCAGAGACCAGAGTGGCTCCAAACATCTCTATGACCTAAGAAACCGGAAGCTACGAGCATTTTATGACGTAGATTTCGCCGGATGTAAACAGCGCCATTGGGAAATTGGGAAAGCATTTTATCACACCGATCTTGGTGTGATCAGATGCTTTGAGGGCAGAGGAGAAATCTAGGGTCTAATAGACCCCAATTTTTGCAAAAAAGAGTACCTGTCACTACCTATTGCTATCATAGGGGATATTTATATTCCCTGAGATAACAATAAAAATGATTTAAAAAAAAAAAAATGAAAGGAACAGTTTAAAAATAAGATAAAAAAATAATAATAATAAAGAAAAAAAAAAAAAAAAAAAAAAAAAGCACCCCTGTCCCCCCTGCTCTCGCGCTAAGGTGAACGCAAGCGTTGGTCTGGCGTCAAATGTAAACAGCAATTGCACCATGCATGTGAGGTATCGCCGCGAAGGTCAGATCGAGGGCAGTAAGTTTAGCAGTAGACCTCCTCTGTAAATCTAAAGTGGTAACCTGTAAAGGCTTTTAAAGGCTTTTAAAAATGTATTTAGTTTGTCGCCACTGCACGTTTGTGCGCAATTTTAAAGCATGTCATGTTTGGTATCCATGTACTCGGCCTAAGATCATCTTTTTTATCTCATCAAACATTTTGGCAATATAGTGTGTTTTAGTGCATTAAAATGTAAAAAAGTGTGTTTTTTCCCCAAAAAATGCGTTTGAAAAATCGCTGCGCAAATACTGTGTGAAAAAAAAAAATGAAACACCCACCATTTTAATCTGTAGGGCATTTGCTTTAAAAAAAATATATAATGTTTGGGGGTTCAAAGTAATTTTCTTGCAAAAAAAAATTATTTTTTTATGTAAACAATAAGTGTCAGAAAGGGCTTTGTCTTCAAGTGGTTAGAAGAGTGGGTGATGTGTGACATAAGCTTCTAGATGTTGTGCATAAAATGCCAGGACAGTTCAAACCCCCCCCAAATGACCCCATTTTGGAAAGTAGACACCCCAAGCTATTTGCTGAGAGTCATGTTGAGTCCATGGAATAATTTATATTGTGACACAAGTTGCGGGAAAGAGACAATTTTTTATTTTTTTTATTTTTTTTTGCGCAAAGTTGTCACTAAATGATATATTGCTCAAACATGCCATGGGAATATGTGAAATTACACCCCAAAATACATTCTGTTGCTTCTCCTGAGTACGGGGATACCACATGTGTGGGACTTTTTGGGAGCCTAGCCACGTACGGGACCCCGAAAACCAAGCACCGCCTTCAGGCTTTCTAAGGCCGTAAATTTTTGATTTCACTCTTCACTGCCTATCACAGTTTCGGAGGCCATGGAATGCCCAGGTGGCACAAAACCCCCCCAAATGACCCCATTTTGGAAAGTAGACACCCCAAGCTTTTTGATGAGAGGTATAGTGAGTATTTTGCAGACCTCACTTTTTGTCACAAAGTTTTGAAAATTGAAAAAAGAAAAAAAAAAATTTTTTTCTCGTCTTTCTTTATTTTCAAAAACAAATGAGAGCTGCAAAATACTCACCATGCCTCTCAGCAAATAGCTTGGGGTGTCTACTTTCCAAAATGGGGTCATTTGGGGGGGGTTTGTGCCACCTGGGCATTCCATGGCCTCCGAAACTGTGATAGGCAGTGAGGAGTAAAATCAAAAATGTACGCCCTTAGAAATCCTGAAGGCGGTGCTTGGTTTTCGGGGTCCCGTACGCGGCTAGGCTCCTAAAAAGTCCCACACATGTGGTATCCCCGTACTCAGGAGAAGCAGCTAAATGTATTTTGGGGTGCAATTCCACATATGCCCATGGCCTGTGTGAGCAATATATCATTTAGTGACAACTTTGTGCAAAAAAAAAAAAAAAAAAAAAAAATTTGTCACTTTCCCGCAACTTGTGTCAAAATATAAAACATTCCATGGACTCAACATGCCTCAAAGCAAATAGCTTGGGGTGTCTACTTTCCAAAATGGGGTCATTTGGGGGGGTTTTATGTCATCTGGGCATTTTATGGCCTTCAAAACTGTGATAGGTAGTGAGGAATAAAATCAAAAATGTACGCCCTTAGAAATCCTGAAGGCGGTGCTTGGTTTTCGGGGCCCCGTACGCGGCTAGGCTCCCAAAAAGTCCCACACATGTGGTATCCCCGTACTCAGGAGAAGCAGCTAAATGTATTTTGGGGTGCAATTCCACATATGCCCATGGCCTGTGTGAGCAATATATCATTTAGTGACAACTTTTTGTAATTTTTTTTTTTTTTTTTTTTTTTTGTCATTATTCAATCACTTGGGACAAAAAAAATGAATATTCAATGGGCTCAACATGCCTCTCAGCAAATTCCTTGGGGTGTCTACTTTCCAAAATGGGGTCATTTGTGGGGGTTTTGTACTGCCCTGCCATTTTAGCACCTCAAGAAACGACATAGGCAGTCATAAATTAAAGGCTGTGTAAATTCCAGAAAATGTACCCTAGTTTGTAGACGCTATAACTTTTGCGCAAACCAATAAATATACACTTATTGACATTTTTTTTACCAAAGACATGTGGCCGAATACATTTTGGCCTAAATGTATGACTAAAATTGAGTTTATTGGATTTTTTTTAGAACAAAAAGTAGAAAATATCATTTTTTTTCAAAATTTTCGGTCTTTTTCCGCGTATAGCGCAAAAAATAAAAACGGCAGAGGTGATCAAATACCATCAAAAGAAAGCTCTATTTGTGGGAAGAAAAGGACGCAAATTTCGTTTGGGTACAGCATTGCATGACCGCGCAATTAGCAGTTAAAGCGACGCAGTGCCGAATTGTAAAAAGTGCTCTGGTCAGGAAGGGGGTAAAACCTTCCGGGGCTGAAGTGGTTAAATAGCACCGCGAAAATTGACGGTAAAGCGCAGCTAAAAATGGCGGCGTATTAGCGCCGACGCACCCACCTGACCAGTGTGAAAGGGACCTTAGTCAAATTCAGGTGCTTTGTGCATAAAATTCAGTTGCTTGCATTTAAAAAGTTACATTTATTTAATGATATGTGAATGAATATGGAGCTGAATCAATTTGTGTTTTTTATACATGCCTGGAGTTGAGCTTAAGAAAAGTCTTAACTAGATTGCAGTTTCTTGCTCTGTCCAGGACGTGGACGTTAGCTGGCTGTCCTATCTGCACCTGGGTCCTCACCCCCATGTCACAATACACTACAAGATGAAGGAGCTTTTGTATGGTGAATTCATTCAGACCGGAACACCTTGATCTCTGTGGGTAGTTTCTTGTTTTGTTTACCATCTAAAGCTTAGAGCAGAAGCCAGGCTGCCTACCACTGCTTCATGTCTGTATGCAAAAGCACAACCAAATAGCAGTAGAGAAGTGAAAGGACTGTGCAAATACTAGATTTCCCCAATGAGACCACCTGTTGGAGATATTTCATTGTGTCGAAAGCTTTGCTTATGCTTTCAGGCCAACAAATAGCCTTCGTAGGCTATAAATACAAAGTATGAGACAATCTAATGGCAAACCTCGTGGGAACATTACTTGTGAAAACTGTAGCGCAAATCTGTATGTATCCCAAAGTTCCCAGCCAAATAAAATAGGATGGCAGCTTGCTTCATGTGAAAACCAGCTATTTCATGCTAAGGAAGATAGAGCAGAGTCAGCTTGCAGTATACTTCTGTGGATCTACTAAACCAAACTATAGACATATGGGGTTGATTTGCTTAAACTGGAGAGTGCAAAATCTGGTGCAGCTGTACATGGTAGCCAATCAGATTCTAACTTCAGCTTGTTTAATTACGGTAAGTGTTGAAAAAAAAAAAACCCTGGAAGCTGATTGGTTTATATGCAAAGCTGCACTAGATTTTACAAACTCCAGTTTTATTAAATCAACGCCATGATGCAACATTTGTTCATTTATTTTTAATGCTCATTCCATTAGCCTGCACTTTCTTATCATAAAGCTTTGTAAAGATCTCATTGTGATGGATAAGATCCAACAAATTGATTTAAAAAACTTTCCTGTACAAAATATTGCTTTTGACATGTGCTTGTGCTGGTGACACTCGTAAATGGGTAGGCACTTGGTCATGCGAATATAAATACAAATATAACCTCTGGAAGAGGATCTACTTGTAACCCTCCACTGGTGATAAAGGAAAATGACAAAAAAAATAACAAGCAAACCTCTGGAAAGCCACTGGATAGAATAATTTCTCTTAGGGCAAATACACTTCTACAGCGTCGGCAGTCCCTCCTTCATGCGAGCTTTGGAATCTTCTCGCCATTTCATATAAAACAAAAATGAGAGAAGGGGAGAGAAAGAGCCACTTTCTAAGCGTAGTATTAGTAAGAGAACCAGTAAGAATGTTAGAACTCAAGTACTGCACTCACATACAAATGGGCAGACACGGCGTATTAATAGGTACTCCATGATGGCATTCGCAAGTGACTGTTTCATGGATTTCCAATGGATTTAAACTTAGATAGTGGTGCTTTCTCTCCCCATCCCCTTGTTTTACTTGGTCATGTGATCTCTGGTAATGGGCAGAATCAGAAATTACATTTTCTGAGCATCAGCTTTAGCAAGGATTATGTGTTCCAAGGTCTCGACTTTTGGTTACAGTAAGCAGAAAACAAGAAGCAGCACTTTCTTCAAGAAAGATGCATGTTTTAGCACTTCACTTATTCTTTCTGTGCAAGACTGTTGATGCAGTTTATAATGTTAATATTTCTACAAAAATATCTTTGACTGGGGAGAATAGACAGACACCATGGGCACCAGATTATCTAAAAGGGAACAACAACCAGATAAAAAAGCCAGCCTTTAAAATTCTGTTAATTTTCTGAAATGTTATGTTTTATATAATTTTAATTTAGATTTAATGAACACTCATAGTTATTGATTGTCACCACTAAAAAAGAAATGGTGGCTCCCATTCCACAAGTATGAAAAGATGAGAGCCATTTTAGAAGCATTATAAAAGTCTCAAATAAAATTTCTTTTGGGAAAAAAAAAGAAAATCTCAGTCCATGTAAAATTGATATTTCAGTGTTTGGTAGAGCAGAATGGGAAACTATGGCAGGAAGCTCTCTGCTGGACTTTTCCGATAATAAAAAAATATTGGGTGCCCATTAAACCTTTGACTGTCAAGGATGTGTCCTGTACATCATGGCAATAACCTCAATGCTGCAAAATTGGGATCTCTTCTTAACTGTGAAAGTGATCTGAGCAAACCTCCTTTCCGCCATTTCCTACCCTCTACACTACACTACAGAATAGTAAGAAAAAGAAAGAGAAAAAAACATTTGTTAACCGATCTCCTCTGCATCAACTAAACCCAGAAGTGCTTGGCTCTAGGTTCATACAGTAGGTGTTGTAACCTGGATGATGGTTACCAGATAAACAGAAGAACATGGGACTTACTGTCTCCAATATGGTAAGCCCCAGCGGAGCAAAGACATTAGGGTTGGAAATTAACCCCGATGCCGCCAGAAAGTTTACCTATCACCTGCAAAATACTGTCACTGTGGGGGCTTTACAGTGATAGCAATAAAGTTACAGCAGAACAGACATACAGCTAATTACATTGTTGAAATAATATGTTTTACCTGCCAAACGGAGTTGTATTTCTGTCTATTTAGACTGAGATTTACACAGCTCTGCCATACTGTACAACAAAAGATACCAGCGCTCAATAGGTTAAAATGAAGGAAAGTTTCTCAATAGCAGTTATGCAATAATATGAACAGTTTATTCGATAAGGATTATGTGGTAACAGTAATTCAAATGTCAAAGCACTTATAATATTGACAAAGATAGGAAATAAAGGCTTACGGTGACACTGGAAGGTCCCCAGAGCAAGGAGGAGCTGACGGCATCCACAGATGGAAAGAACCTGGCAGTGGGGGAGGCGCCAATGTCCCCACTGCGTTGAGCCAAACTAGGGACTCACCGGCGGGCTGTAGACAGCTAGGCGTGCTGGTGATGGAGGAGGAAAAAGCAGCGGTCCGCAGGAGCTCTGTGCTCCACGTGTCAGAGTACCAGGCCAGCCGGCATGCTTTCAGGGAATGGAGTGGAGCCGCGGTTCGCGGATGGATGTTGCGGTTCTCAGAGCTCCTTGAGCTTTGGCTGTACTTCCCCTTTAGACCCCTTTCACACTGAGGTGTTTTTCAGGCGCTTTTGGGCTAAAACACTGAGGCGATGCGCTGGCAGGACATTAAAAAAACTCCTGCAAGCAGTAATTTTGGAGCGGTAAGGGAGCGGTGTATACACCGCTCCTGCCCATTAAAATGAATGGGCAGCGATGCCTAACCGCCGGCAAGGCGCCACTGCAGCGGTGCTTTGCGGGTGGTTTTAACCCTTTTTCGGCCGCTAGCGGGGGTTAAAAGCGCCCTGCCGAAAACCTCAGCAAAAACTATTGCGATGCCTCGGTGTGAAAGCACCCTTATATAATAGTAATGTCTTAAAAAAATTTAAGGATCCCTTACCTAAACACCCCTGGAAGCATATGCCTGTAGATCCGTTTTCTGTTAAAAAAAATAATAATAATTAAAACTTGGGTCATAAATTAAAACATGAAATTAAATAATATCTAATAAAAATGTGAAGAATGCTTACCCCCCTCCCCCCTACACATGCACATATCTAAACACCTTGGACACACATTCGTACATAAACTCTGATCACTCAATAAATACTAGTTATCCCCATGACAACCAAAGAAAAAGGGATAATTCTACGGTCATCCTTTACAGTTACAGAGGAACTGCAGTCTGCTCACATAATTTGTAATAAAAACATCTTTGCCATTCTGAAGCTTCCCTCCAACCACTTTGCATATTATTTTATATATACTGTGATTCTGTACCTGCCAAATATGCTGCATCTCCCTCCACTGAGTCTGGCTGCATCCATTTTAACTGTGGGCAGCTGAAGCTGCTGCCTGTTCACTTCCTGGATTTACACAGGCACACAGAGGCACACCTCCAACTTTGCAGCTCTCATTGGCCCTCTTATGACTCATCACCCCTCCCTTCCTGGCGAACTCTCACAAGAGTGAGAGAGAAAGCTGTGCATGATGTCATAAGCCTAGGCTAATGACCAGACAAGAAACATGAAGTGGGCTGTATAGGGGGTTTACTGGAAGAAAAAAAAAATGTTTTACTATCCAAAGTTAAAACAACAAGGGCAGAAGATTTAATAGATGGAAAGATGAAAAAAATGACTGAAGGTCCGCTTTACATTGATGAGCTGTAAATGTTTTAAATGCACTAACTTTGTGCAATTTGAGTATTGTAGTCTTTTGCTGTCTCATGAAAGCACATCAGTTTATGGATTTACTCATCATAGACTTATAGTTTATATTTTGTAAAATAATTGGGGATTATATTGTGTTTTAAATAACTTTTTTTTGTTGCCTTCTTTTTATTCTTTAGTTCATCTGCTTTCTGCAAATATATAATTTGGAGATCCTAGTCCATTTTTAAAACAAGGAATACACATTTACTTTTGTATATGTGCACTTTAATGTCTATAACATTTTTGGAAAAGTGGTCAGGCAGTGAAGAGGTTAAACCATCAAACTTTTTTTGATTTGGTTGTGATTTTCTTAATACCCCTTATGCCCTGTACACACGATTGGACTTTCCGACGGAAAATGTGCGATCGGAGCTTGTTATCGGAAATTCTGACCATGTGTAGGCTCCATCGGACATTTTCCATTGGAATTTCTGACACACAAAGTTTGAGAGCTGGATCTAAAATTTTCCCAACAACAAAATCCGTTCACGTAAATTCCGATCGTGTGTAGACAATTTCAACGCACAAAGTGCCATGCATGCTCAGAATCAAGCAGAAGAGCCGCACTGGCTATTGAACTTCATTTTTCTCGGCTCGTTGTACGTCACCGCATTCTTGACGTTCGGAATTTCCGACCAACTTTGTGTGACCGTGTCTATGCAAGATAAATTTGAGCCAACATCCGTCGGAAAAAATCCGATGGATTTTGTTGTCGGAATGTCCGATCGTGTGTACAGGGCATTCGTCCTGCCTCGGGTATAGTGTGTTTTTGTTTACAGTCATTTTGAATACCAGTTGAGGTATTACCAGCCTGTATGACTTTTGGCCTCCAGATGAAAAACTTCATCTGGAAAATGAAAAATGTAACCTGGTTTCTGTGGGGCAATCCAGACAGTTCTTATTTCAGACACTTTAATAATCAAGGACAAAAATGGTGCAAGCCAGCCGTATTCATTTATTGATCATCTTAATGGCACCATTCAAAGAATCGTAGGTTTTCTTTTGTGTGTATTCCGAGGAGTATGTAGTGTGCAAGTCTGTAACCCCCTAGTAGGATTTGAAGTGATTAGGTAGAGGGGGACTAATGCCGAAAGCAGTTTATTCACTCTGCTCAGTTACTTGCACATGTCTATGTTACAGTTACAGAAAGCCCAAATAATACACATCGTTTTTGTGTTCTTCCATAGCATTGCTTTGGCATTTTACATTTCCTGCCTTTTTCATACACCATAGGAAATGTTTCTCCAAAAACAACGTGTTGCCTCAGGCAGTGTACAAAGTGTCAGGTGTACATTATTTATTTTTCCCCTTTTTCCAGAACTGAGTCTCAGCCAGGACTTGCACAAGGGGCTGGATAATATTAACAATCTCTACTTAGTTTGTAGCATTAGGAAGTATATTTCACATAGCTCGGCCTAACTTTCTGGCAGGATGAACAATGGCCGTGGAATGCTTGAAAGACGGGAGACTGCTCACTTTTCATGAAACGTGTAAATTAAATTGAGAAAAAAAATTCACGTGGAAGATCGTATCCATGCTTGAATTTCCATTTAAGAAATCAATGCATATGGTTGATTTTAAAGGCTTTTTGCAGTGCCTCTATATTGTAGTGCTGCACATATACAGGCAAAGAGCTATGGGGACTAGCATTTAACCCTTTCACTGCCATGGGCCACCTGCCATTTATCTCACAGGATGGTCAAGCGAGGTTCCATTTTCTACATGCAGCAATGAAAAGTGCATTTGCCAGCTACAGTACCTGACCGCGAGATTGTGTTTCCAGCGCGATAGCGTCGCGCTGGTTCTCGGCGACAGGGTACTGTGAATGTCGCGCTGGCTCACTCATCGGGAAAGGAAAACTTTGTCTTCCTTCCGCGATGAGTGACAGGCAGCGCTGACAGCTGTCTGGTATGAATCCTGAGGCGGGAACACCGCGCCAAATTTTCAATGAAAAAACCGGCGTGGGTTCCCCCCTCGGAGGCATACCAGGCCCTTGGGTCTGGCATGGATTGTAAGGGGAACCCCCTATGCCGAAAAATCGGCGTGGGGGTCCCCCCCAAATCCATACCAGACCCTTATCCGAGCACGCAGCCCGGCCGGCCAGGAAAGGGGGTGGGGACGAGCGAGCGCCCCCCCCCCTCCTGAGCCGTACCAGGCCGCATGCCCTCAACATGGGGGGGTGGGTGCCTTGGGGGAGGGGGGCGCCCTGCGGCCCCCCCACCCCAAAGCACCTTGTCCCCATGTTGATGAGGACAAGGGCCTCTTCCCGACAACCCTGGCCGTTGGTTGTCGGGGTCTGCGGGCGGGGGGGCTTATCGGAATCCGGGAGCCCCCCTTAATAAGGGGGCCCCCAGATGCCGGCCCCCCACCCTGTGTGAATGAGTTTGGGGTACATGGTACCCCTACCCATTCACCTAGGCAAAAGTGTCAATAGAAAAAAAACACACTACACAGGTTTTAAGAGTCATTTATTAGTCAGCTCCGGGGGTCTTCTTCCGACTTCGGGGGGTCTCCTTCCGACTTCTCCCGGTGTTCGGCCTCTTCTCCCGGTGTTCGGCCTCTTCTCCCGGGCCCCGCCGCTATCTTCTTCCAGCTCTATTGCCAGCGAGGGGCCCGGTCTGCTGCCGCCGTCTCGTCGCCGCTGTCTCTCCGCCGCTGTCTCTCCGCTTCTTCTCTTCTTTTCTTCTTCCCCGATGTTGACACGACGCTCTCTCCGGCTCGAATGCTGTGTGCGAGCTGCGGAGCCATTTATATAGGCGGTAACCCCACCCCCTTACGACGTCATGGTCCCAGCATGCGCAGGGACTCTGGGGCCACGCCCCCTTATGACGATTTTTCGGCATAGGGGGTTCCCCTTACAATCCATGCCAGACCCAAGGGCCTGGTATGCCTCCGAGGGGGGAACCCACGCCGGTTTTTTCATTGAAAATTTGGCGCGGTGTTCCCGCCTCAGGATTCATACCAGACAGCTGTCAGCGCTGCCTGTCACTCATCGCGGAAGGAAGACAGTTTTCCTTTCCCGATGAGTGAGCCATCTCGGCGCTGGCTCCTGCGACGGGGCTCGTAGGTGTCAAATCTCGCCGAGAAGTGCGGCGAGATTGACACAATATCGCGGTCACCTACTGTAGGAGCGCAGAAAAAAACAACCCCCTCACAGTATATTGGCCCCAACGCCTATTTGAATGAGGCCTTAGACAAGTTTAGTGCAGACTTTACAAACTACATAGAGTGTAACCCTTTAAGCCAGTACACACGGGCCGAATGTCAGCCGGCATCGGCTGGTTCAATAGAAACCGGATGACATTTGGCCCGTGTGTATGTGGCAGCCGATCGAAGGCTCATGACTGACAAAGGTCTGACAAAGGTCTGCCAACCAGCTCCCGATCAGTGTTCTCAGCCAATGGCTAAGAGTGCTGACTGGAATGTTCTGGCGGGAGGGGCCCTCCCCCTGTCAGAACACAATAGCACAGCAGGGGAGATCGTGGTACTAACATTGGATTGTTAGTACATCGGCTCTGATCTGAGCTGTCAGGTTTTTTTTTTGTTTGTTCAATTTGCTGGGTTTAAGCGAAAAAAAAAAACTAGTAGTGTGTACCAGGCTTTACAGTGCCAGATACTACCTCCTATTTTGCACCTGGCTGAGGGAATTTTGCTGTATTTAACATACACATTACAGTCTTTTAATTAGATTAAACTCCCAACCCCAAAACAATAGGATCTGTAGAATTGAACCCCTTCATGACAGAAGGTAAAACAAATCTTAACGCCTGAACACAATTCTGCAACTTTGACATGTATTAGTAAAACTGTACATATTATTGCAACTACTTAGGCCCCTTTCACACGGGCATCATCAGTTTATGCACGTTAAAAACGTATCATTTCTTATCCGTTGCTTCATCCATCTTCTGTTCTGTTAATCTCCGTTTTCATCCATCTTCCGTTCCATTAATATCCGTTTTCATCCGTTAATGTACACGTTTACATCCGTTTTTTTCATCCGCTTTTGTATGCGTTTTCATCCTCTTACAGCAGTTTCTGTGCCTTTAAGGAAATCACCCAGAAAGCATTGCCATGCGTGAACAATTTGCCGACTACTTTCTATCTCCATCAGGAGAAGTTCCATGGCAGTACCAATATATATATAAATAATGCAGTGCAAATTTAAATTTATTAATTAATTAATTTGGTTATTTCATTGTGTTTTGATAGCATAAAAAGACACAAAAGCACAAGATATGTTCAAAACTGTTTTTGTTTTATTATTCTGCATATCCCTTTTAAAATAAAGTTTTTTTCACTTTTTTTTTTATTTGTGAAAGTATAAACTTATTATTTCTTCAAAACGGATCTTAAATGATCGGACCTTGATGGACATTGTCAGTTAATATCCGTTTTGATGGATCTGGGCGTAGCCTTGTACGTTTAAAAAAAATGATAAAAACGGAAGCGGAGGTTAACGGATGGTCATCCGTTTGCCCATAGGAATGCATTGTCATCTGTTGACGGATGGAAGAAAATGAGATTGACGGTCTGTCCGTGTGAAAGGGGCCTTAGAGTTTCAAAGAAAAACTAGTCCAAAATAGTAAAATACGGTTGTGCTCATAAGTTTACATACCTGCTGCTTATATAAGTTGTATATAATTATAAGTTCATACCAAACTGTCTGATGCTAAATATCATGGCAGCCCTCCAGCTGCTTTTTGGTGTTTCCCTCTAATAGTTCTCGCCTATTTAAGTGATGTATTTTACAATACCAAGGGTTTGATTTGTCATTTGTGGTTTGATTTTTAGTTTATTTTTTTGTTTAGTTGTTACCTTACGTGTAACCCTGGACTGCCTCTCTGCCAAATCTAGGCTGGAATTTCAGTTGCAGCTGAACCTTTTTCAGCAAAGAAAATGTTGGAAAATATAGCTCTTAAATTTACATTTTCTTGAAGGTAATTGAATACCAATCCATGAAAAAGATATGTGTAGGCTACCACAACAATATGTTTCCTATTTTCTCATAAGTTTTAAATTTGCATAAATTATTTCTAAAGGTTTTACTTAGAATGCAACCACTGTGTAGTTGTGCTCTTAAAGAAAAAAAAGTAAATAAAGTTAAACATAGTTGCTAACATTTGAAAAAAGTTTTTATGGACACTTTTTTTTTGTGTGATGAGAAAGCCTCTGTAGGCAGGGCATAACTTTAATTAGGGGTGGGGCATTCAGCTGTCATGGGCATGGTTATACAAAAAGCAAGTATTAATGCGGTGTGCTGTGCATGGTTTAAAATATGCTAAATATTGGATGTGGTCTAAAGGGGTTGTGGTTAAATAGAGTCTGACTTGACTTGCATAGTGCAGAATGTCAGTGAGGGGTATGTCAGGATAGTCAGTGCGGAGTATGTCAGAGCAGGGCAGGACAGGGCAGTCAGTGAGGGTTATGTCAGGGCAGTCAGTGAGCAGGGTGATCCATCAATCACTTACCACTTTGCATTCAGAAGATTTCCCAGGCTACTGCATCTGCTCCTCCTTCTTACATCTTCAGCTGCTACATGAGCCCCATTGAAGCAGCCACCTGTGCTATGATGGGAGGAAGTGGCCACACCCCTTGCCCCACCCACCCACTCTGGTGGCCCTAGCCTGTGTGCCCTGTCTCCCAAGGCAGGTAATGTCTACCTGCTCTAGCTAATAACTTAGGCTCCCTCACTTTATCACTCCCCAATTGCTCTCTCCCAGCCTCACCCAGTGCACCTGAGATGAGAGGCTGGGCGCAATCACCTCCAAGGCTGGCAGCACCTCCTACCGAGCTTGAGTCCCGAAGCAGGCTCCGCCTCCGTGAGTTTCTCCAAAAGGAGTTCCCCTGATCAGCTGCTGGGGGAGGAGGTAGGGGAGGGATTAGTGTTCCTAACGTGTTTTTGTGTGAGAGATCGTGCACCATGAGCCCAGCCTGGCGGCACATAGAGCTCCTGATGCATGCCCCTATGTTAAGCACTTTCTGTGATGTGTGCGGGCACCTGGGGCACTGTCTGGCTGTCCGTGACAGACATTGATTTCCAAGACTCAACTTGGGACAACCTCATATTGGGACAGCTGTTCAAAATTTGTGAATGTCCTGGGCAAATCGGGACTGTTTGGAGCTATAAGTTAAGTGACCTAGTAGAGTGTGATAATAGGGACCTCTGGTGGTCCAAAACACTTGTTATCTCACACAAAGCTTTTCCAGCTATGAGCTGGTACACATTTATATTGAGGAGAGTGAAGGATCCAAAAAACAAGAAGACATTGGGCCTTATGACTAAGCACTTCAGAGCAAAATGCCCCAAATGAAGATGGATGTGTTCTGCATCACTGAGCGGTAGCACGTTCATCTCTACTTGATCCAAAGAAGAAGCCTTAGGCCCCTTTCACACGATCGGACCGTTCAGGTCCGCCTGTCAGTTTTGACGGCGGACCTGAACGGGCGCTCCATGTTAGTCTATGGAGCGTCGGATGTCAGCGCAGACATGTCTGCTGACATCCGACCCGGTCCGACCCGCTGAAGAGCAGACGGATGGCCCTACGTCCAGGTCCGTCGCTGGCGGATCGGATCGGGGGAGATCTGACGAAAACAGACACGCTGTCCGTTTTCGTCCGATCCCTCCATAGGCGGCAGCGGCACCTGACAAGCCCCTCCCCGCTCAGTGAGCAGAGAGGGACCTGTCATCCGCCGGCTCAGCGGAGATCAACGGACAGATCTCCCGCTGAGCCGGCGGACCGAGGCGGGCTCCGTAGAAACGGAGCCCGCCTCGTGTGAAAGGGGCCTTAGGCTAGGATTGTAGCAGGTCCTGGCACACTCATACAAGAAATGGCAATTTCTCTTTGCCCTTGGTTCTAGTGGATGAATCTTCCTGTCTGTGACCAGCCTCAGCAATGGATACAGGTGCTTTTTGTATTCTTAGAACTATACATTAGTGAGCACTTACAGTATCCCTAACATTTTTAAATGTGGCCCCCACTGTATGAACTAAACACTAAAAAAAAATATGACTCACTGATACTACACAGAGGTGGTAGCATCTTGATAAAGACGAGCAGAGCAGGGTTTGTGCAGGTCCATTTTGTGTACGTACAACTTCTTTTTTTGTTAGTCCTATTTTGAAAAGGGTAAAGGACATGCAAATGAGCCTGTCCACTTTGGCATGGATTTAAAATGTCGGCTGGTATAGAAAAGGTGTAAGAAAAAAATTACATTGTACAGTTTAAACTTTAGCAATTTTTTATGTTGATCATATATTAAAGGGTTTTTTTTAACTTGATTATGTTTTTTTTTTTTTTCCAAATAACTTAAAACTGTTGATTATTATTTTCTGGTAAATCAAAGTGTGAATTCATCAGCAGTGAATTGTTTGGAATTCATCTGGCCAGCCTGCACTGCATTTGAGGTATGAAAGGAGAGAGGAATTTAGGGGCATCTGACATGATGTAGGCTGCCGCCTTGTTTTTACAGGTGTTTCGGTTATAATCCTTGCTTTGTAGAAGAATAGAGGCAGCAAATCCTTGTATTATGTGAAAAGATAAGACGAAACACATGAAGGCAGTCAGCCATGTTTCAAAGCAAGTATTGCTCCTCATCTGTTCCCTGATAATTAGACATGTTTAAAGATCTCCTATCTAATGAAAAAATGATTTCGCTTGAAAATGAGGGAGCAACCAGCTTGTAAACCAGTACCTAGGGAAAAGTTCTGGTGCTGGTCAGAATGTCCTGCTCCCCAGGCCCATTTAACCCTATTTCTCATTTGGGCAACCAGCTACAGTGGTGATATGGCTAGTTTATATTGCTCCTGTGGGAGGGGTGGGTTAAAAAGACCATAAATACTACTGCTAATGGGGTGGTAGGTCTAGGAAAAATGTGTATATCATCCAATATACTGTATTATGTGGAAGAGAAAGCATTTAAAAATGCAGTCACAACCAAAATTGATTTACCTAAAGTACACCTGTGCCAAGACTATGTAAATTAATATCTTACCTATTCTTAACAGACAGCCTTAAAATAAGCACTTATTGGCACCTGTAGCTGCTTGTACTGGGGGTACAATTTTTTTTTTGTTTTGGATAGAGTAAATAGTGCTTGGAACCCATCAGGTTTGTATTACTGTCCGTACCCCTGGTAAAGAGATGCACCCTCTCTAATTGTTATGTTTACCATTATCATTGAAAGTGAATGTAATAAAAAAAATCCACATTTGGGTTATCCCCAGAAAAGTAAAACATGTGAAATCTTTCAATTGGGACACTAGATCTAGTGACCGTTGTGACAACCAGGGATTCCCTCACTTTGAAGGCATTTCCTACTATTTCATGTTGTAGTTATTGGACAGGAAGTGAAGGGAAATCTCTCCAATGGAACACATATGGCAAAATAAATAAATACATAAAACTAGCAGATGTTAATACACTGCCTTACTCTATCCAAAATAAAAATGAAAGTTTTATCTTTAGTTCTATTTAAAGGCCACAGGCTGTACATAGACCCTTGCCTTTTCTCCAAGTTGATAATAAACAATGCCCTTCCTGGCACACCCCTTGTCATTCAACCATAAAATAGTAGAGACTCAAGGGGCAGTAGAGTCCGGGGTACAAAACAGATATCTACACAGAGGCACAAAGAATCTTCTGATGACTTACACAGACTCTCTGCATTTTTTGAGGCCAGTTCAGGTTCAACCATTTATGACTGGACTTATGGAAGAATGTAAACATTAAGTCATTATTTTAATTATGCAGGCTTACTTATAAAAATATTCATATTTCTCTTTACATTACCTAAATCCAACACTTTAGCTGGAGTGTCAGGAGATCAGAGGTCATCTAAAATCTGACAGTCGCTGTCTGTCAACCACTTGACCTCACCCATTGCACTGTTAGAAGACAGGACACAGTGTTTGAGAGCAGTCTGCTAACAGGTCAGCAACCCTTCAGCTAACATCGGATCCTCTGATTTTTTTCAGCAATGGCAGATGCCATACATCTATCCTCAAGTTCATTGAAGCCAGAATCAGAAATGTTCTGTGTGCTTTGGGGAGAGTACAACCTCTTGTTACTTGACTGGGCATCCCGTGTTGCAATCTCCTTGCTTTGTGTGTTGCTTTGTGTGTGAGTACCAGTGATGCAACTCTTTGGAAAACTCTAGTAGAGTAAGTCTTAAGTGGATTTACAAAAACTAGTGCACACAGAATCTGAATAGTAACCAATCAGCTTCTAACTTTACCTTGTTCTTTTAAGCTTTGACAATAAAACCCAGATGCTGATTGGTTAATAAGCACATCTGCACCAGATTCTGTGTGCACCAGTTTTATTAAATCTCTATTTTTTCACAGATACCTGAGTTTGTTTTGGGGGCTGTAGTCGATACGTGCAAAGAGAGAACTACTTATAAGTACAACATTTAATTAAGTAATTACAGATATCAAATATAATAATATTAGAAAACAATATACAAGAATAAATAAAGTTTTACTAAACCAAGGACCCTGCATTCACTATATCCGCTCTCCCACGGTACACAGAACAATGAAATGCAATTATTTTAGTAACTATAAACTGCTAAATACCTTTTCTCATCAGTAGTTAGAGCAGTCTTGTGACTTCTATCAGTGTCTGGTTAAAGCTTGTAGGAGGAGTTTTCATTCTCCCCTGATTGTCCAATGAGGCTGCAGCCCCCCTGACCCTCTGTCTGGACAGCGCTGATTGGCCATGTGCTGATCACACACACTCTCCCTAGAAAAAAGAACTCTAGCAATACACACCAAACTGAGCATGTGCAGCTTGCCCAAAGGCTCTGTTCTATCAGCAGATAGATTGGGGACTGTGGAAGAAGGGAAGGATCAGAGAAGACAGGGTCTAACAGCCTTTTTACACAATACAGAGGATTAACCCCTCAGGTTCCACAGTGAGTATAACAAGCATGCTTTACTGCATATACAGATTGATTTTACTATTGTGGGTTTAGTAACACTTTAACTAAAGATGCTGTTCCACCACGGAGTACCATCCGCTTTCGTGGCGTGGCCAGATGATTGGACCCAGGCACACGCTTGCCCTGGTAGAGTCTGAATTTTCCAAGTTATAACTATAGTATATAAGATTTGTGTGTAAAGATATGGTCGACCCCTGGCCAACTCCCCTTGGAGAAACGTGACCTTTTAAGGACTTGGTCAGTATGTTATGACATTCCTTTAGCACAAAGTCATCTAAGGTAACTAGACTTTGAAGGATTTCTTAGATATTGTGAGACAACTTTAAGGAAATATGAAATATGCAATTTCCTCATCAAACCCCCCCCCCCCCCCCCTCGTCCAATTCCTAAGAATAGCTGCGGCATGGCCCTCGTGTATGAAAGTGGCAGTAGTTTTTTTCCATTTATGCCATGGTCTGCTTAGCTTTTTCTATAAAACCAAAGCCCTTTGACCACTGTGACAGAGCAGGTGCGGACAGTTAAAATGTCATTCCTGCTAATAGAAAAGCCTGTTCATGTGTATGATCACTGATGGCCAACCACTGACAGTGATACCATGCAGTGCAATGCTGTTCATGCCAAAGAAACAAATATGTGCAGTTATAGCAAGGGAAATCTCTTTCCTTCAGCTTGTGTTTGCTGCAGCACAGGAACAGTTAACAGGAAAAAGTACATGCACTGATCCACAATTTTCTGTTGGCTTAATTTCATGGTAAGGTATTGATTATCTCAAGTTGAATGTTGTACATTGTGGTATCATATTCCTTTTTTATAAGTACACCTCTGACATCTATCTATACGTGTTTGTTTACAGTTAGGAGGCAAATTAAGGACAGAATCAAATCAACATTTCTGGGAAACAAGAACAAAGCCACTCATTCACCCAAGCTTCCCATATTACTGGAATATATTAAACCAGCGTAACATTTACTACATTGTCTTTTAGGATTTGTAGATTGGGAAGTCAGATATCACACAATAGAGCCATGTGTAGTATGGGCAAGCTGCTTGAGTCTAGGGCTCGTATGAATTGTGATCTGTGTAAATGCTTTTAATCTGTCTTTAAAGAAGAAATTCAGGAATTGCAGCAGCTTTAAAAATATGCTGGTTTATAAGGGGTTAAGTCCAACAAAGTATATGCCATTCACTTTGTGGACTTGTTTTATTTATTGTTTACATTTTTACTGAGCACCAGGAGTACAGCTATGACTATACTTCCAGCACTCAAACACTGGACCTGGGGTCTCTGATCCTCCAGCTGTCCTGCCCTGCCCTCAGCTCTGCTGTCCATTCACAGAATACTTTGTAAATGGGTTCACATAATACAAAGCCTCTGTGAGTGGGAAAGAGGAGAGGAGGGTGGACATTCACAGACATGACTAGGTATGATGGAAATTGTAGTTCCTGAAAAACTGGAGGGCCATAGTTTGGAGACCCAATAATAGTGATAAGTCCACAGCACAAGGTGGTATACCCATCAGGATGGACATATAAAAGGATTGGTTTGATTGCCTATGTTATGGAATATTTCTAATTGAATGATCATGGCTAAAGATCTTATTTTTGAAAAAGCATGCATCCCTAAGCTCTGTACACATGGGCAGAATGTTGGGAGATATTTGCCGGTACAAAAATACATTCTGCCCATGTGCATGTCAGTCTGTTCGACAGAAACTCGGGCTTCTGTTGGACGTGCATGCTGGAAAATCAGCAGCCGACCGACTCCCAATCAGCACTCTCAGCCAATGGCAGAGAGCACTGATTGGAGTGTTCTGTCTGGGGAGCCGCTCCCCTGTCAGAACACAACAGCTCAGCGAGGGAGATCGCTGGACTAACTTCTCTGACCGGAGCTGACAGGTTTTTTTTTTTGTGCAATCTGCGGTGTAGTGTGTACCAGGCTTCAGGATACATTATGTGCTGGCTACTATCTTATCCTCAGCATGCAGGTTAATCAGTGATCAATTTCTGCATTGTGCTTGCATTGGAGAAACAATATAATGAGGGGAGGTCTATAAAGCTACTGTGCCACTTTTCTGGCGTTAATCCCTCTTGTTAAGCCCGGTAACCACGGGACGAATATCAGCCGGTATTGGCTGGTTCAACAGAAACCGGCCAACATTGGGGCCATGTATACACCAGCCTGGCCATCAGAAGCTGAACTGAACGGCCAGCTTGTCGTATGGGCATGCTGGAAAACCGTCATCCAATCAGCGCTGGCAGCCAATGGCTGCCATCATTGACCGGTGTGTTCTGGTGGGTGGGAGGGGGCAGTCCCACTGTTAGAACACATTAGCTAAGTGGGGAGATTGCTGTACTAACATTGGTTAGTTAGTACAGAGCGCTCCTCCCAAGCCCCTTAGTGTTTTTTCTCGTTTAGTCCGCTGGGTTGAACGAAAAAAACAAATGATAGTGTGTGTACCAGGCTTTAACCACTTGCCCACTGGGCACTTAAACCCCCTTCCTAACCAGACCAATTTTCAGCTTTTGGTGCTCTCACATTTTGAATGACAAATACTCAGTCATGCAACACTGTACCCACATGAATTTTTTGTCCTTTTTTTCACACAAATAGAGCTTTCTTTTAGTGCTATTTAATCATTGCTGGGTTCATTATTTTTTTGTGCCTTTAAAAGAAAAAAGACCAAAAATTCTGTAAAAAAATGAATTTTTCTTTGTTTCTGTTATTTATATAGCAAATTAGTAATTTTTCTTCATAAATTTTGGCCAAAATGTATACTGCTACATATCTTTTGGTAAAAATAACCCAAATTGGTGTATATTATTTGGTCTGTGTGTAAGTTATAGTCTACAAGCTATGGTGCCAATCTCTGAACATTGATCACCTGAAGTACTGACTTTCTTGAGACCCTAACAAGCCAGGAAAGTACAAATACCCCCCGAATGACCCCTTTTTGGAAATTAGACATTCCAAGGTATTTAGTAAGAGGCATGGTGAGTTTTTTGAAGTTGTAATTTTTTTCCCACAATTCTTTTTTTTCTTTTTCTTTTATTTCACAAAATTCTCTTTTTAGCAGGTTATTTCTCACACACAGCATATGCATACCACATTACACCTCAAAACACATTCTACTACTTCTCCTGAGTATGGCGATGCCACATGTGTGAAACTTTTACACAGCCTGGCCACATACAGAGGCCCAACATGCAGGGAGCACCTCCATTACACATATCATATAATTTCTTGACTACCTCTTGCACTTTTTAAGGCCCTGGAGTACCAGGACAATGGAAACTCCCCAAAAATGACCCCATTTTGGAAATAAAACACCCCAATGTATAATCTATAGTAAGTAAGTCTTTTGAGCATGTCATTTTTTTTCTTTTTGGGAATTGTGGAAAGAAAACGAAAACCCATTTTTTTTACACAAAGTTGTCCATTTATACAATATTTCTAACAAATAGCATATACATACCAAAAATTACACCCTCCTACTTCTCCTGAGTAAGGCGATACCACATGTGGGAGACTTTTCCACAGCCTGGCCACATACTGAGGCCCAACATGCAGGGAGCACCTTCAGGTGTTCTAGGGGCATAAATGTCAAATATAATTTGACTACCTATTAAACTTTTGTGAGACACTGATGGACACTGTAGTGGCACTGATGGGCACTGTAGTGGCATGGATGAGGCATGGCTGAGTATGGCTGAGTATAGTTGGGTATGGCTGGGTATTGCTGAGTATGGCTGGGTATTGCTGAGTATGGCTGGGTATTGCTGAGTATGGCTTGGTATGGCTGGGTTTTGCTACGTATGGCTGGGTATTTCTAGGTATGGCTGAGTATTGCTCTGTATTGCTGAGTATGGCTGGCTATGGATCCAGCCCACAGCGCCGCTGCACCCAATCGCTCCCCTCTCCGATCACACTGTAGCGATCAGTCATTTGATGGAGCAATCGTGGTAAATGGCTGCTGTCAGCGACCATTTACCGTGATGGGCCGGGTCCTGGCAGTCACGGATACTGCCGTGTGCGCGCCCCAGGGGCGTGATTCTGGGAGGACGTCATAGTACGCCCTCCCAGGGTTATTGAGCCACGCTGTAGCCGTCATTCGGCTATAGCGCGGTTGTAAAGGGGTTAATGTAGTGCACCAAATTCATGAAGAATCTGCAATGCTTTTGGTTCTGACAGCAACTCAAGCTTTAAATTCAGGTAGTCCTAAAATGCACCGTTTTTTACATTGTGGCACACTGAATGTACCAAATTCTGAATAAAATACTGACAGTTTCATATCTTACAAAAGTGGAGCTAATTAAGTCCAACTCTCTTTTGGCATACAGAGAGTGAAAGTGTCTTTCCTGCGTCCTAAAAGTAGCACAGCATGTGCCAAATTTAAGTGCAAGTTCTAGACAGGTATATGAATTTGGCACATGCTGCACCACTTTTAGAAGGGATGAGTCAGTCTTTATGAATCCCAGGGAAAGTTGCTAAACCTTCTGTGATACCCTGAGGACAAATGTATGGTAAAGAGCAGAGTGCCTACACATTTAGGCTCACTTACAGGGAGGTGGTGTTTGTATTGCGGCAGTTCGGTCATCCTGTAAAAGTGTAACTACTCCCACAGGGACGGTGCAGGCGGGGGAAGCCATTCCTGCTGGGAGAAGACAGTGATTATCTCTAGCGGCTGTAGCAGAATCCAGCAGGCTAGTTGTACCCAAATTGATTGATCAATCAACTTGGTACATTCAGCCTGCCCAGTACCGGTTAGAATTTTGGCTGGTTCCTGCTGAACTGGCCGAAGGTTCAAATTGTGTATGACCAGTCTAAGATGGACTGTGAGATTTAAATGGACATTACATAAGTGACTAACAAATTAAAGCCTAACGCTAGTTACTACTTTAGAAGCAGTTACAAAAATCTTTTCCTTTTGGGATAAAGGTTTCACACAAATGAATAAAAGCTGACCATTGTAAGCACCCCTGTCAGTGTTAAATGCTTTTTTTCAACCCTTTATCTTCCACTTTTGCTGGACAACTTGTTAAAGGAAGATGAAATATAACAGCAGGATCAACAGAGAAAACTGAAGCGGACCATAGATGAATCGAGATTTAGCTGGTTCAGTTGGGACCGGTTGACTTTGAGCCCATCCATGGCTGTTCCTGCTAGATCTAACAACAGGAATGTTGGAACATTTTCATTCGATCACCGCATGTAGCCAATCAGCTGCAGCGCTGAACACTATATTCTGACAGCAGAGTCAGAATACACTAGTGCAGTGAGGAGGATTTATTCATTGACCTCGATTGAGTGGATCGGGCAATCTGTTTTTTTTTTGTTTTTTTTTTAATTAGTCAGCTGGCTGATCAAAAATAAAATAACTCATCTATGGCTTTCTTAACTTACAGGGGGGAAGCAGAAAAACAAAGACTGCTTTGGTAATGTCATTGACACTGTATCATATACGCCATTTCTGATTTTGCCTTTAGGCTGCTTTCACACTGCAGCCTCCCGAGTGTCAGCGGTAAAGCGCTGTTCGTTTTAGCGGCACTTTGGTGCCGCTATTCGGGTGGTAGCGGGGCGCTTTTAACCCCCAGTGATCATGTTGCGGTGCTTCTGAAGCGGTTTTCAGCCGCTTCAGAAGCACTGCCTATTCATTCCAATGGGCAGGGGCAGTCTGGGAGTGGTGTATACACCGCTCCTAAACCGCCAGAAAAAAGGTGCTGCTTGCAGGACTTTTTCTAATGTCCTGCAAGCGCACCACCCAAGTGTGAATACACCCGGGCTCTCACACTGGGATGGCAAGGGAGGCAGTTTTCAGGCACTTTACAGGCGCTATTTCTAGTGCTAAAAAGCCTGAAAACTGCCCCAGTGTGAAAGGGGTCTTAGTACCACTTTATCTGGCTTTAGGTCAGCCCTTCCTTACCAGTTTGAGTCAGTAAAGGAGTCTGATTAAGGTACTTAAAATAGTTGCATGTGTAAAACACATGTATTTTTTTAATTAATACACAATTGCACTAATTGTTTTTTGTTTTTTTATAGCTGGAGATTAGCTTTAAATTAAAGTACTGTATATTTGAAACCTTACCTTGTAAAACAATCCATTCTGTTTAAAAAAAGAAATGGAAGGCAAAACGTGTGCATATATATCTTGTCTCCAAATATCACCCAAACCGTCCTCTCCGCTCCTCCCAAGACCTCCTGCTCTCTAGTTCCCTTGTCTCCTCCTCCCATGCTCATCTCCAGGACTTCTCCAGAGCCTCTCCCATCCTCTGGAACTCACTAGCCCAATCTGTCTGGCTATCTCCTACTCTGTCCACTTTTAGGCAATCCCTAAAAACTCATCTCTTTAGGGAAACCTATCCTGCCTTCAGCTATTAACCAAATCTTCTATTTCTCCCATCAGTTCATCCTTCATAGTTCGTATATATTATTATGAGCTCACAGGAGCAGGGCCCTCCTAACCCTCTTGTATTGATTTGTACTGTACTATACTGTAAAGCCCTGTTGGCGCTATAAAAATCCTGTATAATAATAATATTATATACAATAAACTTTATATATATATTTATAAAATAAGTATAACTGATCACATGACCTCTGTTCTCAGCTGCATAAGGAGTGATGAATGGCTGTGTGTGAGGGGGGGGGGGGGTCAGCACAAGTCTTAGCCTTAGTCTTGGTCTGAGTACTGACCACACTAGAAAGAATGTGCTCTCGTATCTAGCATGGTCAGTTTAAAAAAGACATGCTGGTAGGTTAATTGGATCCTGTCTAAATTGGCTCTAGAATGTGTATGTATGAATGTGAGTTAGGGGCCTTAGATTGTAAGCTCCTTGAGGGCAGGGACTGATGTAAATGTACAATGTACAGTTGTGCACGTAAGTCTGTCAGAATTTATGATTTCTTGGCCATTTTTCAGAGCATATGAATGATAACACAAAACCTTTTCTTTCACTCGTGGTTAATGTTTGGCTGAAGCCATTTATTATCAATCAACTGTGTTTACTCTTTTTAAATCATAATGATAACAGAAACTACCCAAGTGACCCTGATCAAAAGTTTACATACCCTGTTGATTTTGGCCTGATAACATGCACACAAGTTGACACAAAGGGGTTTGAATGGCTATTAAAGGTAACCATCCTCACCTGTGATCTGTTTGCTTGCAATTAGTGTGTGTATAAAAGGTCAATGAGTTTCTGGACTCCTGACAGACCCTTGCATCTTCCATCCAGCGCTGCACTGACGTTTCTGGATTCTGAGTCATGGGAAAAGCAAAAGAATTGTCAAAGGATCTGCGGGAAAAGGTAGTTGAACTGTATAAAAAACAGCAAAGGGATATAAAAGATAACAAAGGAATTGAGAATGCCAATCAGCAGTGTTCAAACTCTAATCAAGAAGTGGAAAATGAGGGGTTCTGTTGAAACCAAACCACAGTCAGGTAGACCAACTAAGGTTTCAGTCATAACTGCCAGGAAAATTGTTCAGGATGCAAAGAAAAACCCACAAATAACTTCGGGTGAAATACAGGACTCTCTGAAAACATGTGGTGTGGCTGTTTCAAGATGCACAATAAGGAGGCACTTGAAGAATGATGGGCTGCATGGTCGAGTCGCCAGAAGAAAGCGATTACAACGCAAATGCCTCAAAGTATCCCACTTACAATACTCCAAACAGCACAGAGACAAGCCTCAAACCTTTTGGCACAAAGCCACTTGGAATGATGAGACCAAAATTGAGATTTTTGGCCACAAATATAAACACTACATTTGGAGAGGAGTCAACAAGTCCTATGATGAAAGGTACACCATTCCTACTGTGAAACACGGAGGTGCATCGCTGATGTTTTGGGAATGTGTGAGCTACAAAGGCACAGTAAATTTGGTCAAAATTGATGGCAAGATGAATGCAGTATGTTATCAAAAAATACTGGAGGAACATTCATCAGCCTGGAAGCTGCGCATGGAACGTACGTGGAAATCCCAAAATGACAAGGATCCAAAACACAAGGCCAAGTCGACCTGTCATTGGCTACAGCAGAATAAAGTGAAGGTTCTGGAGTGGTCATCTCAGTCTCCTGACCTCAATATCATTGGGCCACTCTGGGGAGATCTCAAATGTGCAGTTCATGCAAGACAGCCCGAGAATTTACAGGAACTGGAGGCTTTTTGCCAAGAGGAATGGGCAGCTTTACCATCTGAGAAGATAAAGAGCCTCATCCACAAATACCACAAAAGACTTCAATCTGTCATTGATGCTAAAGGGTGTAATACACGGTATTAAGAACTGGGGTATGTAAACTTTTGATCAGGGTAATTTGGGTAGTGTCTGTTGTCATTATGATTTAAAAAGAGTAAACACAGTTGATTGATAATAAATGGCTTCAGCCAAACATTAACCATGAGTGAAAGAAAAGTTTTTGTGTTATCATTCATATTCTCTAAAAAATGGCCAAGAAATCATAAATTCTGCCAGGGTATGTAAACTTATGAGCACAACTGTATGTGTAAAGCGCTGATGGTGCTATATGAGTAGCTGTAATAAATAATAATAAATAAAAATGGGAAAGCAGAGGGACTGGCAGGATCACCACGTATTTCACACAAAGGAAGTAATGCAGAGAACAGGATACTTTTTAACACAAGTACATAGTATTACCTTACACATATCAGGAACATGAAACGTTGGGGTAATATATTCTTTATGTCATATGTAAACTGTGAATACCTTGTTTGCAAAATACTAGCTTTTCATATTGTGCTTCTGTCATTTATTGAATTAAATAGACCTTATTTTAGGCCTGTATACACGATCTGAAAATCGTACGAAAAATACCGCTTTCTAAGCGATCCTACGATAATCGGATCTAGAGATGCAGCGAAATTTCGACCGAAAATGGTGTTATCGGCAGAATGGCGACAAGAGAAAAGGTGCCAATAATGGCACCGAAAACGCACTGCATTTTTACCACAAATTTGTGCCAATTTTACCATGATTACTGTGCTTATGGAGTGTTTTTCATAGGTCACGTGGCTCAAAAACGTAACATGGACGCGTTAATGATGCGTTCTTGCTACGTTTTCAATGCATTTGAACTGGGAGGTGCGTTTTTTTTAACTGACCAAAAATGCAGCAAGCTGGACTTTTAACACCACAATGGAAGCGCAACGGACCAGTGTGAAGACATACATAGAATTTAAAGGGATACATTTCACTTGAGCTTTTTCTTGCGCTAAAGTTGCCAATAATGGCCAATAATAAATCCATATTCATTTAAATTGATGATATTAATTAAAAAGTTGAATATAAAACAACACAAAAATGATTCTCGTACGATACCAGATAGTACGATTTTCGTTTAATCAGTACAGTTGTCACAGTTTATTCTGTCGTACGAGAATTTTCATAAGCTCTTCATGCTCAATATGCGACTAGCACGCAAAAAAAAAAAACAACGGATGATCTGTCGTCAGATTTTCAGATTTTCGTGTGTATGGGGCATTAGTTTGAATTGCATTGTAAATGTGCTCTGAAGATTTTTAGGATTTTATTGAACTAAAGCTGCTTTGCTATATGTCGCTTTGACAAGTTAAAAAGATGTATTAGTGGATTAGTCTGTTCTATTTGTGTGTGCCTGACTCGGAATCATCATGCTCACACTCCTCTGTCAGTATCAGTGGCGGCAGCTAGTCTGACCTGGGATGAAGTCTACACACTGGAGGTCTCCTTTAAACCCGGAAGTGTCAGTAATCCAGCGCTTTCCTACAAGCTGGCTCTGTTTAGAAAGGATATCAAGTGGCTCCTTCACCTGATTCTACTGTCACCAAGTAGCCCGAGGCTCCAGCTTTGTGGTGCCTGTAGCTGATTGCCGTCTGGCCATTCACACCAATTTACCTCTTTTGCTGGCTATGTCCATTTGTCTCTTCTGCACACATTCATCACCAGGGCTTGTCTTCATGCTTTGTTACCAATGCCGTAGTTGTTTAAATAGACTGTCAACCTTTTTATTACTTCTTATTGACAGTATGATCCCTATAAAAAGGCAATTAGTTAAGTGCATTTCTACAATGGCACATAGCAAGGGCTACTTAGTTCGCTTCTAACTGTTTGAAAAACTAGCCAGTAAATTAACAGCGACTGTTTTTCATAACCACAGATTTAAAAAAAAAATAGCTTTAAACGTTAAAGGCTTTCTTTTGTTCTTTTTATTTTATACTTTTGGTTGAAAGAATCCTTTATATTGAAATGCTACATCTTTTACCAAGGTGCTTTGAATGGTTTTCTGTATGTATTTTAATGAATTTTACTTTGACTTTAGTTTTAAAATATATAAAATATGTGGAAACTACTGTTATTTGAAGAAATAATCGCAAAGAAAAGACTATCTATGCTCTAATTTTTTTTTTTTAGGTTTTTATACAATTAGAAAGCAAAAATTCAACCAATTTTTCTTAGCTTACTGTTGGGTTTCTGTTGTTCCCAGTGTCCCCATTTGGAAGACTTTCTCTCACACATCTCGATTTTTCCCTACCCATACTCTGACATGGCATTCCTGATACAACCAGCTCCCCAGTGAGGATAAAGAGAGCAATAAAACACTGATGGAAGTTCTATCCCTTTTCTAGTCGAAACAAAAAAAACAAAAAATACCTTCCCTTTAAATTAGTGGTCTCCAAACTGTGGCCAGGTGCGGCCCCTTTGCTTGCTTTTATCTGGCCCTTAGGATGCTGTTTTCCCACAGACATCAACAACAAGGCAATCTTTCTACTGATGCCAACAATGGGGCACTATTCCTCCTACTGACACCAACAGTGAGACATTATTCCTTCCACTGGTACCAATGATGGGGCACTATTACTCCCACTGATACCAATGATGGGGCACTATTACTCCCACTGACACCAATGATGGGGCACTATTACTCCTACTGATACCAATGATGGGGCACTATTACTCCCACTGATACCAATGATGGGGCATTATTACTCCCACTGACACCAATGATGGGGCACTATTACTCCCACTGATACCAATGATGGGGCACTATTACTCCCACCGATACCAATGATGGGGCATTATTGCTCCCATTGACACCAATGATGGGCCACTATTACTCCCACTGATACCAATGATGGGACACTATTTCTCCCACAGTGATGGGGCACTATTACTACCAATGATGGGGCACTATTCCTCCCACTGATACCAATGATGGGGCACTATTCCTCCCACTGACACCAATGATGGGGCACTATTCTTCCCACTGATACCAATGATGGGGCACTATCCCTCCCACTGACACCAATGATGGGGCACTATTATTCCCACTGATGCCAATGATAGTGCACTTTTCCTCCCACTGATACCAATGATGGGGCACTTTTCCTCCCACAGATACCAATGATGGGGCGCTATTACACCCACTGACACAAATGATGGAGGACTATTACTCCCACTGGCACCAATAATGGGGCACTATTACACCCACTGATACCAATGATGGGAGACTATTCTTCCCACTGGCACGAATGATAGGGCACTATTCCTCCCGCTGACACCAGTGATGAGGCACTATTACTACCAATGATGGGGCACTATTCCTCCCGCTGACACCAATGATGGGGCACTATTCCTCCCACTGACACCAATGATGGGGCACTATCCCTCCCACTGACAACAATGATGGGACACTATTCCTCCCACTGATACCAATGATGGGGCACTATCCCCTCTACTGATGCCAATGATGGGGCACTATCCCTTCCACTGATGCCAATCATGGGGCACTATTCCTCCCACTGGACACCAATAATGGGGCACTTTTCCTCCCACAGACACCAATGCTTTGGCACTATTACTCCCACTGATACCAATGATGGGGCACTATTCCTCCCACTGACACCAATGATGGTGCACTATTCCTCCCACTGACACCAATGATGGGGCACTATTCCTCCCGCTGACAGCAGTGATAGGGCACTCTTCCTCCTTCTATCGATCGCAGGCACCATGTAATTTTTTACTCCTGCTGACCACCAAGCTTGATACATTGGGGTTTATTTACTAAAGGCAAATCCACTTTGCACTACAAGTGCACTGGAAGTGCACTCGCTGTAGATCTGGGGGGGAGATCTGAAATGAGGGGAAGCTCTACTGATTTTATCATCCAATCATGTACAAGCAAAAATGCTGTTTTGAATTTTCCTTGCATGTCCCCCTCAGATCTACAACGACTGCACTTCCAAGTGCACTTGCAGTGCACATATTTGCCTTTAGTAAATAAACCCCATTGTCGATTCTCACTGACCACATTCTGGTCAACCTAATGTCTGGAGGAAGGTAAACTGGCCCTTTGTTTAGAAAGTTTGGAGACCCCAGATATAAATCATCACTGAAGTGTGTGACAATCATGGGTTTAAATCAGGTGGTGAGGAGGCAATATATCGCCTTCTCATCACCTGTCAGACACTCGGCTCGCTTTTCAGAGGAGCAGCAGTGCCTGCTGCACTTGTGAATGAGCCCTTAGTTGCAGTGGCACCCTTAGGGCTTGTTCACACATAAAGCTGGAGGGTGGTAAAACCCTGCGGTTGCGTTTACTGCCCCCAATCCCTACCCCCTCTAGCTGCAGTCAAAGATGTACACATACCACAGCAGGAATTAATCCCCCTGTTGCTTTTGGTGGGTGCTAATACCTGCCAATCACGACCCATTCAAGTAAATGGGGCCACTCTGCAAGCACTCTGCAACTGAATGCTTCTGCGGGGTCCAAGGGGTTAAAGCAGGTGGTGAGAAAGCAACATATTGCTGCCTGCTTTAACCCCTGGTTTGCTGTACTGCACAAGGTTGCAGGGCATTTGCAGAGTGGCCTCATTCAATTGAATAGGTTATGCTTGGCAGGTGCTACACCCACCAACCATGACAGGGTGTATAAACATGTCCTAACTATGGGGTTTTACCACCTCCAAAAATGTAAATGAACCCTTATGCCGCGTACACATGATCGAAATTTCGGCCCGCAAAAGACCGATGAGAGTTTTTCGTCGGAAAATGCGACCATGTGTATGCTCCATCGGACTTTTGCTGGCCGAATTCCAGCCAGCAAAAGATTGAGAGCATGTTCTTAATTTTTCGGTCAGGAAAAGTCCCTATCCGAAAATGCGATCGTCTGTGGCAATTCCGACACGCAAAATTCCTACTCATGCTCGGAAACAATTCGACGCATGCTCGGCAGGATTGAACTTAATTTTCTCGACTCGTCGTAGTGTTGTACGTCACCGCGTTCTTGACGGTCGAAGGTTCAGAGAACTTTTGTGTGACCGCGTGTATGCAAGGCAAACTTGAGCGGAATCCCGTCGGAAAAGCCGTCATATCTTTTTCCGACGAGAAATCCGCTTGTGTGTACGCGGCATTACCGTTCTGAGACCCCTATAAGGCTGCTTTCACACTGATGTGCTGCAGGTTAACCTTTACCGCGGGTGCAGCGCAGTGCATTTACCACTTTCCTGGGTTAGCTGAGCTTTGCAATATACTTCTATTAAATCCTGCAGGTGTGGTACACTTTCTGAAAGTACATCAAAACTCCTGCATTCAGAAAGTGCACCAAACCTGCAAGATATAATAGAAGTCTATGGCTAAGAGCAGAAAAGCTGCAGGTACACTGCACTGCACCCGCGGTGTGGGTAAACAGCAGCACATCAGTGTGAAAGCAGCTTTATACTATTATAGCCAGTGTATTGCTTCATACTGACCTGGAGATCTTTTCTTTTCTGCTGCTGGCACCACTCTGGATACTGCTAGCCTGGATAAGAGATGGAGTGCAGTTGGTATCACTCCACATGGGACAGGAGCCAGCACTACAGAGGAGGCTTCGGCTTATGCGGCTCTTACTCCCTACTACAGCTCCATTTTTATCAGTAGTCCCTCTGCATTGCACTCTGTTTGATGCTCTGGAATGGCGGGTCAGCAAGCCCAGACAGCGATCTACCAGTCACCTGTCCACCATCTACAGGTTGCTGACCCCCGCTATAGATAAAGTAGAGCACTCAGCCATGCAGGTATGATCTGACTGTGCTCCGTCTTCTCCTGCAACACTGCTATTAATACAAATGCTTGGGCCAGTGGTTTATTTCTATGGAGAGGTGAGGATAGCCCCATAGGTGACACTGCCAGTTCTGCCTATCTGTGCAAGAACTGTAGTGACTATGAACAATGTTACATGTTGTATTGACTTTTCATCATGGGTAAGGGAACATACCCTACCTGTACTAGCATAAACACAACTACAAGTAGGGGTGCAGTAACTTACATAATGCTCCCCAGGTTTGTACAGGTAAGTATGTCCTATAACACACTGCAAAAAATGACCTGGAGATGTTTTGTGTTTATGGATTGATCCCAAGGTCTGTGATCCATTATTTGCAAACCTGCTACCTAGCAATACAGGAAGACATAATCATTACTGCTGCTCTTCTATATAAAAGTCATACATGGATATAATAATGGAACTTGTTTCCTCCAGTAATTGCACAGAGCATTGCTAATCAATTTAATTAAGATGGTGAAGCCAGAAGCAGTAGTAGAGGGTGGCAGGGGTCAGTTATGTGAGTATATTTTATTTTGTCTATAGTATTCAAAGCTTTAGGAAGATTCCTTATCTAGAAACCATCAGTTGCTTTTTAATCCAGATAATATTACCCATATTAGTACATTGAATAAGAAAAGAAGAGTTTGTATGTGACATATCTATTATTCATTTTGTCATCATTTGGTGTTTATGCAATACTTCTCCGATGCCGTAGCAGGCCCTGTGACAGTGAGAGATATTAATGATGTAAGAAACACTCTCCGGAGTATCCAGTTGCTCTCTTTCAGTTACAGTATAAACAGTCACAGTGACAGAGTTTGTTTAAGGACAGAATTGACATGGTTACAATGGGAAGTTCTTTTATTGAGATATGTCTTCTTCTCTTATTTACATGTTATGTATTTTTTAAAGCAATTCGACTTCTTTGACTGCTGAAATTGGTTTGTTTTCTACCGAGTTTTTGCTGCTAGAACCTGAAGGCCACCGGAAGTCCTTCTTCTGCATTAATAAATGGCAATAGATTTGCTTTCTCATTCTTATACCTTAGAGCAGGTGTCTCGCAACTTTTCAGCCTGAGGGCCTCATCTTATATTTTACAAATATTTGTGGGCTGGAAGAAAATCTATTTTATAAATGAGTCGTCGTCCCCGTACATTGGGGGCCCAATCAGAGTCCCTCTTACATCAGAGTCTCTATCAGGGTTCTCTTCAGAGTCTCTGTTACATTAGGATCCCCATCAGAGTCCACTTTACATCAGAGTCTCCTTCACAGTCCCTTTACATCAAGGTCCCCAACAGAGTCCCTCTTACATCTGGGTCCCCAACAGAGTCCCTCTTACATCAGAGACTCCTTCACAGTCCCCTTTACATCAGGGTCCCCATCAGAGTCTCTCTTACATCTGGGTCCCCATCAGAGTCCCCTTTACATCAGAGACTCCTTCACAGTCCCCTTTACATCAGGGTCCCCATCAGAGTCCCTCTTACATCTGGGTCCCCATCAGAGTCCCTCTTACATCTGGGTCCCCATCAGAGTTCCACTTTACATTAGTGTCCCTATCAGAGCCCCTCTTACCACCGTAAAGCTGGGTGCACACGGATCAAAATTTGGCCGGTTCAGCAGGAACTTTTAATCTTCGTGTAGCCCTTTCATTTCGACAGAAGCCAATTGTTAGATCGGTTTGTGTTGAATGGGACTGCTGGGAAAACCATGCTTGATCAGCAGCCTGCAGGCAATCAGCTGCAGCACTGATCAGTGTATTTTGACAGCGGAGAGTCCCTGCTATCAGAATACAGTGTCCTGGCGGGGGGGATCCCTGCAACCACCTTACTTGTGAGGATGCAGGAATCTGTTTTTTTTTTCATTCAGCCAAACTGACAGTGTTTACCCAGCTTTAGGCTTATGGTTATGGCTTTAGCAACAGGGCAGGAGGCAGAGCAGATCTGAACGGAGGAAGTTCTGTCCTCCTATGAACTCTGGGGCAAGGACGTCATTGGTTGATAGTACACCCAAGGTTCTAGCAAACAATGATGGGGATGATGAAAGGGGGGGTTTGGAAGGGGGATAAAACTGCATTGGAGAATGCAGGAGTTCTGGGGGGAGAAGCAGGGACCATAGGCACCCTCTACCTACCTGAATTATCAATCTATGTAGGATATACCATTGACCCTAGCTGTAAGTTGGATAAAATCTGGTTGTATGTGTAGTTTCGAGACCCTGCCTTAGGCAGGTCATACTTGATTTATTTTCTTTCATTCAACCACCGAGTTGAATGCAAGAAAATTAATCGATTCCCCCATCCACATATTTAAAGTGGAATGGGGAATCCCTCCAGTGGAGCTATTGTTGTCTGACAGTGGGGAGGTTTCCCTGCCATCAGAATACACTCATCAGCATGCCGGCTACAGCTGATGCTACTGATAGAATGAAAATTTTTCATCTGCCCATAGATGGATGGAAAAATTGGATCCCTGCTGAACCAGCAGAATTTCAAACCATCTATGGCCTGCTTTAGAGGGACTTTAATGGCAGTCCTTCTGACTGGAGCTACGGGCCCTTGCCCCGTTTTCTTTACCATTACTAACCTACTTCTTTTCAGACCCGTAAGGAAAAAACATGACTGCATGATACCTTGAGAAGAGGTAGAGGTGTAGAGAATCAGGAGTTGCCATTCATGGTCTCCTCTCTTTTTATTTTAGAGTTATAATATAAAGAAAAGTTTACAAAGGCTAGAATATGAAATTACTGTTTAGTGTGCAGGTTCTACTCTGCACTCCCTTGACAAGTAAAGTCCAATACAGAACAGAAGCAGAAGATTGATCAGAAAGCACCATGTATGCTGGGAGAAAAATAATCAAATTAAATGAAATGGTTAATTGTGACATATCCAAGTAGTAAATAAATACGTAACATCCCACATATAGTGCTGATGTATTATGCTACACTTTTTGTAGTACACTATCTCATTTACTTTAGTCTTCTCCCCAGTGGAATTTACAGTCTAATGCCCCTACCACAGTCCCACAAGTGTACACAATTTACATCCGGCCTGGTTAACCTAATAGTAGTTTTTAGATTAGCACTGAGTACAGACAACATATGTCTTACCTCCTTGTTCAAGCTGATTGTAAACAGGCCTTAGCTAAAGTTTTTATCATGTTTAAATGTACTTGTAGTGTTTATAGAACATATGGATTATTTACACAGGACAAGCCTAGGATAATTACAAAGTATACTCTATTTATTTAGTGGCTTCCTTGCTGATGGGAAATGCAGAAAATTTCAGTTGTTAGTTCAGAGAAAAGTAAATTGTTTAAAGTTTGTTTCCCGTTGTACCGAAATGTGACAAACATGCACATGATTTTGCAATCTGCAAAGCCCTGAGCATTTAGTATATGAGACTGTACATTTCCAATAGATACACAATATATTCTAAGTTACATAATTTACAACCAGATTAATTCGTTGAGGACCAGGCCTATTCTGACACTGCTTGTAAAAATCTGTATTTTTTGCTAAAAAATTACTTAAAACCTTCAAACATTATATATTTTTTAAAGCAGAGGCCCTGGAGAATGAAATGATGGGCGTTGCAACTTTTTATGACACACAGTATTTGCGCAGCGTTTTTTCAAATGCAATTTCTGGAAAAAAATACACTTTAAATACTTTTAATGCACAAAAACACAGTATAATACCCAATTGTTTGGTTAAATATAAAGGATGATGTTACACAGATAAGTAAACAGATCTCAAACATGTCATGCTTTAAAATTGCACACACCCATGGAACGGCGACAAACTAGGTACATTTTTCATCCAATCCCAAGGGTAGCTATGGCACTCTCTAAACATTGACAATAAAAGTGCTGTTTTGATCTACCTCCTCTGCAAGACCCATGGTTCGATCGCTGTTTACCTACCAACGTGGGATCGCCTTAACATTTTTTTTTACATTTTATTATTTATTTAAATTTTTATTTTTACACTGTACCTTTTATTTTTTTTTATCACTTTTATTGTTATCACAACAAATGTAAATATCCCTTGTGACAGCAATAGGCAGTAACAGGTCCTGTTTACTAAGACATCTGGGTCTATTAGACCCCAGATCTCTCCTCTGCCCGTAAAAGCTTTGAAACATACCAGGATCTGTATGATCCAATTCTTTTTTCAAACCAATAATAGTTTCTTTACAACCAGCGAAATCGGAAGTGACAAAATACTCATTGCTTGCAGTTTCTTAAAACATTGAGATGCTGTGGCCTCTTCTGATCCCCAGTCAGCTTTATAGTCAACCAGAGGAACCACCGGCTGCAGTCATGGGTTTCCCTTTCGAACAGGAGAGCCTGGGAAGGCGGCAGGAGGGGGAGGGGCGGGATCTTTCTTGACGCTTGTAAATGCAATCCAGTGGCTATTAAGCCACTAGGATTGCTTTTACATTAAAGTGCTCTGCTGGCCAAAAAAACAATACCACTTAAAGTCCTGTGGAGTGCCGGTATATTGCAGGGTGGAAAGTGGTTAATAGTAACACAATGTTCATCCCTTTTATTGTGCAGGATGTTGTGTAAATATGTCTTTAAAATACAGCTGAGCAGAAAAACTGAACACTTTGGTATTGAGAACATTTAAAAGTGTTAATTGTGTCTAAGCAATACCCAGAAAAATGTACCCTTTGTCCTGAATTTTTCATGAAAAATAGCAGTGCATACTCTGGTATGTGAGTGTGCCTAGGCACTCCTGTGCCTACAGCCTCATAGCTGTATATCTGCATTGTGACAACCAAGGTACTATATCACTGATTGCTAGTCTCAGAAGGTTTGAAGTGGGATTTGGTGATGCCACTACTGTGCTGCTAACTGTTTTACTTGTTGGAGTCTCTGAATTGAAGAAGCAAAGCCCTGTCTCTACCAAGATGGCCATCTCCACACAGAGACACACAGTGTAAAACAGCATGGTAAGCAAGTAAAAAATAAAAACACAGGCAATGCTGGTGACTGGTCATTTGCCCTCTGTTTGCCTTTTTTCTTCACAAAACTCAGTTGCTCATCATCCCAGGGATCACAAGGTACAGAGCCACTTGGACCATCTCTGTACATTGTGTCTGTTATATGAACCTTCCAATGATGGCTCAGATCACAGTCATTCACAGACAAACTGGCTGCTTGTGTGTTTTCTGAAGTGCAATTTTCTAAACTGATCTTCAGAAATACATGTCTACCAGTCTGTCGTTTTTAAATGTACATAATGAACTGGGTAAAGTCTAAATAAACTCTAATATAACACTAATTTATTTGAACTTTCCCCTCTCCTGTACTTACCTGAGTGCAGTTTTAGGCTTTGTTTTTATTCATTTTTTTTTTGGCTCCTGGTGTGCTTTCCAATGCTAAACCACAGTTTATGGCCGGGTTTTTTCCCTTTTCAAACATGCTCAATGTGTTGTTAATAGTAATCATTTAGTACATGCTTGCTTTCATTAATGCAGCCCTAGAAGCCCCCAAGTGCAGCGTGAATATCTGCTAATTGGTCATTGAGACCCAAATATTTTGCTCCGCTTAGTATAAAGATTCGGGGTCATAATGCAGTCCGCATTTGCTATCTACAGACACTGGATTGTTTACTATAAGCCGATAAGGTAATTTTCATATGTTTATCTACATCTGAAGACCAGCAGATGATTCCAGGTACAAGTTGTACAATGGCTCTTGACTTCTTCTGAAGTTGTTATTCAAAAACAATGACATACAATACACCTTTTGTATATATCCTGCGATTGCAATCATAAAAAAATGTGCACTGCTTATGTAATGCATAAAGGCAGAATAACCTACCTTGTGACATCATCATGCTACACAGGGCCGCTTCTTGGCCTCCTCAGGGAGTCTGGTAAACGGTGATCTGCCTTTTGTCGATGCCTTTAAGCCGATGTTTGGAGGGGGGGGGGGGGCTCATCCTTACATCACTGTGAAGCTGTGTAGAGAGATCTGTGTTTAACCTTTTGAGCGCTATTATTGATTTATTTTGTGTACAGTATGTTTGCTGCTTTTACTTGATAGTTGATAAAATCCTTATACGGAGGGCATTAGATTTTGTTCTGTGATCTATTCCTTTGAGGGACCTATGGAAGGGAGGTAATGAGGAATGCAGGGAGAGACCTTTGGATCAATCGAGCTCTAACATCCTGGATTCTTTCAAGATTGAATGTGTATGGAACCATTTGCTGGGCTTTCTCCACTGAGCTTATCTGGACCTACTATAACCTAGAGGTCTATATTTGGGTGAGAAGATATATAGGAGAGCAATTTGAAGTGGTATATTTTGAGAACATTGTTTTCCTACACAGTGTGCTATTGAAGAGGCGTTTACACATGTTTGTACTGATTGGAGACTGTCCCAAGGATATATCTGAATGGCATCATATATCATACACATTGGACTTTATTTTATTTTTATTTATTTCAGGTACTTATATAGCGCCGTCAATTTACTCAGTGCTTTACATATACATTGTACATTCACATCAGTCCCTACCCTCAAGGAGCTCACAATCTAAGGTCCCTAACTCACATTCATATACATGGGCCAATTTAGACAGGATCCAGTTAACCTACCAGCATGTCTTTGGAGTGTGGGAGGAAACCGGAGTACCCGGAGGAAACCCACGCAGGCACAGGGAGAACATACAAACTCCAGGCAGGTTCTTTAACTTTATTCATTTGTTGTGCTTCACTTTTAACGCATGCATATATGATCTTTAGGCTGGGTTCACACTATTGCGGATTGGATGCGAGTTCTCCGCATCCAATTCGCAATAGCAGGAGATTTTGACCGGCTCTCTATGGAGCTGGTTCACATATCTCCGCTGCGGTTCCAGTGCGAACTTTCACAGGAGTCCTGTGCGTCTTTTGGTCCATTTCAGGTCTGAATTCAGTCAAATATTCGTGCTGAAATCAGACTTTAAACAGTGAACGATGACGCACCGGGCCCTTGCTGTGAGCCACATGAGAAGATAGAGTGAACCCAGCCTTAATGTTTTGTATTTTTACCAATGAGTATAATAAAAAGGTTTGATTTGTTGTATGAGATCTGTATTATTTTACATTTTTAAGTGCTGCACGTTTTTGTTATAATTGCTATTCATTATTTCTCTGGGTGAATCACAGTGTGTGTTGGCTTGCTTTAATTTTGAGAATTTATATATTGCTGCACAGTGCCATTTTTTGCACATATCTCCTGGGATTATCACCACTTTAGGAATCCTCCCTGGTTATCATAATGACTATACCAGCCCTGACTTCCTTGCAGGTGGTGTCTGGCGTGCTCCGCTGTCTATAATACAGGAGCTTGTATCATAGAACAATTTCCATGTGGATGTTCATTAATTACACATAAAGTAATTCTCTGACTCATTGCTATTCAGACGTGTTGTGCTTTGGTCTGGCTGTCCGTACAATTCATGCCAATTATTGTTGCATTTAGGTGGGAAGTTGGCTTATTTATATTAGTGTCTATCAGTGTTATACACTCTAAAATTTTGTATATAGTTTCCTTATTTGCCTTTTATTTTTTTGCCTCATAAAGCCTCCTGGCATGTGCCCTCTTTGTCAACAAGGCACCTTTCATCACTCAATCAACATTCACAAGCTTTTAATTGGTCTTTAGCCCTGTTTTCCCACCATTCAGCTTGTAAAAACTTTCAAAATACTGTTGCCAAAAGGCCTTTCCCTGAGTGAAACAGGATTATCATAAATACTGGTACTGAAAAGAGGGGGATTACTTCAGCCCACTTCATTTCAGAGTTCTGAGTAAAAAATATATGCCTTCTAATTATCTTCCCTCCTCTGAATAGCCTGCCTGACAGGAAAGTCTGCTTCATAAAGGTGTCTTAAGCCAGTATGCCCCAAGCACAAGTTCCCTGGAACTAAAGGCCTGTGGAGTAATGAGCATGTTAATTAATAGGTTATGGAAAGAGACTTATTGTTAGAGAGGAAAGTGTGAACCATTTTCATGTGAAAAGAAAGAGGCTAATGTTTCAGTTCTGCCCCCAAACGTTATGTGGTCACAGTAACAACAGGTACACTTAGTGGATAAAGCAATTCAAGCCTTCACAGCTTGTGAATACCAATAGCAGCGTGAACTGCTTTTTTGACTTGTAAGCTTGAACTAGCATCGTTGTATCCAGTGCAGCAAGCTGCCACTCAGCCGGTGTGGAATGCAGAAAAACAGTGCAGCATTCAGTCAAAGAAGGGTACAAAGAAGCTTCCAGGATTACCTCATTTAGTCATGTGGGTATAGTACTTACACTGAACAAATGTGTGGGAACACACAAAGCCTCACATGTGAACATTGGAGGTGGGGTAACATGGACGCCAATTAGGCACTAGCTTTCATTTTCTAACCTGGGTCAGCAGAATCTCATGTTAAAGACATGAGGTGGCTATATGACAATAAGGAATGGACCCCTAGGGGACTCAGCCAAAATATATAAGCTACAAATATCTAAGAAACTATATTTTTGGTTTATGAATTTTGGGTAATAAAGTCCCCTGGGGGTCCATTCCTTATTGTTGTACTATGCCTGGGATGACGGCCTAATAAGTTTCCTACTATACCTCTATTTGTTATTTTTTAATTTCCCTGGGCTTTGTATACTGATGTTTACATGTGCTGATTAAAATATTATTCGGCATAGGACACACGTCTAAACAAGAATATTAGACATGGTCCTGGCTGTATAAAGTCCTGGTGTCCAACCTGTGGCCTAGGGGCTGCATATGGCCCTTTGGCACTTTTTGTGCAGCCCTATTGCCCTGTAATAACAGTGATCTCTAGCAGACTATTATCATAAGTGTGCACAGCCTATTGCATTAGGATGCACCCCAAAGCTTGTGCGTGTGTATGTATATATATAATATATACACACACACATATACACAATAAATGTAAACAAACATTTTAAAATGTATTAAAACATGGACGGTGTGAGTAGAGCAGTGAATGGTGTCAGTAGAGCAGTGGATGTGTTAGTAGCGTAGAGGTTGGTGTCAGTAGGACAGTGGATGGTGTCAGTCAGTAGAGCAATATGCTTTGTCAGTTTTACAGTTGGCAGTGTCAGTAGGGCAGGGGACTTTGTCAATAAAACAGAGGATGGTGTCAGTAGAGCAGTGGACTTTGTCAGTAAAGCAGTGGGCGATGTGAGTAGGGCAGAGGTTGGTGTCAGTAGGACAGTGGATGTTTCAGTCAGTAGGGCAGTGGACAGTGTCAGTAAAGCAGTGGACGATGTGAGTAGGGCAGAGGTTGGTGTCCATAGGACAGTGGATGTTTCAGTCAGTAGGGCAGTGGACAGTGTCAGTAGTGCAGTGGGGAATCTGCACCACACAGGATGATTAGGGTGTGCCCAGTCACACCCTGTGTGCACGCTCATGCAAGATTTATATAGTGCCAACATTTTGCACAGTACTTTAAAATATGAAGGGGAACAGTAAAGTTACAATACAGTTCATTGCAGATCTTTTACAAGGTCCCTGTTTGCGGAGCTCACAATGTAAAATATATCCTTATTCTATGACTGTCTGCTGAAGCATGTTTCCAGTCACCAACAACTCCTATAGCATGTTAGCAGTCTCTGATCATCTCCTGCAGCACATCTACAGTCTATGACCACCTCTTGTAGCATGCCTGCAGTCGTTCATCATCTCCTGATGCATGTATCAGCAGTCTCTGAAACATTTATGTAGCATTAGCTTCACTAAACATTATGTGTAGTCCTTTGGTGGTATTAGGGGCTGCACCCAAAGCGGAGTTCCAGTCATTTGTTTATTAAAAGTCGGCAGCTACAAGAACTGTAGCTGCTGACTTTTAATCAACACACAATCACCTGTCCCACGATCCAGCAGTGCACTCAGCCGTGTTCTCTTCGAGTCCTCCCTTTGCCAGTGCCGGAATCTCTACTATGGGCACCCTGCTGTGACAGCTTGTGGCTCCACAGCCGGGTGCCCACTGCGCATTCGCTGTGACTGGTCCCGAAGTCTTCTAGGACCTGTCATGTATCCCAGAAGACTTCAGAAAGGAGAACTTCTGCTTCCGATTGCCTAAGGTGACTGGAACAAAAGTGGCTATCCCCCCCCCCCCCCCTCCTCCCCAAAAGCTCAGTTTCAGAAGAGACTTTGTATGTTGCATAATTAGTAGCTGCTTACTGGACAAAGAAGTAAGATGTTAAAAGTGGCAACAGAGGGGAATGTTGGGCTATCAGAGTTTGAGGAAACCAATGTTCAACTTGCACATTATGGAAAATGCTTCCACAGCTCCACCATCTTTAGGGCATGTATCACCAGGTTTATGTTCACTTCAAACATACAAGTCTAAGGGAATGCAAAGCCTTCTTAACCACTTCAATACTGGGCACTTTCACCCCCTTCCCTCCCAGGCCAATTTTCAGCCTTCAGCACTGTAATTCCCCGTACACACGGTCGGACTTTGTTCGGACATTCCGACAACGAAATCCTAGGATTTTTTCCGACGGATGTTGGCTCAAACTTGTCTTGCATACACACGGTCACACAAAGTTGTCGGAAAATCTGATCGTTCTAAACACGTTCTAAAACACGTACGTCGGGATTATAAAAGGGGCAGTGGCCAATAGCTTTCATCTCTTTATTTATTCTGAGCATGCGTGGCACTTTGTCCGTCGGATTTGTGTACACACGATCGGAATTTTCGACAACGGATTTTGTTGTCGGAAAATTTTATAGCCTGCTCTCAAACTTTGTGTGTCGGAAAATCCGATGGAAAATGTGTGATGGAGCCCACACATGGTCAGAATTTCCGACAACAAGGTCCTATCACACATTTTCCATCGGAAAATCCGACCGTGTGTACAGGGCATTACACTTTGAATGACAATTGTGCGGTCATTCAATGCCGTACCCAAACAAAATTTTTATCATTATTTGAGACAGATGGAGCTTTATTTTGGTGGTATTTAATCACCACTGAGTTTTTTGTTTTTTGCTAAACAAATGTAAAAAGAACATCAATTTTGAAAAAAAAGTTTTTCATAGTTTGTTACAAAATTAAGTAATTTTTCTCCTTCACTGATGTGAGGCTGCACCGATGGGCCCTGATAGGCCGCACTGATGGGCACTGATAAGGCAGCACTGATGAGGTGGCACTGATGAGGAGGAACTATTATGCAGCACTTATATGCAGCACTGATGGGTACTTATAGGTGGCACTGATATGCAGCACTGATGGGCACTGATAGGCGACACTGATGGGCACTGATAGATGGCACTGATATGCACTACTGATGAGGAGACACTGACAGGCATAACTAATGGGCACTGATTGGCACCACTGGTGGGCCCTGATTGTCATCACTGTTGGACACAGGTGGGCATCACTGGTGGGCACTGGCAGGCATCACTGATGGGGCTGCACTGATAATCACTGCACTGATTCTCAGCGCAGACCCTCCTGTCAGGAGAACTGCTGATCGGCTCTCCTCTACACACGCGATGTCAGTGTGAATAGAGGAATACCGATAACCGGCAATTCCTTTTTAGGCCTCATTCACACTAGGCGGATCCGCTACCACGGAGTCCGCCAGCTCAGCGGGAGATCTCCGTTGATCTCTGCTGAGCCGGCGGATGACAGGTCCCTCTCTGCTCACTGAGTGGGGAGGGGCTTGTCGAGCGCCGCTGGTTGCTTTTGGAGATCGGACGAAAACAGAGAGCATGTCCGTTTTCATCGGATCTCACCTGATCCACCAGAGACGGATGCGAATGTAGGGCCATCTGTCTGATTTTAGCAGATCGGACCGGGTGAGATGTCAGCAGACATGTCACTGCTGACATCAGTCGCTCCATAGACTAACATGGAGCGCCCGTTCAGGTCCGCCAACAAAACTGACAGGCGGACCTGAACGGTCCGTTCATGTGAAAGGGGCCTTACACTGTGATCAGCTGTGCTTGGACACAGCTGAACACATGGTAAAGCGCCAACGTCATAGGCTCTCTACTGTGATCGGAGATGTGGTGTGCCCGAGCAACACACCGCACATGCGTGCACGATCAGCATGTTGTGAAGGGCGTCATATGACGCCCAGTCACAACAATTGAACCATCGCGCGGCCATCATTTTGCTTTAGGCCAGGCGGGAAGCTATGAAAGAAGGTGAAATACAGGTCAAAGGAAGGTCAAATGCACCTGTCAATAAGATTTGAATGGTCTCAGAAGTTTCTCAAACTGTTGACATCAACACAAGCCTGCCAAAAAATGCCCTTAACAACTCAGGTCCCAGGCACTGTATTGAACCAGAACAGGGACAGGGGCTATGTGTCACAGCACCCTTTCCACAATGCTCCACACAGAGGGAGTATATATTTCCTGCAGCCTGGGTGTCATAGACACATCCTATTGAATTTTGGCATGGTTGAACTGATGTTAAGCTGTCCATAGACAGATATAAATTTGCTTCAGCAGGGACCTGCCACATTTTGATCAGTGTGTAGCCACCCATGCTCGAAAGAAGTCAATTATTTGATTACATCTGTAGAATAGAAAAATGCGAAAACTTTACTCGATTAAGGGCAGTCACTGATCAGTGTATTCTGACAGAAGAGGGAGGTGCTGTCAGAATACAATTTCCCTTCATCTGTGTGGGTGGAGGAATCTGATGGCTAAATGAAAAAAAAAAAAATATATATATATATATATATATATATATATATATATATTTTTTTTTTTTTTCTCGAGGGAACATCATCTTTCATATTAAACAAAACAATTGAGGCATATGTTATGTTTTTTTTTTTTTATTATTTTATTAAAGTGTATTTTTTACAAAAAAAATTGCGTTTGAAAAAGCCGTGTGACATAAAAAAAAATTGCAACCACCACCATTTTATTCTCTAGGTTCTCTTTATTCTGCTAAAAGTATAAAGAAAAATGTCTGGTCAGCGAGTAGATGTATAGGTAGTAGGTGTCTACAATTTGCCCTTTGCTTCACATATTGTAGAAAAAAGTTGAAAAAACTTTATACATTTAAATTAAGTTCATCACTTTTTTTATACTTGAAAACAATAAAAACACTTTTTAAAAGTAAAGTGAAGAAGAGAATACTGCCTGTCATCCATGGAAAAGCCCTGCGTAGTTCTGTGGTTGTCTAACCTGGATGTAGTCATTTTTCATTTATGCTTGGCATCATTACTGGTCTATTTATGAGGAAAGTTTTCACAAGCAGTGTCCTATCCCTGTGAGGGAGAGACAGATCAGGAGGGTTGTCCTGTGTGGTATCTTTCAACACAGCAAGCTTTAACGGAACAGAGGAAATAGCTAGAATCCTGTGTTACGGGTTCAGTGGTGCACACAGAACAGGAAGCCCTGTGTTATAACAGCAAATGTTTGCATGTTACAGGGGCTGCTATGGCTAAATATTTGAAGGCAGGTGTTTGCTGAAAAAATATCACACACCTGTACATTAACTGCAAGTGTCACGTTTTCATGGTTCACATTACAATCAGGCGATATTGCAAGCGTGGAAATAAACAACCTCTCCATAAATGAGCTTTGCATTATTTACTAGACACATTTCATAAAACAAAAAGGACAACCCACCTATGAAAAAAACACTGTTTTGGGGGTATCCATATTTAACCTCCTCAATACCGTGCACTTTCATCCCCTTCTTGTTCAGGCCAATTTTCAGCTTTCAGCACTGTCACACTTTGAATGACAACTACGCGGTCATACAACACTGTACACATATGACATTTTTATGATTTTTTTTTTTGAGACAGATAGAGCTTTCTTTTTGTGGTATTTATTCACCACTGGGGTTTTTATTTCTTGCTAAATAAGGGAAAAACCTCCAAAAACTTTTTTTTTTTCCGTTTCTGTTGTATAATATGGCAGATAAGTACATTTTCTTCACTGATGTGCGCTGATGAGGCTTCACTGATGGGCACTGATGAGGCTGCAGTGATGGGGTCTGATGAGGTGGCACTGGTGGACACTGATAACCTGCACTGATGAGGAGGCTGCACTTGATGGGCACTGATAGGCAGCACTTATGGGCACTGATATGTGGCAATGATGGGGCTGCACTGATAATTGGTGCCCTGATGATCAATGTAAATGCTGTGACCTGTCAGATTAGCTCTCTTTTCCTCACATGCTGTCTCTGTGTGAGGAAAGGAGAGCCAATAACTGAAGACTATGTGGCCAGCTGATCACAGGCTAAAGGGCTGCTGTGATTGGTCCTTTACTCCGATCTGTGATCCGCTGTGTCCCTTGGACAGACACTTCCCGATTGCTGAGGAAGTGCGTTCTCTGGAGGATGTCTAGGGACACCTTCCCAGAACTAGAGAGCCAGTTGGGTAAGTGGTTAAATAGTAGGCAACATGTGGAGGAAAAAAATAACGCTATGCATGACCATTCCCCTCATCAAGTTTTCATATCTGAGCAGTTCAGGTCCAAGAAAAAAAAGTTTCTGGCCTAGAACATAATAAGCTGTGCTGTCAGTCAGAAGCACAAGTAGTAGAGTGCATAACTCCGACATTTGAAGTAGACAAAGAGGGACAATTGAGAAAGGAGCGAAATGCAGCGAAAAATGGGCCTGGACATATGGGTGTGGTTTAAAGAGATATCTGGATAGCTTTAATTAGAATCCCACCTGGCACTGGAAGATTTATCATAATAAAGACAGAAACACAGCCAATAATGTGTTGTTCATTAATAAAATTATTTATGTATTTGTTTAGCTAGCTACAACTTTTTATTCTATGCAGCTGCACTGGTTTTGCAGTGGATATAGTAATGCATACCAATTACACTGCAAACACATTTGGCTTCAAATATTTAGAAAATATTTGACACTGACCTTTCTGCTGAACACTGCAACACCAACTGCTGATTGGTTGAAGGTTTTTTAGGTGACAAAAATACAGTGTGGATGTCAGGAATATAGCGTACAACAGGAGTATAATATGGTTGTTAGGCATATGTCATAAATAGCCCAGCATACAAACTGTAGTTGTCAGGTGTCTTAAATGTACAATTTAGTGTCTCTTGTGTAGGGGTCAGGGCTGCGTAATGCACAGGGTTCAGAGGTCACTAGTGTGTATCATTTGGAGTATTAGGCCAGGATTGCATAATGAAGGGAGTGCAGAGGCCAGGAGTATATAATGCACACTGTGTAGGGCTCAGAAGTGAATAAGGCACAGAGTACAGGGTTCAGGAATGTGAGGCAAGGAGTGCATAATGCATAATCAGTGCAGGAATAAGGAGGTTGTGACACCCAGACAGAATGCAGGGGTCAGTTATTGTACAGAGTACAGAAATCAAGTGTGCATAACACATAGAGTGCAGGGGTCTTTGGAGGGTCAGGAGTAGTTATCACACAGAGTGCAGGGGTCAGGAGTGGGTATTGCACAGAGTGCAGTAGTATGTGGGTTAGTGTACACAAGACTACCAGAAATAACCCATTCTTCTCAGTACCAATCCTGCCTTAAGCCCATATCCCCCACAATACATATCTTCCTAAACAGTCCCAATTCCTCTCCTAGTACGTATTTTCCTCCACAGCCCTAAACCCTCCTCAGCACAGACCCCCCCCCCCCCCTTTCCTTCCATCCCACCTCCTCAGTACAGAACACCCCATTACAATCCCCCACCCAGCCCCTTCTCTGTGCAGACCCCCAGTACAGACCCTTTTTTCAATATTAACATTTCTCACCAGATCCAAGGCAGACCTAACATGCAGGAAGTCCTCTCTTTGGCTGTGCTGTGACCACAGCCAAGGAAAATTCTCAGCTTCGCCTCTAAATAAGCCACAGCAACTCATTCATATCCACATCTTGTTGCATCCTCAATTATAATGCCATACAGCACCTTATTCATTTGCAAAAACTGTGGTGATTTGCATGTTTAAGCTGTGAGCACACTATAGTGGGGCAGAGACTTTGCAGGACAACTTATGTACTTGGGGCTCTGGGATTACGGTGAAAATGTGGGACATTACCGTACAACCTGGGACTGTTGGGAGGTATGGAAGGGATAAGCGCAGACAGAGACATTGTAATGGTGTCACCTCCTAAACTGCATTATGGCTGCAATTGCATGGCAAGGAAATGTGGTAACATTGTTAAAGGAAGCATGTTAGCTGCCTGGCTGTCATGTTGATGTATTGGCTATAGTACAGTTGTGCTCATAAGTTTACTTACCCTGGCAGAATGTATTATTTCTTGGCCATTTTTTAGAGAATATGAATGATAACACAAAAACACACTCATGGTTAGTGTTTGGCTGAAGCAATTTATTATCAATCAACTGCGTTTACTTTTTATTATATATTATTTTTAAATCATAATGGCAACAGAAACTACCCAAATGACCCTGATCAAAAGTTTACATACCCCAGCTCTTAATACTGTGTATTGCCCCCTTTAACATCAATGACAGCTTGAAGTCTTTGTGATATTTGTGGATCAGGCTCTTTATCTTCTCAGATGGTAAAGCTGCCCATTCCTCTTGGCAAAAAGCCTCCAGTTCCTGTATATTCTTGGGCTGTCTTGCATGAACTGCACATTTGAAATCTCCCCAGAGTGGCCCAATGATATTGAGGTCAGGAGACTGAGATGACCACTCCAGAACCTTCACTTTATTCTGCTGTAGCCAATGACAGGTCGACTTGGCCTTGTGTTTTGGATCATTGTCATGTTGGAATGTCCAAGTACGTCCCATGCGCAGCTTCCTGGATCATGACTGCAAATGTTCCTCCAGTATTTTTTAATAACATATTGCATTCATCTTGCCAACAATTTTGATCAAATTTCCTGTGCCTTTGTAGCTCACACATCCCTAAAACATCAGTGATCCACCTCCGTACCTTTCATCATAGGCCTTGTTGACTCCTCTCTAAATGTAGCATTTATGGTTGTGGCCAAAAAGCTAAATTTTAGTCTCATCACTCCAAATGACTTTGTGCCAGAAGGTTTGAGGCTTGTCTCTGTGCTGTTTGGCGTATTGTAAGCGGGATACTTTGTGGCATTTGCGTTGTAATGGCTTTCTTCTGGTGACTCGACCATGCAGCCCATCATTCTTCAAGTGCCTCCTTATTGTGCATCTTGAAACAGCCACACCACATGTTTTCAGAGAGTCCTGTATTTCACCCAAAGTTATTTGTGGGTTTTTCTTTGCATCCCGAACAATTTTCCTGGCAGTTGTGGCTAAAATTTTTTGTTAGTCTACCTGACCATGGTTTGGTTTCAACAGAACCTCTCATTTTCCACTTCTTGATTAGAGTTTGAACACTGGCATTCTCAATTCCTTGGATATCTTTTCATATCCCTTTGCTGTTTTTTACAGTTCAACTACCTTTTCCCGCAGATCCCTTGACAATTCTTTTGTTTTCCCCATGACTGAATCCAGAAACGTCAGTGCAGCACTGAATGAAAGATGCAAGGGTCTGTCAGGAGTCTAGAAACTCATTGACCTTTTATACATACACACTAATTACAAGCAAATAGATCCCAGGTGAGGATGGTTAGCTTTACTAGCCATTCAAACCCCTTTGTGTCAACTTGTGTGCATGTTATCAGGCCAAAATCACCAGGGTATGTAAACTTTTGATCAGGGTCATTTGGGTAGTTTCTGTTGCTATTATGATTTAAAAAGAGTAAACACAGTTGATTGATAATAAATGGCTTCAGCCAAACACTAACCATGAGTGAAAGAAATGTTTTTTTTTTTGTGTTGTATCATTCATATTCTCTGAAAAATGGCCAAGAAATCATAAATTCTGCCAGAGTATGTAAACTTATGTGCACAACTGTATGCCCCAAAGTCACTGACCCAGCACAAGTATTCAAATAAGGAAGTATGGCTTGTCTCTAACTTCAATTCTTGCATGCTTGTTCCCTGCCAACAACTCGGAAACTACTGATGCTAGAGAAGCCTGCTTCTTCAGGAACTATGGAAGGTAGGTATGCATACTAAAATGTTAGTGCCTCAGACACAGTACCTGGAGCACCTTTCGCAGTAGTGTTAAACTGCTTCTTCAGAACCTGTGGTAGTTAGGTCTGTACTGAAATGGCCACACACTGCACTGGGAGCCCACCCCACAGGCTGCTAAACATCAGAAAAGATACACCAAATAGAGACAGTCAGATGTCAGCCAGATATCAGCTGTAAGACTCAATATGAGATTTCTCCTGCTGGTGATAGCCAGTAAACCCACCAAACAGACTGGCCTTCCTGTGTGTTGCTGTTGATTGGAGTAGTGACTAGTGGGTCGTGTTGGACCATTGGAGAGACAGGCTGCTGCATTATGTGTGAGGGTAGTGGTTCCAACCCTCCTGTGTATTTTAACCCTGTGCCGCATTTAAAAAACAAAGTAAAAGAGATGTTTATAACTATAGATACAGCGTGGATGTGTTATGGCAGGGCTCGACAAAACCCGGGCGCCAGGTCGCATTTGCGACTAGAATTAGCGACCTGGCGCCTGGGGCGGCACAGCTGGGGTATCCTGTGTCCGTTCGACACCCACCCCCCCTCCCGCCGCGATCGCGCTGGGCCGCGCCGGTAATTGAGGCCCCGGCTTTGCGGCCTACTGCAGTCCTATGGTTCCTGGTTCCTTCTGCAATCGGGCGCCCTCTGGTGGTGGCCGTTGGTATGACAAGACATCCACCAATGCTAATGGAGCTTTCCCTACCTGTTTTCACTGCCTGCTCATCTCCTTCCCTTTACTTAGAACCCCCAAACATTATATATATTTTTTATTCTAACACCCTAGAGAATAAAATGGCGGTAATTGCAATACTTTCTGTCACACCGTATTTGCGCAGCGGACTTACAAGCGCACTTTTTTGGGAAAAAATACTTTTTTTAATTAAAAAATAAGAAAACAGTAAAGTTAGCCCAATTTTTTTTATATTGTGAAAGATAATGTTACGCCGAGTAAATTGATTCCCAACATGTCACGCTTCAAAATTTCATCCGCTCGTGGAATGGCGACAAACTTTTACCCTTTAAAATCTCCATAGGCGTCGTTTAAAAAATTCTACAGGTTACATGTTTTGAGTTACAGAGGAGGTCTAGGACTAGAATTATTGCTCTCGCTCTAACGATCGTGGCGATAGGGGGGGCCCTCTCCTGCTGCCGATAAAAGTGATCTCGCTGCTAATCTGCTGCAGAGACCACTTTTATCTGAAAGAGAACCGCTGGCTCTTGAAGAAGATACCGGGGTTATGGTAGCTAGCTGCTACCATAACTACGGTATTTCTCTTCAAAGACAGGACGTATATATTCGTCCTGCGGGAAGGAAGTGGTTAATTAAAATGAATTTATTATTTGTCACCTCCCTGCTTGGCCCCTTTCACTCGGGCTGTCTGATCAGGTTCGCCTGTCAGTTTTTCAGGCGGACCTGATTGGATCCTTAGCGGGAATATGGTGGTCTTGTGTCCCTGCATGGCAGGAAATAAAAGCAGTCACATTAGTTCTAGTCGTCTCTGTGTAAATTTAAGATTGGTTAATTTTTATATTGAAAATAAAGCTTTGTCGGTCGTTTAAAAAAAAAAAAAACCTGGCTCCTAACTTTTTTAGCTGGCTCCTAGATTCCAAGCAAATTTGTCAAGCCCTGTGTTATGGTAATAAAGTTGATAATCAAAAAGTCTTGCGAGCAACTAGTTTTGTTGGAATAATCTAATATCTCAGCCAGCAACTGGTAGCACAGTCCCAATATAAATGTGACAAAGTGTTGAATAAATAAACAGTTGAGCTAATTGTTGCAATTCCATATTTGAAATCAAAAATATTTAAACAGTGTCATCAACATTATTTAATTTCTTCATAAAAGTGTGCAGTGAGCTAATTAATCTTCCTATTCATAAAATATTTTTTATGAAGAAGAAGATTAAAAGAAGATTACATAGTTACATAGTTATTAAGGTTGAATAAAGACACCAGTCCATCCAGTTCAACCTGAGTGAGTGTGGGTGCATGTCAACAATTATCCCTATTTATTTAAGGTACCCATATAGCGCCGTCAATTTACGCAGCACTCCACATATACATCGCACACTCACATCGATCTCTACCCTCAAGGAGCCCACAATCCAAGCTCCCCAACTCACATTCATATACTAGGGCCAATTTCAGACAGAAGCCAATTAACGTACCAGCATGTCTTTGGAGTGTGGGAGGAAACCGGAGTACCCGGAGGAAACTCACCCAGGCACAGGGAGAACATGCAAACTCCATGCAGGTAGTGTCGTGGTTGGGATTTGAACCAGCAACCCTTCTTACTGCTAGGCGAGAGTGCTACCCACTACACCACTGTGCCGCCCCACGGTATCATTTTGCACAGAAGATATATTGGACTTTGATCCAAAAACTACATAGATAAAATCATATAAAATATGGATTGCAACTATTATCGCAACTGTTTATTTATTTATTCAACACTTTGTCACTTTTATATTGTTAGTGTGCTACCAATAATTTAAATTTTAAATTGTATTTCATTTTTATTAATTGAAGCATTCATTAACATATCTGGCCTATTGAGTCTATATTGATTCCTTATTTGAGCTATGCGGATGGAATGTTATTGACTTTAAATGAAAAATGTGATTATGTAAGCCATTGGAAAGTGACAACAACGGGATTTGCTTCCAAAGTAATATATGGAGACACATTTGGCTTCGGGTGGATTATTTGTATTATTTGTGGTTTAAATTGAGCCTGGCTGTGTTCCAATTAAGATCAGCTGCTCGCAAATGGTGAACTAACACAGCTGTGAATGATAGGTGATAACGGAGGGAGCAAGTTTTATTTTATTTTGTGAATGAGAAGATTCAAAGGAGATTACCATAGTATCATTTTGCACAGAAGATATATTGGACTTTGATCCAAAACTACCGGTACATAGATGAAATCACACATTGAAATAGAGGTTTAAGGAATGTGTTAGTGAAATTTATGTTTTTTCATGTTTTGATTTTTTATAAGTGGATTAATTAGTTCACTGCACACTTTAAGGAAGAAATTAAACAATGTTGATGGCACTGTTTATATATTTTTGATTTTGAATATGGATTGCAACAATCCATATTCAATCATCCATATGCAACAATAAACACAACTGTTTATTTATTCAACAATAATAAAGTAAGAGGGTTCAATGTGTCTTTAAATAAATGAAACAAAATGTAAGAAGTTCATATATAGGTGTCCTTTTATGAAGCAGTGAAATCTATACACTTCTTCGTTCTCTGACATTCACAGTGGAGATCTTTCTCCTCTGTGTGCCAGTTTATGAAGCGGAGAAGATCGCTTCACCTTTGGAGGAGTGAAGTGATCTACAAACGCTTCAAACACTGGAGAACGCCCCTGATACTGGAATCTCGTGAGACTTTACGAGATTACAGCACCAGAAATTTAGAGATGTCAGTTTATTAAGCAGTGATAAATTATCACCGCTCAATACACAGACAGATGGTGTGGTTAATGTTAAAAAAATAAGGAGTCCCCCTACATTATATATATATATACATATATTTATATATGTATATGTATACACACACACACATTATATATACATGTATATGCACACACATTATATATATTTATATATATATATACATATATATATATATATATACATATATTATATATATATATACATATATTATATATGTGTACACATAAATATGACAGGGGGACATCGTTACAGTGTTGAGGGGTCTGAACGAGGTAGAAGGAAGTTAAAAATCTTCCTCCTTTCCCCTCAGAGCCCCCCAGATTCTCTCTTCACTCCCCGATTCTCCACCTCTGAGCTGGTGAATGGGGAGGGTGAATTTTGACACAGATCGCCAGTGAAGCAGTGAGATTGCAGCTTCATAAACTGGCCGTTACTGTGTCATTCAATGAGGATTCTCCATGTGCAGTGATCATCGGCGGGAGAACAAGTTCAAACACTTCTCCCCCCGATTATCTCTGTTTCATAAACTGTTTATGGACTGTGATCAGCGGCGATCCTGGGGATCACCGCTGATCACTGCTTCATAAACGGACACCTTAATACAGTTGTGGAGTTTGGACTGGGGAATATGGTGAAAAGTAAATTTAATTCTTATTCTGGTATTTCACCTTTATTGAGGTTGTTTAACTAAAGGCAAAAAATCTGTTCACTTTGCAAGGCAATTTTTCCCTAGCGTAGTCAATGAGCCCTGCTGACTTCTATCATCCCATCATGTTAAAGCAGAAATACCTTTTTTTTTTCTTCACCAAATTCACTAGCTAGCTTCACAAGCTAAGATAAATTTCCCTTGTAAAGTGAAAACCCTATTTGCCTTTAGTAACTCAACTCACTTTTTCTTCACCAAATTCACTAGCTAGCTTCACAAGCTAAGATAAATTTCCCTTGAAAAGTGAAAACCCTATTTGTCTTTAGTAACTCAACTTAGTATTATTGTCTTGTCAGTTAAACATCGGAAGCACCAAGGAAACACCATTGTTTGGTTGTGCTTATGGTAGGTTGGCCTAAATGTCATTACAGACAATGACTCAGACTTTTTCTATTCTGTGGAAGTTATTACACCAAGGGCTAAAAACCATTCTAAGTCCTTTAACCCTTTTCCAAATAAATAACTCTTAGGGCCCATTCACACTACTTGTTGTGGTCCATTAATGCACATGTATTATCACGTGTTATGGCATGGTATATGTATTGTTTGCTGAGATGCATTTTACTCTACCGTACATTGTATTAAGGAGCAATTCACTATAAATGGCAATGCATCGCATATAGAGCTGGTGCATTGCCATGCATTGTGTTGTCACAGCTCACAAGTGTGAATGGGCCCTTAAATGCATATCATATAACTGAGCACAAATACAATAGCATACTATATATGTCTTTGTAGATAAATTTGCTCCTCTCTAAGCACAATAAGATGGTTATGATTGGGCATAACTTTTCCTTTGAAGTATCTCATGTTCTCCATCAAATCTACTACAGAAATGGGGTGTTCCAATAAAGGGAAAATGAAAACTTGACTTTTTTAAAACTGCACAAATATGTATTAGTTTTCTACTTTCTTACTATCTCTTTTAATTAGTCACAGAACTGTCATGATGGAATTTATGAGTCAATTAACTATAAATATCTCTTCTTCATAATGGGTAATTGTGTGGCATAGCAATAGTCTGTACTTTTGTCTAGACAGAATATATTTGGGTCAATAGATGACATTATGAGTGTATAGAAAAGTCCTGATGAATTCCCCCTATTGTGTTGTACAATCAAATGTTCTGTGCTACCAGTAGAGGCGTTTCATATTTTGGCCAGTGGATTGTCTTATGTATTAGAATAGAAAGCAATGTAATAATGACAACTAATAGGAGCATTAGATACTGCTGGGCGTTAAACTTGTATAATTTTAAAAATATTTTGGGACAAAGAAAACTAAACTAAATTCAATTGTGCTTGCAAAAAAATACTAGTCACTAATTCCATAAGCTGTCCTGTGGCCATCTCAACAAAAAGTAGAATCTAAGGAGCTATGTGATATTTACAACATTGTAATATCAGACAGGCTCCTTTTTCAGGAAATATATAATACCAGCCGTTGTTATTAATAAATGTATAATTGTACTCATCACTAGAGTAGTGCATGCCTCCCAAATTCCTGAGAAGGGACAGAGGGGCACATTATAGCATAAAGTATGTAGGCAAAGCACATGCCCTGCCACACCCTGTTACACAGAATCTTTTTTCACCACCACTTTTTCTTTATACGGGCTTCTCAAAATTTAAATGCAAATTTATGGGTTGGATGAAAGGAGTTATGTAGTAAAACACTTCTGGTAAGTTAAAAAAAAAAGTATTGCCAAAGCTATTTTTGCTATTTTTTTTTAAGGTTTGGTTCCGGAACTGGGAAAACACCCTTAGAATAGGCACCTCATCCCTAAGGTAATAATTTAAGTGGACATGAGAAAAGAAGGGATTTTCACGGTGCAAGTAAATTGGGTATATGAAGAAAACCTTGTAATCTTTCTCTTTTTATATAAAAAAGAACAATTTTATTGTTTACATTTAAAAAGAGTACAACACACATGTACTATATCGACTACATTCATTTTGACAATACAATTAAAACAAGGTGGTCAAAAATGGGGAACAACAAGTAGGGATATATACTACAAGTTCATGGGTGATAAATATTGCATACTAGCCCGACATGTTTCGCATTTGTCGCTTTCTCAAGGGATATGCAATTTTATAGTGAGTCATCCAATACTTTTAATGATTCCCCAGGGGTTGACCCATGTGAACTCCCATCAGAACCGACAGAGACAGGCGCAGCCAAGCAGGATAGCAAGAAGGCTAATTTGCAACCACAGGGAGCAGTAAGGAGAAGACCAAAAATTGATTAAAGCTACAGCCAGAATGCGGTCGATCGGCGGGAATGATGAAGTGGTGGGTGCCAAAAGTATATAGGTGATAGGTATGTTAGGGCTTACCTAGATCCTGGCTTGCAACCTCCGGCGCTGCCAGCGCCGGAGGTTGCAAGCCAGGATCTAGGTAAGCCCTAACATACCTATCACCTATATACTTTTGGCACCCACCACTTCATCATTCCCGCCGATCGACCGCATTCTGGCTGTAGCTTTAATCAATTTTTGGTCTTCTCCTTACTGCTCCCTGTGGTTGCAAATTAGCCTTCTTGCTATCCTGCTTGGCTGCGCCTGTCTCTGTCGGTTCTGATGGGAGTTCACATGGGTCAACCCCTGGGGAATCATTAAAAGTATTGGATGACTCACTATAAAATTGCATATCCCTTGAGAAAGCGACAAATGCGAAACATGTCGGGCTAGTATGCAATATTTATCACCCATGAACTTGTAGTATATATCCCTACTTGTTGTTCCCCATTTTTGACCACCTTGTTTTAATTGTATTGTCAAAATGAATGTAGTCGATATAGTACATGTGTGTTGTACTCTTTTTAAATGTAAACAATAAAATTGTTCTTTTTTATATAAAAAGAGAAAGATTACAAGGTTTTCTTCATATACCCAATTTACTTGCACCGTGAAAATCCCTTCTTTTCTCATGTCCACTATTTTTGCTATACTTCTCCTGTGGATCACAGGAGTGCAGTTAGGCCTGTGACCTGTTTTCAGTCAAAAATGGGCTAAAGCCCACTGTCGTCTGACGACACACAGCTCAGTCTGGACCGGCAGCTGGCTTAAAGGAGAAGTACAGCCAAAGCTCATTTTGCTGTACTTCTCCTGTGGATCACAGGAGTGCAGTTCATTCTGCACTCCTGTGGCCCATCTTCAGCAGACGTCACCGAGCCGGTCCAGGCTCAGAAAGGATTGCGACCATATGGTCGGGATCCGCCCACATGCCTGGATCTGCAGCTGGCTCAGCCTCTCAGCAAGCTGCTGAGAGCCTGAACCGGCTGTTCCTGCCCCCTCAACAGCCCAGCGCTCCAGTGAGTGCGGGGGGGACGAGCAGAGAGCCAGTGACTGTTAGTCAACAACTCTCTGCTCAGGGAGCTCTGAGAACCGAGTGATTGGCAGTGTTTGAACGCTCAGTTCTTAGTGTTAGAGCCGGCGGGGGACAGAGGCAGCATCGGCTAGGTATGTATGATTCAGAAAAAAAAACAAACCTTATACTTCTCTTTTAAGCCTAGTACACACGATCAGAAAATCGGACAAAAACTATCACTTTCTAAGCAAAGGTACGATAATCTGATCGTTAGTACACAGCTTTCGAGAGCCGATCATGACAGTTTGGCCGAAACTATCCAAAGGGACAAACATTAAAATTTTTCTCATACGATACAAGACCATACGATTCATTTACTTGGTAAAGTTTTCATCTGAAAAAAAAAATCAGAAGAACAAGATTACGCATGCTCAAAAAGGAAAGAATACATTACTATACAATACATTATATCTCTTACAAAGTAGTAGTCTGTCGTACGAGAATTTTCGTTAGTTGAGTAACCTCTTCATTTTCGATATGAGACTAGCATGCAAAAAAAATGGACGATCGAAAAATTGGCCAACAGAAGGAGCTGAAGCTCTGAGTGCGTAGCCTGTTACTATTCACTTCCTCTTGTGAACAGCTCCTCCGGATGTGTACCCGTGACCTATAACGTCACTTCCGTGCACTTCACGCTGGTCCTGGCTCTTCCCCTGTGGCCACAGGACGCGCTGAGAATCTGCTATCACAATACCACGCACCAGGATACATCCCCGGACCTGAGGAGACTCCAGGACAGTATATACAGATGAGCCTTACCCTTTTCTACCTCTTGTGAGTGTTTCTTGTATATTGTGCCATTAAATATCAGTTTTACTACTGCACTTAGGTGGCGCTTCCTTTGTTCTGTCCCCTTTATCCTCCTGCATACAGAGCCAGCTCTGTGAGGACAGCAGCCTCCCTAACCACCTCATCACTACCTATATCTTTGGACTACTACTTTTATATAGATGAGCTTATGATCCCCCATTCAATACATACTGAGTACTAGTGTCTCTATCACTACTGCTCTAATTTTACTGTATATTACACTGTATCTTGCGCTGACAGTCATTGTTACTATTTGGTTCCAAGAAAAGGGGCAGTTCCTCTAGATTGGGGACAATTGGAAGCTATTGTAGTGGAGCGGTACAAAGCTGAATGAACAGGAAGTTTATCTGCAAACTGCTGTCTGTGTGAAAATTAAGAAAGGAAAGGGAGGGTGGGTGGATTCAAGTATTTTCTTTGAGGGAGACCCTGTCACCACACCATTAATTTCAAGAAAATTTTTATTTTTTTATTAAATATGCAATTTTATGTGGATTAACATACAGTTAGGTCCATAAATATTGGGACATCAACACAGTTCTAATCTTTTTGGCTCTATACACCACCACAATGGATTTGAAATGAAACAAACGAGATGTGCTTTAACTGCAGACTTTCAGCTTTAATTTGAGGGTATTTACATCCAAATCAGGTGAACGGTGTAGGAATTTCAACAGTTTGTATATGTGCCTCCCACTTTTTAAGGGACCAAAAGTAATGGGACAATTGGCTGCTCAGCTGTTTCATGGCCAGGTGCGTGTTATTCCCTCATTATCCCATTTACAAGGAGCAGATAAAAGGTCCAGAGTTAATTTCAAGTGTGCTATTTGCATTTGGAATCTGTTGCTGTCAACTCTCAATATGAGATCCAAAGAGCTGTCACTATCAGTGAAGCAAGCCATCATTAGGCTGAAAAAACAAAACAAACCCACGAGAGAGATAGCAAAAACATTAGGTGTGGCCAAATCAACTGTTTGTAACATCCTTAAAAAAAAAAGAACGCATCGGTGAGCTCAGCAACACCAAAAGACAGGGAAAACAACTGTGGTGGATGACTGAAGAATTCTTTCCCTGGTGAAGGAAACAACACAACAGTTGGCCAGATCAAGAACCCTCTCCAGGAGGTAGGTGTATATGTGTCAAAGTCAACAATCAAGAGAAGACTTCACCAGAGTGAATACAGAGGGTTCACCACCAGACGTAAACCATTGGTGAGCCTCAAAAACAGGAAGGCCAGATTAGAGTTTGCCAAATAACATCTAAAAAAGCCTTCACAGTTCTCGAACACATCCTATGGACAGATGAGACCAAGATCAACTTGTACCAGAGTGATGGGAAGAGAAGAGTATGGAGAAGGAAAGGAACTGCTCATGATCCAAAGCATACCACCTCAACAGTGAAGCATGGTGGTGGTACTGTCATGGCGTGGGCATGTATGGCAGCCAATGGAACTGGTTCTCTTGTATTTATTGATGATGTGACTGCTGACAAAAGCAGCAGGATGAATTCTGAAGTGTTTCGGGCAATATTACCTGCTCATATTCAGCAAAATGCTTCAGAACTCATTGGACGGCGCTTCACAGTGCAGATGGTCAATGACCCGAAGCATACTGCGAAAACAACCAAAGCGTTTTTTAAGGGAAAGAAGTGGAATGTTATGCAATGGCCAAGTCAATCACCTGACCTGAATGCAATTGAGCATGCATTTCACTTGCTGAAGACAAAATTGAAGGGAAAATGCCCCAAGAATAAGCAGGAACTGAAGACAGTTGCAGTAGAGGCTTGGCAGAGCATCACTAGGGATGAAACCCAGCGTCTGGTGATGTCTATGCGTTCCAGATCTCAGGCTGTAATTGACTGCAAAGGATTTGCAACCAAGTATTAAAAAGTGAAAGTTTGATGAATGATTGTTAATCTGTCCCATTACTTTTGGTCCCTTAAAAAGTGGGAGGCCTATATACAAACTGTTGTAATTCCTACACCGTTCACCTGATTTGGATGTAAATACCCTCAAATTAAAGCTGAAAGTCTGCAGTTAAAGCAAATCTTGTTCGTTTTTTCATTTCAAATCCATTGTGGTGGTGTATAGAGCCAAAAAGATTAGAATTGTGTCGATATCCCAATATTTATGGACCTAACTGTATTTAACCACTTGAGCCCCGGACCATTATGCTGCCTAAGGACCAGAGGTCTTTTTCCAATTTGGCACTGCGTCGCTTTAACTGCTAATTGCGCAGTCATGCAATGCTGTACCCAAACGAAATTTGCGTCCTTTTCTTCCCACAAATAGAGCTTTCTTTTGATGGTATTTGATCACCTCAGCGGTTTTTATTTTTTGCGCTATAAACGGAAAAAGACCGAAAATTTAAAAAAAAAATGATATTTTCTACTTTTTGTTATAAAAAAAATCCAATAAACTCAATTTTAGTCATACATTTAGGCCAAAATGTATTCGGCCACATGTCTTTGGTAAAAAAAATGTCAATAAGCGTATATTTATTGGTTTGCGCAAAAGTTATAGCATCTACAAACTAGGGTACATTTTCTGGAATTTACACAGCTTTTAGTTTGACTGCCTATGTCATTTCTTGAGGTGCTAAAATGGCAGGGCAGTACAAAACCCCCCCAAATGACCCCATTTTGGAAAGTAGACACCCCAAGGAAATTGCTGAGAGGCATGTTGAACCCATTGAATATTTATTTTTTTGTCCCAAGTGATTGAATAATGACAAAAAAAAAAATATTTACAAAAAGTTGTCACTAAATGATATATTGCTCACACAGGCCATGGGCCTATGTGTAATTGCACCCCAAAATACATTCAGCTGCTTCTCCTGAGTATGGGGATACCACATGTGTGGGACTTTTTGGGAGCCTAGCCGTGTACGGGGCCCCGAAAACCAATCACCGCCTTCAGGATTTCTAAGGGTGTAAATTTTTGATTTCACTCTTCACTGCCTATCACAGTTTCGGAGGCCATGGAATGCCCAGGTGGCACAAAACCCCCCCAAATGACCCCATTTTGGAAAGTAGACACCCCAAGCTATTTGCTGAGAGGCATATTGAGTCCATGGAATATTTTATATTTTGACACAAGTTGCGGGAAAGTGACACTTTTTTTTTTTTGCACAAAGTTGTCACTAAATGATATATTGCTCACACAGGCCATGGGCATATGTGGAATTGCACCCCAAAATACATTTAGCTGCTTCTCCTGAGTATGGGGATACCACATGTGTGGGACTTTTTGGGAGCCTAGCCGCATACGGGGCCCCGAAAACCAATCACCGCCTTCAGGATTTCTATGGGTGTAAATTTTTGATTTCACTCTTCACTGCCTATCACAGTTTTGGAGGCCATGGAATGCCCAGGTGGCACAAAACTCCCCCAAATGACCCCATTTTGGAAAGTAGACACCCCAAGCTATTTGCTGAGAGGCATGGTGAGTATGATCCCGCTAACACTGCGTTTTTGGGAACCCTAAACTGCTGGGGACGCTAGTATAGATCTGATCGGATCAGATATTGATCCGTTCAGATACTATACCAGATTCAGATACTATACCACTAAGGGAGGCGTATACTGCGTGCGTGGGTGTTAGCGGTACTGGCGCTAATCTGACGCTGCCTGGGGCGACGCATATCACCACCGGGCGATCAGGGGGCTAAACCTTTATTCAGTAATAAACGGCGGGTGCCCTGACACTATAAAAAATAAACGAACTAACCAGCGTCACCCGTAACACTTATACGGTGATCAGTGGTGAAAGGGTTAACTAGGGGGCAATCAAGGGGTTAAAACCTTTATTAGGTAGTATATGGGGGTCCCTGACGCTATAAAACGCTGACGGCGAACCTTAATATTTACGTCCCTAACTAGCGTCACCAGGGACACTAATACAGCGATCAGAAAAATGATCGCTTAGCGACACTGGTGACGGGGGGTGATCAAGGGGTTAAAACTTTATTAGGGGGGGTTAGGGGGGTACCCTAGTCCTAACACTGTAACTGTCACAAACTGACACCATGCAGTAATCAGAAAAAAAAAAAAACTGCTTGGTGTCAGTTTGTGACCGGGGGGGGGGGGGGGGCTGATTGAGGGGCGATCGGGGGGTTTTGTGTGCCTGGCATGTTCTACTGTGTGTGTAGTGTTTGTGCACTCACATTTCAGTCTTCTCTCCTCGGCGCCGGAACGGAAAATACCGAGCCGAGGAGAGATGACATCATTTCCTTTGCTGCTTTTTAGCATACAGCAGCAAAGGAAATGATTTGATTGGCCGGCGGCGATCGCGAGGGGGGGGGCCACGAACGGATGGCCTCCCCCTCACCTCCGATCGCCGGGGAACAAAAGAGGACCGCCTCGGGCACCGGGGGGGGGGGTCCCGCGGGAGGCAAATCACGTGTATGTACGTGATTTTGCCTGCCCGTGCCGCCTTGCCGACGTACATCGGCGTGAGGCGGTCCTTAAGTGATTAAACATATTGTATGCATGTTATTTACCTATAAGGCCCTAAGATTGCTGTTGGTGGCCACTATCTAGATGTGATGTCATTAGCCCCAGTAGATTCAGAGCTGTCACTCAAGTTATGCTGTATTTCATTCCTCTTTGTTCCTCCCTCTGCAGCTACATAAGACTTTATGTAGGGCAGGGCTGGGACAAGGGGTGGGCAGGAGGGAAGCCTACGGTGGGCATTGTGGTATCATGTGAGGTGGGGTGCACCACAGGGAGATTGGGGGGGATTTGTATTGTAAGGGGAATTTTTCGGGGGCGGCAGGGGGTAATAAATGCTCTAGGAGGGGAAATTTTGGGGGGTGGTGCTAAGAGTTGTGATCTAGAGGGATTTGTATTGGGAAGGGGGATGGGGGGAGAAGATTTTTGCTTGGAGGTTGGATTTGGGGTGGAATTTGTGCTGGGATTTAAAGTAGGGATAGGAAATTTTAGAGTTAGAGGATTTGTGCTAGGAGAGTGAATTTTTTTTTGGGGGGGGTGCAAAGATTTGTGCTAAGAGGGGGGATTTCAGCAGGAGGGCGGATTTGTACTGGGAAGAGGGGGAATTTATGCTTAGGGGGTAAGCATGCTGATTAGTGCTTTTGTTGGGGGGAATTTTGCTGGCACATAATGCTCTTACATCTTGGAGGGGTGCAGTTTGGCATGTTCGCCCTGGGCTCTAGACCCTGTCCTGGCATTGATGTAGGGAGGCAAGAGGAGTAGCGGAAGAGTGGGTCAGCATAGAACACAATTGGACTCTGAATGGAGGAGAGGGCTATATAATGCAAGGAGGGAGGAGGGGGCTGTGCTAAGAGAATTGACTCTCCTGAAGAAGACAAATTTAAAGGCACATTCCAAGTGCCATGAATCAAATGATCTTTTACGCAAAGGAAAAACCCTGCAAGCAAACATAAAGTTATATGATTTTTCTGTGCTTTTAAATGTAATTTTTAATATGGGGACAGGGTCTCATAAAAGTGTTCTTAATGCTATCAGTTAGCAGGGACCAAGGAACACCACCTTGTCAAATTAATGCCAAAAAAGATTACAAGCTATTCTGAAGGTAAAGGAGGGTCCTACCTAGAACTAGGTTTTCACCTAAAATAATGGTGACAGATTGTCAATTTATATATCTTCTCTTAGGAAATACCTTGTTTATAGTACTGGCACATTTATGCTTTCTTTGTTCAGACAACAAGAGAACAGGTCTGATGTTTTCAGTCACTTGATAAAGGCCAACTTACTGGTAAACCTGATCTAATAATTGCCATGTTTCTCGCTTTCAGCATTACCCCTGAGTTCCTTTACTGAGGATTTTGAGCCTTCTCCAAGCAGCATGCTTCCTCTGTCTGTGATAGCTGGACCAGATAAGGAAACAAATAAAGCCTTGTCTCCTCAGCCCAACATCTGCATTTTAAACAGCCTCTTGCACATTACTTCTCCCTCAATCCAGCTTGTTTTCCTGGATGATTTTGTTTAATTATCCTTCTTCAGGAATTCTTCTTGTTCTCCTGAGAAGGCGGATTTTTTTTTCAGGCATGAAAACCACTAACACATGTTTGTATGCATACACAATGTTAAAAAGAGAGGTTTTTTTCTTCCTATATTTAAAAAGTTCCAGCCTTTTCACTGGAGACAGGATGAAGCTGGACAAGATGTTTCCTATTAGTAATGAGGTTAAATCTTGGATAACAATCACTCAGTATTGCTTGAAAGGCTGCGAATCAGACCAAGAAGTACCGTGCATACAAATTACCTAGTAATTCAAATGCATTATGATTTGCATACCAATGTCCTTCACTTATTATCTGTGCATTGCTAGATAGAAAAAAAAAGTATACTCAAGATTCACACCAATATAATACCAGTGTAGTATGAATTTGAACTGGACATGTCATGCCCCCAAATGTGTATAAAGCCACATTACTGATGAAGTGCAATAATCTTGTGCCCCGAGGTAGCTATGTTTGTCTTAAAACCAGTTCCTCTGTAGGAAGGACTTTGGATCCTATGTCCTGGCTGCATAAAGGGTCTTTACTTCTCTTCTTGTCAGGATATGCCTTCTTATGATCCTAAATAAGCTTAGTCGCCTGTCATTCAACTGTCTAATAAAAGGGCCATAAACTCTCTGGAATTTGACAGCTGAATTAAGGGTGGAGCTTAGCAAAATGTGTGGGCAGGGCTTATTCTAAATTCGAGGAACTTGAGACACTCTTCGAAGATCAAAGTCCCGCCCTGTCACAAAGGAACTGTTTTGAAGACAAATGGGGGTACCACAAGGTCTAAACTATACCAGGAGTGTTAGTCTGGCATTTGAAGAATAGGTTCCGCGGTTCCCCTAAAGTGGACCTGAATAAAAAAAATGAAGGTTTGCATTATTATAGGGAACATATAGAAATGTTAAACGTTGCCCAATCAGTACCCTGAAATATGTACCTTTTTATCTGGAATTCTTCCAGGGCACTTCTTGGTATGTGAGTGTGCCTAGAGCCTCATAGCTCTATAGAGAGAAGTAATGCTTCTTCTGACTGCTAATTTTAGGGGATTCGAGAGAACTTTGTTGATGTCACTTCTGTGTTGGAGGCTCTGACCCGAGGAGGTAAATCCCTGCCTTTACCAAGATGACCACCTCCACCCAAAGGCAGTGCAGAAAAATGCATGGTAAATAAGTAATGAGGAAAGTTCCGCTACAGGGAGACCAGCAGCAGTAGTAACTAGTCCTTTGCCCTCTGCCTTTTTGGCCACAGCTACTAGAGTTATGTTCCACTTTAAATGCTTTTTTAATACTACATAACAGGTTACATTTTTGTTATTCTGTGAGATAACAATAGGCTTCAAAAACATCTTATATAACGTTTCTCAAAATAGGTCATGGGTAATAGGCTTCTAATATCTGTTACAGACCCTAGTGCAAAGATCTCTCTAAGGAGAACCTGAGTTCACCTTTCACTGCAGCTATAACTTATTTTCTTCAAGTTTCAGCTGAAATCCATACAAAACGAATGTTTTGTATGTGCAACTGAGAGTTGGATCAGTCACCAGCTTTATATATCTCTTAGGGACTTTGATTACAATTTCCCTTTTTTCTGTACATATGTAGGACACCATTGATTGTCTTCTTCTGAAGATGTAAAATGACTGGATGCTTAGATAATCAAAAAGCTTCTCTTTGAATCACAGATATAAAACAAGCATGCAGCAAGTGAAGTTTGAACTCCTGATCTACATATTTTCGGTAACTAAGACAGTATTAAAGCTTGGGGATCAGCCTGACAGCCAAGCAAACAGTAAATAGATAGAAGGAGTGCTCAGCAATGCTATTCTTTATATTTCCCTCAGCTTTCCTTTAAACGGGTCATTATATTGTTGTTATGCTCTTTCAATTAAGTTTCCCCCATGATTAATTCAGCCAACATTATGGAAGATCCAGCAGGGGGAGTGTGACACCATTACTTGACATTGTAAAGGCCGTGGCCATGAGACAAAACCGGAAACCTTTCACTGGAGATAAAAGAAGTCAGTAAATGATCCAGTTAGTCAGCCACCATAAAATAACAGTTTTGGATGAACTTGGCCTGGTGCACCCAGGGTTATTGAACAGAGTATTTCTAACAATAATCTGTTGTTTCTAAACTACTACTGGATAATTCTCCATGAAAGGTAGTATCTAGCACCCCACCTAAAACACACTACTGTACATAATTTGCTTACTCATTCTTCAGGACTTGGTGTAATTACATCATATTCATTGTAAAACCACAGTAGATCCAATTAAATGCACTAAATAACTAATCAGAGAAGGGAAAATTTAGGATTGCAGGAATCTTTTATGATTCCGTTGCACAATACTGCTATACTAAATTATTTTTAGAAAATAATTCAGTCATTACTTAATTGCAATCATGTTAATGTGGTGTTGTTGGAGTGTGTTCCTCCAACAACACAGACCCTTGTTTGTGTTGGGGGGGCTTTTTTAATTTATCTTCTTGAAGCACCTGCCAACCAGGGGGATGGTGATTAGTATGCTACTATATGTTTAGGGTTTTGTCCTTGTATGCCCTCTCCATCTTATGTTGAACTTTTTCTTCAAGCCTATATGGAATTTCTGACTGTCCTCTTCATGTGTTACTTGCACCAAAAACATTGAAATTCACCAATTTTATATACTTTTCTCAGATTAACAATACACAATGTGCTACTTATAATATTGTTATAACAAATAAAATAGTTTATCTTAGCTACAGTATCTCACAAAAGTGAGTACACCCCTCACATTTTTGGTAAATATTTTATTCTATCTTTTCATGTGACAATACTGAAAAAATGACACTTTGCTACAATGTAAAGTAGTGAGTGTACAGCTTGTGTAACAGTGTAGATTTGCTGTCCCCTCAAAATAACTCAAAACACAGCCATTAATGTCTAAACCGCTGGCAACAAAAGTGAGTACACACCTAAGTGAAAATTTCCAAATTGGGCCCAAAGTGTCAATATTTTGTGTGGCCACCATTATTTTCCAGCACTGCCTTAACCCTCTTGGGCATGAAGTTCACCAGAGCTTCACAGGTTGCCACTGGAGTCCTCTTCCACTCCTCCATGACGACATCACGGAGCTGGTGGATGTTGGAGGTCTTGCGCTCCACCTTCTGTTTGAGGATGCCCTGCAGATGCTCAATAGGATTTTGGTCTGGAGACATGCTTGGCTAATCCATCACCTTTACCCTCAGCTTCTTTAGCAAGGCAGTGGTTGTCTTGGAGGTGTGTTTGGGGTCATTATCATTTTGGAATACTGCCCTGCAGCCCAGTCTCTGAAGGGAGGGGATTATGTTTCAGTATGTCACAGTACATGTTGGCATTCATGGTTCCCTCAATGAACTGTAGCCCCCCAGTGCAGGCAGCACTCATGCAGCCCCAGACCATGACACTCCCACCACCATGCTTGACTGTAGGCAAGACACAGTTGTCTTTGTACTCCTCACCTTGTTGCTGCCACACATGCTTGACACCATCTGAACCAAATAAGTTTATCTTGGTCTCATCAGACCACAGGACATGGTTCCAGTAATCCATGACCTTAGTCTGCTTGTCTTCAGCAAACTGTCTTCAGCAGGCTTTCTTGTGCATCATCTTTAGAAGGTGCTTCCTTCTGGGACAACAGCCATGCAGACCAATTTGATGCAGTGTGCAGCGTATGGTCTGAGCACTGACAGGCTGACCCCCTACCCCTTCAACCTCTGCAGCAACCCCGGCAGCACTCATACATCTATTTCCCAAAGACATCCTCTGGATATGATGCTGAGCATGTGCACTCAACTTCTTTGGTTGACCATGGCGACGCCTGTTCTGAGTGGAACCTGTTCTGATAAACCGCTGTATGGTCTTGTCCACAGCTCAGTTTCAGGGTCTTGGAAATCTTCCTATAGCCTAGGCCATCTTTATGTAGAGCAACAATTCTTTTTTTCAGATCCTCAGAGAGTTCTTTGCCATGAGGTGCCATGTTGAACTTCCAGTGACCAGTATGAGAGATTGAGAGCGATAACACCAAATTTAAGACACCTGCTCCCCAGTGTGAGTCACATGACACTGGCTAGGGAAAATGGTTAATTGGGCCCAATTTGGACATTTTTACTTAGGGGTGTACTTACTTTTGTTGCCAGCAGTTCAGAGATTAATGGCTGTGTGTTGAGTTATTTTGAGAGGACAGCTGAGTTGTCTGATGTAATGACCCCCCCTCCAGTGTTTATCTACCTGTTCAATACCCCAAAATTGCAACAAGCTGGGGTCCTTATTGTGCATTAATTTAAAATGTTTCGGAAAACACTCTGGGTGGTTATACCTTTTTTAATATTAGCAAAATGCTCACCCACTCTAATGTGCAGGGTTCTAGATGTACGGCCTATATACTGTAACCCACATCCTCATTGGAGCATATAGATGACACCTGTGGATGAACAGGTTACAAAATCATGAATCTCATACCTTTTACCTGTACTAGTAGAGCAAAACTCTTTCCTCTTTTTAATATTATTCTTTGCATGACGGCAACCCCACATCTGCCACATGCAAAAAAAAACGTGAAAATCCCAAAAAAAGATGAACCCTTCTGCTTTTTGGGGGGATCAATTACTCCTGGTGCTATTAAATCTTTCAGGGTAGGTGCTTTTCTGTAAATGAACCCTGGAAGAGCCGGTAACTTGGGTCCCAACAACCTATCTCTCTTTAAGATACCCCAATGTTTTTTGACTTTTTTTTTCACCTGTCTGAATTGTACATTATAATTCAGAATTAAATTAAATTCATGACAAAAGGACTCACGTTGTTTATTTTCTGATAGTAATGTACCCCTATCCATGTTTAATACCTTAATCTTATCTCCCTCGACTTTATTCATATCATATCTCTAGTCAGTACTTCAAATTGACTCAAATAATCTTCCTCTTTGGTACAGTTCCTCCGTATCCTCATATATTGGCCTTCCGGTATGTTCACTTACCAGGGCTTGTAATGACAACTGTCTACTGATAGATACGAGTTTGGGGGTTGAATTTGGACTTTATTTTAAACTGTTTCATTAGTAATTTATGAGTTTAAAAAAAATGTAATACGGAATCTCTATTTTTATTTTAAATATTAATAAAAAATTGTTTTTATTTTTTATTTATATATTTTTTTTATTTTTTATTTTAATTGTATTATTTTTGTGGACCATGTATTTGTGTCACGTTTATTGTATTCAAGATGCTTGTGTGATGGAGTCACCAGCGCCATTTTTATTCATGTATATTTTTATTTACACATTTAGTCCAATTGGGAAGGAGTTAGTTTTCCCTTGTTAGGTGTCCCCGTATGTGATGATGCCGATTAGTCACTCCTCAAATCCAGTGTTAGCTCAGTGGGGCATATCATGTGGTGTAGTATTGCCTAATGAGCCGGAGTAGAGAGGGAGGAGACGACGCACCTGATCAGGGAACACCAGTATATTTAAACAGCGATGAGATGTCTAGTCTGCGCCCCTTACTGAAGAAGCCACGCCCATTTTACGTAACGCGTATGGGGGGAGAAGTCGCAGTGGTGACGTCATCCTGCGAACATCTTGCTGTTTTTTTGCATTCTGAGCCCGCACTGCTTAAGTGCTCCGCTTGTGAGTAACATTTTAATGTTTTAACTGATTAAATAAACCCTTTGGTATACAGAGTGTACTAGATTTGGCTTTTTTATTGCTATGTTTACCGGATCCATATGAGGGATTGTCCCACTGGTTGGTAGCCGGTCAATCAGCCTCTGGCTGCACGGATGGAATAGGAGCTTCACGCCCGGCTGATCCGTTTGAATCCCTGAGAGGGAATCTGCTTTTTCTGACCTGCTGGTGAAACAGGGGTCAGAATTTGAGGTGAGCAGCTAGGATACTGAGGTGGAGGAGAGCACCAGATTGGTGTATTTTTCATTTGGAAGATAATGAGGACTGTTATGGACTTTATATCATATTGATTTTTTATGTCATATTGATTTTTATGTCAGATTATTTGAATATATATTTTTGTTTGTGTGTATTATCCCAATTTAGGGAACACTTTGAGGGGGGAGGATTCCTAATCCCCTTCATTTGAATAATTGATTGTGCACCTTGTATCTTGCTACTCTTTGCAAGTTGATCACTTATTCCTGTGAATATGAACATTTAGCAATTTTAGTGTGTTATTTAGGCAGCGCAGCACTGTTTTGTTATTGTTATCATTTATGTGAAGTGAACACGGTATCTGTGTTAGCAGCAGCCAGGTGGGAGGGTATTTTGTGGTATCTCCCACTGATATTCATTATTTTTATATATATATTTTTTTGGTATATATATATATTTATATTTTTTTTTTCACCATTTATTTGCACTGATAGGATTTTGTTTTTTATTGAATGTATTAGCTACATTAGGTCTAATCAGTCACATTCTCTTTTCCTTTGCATTTCTTGGAATTTCAGAAAAAAAATCTCTATTTTAATGTTAATGAACTTGAGGGATTTTAAGTAATTGATATTTTCATTACATACAACATCTGTTATTTTGGGACAAGACTCAAGTTTTGAGGAATTTCATATGGTGGGGTCACATATCTGGATGATTAGAAAACCATGTGTGTAAACTGTTTGTTGCAGCCTCTGTGGGCTGGGTGGACATTGGCTGACATCTACTAATGTTATATGATAAGCTTAGTTACTCTAACAAGTATAGTTGCTGTATCTCATACATTTACATATGTAGAAAAAATGCTAGTTTATAAGCACTTCGGGTATAATGTACAATTTTGGATTACATAGCTACGTAGTGACTTTTTTCTTCATCAGTTAGATGGACAATAGTATCAGTTGAAGACCACAAGGTAAATAAATAACATGAACATCCGCTTTGCTTCACTTATGGATTTCTTCAGCATACTAGTTAAAGGTACTGTACATATCAGGCTTGTAATTATAGTACATGGACTGATGGAAGATACTTAGGTTAGCTTACAGTAACAAGATTGCTCATTGTGGGTGCCACTTGTGGTAGCTCAGAATAGTTCAGTGAGACAGAGTTTGCAGAATTTCAGTCTGAAAATGTTTTTTATGTTATGGTACTACAGCAATATGTTCCCATATGCTAGCTGTAACATTTTACATGTAATTTTTATTCGTAGGGTGTTGTTAGGTAATTGCCATAGCTGGGGTCTTTTCAAAAGAATGTAGCACACTGCAGTTACATGGGCTGCAATGCTTTTTTATATACATAAAAGTTCAGAAAAACAAAAATACCAAAAAAAACATTTCAGATACCTTGTATCAGTTGGGTACATGCATAGATCTCATCTGTCCAAAATGTTCACGTTTTTTTTCTACAGTTATTAATATCCCCTACATCACAAAAGAAGGTACAAACTCATACTTGAACACAATCACTAAAACTATGTAAGCTGTAACATGTTAATATAATTTCAATGGTTGTTTTTAATTTTATAAAAAATGCAGCTTCTTTTAAAAGAACATCTAGTGTTCCCGCAATAAAGGTTCTTGCTCAGTCACTTCCTGTTGTGTGGTGACGACGCTCTCCCAATTATGCTTCTGCGTTGTTACGCTGAGCCCCTGGTGGACACTAAAGCCCCATACACATGGGCAGAATGTCGGGAGACATTTGGCGGTACAAAAAATACCGGCCGACATTCTGCCTGTGTGTATTTTGGTCTGTCCAACAGAAGCTTCTGTCAGATATACATGCTGGAAAGCCAGCAGCCATCCAAATCCCGATCAGCACTCTCAGCCAATGGCAGAGAGCACTGATCAGAGTGTTCTAGTGGGAGGGCTGTCCCCTGGTCAGAACATAACAGCTCAGCAGGGGAGATCGCTGTACTAACCTTGCATGGTTAGTACAGCGGCTCCTGACCAGAGCTGTCAGTTTTTCTTCATGCAACCTTCGGGATTGCACGAAAAAAAAAAAAAGTGTGTACCCGGCTTAAAAGTGGCTGTACCAACACACGTGCAAGCATACTCCATTCTTGTCACTATCAGTAAGCCAGTCTAGACCAATGGTGTGGAACCAACACTGCAGCAAGTGCATGTAGACAGGAAGTGAGTAAAGAGGCTGGGAGAAATCATCAGTGAGTAAGGATGAAAACAGCATATTATAAATAAAATACATGGCTATAGTAAGCTAACTATTGAGCTCATTTTGCCAAAATTTCTATACTGTATAACATTTATATTAATTTGTGTAGGACTTTGCCACATTTTCTGGCTTCAGCTTATGATGCTCCAGGAAACACTGTAGCTCCTTGTATTGTATGCGGTGGATTTTCTAAATGCAAATAGACTGAATAGACTGTAAATTCTGCAAGTACAGTTGCACTTACAGTTGTGTTCATAAGTTTACATACCCTGGCAGAATTTATGATTTCTTGGCCATTTTTCAGAGCTTATGAATGATAACACAAAAACTTTTCTTGCACTCATGGTTAGTGTTTGGTGGAAGCCATTTGTTATAAATCAACTGTGTTTACTCTTTTTAAATCATAATGACAACAGAAACTACCCAAATGACCCTGATCAAAAGTTTACATACCCTGGTGATTCTGGCATGATAACAAGCACACAAGTGGCTATTAAAGGTAACCATCCTCACCTGTGATCTGTTTGCTTGTAATTAGTGTGTGTGTATAAAAGTTCAATGAGTTTCTAGACTCCTGACAGACACTTGCATCTTTCATCCAGTGCTGCACTAACGTTTCTGGATTCTGAGTCATGGGGAAAGCAAAAGAATTGTCAAAGGATCTGCGGGAAAAGGAAGTTGAACTGTATAAAACAGCAAAGGGATATAAAAAGATATCTAATAAACTGAAAATGCCAATCAGCAGTGTTCAAACTCAAGAAGTTTCTGTTGAAACAAAACCATGGTCAGGTAGACCAACAAAAAATTTGAGCCACAACTGCTAGGAAAATTGTTTGGGATGCAAAGAAAAACCCACAAATAACTTCAGGTGAAATACAGGACTCTCTGAAAACATGTGGTGTGGCTGTTTCAAGATGCACAATAAGGAGGCACTTAAAGAAAGATGGGCTGCATGGTCGAGTCGCCAGAAGAAAGCCATTACTACGTAAATGCCACAAAGTATCCCGCTCACAATATGTCAAACAGCACAAAGACAAGCCTCAAACCTTCTGGCACAAAGTCATTTGGAGTGATGAGTCCAAAATTGAGCTTTTTGGCCACAACCATAAACGCTTCATTTGGAGAGGAGTCAACAAGGCCTATGATGAAAGGTACACCATTCCTACTGTGAAAAAGGGAGGTGGATCGCTGATGTTTTGGGGATGTGTGAGCTACAAAGGCACAGGAAATTTGGTCAAAATTGATGGCAAGATGAATTCAGTATGTTATCAAAAAATACTGGAGCAACATTTGCATTCATCAGTCAGGAAGCTGCGCATGGGATGTATTTGGACATTCCAAGATGACAATGATCCAAAACACAAGGCCAAGTAGACCTGTCATTGGTTACAGCAGAATAAAGTGAAGGTTCTGGAGTGGCCATCTCAGTCTCCTTTCCTCAATATCATTGAGCCACTCTGGGGAAATCTCAAACGTGCAGCTCATGCAAGACAGCCCAAGAATTTACGGGAACTGGAGGCTTTTTGCCAAGAGGAATGGGCAGCATTACCATCTGAGAAGATAAAGAGCCTCATCCACAAATAGCACAAAAGACTTCAAGCTGTTATTGATGTTAAAGGGGGCAATACACAGTATTAAAAACTGGGGTATGTAAACTTTTGATCAGGGACATTTGGGTAGTTTCTCTTGTGATTATGATTTAAAAAGAGTAAACACAGTTGATTGATAATAAATGGCTTCAGCCAAACACTAACCATGAGTGAAAGAACTATTTTTGTGTTACTCATATTCTCTGAAACATGGCTAAGAAATCATAAATTCTGCCAGGGTATGTAAACTTATGAGCACAACTGTATTTTCTTATTTTTTGTTTCTGCCAATTTCCATCATCCAATCATATGCAAGCAAAAATTTTTCTTTTTAATTTTCCTTGCACCTGATTGGGCATTCTTTACAAATTGAAGCTTTTACCATATGTACATTACAACGAAAAATGAGTGCAACTGCACTTGCAAAGTCCATTTGCCTTTAGAAAATCCACCTTTATGTATTCAGCATGTTCCCACTTTCACCAGATACGCAGTTCCCAATTGTGATTTTGTGCAACACTCTGTGGGATACATATATTTTATGTCAGTAAATTTGTCTCACTGTTTGCACTTGAGATTTTCCCAGCAATTAATTGGAAGGTTTTGAGATTTATATATATTCAGCATGGCAGCATGAAGAGCAAGTCATGAAGCTCAATGTGTAGCAGCCAATCTGATTTAGTTGACATGCATTTTGATTGGTTCTGTACTGTGCTGCCCTAATAAGCCCACATGAAATTTTCTTAGACAGTAAGAGCATACCTCCCAACATTTTGAGATGGGAACGAGGGACACCTATTGGCAAAAGTATGTAGGCATAGGACACACACCCTGTCACGCCTCCTTAAAGGAGAATTATACAAAAAAGATTGATTAGTTAAATCCACAAGCACTATTTTTTACCACTACTATTCTTTTATCCTGGCTTTTGAAATTTACAAAAGCAGCAATTGAGAAATTAGATGAAATGTTTAGAACCGTAAAACACCTTTGAAAAGATAAATCGTGAAATTTTTATACAACTATATAGACCAGACCAAAATGAGGGACAAATAAGGAGGAAAGAGGGACAGAGGGACTTTGTTCAAAATCAAGGACAGTTTCAAGCTATGGCAAGAGGTATCTATAATTTAATACTAAAGCCAGCTCTAGTGATATTTTGTTACTGCTCTTATTGACTTTCCTAACCTCCTTGACTATGTAAATTGCAACCATTAGTGAATGGGGAAACTCATAAACATGCAGCCGAAGTATAGTTGGTTGAGTTCTCAATATAAAGAACTCATTTGCATTCACTTGACTCACACCATGGCATCTTTTGTGGGAGAAAACCAAAAATGTATTTTAAAATAATTCAGCCTTCTCCATCAGTAATGCGAGTCTCATTCTATGTTTCCCCTTCTATACATTCTATTTTGAAAGCGTGAGGCTGTTTTGCTATTTTTTGGCACTATTACCTATGTTTCACATTCAAGGGGCTTCCTTGGTAACTGCATCTGGCTGTTCCTTAAGACTTTTTTTTTTCTCGAGCTGAAAGGAAGGAGGTGATGAAAAGGATCTCCTCAACTCAATGGTCTGGTTCCAACGACTTGCTAGAGCTTGCCCTCCTCCTCCTCCTATACACTGGCTGGCTTTTGGCAGCCCTGTGCAAGGCATTACATAAGCATGTTTATTCTTATTCCCCACAGCTCTTCCTTCATTGTGAACATGAAAGTGAGAATTTCCTTAATGAAAACAAAGACAGAAATATCTTGATAAAGTTGTATGCCTCTTGCGTTTGCACGAAAATAGATTTCAGCATTTGTTCCATTTAAATGCTTTACAAATTATGCATGACATTTTCTGTGAATTAAGTTTACGTTACTCTTTTGTTTTTCATTATAGCTTATGGCTTTTCTTGCGTCTTTTTCATTTCTGCTTCTGCACTGTAGGTAAGAGTAGCATTTGCATAGAGATTATTAATAACCATGAAAACACTGTAATCTTTGTCCCCATGATTGCCATTCAGAAATGGCTATAGTGAAAGAAATAATTAATGTACTATTACGATACATCCCATTTCTCTGTGCAAGGCCTGCTCTCTTTTTGTGTGGCTAAAATAGAATGATGGCAATGAAACAACAATGCTTTTGTGAGCATAATGTTAAAAGACACTATTTACACATGTGTATACATAGATTAGTGAAAAGAAGTTTGGGCCTAATAGCGTTAAGCAGAAAATCCAAGTCAATAACCATAGGCTAACTTTTGGATACCGCTATCGTCCACGGTTTAAACTTTCCCAGCTTGTTGTGGAGTCTGAAACACAATACTAAGGTGATTGTGTTAAGCAAGGATTAAATATGATTATAATGTTATACAATAAACCTAAGCTGAGCAAGGTGATTCACTACCGGTTTTCTAAGGCCACTCAGCAGGTCTGATCCAGGAAAGTCAAGAGTTCTTGTTAAGATACAGACTAGCTTTATTGGAACCCAGGCTACATATTCTCTGAGCTTGCTTTCTGTATCTTTACACAATTGCACAATTATCATCATGTGATATTTTAAGTAGAACTAAAGGCAAAACTTTTTTTATCTTGGATAGAGTAAGGTCCCTTCCACTTTGATCAGCAGAGGATCTGTTCGCTGATCCCCTGCTGATTAGAGCAGAGTGGGAGAATGACAGATCCATGCCTGCTCAGTTTATGCAGTGTGCACACAGACAGACCCCACTCTGCTCTATGGGCGGTCAGGTGTAAACATACTCTGCTGTCCATTTACACCCGACTACCCTTAGATCCGACCCACCTACATGGAGGAGAACGGATCCCCTCCTGTTTGTTGTTAGCGGACTGGATCGGAGGTAGGCGGGTGTAGTCCACTTACACCCGCCAGTCCATAGGGGATGAATGGAGGGTTCGATCGGGTCCACCGGAAAAACTGACATGCGGACCTTCTCTGAATGGTCATTTGAAAGGGGCCTAAGGAAGGGTGATGATCTAGATTTATTTAGGTTTTTTTTGTCATCTGTCTCATTGGGGAGAATTCCCTTCACTTAGCCAAAACGTGACGTGTGGGAACATCCCTTTGAAGTGAGGAATTACTTGGTAGTCCCCACTGGAAGATTTCCCCTCTTTTCCTGTTCTGGTGACAACCCAAAATTAGAAACCTTTATTTTCCTTTCGCTCTAAGGGATAATAGTAAGGTGGACAAATAAAGAGGATGTATCGCCCTAATGTGAGGCACAGACAGCAATAAAAAAACTGACAGGTGTTCTAATCCTTCTACCCAAAAAAACACTTTTTTTGGATTTTATACTTATTGATTTTCTGTTGAAAACTACAAATTTCTGGTTCAGCAACATAAATTAAAGAAAAGTAGGTATCCTATATGCTAACGCCCTCCGCACGAGGAACACCTCCACCGCGCCTGTAGTTCCACTGGATAAGTGTGTTGCTAAATGAACAGCAAAATAAATAAAATACAATAAATAAAATGAAAATGCACCTATGAAGGTGATTACCTAATAATCAACACTTGTGACAGTGATTAAATGATAAATAAATAGTGAAAACAAAAATGTTGAGCTGCCCTCTTCAATGTACAGTATAATTCAATAATATATTTAATCCTACATATCGGTTATTGGACCAAAAAATGGTACACCGACACCTAGGCTAAATAGAAGGCGCTCAAAAGGTGTATGACTAACTGTGTGCAATAGTGGTGACAACCTTTTAATGATCAATGAATGACCTAAATAACACAGTGTATTTTGCAGTGTGCAATCGTGGTGATAACCTCTATTCGTGAGTCAATCACCTCAATACAACAGTGGTGATACCCTCTTTTAGGTGAGTCACTCAACTGAGTATAACACACTCGGATATTAATAACCCACAAAATTGTATATATCTACATAAAACCTGTGAATAATAGAAATAAAAATAGCATACAAGTGTATATTGTGACCATATACCTTAATATACACATATAAGTGACAGCAACAGAAAATAAACACGTGTAATATTGCTAATTCATGCTGCAAAAGTAAAATAATTCATCTACAGTTCATGAATGAAAGCAGCCTCCAAACACGCTGCACGTGACAAAGGAAAGTGACGAAAAATATATAAATCAAGTGTCCCACACAAATGATTCCTCAGTGATGTGTGTCAAATGATGAGTAGCTTCGTGATTCTGTCACCTCACCACCGTGCTAGTGAATCACACTCTCCAGACCTGCACTCACCGAAATAACATGCCAGCACTCTCATGCAAGGCAAAACACGCTCTTTTTACCACACTCCAGGGTAAACAGTGTATACGAGGTTCACAGCGATGGTTTTCAATGGATCCACATAAAAAATAAATAAATGCTCCAATAGTGTAATTCAGCAATAGAAAATTTATTTAAAATCACTGCAATCCTTCACACATAGCACTCACATTAGTGTAAAAACAAAAGGCACAAATCGTGTGGTGAACAGCACACTCCAACTCTGTGGATTAACCAATAAACAATGGTCACGGCGGACCCGAGGTGTACAGCTGCCGGGTAAAATCTCACCCCTCCCTCGGGATTCCTCCGTCCCTCCGTGCGCTCGTAACCTATCCTCCTGTGTGGCTAACAGCATGTACGTCACAGCTCACAGCCACGCCCCGACATGTTTCGTCATGGATAGACTTATTCATGGAATCCCATTGGAGCATTTATTTATTTTTTATGTGGATCCATTGAAAACCATCGCTGTGAACCTCGTATACACTGTTTACCCTGGAGTGTGGTAAAAAGAGCGTGTTTTGCCTTGCATGAGAGTGCTGGCATGTTATTTCGGTGAGTGCAGGTCTGGAGAGTGTGATTCACTAGCACGGTGGTGAGGTGACAGAATCACGAAGCTACTCATCATTTGACACACATCACTGAGGAATCATTTGTGTGGGACACTTGATTTATATATTTTTCGTCACTTTCCTTTGTCACGTGCAGCGTGTTTGGAGGCTGCTTTCATTCATGAACTGTAGATGAATTATTTTACTTTTGCAGCATGAATTAGCAATATTACACGTGTTTATTTTCTGTTGCTGTCACTTATATGTGTATATTAAGGTATATGGTCACAATATACACTTGTATGCTATTTTTATTTCTATTATTCACAGGTTTTATGTAGATATATACAATTTTGTGGGTTATTAATATCCGAGTGTGTTATACTCAGTTGAGTGACTCACCTAAAAGAGGGTATCACCACTGTTGTATTGAGGTGATTGACTCACGAATAGAGGTTATCACCACGATTGCACACTGCAAAATACACTGTGTTATTTAGGTCATTCATTGATCATTAAAAGGTTGTCACCACTATTGCACACAGTTAGTCATACACCTTTTGAGCGCCTTCTATTTAGCCTAGGTGTCGGTGTACCATTTTTTGGTCCAATAACCGATATGTAGGATTAAATATATTATTGAATCAGCAACATAAATACCTATAGAGCTCTTTATGGGGCGTACACACAGTCGGACTTTTCACATGCAAAAGTCCGACGGACGCCGCCGGACCAAATCAGGCGGACAATCCGACCGTGTGTGGTCTCCATCGGACTTCCGACGGACCGTTTCGGCCGAAAATCCGACGTACTTTAGATTTGAAACTTGCTTCAAATCTTACGTCGTAACTCCGCCGGACTCAGTTCCTGACGGAAATCCCGTTCGTCTGTATGCTGGTCCGACGGACCAGATACGACAGAGGAGCAGGTTACTGCATCTCGCGCTCGCTGCAATAGGAAAAACAAATTTTTCCATTGCGGCGAGCGCGGGGGGCACCCCAGGCCCTTAGGTCTGGTATGGAACTTTAAGGGGAACCCCCTTCGCCGAAAAAACTTCACTTTAAAATCTTTTAGTGTGCTGTGAATTACTTTATATTTATTGCAAAGCAAACATCAAAAACACAATTATATAAATTGCTTGTGCACACTACTTAAAATTCAAACTAATATAAATGGCAATATCAACTACAATAAAGCTGCCACCACAATTAAGTGTTTCAGTCTTAGCATATTAAAAAAAAATTGCAGCTACTTTTTGTGTGAACTAAATAAAATTGTTCTAAAGGCTTAAGGTTTTGGTTAAAAAACCTTCTGTGTACAGCAGCTCCTCCAATACTTACCTGAGCCCCATTGCGATCCAGCAATGTGCACAAGAGCCTCGACTCTCCAGGAACTCTCCCTTCTCATTGGCTGAGACAGCAGCGGGAGCCATCGGCTCCCGCTACTGTCAATCACAGCCAGTGAGCCAATGAGGAGGGGGGCGTGGCTGAGCTGTGGCTCTGTGTGTGAATGGATACGCAGAGCTACGGCTCAGGAGCAAGCCTGCTTGTGTGCCCCATAGCAAGCTGCTTGCTCGGGGGGGCAGGAGGGAGGGGCCAGGAGTGCCGTCGGGGGACCTGAGAAGAGGAGGATCAAAACCACTGCACAGAGCAGGTAAGTATGACGTGTTTGTTTTTTTTTTCTTTATCGTACATCACGGGACACAGAGCACCATAATAATGACTATCTGGGTTATATGCTACCTTTAGGTTACTGGACACTGGCAACCAATAGTAAGAAGGTTCCTCCCATATAACCCCTCCCATACAGGAAGTACCTTTAGTTTTTTGCCAGTGTCTTGAAGGTGATGGTCATGGCTGTGGAAGCTCTTCAAATAATGTCCCAGTGAGGATGTTATAATCGGATCCATGGCATATTATGCTAAAGTGGATGGTACCTGAGCCTTGGTTCAAGAACAAGGTTTTGCCTGTAACGTGTCCTTTATGGCGCTGCACCCTTGTTATATGGTATTCCTGGTCTTTTCACTTGCCCAATGAAACCTAAAGGGTGCCTTACAGGTCCAAGGGTGTGGACCCTGAACAAAGGGGGACCCGGTTCTTGAAGGTCCTCAGTGGCGCTACCCGCGGTGATGGGGGAGGATTGGGCCTGTCTCAGGCCCTGCTGCGATGATTGCTTTTAATATCACTTTAAATGAATCGTGCACCAGAAATGGCTATAATCAAAAGAAAAAATCCAAAGATATTCAGATATTTTCACAAATACAGTGCGGACGGAAAGTATTCAGACCCCCTTAAATTTTAAACTCTTTGTTATATTGCAGCCATTTGCTAAAATCATTTAAGTTCATTTTTTTCCTCATTAATGTACACACAGCACCCCATATTGACAGATAAACACAGAATTGTTGACATTTGTGCAGATTTATTAAAAAAGAAAAACTGAAATATCACGTGGTCCTAAGTATTCAGACCCTTTGCTCAGTATTTAGTAGAAGCACCCTTTTGATCTAATACAGCCATGAGTCTTTTTGGGAAAGATGCAACAAGTTTTTCACACCTGGATTTGGGGATCCTCTGCCATTCCTCCTTGCAGATCCTCTCCAGTTCTGTCAGGTTGGATGGTAAACGTTGGTGGACAGCCATTTTTAGGTCTCTCCAGAGATGTTCAATTGGGTTTAAGTCATGGCTCTGGCTGGTCCATTTAAGAACAGTCACGTAGTTGTTGTGAAGCCACTCCTTCGTTATTTTAGCTGTGTGCTTAGGGTCATTGTCTTGTTGGAAGGTAAACCTTCGGCCCAGTCTGAGGTCCTGAGCACTCTGGAGAAGGTTTTCGTCCAGGATATCCCTGTACTTGGCTGCATTCATCTTTTCCTCAATTGCAACCAGTCGTCCTGTCCCTGCAGCTGAAAAACACCCACAAAGCATGATGCTGCCACCAATATGCTTTACTGTTGGGACTGTATTGGACAGGTGATGAGCAGTGCCTGGTTTTCTCCACACATACCACTTAGAATTAAGGCCATAAAGTTCTATCTTGGTCTCATAAGACCAGAGAATCTTATTTCTCACCATCTTGGAGTCCTTCAGGTGTTTTTTTTAGCAAACTCCATGCGGGCTTTCATGTGTCTTGCACTGAGGAGAGGCTTCTGTTGGGCCACTCTGCCATAAAGCCCAGACTGGTGGAGGGCTGCAGTGATGGTTGACTTTCTACAACTTTCTCCCATCTCCCGACTGCATCTCGGGAGCTCAGCCACAGTGATCTTTGGGTTCTTCTTTACCTCTCTCACCAAGGCTCTTCTCCCCTGATAGCTCAGTTTGGCCGGACGGCCAGCTCTAAGGGTTCTGGTCATCCCAAACGTGTTCCATTTAAGGATTATGGGGGCCACTCTGCTCTTAGGAACCTTAAGTGCAGCAGAAATGTTTTTGTAACATTGGCTAGATCTGTGCCTTGCCACAATTCTGTCTCTGAGCTCTTCAGGCAGTTCCTTTGACCTCATGATTCTCATTTGCTCTGACATGCACTGTGACCTGTAAGGTCTTATATAGAGGTGTGTGGCTTTCCTAATCAAATCCAATCAGTATAATCAAACACAGCTGGACTCAAATGAAGGTGTAGAACCATCTCAAGGATGATCAGAAGAAATGGACAGCACCTGAGTTAAATATATGAGTGTCACAGCAAAGGGTCTGAATACTGAGGACCATGTGATATTTCAGTTTTTCTTTTTTAATAAATCTGCAAAAATGTCAACAATTCTGTGTTTTTCTGTCAATATGGGGTGCTGTGTGTACATTAATGAGGAAAAAAAATGAACTTAAATGATTTTAGCAAATGGCTGCAATATAACAAAGAGTGAAAGATTTAAGGGGGTCTGAATACTTTCCGTCCCCAATGTATATTAGTCAAATTTCTGAGTCCAAATGATGAACTTTTATATATAAGTGTAGTCCAAATGTCCAAAGTGCTCAAATAGATCCGTGTCATAAAAACCCAAACTTATTGGACACTTTGGACATTTGGATTACATTTATAAGTTCACAATTTGAAATTTGTGAGAATATTTGAATAGTTTTGGATTTTTCCATTGATTATAGTCATTTCTTATGCATTATTCACTTAATTAGTTCACACAAAAAGTAGTGCTGCACATTTTTTTGTTTATTACACATCAAAAACATATAATAGTACTGTAAGTAAAAAGCCGCTGTTATTGATAGTATGAGACTCAGGCATGAAGTTTGTATGCATTGTATAAGTTTTTTTTTTTTTTTTTAACAAAAACTTTTATAGTATCTTGATTTTCAGAATACAAACAAACAAGCGTACATTTAGTGTGCAAGACAAGACGTTATTTTGATTTTGACAGACGCAGTAGTTAAAAAAAAAATGTACAGAGTCGGTGCTGACCTGTTTTCCTTTTATCTTGTACATCGGCTTTCTTAATATAACCCTGGTACTTTAATCGCCCATGGCAGTGCTAATCCGAAGGCACAAATTGTGCATGGAAAATACAGCAATGCGACACAGATGTTGCTACAATCTACAATGCCTTTTCAAAAAGAAATGGATATTTTTGGATGAGGCCCAACATATTTTTTTTTTTCGCAATGTCATTTTGAGGTTATCCAGTAACATCTGTCCAAATTACAGTAAGCTCTGTCATCCATCTGTTGCAGCAGTGGCATTTTCATTCCAGGCTCCAGATCCACTCTCTTCTCCCCTTTTTTGGTCCCTCCTGCAAACATCTGCCCTATCTCCAAAGCTTTAAAAATTCAATGAGAAAAAAAAAAAATCAGGTGGAATGAAGTGGTTAGAAAAGCATCTATCAACACATGTGGAGCTTGCCAAGTCAAGTATTTGGGTTGGAAGTCATGCTTTCCCAACTGCTTGAAAACAGGAAGTATCTCTGCTAAGTGATAGATAGCCTTACTTCATGGTGCGCAGAAAGAAAAAAATAACTCTTACATATGTATAATTCAAGTATAGCATGTGCAACAGCTGATATAAAGTAATAGTTATTATAGTTAAACTTTGTGGCATAATTGTTTGTATGATTAATCTAGGGCTGCAACTAACGATTATTTTCATAATCGATTAGTTGGCCGATTATTGTTTCGATTAATCGATTATTCGGTTAATAACCTTAAAAAAAAGTGTGGCGTATAATTTAGTTAATGTGTAAAGTTTTAAAAAAAGGTAATTTATTCTTAAATATCTCTATGCAGTGGTAAATATAAATAACTATATGGTTAGGGAGCAAAATATCGAATCCACTCTGAGCATAACAGACAAAAGAGATATACTGTATATACTATTAGAGGAGATATACTGTATATACTATTAGAGGAGATATACTGTATATACTATTAGAGGAGATATACTTTATAAACTATTAGAGGATAAATACTGTATTTACTATTAAAGGGTGAATCTGGTAAATATCAGACTCAGTGTTCATTTTTCTTTATTAAAAACAAAAACAATGTCTTCCTTAAAAAAAAATGGCATTTTAAGAACGTTCGTTCTTTCATTCAGCGAATGTACAAAGATTTTTCGTCTGAATATTCTCGTCCGAAAATTGATCCGTGTGGCCAGCATAAAGCTCAGTACACACATATGCAGTTTGCTTTTCATCTGTTTTTGCAGTGCTTTTTGCTGTGCGTTTTGATTTTTGTGCACGTGATTTTGCTGCAATTTGCGTTTTTGGATTTTTTTTGGCCAATTTGTTGTTGGGCAGATTAAAAAACACATATTGCTGCAAAAACGCATTACATGCTTTTCTGCATCTTCTCTATTGAAGTATATTAAACTAAAAAAGCACAGTTTTTCATGAATGTGTGCCATAGCAAACCATGTGAATGAACTGTAGTGCGTTTCTGCCAAAAGCACCAAAAAACACAGATGTGAACCAGGTGTAAGACGTTTAGTAACATAATGGGGTGAAAAAAACTAAAATTAGCCCTTTATAGTACAAAAAAAAGCAGATAATCACTACTGTAAGGGGTTAATTTTTTTTAGTGTAGAACTGTGAAGGTAATATTTGCAGTAGCGATTATTTGTTCTTTTTGTACTGTAAAGGGCTCATTTTAGTTTTTTTTTACTCCATTATGTTACTGGCCGATTAATCGATTATGAAAATAGTAATCGATTAATTTCATAATCGATTAGTTGTCGATTAATCGATTAGTTGTTTCAGCCCTAGATTAATCCTCTTGTATTTTATTGTATTGTAACCATATTGTCTCCTTTTTATATTGTAAAGCGCTGCGTAAACTGTTGGCGCTATATAAATCCTGTATAATAATAATAATTATGCTGTGAAAAAACTATCCTAAGAAGTAGGACACACTTAATATATACAGTATCTCACAAAAGTGAGAACACCCCTCACATTTTTGTAAATATTTTATTATATCTTTTCATGTGACAACACTGAAGGAATGACTTTTTGCTACAATGTAAAGTAGTGAGTGTACAGCTTGTATAACAGTGTAAATTTGCTGTCCCCTCAAAATAACTCCATACATAGCCATTAATGTCTTAACCACTAGCAACAAAAGTGAGTACACCCCTAAGTGAAAATGTCCAGATTATGTCCAACGTGTCAATATTTTGTGTGGCCACCATTATTTTCCAGCACTGCCTTAACCCTCTTGGGCATGACGTTCACCAGAGCTTCACGTGTTGCCACTGGAGTCCTCTTCCCCTCCTCCATGATGACATCAAGGAGCTGGTGGATGTTAGAGACCTTGCACTCCTCCACCTTACATTTGAGGATGCCCCACAGATGCTCAATAGGGTTTAGGTCTGGAGACATGCTTGGCCAGTCCAACACCTTTACCCTCAGCTTCTTTAGCAAGGCAGTGGTTATCAAGGAGGTGTGTTTGTCATGTTGGAATACTGCCCTGTGGCCCAGTCTCTGAAGGGAAGGGATTATGCTCTGCTTCAGTATGTCACAGTACATGTTGGCATTCATGGTTCTCTCAATGAACTGTAGCTCCCCAGTGCCGGCAGCACTCATGCAGCCCCCAGACCATGACACTCCCACCACCATGCTTGACTGTAGGCAAGACACACTTGTCTTTGTACTCCTCACCTAGTTGCTGCCACACACTTGACACCACCTAAACCAAATAGGTTTATCTTGGTCTCATAAGACCACGGAACATTGTTCCAGTAATCCATGTCCTTAGTCTGCTTGTCTTCAACAAACTGTTTGCGCGCTTTCCTGTGCATCATCTTTAGAAGAGGCTTCCTTCTGGGACCACAGCCATGCAGACCAATTTGATGCAGTATGTGGCGTAGGGTCTGAGCACTGACAGGCTTACCCACCCCCCACCCCTTGAACCTCTGCAGCAATGCTGGTAGCACTCATACATCTATTTCCCAAAGACAACCTCTGGATATGATGCTGAGCACGTGCACTCAACTTCTTTGGTCGACCATGGTGAGGCCTGTTCTGAGTGGAACCTGTCCTGTTAAACTGCTGTATGGTCTTGGCCACCATGCTGCAACTCAGTTTCAGAGTTTTGGCAATCTTCTTATAGCCTAGGCCATCTTTATGTAGAGCAAAAAAAAACACCAAATTTAACACACCTGCTCCCCATTCACACCTGAGACCTTGTAACACTAACGAGTCACATGACATCGGGGAGGGAAAATGGCTAGTTGGGGACATTTTAACTTAGGGGTGTACTCACTTTTGTTGCCAGCGGTTTAGACATTAATGGCTGTGTGTTGAGTTATTTTGAGGGGACAGCAAATTTACATTGTTACACAAGCTGTGCACTCACTACTTTACATTGTAGCAAAGTGTCATTTCTTCAGTGTTGTCACATGAAAAGGTATAATAAAATATTTTCAAAACATTAAGGGGTGTACTCAATTTTGTGAGATACTGTAGCTTTCTATTAAACATTGCTAAAACCTAACATACACTATATTGTCAAAAGTATTGGGATGCTTGCCTTTACATGCAAATGAAGTTTAATGGCATCCCAGTCTAAGTCCGTAGGGTTCAATATTGAGTTGGCCCACCCTTTGCAGCTATAAAAGCTTAAACTCTTCTGGGAAGGCTGTCCACAAGGTTTAGGAGTGTGTCTATGGGAATGTTTGACCATTCTTCCAGAAGCACATTTGTGAGGTCAGGCCCTGATGTTGTACGAGAAGGCCTGGCTCACAGTCCACGCTCTAATTCATCCCAAAGGTGCTCTGTCGGGTTGTGGTCAGAACTTTGTGCAAGCCAGTCAAGTTCTGACGAGCTACAACAAAGCCAGCCTTTCTTTATCGTACATCACAGGACACAGAGCCATAGCAGCTACTATGTGGGTTATATAGGCCACCTGGACACTGACACACCCTAAGGCCTCTTTCACACGGGGCAGATCAGTCATGATCCGCCCCGTGAACATCCGCTGGCTCAGCGGGGATCGCTCCGCCGATCCCCGCTGAGCAGGAAGATGACAGGTCCATCGCTGCACGCTGTGCAGCGACGGACCTGTCAGAGCGGCGCTCTCCCCTATGGGGGATCGGATGATGACGGTCCGTAGTGTCCGTCGTCATCCGATCCGATCCGAAAAACGGATGGAAAAGTAGGTTTTTCCTCCGTTACACTTTTCGGATCGGAGCGGGTCGGATGTCAGCGGACATGTCACCGCTGACATCCGACGCTCCATAGGGATGACTGTATGTCCGTTTTTCATCCGAAAACGGAAGGATGAAAAACGGACATACGGATCGTCCGTGTGAAAGAGGCCTAAGACAGGAAGTTCACTCACTATATAACCCCTCCCATTACTGGGAGTATCTCAGTTTTTTCACCAGTGTCTAAGGTGTTGGAGGAAAGATTAGTGGCCTTAATCGCATCTTCACAAAGTGACCCAGGACCCTCAAACAGAGGAACTCTGGGGAAGGGAAGAGGAATCCTCCCCCCAGGGGACCGGGAAAAGACTGATGACTCCTCTTCTGAGGAATCTTGTAGGGAAGGACCCTCCTCAGCTTCACAGGTTGAGAAATTGCTGGTGCATTCTTATACTGAAATGGTCCGCTCCACATTTAAGTTACCCGTAACTGAGTCGGTTGAAAAGCCCACTTATTCTTTGGGTTCACTGAAGCCTCCTCAAGCTGTGCATGCTTTTCCTGTTCATTCTTTGCTGGAAAAGCTTATTTATTCAGAGTGGGATCACCCAGATAAACATTTTTCCCTCCTAAAAAAGTTTTCAACACTTTATCCTATGGAGGAAAAATTTACAAAGATGTGGGGTATACCAGCAATTGACGCTGCTATATCCTCTGTAAATAAACGTTTGACTTGTCCTGTTGACAACGCTCAAATTCTTAGGGATCCAACCGATTAAAAGTTGGAATTCCTGTTAAAAAACATTTTTTCCTTGGCAGGTTCAGTAGCTCAACCTGCAGTGGTGGCAATTGGGGTATGTCAATCTTTGAGAGACCACTTGAAACAGGTGCTCAAAGTTTTCCCTGAACAGCAGGCCCAGGAGTTAGCCGAGCTGCCCTGGTTACAAACTAGAGTTCAGAGAATTCCCGTCTCCTCGTTTCCTCAGATCAAATCTTTCCAAAGACCCAGAGAAAAAGAAGTCTCTCCTTCAAGCATTGGAGTAACTTTTGTCACAAAAAGTAATCTTGGTGCTTCCCATGGAAGAGCAGGGGTTGGGGTTTTATTCAAACCTTTTAATGGTGCCAAAACCAAATGGAGATGTCAGACCCATTCTAGATCTCAAAGATCTAAACCGGTTCCTAAAAAGTCGATCTTTTCGCATGGAATCAATCCACTCTGTGGTCTCCATCCTACAAGTAGTAGAACTTCTGGCATTAAGCGACATCAAGGATGCATACCTGCATGTACCTATTTTCCCCACTCATCAGAAATATCTGCATTTCAAAGTGGAAAAACTTCATTTTTAGTTTGTAACTCTACCTTTCGGTCTAGCTACTGCACCTCGGGTGTTTACAAAGGTCCTGGCCCCTCCTCTGGCCAGATTAAGGGCCCAGGGTATAACGATTATAGCTTACCTAGACGACCTGCTCTTGATAGACCGGTCGGTAGCCCGCTTAGACCAAAGCTTGATTGCCACAGTCAACTACCTGGAATACCTAGGTTGGGTCCTCAACCTAGAGAAGTCTTCTTTAAAATCAGTAAGAAGACTAGAGTACTTGGGTCTGGTTATAGATACAACCCAAAAGAGGGCGTTTTTACCCCAGGCAAAAATCAGCGCCATAAAGGAGCTGGTTCAGGTAGTCAGGACGAAGAAGGGTCCTTCTATTCGCCTTTGTATGAGGTTGTTGGGAAAGATGGTGGCTTCATTTGAAGCAGTTCCCTATGCTCAGTTTCATTCAAGACTGCTGCAAAACAGTATCCTGGAAAGTGGTAACAACAGATGCCAGCTTTTCAGGTTGGGTAGCAGTTCTGGAAGAGACGACTGTCCAAGGGAAATGGTCCAGAATCGAGAGTAACTTACCCATCAACAGTCTAAAGATTCGGGCAGAGTACCTAGCCCTAAAGGCTTGGTCATTCAGGTTGCAGGGTTGTCCTGTCAGGATCCAATCTGACAATGCCACAGCAGTGGCTTATATCAATCACCAAGGGGGCACCAGAAGTTGTGCAGCCCAGGGAGAGGTAAACCAGATTCTATCCTGGGCAGAAAAGCATGTACCGTGCATATTGGCAATCTTCATTCCAGGGGTAGAGAACTGGCAGGCAGACTACTTAAATCGCCAGCAGTTGTTCCCAGGGGAATGGTCTCTTCATCCCAACATCTTCCTGGCTATATGCCCAAGATGGGGGATATCGGACGTAGATCTGTTTGCGTCCAGGTTCAACAACAAGATCGACATCTTTGTGTCAAGATCATGGGAAGCCAGCTTTCAGAGTCATTTATTATAGAGTCTGAAAGGCATATGTTTCCTGGTGTAGATCCAGGGGTTGGCATCCCAGAAAGTATGTCATAGGTAGAATCAAGGGCCAGGTCTCGGCCTTATTGGTATTGTTTCAACGTCCGCTTGTTTTGCAATCTTTGGTCCGAAGCTTTATACAGTGTGTAACGCGGCTTAATCACCAGTTAGGGCATGCACCCTTGAACCCTTTGGACTTGAATTTAATTCTGTCGGCATTACAGAAACAGCCTTTTGAGCCGATACGGCATATTCCCTTGGTCCTTTTGACAAGGAAGCTAGTTTTTCTGGTAGCCATTTCCTCTGCAAGAAGGGTATGAGAATTGGATAGAGTAGTATTGCGTCCTCATCCTAGCTTTTTACCGAAGGTGGTTTCAGGTTTTTATCTAAACAGGATATTGTTCTGCCTTCATTTTTTCCAGAACCCTGTTCTACGGAAGAAAAGTCACTACATTCTCTGGATGTAGTGAGAGCGGTCAAAATCTATTTGGAGGCGACTGCTCAGGTTCGGAAAATGGATGTTTTGTTTGTGTTGCTTGAAGGTCCTAGAAAAGGACAGGCAGCGTCGAAATCTACTATTACTAAGTGGATTCGGCAAAAAATTATTAAAGCTTGTGGTTTGAAAAGGAAGTTCCACCTTTTCACATCAAAGCGCACTCCACCAGGGCTGTTAGTGCTTCATGGGCAGTGCATCACCAAGCCTCCATGGCTCAAATCTGCAAGGCCGCAACTTGGTCTTCAGTCCATACATTCACCAGATTCTATCAGATGGATGTGAGAAGGCATGAGGATATCGCCTTTGGGCGCAGTGTGCTGCAGGCAGCAGTATAGGTCCTCAGGTCTGATTGCACCCTACTTTTGTTTGTGTCTCCCTCCCCCCAGATAGCATTGCTCTGAGACATCCCACATAGTAACTACTATGGCTCTGTGTCCCATGATGTACGATAAAGAAAAAAAGGTTTTTATAACAGCTTACCTGTAAAAATCCTTTTCTTGGAGTACATCACGGGACACAGAGGTCCCTCCCCTCTTTTAATACACGTATATTGCTTTGCTACAAAAACTGAGGTACTCCCAGTAATGGGAGGGGTTATATAGGGAGTGAACTTCCTGTCTTAGGGTGTGCCAGTGTCCCATCACCTAAAGGTGGCCTATATAACCCACATAGTAACTACTATGGCTGTGTCCCGTGATGTACTCCAAGAAAAGGATTTTACAGGTAAGCTGTTATAAAAATCCTTTTTTCTCAACTTTTTACCCTAGAGGAACCCTTGAAATAATGTTCAGGCCTCAGGGAACACCTGCTAAAACCAATCAACCCTTAAGGGCCCCTTCACACTTGAATGCAATGTGCAGTGTGGTTCTGTTTGGCTTCCCACACCACATTCTGATTGCAATGCCTTTGTTATCTGCTGGGGGGGTCAGTTAAAAGTTAACAACCTCCCCCCAAAGGCAGGTCGCAAACGCACTGCATTTGCCTACATCAGATCGCATGGCACAAAAGTACCATGCGATCAGGTTGCCGTACATTTAAAAAAGTAGTGCACACACTACTTTTAGTGCAGTGTGGTGCAATTTCAGTTCATTCAAAATGAATAGGCTGAAATTGCACTGCACAGAACTGCATGTGAATTGCACATGCCCTTCCTAGTGTGAATGGGCCCTAAATTGGTTGTTTGTACAGATTGTACAGTGGGCCATACTGGCTAAAAAGATCATATCTGTCATGCTGCTGACTCGTAGTACCAAGTACCATCAAATGGCATTTCAGTCAGCCACAGCTCAAGGAACCCTACAGTTCCTCTTCATGTTTTGGACTTTGGCAGCGGTGAAAAAACAGCCGGTAATTGAGAGTGCTGGATCTCTAGCCTAGTAAATGTTTGTGTATTAAAAGTTAGCAGCTACAATATTTGTAGCTGCTGACTTTCATTTTTTTTTTAAATTGACCATAACTCCTCTATAACAATTGTGGAGATTTTCCTCACAATGCAAAATCTGTGTTAGCAATGACAAGCACACAATGCTTGTTTTCCCCCTCAAAGGTGCCCCCTACATCCCAGAATATCTAAATGTCTATCTAATCTAAACCCAAGAACAAAAATGTAATACTTTGCAGCTTACCGGTGAATATTATTTTTTAAGGCTTGTTTTTCCCTATTTTTTCCTGGTGGTTCTGTAAATAACACACTTTCTGTCCTAAGGTGGCAATGCTTACTCACTGCCGTGTATCTGCCGTGTATCTGTGGAGAGGCCATGTTGTCACCCTAGGCTGCACTCAGATTTAAGTAGAGTGCACAGGAAGTGACAAAGACATACAATTTCTAACAGTATCCACAGGTATTTCTGTACTTGCAGGAAATGTACTTTACCTTAAAAAAAAAGTTTTCGGGTTTTGCTATACTTTAAGTAATGTTTGGATCTGTCACATCAGTTAGGAAAAGCTGCAGATGTGTGGGCATGCTCAAGTCCAGTAGTCTGATCTTAGTGTTTATGGCTAACTTAAAGCAGACTTTGCACTTAAAATGCAAGGTCTGCTTTTTAAGTGCACCCCCTCCCGCTTGCTGAAATGCAGCGGAAACTTTAAAAAAAAAAAAACCTGTAAGGGGAAAAAAGTTAGATGATATACTTGCCTCCCCACCGCTTAAGCCACTGGTTTCTAATCAAGGGTGACGTCATCCTCCTTCTGGCTAACATTCCATATTCCCATCGCACATGTTCCTGGAATGGGCTCTCAAAAGTTCTGAGTGCTCCAGCGACCACCAGCTTAATATTGGAGCATACACGACACAGTGTAAATATTCACCAGCAGACCATGGATCTTCAATTACGTCCAAGTGGTTTTTATTGAGGAAAAAACATCACAAACAGTGTAGTGCAACGTTTCAGAGTCGCGCAGGACCCATTCGTCAGGTGTGTGATCATCAGGGGTCCTGCACGGCTCCGAAACGTTGCACTACACTGTTTGTGATGTGATCTTTCTTTAATAAAAACAGTTTTAATGTAATTGAAGATACGGAGTGTGCTGGCAAATATTTACGTTGTGTTCTCCTTCTGGCAGCACCTGGGGAATGTAGAAGCCCAAATCTCACTGGGAAGAAACTCAGCATTATGCCGCAGTGTCTTTTTGCAAGATTTCTCAAGACCTCATCTACAGGAGGATGACATAACCCTCAACTAGGCAAGGTGTTTTACAGATGTTTTTTTTTTAAGCCTATCTCTGGGAAATGGAAAAAAGGTTCCCTTGCAGTGTGGATTGCCCTGCGCTGCAAGGGTTTAAAGCCTGTTTAAGCCTGCAAGGCTGCAAAAAGCAGTTTTACATACCCAACCCTCTGCTCCCCTGGCAGCTAACGCTCTCCTTTACTTACCCACGCCCCACAGTGGACTGTCCCTCTGCATCCTCACATCCAGTGCAGGGCTATGAGATCTACATTGCACTTGATGATGTCAGAGGCCTGCGAATGCTGAAGCATAGAGGACAAGAGGCTAAAGGGACCGGACTTACAGTCTGGAGGGAGCCTGGAGTAGGATAAGTTAAGTGTTTTTTTGTAACCCCTAGACAAGCATTGAAACTCGTGCAGTGCAGGGCCAACCCCACTGCAAGGGAGCATTTTTTTCTTTCCCTAGAGTTCAACTTTAAGGCTGCATTCACACTTCAGCGTTTTGAATCACGGGCAGATTTGCCGTGAATCTGCCTGCGTTTTGAAAACGTTGATGTGTGAATCCAGCATTTCAGGAAGGGACAGAAGGGGGGGGCTCAAAAAGTGGATCTTAAACTGAGTGCAAGGTCTGCTTTCATACATTTTTTAGTTACAGTTTTTAAACACAATTGCTGAAACACTTCCAATATATAGCTAAACTCTTAACCCTTTGGGCAGGAATTACCTCTTACTATCTCTTTCTATCTTTAAAACGTAAGCTAGAAAAAAGTAAATATGAGATAAAAAAGCAAGTAAATTCTGGCAAGATGTTGCAGCCTGATGGAGTTTTAAGAGATGAGCTCAGTTTCAATAACCACTTGTAATGCAAATGTAGGTGCTGAAATCTGTTCCAGACCTGAAATAACCTTAGTAACAAGTTCCTGCAGAAATCAGAATGCTTATTGAGAGGAAGCATTCCAAGATACTGTTTTACTTTCTGAACTTCGATGAGGAATATTGAACTTTACTTACAAGCCTTTGCAGCAACCTAGCCCTTTAGATTACACACGTTTTCATTTTCGGTAGCAAAAATGATTCAGCCTAAAATGTGTATGCTCTAGACAAGTATTTTACAGGGCTAAGGCAAGCCATAGATGATTTCTTTTTTTTCGTTCAACCAGCAGGTTGAAAAAAAATATGATTTGATTCCCTCATCAACACACTTGATGTTTATGAAGGAATCCTTAAAGTGGAGCTATTGTATTCTGACAGTATTTTGATCATTGTATCAAAATACAATGATCAGTTTTGCCAACTCTAGCCTACAGCACTGATCTAGCGAAAAAAAAAAACAACAACAGGCTTGTTGTGCAGAAGCTGATCAACAGTTTAGAACTTTTGTACAACCAGCCTGCCCATAGATGGATCAAAAAATTGACTGGTCCCTGCTGAATCTGCTAAGTTTCGATCCATCTATGGGCAGCTTAAGTCATGAAAGTATATTTTATCAATTCTGTAGTAACGTATTAAAATGGGTCCTTCTTAAAGTTGAAGTAAACCCATCCATAAAACATTTCCGGCATGTGCCTGAAATGTAACACTCCCATTGGTTGTGCTCTCAACCAAACTGTCAAACCATCCAATGGCTGGTGTCATAACTGATCACATGTGTAGCATCATGGCAGTTGTAAATTAAACAGAGGCAAAAATGGCAGCTTTCTTGGCTGAAAACGATAGGGGGGTTTACTTACACTTTAAGTATGATGGTAGGATAATTTTCTTCTTTTCTTCCATATGTAGCCTCAGGACATGTTTCTGCACTCAGTGCCATACCTCAAAATAAGACTGCCAGACTTATTCCCCTTACCAACCGCTCAGTGTCTACCATCTCTCTCTTTGCCAGTCCTTCAACTTGGCTTCTGCTGAAGCCCATCAAATATTTTGAAAATACTAACAACATACAACGTCATCCACAACTTTCCCTTAAATATATATCCCCAACCATTTTTAAAATATCACCCAAATGCTAATCTCCTCTCCTCCCAAGGCCTCTTGCTTTCTACCTCCTCATCACCTTCATCACCTTCATCAATGCTCATCAATGCTTGCTCCTGGGACTTCTCCAGAGCCTCCCACATTCTCTAGAACTTCTTACCTCATCTTATTTGTCTGCTATTAAACGATCCCTGAAATCTCATCCCTTAATGGAAATCCTATCCAGCTAAAAGCTAAAATTTAACTTTCTACACCTCTCACAAGCAAGGCCCTCCTAACCCTCTTGTTTTCGAATTGCAATGGTCTGTCTTTCTTTATTCTGTAACATGCTGCACAAGCAGGTAGTTCTAAATAAATAATTTAATGATAATAATATAATACTTACTGTATACTGGATGGGACCCAAATTATCTGAACAATTGCTCCAGTTACCACACAAAGGGGTTGATTTACTAACACCGGAGCGTGCAAAATTTGGTGCAGCTGTGCATTGTAGCCAATCAGCTTCTAATTTCAGCTTGTTCATTTAAGCTTTTACAAAAAACCAGAGGCTGATTGTTTTCTATGCAAAGCTGCACCAGATTTTGCACTCTCCAGTTTTAGTAAATTAACCCCAAAGTATTTAAAGAGGAACTCCGACCAACTTCTGGTATCTGGACATTTCAGATACTCACACATCCAGTGGATCCAGCATTGACCCGCTGAGATCATCTCATGCCCGGCCACAGCTCAATCCCGCGCCGCCATGTTTTCTCTGACGTCATCGAGAGGCCTGCCAGCTTTTCTGGGTTCAGTGGCAGGCCTCTCGATGACACACTGATAGGCCCCCCCCCTCCTCCTGTTCTTGAATGGAAGGCTATGCCTCCTGGGATACTTTGTACATATCCCAGGAGGCACAGCTGGCAGTGTGCGCGTCATTCACCCAAGGCTAGTGACGTACATGGGGAGGCGGACTTAACATTAAAAAAAAAGACCTAAAAAAAAAAAACTATGCCGTATTCCAGAAGAGGGAAGCAGGAGGAGTGGAGAGGCAGGATCGTCCTCGGGAGGGTGAGAGGCCGCTTTAATACATAGCTGAATATGTACTGAACAGTTTGGAAAAGTACCTTAGTATGTGGCCATCATATGGCCCTTTGGGAATATATAAACTGGACATACGGGAGTTGATTTACTAAAACTTGGGAGTCCAAAATCTGGTGCAGCTGTGCATGGTAGCCAATCAGCTTCTCTTTCTTCAGCTTATTCAATTAAGCTTTGACACTTTCCAGTTTTAGTAAATCTTCTGCATAATGTCCATATAATATTTTTTATTTGGTCATATTTGTTGGTGGGGGCAGGTGATGTGAAGGGGGCTGTGCTGTGGGGGGGTGATGTGGATGGGGGTTGGGCAGGTGATGTGAAGGGGGGCAGATGATGTGAAGGGGCAGAGCACACTACTGTGTGTGTGGGAGGGGATTTGTGATGTGAAGGAGTCTTCGCACAAATGTGCGATTCAGATCTCTGCTGGCTGAAAACTTGGCTGATCGGACCTCCGTAAAATTTAATTCAATACCCCTGCCCCACACAGTAAAGGAGATGAATCAGAAAAAAGTTCAGTGACAGTACAAAATCAGTGACCAAGTCTTTGCATTTTGCATTGCTTTTCTTCACATCTTTGTACGTATACCCAATTTAAAATTTTAGAATAGCTATAATGTTTATGAAACAAGGCCCCCCCTCTCCTTTTACTGCTTTGTCACCTAAGTTTGCACCCATAAACACGTATGTGTACAAGATAAGTTGTGTATCTTTACCCTGCCTTAGGCCCTTTTCACACAGGGAGGATCCGCTCAGTGGGGAATCCGCCAGCTCAGCGGGAGATCGCTCCTTTGATCTCCGCTGAACGGGCAGATAACAGGTCCGTCTCTGTTCACTGAGCGGGGAGGGACCTGTCAGAGCCCCGCTGATTCCTATGGAGAGAGGGGACAAAAACAGCATGTCCGTTTTCATCAGATCTCATATCCGATCCGCCAAAATGGATGGCAGACGTGTCGCTATACGTCTGTCTTGAGCGGATCGGATGGCAGATGGGTGTCAGAGGACACATCTCTGCTGACATCCGCTTGCCCATAGGAGTCAATCGATGGCCCACTCGGATCCGCTTGAAAAACGGACAACCGGCCCTGAGCGGGCTTATCGTGTTAAAGGGGCCTTAGGTATACCAGAATAAACATCAACTAGGACAACACAAACTGTTTTTCAATGTTACCTGTATGTACACATGAGGCATATGGTGCTCTAAGGTCAGAAAACATCATTTATGCTTTTAGATTCTGAAGAGAAAAAATGCTGAGGGCACATTTTTTTAAGAAGACTACATTAATGTGTAGTGAGACAGTCAATGTATCAGTCTTGTTTCCCAAGTGGGGCTGGTATTGTGTTTATAGGAACATTGTCTCTGGAGTATGTGAGGATAGACTAATATCAGATGCAATCATGTTCCAAGAACAATTTCAGCCATTTATCTCAGTTACCTGTAAAAGCAGAGAGCATGTTTTATGAAGACAATATGCAGACTATTTTTTGTGCAATGAAAAGAGGCCCAGAGAAGGACAGCTAGCTTAACTTACAATTATGTCTTTAGGGGATTAGAATAGTGAAGTTTGAATGGAATTTTCTGCCCTCTGGGTAAGACAGAGCTGCTAAATAGACGTATAATGTATGCCATATTTATTAATAAGGGTTATTCTTTATTTTTACATCTTTAAAACTTTTTTTTGTAGTTCCTCAGCATAATCTAGCTCTTGTTCTGAACACATTTCCATTTCTTTTTGTTTAATTTTACAGTCAGTGTATGTAAACCGTAACAATGAACTTGACTTCTTTGCTCTCTTTTGGTCTGGTAATGGTATCACTGGAAGCGTTTTGTTATATCTCTTCAATAAATGCAAAAAAAAAGACAAAACCTGACGATCTGCCAGCAATCCAGTGAACTCCTAAGACCCCATACACACTATTAGATTTTCTGCAGATTTTTGTCTTCAGATTTACCAAAACCATGTACAGTGGGGACGGAAAGTATTCAGACCCCTTCATTTTTCACTCTTTGTTATATTGCAGCCATTTGCTAAATTTTTCCTCATTAATGTACACAGCACCCCATATTGACAGAAAAACACAGAATTGTTGACATTTTTGCAGATTAAATAAATAAGAAAAACTGAAATATCACATGGTCCTAAGTATTCAGACCCTTTGCTGTGACACTCATATATTTGACTCAGGTGCTGTCCATTTCTTCTGATCATCCTTGAGGTGGTTCTACACCTTCATTTGAGTCCAGCTGTGTTTGATTATACTGATTGGACTTGATTAGGAAAGCCACACACCTGTCTATATAAGACCTTACAGCTGACAGTGCATATCAGAGCAAATGAGAATCATGAGGTCAAAGGAACTGCCTGAAGAGCTCAGAGACAGATTTGTGGCAAGGCACAGATCTGGTCAATGTTACAAAAAATTTCTGCTGCACTTAAGGCTCCTAAGAGCACAGTGGCCTCCATAATCCTTAAATGGAAGACGTTTGGGATGACCAGAACCATTCCTAGAGCTGGCCGTCCGGCCAAACTGAGCTATCGGGGGAGAAGAGCCTTGGTGAGAGAGGTAGAAAAGAACCCAAAGATCACTGTGGCTGAACTCCAGAGATGGAGATGGGAGAAAGTTGAAGAAAGTCAACCATCACTGCAGCCCTCCTCAGTGCAAGACACATGAAAGCCTGCATGGAGTTTGCTAAAAAACACCTGAAGGACTCCAAGATGGTGAGAAATAAGATTCTCTGGTCTAATGAGACCAAGATTGAACTTTTTGGCCTTAATTCTAAGCGATATGTGTGGAGAAAACCAGGCACTGCTCATCACCTGTCCAATACAGTCCCAACATCGAAGCATTGTGGTGGCAGCTGTGGGGGTGTTTTTCAGCTGCAGGGACAGTACGACTGGTTGCAATCGAGGGAAAGATGAATGCGGCCAAGTACAGGGATATCCTGGACGAAAACCTTCTCCAGAGTGCTCAGGACCTCAGACTGAGCCGAAGGTTTACCTTCCAACAAGACAATGACCCTAAGCACACAGCTAAAATAACGAAGTGGCTTCACAACAACTCCGTGATTGTTCTTGAATGGCCTAGCCAGAGCCCTGACTTAAACCCAATTGAGCATCTCTGGAGAGACCTAAAAATGGCTGTCCACCAACTTTTACCATCCAACCTGACAGAACTGGAGAGGATCTGCAAGGAGGAATGGCAGAGGATCCCCAAATCCAGATGTGAAAAACTTGTTGCATCTTTCCCAAAAAGACTCATGGCTGTATTAGATCAAAAGGGTGCTTCTACTAAATACTAAGCAAAGGGTCTGAATACTTAGGGCCATGTGATATTTCAGTTTTTCTTTTTTAATAAATCTGCAAAAATGTCAACAATTCTGTGTTTTCTGTCAATATGGGGTGCTGTGTGTACATTAATGAGGGAAAAATGAACTTAAATGATTTTAGCAAATGGCTGCAATTTTAACAAAGGGTGAAAAATTTAAGGGGGTCTGAATACTTTCCGTCCCCACTGTAAGGGCCTGCCTGATTGCATAAGAATTGAAACATTTAAGGTTTGACCTCATATTATATGGTTTTGGTAAATTTGAAGACAAAAATCTGCAGAAAGGTGTGTATGGGGTCTAACTTGTTGTAGTGAGCTGACAACACACTGCCTTTGCGGCACTAAATCCCAAGTAGCCTTATCCGCTCAACCCAGTTTTTCCTCTGTAAACTAAAGAACTTCCCCTCCCTATGATATAAAATGGGGCGTGTATGGTTGGTTGATTCTGTAGTCCTAAGACCCCTTTCACACTGAGGCACTTTACAGGTGCTACAGCACTAAAAATAGAGCCTGCATAGCACCTGTAAAGTGCATCTCCTGTCCCTCCAGTGTGAAAGCCCAAGGGCTTTCACACTGGAGCGATGCTCTTGCAGGACGGTAAGAAAAGTCCTGCAAGCAGCATCTTTGGAGCAGTGTATACACCGCTCCTAAACCGCTACTGCCCATTTAACTGGATGGGCACCACTGCCAAACGCTTTGTGGGTGGCTTTAACCCTTTTCCGGCCGCTAGCGGGGCGGTTTTAACACCTGCAAAAGCAATGGTAAAGCGCCACTAAAAATAGCAGCACTTTACCGCCGACACCCCAGTGTGAAAGGGGCCTTACACACTTACTGTCCTAGAGTGACAATGTAATATATTGCTTTCTCCAGTGAGTCCACACTTCCTGTCCTAGAGATACTTCTCCCACATTTCCTGTCCCAAGGTGACAATATTGCTTTCCCTATATATATATAGGTGAAAATAAACAAAAAAAACTTGAAAAAGGTAAACTAATTCTGCCAACACTAAAAACATAGGTCCTCCCTGCAAGTTTAAGTCATAATGTACTTGTATGCACCGCATACTAGCACAATATCAAAGACTTACCCTCCAGCTCAGTGCTGTCACAGCTCTCTGGCGCTTCCATGTTCACCTGGTCTTCCTTGCCGGGCTGCGATGACCTTACTCCTGCGCACATGCGCAGGAACCCTTGGCTCCAGTACGAAGCTCTGAAAGTCCAGCATGGTATGCTGTCAATTCAGAGCGCATGGGCTGGTGACATCACTGGCTGCATGTTGTGTAAATATCTCCTAAACAGTGCAAGTTTAGGAGATATTCACTGTACCTACAGGTAACCCTTATTATAGGCTTACCTGTAGATACAAGTTCAAAAGTGGACTTTACTTCCACTATAATGTCTTATAAACAGTGCAGGATTTCTGCATAGCCCATGTCCTAAGTATGCAGAGGTACTAGGGGTGACACTTATGGCATAGGGGGATATTTATAAAGCAGCGAATGTGAAATTCATCAAATAATTAGTGCAAACTGATCAATCTGTATAATTTAATACACATGCACCAACAGATTCATCTGCAGTGAATTTTGTGAAATGTCACATTCACTGCTTTATAAATATGCCCCACAGTCACCAAATTTGTCACTGTGCTAGCAGTGGCAACATATTAAAATAAGGCTCTAGTCTGCTGTCCTTTCTTCACAATTTCTTGGCTGATAGAATGATTTATGGAGTTCACATACCTAGAACTGAACTTCAAGCAAAATAAAGTGACAGGTTATGGGTGCTCGGTGGTTGTAGCAAATATTAAAAAAGAAAATATTTAAGGCCTTAATTAAGAATGCTGATTGGCACATGATCTTAGCATCAGTTCCACATATATACATTTTTCAAGGTTCTCTTAAAGTGGTTCTGCAGGCTGAAGGTTTTTACTCTTATGCATTCTATGCATGAAGGTAAAAAACTCTCCCGGGTCTCTCCCTCTTCATTGGCTGAGGCACAGCAGCAAGAGCCATTGGCTCCCGCTGCTGTCAAACACAGCCAGTGAGGAGGGAGTGGGGGCAGAGCCCAGCCACACAGTCGGCTTGGGATCGAGCACACAGGTGTTCACCCAGAGCAAGTAGCTTGCTCTGGGGACACTCAGCAGGGGGAGGAGCCAGGAGCGCTGGCGGGGAAACTCGCGAAGAGGAGGATAAGGGCTGCTCTGTTCAAAACCATTTCAGGTAAGTATGACATGTTTGTTGTTTTAAAAAAAATCTAAAACTTTATAACCCTTTAAGTTTTCAGAAACTCCTGTATATCTTCAAGAATCTGTTTTTGTATAAATTATTACTTTCTCTGCTCGCAGTGATTACAGTCCAGCTCTCCTAAGTTTGAAAGATGGTAAGCTGCTCTTTGTTTAGAACGTTAAAGGACCCCTGTTTTACAGCATAACACTGCCCTACAAATACAAAAATATGGATTTGGAGTAGATTTATCTTTTAACTAATTTTATTTGAAGAAAGTTGTTCTAAATAGTCAGAAAATTAAAGATGGTTCATGCTTGATTCACGTTATAATAAAAAAAAAAAATTGTAAAAAAGAACAGATAAAACATACAAAATTGTGAATTAAACGTCATTCAACATTCCTAAAAAACACTGTACTTGTAGTACAGTAAATAGTGGTATTTGTGATAGCATTGACAAGTTTTGCAAGCCATCTGTGGGATGTTGAAATTCATATAACACTCCAAGCAGTTTACTGTAGCGACCCACAAGAGAGTATAGTTAATGCAATAGGCAGATGTGTGAGAGACCAGTACATAGCTGGGGGATTTCCCTTATACTTAAGACAATTTTCTCTTTTGCATTTGGCCAATAGAGGCTTGTTAGTACTGAACCACTTGGCAAGAACTTGGTTTCCACTGTGGCTAAAAATCAGTCTAACTAACAAATGGCAGATGACTATGACTAGCAAAGCCCTAGGGTTCAATGTAGTTGAGGAATTAGTTTCTATCATTGTAACATAAGCCACAAGTAGTTACATCGAATTTTACTGGCATTAATGCGAGTGTTGTGGTTACTTTTCTACATATAGCAAACTACATGACAATGTAACCCTAAGCCAAATATAAAACACAATATATATACAGGCAGTCCCCGAGTTATGAACAAGATAGGGTCTGTAGGTTTGTTCTTAAGTATGTGAGTTGGAACAGGTAAAATTTTTTAAGTGTAATTCCAGCCCCAAATTTTTTTTTTTACGTTTGAATAGCATGCGCAGTAGAAAACTGGCTGTGGAGCCTGAAGGCTTTAATGCCGGTTTCCCTTACTTACATAGGCCCGGGGTGCTGATATCGCGGGTTCTCTGGACAGGTATATGTCCTTACATTACAAGTCAGCAGCTACAGTGTTTGTAGCTGCTGACTTTTATTTTTTCCAGGCTGGAGCTCCTCTTTAAGTTGTATGCAGGTTGGGTGTTTCTAACTCGGGGACTGACTGCCTGTGTGTGTGTATGTATGTATATATATATATATATATATATATATACATACATACATGTGTGTGGTTAAGTTGTTATGTGGACAGTCTCATTTTGATTGATCAGGTGGGACTGGCTGGCTCAATCTAAACATTTTTTGGTTAAAGATGAAAAGAGTAGATCTTCTGTCTAGTTATCAGTTCTGGCTGTGTCCCTGTTAGGAAGAGTCTTTCTCGTTTTCTCTTCTGGTGACACTAAGGCAATAGTATGTCCACCATAGAAATATGAAATATAAATCATATGTGTTTGCCGTTTGCTTGAAATTCAACTTTGGGGCAAACAGCTAAATACACATGTACATTTTTTGGGAGATGTATTATCTGCTAAAGTGATTTAGACAACTCTGCCACACCACACATCCCTATACGGCAGAGGGAAGAAGACCTGTTTTAACCTGGTGTAGTGCAGAAACACAGGTCTCCTTTCAGCCCCCACTCTTTAATTTGAAAGTAAAAAGGAGAAACAACAGACTGGTAAGCTTACCTGTCACTCTGTTCTTTCCTCCTATAAGTATGCTCTTTACACTGTAGCTCAAATAACTGGCTTCCTGTGCTGCTTCTCTTTAATACAGTTTGAGCTCTGCTGTACATGGACCGCAAGAGGCCAATACCAAGTCAAAATATGTTCCTTATCTTGAATTCATAGAAGAACGCAGAGTTGCATTCATCTTTTAAATCTGCCTGGAGTTCAGCTTTTAACTGTTAAAATCTGTTAAAAAAATAAAACTGCTTTTGAGCTGGACTATAGCCACTTTTTATACGATCCTGTGTTGGTCACTTTATTTGGACAAGCATGAAGTGGGGTCCGGGACAAGGTGGTGTTTGGGGCCCGGAACACAATGACTAGCATTTCAGAGGCTCAGATTAAACTATAGGGATTTAGCCGGTGAAATGAAAACCAGACTGAAATTGACTGCCAATCAGCAAGAAGATTTTGCTCCCTAAGGCAGTGTAAATTCGGAGGTTTTGTATTTGACTTGATTGTACCTTTTATATGCTGTTTTGTGTAGGTGATGGGTTTGCTGCAAAATATTTTTTTTTATTAATTGCTATGTGTTACTCTATTGTATTATAAGTCTCTACGATACCACATGCCAATGTTTGTTTTTTTTTAACTAAATAATAGCAGAATGTAACTTGCCAGCAAAGAGATTGAAACATTTTAACATCCTGGCATGGTAGAAGTACTCACCCACAGGGTAGATGCCAGGTTTTAGTGAGAGTACACAGAGTACAGAGTAAGCGATGAGGTCACTTGTGTTGTGCTAAGAACACAAGGATAGCTTTCACCTGCTTGATTCAGATGTTTTAGCCTTAGAACCTGCTACACTAACAACTAAAGCAGAGTGGCATGCTAAAAATGAAATATACTGCTGAACATACACATAAATGTTTTACCTGCCAAGGGATTTTGAGTCTTACTCAGCCTTTTTTGTGAGGCACACATTTGCCACACAGGTATACATTTGGGCAGGTGACAGCCATGTTTGCTTATTCAGCTTTGCATATCCCATCGTCACTTTTCCACCTCAGCCTGCTCATTGAACAATAATGACAGCTTGTCATCATCAAACTGTAAAGATAATGTAAGAAAAAGCACTGCAATCTTCCTGACTATGCAGTGTGGTAGAGGTATGTAAATCACAAGACTAGTTAAACATTTACAACATTTTTGGAAGGTTAAAGGTTCATACATAAATATCTCCGCTGTATGTACAGTAGGTGTTAGGCTGGAGTACTTCTTTATTTTATTTTATTTATTAGAAGTATTTATATAGTGCCGACAATTTATGCAGCACTTTACACATCCTGCCATGGTTGGGATTCGAACCAACACCCCTAGTGCTGCCAGGCGGAATTGCTAATCACTTAGCCACTGTGCTACCCACAGCATATTTTATAGACGGAAACAGATTTATGAGATTGTTTTTCATTTTCTTCTTTCTTTGCTTTTTTGAACATACCAGTTTGATAAGCCCACACAAGTTTTTTGCATACAGAAAGTATGGGATACACTACTAGGAAGTAACATAATTATTAGCTGGAAGAATGTACTTTAGTTTATCCTTAAATGCCACTTGAAAGCCAACAAAGCCCATTTTGAGGGCGTCAGTTGCCAGGCACCTTTGAACACATGTTGTGTGCTCTCTTAGGGCTTGTGCAGTGGGGCTTTTCTAGGAATACTATTACATTACTATAGGAATGCATCCCTAAAGTTGTATTAAACCCCAAAAAACAAAATGTAATATGTATATATGTAATGTATGGAAAAACTAGTTCTTAAATGTGATGGCTTCTTCCTTTATTTTCTCCTGGTCATCCAGCCAGTAATGCACTTCCTGTCTTGGGGTGTCTCCACTCTGGTTGAGAAAACGATAGGGACCCCTTTTGAAAACAGCATTCATTGTCAATTCTGGGAAAGGATAGTGTTAGATGTACTAGCGGATTTGGATGAACTTGATTAACAAATGAAAGGATAAGTTCACCTTTGGAACATGTCACATAAATACAATCTTGGGTGAAAGTCAATCAGTGTCATAAAGAGCACAAAACATAAAAAACATAAATTACTGAGACCTCAAATGAAGTTTAAAAATAAGCTAACACAGGTATGTGGCCTTGGTAGTCTGCCATCAGAGTGCACATCTCCTATTCTATGCCTCTTAAACGCGGCACAATGGCATCAACAGCCCAATCCTAGCATATTTTGTTAGGCTGGTTATACATTATACAATTTACTTATGAGGTCAAACCTAAACACTTTCAAATTGTATGCAGTCAGGCAGGCCCTTGCACTACATAATTGAAGGTAAATCTAAAGGAAATATAATAAGAAAATTGTATAATTTATGGCCAGCTTTAGATGCTGCCATTCTTGCATTGCTTCCACCATTTATGCGCACAATAAGGATCACTTTTCAACTCCCTCGCCAAGGTGAAAAATTAGAAGATATTTTTTTTCCATGCAAACAGACTTACCTTAACCCAGAAATAAAAATTGAACCAGAAGGAAATTTTGCATAACAAATTTACCTTAAAAAATAGAAAACATTTGTGCTAAAAATCTGTGTCAAAAAACAATAGAGCTTGATGAACTAGAGACTCAATAGATACAGTATATATAAAATATAATGTGAAAAAAAATATTTTCATGCAGCAGACCCCGTGGCCTCTTTGTACTGTATGTTGAACAGTATAACACAGGTGATGTAAGGAATATAGGTAAGGATATATTTCTACATGCCAGTAACCCCCAAGGGAACCTTTTTTTTTTCAACCTTCAAGATGAAATTCTGCAAGTAGGTAGATGAGCCTGACAAAGGAATCCACAAATGTTCAGGGATGTTTTACGATGTTGAAAATGAGTTCAAAGGCCCAAAGCTGACTTCTGCCTGCATGTGAAAAGATCCCTGTAAAAAGGAGCTCAAACTGTTTGTATTAATACAAGCGGAGCGAAACTTGGTGAAACCTGAGACATCTGCCTTTCAGACCTGTCAGAACGTATTCACAGTTCTAGCATACCAAAGATATGTAGGTGTCTCTAGGTTTGAGTGCACTCTGAGGATGCTCTGATTTCAGCCTCAGCCAATGCTAACAGCATGTGATGGGAACATTCAAGAACAAGGACAACATCTTCAGTGGCTAGATGCTTTCATGTTATTTATTGCATATTTAAAAAGAGTTACAATAGGTCATAGCTGATAGTTTCCAGCACAACAGCCTTTATAAAGAATCATCAGGAAGGGTGTTAGCTCTATTGGTGTGTTACAGGAAGGAAGGCTCCTTCCTTCCATTTTTCTGCATGACTTTCACTGACATGATGAAGCTGGGAACACTCTCACTGGCCCAGAGCCCAAGGCAACCATGCACTGTTTGTAATCAACGGAAACTAAATGATGTTGCCCAGAGGGGACATTTCAAAAAATATGTTATCAGACACTCCTCTGACATATATAATGCATTTATTTCATTTAGAAAGTTGAAAAAATTAAATGTTTATGTAACAAAACTCAGATGCTCACTGGGTGGCTGAAGAGTATTTGGCCTCCTTTAAATGGTGTACACACTATGATAAAATTAGTAGAAAAATTTTGTATGAGGCACAATCGTTGATTTTTTGTACAGTGTGTACACAACTTTTGACATCCAATTCAGACTTTCCAAACAAAAATTTCCCACAAACACCAAAAAAAGATTTTTGCTTAATGTGTACTGTTTTCGTACGAGAAAAATCGAATACAAAATAAATCGGATACGAAAGACTGCGCATGATCAGAAACAATAAACAGCAATTAAGTTAACAACAAACAAAAAAAGCCCTTGTCCAAGAATTTCTGACAATTAATTTTTGTCAAGGAAAACCAGTTAGTACCATCTTTGGTTTCCACTTGCTGTCAAACGTCAAGGAAAACTAGACAATCGTTCACCTAATTTTCTCTTTTTTTCTTACAGTGTGTACCCCACTTTAGTGCTGCAATGCAAAGAATACAGTATCAGTGCATTTACATCTTAAAAACTTTCCACAGTTCCTGGTTTGTCAACTTCCACTACTCTGGTTAAAATGGCTGGTGAAGGCTTGAAGCCTATCTGGGCTGGATTGAGATATCACAATGGCATCTCCTGGTCCAGATGGGTGCACTGAAACATATACATGTGTTTGGGATAGGGCTTCCAGAAGTGGTGGCCTTAACTAGAGTCTGATGTCACTATCATAGTTGTACAGAAACACAAGTGCAGGAGACCCTTTTGATGGAGTCTGTTAACCTACTATAGTCAGTTTTGTTTTTTTTTAAATGCCAGCACCTAGCAATGGAAGCAGGAGCATAGGAACATACAAACTCCAGGCATGTATGTTTGCAATGGGAAAGTCAACCCAGGATCCCAGTTTTGCAGTGCAGATTTTGCTTGGTTGTGGATAACTTTTTCAGCAGTTGATCTGTGCATAAATGTGTAGATTTTTCACCTTCACATGTCATTTTTATTCCAGGCGCTGATGCGTCCAGGACGTATCGACAGAATCATTTATGTGCCATTGCCCGATGCCGCCACTCGAAGGGAAATTTTAAGACTTCGGTTCCAAAGCATGCCTGTAGACACTGAAGTCAGCCTAGAGGAGCTGGTGATGCGTACACAGCAGTATTCTGGAGCTGAGGTAAACATGAATGCTATATACTCATAATAACAGCAATGTCAAGCATGTACTTTTTTGTCACAATGCCTTTGTTCTCCTTGCAGGGCAAAAAACAGGCTCAATTTAATGTCAACTTTTGCAGCTACTTACAATCGCTGTCCTTGACAGTCCTTGCCCAGGGAAGAAAAATTATATATTTTGCATATCATTTGTTATCAGTGACGGACTGTAATATTAAACCTCACCCCAGCATTTGTGGTCAGTGGCTGGCTGAAACATCCCTCTCCCCCAGCATTGGTGGTTAGTGGCTGGCCAAATAATAATAACCAACCTCCAGCATTGGTGTTTAGTGTTTGCTTACGTGAATCCATGCTGAGTTCGCTTTCCCAGTGGAGACAGTTTCTGTGCTGGAACACAAAGTACTTTGCATATTGCCAATAACTGCACTGGAGCACCCTCTAAGTGGCAGTGATGCAAATGGCCCTTCTTCCTCAGATATGCCACTGCCTAGTACTGTCAAATAGGGGTAGAAAGAGAGTCATGTATGAATGTATGTTATACAGTAGTACATGGAACCATCAAAATAGTAAGAAATGAGAGTGCAGGATCCTAGGGCAGTGTCTCCTTGTAACTTTTATTAAGGAGGAACTTCACTCCCCCTCCATTTTTTTCCCTTGTCTCTTTCCTGCAAAGCCGATATGTTTCCCAAAAGCATACTCACAAGTCTTTTGTTCCAGCTGTGTTCTCTGGGGAAAAGCATCTCTGCAGTAGCACCCCTGGTTCTGTGCTGCCATCTTCTCTGGATGTCATAGGAGGTGGTGACTGTCTTTTTTGAGTTGTGCAATGGCCCTGACGTACATGTGGGAAGCACAGCATCATCGAGGGGGGGGGAGGCGGGCATTTGCAAAAAGCATGAATAGACAACCAGAATCCTGGTGACATAGTTCATGTACCAAGTACCCCGTGGGCACCTTGGACCCGTGACATTGGTATCCCAAGAGGCTGTGGGTGCAGTATATGTCTTTATGGCCTGAACCAGAAATAAGAACATGGAAGAGTCTCCAAAAAAGGTGCCCCCCCCCCCCAAAAAAAAAAAATCAGTTCTGTTAGTGGAGGGAGCAGGAGAAGAATGATATATAGTTGACATGGAGGGTAAAGTTCAACTTTAACTTTAATACACTGAACCATTGTTGATTAATTGCTGTGGGCCACTGACCACTTCACATTGTACACAGGTATTTGCCTTTGAAAAAAATGACCTTATATATTGCTGTAACCTATGAATCTGATATAGTGGAATTGTACTGTATATTCCTAGAGTGATCTGTAATAAATAGACCAACTGAAATTAATTCAAATTATGGAGCATCTTAGACATTGTTTTGGTCATGAGAAAGCAATGGGGTGTATAGAAAAAACACCTCAGTTGTCACAAACTCAGGTCTCAGGCTAATAATGATGCCAGGGTTACCCCCACCACTTCAGAGGTTGGAGAAAAATGCTACAAGTATTCCTATGTAAATTTGTTCAGACAGGTTTTGGTTTCAAGCCTCACGTAAATTGGCAGACAGCTTATCCTTTACTACAATTAGCTAAAGGCGAACACAGGAAAGATGTTTATAGCAATAACAGCAGCATCCTCCAGAACAACCTGTGCTGCCTTGCCTTAGACTCTGACAGCATGCCAGACATATCTATTTGCTGGGAAGCCATGTTACATTCCATTCTGTCCAAAAAGCCACAGAAAACTACACAATAATATAATGTGCCCAGATCTGTGTTGCTATCTGTTGAGATGGTGTCTCTCTGTCAGATAGTTCTCTGTTTGCACTTTGCAGAAGTGTATATGTATTGGATGTTGGCCATCCACAGTCAGTGAAAGCATTGTTTCTGTTGTGCATGTTCCAAATCCATTAATCTCAGCAGCTGACAAAATCAGCAGTTCTCGCATCTGATTGAAGCCATTCTGAGGATGGTGTTTGTGCATTGTGCTGAATGTCCAGCCTTCCATGTTTTAGTTCTAAATGTTTTATTTGTGTGGGAGACCCATTGACTGCTATTCAGACATTCCTTTTCATGTCATTGTTCAGAAAAATTCCACCCAAGGTTTTCAATAACATCTTCAAAACATTGTTTTAATAATTTAACAAACTGGGTTTGAAATGCATTGACCTTCAATATAACATACTGTATTGCATATACTCATTATAATAGCCACCTGACTAGTTTATGTATCCATTTGAAGTGGAACTTAACCCTCTTATCTTTACAGCCAAGGAAGCTGCCATCTTAAAGTGCTTCTAAAGCCTCAAGGTTTTTTACCTTACTTCATTCTCTGCATTACAGTAAAATAGAAATAAAAATAAAATGTAGCGCTAATGCAAATAACCAATAATGAGAAACACATCAGTGATGGTGATCACTAATGGAGGCCCATGAATAAAACACATATAACGTGATAAAGATAAATGATGAGTGGGATACAGTAATGTCCCATTGTGTGGCCATGGGTCAGACAATAAAAAGTCCCAAAATAAACTGTATACAAAATGTTGCACTGGTGCAGGAATCTTCTCCTCTGTATCTCATAGATAGTACGATCATATATGGGAATAGATGAAATACGCTTACCAGAGGGAGTGGATTCGGATGCCGGTGACATAGAATCAACAGGCTCAGAGATCCTTGATGGACGAAGGTAGTTCCCAGAAACCCCGGATCTCAAGGGGGATCTTTCCTCTGTAATCGCTGTCGCGGCTGCCAGTTCCAAGGACCGAGGAAGGGTCACGGCCACGAGAGAGTCTCCAGAGTGTAAGAGGTTCCCAAAAAGATGTAAAAAACGCCAATAATGCAGATCAAATGACGTATTTTTATTGGATATCACCAATAATCAACAAACAATATAAAAAGCGTGGTCATGTAAAAACCGATAAAATCAAGTGTAGGGAAGAGTAAGGCTCGACCGACGCATTTTGTCCACATGGACTTCAACTGGGGCATCAAACTCATCTCCTACACTGTATATATTTATATAAAAACTACACAAATAGTGTGACCAATCGAACATCAATGATAAGGTCACATGGTGGGTCCGTTCCTGATAGGCCAGAGAGGAGTCAGCTGACTGCCTTGAATTACCAATGAAACCACCCACCAATAAGGGAAGAGGCATATCTTTATACCCAATAAGAAAATAGTGAATGTGTTAAGAGTGTGTTAAAATAATAAAGAGGAGGGACCCACAATATCAAATTGTCAGCAGCAGCGATCCAGCAATGTGCACAAAAGTAGCAGCTCTCTCGGCTCTCTCTCTCCCCAATGGACAGAGAGGCAGCAGCGGGAGCAATTACCTCCTGCCGCTCTCAATCACAGACAGTGAGGAGGGAGTCAGGGGTGGGGCTGGGTGATGCTCTGTGTATCTATGGATACACAGAGTGGGGCTCAGGAGCAAGCATGCACAAGTGTCCCCAGAGCAAGCAGCTTGCTATGGGAGGCACTCAGTAGGGTGGAGGAGCTAGAAGTGCCAGCAGGAGACCCGAGAAGTGGAGGATCGGGGCTGCTCTGTGCAAAACCACTGAGTATGACATGTTTGTTTTTTGTTTTGTTTTTTTGTTTTAAAAATGAAGCTTTAACCACTTGCTGACCAGCCGCCAGGCAGGGCGGCTCTATTGCGCAAATTGCCATGCCGGTATGGAGCTTCATGCAATAGATACAGTGGGCGTGCACGCGGCGCTGTGCCACCCACGATCGCTCCACAAAAAGGCAGAACGGGGATCTGCCCGTGTTAACAAAGCAGATCCCGGTTCTGTCAGAGAGTACAGTGTGATTGTCTGTTCCTAGTGATTAGGAACAGTGATCTCTCTGTACTCCCAGTCAGTCCACTCCCCCCACAGTTAGAAACACCTCCCTAGGACTCACTTAACCCCTTGATCGCCCCCTAGTGTTAAACCCTTCACTGCCAGTAATCCGTGCATTTTTATAGCACTGATCACTGTATAAATGTCCCTAAATCCAAAAAAGTGTCCGATCTGTCCGCCGCAAGGTCACAGTCACGCTAAAAATCGCTGATCACCTACATTACTCGTAAAAAAAAAATAATAAAAATGCCATAAATCTATCCCCTATTTTGTAGACGCTATAACTTTTGCGCAAACCAATCAATATACGCTTATTGCGATTTTTTTTTTTTACCAAGAATATGTAGCAGAATACATATTGGCCCAAACTGATGAAGAAATGTGTTTTTTTGTTTTTTTATGGAGGATATTTATTATAGCAAAAAGAAAAAATATATAGTTTTTTTTCAAAATTGTCAGTCTTTGTTTATAGTGCAAAAAAAAAAAAAACGCAGAGGTGATCAAATACCACCAAAAGAAAGCTCTATTTATGGGGGAAAAAAGGCATTAAATTTGTTTGGGTACAACGTTGCATGACTGCGCAATTGTCAGTTAAAGTGGCACAATGCCGTATCGCAAAAAATGGCCTGGTCAATAAGGGGGTAAATCCTTCCGGGGCTGAAGTGGTTTATATCACTTTAAAGTGATTGTAATGTCTTGCTTTTTTTTCTATAAAATAACAAATATGTTATACTTACCTCCCGTGTTGCAGTGGATTTTCACAGAGCAGCCCCGATCCTCTGCTTCTCAGGTGCCTCTTCTGTGCTCCTGGCCCCTCCCTTCTGTTGAGTGCCCCCACAGCAAGTGATTGACAGCAGTGGGAGCCAATGGCGCGCTGCTGTGTCTCAGCCGATCAGGAGGGAGAATCCCAGACGTCTGAGACACTCGTGGACATCGATGGACAGAGATGGGGCTCCGGTAATTATTCTGGAATCTGAATCTGGAATTCAATAGTGCTTTCTCAGGAGCCAATTTACTGAATTGTAATATATAGAAATGGCCCTTATCCCGTTGCTGGAGCAGGCATCCTTAAACTTTTGCACAAAATCTTTCACCTATGTAAAAAGAAGTTGGGGGCTCATCTTTGAATATATCGCCCAACGCCCCTCTCTGGCTTAATCCCCAATTAAAGTGGTGTTCCGGACGAAATTATACATTTTAAATAAAAATACCCCTATAATACACAAGCTTAATGTATTCTAGTAAAGTTAGTCTGTAAACTAAGGTCTGTTTTGTTAGTTTATAGCAGTAGTTTGTTATTTTATAAACTTACAGCAGGCCGTGGCCATCTTAAGTGTGGGCATCTGAAGAAAGACTGTATTTCTTCCTGGATCTCATCCTTGCAGATCTCGCACATGCTCAGTGCAGCACAAGCAGTGTAATAGGTTTCAGGTTAGCTTTCCATAGCAACGGCAGTGTCAGAGGAAGTTGCCGCCCCTTCCCAGAAGGCATTGCAAACAGGAAATGATGCGATGGGCCACGGCCAGGGAGGAGGAAGTGAAAAATGAATACAGCAGATATACAGTAGGTGCTGAGAATTTTTTTTTTTTAAATATCCAATTCGTTTACAGTGCACAGTTTAGTGAGGGATGCTGAAGAGTTGTAAAAGTGGGTGGAACTCCACTTTAATCGAAGTAGACAAAATACCTTATGGAATGTGATGGGCTAATTATGGCATTAAATATGTACATCACTGTACTCTGTTCTCTGAAGGGGTCTTTAAAATGTTTCAGGGACTTTCAGTTAGAGTATACGGTCCACAACAAGTATTTTTATGGCTACCTGCAATTGAGGCATGCGATAACAGCGCAGTTTGGGTTGACGGGGTATCACTTCTCCCTTCCAAATTTGAGAAACTTATGTCTGAGGACGACAATACTAAACTGATATCTAGATACTACTCTCTTTTCCTGCCCTCCGTATCCAAGAGAATGAAATAAATAGCGAGCCTCTGACATCCCAACCCTGACTGATGAAACGTGGACGAAGTGGTAGGGGATCTATTGCCCTCGGTTATCTCTGCTAGGGACAAGGTAATACAATTTAACTTCCTACATAGAATTTACTATACCCCAGCTCGTCTATATCAGATGGGTAGAGCAGACTCCCCAGAAGGGTCATCGATGTCATGGAGAGGAGGGGGAACTACTTTCACATGATATGGCGATGTCCATGTGTAGCACGATTTTGGAAGGCAATCCTGGTGTTCCTGGAGGATAGATTGGCCATCCCAAGCATTTACTCCCCAGCGAGGTGCCTCCTTGGAGACTTTGAAGGGGAAAAAATGTCCAGTAATACGAAAACCCTATTACGTAGCTTGTTTTTTTATGCCAAGAAGGCTCTTGACATAATTTCTCTCCTGCAACCCTTGGTCTATGGCCTGCTTTAGCTAATCGATGGATTTAGTTTTGCTTTAAGAAACTTTTCTAGATTTCTTAGACCACTTATAGGACCTGAACGCCTTAAATGATATCTTTGGACTTATGTCCTAAAAACAATATGCTGTACAGTAATCCATAGGGAGTCAACCTCGCTCTGCCTGCCCTAAACAGAATGCAAAGGTAATATCTGCACTCTGCACATCGCCATTGTTTTTTTATCGGCCCTATTAAATAGGCTCAGGAAAATACTGATGGCATTTTCAAGTATAGATATTGTGGATCAAATCAGGCATCATCAGGATATGAAACCCTATCCTGTTTACAACACAAAGGGGGTTATTTACAAAAGGCAAATCCACTTTGCACTACAAGTGCACTTTCAAGTGCAGTCGCTGTAGATCTAAGGGGGACATGCAAGGAAAATAAAAAACAGCATTTTAGCTTGCACATGATTGGATGATAAAAATCAGCAGGGCTTCCCCTCATTTCAGATCTTCCCCTCAGATCTACAGCGACTGCACTTCCAAGTGCACTTGTAGTGCAAAGTGGATTTGCCTTTCGTAAATAACCCCCAAAGTATGAAGTTACAAAATAAGTTCTTTCCGTTCATAAGTGCACATATTGAGCTCCTTGGCTCAGTGACTTGAGCAAACCATGTCACTGGATTACAGACAGCAAAGAAATCACTCACAAGTTGCGTGACAAGAGTAATGAAATGATTAACAGCTGCATATTTGTTCTTTTGCCTGGGGGGGCTTCATATTTCCTATGCGATCCTATCTTTGTATTGTTAGAAGACGTCGTTTAATCCTCCTAAGTTCCGTCTCTCCTGTCTATCTGCCCTTCATGACTTTCTCACCTCCTTTCCTCTTGGGCTGGAGCAGAAATAAATAGCAAATTCTTCCATCTGCTTAAACTGCAAATACATATTTAATTCTTATATTAAAAAATACAGAAGACGTGAATAAGAAAATAAGATTTTGTTTAAATATTATTTTTACACTGTTAAAAAAAGATAGATGTAGCTTATGTAATAATGTTTAGAGTGGTATGCAATTTCAGGGACCCGAAACAAGTAGTCATCTGTCTTTGTTCTAACTGCTGGTTTATAGAATTCTGTTGGTTAAAATCTTGTGTTTGGAACAGCTAGTCACTTATCTGTCATGCCGATCCAAGAGTTTCAATACTAAGCTAGAGCAAGGATTTCTGACTTGACTGATTAAAGTTGCTACATGTTTATTTCGGGTCATTGAAAACATTGAAACCAGAATCAGCCCCATATTTATATGGAAATGGCCCTTATCCCGTTGCTGGAGCATATATATGAGAGCGATAACATCAAATTTAACACACCTACTCCCCATTCACACACGAGACCTTGTAACACTAATGAGTCACATGACACCGAAGAGGGAAAATGGCTAATTGGGCCCAATTTGGATATTTTCACTTAGGGGTGTACTCAATTTTGTTGCCAGCGGTTTAGACATTAATGGCTGAGTGTTGAGTTATATTGAGGGGACAGCAAATGTACACTGTTATACAAGCTGTACACTCATTACTTTATATTGTAGCAAAGTGTCATTTCTTCAGTGTTGTCACATAAAAAGATATAATTAAACTATTTACAAAAATGTAAATATTTTTGTGATATACTGTATATATTAAAAACAGAAGAGATAATGTGGTTGTAAGTACGACACAATATTAAAAGACAGGTAGAAAACAAAAAATAGGAGTAGATAGAAGAGGGTGGAAAAAAGGGGGGAAAGGAATGGGGGGGGGGGGTTACAAGTGGTGATGCAATCCCAAATGAATAGAAAGTATAGTCAAGGCAAATAGAGTAAAATTACCAATGCAATAATAATGTGTCATCAGAGTCTGGAGGTAAACAATGATTAACCCAAAGAAGGCAGAGTTTCTTAAATTGACCTATTCGATCTCTTTCTTGTAGTTCTCAATGGAGTACAAGTGTGGCGATTACTACATTCATAGTCCATTGACACTTCCTTCAGCTCTGAAACTGAAAGCCTGGACCTTGGTACAGACAAGGAGCTGGAGGAATCCTGGCCTGCCAAAAAAAGAAACAAAAAAACTATGCACAATTTTTTTTCTGCAGAAATGTGTGAATTTATTTATTTGATTTGTTTATTTTCCAAAAGGTGGACTAAGCCTTTAAGTGACTAGATCGATCAAGTACTGCGATTTGATAATAGTTAACTACTTTTAATAACTACTTTTATTACATGTGTTTTTACATCCAAAAATATCAGAAAATTAAATCTATCCTTCTCAAAAATAATTGTTACATACTGACACTTAACCTAGACCTCAACCTAAAGTAGATCTAAGCTCCCACAATAAAAATTTTATTGCATTATTTTTTAATTAAATAAAAGGTATTTTCCCCTTCCCCTTTTTTTTTTCTTTTTTTTTTTTTTAGTTTTCCCTGTTCTGTGCAAATCCTGTAGTCAGTAGAAATTGCTGTGGATGTGTGGATGCTTCAGTGGAGGCTCAACAGTTTTGCTGTGGTGACTAGGGTGCAGTGTGCCAGTGCTTTGGAACGGCTGCTTGTAGTTCATCCTTGGACCCAGCAGGACACATAAAAAGAATTAAAGTGGTTGTAAACCCTTAGCTATACCCAGTAGAGTGGCTGGCCTCAGGTGATACACAGAGATGAAACAAATCTTCCAAAATTCTATAAGCTGTACCTGTGTAACTACAGCCTCCTTTCTCTTACATCCATTAAAAGTGCAGAATTCACACAGGGTCTCTCAGCTCTGAAAAGTAGGGGGTGGGGAGCTGAAATTATATCAGTGAGGAGAACTCTGAGAGCTGATTGGAGGGAAGGGACACCCCATTCCCCCCTTCACACAGCAGACAGCTTGTGCCCTCACCTGTCACCATTTTTCTCCTGGTGTCAGGAAAACTCGTCAGAAGTGACTCATACAGATAGCAGATAAAGGAGGCAGCAGACAGAAATGACAGTTTGTGCTCTGGAGTGAGACAAGTACACACTATACAGGAATATGCTTTGTTCATATTTCATGTCTGAGATAGAAACATGTAGCTACATATATGGTTTAAGCCAAACTCCGGACTCAGGGCCCCCTCCATCGGAACACTTTTTTCTAAGTGTCTTTAGTCTGGTCACAGATCCCCGTTAAGGCTTGGTTCACACTAGAAATTGCACAGGAACACGTTCCTGTTTGATTCACATGTGATTCAGTGCAGTGTGATTTGAGCCCATTCAAAATGAACTGCATGCACTAATTTTGGAAAAACACTGCACCTGAATTGCATGGTACATTTATACCACGTGATCCGATGCTGGCAAACGTGCTGCGTTTGCAACCTGCGTTTGTGGTGTTGCTAACTTAACATTGACACCTGCTGCAGATCATAACCGCTGTGCGTTTTGAACGTGATGTGGGAAACGCGCACGGATCGTAAGTTTTACACACCACATTCTAGTGTAAACCAAGACTAGTGTATACCCCTGGAGGCATGTCATCAGTCCACCCAGCAATCACAGGAGAATGCTGCAAATGAGTGGTGCCACATCATTGCATGGTGCCACTATCTACACCATTCTTCTGTCACGCCAGGACAGATTGATAATGGATTATTGATACCCCAGGCTCAGTAGAAGTGCATGGCTTTAAGCATTTAGGTGTAGATACATATGCTGTGTGCACAATTATTAGGCATTATTATCTTGGTCAATCCAGAATGTTAATAAACCCCAAACCTGAATATTTAAAAAAGTAAAAGTGAGGTTTTGGCTTTCTTAGGAGAATATCTATGTGTGCACAATTATTGGGCCATGATTAGTGTGCACAATTATTATGCAACCATAATAAAAAACGAAAAATTTTCCATCTCACTTGTTTATTTTCATCTGTTAAAGTGAGAATAATAAACAACTCAAAATTTACAAATAAACATTCTTGACATAAAAAAAAAACAAAAACATCAGACCAATATAACCCCCGTTTTTTCATTCGGGGAGTCTGTCAGTTTCCTGAACTGTTTACTATCAACTTTTTGTGCAGCAGCAGCCACAGCCTCCCAGACACTGTTCAGAGAGGTGTCCCCCATTTAGGAAGGGCCCACAAGTTCTCAGTAGGGTTTAGGTCAGGTGAGGAATGGGGCCATGTCATTATTCTTTCATCTTTAAGGCCTTTACTGGCTAGCCAGGCAGTGGAGTACCTGAATGCATGCAATGGAACATTGTCCTGAATAAATATCATGGTCTTCTTGGAAGATGCAGACTTTTTTCATGTACCACTGCTTGAAGTATGTTTCTTGTAAAAAAAACTGGCAGGAGGTTTGGGGGTTGATTTTGAGTCCATCTTCAACCTGAAAAGGTCCACCTAGCTCAACTTTAATAATACCAGCCCATACCAGTACCCCACCTCCACCTTGCTGGTGTCTGAGTCGAAGTGGAGCTCTGTGCCCATTACTGATCCAGCCACAGGCCCATTCATCTGGTCCCTAAAGAATCACTCTCATCTCATCAGTCCATAAAACCTTTGAAAAATCTGTCTTCAGATATTTCTTGGCCCAGTTTTGACGTTTCAACTTATGTGTCTTGTTCAGTGGTGGTTGGATTTCAGCCTTCCTTACCTTGTCAATGTTTCAGTGCACTGAACACCTTGTACTTCTGGGAACTCTGGGTAGGTTGCAGTTCTGGAATATGACAGCACTGGAGAATAATGGGTTCCTGGTAGCTTCACGTTTGATTCTTCTCAAATCTTTGTTAATTTGCATCTTTTTTTCTCGACACGTTTCTTGCGATCCTGTTGAAAATTTGCAACAAAACGTTTGATGGTTCTGTGATCACGCCCCAATATCTTAGCAATTTCAAGAGTGTTGCATCCCTCTGAAAGACGTTTTGCAATTTTTGAGAGTGAGTGAAATCTCTTTTTTGGCCCATTTTGCCTGAGGAACAGAAGCTGCCTAGTAATTATGCACACCTTGATATAGGGCGTTGATCTCCTTAGGCCACACCCTCCCTCATTACATAAATACACATCAGTTGATATGCTTAAGTCCAATAAGCATTCAAGTTTATACAGCTTGGAGTTGGACACTATGCATAAAAATGAGGATTTGGTCAAAATACTCACTTGCCTAATAATTGTGCACACAGTGTATATCCTAATAAACTAAGGCCAGTTATACATGTTTGGATTTCTCTTGTTCAGGGCTAATCTAGAAAAATCACTTGATTCACCCATCCACACTAAACAGCATGAATGGGAAAATCTCCCCTGACAGCTAAAGCACCAAACAGTGACTGCATCGAATTGGATATTTTTTTTTGTGATAATTTTCCACCTGACTCCTGAAGTTAGTTCAGCTGGGTGGTGCAACAGGGCCATCTACTGCTTTAATTTCATCCAATTCATCAGGAGCCCTATAAAGCAAGATTTAATGTTAAAGGAAGACTAAGCTTTGGTTTAAAAAGAAAATTACATTGAAATATTTATTTATAACTCAAAAAAGTGCCTTCTATTGATCTCAGCTTCTTTCATATTCCTTTTAATATTGCTGTGATTTGACTTCCTGTTAGAAGGTGCCTATGTTCATTCTCCATTACCCCACTGTATGTAGGAACGTAGATAACCTTGATTGCTCGCTCCAGAGATGGACTATGGGGATGTCTGCATAGAGCAGTGCACAGGACCACAACTAACGTGCACTGCTTGTTCCAAATAGGGGTAGTAAAGGGGGGGGGGGGGGGCAGAGATTTGGCAGGATGTTACAAATAGGCAGAAAAACACAGAAAGAAACAATTTAATGAAAAATAGATTACAGGACCATTAGGTGGTGGATGAGTGCGGATTTTTTTTTTAAAGAATAAGGAAATTATTTAGGGTCCTTTCACACTGGGGCGGTTTGCAGGCGCTATTGCGCTAATAATAGCGCCTGCAAACCAACCCGAAAGTGCCGCTACTTTCATTCCAGCCCCGAGGGCTTTCACACTGGAGCGATGCGCTGGCAGGACGGTAAAGCTAGCAGCATCTTCGGAGCGGTGAAGGAGCGGAGTGTATACCGCTCCTGCCCATTGAAATCAATGGGACGGCGCGGCTATACCACCGGCAAAGCGTCATTTAACCATTTCTCAACCGCCGACGCCCGCCCCAGTGTGAAAGGGCTCTTAGTGTCACTTTAACCTGGACCTAAACAAAGTGTTACTAAACCCACAACAGTAAAAGCAGTCTGTATATGCAGTAAAGCATGCTTGTTATACTCATTGATGAACTTAAGGGGTTAATCGTCTGCATTATGTAAAAAAGACTGCTTGATCCTGACTTCTCTGATCCTACCCTTCTTCCACAGTCCCCAGTCCAACTCTTAATAAGACAGAGCCTTTGGAGTCACTCTGCACATGCTCAGTTTAGTGTGTATTGCTAGAGAGGGTGCATGTGATCATCACAGAGCCAATCAGCACTGTTCAGACAGAGGGTCAGGGGTCCTGCAGCCTCATAGGACAGTCAGAGTAGAATGAAAACTCCTCCTACAAGCTTCAAGCAGACACTGATAGAAGTCACAAGACTGATATATACTGCTGCAGAGAAAAGGTATTTAGCACTGTATAATTACTAAAATAATTGCATTTCCATGTTCTGTTCACCGTGGGGGACCAGACATAGTGAATGCAGGGTCCTGGGTTTAGTAACAATTTAAAGTTACCCATTAAAGTGGATGTAAACCCAATGTCATCCTTTCTAAACTACTGCCATAGGGGTTATCTATAAGGATATACATGCCTCCTGTATGTATCTTTACCTGTCAAATGTCTCCCCTCTGTCTGTTATGAGAGCTGAAAAACTGCATATTCTGTGGGTGGGACTGTTGTCTGGAGCTCGGTGGGTGGAGTCGTGATGTCAGTAGACTCCCCCCCCACCTCTACACTCCCCTTGTTAATATGCATTTTCTCCTGTGTATTTCTAACACTGAACTTCTGCTATGATCTCTAACATCCAGTGAAAAGACAGGAAAGTAACCACATGACTTCAGCATGCCAAATCATGCTGAGGTGTGGAACAGCCAATCCTTGCAGAGCTGCTGAAGAAAGGAGTGGGGGTGGGAATTAAAAAATAAATGCCTGTGTTTTAGGCTAGTGCACGAGAGGTAAATCACCTGTCTCTCACAGCAAGGGGGAGGATTTGACAAAGTTTTTTCTCAGTTTGTCAAGATTTATCTCACTGAACAATAAAAGAGGATTGCTCAGAGATGGATTAACTCTGTGTGGCAAGACTGGGCTCAAATGATAGCAAATCTTATACTCTACAGTATGATAAAAAAAATTTCGGGTTTACATCCACTTTAACCAGTTCCCGACCGGTGCACGCCGATGTACGTCAGCAGAATGGCACGGCTGGGCAAATGGACTTACAGGTACGTCCTTTTGAATTCCCTGCCGTGCCATATCGTGCGCGCCGGGCAGAAGCTCTGTGAGTGGGGTCGCGGGTCCCGCGGGCTCGATCATCGCGGGGATGCCCGCGATCGCCTCACGGAGAGGACGAACGGGGAGATGCTGATGTAAACAGCATCTCCCCGTTCTGCCTAGTGACAAGTGTCACTGATCTCTCCTCCCTGTCTTTGGGAACAGTGATCAGAGTAATGACACTGCTAGCCCATCCCCCTACAGTTAGTAATCACTCACCTAGGACATACTTAACCCCTCCCTGCCCTCTAGTGGTTAACCCCTTCACTGCCAGTGTCATTTACACAGTAATCAGTGCATTTTTAATCGCACTGATCGCTGTATAAATGACAATGGTCCCAAAAATGTCCGACATGTCCGCCATAACGTCGCAGTCACAATAAAAATCGCTGATCGCTGCCATTACTAGTAAAAAAAAAAATTATTAATAAAAATTCCATAAAACTATCCCCTATTTAGTAAACGCTATACCTTTTGCGCAAACTAATCAATAAACGCTTATTGCGATTTTTTTTTTACCAAAAATATGTAGAAGAATACGATTGGCCTAAACTGAGGAAAAAAAATTTTTTTTATATATTTTTGGGGGATATTCATTATAGCAAAATGTAAAAAATAATGCGTTTTTTTCAAAATTGACGCTCTTATTTTGTTTATAGCGCAAAATATAAAATCGCAGAGGCAATCAAATACCACCAAGAGAAAGCTCTATTTGTGGGAAAAAAAGGACGTCAATCTTGTTTGGGAGCCACGTCGCACGACCGCGCAATTGTCAGTTAAAGCGACGCAGTGCCGAATCGCAAAAAATGCTCTGGTCAGGAAGGGGGTAAAATCTTCCGGGGCTGAAGCGGTTAAGCTAAATATAAAATCTTGGCTCCAATTTACAATGCCTTAAGTCATCAGCACCAGAAAGCCTGGAACGAAATCATATGATCCACACTTTACATTGCAGTGAGATATTGGGGGCTATTTACTAAAGGCAAATGCGGTAATCATTATGACGTCCACTTTTTAGGACACATTCAAGTTTTTTTTGTTTTTTCTTTATCTAAAATGAACAGATCATGTTCTGCATTGTGCCATGGTATGTATACTTGGGAAGAATTCCTGGAATAGAAAAACAAAATGCATATGAATTATGACAGCCTCCTATACACACATTCAGCAGTTTAACAGCCCTTTATCACTTCTATTACAGAGCTGTCAAACCTCCCGCATTCTTCATTTAATACACACCTTCCAATATCTCCTATGGACACAGCAGGGAGTACTTGAAGTGTATTTAAACCCAAGAACAAAAATGTAATATATTGCAGCTTACCAGTCCTTAGATAGACTTTTGTTCCTTTATTTTTACCAGGTGATCCTGCCAGTAACACATTTTCTATCCCAGAGTGACAACACTTACTGCACTGTATTTTATTCAACTTTTGCTATCAGAACTATCTCCATTTTGCTCACACATACTAAAGTGCATATTTTGTACATTATTATTATTATAATACAGGACTTATATAGCAGTTTGTGCAACATGAGGGCAGACAGTACAGTTACAATACAATTCATTACATGAGGAATCAGAAGGTCCTGCTTATTAGAGCTTACAATCTAGGAACATGAAAACACACTTAACACCCAAAAACATTATACATTTTCCGATAGCAGATATCCTGTAACATAAATACTGGCAGAAAATCTACGTAAAAATCTATATTTTAGTTAAAAATACTCAAAATAATTTTAGTGCAAACAAACATAATATAATCCTGATATACTGGTAAATTATACTAGATAAGGCGGTGTCATGTTAATAGATATCAAATATGCCAAGCCTCAATATTGTGTGGGCTTATGAAAGTTACTCAAAACTGTCCAAAGGTGACTTTTTAAAAGCCTTTTATAGCTTATCAGTTTAGAGGTAAAATGATTGTAAAGTTTTTTTTTCCTATAAAAATAACAAGCATGTTATACTTACCTGCTCTGTGTAGTGTATTTGCACAGAGCAGCCTGGATCCTCCTCTTCTCGGGTGCCTCTTCTGTGCTCCTGGCCCCTCCCTCCTGTTCAGTGCCCTCACAGCAAGCAGCTTGCTATAGGGGCACCAGTGGTGAGTCACGGTTTCCTGTGCCCATTCAGACATGGAGCCCGGACCCAGCCCATCCCCTCTCTCCCCTAAGTGCAGCCTGCTTTGGTAAATACTTACCTTCCTTCACATTTCAGCGAATTTTACTGGGAGGCACACCATACAGCCTTTCTTCTTCTTGAATAGGCTATGGCCCTATTTATTCCTATTAGTAAGCTGTATTCACCTTAATAATGTGGTGAAATTCAGTGATGGTGCAGAGCTCATGACTAGAACAACAGGTAAATTTTACATAGTTACACCATGCTAATTGTCACCATAGACTACATAAAAGGTATACGAGGCTGTGTTCGCATCTAAGCAGTTCTCAGTGGTATAACACAGTCAGCTCCTGCAGGGCAAACACAGAATTGTCATACTAATCAATCAGTTCTCACTTATCTATGGAAAATGCAGCCTGTATAACATAGACATGAACAATAATGCACCAAAACACATATGTAATGCTTTTTAATGTATCCAAATCTTTCTCTTTGTTCCCCCCAAGACCGCCTTTTCCCTAGCTCCCTTGTCACCTCCTCCCGCTCGCCTCCAGGACTTCTCCAGAGCCTCTCCCATCCTATGGAACTCCCTACCCCAATATGTCCAGCTATCTCCTACTGTGTCCACTTTTAGGTAATCCCTGAAAACCCTTCTCTTCAGAGAAACCTATACCACCTCCACCAAACAACTGCATTTCCACTTTCTCCATTAGCTTACCCCCCACAGTTATGACCTTTAGTATCATTTGACCCTCCTTTTAGATTGTAAGCTCTAACGAGCAGGGCCCTCTGATTCCTCCTGTATTGAATTGTATAACTGTATTGCCTGCCCTCCTGTTGTAAAGCACTGTGCAAACTGTTGGCGCTATATAAATCCTTTATAATAAGAATAATAAGAATAATACCATATGACCAACAAATATTATTTACCAAGGCAAGAACAAGCAAAATGCATTGAAGGTAATGCAGTAGAATATCAGTTGTATTTCTAACATTCTACTGACTTGTGTTGTATGTGCAGTTTGGATCCAAATGGTGCTTAGTGAAACTATTCTTCAATTTGCAGGACAGTAAAGCATATCCTTGTAAAGAAGAGCGTGCCTTCACAGGTGTGCCCACTCTCATGATGTGGAGGTTATGAGCTAATCAGACAAATGTAGAAAACAGCTGGCAGTCTTTTTCTGTAAGAAATCTCGTATTTTACCACTCCAGCCTACCTGGAACATAATCTGATCTAGCCTTGAGGTGCCACAGGTTTACACATCCTGCTCCATGCACTCTGCTTTTCTACTCAGCTATCTCCGAACAATCGCTGAAGATCATAAGACCTTTACTCCTTTTCATCCTGTTCAACTTTTCCAGCTGTTTCATTGCTTCCTTCCTGCGGCTTTATGTAGTCTTTGTTACTTCATCAGCCATTCAAATACCACAGCTATATGTTCATGTTCCCCATCACCCATGCTTGTTTATCTCATTATTGGGATAAATGAGAGGATATCTCTGCTCCAGATCATACACAGTCTACCCCATGGCATTATGTGTCTGAAACCTAAACTGCCTCTTACACTCTTCAAAGAACTCCCTCTCAAGCCATTTCCTATTTGAGTCAATGATATTCCATTACGTGTTATTATTTATACTCAAAGGAAGACTGCTGGAGTTAACTGCTACACAGATGGATTGATTTATAAAAATGTGAGACAAGGAAGAGCAGAGCTGTTGTTTGTAGCTACCAGTCTTTTCCTCATTTAATAGGCTTTGTGCATGAGTGGGATGTAGAACATGTATATTAAAATGAAAAATTTCAATTGCATCCAGTAGGCAGCAGGATTTTAGTAGGAATCAAGAAGTTGAAGGAGGGGTGGATTAGCTAAGCAGTGGTATTCAGATTGTAGAGGGTTTGTTTAGTGGAAGACCACAGAGGAGGATGTTATGCAGTGGTGGCCCATAATGCGGGGGGCAGGGGTGCCGCCCCCCCACACACATCCATAATTCCAGCCCCCTAATCTACATGCAGGGTGCCAGACGCATGGATTACAATGGTTTTTTTTTTTTTGAAGCACATGATTAGAGCCTAAAGTTCGAATTGGCTTCAAAAAATGGTGTGCTCGGAGCGCAGAGCACTGTGCCCCGAGCCCACCCAGTTGTGTGACAATAGTGAATTAATATTCGTCATTGTCTTCCTGCTTCTCTTCCTGGCCAATCAGGAAGTGGGAGGAATGCGAATGGCCGAGAGGAGAAACGATTGTATTTGCAGAGCAGGGGGGAGAATGTACAGGAAGGTCTGGGACTCGGGAGATGGCCCCCAAGAGCGATCTCTCAGTGCTCTGCATCGGTGCCAATTGAGAATCTGACCGTGTGCGTACCACCTATGGGGGGGGTCAGGGGGTGATCATGAGGTTTGTTTGACACCCCCCCCCCCCCGTCTGGAGCACCAGACACCACTGGTGTTATGCCTAGTACACAGGATCAGAAAATTGGATGAAATATACTGCTTTCGAAGCAATCGTATGATAATCTGATTGTTAGTAGGGATGGGTGAACGGTTCGGCCCGAGCATAGGTTCGGACCGAACTTTGGTTGTTCGGACATTTCGCGTGTTCACGGGAAATTCGAAAGCCACGGAACCCCTTTAAAGTCTATGGGACACAAACATGAAAAACCAAAAGTGCTCATTTTAAAGGCTTATATGCAAGTTATTGTCATAAAAAGTGTTTGGGGACCCGGGTCCTGCCCCAGGGGACATGTATCAATGCAAAAAAAGTTTTAAAAACGTCAGTTTTTTTGGGAGCAGTGATTTTAATAATGCTTAAGTGAAACAATAAAAATGAAATATTCCTTTAAATATCATGCCTTGGGGGTGTCTATAGTATGCCTGTAAAGTGGCGCCGTGTTTAGTACCACAGCAAAATGACATTTCTAAAAAAAAAAAAAAAAGTCATTCAAAACTGATCATGGCTTTAATTAATTGTCGGGTCTTGGCAATATAGATAAAGCTCATTAAAAAAAAACGGCATGGGTTCCCCCCAGTCCATTACCAGGCCCTTTGGGTCTAGTATGAATATTAAGGGGAACCACAAACCAAATTTTTTTTTAAATTGCGTGGGGGTCCCCCCAAAATCGATACCAGGCCCTTCAGGTCTGGTATGGATATTAGGGGGAACCCTGCGCCAAATTTAAAAAAAAATGGTGTAGGGCCCCCCGAATTAAGGGGAACCCTGCGCCAAAATGAAAAAAAATGGCGTAGGGGGCCCCCCAAAATCCATACCAGACCCTTATTCAAGCACGCAACCTGGCAGGACGCAGGAAAAGAGGGGGGATGAGAGAGCGCCCCCCCCTCCTGAACCGTACCAGGCCACATGCCCTCAACATTGGGAGGGTGCTTTGGAGTAGCACCCCAAAGCATCTTGTCCCCCCTTGTCCGGTGATTGTGGGGGTCTGCAGGAATGCGAGAATTTTCGTAAGTTTAGTACCCTCTTCAGAAAAGGATGGATCCCATGAAGCTGCACATAAATGCAGACCCAGTGGTATTGAAATGAATGGCAGTCTCCGTCTGCTACCGCCAGGCCATGTCCCCAATGCATTTCACTCTGCCCTCGTAACTTAACTATGGGGGTCCCCATGGTTAAGCTCCAAGGGGTGGAGTGAAACGCTTTGGGGCTGTGGCCTGGCATGAACTCATTCCAATGCTAGTGGGTCTGCATTGATGTGCAGCTTCATGGGATCAATCCTTTGCTCAAAGGTTGTTTGGAGCTGACACAAGCTGCTTCCCTGGCCTGCACTCACAGTGGTGGACACATGATTGCTTTCCCTTGTAGCCTGAGCAGGACCCAATTTCCATTACCGGTTCACAGTTAGTAACCTCTATATTTTTGATATGAGACTAGCATCCACAAAAAAAAACGGACGAACATTCGTCTGATATTCTCATTGTGTATACGAGGCTTTACACTAGTCAAGACATGATACTTCTAACGGGCCTTTTGACCCCCCTATTATGTTGCATTCTGTAACAGTATTATATGCAAAGCTGACAATATTACGTTGTCAATTTTACCTTTTGGCCCTGACTTTTTTCATGTTTTCCCTACCTACCCATTATTTGTTGATTTTATAAAATTTTTACTAGATTGGAAGATGTACACTTCTTGTGATGGTTTGACATAATGTATTGGAGAAGTTTTGCCACAACAAAAGAATTTTAAAAAGACGTGATATGATTAGATTATCGAGGAACATGTGTTCATGCAGTAGGATAGGACAGTTATTATACAGTGTAATGAGCACAGCATCTCTTTTAGCAAAAGGATCAATAAAAACTTTTATGGCCACATTCTTCTTTAGTACTGGAGGAATTTACTGAGAATTAAAAGGAAGGATTAAAGAAAATTAGGTTGATACCTTTAAATAAAGCCCTTTTGGGTATAGGCAAGGTAGCCTAGGGAACTGTCCACAAGGTGATAGGCATACAGCATGAGCTATGTGCGCCCCGGAACCCATGCCTCCGACGAAGTCCTGAATGACATAGTTTGTAGGGCAAGATCTGGTGACACACAGACGGGAAGTGGCACTATGGCTGTGAGAGACGGATCGGGAGTAACTGATCAGGTCTAGCCTGCTTTGAGTAGGGTGTAACGGCTTAGTTTTTACATGCAGTTTTTCTCGGAGCACTTATTTTATAAGCATATTTTTGCATTCAGTTTTAGTAAAATGCTCTGCGGTTTTACGGACTGTTGCAGTTTGGTTTATTTCTCTCTCTCTTTGAGCATGCTAGCACACTGAGGCTTCTCTGGGGTGGGCAAGATCCTAAGCCATTGTAACCCTGACTATGGGCAAAAAGCCTGTATGACCTGGCCAATATATCTCAGTTAAAGCGTTTGTTACCCCAACACTTCATATTCCTGATATGTGCCTTCTGTACAATCACTTTAAGGTCCAAAGCACAAGGTGAGTGGTACTGTGATCATTACTTGGAATTACCATTTGGATTCCTGCCCAACTGGGTGTGGGGAAGAAGTCCAAACGTGGCCATTGTTGGATCCCAATTTGGCCGGTTCAGCAGGGACTGGCTAAATTTTGATACATATGTAGCTGTTCCTGTGTCCACAGAAGTCGATCATTAGATCGACTTCTGTGGAACGGGAATTTTGGAAAACTTTTGTCAATCAGTGGAGAACACCTGATCAGGTGTCTCTCCGCTGTCAGAATACTATGTGCCGGTGGGGGGTGAGATTCCTCAATCCATCTCACTTGTGTGGATGGAGGATTCTGTTTATTTTTTTTTTCATTCAGCCCTCTGGCTGAAGTTAATAACACAGTTCCATCAAACAATAATTAATATTTACACTTGCCTCACATGTGTAGAATCCAAAACCCTGCAGTGCAGCTGTTCTGCTCATACAAGAGTGAGAAACTTGTATAAATAATCTTTTAGCTTGTAACCTCTAATGAGCTGGGCCCTATGATCCCTCTTGTATTGAATTGTATTGTAACTGTACTGTCTCCCTCCATGTGGTTAACTGCTGTGTAAAGTGTTGGCACTAAATAAACCATCTATGGCCAGCTTTAGACTGAGATTTTTATTATTATTATTATACATGGTTTATTTAGTGCCAACATTTTGCACACCAGTTAACAACATGTTGAAAACCATTTATAATTTTCCTTCCACCTCAAAAAGATGTGCCACTTTGTGTTGGTCTATCACATAAAATCCCAATAAAATTTACATTTTTGGTTGTAACATGGCAAAATGTGGAAACTTTCAAGGGGTATGAATACTTTTTCAAGGCACTGTATGGGTTATATGGCACTTTAATATTGGTTATTCATGTACATTTGACACATTGGGAGAGGTTTACTAAAGCTGGTGCACACAGAATCTGGTGCAGCTGTGTATATTAAGCAAACCGCATCTAACTTCAGCTTGTTCAAATAAGCTTTGACAATATAACTTAGAAGCTGCTCGGCGGCCTCCCGTTCTCATGCGGCCTCTCATTGTCAGGATCATCGCGGCGGCTTCCGTTTTCCTCCCTCCTCCTCGGCGGCCAATCGGAAGTCTTCTCTTTTCGACCAATCGGAAAACGGGTCACACATCCGCTTGTGGTTGATCAGATCGAGGATCAGTGTTTCAACAGCGAATATTCGTTTGCTGGGATCGGAGCACATCCTCTGCGACCCGAGCCCACCCGATTTTGAAGCCTATTAGAGCCTCTGGCTCTAATCAGGTGCTTCAAAAAGAAAAAACCCCGCCGCTGTAATTCATGCACCCGGTGCCCTGAAAAGGATGGGGAGCATGAATAGGGGGTGACCACGGCAGCCATGGATAGATTGATGCTATCCATGAATCTATTCATTGCATATAGGGGGGTGGAGTGGAGAGAGGGGGCGGCGCCTGGGCGCCCCTAATGGACAGGTCGCCACTGCTTTGAACACTGCATCACATTTTGTTATGATATATAAAGGAAATTAGTAGAGTCTGTACACAGCCCTAAAAAGTTCCATTATTTTTGCACTAGAAGTGATAGCTGGAGGGCAGGAGGATAACAGTATCTGCTGATCTGCTCATCCTTGTTCCTATATAAAAAAGAGCAAAATATCTATATCTATCTATCTATCTATCTATCTATCTATCTATCTATCTATCTATCTATCTATCTATCTATCTATCTATCTATCTATCTATCTATCTATCTATCTATCTATCTAGATTAGCAGGATTAGTTCCCTCTTGTCCTTTATAAAAATGAACTCCATAGCGTTCTGTTCATCTCTACCAAAAGCTGTTTCTCATCACTATTACTACATTTAACTCTTCTATATCCAGTGACAGTATAATATTTGCACATACTTTATTTTATATGCGCTCTGCCTTTGGCTCCCATTTGAGGTTGAGGTTATGTTTTTGTTCCTTGGCACATTCGGTTTAGTCTGCGGTGTTATAGAAAGGATCAGTCTGTTGTTGATTAATCAGTGTGTAGACGTGCTTTGGCTGCTAGCTTCATTTTCCTTTTTATGTACGATAAATAGACTATGCCTGCTGGAATAAGAGTCACGAGCCTTGCGTTATTTGTTCTTTCCTGTTTTATCAAATACTCCTAACACCGCCTCAGCTTTATTAGATGTTATGTAGTATTTCACCACAATGTCAGATTTTGCCTGTTTCTTCCTATTCTATATGGTTGCAGGAACTGGGATGGATCATCTGTTATACACAAAGTGGTCCTGTGTTCACTTCGGACTTATTTAGTGCTTGTAGACCTGAAAGGTAGGCACATACAGTTCTCTGCCCCAGAATCCAAGCGATTTGAAGTTGAGCATTTGCTTGTCCCTTTACTTCTGGCTCATATTAATGATGGAAGTGGCCATCTTTAAACCTATAGCCTAACACTGCCCAAAAGGGCATCCAGCGTTTATATAGCCCCTAAAGGAAAATGTATTTACTGTCTTAAGCAACCAAACAGCTTTCAATATTTTTATTACATATGGTCAACAAGTATACGTTTAATTTTGATAAGTGGTTCTTGGGCCTCACATGTTAAAGCCTAATGTCCCCTAAGCCTTACCCCTTCATCCCTGGGCTAAAAATAGCTCAATGTGATCATGAATAAAGTACCACAGTATAAAGCCGTGTACACACGAGCAGAATGTCCAACAGAAAAAGTCCCACGGAAGCTTTTCATCGTCTATTCCGAACGTGTGTATGTCTCATTTGACTTTTTTTTTTTTAAATCTCTGGCGGACCTAGAAATGGAACATGTACTAAATATTACAGACGGAACCAATTCCTATAGGGAAAACCGCTCGTCTGTACGCTGTTCTGACGGAACATGCTCTGAAGCAAGTACAAGACGGAAGCTTTTGACTACTGGCTATTGAACTTCCTTTTTCTAGACCCGTTGTACGCCACCTCGTTCTGGACGGTCGGACTTTGGTGTGACCGTGTGTATGCAAGACCGCTAGAGCGGAATTCAGTTGGAGTTCCGTCGGAGAAACCTTCGGAGTTTATTCCGACGGCAAAAACGGCCGTGTGTACGTGGCATGACACAAAGAGGCATATGTACTTTACACAAGTTTAGAATGAGCACTATTGCCAGTCTGGCACTGTGAGGTGTGACACGTGAACAGAAGAAGACAAGGCCCGGTGACAGCTGTGGGCAGCTCTTGTTCACCTACCCGGGAGAATGGACACACCTTACTTTAAACTTCATCGTGTTCAATTTTTTTTCCCACGCACACTAACAAAGTTTTGAACTGGGACCACTAAAAAAGGCTATTTGCCTTGAGCTTTCATTGGAACTACATTAAGCAACACGACCCAGTTTTATTACTTCTTAAGGCTCATGCACATGGGTGTATTTAGGTATGCAACATAAAATACTGCTTTATTTCTTTACCCAGATATGTTGTGTACAGCTGTCTGTACAAATGAATTACATGTTATGGCTTTAAGCAGGTATACAAAGCTCTGAGTGTAAACATGTGTACACGTATACATGTATTATTATTATTATGCAGGATTTATATAGCACCAACAGTTTGCACAAAACTTTACAACATTGGGGAAGACAGTACAATTACAATACAATTCAATAAAGGAGGGATCAGAGGGCCCTGCTCATGTATGCTCCTGGATGCAAACAATCTGTGTCTAGGAGAATACGACCATATACCTACACATTTACAGCTGTATATTCCTCCGTCCAGCCGTATCCTGTAGTTCATTTGTACAGGCCAGTGTAGGCACACCTGTGGATCCCTAGACTGAAATATGGCTCTATTTTACGTTATATGCCTCAATATACCCTTAGTAAAAGCGTTAATTTTGAAACCAAAATAAGAATGTAGATTATAATTGCAATATGCAACATGCATTATTTCCCGAGATTACATGTACAAGGCTAGTTCCACCCATAGTGTAAGAGTTAGCGGTATTAAACCAAAAACAAAAATGTTACATATTGCAGTGTACTGGTCCTTAGGTGTGATGGCTGCATTTGTTTTCCTTTATTCTCACATGGTGATCTGGCCAGTAACACACTTCCTGTCCTCAGGTGTCACCTCTCTGGACAGAGGAGACACAGAGACATCCTTGGACAGCAGCATTGTCAGCTTGGGTTGAGGGTAGTGTACAGCCTAGTACACAATATCCGTTTTTTTTTCCATTCGACCCAGCGGACTGAACAAAAAAAAAAACTAAAGAGTTTGGGAGGAGATACTGTACTAACAATCTGAGTTAGTACAGCAATCTCCCTGCTGAGCTATTGTGTTCTGACAGAGGGCACACACTGATCAGTCATTGGCTAAGAGGGTGATAGGATGCCAATCGGCAGATCTTTCTCAGTCATGCCCCTTCGACAAGCCGGAAGTTCGCCCAGCTTCTGTCGGACTGGCTGTCGTACACACAGGCCAAATGTCGGCTGGTTTCTATTAAACTGGCCGATAACGCCCTATATTCAGCCCGTGTGTATGGGGCTTTAGATGCATTTGCAGATTTAAATTGACTTGATTAACAAATTGAAGCCAAACTCCAGCTAACACCCTTTAAGCAGTCACAGCAACATGTTTTGTTTGGGGAGATATATATATATATATATATACACAGTTGTGCTCATAAGTTTACATACGCTGGCAGAATTTGAAATTTCTTGGCCATTTTTCTTTCACTCATGGTTAGTGTTTGGCTGAAGCCATTTATTATCAATCAACTCTTTACTCTTTTTAAATCATAATCACAACAGAAACTATCCAAATGACCCTGATCAAAACTTTACATACCCTGGTGATTTTGGCCTGATAACATGCACACAAGTTGACCCAAAGGGGTTTGAATGGCTATTAAAGGTAACCATCCTCACCTGTGATCTGTTTGCTTGTAATTGGTGTGTGTGTGTATAAAAGGTCAATAAGTTTCTGGACTCCTGACAGACCCTTGCATCTTTCATCCAGTGCTGCACTGGCATTTCTGGATTCTGAGTCATGGGGAAAGCAAAAGCATTGTCAAAGGATCTGCGGGAAAAGGTAGTTGAACTGTATAAAACAGGAAAGGGATATAAAAAGATATCCAAAGAATTGAGAATGCCAATCAGCAGTGTTTAAACTTTAATCAAGAAGTGGAAAATGAGGGGCTCTGTTGAAACCAAACCATTGTCAGGTAGACCAACTAAAATTTTAGCTACAACTGTCAGGAAAATTGTTCCGGATGCAAAGAAAAACCCACAAATAACTTCAGGTTAAATACAGGACTCTCTGAAAACACGTGGTGTGGCTGTTTCAAGATGCACAATAAGGAGGCACTTGAAGAAAGATGGGCTGCATGGTCGAGTCCCCAGAAGAAAGCCATTACTACGCAAATGCCTCAAAGTATCCCACTTACAATATGCCAAACAGCACAGAGACAAGCCTCAAACCTTCTGGCCCAAAGTCATTTGGAGTGATGAGACCAAAATTGAGCTTTTTGGCCACAATTTTAAACGCTACATTTGGAGAGTCAGCAAGGCCTATGATGAAAGGTACACCATTCCTACTGTGAAACACGGAGGTGGATCGCTGATGTTTTGGGGATGTGTGAGCTACAAAGGCAAAGGAAATTTGGTCAAAAGTGATGGCAAGATGAATGCAGTATGTTATCAAAAAATACTGGAGGAACATTTGCATTCATCAACCAGGAAGCTGCGCATGGGATGTACTTGGACATTCCAACATGACAATGATCCAAAACACAAGGCAAAGATGACCTGTCATTGGCTACAGCAGAATAAAGTGGAGGTTCTGGAGTGGCCATCTCAGTCTCCTTTCCTCAATATCATTGAGCCACTCGGGAGATCTCAAACGTGCAGTTCATGCAAGACAGCCCAAGAATTTACAGGAACTGGAGGCTTTTTTGCCAAGAGGAATGGGCAGCTTTACCATCTGAGAAGATAAAGACCCTCATCCACAAATACCACAAAAGTCACAAAATGATAAGCTGTCATTGATGTTAAATGGGGCAATACACGGTATTAAGAACTGGGGTAGGTAAACTTTTGATCAGGGTCATTTGGGTAGGTTCTGTTGCCATTATGATTTAAAAAGAGTAAACACAGTTGATTGATAATAAATGGCTTCAGCCAAACACTAACCATGAGTGAAAGAAAAGTTTTTGTGTTATCATTCATTTTCTCAGAAAAATTATAAATTCTGCCAGGGTATGTAAACTTATGAGCACAACTGTATATATAGCAGTAGGGCAATGGACAGTGTCAGTAGGGCAGAGATTGCTGTCAGTAGTTTATTTTTATTATTTTTACAATTTTATTTTTTTATTATTTAAAAAAAAAATTTAATAACAATTATTTTATTTTTTATTTTTTTTCTAAACAGACCCCTGAGGTCTCACTTTTTAGAGCAAGAAAGGGACTGAGGACAGTCCCTTCATCTGCAGCAAAGCAGCAGGGGGAATCTGTGCAGCACGGGGTGATTAGGGTGTGCCCAGACACACCTGGCACACCCTGTGCGCATGCCTATGGTTAAAGGATTAGTTCTCCCTTGACAAAAAAAACTGCCTATGCAGGTAAGGGATGCCTGCAGATAAAAACAAACTGTGCAGCTTTGACCAAAGTTAAGTAATGCCCTTGTTATAGGTGAAGGCCATTTATGTACCTCCTAAAATGTGTCTGAAAAACTCCCAGAGATAGCATCATCTGTCCTGCCGTGTTGCTAGGATGCGGCTAAGATACTCCGAGCAGGTTCAAAACCTCTTGCATGCACGTTTGGACCACACTTGGGGACCTTTGCTTGACAGATTGGTCTGAAGTTGAAAAATAGCAGACTTAATAGTTGGATCCCCAGGTGAAAAAAAAGGAAAGAACAAGAAAACTAATGCAGCCATCACATCTAAAAATTGTTAATAAGTTTTTGTCTTAGGGTTAATACCACTTTAACAAGTGAAGAAACTGCTGAGAAACTGAATATTATCCACATAAACATTCTTGTTTTTTTATGAGATGTTGGAAAGGAAGAGTGAACAATATATTGCCTTAAAACATTGGCTTTTCGGAATCAGACTAAAATTAAAGTTATAATTCAAACCACGTTGAAAATTTGAAAGTACCACTCTCTATCCCTGTCTCTTTTATAGTATGCATTCCAATATTTTCTCTCTCTCTCTCTCTCATATATATATATATATATATATATATATATATATATATATATATATATACACACTGTATTTATTGGCGTATAACACTCACTTTTTCACCATGAAAATTGGGTGCAAATGGCGTGTGCGTGTTATACGCCAATACTTCAATTTTAGCTGCCTCGGAGGGGACAGGGAGGGGGGTGGGACGAGCGCCGTCAGATTACATACAGTGAGAAACTCCTGTTTACTTGGTGGCCTCTGTAATAGGAAGTCCCGTCTCCTGGGCCGCCATTGGACCACTGTTCTGTCTATCATAGGAGATTCTCCCTGTATGTAATCTGTCGGCGCTCATCCCACCCCCTCCCTGTCCACTCTAGGCTGCAGATGGGCATCGATCAGGCTGCACTGATGGCAATGGGGAGGCTGCTGCATTGATGTGGACTGGTGAGGCTGCATTGATGTGGACTAATGAGGCTGCATTGATGGCACTTGTGAGGCTGCAGATGGGCATTGATCAGGCTGAATTTATGGCAATGGTGAGGCTGCAGATGGGCACTGACCATTATTTTGCTTTAAAGTTCCTTATTTAAAATTTTAATTTTTTTCCTGAAACTTCCCTGTTAAAATGAATGTGCGTGTTATACGCCTATGCGTGTTATACGACGATAAATACGGTATATATATTGGGAAGTGAGGTAAATGAGGAATGCGGGGGAGTATTGGGAGGTGAGGTGAATCTGAATTGTGCAAGTATGGATGCCATCCGTCCCTGTGTGCCAAGGGCAGCCCCTAGCAAACAAACGTCCCCAGTGATGTCCTCAGTGGAAATGTGTTCCTGGAAGTCTACATTGGTTACCACCATTTAGAGTGGGGTCGGAGATCCATCGATCGCAATATACTCATTGATGATGGGCAGGTGACAGATGAATTGCAAACAACCTGCCGACCACATGCTGGTTATTGGTAGCAACGCCTGAGGTGCAGAAGTGGGAGTGTACAAGCGTTCCGATGTGCGACTAGAACTAAGGCCAGAGGAGCAGAAGTTTCAAGGTACAGCATGCACTACTTGGACTGGATTGTAGTAGTGTAAGAAGAGGACTAGGCGTTATCGTATGCACATTCGACAGATCTTTATCAAATAGGACTGTTTTTTCCAACAATTTTCTAGCCATGTATAGCCAGCTTTACTCATGGCTTTAGTTGTTTATCCAGATATTGCTGTGTTGGACAAGTCCACATAGTTCCCTTGTGTTAGTGATCTGGCTGCCTAAGAACCTATTTTGCTTACCTGTTTATAATGCAAAAGTGAAATAACCAAATATACCAAAAGTAGGCTCCTTGTTTACTCTCACATACACAAGGTCTAATATATGAAGGTGCCACATCCGCCATTCGCATTCAAACTTGCCTTAAGTGCTTGGATCTGATTGGTGCCACATCAACTAGAGAGGGGAAGTTGCACATCAGTGACATCAGGAAGCAGTCCCACACATTGCTCATGTAAGGTGCTCTCTGTTATCATGCTGCAGTGGATTACATTTATTATTATTACAGATACTTATATAGTGCTGTCAATTTATGCAGTGCTTTACACATAAACAGTATATTGTACATTCACATCAGTCCCTGCCCTCAAGGAGCTTACAATCTAAGATCCCCAACTCACATTCATACATGTATATACTAGGGCCAATTTAGACAGAAGCCAGTTAACCTACCAGCATGTCTTTGGAGTGTGGGAGGAAACCGGAGTACCCGGAGGAAACCAACACAGGCACAGGGAGAACATGCAACTCCAGGCAGGTAGTGCCGTGGTTGGGATTCGAACGGATGACCCCAGTGCTGCTAGGCGGAAGCACTAACTACTTAGAATTGGACTTTTTACCTTTCATACAGTGTCAGCATTTTCTGGATAGCATTAGCAGTTCATTCTTGATTGCACTTATTGCCTGCAATAGCAGTTGAGTCAGTGGCTACATACAGTCAGGTCCATAAATTAGACACAATTCTAATCTTTTTGGCTCTATACACCACCACAATGGATTTGCAGACTTTTAGCTTTAGTTTGAGGGTATTTACATCCAAATCAGGTGAACGGTGTAGGAATTACAACAGTTTGTATATGTGCCTCCCACTTTTTAAGGGACCAAAAGTAATGGGACAGATAAACAATCATCCATCAAACTTTCACTTTTTAATACTTGGTTGCAAATCCTTTGCAGTCAATTACAGCCTGAAGTCTGAAATACATAGACATCACCAGACGCTGGTTTTCATCCCTGGTGTTGCTCTGCCAGGCCTCTACTGCAACTGTCTTCAGTTCCTGCTTGTTCTTGGGGCATTTTGCCTTCAGTTTTGTCTTCAGCAAGTGAAATGCATGCTCAATCGAAATTCAGGTCAGGTGATTGACTTGGCCATTGCATAACATTCCACTTCTTTCCCTTAAAAAACTCTTTGGTTGCTTTCGCAGTATGCTTCGGGTCATTGTCCATCTGCACTGTGAAGTGCCGTCCAATGAGTTCTGAAGCATTTTGCTGAATATGAGCAGATAATATTGCCCAAAACACTTCAGAATTCATCCTGCTGCTTTTGTCAGCAGTCAGATCATCAATAAATACAAGAGAACCAGTTCCATTGGCAGCCATACATGCCCACACCATGACACTAGCACCACCATGCTTCACTGATGAGGTGGTATGCTTTGGATCATGAGCAGTTCCTTTCCTTCTCCATACTCTTCTATTCCCATCACTCTGGTACAAGTTGATCTTGGTCTCATCTGTCCATAGGATGTTGTTCCAGAACTGTGAAGGCTTTTTTAGATGTTGTTTGGAAAACTCTAATCTGGCCTTCCTGTTTTTGAGGCTCACCAATGGTTTACATCTTGTGGTGAACCCTCTGTATTCGCTCTGGTGAAGTCTTCTCTTGATTGTTGACTTTGACACACATACACCTACCTCCTGGAGAGTGTTCTTGATCTGGCCAACTGTTGTGAAGGGTGTTTTCTTCACCAGGGAAAGAATTCTTCGGTCATCCACCACAGTTGTTTTCCGTGGTCTTCCGGGTCTTTTGGTGTTGCTGAGCTCACCGGTGCGTTCTTTCTGTTTTAAGGATGTTCCAAACAGTTGATTTGGCCACACCTAATGTTTTTGCTATCTCTCTGATGGGTTTGTTTTGTTTTTGCAGCCTAATGATGGCTTTCTTCACTGATAGTGACAGCTCTTTGGATCTCATATTGAGAGTTGACAGCAACAGATTCCAAATGCAAATAGCACACTTGAAATTAACTCTGGACCTTTTATCTGCTCCTTGTAAATGGGATAATGAGGGAAAACACACACCTGGCTATGGAACAGCTGAGCAGCCAATTGTCCCATTACTTTTGGTCCCTTAAAAATTGGGAGGCACATATACAAACTGTTGTAATTCCTACACCGTTCACCTGATTTGGATGTAAATACCCTCAAATTAAAGCTTAAAGTCTGCAGTTAAAGCACATCTCGTTTGTTTCATTTCAAATCCATTGTGATGGTGTATAGAGCCAAAAAGATTAGAATTGTGTCTCTCCCAATATTTATGGACCTGACTGTACTTCTGCTTGACATAAACATAGGCATTAGAAGGGGAATCTGTTAATCAATGTTTAAAATGCAATAGCATAAACAGGGAGCAACAAGCACATAAACTTGACAAATGTAGACTTTGCCTACTAACACAACACTTTGCACATTAGCTGGTACACATGAGCCTAGCAGTAAGATGTCTCTGGAAACTCTATTGTTCTGTTAATAAGCACAGCTACATGTGCAGGGTCTGTTAACATAATTGTGGGTATTTATAGTTTTCACTTTAACTGTGCATACAATTTTAAATATGTAGCCAAGATATGTTGGCCACGATTAGCATTGCAAACATCATAGCCAAAAAAAAACACAAATGATTTAACTCGTAAACTTGTAGATAAAATGCCTGTAGTCATGACTAATGGTTTCCTTTTCTAGGTTTGTATCTTACTCAGGGGCAGTACTAACACAAACATTTCACCTGCACTCTCCAACATCCCTATGGACAGGATGAACATAGATGTTAGATTTGGATGTATATTTTCCTGCTCGCAGTTAGTATGTGGTCCCCTTTCCAACCCGTGTGCAGCCTTCCCCGATTATCTCAAATGACTTTCACATGGAGCTGAGGTTAGCCGTTATTTCTCTTGGCTCTTCCCCATTGCAACAGACACTTCCTCTCCGCATTAAAAGGACCAAGTGATGTTCAGCTGACTGGGCTCGGGCCCAGCTCTTGATTTATACATTATTTAATTTCCTTCAGAAAATTGAAAACAGTGCTTTTAGGAATGGAAGTTGATATTTTTCATTTGCCTCAGAACTCTTTTAGGGCTAATATAATCAGCGGTTGCGCATATCAGCTTGTTTATGGAGGCTCGCAGTAATGGAACATGGAGCTAAAGGGCGTTTTATCTGAGTTCAGTAAACACAGGAACAGAGCAGCTCAGACATAGAACAGAATGTCGAGTCTGTAACTTCATGACAGGAGAGACTGTTCAGCGCCTAACCTAGAGACAACAGACGAGGGGATATTATCAATGTAAGGCTTCCTATGCTGTGCAGAACATTGCATCCCTCTGCAAGGTAGCAAAAGCAGCATCTATTTATGTGTCACTATAATAAACATGACTGGGTTATACAAACTGCCTCGTGTCACGTGTGGTTAACCGCTTCCCTACCAGCCGCTGCAGTTTTACTGCGGCAGAATGGCACGGGCAGGCGAATCGCTGCTATGTTATGGCGGCCGCAACGATTGGATTCGATCCAGAACCGATCAATCCCCAGGCCAATGAAATCTGGCCTGGACCTGGTGATCGCTCCTGGCGAATGAGATCCTTCCCCTGCATATGTAAGTGTAAACAGCAGGGGAAGTGATGTCATCTCTCCTCGTGTCCGTCTTTTCTGTTCCAGACCGAGGAGAGAGAACATCTCACAGTAAGGGCACCAACACTACACTGACACCAGTTTCACGTAGGTACACTTGCCCCCCCCCCTCCCAGTTAACTCCTTCACCCCCTGTCACTGTGCCACCCAGTGCAGTGTTCAGATTTTTTGTTAGGGTTCCCAAAAACGCAGTGTTAGCGCGATCAGCCCAGATACCTTCTAGCACCTGCATTTAGCCCCACCGCCCAGCACAGCCCACACAAGTGCAGTATCAATCGATCACTGTCACTTAAAAAAACACTAAACAAATAACTGCAACGTTCGCAGAGTCAGGCCTGATCGCTAACAGTTTTTTTTGTAGCGTTTGAATCAGTCGCTGACAGTCAGGTGCTTTTTTTTACTAGTCTTACTAGTGTACCAGTAAATTTAGAGACCAAAATGTTAAATCAAAGGTACAGTAGTGAAGAGGCCTACACATTTCTGAGCATGACAGATAGTAAAGAGGAAGTCACTCATCTGTCAAAGTCAGGCTCAGAATACGAACCTGCAGACAGCAGCGGCACCCTGACAGATAGCTCTGATGACGGAGTTGTGGTCCCTGTCAAGGTCAGGCATACCAGAACCCGTTCTTCTGCTGTCGCTGAGGTGCAAGAACCGCAGTACTCTCGTATGGAGCAAAGAGCCAGTACTAGTGCCGTTCATCCTTCTGGTGAGTTGGCAAGCACCAGCGGCCTATTACATCCTGGTCGTACACCCAGCACTGCAGTATCACGTGGTGACGTGGCGAGTCCCATAAGTGCAGTTCAAGCTGGTGAGGTGGCTAGCATGAGTAGTGTCCCACTGTCACCAAGCAGAAGACAAAGACAGGCCCATCGAGCCCATAGTGTCCTTCCTGCTGCATTTGCCAATCCTAATTGGGAGCCCACCACTTCTGCAGCACCCGTACTTCCCCCATTCACTGGCCAACCCGGAATTCAGGTGGAAACAGTTGATTTTACATCGCTTGATTTTTATTCGCTGTTTTCCACAGAAGATCTCTATAGATCTATTGTGGACCAAAGCAATTTATATGCTGGTCAATTATTCGCCGCTAATGCCCAGCCTACCCTTGCCAGAGAATGGAAACCACTTACGGTTTCTGAATTTAAGACCTTCCTGGGCCTATCCCTCCTCATGGGCATAACTAAAAAGAGTGAGTTGCGGTCATATTGGTCCACTGACCCAATTCACCATATGCCCGTGTTCTCTGCCTCCATGACCAGGACACGATACGAGCATAAAGCTGTGACTCCAGCGCTGTAGGAGGTGATTTCACCACCATGGTTAAAAAAAAACAGCATATATGCCGAAGCATGGGGGCAGAGGTGGAGGAGCGATTTGCTCCTAACATTAGGGGCGGATTGCCCCCATGCTTCGGCATATATTTTTTAGGCACAAATTGCCTATGTTTTATTGTATTTGCTTTGCAGGTATGGTAAGTCTTACTGTTATACTGTAATGTTATTTTTTATTATTGTTAACCATCATTTGCTTAGCAGGTACGCCATTCAGCTGCAGCACTGATTTAACTATCTTGACAGCAACAACGTTTGCTCCAACGATACGTAAATCAGCGACTCCAGCGCTGTAGGAGGTGATTTCACCACCACAGTTAAAAGAAAATGGTGCATGTATGCCCATCATTAGAAGTGGGTGGATGAAAGGCAGTATTCTAATGGTGGGCATACCCACCGATGAATCTCTTTTTTTCGTTCAGCCCACAAGCTGCATGAAAAAAAACATTACAATATATGCCTAACAAGGCACGTACTGGTATGTTGCTGGACTTTGAGTGGTTATACCAGAATGATCATCTTGGTATCATTCTTTTCAGCCAGCGGTCGGCTTTCATGTAAAAGCAAGCCTAGCGGCTAATTAGCCTCTAGACTGCTTTTACAAGCAGCAGGAGGGAATGTCCCCGCCCCCCACCATCTTCCATTGTTTTCTCGGGCTCTCCTGTCCCAACAGGGAACCCAAGAATGCAGTTGGTGGTTCCACCAGCTGACCATAGAGCTGATCGGAGACCAGAATGACTCCAATCATCTCTATGGCCTAGGAAAACGCTACGAGCATTTCATGACTTAGGTTTCGCCGAATGTAAACAGCGCCATTGGGAAATTAGGAAAGCATTTAACACCGATCTTGGTGTGGTCAGATGCTTTGAGGGCAGAGGAGAGATCTAGGGTCTAATAGACCCCAATTTTTTTCAAAAAAGAATACCTGTCACTACCTATTGCTATCATAGGGGATATTTACAGTCCCTGAGATAACAATAAAAATTATTTAAAAAAAAATAAAGGAACAGTTAAAAATAAAAAAAAAAAGCAAAATAAATAATAATAAAAAAAAAAAAAGCACCTGTCCCAACGTGCACACGCGCAAAGACGATTGCAAGCGTCGGTCTGGTGTCATATGTAAACAGCAATTGCACCAGGCATGTGAGGTATCACTGCAAAGGTCAGATGGAGGGCAGTAATTTTAGCAGTAGACCTCCTCTGTAAATCTAAAGTGGTAACCTGTAAAGGTTTTTAAAGGCTTTAAAAAAAGTATGCAGTTTGTCACTGCTGCTCGGGCTTTCACACTGGAGTGAATGGAGCTGCTGTTTCAGGGCGCTTTGCAGGCGCTATTTTTAACACTATAGCGCCTGCAAAGCACCTCAGTGTGAAAGGGTCCTAAATGATATATTGTTCAAACATAGCATGATTATATGTGGAATTACACCCCAAAATACATTCTCCTGCTTCTCCTGAATACGGAGATACCACATGTGTGAGATTTCTTGGGAGCCTAGCCGTGTACAGGACCCCGAAAACCAATCACCGCCTTCAGGCTTTCTAAGGGCAAAAAAATGGTGATTTCACTTCCTCACTACCTATCACAGTTTCAGAGGCCCTGAAATGTCAAGATAGCACAAATCCAAATGACCCCATTTGGAAAGAAGACACTTTAAGCTTTTTGCTGAGAGGCATTTTAAGTCCATGGAATATTTTATATTTTGCCACAAGTTTCGGGAAAATTACTATTTTTTTTTTTACACAAAGTTGTCACTAAATGATATATTGTTCAAACATGGCATGGTTATATGTGGAATTACACCCCAAAATACATTCTGCTGCTTCTCCTGAGTATGGGGATACCACATGTGCAAGTTTTTTTGGGAGCCTAGCCACGTACAGGACCCCAAAAATCAATCACTGCCTTCAGGCTTTCTAAAGGCGAAAAATTGTGATTTTACTTCTTACTACCTATCACAGTTACGGAGGCCCTGAAATGTCAAGATAGCACAAAAACCTCCCAAATTACCCCATTTTGGAAAGTAGACACCCAAAGGTATTTGTTAAGAGGCATGTTGCGTATTTTGCAGCTCTCATTTATTTTTGAAAATGAAGAAAGAAAAGAAAAATTTACCATATTTATCTATGTATACCACGCCCTGGCGTATAACACTCACCCCAAGTTTATCAGGGAATTTTAAGGAAAAAAACTTTTAGGAGGGAAGTTTAAGGAAAAAAACCTTACATTTAAATGCCCATCAATACAGCCTTATCGTGTCCATCTGCAGCCTTGTCAGTGTCATTGCAGCCTTTTCAGTGTCAGTGCAGCCTTGCCCCGGTGTCCATTGCAGCCTTGTCAGTGCAGCTTTGCCCCAGTGTAGCCTTGTCAGCGCAGCTTTGTCAGTGCAGCCTTGTCAGTGCAGCTTTGTCAGTGCAGCTTTGTCAGTGCAGCTTTGCCCCAGTGCAGCCTTGTCAGTGCAGCCTTGTCAGTGCAGCTTTGCCCCAGTGCAGAATTGTCAGTGCAGCTTTGCCCCAGTGCAGCCTTGTCAGTGCAGCCTTGCCCCAGTGGTCAGTGCAGCCTTGCCCCCAGTGTCCATTACATGCTTGGACAGATCGCCACCGACATACACATAGCGTGTAGTTTTAAATATGGCGCAGCAGAGTTTGGAGGGACTCGGCGGCGCTGAACGAGCGCCGCCGAGATCATAGTGACTGGGCGGAGCCGAGATACACATAGCCGAGTGTACTCGGCTCTTCTCGTTGCCGCTCACAGTCACGCCCAGTCCCGCCCTATGATGGACATAACACAGGTCCAATGGCGGGACTGGGCGTGACTGTGAGCGGCGCTGAGAAGAGCCGAGAACACTCGGCTATGTGTATCTCGGCTCCACCCAGTCGCGGGGATCGGTGTATAATACGCACCCACGATTTTCCCCTGATTTTAAGGGGAAAAAAGTGCGTGTTATACGCCGATAAATACGGTATTTTTTTTTTCTTTTTTCAATTTTCAAAACTTTGTGACAAAAAGCGAGATCTGCAAAATACTCAACATGCCTCTCAGCAAATAGCTTGGGGTGTCTACTTTCCAAAATGGGGTCATTTTGGGGGGAGGTGCATTTCATGGCCTCCGAAACTGTGATAGGCAGTGAGGAGTGAAATGAAAAATTTACGCCCTTAGAAAGCCTGAAGGCGGTGATTGGTTTTTAGGGTCCTGTACACGGCTAGAGTGCCAAAAAGTCCCACACATGTGGTATCCCCATACTCAGGAGAAGCAGCAGAATGTATTTTGGGGTGTAATTCCATGCCATGTTTAAACAATATATAATTTAGTGACAACTTTGTGCAACCAAAAAAAAAATTAAAATTTTAATTTTCGTGCAACTTGTGGCAAAATATAAAATATTCCATGGACTCAACATGCCTATCATCAAATAGCTTGGGGTGTCTACTTTCCAAAATAGGGTCATTTTGGGGGGGGGTGCTATCTGGGCATTTCATGGCCTCCGAAACTGTGATAGTCAGTGAGGAGTGAAATCAAAAATTTACACCCTTAGAAAGCCTGAAGGCGGTGATTGGTTTTCAGGGTCCTGTACATGGTTAGACTGCCAAAAAGTCCCACACATGTGGTATCCCCATACTCAGGAGAAGCAGCAGAATGTATTTTAGGGTGTAATTCCATGCCTTGTTTGAACAATATACCATTTAGTGACAACTTTGTGCAACCAAAAAAAAAAAAAAATTGTAATTTTCCTGCAACTTGTGGCAAAATGTAAAATATTCCATGGACTCAACATACAAAAGAAAGGGAGGAGGAGAGAGGCCTCCAAAAGACAGTCCACTTGAGAACAAGCGAGTGTTTACCTAAATATCTTTATTGATTGTCCCAATTAAAACAGTACATATATCCAAATACCAAATAAGTATTATCCAAATAAGTTAAAAATAGGACAAGAGTCCTATATTGCATAGGTGGCCACCGATTCATTCCACATACATCAATCCCTCATACACTTGCACACATGTATAACATTGTATAGGAGACCCGGGTCTAATCTGAAAATCATAAAGTTCCTGAGTAAGGTTATAGATGGATTGATTATTGAACCTTCGGTCCTCACTAAGTAAAGTGCAGGTGCTGGTGATTGAGAAATATCCGTCCGGATTTGGATAGTGAGGAAAACAATTCAGATTCAAATACAAAGGCAAAATAATGAAATGGAATGTCCCCGTGTTACCAGCTGTATGGCGGCAGTCAGAGGGCAAGTTTACATCTTAAGCAAGGAAACAAATGGTAGATAGCAATAGACAGTGTGCCTCCTGTATGTTGGAGCACTACATAGCTCACCGTTTGATGTCTTCAACAGATGAATTACACAGCCCAAAGAAGATGGTAGTAGCCGCGCTGACTTGGTGTGAGGGAGCGTTCATGCGGTGTGTTCGTCTATTGCTGACATGAGCTGTCGTTTCCGGATCTTCCCCGAAGGGATGTACGGTATATCACAGAGTTCAAATGTTCTGCGTTTGGTCTGTCAGATTATTGGAAGAAGCGCTTAACCTCAATATCCACCGCAAAGCTCAGCCCAGTATCTCAGAGTCAGTCAGGACATTCCTATATGATCAAAGTTGATTCCTCATCTATGTGTGGACCTCCATCATCTGAGCAACAGAAAAATATCAGTTTATTTTTTTTAATTCTTTATTTAAGTTATGCGGTTGAATAAAACGGTATGGCATTACATAACATAGCCAATGAAATCCATTAATAGACTGTAATATCACCGAGTCAATGGACATTAACTAAATAATAGGCAAGGTTCCAATATAGCAACATGGGGTGTCTGTAATCTGTGGACAATAGCCTCTACAACAAATATATCCAGTTTTTTACCTGTAGTGTGGTGGAAACCCAAAAGATAGATTTATTTGTCATACACAAACCAGTAGAAATAAAAGGGAAAATTGGAAAAACCCCAACTAGCAGGTACCAAACCATCGCAAAGGTAGGGAGTAACACATAGTGTACAAAATATGGCTCTCAGCTCCATCTTCGCTGAAGCAGCACCCATTGATCAACGCATACCGGATTTTAAATTTTTTTTATTCATGGATAGTAGAAAAAAGGGACGACACCCTAGGTGTCATGAAGGGAAGTAAGAAGGAAAGGAGATAGTAGGAAAGGAGTAATAGAGGGGGAGGGTAAAGAGCTTTGGCGGGGTTGACGGTACATGGCTTCAAACTCCTGTCTAGGAAGCTGCTTAAGCATATGTCAAATATTCATCTGAGAACCAGAACATATCCCAATATAGCCAGCGTGTGTTTTCCTCTGCCCTGTCCCTAAGGGCAGCAGTCAGGTGTTCCATGTGATGAATATCGCTCACCCTGGCAAACCACTGTGACACCGTAGTTGAAGATTGTTGTTTTCACATGCTGGGGACACATGCCCTGGCTGCATTCAGCAGTTGTTTCAGTAAGGATTTACAATATCGCTTACTGGAAATAGGGGTCAAATTTAGGAGCACTGCTGCCGAGTTATCATAGAGAGAAACGTCAGCAAGCTTGTGAATTATCTGCAGGACCTACTGCCAAAAAGAGGCCAGCTCCGGACAATCCAAAAGATGTGGAGTAGTGTACCAGTCTGGGTACCACATCTCCAGCATAACGGGCTATGTCCTGGGAATATGGACGCTAGCACCGATGAAGTCCTGTACCAGGGTGTCAAGATTTTAAATGTGATCTCCTGATATTTGCTGCACAACGAAGACTAATGAACAAAGAGAAGAGGATACGTTTATTTTTATCCTCTGTGAACGTAACGTTAAGGTCTCTCTCCCATTTCCTCAAATACGGGGGATTGTGTTGAGATGTGACTGGAAGTAAAATACTATAAGAACAGGATAGAGATTTCCGTAAGGGCTCATCTCCCAAGCATAGGTTCTCAAACAAAGTGGGTTGTCTACGGCAATAACCATGCGTCTGGGAGGAACCGAAGAAAGTGGGACAATTGAAAAATCTTCCACTTGACTAAAATGGAGGATTCGAGGGCTGGATACAAGACTGCAGGCTTGACCCACTCAGAGGGGCCAAGAAAGGTAGAAGCTCTAACCAAGCTCAGGTCTGGTTGGAGCTGGAAAGCTTTGTCAGAGAGACCGGGCACAAAATCTGGGTGGCCAATAATAGGCATCAACAGAGAGGAAAAGCTGGACATCTCCGCTATCCTGTAGCATCTGCGAAGTTCGTGCAAAGTGGATTCGATCAAAGGGTGTGGAGAGGAAAATTGGGAGTACTGAGTCCTACTTCAGGGTAGGTCAGCTAAGGGGTCAGCACTGATTCCTGTTCCAAGGAGACCCATAATTTATGGGTTGAATGTCTGCACCAGTCTGTTCATGTGGACCGCCGTGCAATATAAAGCTGGGTCAGGGAGGCCAACCCCTACTCTGAGCTTTAGTCGCTGCAAAAGTGATCTCTTTAGCCGTGAAGGCTTACCCTGACAAACATAATTAATAAAAATCGGTCGGAGCATCCACCGAACCAAGAAACAGCCAGCGTTTTCCATTTTTCTAGGTCTGTGGAAAAAATGTTCAGAAGAGGCTGAAAGTTGTGTTGGAAAATGAGGTGGAGGTTGGAAGGAATCTTGGTGCCCATGTATTGGATAGCTTGAGGAGCCCAGCCGAAGGGGAAGTTGCCACTAAGGTGCGCTAGAGAGCTAGGAGTAAGAGAGACGTTAAGCTCTTCCGACTTTTGCAGATTTACCTTAAAGTCTGACAGGTCGCCATACTCGCGTACTGCAGATAAAAGGACCAGAAGACAGACAAACGGCTTTGATATGTAGAACAGTAAATCGTCCCCATAACCAGCAATTTTATTGTGGTATGTGCTGGTTTCTAGTCCTCTAATGTCGGGCTTGAGCCTAATGTGTTGCAACAGAGGTTCCAAAGAAAGTATGAAGAGGAGCGGGGAAAGCAGGCACCCTTGTCTTGTTCCGTTATTTATAACAAAGGATTTGGAAGCGACTCCATTCACCTTGACTGTTGCAGTAGGGGTCGAATAAATAGCAGAAATCCAAGATAGGATAGCTGCCGGCATTCCAATATGTCGCAAGGTGGCCAGAAGAAAAGTCCAATTCACCCTGTTGAATGCTTTTTCAGCGTCTGTAGACAACAGGATGAATGGAGTGTTAAGATGCTTGGCCCTTGCTATTACATCAATAGTCCGTATCGTGTTGTCCCGGGCTCCTCTGTTGCAGATAAATCCGACCTGATCCAGGGGGATTATACGCTGGAGAACTGAGCCCAGTCGCTCAGTCAGAATTTCCGTGAACAATTTGAGGTCACAATTAAGCAAAGGGGCCTATAGCTGGCACAAAGGAGAAGGTCTTTTCCTGGCTTGGGGATTACAGTGATACTTGCCTGTAAGAGGTCTGTTGGCACGGCGTGGTAATTTAAAATAACAAAATGGGTTGCTAGATGCTCATAAAAGGTTTTGTAATATGAAATTGTGAAACCATCAGAGCCAGGTGCTTTCCCGGCCGGGGACCCAGCCAGGGTGCTCGTGAGTTCTTCTTTGGAAATAGGTTGCGATAGCAAATCCATCTCTTCCTCATTAACAGAGGACAAATTTGCAGCTCCAAGATAGGCATCTATTGCCTTCAATCTGTCTGAGGGCTGGGCCATGGCAGAGGGTGAATGTAGGTTATAAAGTGCCGCAAAAAAAACACAGAAGGACTCAGCAATCTCAAGGGACTTATGGATTTTGCTGTCCATGGGAGTGGACAATGCTGAGAATACGTTGGATTCATATGGCGTTCGCCAATGATCTGCTGTATTTGTCTCCATATTCGTAGAAAGCTCTGTGAGCCTTCAAAAGCTTATTTTTGGCCTGAAAGAATGAGTGTTCCCCAATTTGCTCTTGTGCTCTTGAAGACGAGTTACCTCAGCCACCAGCACTTAGTCTGTGTGAGTTTTATGACGTTTTTCACAATCATGTAGTTTGGATATAAACCCAGACAGCATTTTCGCTCTATCTATCTTGATTCTGTGACCATGTTTAATAAGCACTCCTCTAATGTAGCAAATTAACTAATGTTATGTGCGGACCATATGGAAAGAGGATTGGAGACAGAATCCTTGTTAGTATCAAAAAAGAGGTTCAGCTCTCGCAAAATATCTGCTTTAATATCAAGGTCCTGTAAGAGGGATTCATTTAATCGGCAAGTGGCGGATCTAGGTGTCAGGTATTGCAATGCTATTTCCACTGAGATCGGAGCATGGTTTAGATATGGCCAATATGGGCATTAGAGACAATCGGGATCGTAGTGTGGGAGACCAGGAAAAGGTGTATCCAAGAGTATGAGCCATGAACTGGTGAGAAAAAGGTATAGTCTCTTTCCTGGATGAAGGATACGCCAAATGTCAACCAGTTGGTGAGAGTAAAACAGTTCCCTAACTTGATTTCTGCTCTCTGGGATAGGGCAGAGGAGCCTGTTGATGATTCCTTGCGGGGATCAATGGTAAGGTTAAGGACTCCCCCTAGTACAAGGGTACCTTCGGCAAAAGAAGTCAAGGAGGATAGACATGTTTTGAGCACTGGAAGCTGATCCAAATTTTGTAGATACAATTCGCCAGAGTGAACGTCTGCAACTGGAGTTTACCTTTTACAAAGAGGTATCTACCCTCCTGGTCAGTACAGAGGTCTAGGAGTTGCCAAGGTACAGTTTTGGCCAGAAGAATACTCGTCCCTTTTGATTTAGATGAAGGAGACAAGCTATGATAAGCTATAGGTAAATGTTTACTGTACAGTTTAGGAATTCTGTCACTTCGGAAGTGAGTTTCCTGTAAGAACACAACTTGAGGGTGTTGTCTCCATAGGTCAGCAAGACAACTGGATCACTTTTCAGGAGCATTAAGGCCCTTCACGTTCCAGGACAGGAGTCATCAGGGTCATCTTAGAGGTGTGGGTTCCGGCCGTGGACCCTCACCACAACTTGGAACAATGGGTAGAGTGGGATGGGGGGGGGTAGAGAGGAGGAGGAGAGGTTAGGCTGAGGAATGAGAAAGAAAGAAAAGGAGGCGAAGGGTGGGGAAAAGAACTGTAAGAGAAGGCAAGGAGATAAAGGAGGGAGAAAAAGTGTGGATGAGTTGTGCGAGAACTATTTCTCCAAAGGGAGGACTACTGCCAAAAAGGGCAGCAAAGGCCTAGTGGGGGAAGAGGTAAGGCACTTCAGAGATTGAGCCCCTGGGCCACAGGGATCCCCCATACAGCCCAGTGCCAGGAGTGGCCTACACAAGGGCAGCACTAAAAAATGTACTTCTCGCTAATATAAAAAACAATTAAAGAATACAAGGAGTGGTAAAAAAGGGGTTGAGTATGCAAGCCCTAACTTTAAGCAGAGCTAAAGATTATTAGATGGAGAGACCGCTTGCCTTCCGCGAGCCGAAGCCCATCGAGGGCGAGCCATGGCTCCCTTTCTTGTCCCTACATGAGTGCCAGCTTCGTACGGCTACATGTATTAACTCGGTATAAACCCATGTAATTAAACACTACATTGACCCCAACAGGGGCACCCTTAAAGGGCAATGTCCTTACTGCCAGGTGATCCGTGGCAATGCAGGGGTGGCCCAAATCAGGAAGTGTGTGCTCCGCTGCACCCACCAGCTGTCTTCGTTGCCCGGTGCCTTGGAAAAAACAAAAACCCAAAATGGAGGGGATTCACAGATGGAAGAGTCAGGATACCCCCAGACCGATAATTAAATGGGATCAGATGCAGCAGAACACACACCACCGAACAGATAATCAAAACAGTATATTATGAAGCAAGATAAACATTTAAACAACACCTTGACAGAAGACAGGGACAGAGGGGCACCAGAAGCACTTTGTGTCTTCCTAATTATAATAGCAAGGGTACGTGCTCTTGACAACTCCCCAGGAACCCCCCTCCCAATCCTGTAAGGTAGCTATGAACCCCAGAGAGAGAGCGCCATAACACAAGTGTTCTATTACTTAACCGCTAGCGGGTCAAACCTGGGTGTCATGCAATGAAAAAGTAGCTAGAGGACCCTAGGAGGTGCTCCAACCCATGTCTGTTCCCAAAGGCCCAGACGGGCCCACCTTTTCCTGGTGTTAACTTCAATACGGGACAGTCAGTATTGAGCCCTCTCGTACTTGGTGAGACAACCAGGTACACAAGACACTGCAGAACCTCTTCACAAGTCGACCGTAGATAGAGGACCTGAGGAGGGCAACCAAAGAGAACCAGTTATTGTTTCAGACGAGTATCCCACGTCCCATGAGCCATTTATCAGATGAGATAGCAGGGATAGGATGAGGTTCTTTAAATATACACAAGGAGGGAGTCTCATGATATCAAGACAGAACAATTACTAAGATGCAGTTCCTGACAGGGATTAGATTTCATTGTCCTGAGGAGCTTGTGGTCTTCTGCGCTGAGACCGACGATTTCGCCGGGACCCCTGAGGTCTGCCAGTTGGAATCACAGTGGGATTTCTAATTCTCTTTGGTAAGAGGAATTGGGGAGAGGCACTGGAGGCATCCCAAGCGAACTGAAGAAAGTTGGAAGATCCGAGGGATGCCGAAGAGTGTACGATCAGCCTCCCCTACATGCAAGCAGATGAAAAGGATAGCCCCACTTATAGGTGATCCCCAGTTCACTGAACTTCTCCAGCATGAACTTTATACATTGGCGCATCTGGAGGGTCCTCCGGGATACATCCGTTAAAAGAAGGACCTGTGCACCATCAAAGTCCATGGGCCTCCTGTGCCAAGCCCATTGGAGGATGTCCTTCTTTACAAAGTAATTGTGCAGGTAGCAGAGGACATCTCTTGGTCTGTCTTCGGCGGGACTCCTGGGTCCTAAGGTCCTGTGAACTCTGTCAATAGTGATGGTGGTCTCAGGGGGGCACTCCAAGTACTTGTTAAATATGGCAGTTACCATTGTTTTGAGGTCTGTCTGTCGAGTGGCTTCTGGCCACGAATTCCAATGTTGCGTCTGCGATTTTCCAAATCGTCCAGAAGCAGATGCAGCTGTGCAACTTGGTCTGACACCTCGTCGTGTGCCAATTGTAAACTGGAGACTTATTGATGGAGGGTGGCAGTGTTAGTTTCCAATGAGGAGACTCGAGTGCTCACCTCTGCTACCTCCTGTTTAAGCCCTATGGGCTCTCTGTGGGGTGCCGCCTCTACACGGGAGGCTAGTGAGTCAAAGTCCTCTCTGGTGGGTAATTTCTGCATGAGGGCCCACAGGGTCTGGTCAGTGAGAAATGCAGAATGGGACTCCTGTGAGGGCAAATTATATAAGTATATAAATCTCATTGTGGATGTCATTTGCGCTGCTGAGGTCAGTGGCACGCCTGATACAGGGATCTGATACTGCACAATGGAGCCCTGTGCCTGGCCACTGTGTGGAGCGGTGAGCTGCCAATCTCCTCCCCGGGGCTGCAGAGAGATGTGAGCGGGGTAGGCAAAGAGAGAGATCGCTTAGAGGAAAAAACAAAGGCATATCATTACCTCTCTCCCCCACCATCAGCTGCAGACAGGCTGAGCTCCGTCCTCGTGGCAGGTCAGTACCATCTTGGCCGGGTCTGGGGTGGATGCGGCCAGCTGTACCGGGATTAGGAACCGTTCAATGGAGGCAGCAGGATCCAGTACTTGCGATGCCACTTCCCTGTCTTACAGGGCGACATGTGGAGAATATGCGGTAAATCTGAATAGGTAAGCAGCTGGAGAGCCGCGGACCAGGAGCTCAGGGAAGACATGTCTTCAGGCTTCCATGCCGAGACCACACCCCAAAATATCAGTTTATAAGTGTTTTCAGTGATAATCACATCTATGGATGAAATAAGTCCATTAGTTGAATTACTTGCAAAATTATGTACAATTTACACAGGAATTTATCCTGAAACTTATGAATTAGACCATGGGTATCCAAACTTTCTAAGCAAAGAACCAGTTTACTGTCCTTCATTCTTTATGAGGGGCAGGCTGTTGTCAGTGGGAGTTGTGTCCCAACATTGGTTTTAATGGGAGAAATAGTGCCCCATTGATGGTATCAATGAAAGAATAGTGCCCCATTAATGGTGTCGGTTGGTGAAATAGTGCCCCAAGGGCTAGGTAGAGGCAAACAAAGGGCCACATCCGGGCTGCAGTTTGGAGACCACTGAATTAGATAATGCAAATACTGTATATTTACAGAGTCCTTTAATGCCATGGTCAAATATAGGGACAACTAAAATGGGGATGAAATTAAAGAAAACCTGTACTGAGAGACATTTATACACTGCCACTAATGAATACTCCTACTAAATGCTGCTTGTGTTTCCTTCAATAAAGTTTAGCAGGCCATAAACTGATATATAACAGTACAATTGAGAAATCTGCAGTGCCAGCCATTATGTTCTGACAGCCAGCACCAGCAGTGCAAAGTGGATTTGCCTTTAGTAAATAACCCCCAATGTGCTCAGTATTTGGCTAGCTTTCCTCTTAAAGACTCTGCAAGAGAGCACAGCTGACATAGGAGGGTAGTGAAGAAAAGCATATGTGTTCCCAAATGCTTCCATGAATTTATAAACGTGACAGGTGAAAGTCTAGCTGCAGTGGGCATGTCTGTGAATGTGCCCAGCTGTTCCAATGGTACCCATAGACTGAAAAGCACCCAGCACAGGAATGAATGTAAACCACACTTGGGTACAGTTTTGGGTAAGTCAACTAGTGCGGTAATAGTAGTAATACATTTTGCCTGCTGACTTGAATGGCTATGAATCTGACCTGGAATCTGAGTGGGAGAGATATAAACAAGTTTGGAAACACCTGTTTAACATTTCTGGGTTTTAGCAGTATGCAGCGTCTCTATTCATTGCTTGGTGCAGCACAGGAACTCTGCACAGAGTCTCATTTTACAGATTGTTGAGCTGTGCTGCTAGTTCCCTATTGGGCTGACTCTGCATTCATTCCTGCAGTGAGGTCCACATATGTTGTGAAAAAGAGCCAAGATTGTTTGAGCATTGCAACTAGGTCAGGAAATTAAAAATTAACTCTGGAGCGGTGATCTTACAGTGTTTGGCACTGCTCTTTGAGTAATGTGTCCATTAGGAACTGGATTCCTTCTCCGCACCCTTTCAGGAAACAAGAAAACTTGCTCCAGAGAATACTTCAGTGGTCTGTAGCTAGACAAATGTCTTGCTGAATAAATATCTTTATTAGCACCAGAGGGACACCCTTATTAGAAACCTGGCCCAGAACTGTATGTAATGTAGCCTACAACACAATGTCCATTCCAGGCACTGCATTTTTTTCTGTGCACAGACAAGAGGATCTACTATAGTTAGGGATATGCTTGAGATAGACTAAAAAATATATATATTCTTATATATTCTCTATTTTCTTTAAAATTTCAAGAGGATTGACAGTTTATACTGTTTGTATGTTTTACTATGCTTTAAATCGGTGATGATTAACTCCCTAGATATAGGGAGACTAATGTGCAGCACCTGACATCACCAGAGTGTCCATAATTAATTGTACAGTCCCTCTAAAGCAGGACATACATTATGCAATTTATGTAAGATTCTTGATTCCCCCTTCCACACAGTTCGTGTCAAAGGGGGAATCCATCCTGCAGCTCTATTGTGTTTTGCCAGGGGGAGAGGTGGTCGGCGCGAAGGGGTTAATCAATAAATACTTTAAAACTGTAAACAAAATCAGTGGGGCCTTCTTCAAATATGCCTCTGGCAACTGGCAAAGACCCCCTCAGCCTCCTACTTAAATAGGGGTCCTGGAAATTTCTGGAATGTTCTGGGGGGTCAGGTGACGCTAAATGACCCATTGTAGAGGACCCCTCAGAACTTCCAGAACATTTCCAATCAGCTGACAAACCCCCCCCCACTGAAATCAATCAATGGGAAGCTTGAAACCCCTACCGCCACCATCCCATGAGGGAAAGGGGAGCCTTAAAACAGGCTATCCCCCTTTCCTCACATTCTTTTGAACTCCATAAGCAAAATATTCACGGGCAAGCTGCAATTTCTAAACCACAAGTGACCAATATTAATACTCAGAGGAGGAGAGAGTGGTGAAACAGCCATAAATCATGGACTATCAATCAATGGAATATTGCAATATGGTCCGATGAATGAAGCTTCATACTGTTCCCAACTACCGGACGTGTTTACATGTGGTGAACACCGTCCAAAGCTTAGGACCAGGACTGTCTTGTGCCAACAGTAAAGCATGGTGGTGGCACAATCATGGTTTGGGCAGCCATATCTTGGTATTCTGCAGGCCCCATCATCATCTTGAAAGGTAGAGTCACTGCCAGCGACTATGTACAAATTTTTGTTGACCATGTGCACCCCAAGATACAGACATTGTTTTCACAAAGACAACGCCCTTAACCAAGATTATAAGGCTTTGATTCACACAGCTGGTGTTGTCAAATCATGATTTGATGAGCATGCAGACTAAGTTTCGCACCTTCCCTGGGCAACGCAGTTGCATGGCCGGCCATACACGGTTCAAATCTCGCTCGGTTCAGCAGGAACCGCCCAAGATTCGAACCGTTAATGGGCAGGCTGAATGTACAAAGTTGATCGATCAATTAACTTGGGTACAACCAGCCTGCCATACACTCTCATGATTATCGCTAGCAGTTGCTATAATCGCTAGTGGTAATCACGGTCTTCTATTAAATCAGCAATTGTTGATTCCCCTGTCAGCACTGTCTGTGGTTGCAGGAAAGAAATTTGCACTGTGTATGGTCACCTAAGTAATGTCCCTTGTGCTGTTTTGTTTAAAAAAAAGTTTTGACTCTATTTAGGATTTCATTGACAAAATGGTAGTGTGGTCATTTTTATTGTAGAAAGACAAATGGTATAAGCTTTAAAAATTGGAAAAATGCATTGTAGTTTGGAAACGCTCAGCATGCAGATGTCCATAGAAAGCCCTAACTGTGAAAACAGTAATACTGACACTGTAAACTATACCCCAAACATACTGACGTTTTAGATTTCTGAATTATAGGCATAATGACATTTCATTACATTTTCTACTCACTCATGCTCATTATAGTGTGAAAGGCAAGTGTCACGGTGTAGCAGCAGTTTCAGTTTTCAGATTTATTTTTTTAAAGTACATCCTGCTTTCAGCATTACCCTCTGAAAAAAAAAAGGGATAAGAGGAAAACAAAACATCACTTGCTGTTAATGTGGTGCCTGCTAGACCCAGCTCTTGCAGCATTAAACCATCTGCCAGCTGGAGCACTTTAGAGGCTCTCAGAAAAAGGAAACACTGCACTAGCACTTTGTACAATCTAAAGCATAATCTATTGGATTATGTTTGCTACAGCTATGTTAATAGCGCTCTTGTATACACGGACATTTTTTTAGTCATTAATTGTTCAGCATCAGCTTCATTCACTCACGTAATCCATTTATTATGCTGCTCAAGCAAAGCATATTGGATGTTTATGCAAAGTTTGCAGCTCCATTTCCTCTCTGGTTTGTTTCTGTATAGGCTGACATTTGTTTGCTGCCTTTTTACATGCAGATGTTACTTCCTTTCACAATTCCATGGCGCATTCCCCTAAATGGCAATCTTCCCCTTCAGCTTTGCATCTAAAAATAGGATGGATTTTCATGGCATGTGCTGCTGCAACCAGAGGCTTGAAAAACTCACTTGATTTATGCTCTGTCCTGTTTCTGAAATCAAGGTTGCTTACATAGGAAAAGCTCCCAGTTGGCTTGTCTGTCACATGTATGGATAAACATCAAGAGAGAACAGTAAAGATGTGTATTGTATTTAATCAGTGCTGAGCAATCTCTCACGGTAAGCTCATGGTTCATAACCTTTCGACAATTTACCAAGAGCAATGGCTACCTTTGGGTTTATATAATATTGCAATGCAGAGATCACGGATGACGGGTGAAATACACTGATGTATATTAACCAATGACAAAGTTCACACAGGCTACAGGTTTGGAAATATCCCTTCCAAAATGTCTCTTTCCTTTTTTGACTAAAGTCTCCTGGGCTTCATTAGTTAAAGTAAATATAAACCCAATAAGTCAAATATCATATACGTTTTAACACTTTAAAACAGAATTAAAGTTTCCCAAATAAATTTTTATTTTTTTAAACAAAAAGCTTTTCCCCTTGGTTCTAGTGTTTTGGGTTTTTTTTTGTGTACACTGTATGGCACATGAACCATGCAATGTACATCCTGGCTCATCTTCGGCACAGATCCGCTATCAGGGACAGTGCAAATCTTTTGTTTCATCATCGGTGGCAGACTAATAGCCCAAAAGGAGCTTCAGGGGAACCTGAAAAGATGGTAGCTGAGATAGCGTTAGATGGAGTGGGGACAGGAGCCTGGGGCTGTCATTGCTGGAGAAGGGCACGGTAGTAGGTAAGTGCCCCAGATCACTTACTGTACTTCTACTTTAACGACTTCAGCTCCAGAAGGTTCACCCCCCCACCCCCCTCCTGACCAGGCTATTTTTTGCAGTGATGCACTGTGTTATTTTAACTGACATTTGTGCGGTCGTGCCGCACTGTACCCAAATAAAATTGATGTCCTTTTTTTCCCACAAATAGAGCTTCCTTTTGATGGTATTTGATCACCTCTGCGTTTTTTATTGTTTGCGATATATAAACAAAAAAAGACAGACAATTGTTAAAAAATATATATATTTTTTACTCTCTGCTATAAAACATATCCAATACATTTTTTTTTAAATCGAATTTCTTTATCAGTTTAGGCCAATATGTATTCTGCTACATGTTTTTGGTAAAAAAAAAATCCCGATAAGCGTATATTGATTAGTTGGCGCAAAAGTTATAGCGTCTACAAATTATGGGATAGATTTATGGACTTTTTTTTTACTAGTAATGGTCAGCGGTTTATAACGGGACTGCGACATTGCGGACAAATCTGACACCTAACTGACACTTTGGGACCAGTGAAACAAATACATTAATAACACTGGCAGGGAAGGGGTTAATATCAGGGGTGATCAAATGATTAAATGTGTTCCCTGGAAGTGCTTTCTTACTGTGTGGGGAATGGCTTAACTGTAGGAAAACAGAGATCCATGTTCCTGCTTAGCAGGGACACAAGATCTGTCTTCCTTACTAGCAGAACGGTGATCTGTCTTGTTTACATAGGCAGACCACTGTTCTGCCTCTCTTGGAACGATCGCCGGACCCGCTGATTGGATCCCGCTACATCCAATCACAGTGCATGTGCCCCAGAGCCGAAGAAAAAAAAATCACGTAGAGGTACGTGATTTCGTGCTTAAGGGCTGTCCTGCCACAGTATATATATGTGAGGCAGTCCTTCAGTGGTTAATGTTATTTCAAAAGTAATTATTTTTAATTATGCAGGTTTTATTGTTACTATACAGGACAACAGTTTCCGCAGTGCTTTACAATGTAAAGGGAGACAATAAAACTCAATAAAAGAGGGTCTGGAGGGCCCTGCTCCTGGGAGCTAAACTGATGGGAGAAATAAAATATTTGATTATAAGCTGAAGGCAGGATAGGCTTCCTTGAAGAGATGAGTCTTCAGGGATCACCTAAAAGTGGACAGAGTAGGAGATAGCTGGACAGGTTGGGGTAGTGGGTTCCAGAGGATGAGAGAGGCTCTGGAGAAGTCCTGGAGACAAGCAATAGAGAAGGAGACAAGGGAATTAGAGACCAAGGGAGGAGCGGAGAGAACAGTTTGGATGATAGTTGGAGACTGGAATTGGTATTGCAGCTCAAAGTTGTAAATGGCTTTGTATGTTATTGTTAGTGTTTTTAATTTTATTTGTTGGACAATGGGAAGCCAGTGGAGGGATTGGCAGAGAGGGTTGGTGGACACTGAATAGTCGGTAAGGTGAATGAGTCTGGCAGCAGTATTCATGACAGACTGAAGAGGGGATAGCCTGCAGAAAGGTAGGCCAACGAGGCGGGAGTCACAATAGTCAAGGTGAGAGATAACGAGGGAGTAAATAAGCTGCTTAGTGGTTTCAATGCTTAAAAATGGGCATATTATGGAGATGTTATGGAGGTGAAGTCTGCAATATGTGGACAGAAATTAGATTTGGGGTTGAAGGGCCCCAATATATATTTTATTAAAATAATACCTGCGATCCTGCCATGAAGGTTCTCGTTCAGGCACTTCCTGTTATGGTGTGTCACTTTCTCCCTATTATGCTTGGCTATTGTCAATCTGTCATGGAGATTGACATTGCAATGGAGAATACAAGCAGTCATTTCAACACACGTTATGCAGACATGGTCAGCTTTTATCACCATCAAAAAACCTGACCTGAGAAAAGCTATTTAATTATCTCTAGGGTGCATGCTTGTAGACAAAAAGTGGCTGCAAAATGACTGCAGGAGATCAACAGCACCAAGAAGCAACAAAGTATATTTTATTTTAAAATCTACTTTTTCTCTTGTGAAGGGTTTGATGTGGGCTGCCATTGCTTACCTCCTTCTAATAATTCTAGTTCCCTAGCTGTGTCTTAAAGTGTATGTAAACCTTAACAATACGCTTCTCCTATTTACTCCATTTGAAAGCATTTTTATATCTGTTCAATAAGGGCAAAAAAATACATGTTGATCCATTCATAAACCCAGGGAGCTGTGTAAGTCTGGAGTAGTGGTATCACTCCTGCCCAGTTCACCTACTGTATGTGAACTACAGAACACCTCTCTCCAATGGTACGAGAGGGACGAAGGTGTTCTATAGTCCTAACACAATTCCTGTCTTAGAGGTAGCAGTGCTGCTTCTCCATAGATAGAGTACAATGCATGATTGTGTCAACCTAGGATAGGATATATATTACTGGCTGGATCACAAGGTAAAAAAAGGGAAAAATCCAGAAAAATAATGCAGCCAGTAGATTATAGGACTGGTAAGCTGTATTATATTACATTGTTTTCCTACTTTTACTTAATGAACACCATGTAAAATGGAATATACTTACCTTTCCTGCAGCTTGTTTCTTGACGGACTTGTAAAATACCTGTTTTTCCCCTGGATCATACAGTGAGGGAAAAAAATATTTGATCCCCTGCTGATTTTGTACATTTGCCCACTGACAAAGAAATGGTCAGTCTATAATTTAATGGTAGGTATATTTTAACAGTGAGAGACAGAATAACAACAAAAAGTTATAAATTGATTTGCATTTTAATGAGTGAAATAAGTATTTGACCACTTCGCAAATCATGACTTAGTACTTGGCAATCACAGAGGTCAGACGTTTCTTGTAGTTGGCCACCAGGTTTGCACACATCTCTTTGTCACACTCCTCTTTGCAGATCCTCTCCAAGTAAATAAGGTTTTGAGGCTGATGTTTGGTAACTCAAACCTTCAGCTCCCTCCACATATTTTCTATGGGATTAAGCTCTGGAGACTGGCTAGGCCACTCCAGGACCTTCACACGCTTCTTCTAGAGCCACTCCTTTGTTGCCTTGGCTGTGTGTTTTGGGTCATTGTCATGCTAGAAAACCCATCCACGACCCATTTTCAATGCCCTGGCTGAAGCAGGGAAGTTCTCACCCAAGATTTGACATTACATGGCCCTGTCCATCGTCCCTTTGATGCAATGAACTTGTCCTGTCCTCTCATGCTGCGTACACACGATCGGACTTTACGGCATACTTGGTCCAGCGTACCTGATTTCGTCGGACAATTCGATCATGTGTGGGCTCCAGCGGACTTCGTTTTATCAAAAGTTTGACGGACTTAGATTTGAAACATGTTTCAAATCTATCCGACGGACTCAAGTCCGGTCGAAAAGTCCACTCGTCTGTATGCTAGTCCGACAGACAAAAACCGAGCCTAGGGCAGCTATTGGCTACTGGCTATGAACTTCCTTGTTTTAGTCCGGTCGTACGTCATCACGTACGATTCCATCGGACTTTGGTTGATCGTGTGTAGGCAAGTCCGTTCATTCGGAAAGTCAGTCGAAAAGTCCACCAGGCAAAATATGCCGTAAAGTCCGGTCGTTTGTACGCGGCATTAGCAGAAAAACAACCCCAAAGCATAATGTTTCCACCTCCATGTTTGACGGTGGGGATGGTGTTCTTGGGGTCATAGGCAGCATTTCTCCTCCTCCAAACACGGCGATTTGAGTTGATGCTCGATTTTGGTCTCATCTGACCACAACACTTTCACCCAGTTCTCCTCTGAATCATTCAGATGTTCATTAGCAAACTTCAGACTGACCTGTACATGTCCTTTCTTGAGCAGGGGGACCTTGCAGGCGTTGCAGGTTTCAGTCCTGTAGTGTGTTACCAATTGTTTTCATGGTGACAGTGGTCCCAGCTGCCTTGAAATCATTGACAAGATTCTCCCGTGTAGTTCTGGATTGATTCCTCACCATTCTCATTATCATTGAAACTCCACGAGGTGAGATTTTGCATGGAGCCCCAGACCGAGGGAGATTGACAGTTATTTTGTGTTTCTTCCATTTGCAAATAATCACACCAACTGTTGTCACCATCTCACCAAGCTGCTTGGCGATGGTCTTGTAGCCCATTCCAGCATTGTATAGGTCTACAATTTTGTCCCTGTCATCCTTGGACAGCTCTTTGGTCTTGGCCATGGTGGAGAGATTGGAATCTAAATGATTGATTGCTTCTGTAGACAGGTGTCTTTTATACAGGTAACAAGCTGAGATTAGGAGCATTCCTTTTAAGAGAGTGCTCCTAATCTCAGCTTGTTACCTGTATAGAAGACACCTGGGAACCAGAAATCTTGGTGATTGATAGGGGATCAAATACTTATTTCACTCATTAAAATGCAAATCAATTTATACGGTAACTTTTTTGAAATGCGTTTTTCTGGATATTTGTCTTGTTATTCTGTCTCTTACTGTTAAAATAAACCTACCATTAAAATTATAGACTGATCATTTCTTTGTCAGTGGGCAAACGTATAAAAATCAGCAGGAGATCAAATACTTTTTTCCCTTACTGTAATTCACTACAAGACGTATAAGCCAAAGAGAGAAACCACAGTTTGTCCATGTAAGGGGGTTACAGACATTTAACACATCCAACCAAATACTTGCCAAGGCCTGAAAGAAGCAAAGTGACAGAGGTTCAACAAACACTAAGTCTAGGTTCACATCTATGTGGCTGCGCTTAATGTGTTTTTCAGACACATTTTTCAGTGCATTTTGCATTTTTAATCCAGCGTTTTTTAATGCGTTTTTGCATGCAGTTTTCATGAATTTTAAGTTTTTTGTTTTTATTCTTTAAACACACTGTAAAACACATTGTATATAGCTGGTTGCTAAGGAGGGGGCCGGGAAGCCGCTACGTTCTTAGCAGCCGATGAGTCATCAGCTGTCAGTGGGATTCCGCGGTGAAAGCTGAACGTTAAAAAAAAAAAATGCCGGCAAAAAAATTTGCGAAAAATTGGGCGTGGGGTTCCCCCCCAGGTACATACTAGGCCCTTTAGGTCTAGTATGGATTCAGAAGGGACCTCCACAGCAACATTTTTTTTAAAACGGCGTGGGGTTCACCCCATGGTCTACACCAGACCCTTTCTGAGCATGCCGCCCGGCAAATTGAGAAAAGGGAGGGGATGAGCGAGCGCCGTGCTCTCCTCGAGCTGTCTCTTCCCGCCGCCGCCGTCTCTTCCTGTTGCTGTCTTCTTCCTCGCTGCCGGTTACCCGCTAAAAAAACTTAAAAAGCTGCTCTTGTTCTCTTGATGTCTTCATCTGTTTTGTTGTCGCCTGCTCTCTGCCGACTCTTATATAGCAAAGCACCCCCCCCCCCTCATGTTGAGGGCATGCTGCCTGGTATGGTTCGGAGGGGGGGGCAGCATGCTCGGATAAGGGTCTGGTATGGATTTTGGGAGGGACCCCACGCCATTTTTTAAAAAAATTTCGGTGTGGGGGTCCCCTCTGAATCCACACTAGACCTGAAGGGCCTGGAACCTGGTATGGACCTTTTTGAAAAAATTTTTGCCAGCAAATTTTTAATTTTTTTTTACATTCAGCTTTCAGAGGGGAACCCCTCTGACAGCTGATGACTCATTGGTTATTAAGGATGCGGCGGCCGGCTTCCTGGCCCCCTGCTTAGCAACCAGCTATATACAGTGGTAAAATAAGAACAGCAAAACCCAAAAGACATCAAAAATCGCATCAAAAATGCACCACTTGCATTTCTGGTGCAGCTCCTTTGAAGTCTTTTAGCTGCAAATTGCGGGAAAAAATTCCCCGACCCTTTCCAAAAACGCACAGGCCGCAAAATGCATAACCATGTTAAATGGACTGTAGTGCGTTTCTGCAAACTGAAAAATGCACTAAGAACGCATAAGTGTTAACGTAGGGTAATTGCATTCCCTCTTTTACATGGTAAAAATGACCCGGTGGTGATAGGGCCACTTTAATAATAAGCTTTGCGCTGTGTATTAATAAAGTGTGCCCAGGTTACATAGTGTCTGGTGTTGCCCCCCTTGGTGTTTTTTTTATCAAACCCAAGGCACCCTATTATTCAAAGATATTCATTAGGGCCCTTTTACATGGGTGCACTTTAAAAACGCAGTATGTAGTTTTCAAAAACGCATATCATGTTTTTAATATGCCTTTAATACTTCTTTGGTGCGTTTTCTGGTTTCTTGACTACCAGAATGCAATTGTGAAACATAGCCATGTTACTTCAAAAGACATACCAAAAACTCAGATGTAATGGACTTATGATGCCATTTTGATGTGTTCCCGTTGACTGACAGCAGAGGGTGCCTTTTTGGTGCACTTTTGCCAAAAGATGCAGCATGCAGGATTCTTAAAAATGTGGCACACGTGTAGCGCAGTGATGTGAACAGTTACATAGGATTTAAAGGGGAGTAGTTGTTATACATTTTTTTCACCCTGGAAAAATGTGGCAAAAGCACACCAGTGTTAAAGGGACCTCAAAGCGAAACTGCACCCAAAAGGGGAAGTTCTGCTTTAGGCCCTCCTCTCCCATATTTGGATGTCATTTTTGTGGGGGGGGGATTGGTACCTGGTCCTTCTCCCCTCCCTCCCCGCAGTCTTCTGGGACACATGACAGGTCCTAGAAGACTGCAGGACCAGTCACAGAGAGCAGTGGAGCTCGCACATGCACACTGGGCAGCTGGCTGTGAAGCCGAAAGATGCATAGCCGGCTGCCCTCAGGATGCTGCCGCCAGGAACCCAAAGGCTAATGAAGAATTAGCCTGCGTGAGGACGGTGCTGGATCCCTGGACTGGTAAGTGTCCTTATATTAAAAGTCAGCAGCTACAGTATTTGTAGCTGCTGACTTTTATTTTATTTTTTTGCCCTGACTGGACAACCGCCTCAAGGCTTAATGTACACATGTGGTTGGGAGGGGGCAGTAAGAATGCACATTGGAGCTGCGTTTTTTACCAACCCCCAACTGCTCCCCTTAAGCTGCGAAGGCAGCAGAGGGGGGTGTACATAGCGAAAATGATCTAAACTACCACATTCGGCAGGCTTTGCCGCCCACTGAACACAGATAGCAGAGGGGGGTGTACATAGCGAAAATTATCTAAACTACCACATTCGGCAGGCTTTGCCGCCCACTGAACACAGATAAGTCAACTGAGTAGGGCACCCCACAATCGTTGCACAAGGTTGCAGCCTGCTGGTGCAGGGTTTAAGAGATTCAAAAAGGCAGTGAGGAGGTGATATAATGCTCCCTTACCACCTGTCAAATGCGGATCGCTCTTCAGAGTAAACAAGGTCTCATGCATTTGACTTGAGTTGGTTTCCAAGACTAGAAGTGTATGGCTTCATAAAATATGCAGTTTATACAGATATTTACAAATTTCCCTATTAGACAAAGTAAATACTAAATATGCAACATACACACGCTGTCTGAAATGAGCGTGTGTATAATTCTTACATAAATATAATTCAATGTAAATCATTGCATAAGCGGCATATTTAGTCCAAGGTCGTATGTGACTTGTTCCGTCAGAGTATATGCCAAGTGGCTGCCAGCAGCCGGAGACATTCAGACATGCCCTATTTTCCCATGCTGCCCTTCATCCAGCTCCTGACGTGCCATTCCTTATCAAGCGCTCGGATAGTGTCTTCTCTTGTACACTGTGTTGCTTTGAAATGAGCAATTTTCCCCTGTACATACAGTACCTTTCTAATAAAGACATAAAATGTCTTATAATTTGTACATTTTTAGAAAATGGTTTATGTTATAAGAGGAAACAAATCTTCCGGGCAAGTTGGAACCAGCGGCAGGAACCTCTGGCCTGAATCCTCCCCACCTGTTGAATGTGAAATTAAAACATTTGCTCTCTGCAAGATTCCACAGTTTAACGCTTTATGGAACTCATACAGCAACCAATCAGAATTCAGCAGTCTAATTTATGTTGCAGTTCAGATAATGACCAACACTTGATCTGTTGCTATTTACGACGTGTTTTTTTTTTGTTTTTTTTTATAGTTTTATACGTCAGCCCTTCTGTTAACCACTTCAATACAGAGCATTTATACACCCTTCCTGCCCAGACCAATTTTCAGCTTTCAGCGCTCACACACTTTGAATGCCAATTACTCAGTCATGCAACACTGTACCTAAACAAAATTTGTATTATTTTTTTCATACAAATAGAGCTTTCTTTTGGTGGTATTTAATCACCACTGGGTTTTTTATTATTTGCGACATAAGTGAAAAAAGAGCGAAGAATCAAAAAAAAAAAAACAAAACACTTTTTTTTAAGTTTCTATGATAAAATTTTGCAAATAAGTCATTTTTGTTCATAAATTTGGGCCAAAATTTATACTGCTACATCTCTTTGGTAAAAGATAACCCAAATTAGTGTGTATTATTTGGTCTCTGTGAAAGAGAGTCTACAAGCTATGGTGCAAATCATTGAAAATTGATCACACCTGAGGCCCTGATATGTCAGGAAAGTACAAATACCCCCCAAAATGACCCCTTTTTGAAAAGTAGACAGACAAAGTTATTTAGTAAGAGGCATGTTGAGTTTTTTGAAGTTGTAATTTTTTCCCACAATTCTTGGGAAAATGAAGATTTTTTTTTTCCAACAAAATTGTCATAATAACCAGTTATTTCTCACACACAGCATGTACATACTTCCAATTACACCCCAAAATACATTCTGGTACTCCTCCCAAGTATGGCGATACCACATGTGTGTGACTTTTACACAGCCTGACCACACAGAGAGGTCCAACGTGCAGGGAGCACCATTAGAGGTTCTAGGAGCATAAATTACACCTCTAATTTCCTAGCAACCTATTACATTTTTGAAGGCCCTGGAGCACCAGGACAATGGAATTACCCACAAAATGACCCCATTTTGGAAAGCAAACAACCCAATGTCTATTCTATGAGGCATAATGAGTCTTTTGAACAGTTAATTTTTTTCCACAAGTCTTCGTAAAACGTGGAAAGAAAATTAAAACGTATTTTTGTATGGTGATACCACATGTGTGAGACTTTTACACAGCCTGGCCACATACAGAGGTCAGACATGCAGGGAGCACCGTCAGGTGTTCTAGGAGCATAAATTACACCTCTAATTTCCTAATGACCTATAACACTTTTGAAGGCCCTGGAGCGCCAGGACAATGGAATTACCCACAAAATTACCCCATTTTGGAAAACAAACACCCCAATATATATTCTATGAAGCATTATGAGTCTTTTGAACGGTTAATTTTTTTACACAAGTCTTCAGAACACGTGGAAAGAGAATTAAAACCTATTTTTTCTTACACAAAGTTGTCAATTTTTAAGATATTTCTAACTCATAGCATGTATATAGCAAAAATTACACCCCAAAACACATTCTGCTACTCATCCTGAGTATGGCGATACCACATGTGGGAAACTTTAACACAGCCAGTCCACATACAGAGGCCCAACATTGAAGTAGTACCTTCAGACGTTCTAGGAGCATAAATTACACATCTCATTTCATTCCTACCTATCACACTTTTGAAGGTCCTTGAGCACCAGTATCAGACTTCTACGTACCTGACCGATGAGTCCGCTTGGGCAGAGGGTGGTCTCCTTTACATGTCCGACTCGCAGCCCCTGGTAGAGAGGACAGGAGTACAGAGTGGTATGAGAGCCTGGTAGAAGGGATTCAGATGCTGGAAGGTAGGTGATCTTCCACAGCAGGTTGATAAACAGGAACACAGGCAACAGGTGCTGAGCAGGAGCAGAGCAGGCAGGTCCGGGTACAGGCTATGTTCAGCAATGGGCAGGCAGCATAGTACAGAGGAGCAGGCAGAAGCAGAGTCAAACAGGCCGAGGTCAGGTGCAGGCAGAAGTCAGGGGTATCCGAGTAGCAAGCCGAGTCGTCAGAAGATCAGGTACGGGTAACAGGAGCAAGGACACAGGGAGCTGATGAGCAGGCAGCACTGAGCAGAGTGTGCTGCAGACCTAAATAGGCCGTTTGGCGCCAAACGCCGCGCACGTGTGTGTGCGCTAACGCGCCCGAACACCAGCGCCCACAGGAAAATGCGAACCAGTGCCCACAAGGATACGCGCGCGCGCCCGGACAACGGCGCGCACACCAGGGCCAACCAGATCATGCACACCAGTGCTCATAGGAGCGCGCACACCAGTGCGCACAGGAACGCACACCAGAGCGGCTAGCACAGTGTTCACCAAGGTAACCTCTCTGAAAACCAGGACAGTGGAATTACCCACAAAATGACCCCATTTGGAAAGCAAACACCCCAGCGTATATTCTATGAGGCATGGGCTGCAGATAGGTACTCTGATGGGCTGCAAATAGGTACTCGGGTACTCTGATGGGCTGGTGACAGGTACTCGGTTACTCTGATGGGCTGGTGACAGGTACTCAGTTACTCTGATGGGCTGTTGACAGGTACTCGGGTACTCTGATGGCCTGGTGACTGGTACTCTGATGGGCTAGTGACTTGTACTCGGTACCTTGATGGGCGGTGACAGGTACTCTGAAGGGCGGTGACAAATACTCAGATGGGCTGTGACAGGTACTCGGGCTGTGACAGGTGCTCAGATGATCTGTGACAGATACTCAGATGGGTTGTAACAGGTACTCAGATGGGCTGTGACAGGTGCTCAGGTACTCTGGTACTCAGATGAACTGTGATAGGTATTTGGGTACTCAGATGGACTATGACAGGTACTGGGGTACTCAGATGGACTGTGACAGGTACTCGGATACTCAGATGAACTGTGACAGGTACTCAGGTGGACTGTGACAGGTACTTGGGTACTCTTATGGACTGTGACAGGTACTCGGGTACTCATATGGACTGTGACAGGTACTTTGATGGGTGGTGACAGGTCCTCTTTATTACGAGATGTTACCGCAATCTCCTTCTCACACACGATCGGTGTGTGAGGAGGAGAACCCGGTAACATCTCGTTACCGCAGTTTGTTGACATTCTGCAACCGGCTGTGATTGGACACAGCCGGTCACGTGGTAAAGAGCCAATAAATGGGATGGGCTGTGTCCGAAGGACACTCCTCATCCCCGATCGCCGCGCTGCGGGCCCCCGGGGGCCCGCAGGAACAGTGAGAAACCGAGGATGTCATAACACACCTGCCCAGGATGGGAGGTCCCATCTGCAGACATCATTTGACTATGGCCCGGTATTGAAGTGGTTAATGGGTAAAGAACATTCAGCCCTGGTTCAACATCAGTACGGCATTGAAATCACGCTACTTCAGCTCAATTTCAAAGCCGCAGATCAGTGTGATTTGTATCTCCAATTTCATTGCGACTTCATTTAACAGAAGTCAATGCAAGTCACAATGAAATCGCACAAAAGTAGTGCAGGAACCTTTTTCAAAGTTTCTGCAATTTGAACAGTTCCATTGCCTGCAATGGGGTGCGACTTGTCATGCAATTTTGAATGGTCAATTTCCATTTCAAATTCAAGTGTAAACCAGGGCTCAATCCAAATTTATTTTGATACTTTCGCTTTCAGGTCCCATTTACAGTTATCTGTTCCAGTGCCATTCACTGTAAGTGTAAAGCACCACAACACGCAGTAACCCACTATCATGCATTGTGGTGTGCTATATCAGAAGAGATTCTCCATGTCTGATGGGTTTTACTTCCTCTTTTGCTCCCTGCAAATCCTGTAAATTAAAAGCATAATGTGCTAGTATGCAATGCATACAAGCCCGTTATGTGACACTTACCTGCAAACGAAGCCCGCGCTGTCCCCTGTGCAGGCTGCGTCCATCTTCACCCCTCTTCCTTCTGGGGCCGTGGATTCCAACTCTGTGACTGGCTGGAGCCGCGTGACGACATGCGCGGGAGCACACGCTGGGGAAGAAACGGCACGGAGGTCCATTTCTTCACAGCAATGACGACATTGGCACACTACAAGTGAAATATCTCCTAAACGGCGCAGGTTTAGGAGATATTTCCACTACCTATAGGTAAGCCTTATTCTAGGCTTACCTATCGGTAAAAGTTAAAGAAAACAGTTCACAATCACTTTAACTCTAATGCCGCGTACACGCGGTCGGATTTTACGATGAGAAATGTTGGATGTGAGCTTGTTGTCAGAAAGTCCGACCACGTGTATGCTCCATCGATCATTTGCTGTTGTACTTTCCGCCATTATATGTTTGATAGCAGGTTCTCAAATTTTCCGCCAATAAAACTTTGTTGTCAGAATTTCCGATCATGTGTACACAAGTCCAACGCACAAAAGTTCACGCATGCTCGGAATCAAACAGAAGGAGCCGCACTGGCTATTGAACTTCTTTTTTCTCGGCTCGTCGTACGTCTTGTACGTCACCACGTTCCCACATTCGTAATTGTTGGCCAACATTTGTGTGACCGTGTGTATGCAAGACAAGTTTGAGCCAACATCCTTCAAACAAAATTCCACGGTTTTGTTGGTGATAAGTCCGATCGTGTGTACGGGGCATAAGGGTTCATTCACACCAAGCTGGCCTGTTGTGCATCTTAATCCAAGCACATTAATGTGTATTATTTAAACCACTCATCCTTAGGTGGACATCATATAACATCCTGGACTTTAAGTTGTGATATCTGTAGCTACAGGCATCATCCAGATATCTTTTTTTTTCAGCAGGCAATTCTCTGCAATGTAAAAGCAATCACAGCAGCTGTTTATCTGCTTTATTGCTTTTACAGGCGACAGGAAGGGGCATTTACCCCCTTTCCGCCTCGCTCCTGTGTTTCTCTGGTCTCTCCCGTGTGATCTGAAAGCCTGACATCGATTATTTTTTTTTTATCTCATGCTTCCCAGCATTGAGGCGAGAAGTGGGGACTTATAGACCCCAGATCTCTTCGTAAAGAGGACCTGTCATGCCCTAGTCCTATTACAAGGGATGTTTACATTCCTTGTAATAGGAATAAAAGTGATTAAAAAAGGGAAAGTGTAAAAAATAAAAAAAATGTAAAATTGAAAGCGCCCCCATACCCTTCGAGCTCGCATGCAGAAGCGAACACATACATAGGTTGCACCCGCATATGTAAACGACATTCAAACCACACATGTGAGGTACCGTTGCGAACATCGAGCGAGAGCAATAATTCTAGCAAAAGACCTCCTCTGTAACTCTGGTTTCCTGTAAAAAAAATTTTAAGATGTTGCCTATGGACATTTTTAACCACTTCAGCCCCGGAAGGATTTACCCCCTTCCTGACCAGAGCACTTTTTACAATTCGGCACTGCGTCGCTTTAACTGCTAATTGCGCGGTCATGCAATGCTCTACCCAAACGAAATGTGCGTCCTTTTCTTCCCACAAATAGAGCTTTCTTTTGATGGTATTTGATCACCTCTGCCGTTTTTTTTTTTTGCGCTATAAACGGAAAAAGACTGAAAATTTTGAAAAAAAATGATATTTTCTACTTTTTGTTATAAAAAAAATCCAATAAACTAAATTTTAGTCATACATTTAGTACAAAATGTATTCGGCCACATGTCTTTGGTAAAAAAAAATGTCAATAAGTGTATATTTATTGGTTTGCGCAAAAGTTATAGCGTCTACAAACTAGGGTACATTTTCTGGAATTTACACAGCTTTTAGTTTATGACTGCCTATGTCATTTCTTGAGGTGCTAAAATGGCAGGACAGTACAAAACCCCCCCAAATGACCCCATTTTGGAAAGTAGACACCCCAAGGAAATTGCTGAGAGGCATGTTGAGCCCATTGAATATTTATTTTTTTTGTCCCAAGTGATTGAATAATGACAAAAAAAAAAAAAATTACAAAAAGTTGTCACTAAATGATATATTGCTCAAACAGGCCATGGGTATATGTGGAATTGCACCCCAAAATACATTCAGCTGCTTCTCCTGAGTACGGAGATACCACATGTGTGGCACTTTTTGGGAGCCTAGCCGCGTACGGGACCCCGAAAACCAATCACCGCCTTCAGGATTTCTAAGGGCATACATTTTTGATTTCACTCCTCACTACCTATCACAGTTTTGAAGGCCATAAAATGCCAAGATGGCACAAACCCCCCCCAAATGACCCCATTTTGGAAAGTAGACACCCCAAGCTATTTGCTGAGAGGCATGGTGAGTATTTTGCAGCTCTCATTTGTTTTTGAAAATGAAGAAAGACCAGAAAAAAATTTTTTTTTTTCTTTTTTCAATTTTCAAAACTTTGTGACAAAAAGTGAGGTCTGCAAAATACTCAATATACCTCTCAGCAAATAGCTTGGGGTGTCTACTTTCCAAAATGGGGTAATTTGGGGGGGTTTTGTGCCACCTGGGCATTCCATGGCCTCCGAAACTGTGATAGGCAGTGAAGAGTGAAATCAAAAATTTACGGCCTTAGAAAGCCTGAAGGCGGTGCTTGGTTTTCGGGGTCCCGTGCGCGGCTAGGCTCCCAAAAAGTCCCACACATGTGGTATCCCCGTACTCAGGAGAAGCAACAGAATTTATTTTGGGGTGTAATTCCACATATGCCCATGGCATGTTTGAGCAATATATCATTTAGTGACAACTTTGTGCAAAAAAAAAAAAATTTGTCTCTTTCCCGCAACTTGTGTCACAATATAAAATATTCCATGGACTCGACATGCCTCTCAGCAAATAGCTTGGCGTGTCTACTTTCCAAAATGGGGTCATTTGGGGGGTTTGAACTGTCCTGGCATTTTATGCACAACATTTAGAAGCTTATGTCACACATCACCCACTCTTCTAACCACTTGAAGACAAAGTCCTTTCTGACACTTTTTGATTACATGAAAAAATTATTTTTTTTTGCAAGAAAATTACTTTGAACCCCCAAACATTATATATTATTTTAAAGCAAATGCCCTACAGATTAAAATGGTGGGTGTTTCATTTTTTTTTTTCACACAGTAATTGCGCAGCGATTTTCAAACGCATTTTTTGTGGAAAAAACACACTTTTTTAAATTTTAATGCACTAAAACACACTATATTGCCCAAATGTTTGATGCAATAAAAAAGATGATCTTAGGCCGAGTACATGGATACCAAACATGACATGCTTTAAAATTGCGCACAAACGTGCAGTGGCAACAAAATTAATACATTTTTAAAAGCCTTTAAAAGCCTTTACAGGTTACCACTTTAGATTTACAGAGGAGGTCTACTGCTAAAATTACTGCCCTCGATCTGACCTTCGCGGTGATACCTCACATGCATGGTGCAATTGCTGTTTACATTTGACGCCAGACCGACGCTTGCGTTCGCCTTAGCGCGAGAGCAGGGGGGACAGGGGTGCTTTTTATTTATTTTTATTTTTTTCTTTATTTTTTTTTGCTTTTTTATCTTATTTTTAAACTGTTCCTTTCATTTTTTTTTTTTTTTAAATCATTTTTATTGTTATCTCAGGGAATGTAAATATCCCCTATGATAGCAATAGGTAGTGACAGGTACTCTTTTTTGAAAAAATTGGGGTCTATTATACCCTAGATCTCTCCTCTGCCCTCAAAGCATCTGACCACACCAAGATCGGTGTGATAAAATGCTTCCCCAATTTCCCAATGGCGCTGTTTACATCCGGCGAAATCTAAGTCATAAAATGCTCGTAGCTTCCGGTTTCTTAGGCCATAGAGATGTTTGGAGCCACTCTGGTCTCTGATCAGCTCTATGGTCAGCTGGCTGAATCACCGGCTGCATTCTCAGGTTCCCTGTTGAGACAGGAGAGCCAGAGAAAAACACGGAAGACGGTGGGGGGGGGCATTCCCTCCCACTGCTTGTAAAAGCAGTCTAGAGGCTAATTAGCCGCTAGGATTGCTTTTACATGAAAGCCGACCGCTGGCTAAAAAGAATGATACCAAGATGATACCTAAACCTGTAGGCATCATTCTGGTATAATCACTCAAAGTCGTGAATGGCGTACCTGAAGACAAAAAAATGGTTAACAATAAAGCACAGTAAACGGTAAAGTATAAAAAATTGCATACCTGAAAAGCAAACATGATAAAACATAATAACAATAAAACATTGCAGAATAGAATACAGTAAAAAAGAGCAGAACAATAGAGAGAGAATAGAGAGAGAGAGAACAATGAAACGACAACTATTTTTTTTTATTTTTGTTTGTGTTTTGTTTTTTTTTTTACACTTTTTTTTTGTAACTGTAACTTTTATAACTGTAACCAGTTCCAGGTTCGGGTCTCTCAAAATGCGATGGCATCTTGGGAGACCCTGTGAAAGTGTGCCTAGTCTGTGCAATGCTGTACCCTACACTAATACTCAACTTGTGAATGGTAGCGTTCAAAACATTCACCAATGCAAAGACCAGGATTATCAGGACAGGAGGGACAATAATAGTGGGTGTCACGTCTATATCCGCGCTTGCAGCAGACACAACATCTTTTTTGGGGGGGTTCTTTGGGTAGGGGTACTCGGGAGGACATAAAAATGCCTCTCATGCAGCCGACTGCATTTGGTTGGGGATGTGAATGGGGGAAGTATGGGCGCTGCAGAAGCGGTGGGTTCCCAATTAGGATTGGCGAATGCAGCAGGAAGGGCACTATGGGCACGACAGGCCTATGTTTGTCTTTTTGGTGGCAGCGAGACACTACTTGTGCTTGCCACCTCACCAGCTTGAACTGCACTTATGGGACTCGCCACGTCACCAAGTGTTACTGCAGTGCTGGTATGACTACGACCGGGGTGTACTAGGCCGCTGGTGCTTGCCAGTTCACCAAAACGCTACAAAAAAAAGTGACAGTGATCGATCGATACTGCACTTGGGTGGGCTGGGCTGGGCTGGGCCGGGCGGAGGGGCAAAACGCAGGTGCTAGCAGGTATCTGGGCTGATCCCGCTAACACTGCGTTTTTGGGAACCCTAAACTGCTGGGGACGCTAGTATAGATCTGATCGGTTCAGATATTGATCTGTTCAGATACTATACCACTAAGGGAGGTGTACGGTGCGTGCGTGGGTGTTAGCGCTACTGGCGCTAATCTGACGCTGCCTGGGGCTGGTGCTTGCCAGTTCACCAAAATGCTACCAAAAAAACTGTTAGCGATCGCTGGGATCAGGCCTGACTCTGCGAACGCTGCAGTTATGCATTTAGTGTTTTGTTAGTGTCAGTGATCGATCGATACTGCACTTGGGTGGGCTGGGCGGAGGGGCAATACGCAGGTGCTAGCAGGTATCTGGGCTGATCCCGCTAACACTGCGTTTTTGGGAACCCTAAACTGCTGGGGACGCTAGTATAGATCTGATCGGATCAGATATTGATGCGTTCAGATACTATACCACTAAGGGAGGTGTACGGTGCGTGCGTGGGTGTTCGCGGTACTGGCGCTAATCTGACGCTGCCTGGGGCGACGCATATTACCGCCGGGCGATTAGGGGGCTAAACCTTTATTTGGTAATAAACGGCGGGTGCCCTGACACTATAAAAAATAAACGAACTAACCAGCGTCACTCGTAACGGTTATACGGTGATCAGTGGTGAAAGGGTTAACTAGGGGGCAATCAAGGGGTTAAAACATATATTAGATAGTATATGGGGGTCCCTGTCGCTATAAAACACTGACGGCGAACCTAAATATTTACGCTCCTAACTAGCGTCACCAGTGACACTAATACAGCGATCAGAAAAATGATCGCTTAGCGACACTGGCGACAGGGGGTGATCAAGGGGTTAAAACTTTATTAGGGGGGGTAAGGGGGGTACCCTAGACCTACAGGGGGCTAACACTCACTGTCCTACCACTGCTAACTGTCACAAACTGACACTATGCAGTAATCAGGAAAAAAAAAAAAAAACCTGCTTGGTGTCAGTTTGTGACGGGGGGGGGGGTGATTGGGGGGGGATCGGGGGTGTTTAGTGTGCCTGGCATGTTCTACTGTGTGTGTGTTGGTGCACTTACATGTCATCTCTCCTCGGCGCTGGAACGGAAACTGGCCAGCCGAGGAGAGATGACATCACATCCTCTGCCTCTGTGTACTATACAGAGGCAGGGGATGTTTCTCATTGGCTGGGAGCGATCGCGAGGGGGGGGGGCCACGATCGGATGGCCTCCCCCTCGTCTCTCAACTCTCCCAGCCAAATGCCGACCGCAGCTGGCACCGGGGGGGGGTCCGATCGGACCCCCCGCCCGCGGGAAGGCAATCACGTACCAGGTACGTGATTTTGCCTGCCCGTGCCACTCTGCTCACGTATATAGGCGTGAGGCAGTCGGCAAGTGGTTAAGTACCAAAGTTTGGCGCCATTCCACGAGTTTGCGCAATTTTAAAGCATGCCATGTTAGGTATCTATTTACTCGGTGTGACATCATCTTTCACGTTATACAAAAAAATTGGGGTAAATATTGTGGTTTTTTTTTTAATTCATGAAAGTGTTTTTTTCCCCAAAAAAATTGTGTTTGAAAAACTGCTGCGCAAATACAGTGTGACATAAGAAATTGCAATGCCCCCTATTTTATTTCCTAGGGTCTCTGCTAAAATAAAATAAAAAAAATAAAAATATATATATATATATATATATATATATATATATATATATATATACACACACACACACACACACACAATGTTTGGGGGTTCTGAGTAATTTTCTTGCAAAAAAATGATTTTTACATGTAGGAGAGGAATGCCAGAATTGTCTTGGGCTAGAAGTGGTTAATGTAGCTTTTTTATTTGAATAGGCTGCCAATGCACCACAAAGGAAGGGGCTGCTCAGTTAGTAACATGTTACTGGTAAAGCTCTTTTGTGACTTCTTAAGCATATGCAATCAGTTTGGCGCTGGCAATACGCATTTATGTGGCCTCTCGGTGAATGGGCCTTAATACTGAGTGCCCGCATATATGCAGCCCTGTGTAAACTACTTTCCTTGTTTAGAGTGTGCTCCGTGCACGCTCCCAGCACAGCAGCCGACGGGGATAGGTAAGCTCCCAATGCATACTTGCAATTGGAAGCTTTCCGATCATGTGACCGCTGTGACAGCCAATCACAACGGTCACATGACCCTGCCTCCACCTCCCAGCATCTAAAACCTCTTAAAGGGCCAGGAGGCGCTGGTGCTAAAGGTTTAATGTCCACAGTCTGGGCACAGATGCACACTAACTTGCAAATCAGAAGGGTCCCATAGCAAATTTTTGATTAAACCTCATGGAAATCAAAGTTTAACTAACTGGGCAATAGCCAAGTGGTTTAAGAACTCCATATGAATTAATCTGGGGGTGGGGGGGAGGGGATAGCATTTGCCTCCATGGCTGCCATAAAGAATTCTTTTAGCTCTCCAGAGTCGTTAACCACTGACCAAAACTGCTGCAATTTGCCATACATCAACAATTTAGGTCAATGTCTGATGGATTGACAATTTCAGTATGTTCATTACAGAGTGGCTGTAATTAGGCTACACGTTGGGAACATGCCTGCAGAGAGGAGGGTTTTAACCATATCTCTTGATGACAGTAACAGGGGTAACAAGTGTAACTCAAAACCTGACTGCTTTATCCACCAGCTCTCGCTTTTTCTGGAGTTCTTCTTCAAATTATTCAGCTATAAGAGATAGCAATCACCATTGTAATTTAGGAGTAAATGTGTCATTAGATAGCTACATTTATTAATAGTTTAAGTAGTTCAAATATTTTAGTTAGCAGGTATGCCTGATGTTACTCTCGGGTAGGCTTGGGATTGCTTATAAGTGTGTGAATAAGAATACTTGAAGACAGAAAGTGTGTTTACAATTGTCTCACAAAGCACCCTCGTGTCTCTTCATTCATATTCATCACCCAAAGGAATTTCAGACTCCTCACCTCATTTTCATTCACAGTATATCCTTGGCAGCATGATATCTACACATGACAAGCTGCAACATGGTGAGGCTGGGGCAAGCTACAAATATGCAGTAACTCTGAAATGTTGGAGGCACGCTACTTGTTTCACACTCTTTATAATGGGTGTGTGGCTATACTTCCATGTAACACCTGTCTCTTTTTACACCTGGCACTCATAATCACAAAGGGCAGCCAATTGGTTGGCTGAACCAAGGTTTATGATAATGCAGCCTTTTACATTCTACCCATTCATGTCCCTTGTATCAATAAAAATTGTGTTATCTACATAACATTTCACATGACATCACTACTACTAACAGCAATGCACATATCATTGTATATTTTAATGGATAATTTACATATGTCAGCTTCCAGTTTTTTTTTTTGGTCAAAGCTTAACTGAACAAGCTGAAGTTAGAAGCTGATTGGCTACCATGCACAGGTGCACCAGATTTGCACTCTCCAGTTTTAGTAAATCAACCTCATAGTATCTATAATTTTGGTTATGCTAAATCACAAAAAAATTATGGATTGGGAGATTGTGAACATTTTATCAATTTAACCAACCTTGATATCAGTGAGCGGACAGAGCATAAATTAAATTGTTTATTTATAAGAAAATTAGGGCCAAAGCTCTTTTGGCCCCACTTCTCCTATGGGTCACAAGCGTGCACTTAGTTCTGCACTCCTATGACCCGTATTCAGCCAACAGTGAGCTTAAGTCTGCTGTCGAGTGACGTCACTCAGCCAGTCCAGGTTCTTGAGTGATCCCAACTTTAATGTCAGGATTCACCCAGATGCCTGGACTGGCAGCTGGCTCAGCTTCTCAGTGGCCTGCTGAGAGCCTGAGCCAGCTGCTCCCTCCCACTCCACAGCCGGGTTTCTCCAGTGGGTGCTGCAGGGGCAGAGCATAGAGCCAATGACTGACCAGCTCTGTGCACATTGAAGACTAAGTGCTGAGTGATCAGCAGTCTTTGAGCGCCCAGTTCTTGTTCTAGAGGCGGCGGGTGACAGATGCAACATCGGAGAGATGCTGCATCCACCTAGTTTTGTTAAAATCTCTCACTTCTCTTTTAGGTTTCCGAACCATTAGGAATCTAACTGCCATAATTCCTGACTTTACCACCCTCCTCCCTCTAAGCCTACTTTTCCTGCCGCTATAAGGGCCTCACTATTCTTGTTGCATTTTCTGTTATATTAGATAAATGAGAGTGACATATCCTCTTTGATGGTTGCGGAAATTTGATGGAGATGGAATGCTGGCTGCAAACATTTTACCAGAGCAAGGCCCAGGATATATACGAAGCCATATAGTGTTTCAACCCTCTAGCGTCTTCCCAATAATAAAATATTAGCTTTGGGCAGATTATTACTGTGACGGAAGTCACTTTGAGCGGGGGGCTGGTGGAACCCAGAATCCCTTGGAGAGGTTGGGAAACCCTTGCTTCAGCTCCCCATGCACCTTCTATGTCTAAGTCACCCTGTGTCTATTAGAGGCACAGGGTGACTGAGAACCCCAGTCTGATCTGTACTAATCGGACTCACTGTACAACCATACTGGAATGTTGTTTATACAGTACCTTGCAAAAGTATTCACCCCACTTGGCTATTTACCAATTTTGTTACATTACAGCCTTTAGTTTTGTTATTTTAATCTGAATTATATGTGATGGATCAGAACACAATAGTCTAAGTTGGTGAAGTAAAATTAGAAATTAGAAAAATATATACATAAAACTATTTTTCAGAAATAAAAAACTGATAATTGGCATGTGCGTATGTATTCACCCCCTTTGTTATGAAGCCCATAAAAAGCTCTGGTGCAACCAGTTACCTTCAGAAGTCACATAATTAGTGAAATGATGTCCACCTGTGTGCAATCTAAGTGTCACATGATCTGCCATTACATATACACACCTTTTTGAAAGGCCCCGGAGGCTGCAACACCTAAGAAAGAGGCACCACTAACCAAACACTGCCATGAAGACCAAGGAACTCTCCAAACAAGTAAGGGACAATGTTGTTGAGAAGTACAAGTCAGGGTTAGGTTATAAAAAATATCCAAATCTTTGATGATCCCTAGGAGCACCATCAAATCTATCATAACCAAATGGAAAGAACATGGCACAACAGCAAACCTGCCAAGAGACGGCTGCACACCAAAACTCACGGACCGGGCAAGGAGGGCATTAATCAGAGAGGCAGCACAGAGACCTAAGGAAACCCTGGAGGAACTGCAGAGTTCCACAGCAGAGACTGGAGTATCTGTACATAGGATGACAATAAGCCATACGCTCCATAGAGTTGGGTTTTATGGCAGAGTGGCCAGAAGAAAGCAAAAAACAAAATGGCACGTTTTGAGTTTGCGAAAAGGCATGTGGGAGTAGAGATGTAAAGGCACGGAAAAAAAACGGGAAAATTCGGGAAAAAAAAGGTTTTTTCCTGAAGGCTTTTGTTTTTTTCCCAAAAATTGAAAAAAGAAAATTGTGGAATATTTTATTTTAACATGATGAATAAAATATTTTAAGACAGGGTGTTCAAATATTTTCCAAATCATTTCTAAAAAAAAATGTACGATATCAGATTATTCTAATTTCTGTGCACTGAGTGAGGACAAGCAAGTCCTAGGTAACAAACTGAACCCTTTAACGCAAGAACAGTATGCATTTCTTCCTTTAGGAGGTGCTGTGCTGCTATTATAACAAGAAAAAAGTTTCAGTTTTGCTTTTGCATGTTAGTGGGTGTGTTTGGTTTGTTCTGTCCTCTTCGCTAGGCCTCAAAAGCATTGGAAGAAAATAGAGAGCAACAAAAAGGACCTGAAAGTAGATACTTAATTAAAAAAGGTAAGAGTTTACATTTATCTGATTCTGAATCCAGAAAACTGAATCATTTAGCTACATTAGTTTATCTTTATAAACTTTTGTGTAAATAATAATTTAATTACCAGTAATCTGGTTCTTCCCCCACCCCCACACACAACCATAGATTAGTGTCTTCTTGCAAAGTAGTCATTTTTTTCTTGTTTTTATTTCCTACTCCCCTCAGAAAAATGGTGAGACCAACATCTAGCATATGGAGGCATTTTCACATTACAAGTTCTTCTAAAAGAAAAATGTGATTTGGAAATATTGTCAGATGAAATATGCATTTCCAAATGCTACCAGAATGAGAAAACACATTCTTGTATGTAACAAGTGTCCTGTAGATATTAAAAAATAATTCATGGTTCGAAGTGAAGAGGACAACAATGATGACAATGCACATAATTTTTTCTCAACGTTCTTGTAAGAGAATGGCTTTCAATCTTAAAAAGACAAAGTGCTAATGTAGCATTTTTTTCAATTTTTCCAAAAATTTCCGTTTTTTTCCTCCCAAAAAAAACGAGAAAAAAAACGTGTTTTTTCCCGAGCTTCAAAATTTCTGGAAATTTTACATCTCTATATAAAATGTATGGAGGAAGGTGCTCTGGTCTGATGGGACTAAAATTTAACTTTTTGTCCATCAAAGAAAATGCAATTTCTGGTGCAAACCCAACACATCACATCGCCCAGAGAACACCATCCCCACAGTGAAACATGTTGGTGGCAGCATCATGCTATGGAGATGTTTTTCAGCAGTTGGGACTGGGAAACTGGTCAGAGTTGAGGGAAAGATGGATGGTGCTAAATACAGGGATATTCTTGAGCAAAACATGTACCACTCTGTGTGTGATTTGAGGCTAGGACAGAGGTTCACCTTCCAGCGGGACAATGACCCCAAACACACTGCTAAAGCAACACTTGAGTGGTTTAAGGGGAAACATGTAAATGTGTTGGAATGGCCTAGTCAAAGGCCAGACCTCAATCCAATAGAAAATCTGTGGTCAGACTTAAAGATTGCTGTTCACAAGTGCAAACCATCCAACTTGAAGGAGCTGGAGCAAGTTTCACAAGGAGGAATGGGCAAAAATCCCAGTGGTAAGATGTGGCAAGCTCATAGAGACTTATCCAAAGCGACTTGGATCTGTGATAGCCGCAAAAGGTGGCTCTACAAAGTATTGACTTTAGGGGGGGTGAATATTTTGTCCTATTGTCCTATTTTGTCCTATTTGTTGTTTGCTTCACAATAAAAAAAACATCTTCAAAGTTGTGGGTATGTTCTGTCAATTAAATGATGCAAATTCTCAAACAATCCATGTTAATTCCAGGTTGTGAGGCAACAAAACACGAAAAATGCCAAGGGAGTGAATACTTTTGCAAGGCACTGTGTGTATATATATATATATATATATATTGTATATTGTCTCATACTGTTGTGGGCTCTTTGCTGGGTCTTTTGGGGTGTGGCTGTATTCCATTGTTCTATTGTTTCTGTCTGCCATGGGAGAAAAGTATTATGGGATGTGTATGTGTGTTTGCTGTGAGGGAGGAGGATTCCTCCAACAGCTCTCCTGCTGATTGGACAGTCTATCCCACCCTGAATGCAAAGGGAGGGGGGATTGTCCCGAGTGTTACCTCTGTGTTTCAATAAACTGTTCATGTTCTAGCTTTGTAACTGCACTAGTCTCGTCTGGTTCTTGGTTACAATATTCGGCTGTAAAATCTGATATCTGAAGGTCCAGATTGGAGGAAGCAGTGTACTGAGGGAAGCACTCAAGTGGAGTGCAACGGGGATCCGTTACAAATATTTTAAGGTGGATTGGGAATCTTATCTGGTACCTCTCTGAGTCCTCTACCTGTGGGATTTCCCCTTCCCTAAGCCCCATACTTTCTCAGGATAGAGATTCTTCAATAATAGGATTCACTTGTTGAGCCTATTGCTAGTGAAAACAGATATTGCATCACAGACACCAACTATGGTAGTTTGTTTGAGGCTGTAGTTATACTGTTGGCTGGAAAAACAACACCTGCTAAAGAGGTCAAAGATTTTATTGGCACCCCATGGCCAACACTGCTGGGTTGAAATGGGGGCAATGGAACTAACGACTTTGTCCAATTTGGCATAGCAGAAATGTGGGACAGACAAGGGTGGTCTTCTTTCATTACTAATGTCTTAGAGGTATGTATATAGCCAGAGGGTGCTTTATCATACCAATCCAACGTTATTTCGTTTTGAGAGGACTTCACTTTTTTTTTTAGCCATCATGTACATACATAGAGTCAGTAGCTTAGATATAACCTGAGTTGCTCACTTTAACTGAACAAGTTGCCAGTTCTGCACCCTCGAAAATAATTTTCACATGAAATCCCAAATATTAGTGACAGCAGAGCACAACAGGATAGAGTTGCAGTCTATCACGTGAGTCTTTCTTCATGGGGAAGCAGAGAATGGGATGTTTATCATATCTTTCAGGGACCTAGAACATTGCATGAAAGGGAAAGAATGGGAAGGAAAACACTCTGAATGGTATAGAATTTCCTTTGCACCGACAGGAATTCAGTGTAGATTTTTAGCTTCACTGGCCTTGTAAAAAGCAGCCGCATGGCACTAAGTGTAATATTGTTGCATGACAAAGCCACCTAAAGCCATGCATGTTTTTGTGAAAGCTTCCTAAACATGCTGCTAAATCCTCTAAAATGCGACTTAACTGCTTTGCCTTCCATCAGCACAGCATAAGCAAAGCAACAGCAAATGGACAAACAGAAAATATGCTGAATGGGCAAACAAATAGGCTTCAGCTGGTCTTTTGGTTCACAGCGATGGGCGCTCTGTGAATACCAATCACTGTATTCTCTGCTGTACTGAAAACCCACAATATCTCTTTTCATCCCGCGGGCCCTTTTCACAACAGCAATGGGTCTTTATGTCTTTAGAATGACACCAGCCTCGGTCTGCTTCCGCTATCCAAAGGCGTGGGAGCTGGAAGAAGAAATTCAATCAAAAAACCTTTTACCTACTTCTTTGCAACTGCTGTATCCCTTTTCCACAATGCCTACTTTTTTATCCACATCGTTTAAAGGAGAACTGCAGTCAGTTAACTTATATCAGCTATGTAAATATCAGTTTATGTGCACTTTCCATTTTATTTTGTGTGAGTGAAAGCACTAACATAGCTAAAGGTGTTTTTCAGTACTTGATTATAGCTGTTTGCAGATGAAGGTTTGTGGGCTTCAGTGTGGAATAAAACGTTACTGTGTGCATTGGCTAGATAGAATCCCGACTAATCAGAAGCAGAATCTTGATGAAGAAAGGCTTCATCTACTGATACTTGTCCATCGGAGACTTTACTTTCTTCCAAAAAGTGTATCCAAAAACAAGAAAGCAGACAAGGAATCACTTTGCACTTTACATATTTCTTCCCTAATTTTGTGTCTTGCTGGCAGTTCTCTATTAATATAAAATGATACGGTGTAAACTGTGTCTGGCAATGGTGGTGACAGGCTGTTTCCTCTTGCACTAATGTGAAAACATTTATTTAACAGCATCTGAATAAAACCTAGTACATCAGCCACCTGTCTGCTTGCACTTACCATAATAAATCCTGTCCCCCTAAAAAAAAAAAAAACTTCCTCTAGCTTTGTATTTGCATTTGGTGTAAGGATTACATTGCACCTGATTCATATGAAAAAGATTATAATGAGCAGGGCAATCTGATCCTCCTGTATTGAATTGTATTGTAACTGTACTGTCTGCCCTCATGTTGTAAAGTGTTACGCAAACTGGTGGCTCATAAGCTGGAAAAGCATAGTTTGCTTATCTTACCTTTGAAAGGCATCCATGAAGGCATGGTTCAATCTGGGCCTTTATAGAGCCCCTGTCTTCTTCCACCAAGTCAGCCATCTTATCGGTGGGAGAGCAGCCACCTTTTTGGGGTTCTTTCCATTCTCTCGCTTCTTCATTGCAGTCCTCAGTCAGTTTTGAGAAAATGGCTCCCTGTAAAGAAAAGAGTTAATGCTTACCAATCCCATCACTCATGTTGCCAATCTTCAGTCCCCTAAAGAGCTAGGGTGGCTAAAGAATGCCTTTCTGGGAGTGTTTGAAGCCTGGTCCCCCTCTGTACTTTTTGGTTCCATCTGCCGACCCTACATCACTACAGGCACAGTAATGACATAGGGAGAAGGCGAATAGAACCATGGTGACCTGGAGGGGGCATCCCACGCACCTGGAAGTTTGTCCTATGCTGAATAATCTTTAGCAATAATAGATATAAAGCTCAGCAGTGTGGGCGATGGCAGGTATACAATAATTCTTTTCTTTGGAAAGCCTAAAATGTTTTAATCTGGCATTTTAACTTTGATCTATTCATTAACTTTTTTATATGTTTTCTACTTTCTGCATAATTCCTGTACACTCCAATAGACTGTATGTTCTCCAGTGTTTTGTTTACCTCCCTCATTCCCCTAACAAATTGCAAGCTGTTCCACTTTCTATGTCACTCGTTTTTGTTCTTCTAGAGTTATCCCCAAATAGTTAACTTTCTAGTCTCCATGATAGTAACAAGTAGAGACAGGTGCTCTTTGTGGAGTTATCTGACAACATTAGACCTCTGATGCCTCCTCCTCCTTGATCCCATTCAGCTTACCAAAAAAGCTTCTGTCAGGATACTGAAACGCTGAACCCGGAATTAATCAGAGCTAAGCATTTCCAGATTCATCTTAAGGAGAGGAGATTGGTAAACACGCTCCGTACTTTTAAAACATTTTATTTTCTCTTTATCTGGAATAAAATGTTATCAGCCTGCCCATACATGGATCGAAATTCGTCCGGTCCCTGCTGAACCTGCCGTATTTCGATCCATAAATGGCTGGCTTTATTTTCCCACCATTGTTATCTATAGTATGTCTCTGTTTACAGTTGGTATACCAGTGGTAACGGCTATCTGGACTGTGATCTAATGTACTATAATCTATTTAAATAAAGAATTTATATAAAAAACTATACCACATATGAACATTTACACAACAAAGTATGTACAACAGCAGCTCTACCAAGCTTTTATTATTGTGTGCTGGTGGACAAATGTCTTGTGTAGATCTAGTATTAGACTCTTGTTTAATATAATATAGGGCTTTTCCAACTTTTATAAATCTGTGAAGTGTTCTCATACAGTATGTTGTCTACTTAATGTCATGACTACATTTATCATCATATTCAGTTACATGCAACTACATTAAAATATATTTATTTTTGCAGATCACTGCTGTTTGTCGAGAGGCTGCACTGTTGGCCCTACAGGAGGACATTCAGGCCCAGTGCATTATGGGAAGACATTTTGACCAAGCTTTAACTATTGTTACCCCAAGAATTCCTGACTCACTTATTAGGTTTTATGAGACCTACCAACAAAAGAGTGGACTGCATAATTTATGAGATTTTTTTTGACCAAAGGAAACCAAACTTTGATTAAATATCCTTATTATAAAAATTAAATGTGTCTATTTTCTTGCATTACCAAAAATATATGATCAATTAATGAAGCTTATTTTGACAGAGAAGGCTAGAGAATGTATTAAACATTGAAAATAGGTACATTTAAATGTGTATACAAAATATTTAATCTGTAAGAGTAACTGCTGAAATGTCACCCTAAAGCAATTTGTTTTACGATGGGTGATACTTGACAGGTATTGAAAGACAGCGCATTCCAACACTAAAAGCTGTTAATGAAAATGATCTAGTACTGGTGGTGGAAAATGTGGTAGTTTATGGATATAGTAAATGGTATCTGTGGTGGGTGACAGAGTCAAAACTGACACCTGTAATTTTGAGGCGAAAACATTTGTATTTTTTTCCAGGTACTTCCAATATTGTTCATTGGGGTAAATCTACTAAAGCAATAGAGACTGTTCACTTAGCTTAGTAAGTAAGATGGTTAATTCATTTCAATCAACCAAGTATGTTCTCTCGTTCATTGGAGGACACAGCTCTGCTTTAGTCTCTAAAAACAAAATACAGCCCAGGTACAGTCCCTAGCACAATACATGCTTCTGGCTTAAAGCCTCTCCGCATGGCTGCATACAGCCCCTTCTGTTTTTCTTCACAGAGGAATGCTATGGGCTGTAAACGAGCAGGTGCAGATGTATACTGTCTTCTTTCCCCAGCTGGCCAGGTGGTCACCAATTGCTGTTACCAGCACTGCTGGGCCTCCAGGGCTGTAAATAGACCCCCTTTGGAGGTCTAATCTTGAACTGTTCCAGTGGTAGATTAAGAAACACCCACCTCCTCGCTCCATGCCCTCAGAGGAGCGTAACCATGAGCCGGATACAGGTGGCCGCCTCAGTGAACATTGGCGAAGAGTCACATGCACAATCAAGTCAGGTGTCTGCATTTAGCATTTTTAATTTAGCTTCCGCTGGTGTCACTACCACACCTCCATTTAGAGAGTTCTGCTTGTTGCCCCTCAGGGTTGCCTTGCAAGCCTCAATTTTTGGTCCTTCATAGGTATAAGGTTGCCCTGCATCTGAGACTTTTTTCCTCCATAAGTCGGTATCACCTTTTCCACTTAAATAAGGACATAGTGCTTCCATCTCTTTGTCCCAAGCCAGTCCACTTTAAGGAATTTGCCTTACACCCTAATCTCTCTGATTAGAAAAATGTATTTGAATGCCACATCTTTGTAGGAAAGATGTAACTGGTCCACATTAGGGCCTTGTAGTGTTGACTACTAGTATATCACGCTGGATTCGGCAAATCATTGTCCAAGTGTCTGAGAATCACTGTTTTCAGTTGCAGCGCATTCTCCAAAGTCAATAAGTGCATCCCGGACATTCTGGCATCCATTTCTCAGGTTTGTAAGGTGACCACTTAATCATCCATTTATACATTTACCAAGTTTTACAAGGTGGATGTGGCAGTATCAACTGATGCCAGTTTTGGGCGTAAAGTTTTTCACTCGGTCACTTGACTTGGCTGTATAGTTTTCTTTTAGGATGGTTAATCTATTTTTTCCATTCTACTTCTTGTCCATCACATTGTGTAACTGCTTTGGGACATCCCAGTTGGTGATTATCTAAAGTAGAACTGCATCCTCCAATAAATGAAAGAGAAAATGTAATTTGTTTAGGTACTCACCGTAAAAACGCTTTCTCTGCATTAAACGTATGTAGGTATTGTAAGGTTCATACTGTAATAGAAGCAAAGAAAAAGTTTCTATGGTGACTGGAGAACGATTTATGATCAAACAGTATATCAATTGCAATACATGTGATGTGGTGTATGTCATTGCATGTTGAGAATGTTCCTTATAGTACGTGGGCTGTACCAGGCAATGCACCCACACTGCGGAGTACATAAACCTACATTCCGTGTGTTGTGCTACATTAAAAAAAACAGGTGTATGTTTGATATTTTGTGCATTAAGGTGCACTGTCAGCCCATTCAGTACGATGATGATCAGTTTTGACTAATAAGATTATCTACAGGGGGTATGTATGCTTTCCCTATAGTTACATTGGTTTTCTTCAGATTGTTCAGATTTCTTGTACAGTCTAAAAAAAAGAAAAAAAATACAGGTAGATTAACTGGCTTCTGACAAAATTTGCTCTAGAGTAGGTATTTGAGTGTGGTAAGGACATCATACATTTTTCTTTTAATGTAGACTGATGTTAATGCACCTGGATGCTTTGTTAGGCACTGTCAAGACTATAATTATGGGGAAAAGATAATAAATAAAGGTCATCATTAAAAGATTGAGGGGATTCATTTGGTGCTGCAAATTTGACAGTATATCTGATGAAGCATATCATCATGTTTGTATTTTCCCTAATTTTGGAGCAACAGTCATTAGGATAACGTTGGTGAACCATCATCAATTGCTGTACAATCTTTTCAATAATCTGGTGTTATTTTAAACATAGAGCTGGTGGTGTTCCACCATGGGCCACTGGACTGTGTTAGCCTCCAAGCTACAAGCTGTCAGCCCCCCACTCTGCTGCATCTCTACATCCATCCATTCACTTTTTACCTTTATTTTTGTCTCAGAAGATATCCTGACAGTGTCGTTTGAAAGGTTTAAGAATTATATGTTGGGTTTCAGATTGCATACACAATATTATCTTTATCATTATTACTATTAGTTTTAACCTCTTCACGCTGAGCCGGCCTCTTTGCTTGCATTGGGCTTATAGAGCTTTGCCAAGAATGCAGCACGGTTACCGACAGCTAACTGAAAGCTCCCATTGCTCCTGCTACTTGCAAACGAGAGCTTTCCGATCATGTGAGCGTTGTGACAGCCCATCACGGCGGTCACATAACCAAAAGCCCCACCCCGCTTCCCAGAATTCCAAAGCCCTTAAAGGGCCGGCATGTCCCGGCTCTAAAGGGTTAAATAAAATAAAACCCAAGAACAAAAATGTAATATATTGCAGTTCACCAGTCCTTAGATGTGGTGGCTAAATTAGTTTTCTTTATTCAGGCTTTATTTACCTGGTGATTCTGTTAGTAACATACTTCTAGTCCTAGGGTGACAACACTCACAGTATCTATGAAAAAGCAGCGCTTGCATTCATGGATGAAACTACAGAAACCTCCCCCTCTCCTCTCCTCTCCTCCATAACATAGATGAGAGTAGGACACACAAAAATTGCTCACATTAGGAGGTAGGATTTTTAAGGTGCCAATAACTCAATAAAATGAACAACTGTGAAAATTCATAGACTTTATTATGCTGAATAAAAAGTATAAACATAACATAAAATACACATAGTGAAAAAACACATTTAAAATTGCTGGATCATATCATGTATAGAAGTTGACAAACATGATCAATAGTTGGTGGTACTTATGGGATGATAATCCCAACATGTTTCGCTAATGATTTCGGCTTCCTCAGGGGATATTTATTATCACACCTAAATAGATGAACAGATTGCAGTATAATTATCTTTATGTACAACAATGTGTATACATTAAATTGTATACAATACACAAGTAAGTCTAAACTAAGCAAAATAGAGCCCATATGTCCATTCAAATGAACACACAAGTATTCATTATAAATTCATACATTGCAACAATGCATCAGTATTGAAAATAAAATTGATGGCAGGCATCTTACCACTAAATACTATTAATGTGTATATTCATCCAAGCAGATATTTTTGTTGAAAATTAGGTCCAGGGATCTACATATAAAAGTTCAGCAGGCATAGAGAGAGATATACATCGACTGCCGTAATATGGAGCACTTAAAATGTATGCTGGCTGCAGGAGGGGCAAATCAGATCCTTTGTCTGCTACAAGAGATATACCTTATAATAATGCCATGAAGTTAGCAAACAAAAGCAAAGACAAGACAAAGCAATCACAAGCTAGCCCAGCAAAGAGGGGACAACCATTGACCCTAGTAATAACAATGTATTTTTAGGCCTGGTTCACACCTTTGCAGTTTGCATATTCCAGGTGCATTTTGCGTTTTTCAATACACATTTTTGATCCATTGAAGTCTATGGAACCAGAAAAAAAGTAATTGGCCCTTTCCAAAAAATGCACAGATGTGAACCTGACCCATAGGAAACCATGTTAAATGGACTGTAGTGTGTTTCTGCAAAACTGAAAACGCACTAAAAAATGCATAGGTGTGAACCAGGCCTTTAAGGCATAAGCTTAAATCAATGCTGGGTATAAAAACAGCTATGGGACAATGTAAGCAACATGGCATATACATAATAGCAGACAGGTACCTAAACAAATCGTAGTTGACCTCACACAAAGGGTCTCCAATCACCTGCACACTCCAAGGGGCCGTTTGAGTCTAATAGGAAAAAAGCAGAGGAAGACAAACAAATTGCCCAAATTTAAAAGGAGAGCTTTGTGAGCAGCCCCAACTATTGATCATGTTTGTTAGCTTCCAAAAATGATATGATCCAGCAATCTTAAATGTGTTTTTTCATTCTGTGTATTTTCTGTTATGTCTTTACTTTTTAATCAGTATAAAAAAATCTATGAATTTTAACAGTTGTTCATATTATTGGGTTATAAGCACCTTAAAAATCCCAGCTTCTAATGTGAGCAATTTGTGTCCTATTCTTTAATTGACGGGATGCATTGCCCAAGAGTTTTCCTCAGTTACTTTTCTCTTGTACCATAGATGAGAGTAGTTTGGAGTCTTCAGAGATAGCTGGAAAAAAATTAACCGATTACAGCACAGGCCGAGAGTATTGAACATTGACAAGACTTATCAAACAGATATAACAAAACACTTTCAAAGCTTTTCTGTATTTAATAGCAGTTTGTTGTAGAAGTTTAAATTGTTATTATTGTACAATTGTATATGTATGTGGAGCGGTCCTTAACCATCAACACCGGGCCTATTCTGGCACTTCTCTCCTACATGTAAAAATCATCATTTTTTTGCTAGAAAATTACTCAGAACCCCCAAACATTATATATGTTTTTTTAGCAGACACCCTAGGGAATAAAATGGCGCTCATTGCAACTTTTTATCTCGCACAGTATTTGCGCAATAATTTTTCAAACGCCTTTTTTTTGGAAAAAAAACGGTTTCATGAATTAAAAAATAACAAAACAGTAAAGTTAGCCCAATTTTTTGTATAATGTGAAAGATGATGTTACGCCGAGTAAAAAGATACCTAACATGTCATGCTTTAAAATTGCGCACAATCATGGAATGGCGCCAAACTTCATAACTTAAAAAATGTCCATAGGTAACGCTTTCAAAATTTTCACAGGTTACCAGTTTAGCGTTACAGAGGAGGTCTAGTGCTAAAATTGTTGTACACGCTCTAACGCACGCGACGATACCTCACATGTGTGGTTTGAGCGGCGTTTACATATGTGGGCGGGACTTACGTGTGCATTCGCTTCTGAGCGCGAGCTACCGGGGACAGGGGCGTTTTAAATTTTTGTAATTTTATTTTTTATTTTGATTAATTTTTTTTTATTTTTACACTTTTTTTTTTTTGATTACTTTTATTCCTATTACAAGAATGTAAACATCCCTTGTAATAGGAATCTATGTGACAGATCCTTTTTATGGAGAGATGCGGGGTCAATAAGACCCCACATCTTTCCTCCAGGCTGGAAAGCATGAGACCCTAAAAAAATTTTTTACCGATCTCATGCTGACAGCCACGATCACAGCTTCGGTTATTTACGGGTACCCGGGTGCGATGTTATGACGCACGCAGCGATACCTTACATGTGTGGTTTGAGCGGCGTTTAAATATGTGGGCGGGACTTACGTGTGCGTTCGCTTCTGAGCGCGAGCTACCGGGGACAGGGGCGTTTTAAAATTTTTTTATTTTATTTTTTATTTTACTTAATTTTTTTTATTTTTACACTTTCTTTTACACTTTTTTTTATTACTATTATTCCTATTACAAGAATGTAAACATCCCTTGTAATAGGAATCTATGTGACAGATCCTTTTTATGGAGAGATGCGGGGACCCCACATCTCTCCTCCAGGCTGGAAAGCATGAGACCAAAAAAAAATTTTTTACCGATCTCATGCTGACAGCCACGATCGGTTATTTACGGGTACCCGGGCGTGACGTCATAACATCGCGCCCGGGCCTCCGACGGTCATAGAGATGACTGGTGACCATCTGGTCACTAGAAATCTCTATCATCCTCATCCGGCGCCGGCCGATTCATTCTCCGGGCTCCCGATGGCACGGAAGAGCCCAGAGAAGCACTGGATGGCGGCGGGAGGGGCGTCCCCTCCCGTCGCCTATAAGAACGATCAAGCGGCGGAACTGCTGCTATGATCGTTCTTATCGCGCACAGAATCGCCGGCTGAAAATAATAATATCTGAATGATGTCTGTAGCTACAGGCATCATTCAGATATCCCCCCCCAAAGTCAAGGACGTTTATATACAGTGGCCAGTTTTGAAGTGGTTAAGCAGTTCAGCGGTTAAACTGTATCTAAACCCAAGAACAAAAATCCAATATATTGCAGCTTACCAGTCCTGAGATATGGTGGCTGCCTTTATTTTTTCTCTTTTTTTTGTATAGAATATTTTATTTTCACCTAGTGATCCTGACAGAAACACACTTCCTGTCCTGTATTGCATCTATGGAGGAGAGATAAGTGTTGTTGTCACAGCAATGTGAAACCAAAGGAGTCCCATTCTTACCACAGCAGAGGCTGCAGTTTTGGCAGACAGATAATCTGATCTTCCCTATTACTGTAGTACTGTAGTAGGTCAGAAGGAAAGAGTCATACCATTCTGTACATAACTTCCAGGCAAAACTAAAATAATGGAATTGTGCAAAAGGGGTCAGGATCAGGGCATTTTAGGCAGCTATTCATATATTGTCCAGGAATTCAATGCTCCCTCCTGCTTCTATTTCTGATTCCCCCATCAAGAATGGAACCTGAGAAATGACCAACAACTAAAAGATTCCTCCACTTGGAAACACATGTAAAATGGCATGTCCTGTTTGCCCGGTATTTTTTTTTTCCTGAGAAATGCATGTTTCCATAGACACAACAGTTTTCCAATCCTGGGAAGCAAGTAATGGGGTAATTGTAAATTCTAGATGCATGGGTGCCTGACTGACTTATATATAGAAGTATGTAAAGCACAATTTAGAAGACACAATCTGGATTTGGCCAAATCGCAGTTTTTAGGCAATGGGGCATCTAATGCCTTTAAGCACCAAATCTTTGTAGACTACCCTTTGAATGTAAAATAAGATGTACTGAATCCCATAAGGAATACACTATATTACCAAAAGTATTGCGACGCCAGCCTTTACACGCACATGAACTTTAATGGCATCCCAGCCTTAGTCTATAGGGTTCAATATTGAGTTGGCCCATCCTTTGCAACTATACAACTCTTCTGGGAATGCTGTCCACAAGGTTTAGGAGTGTTTTATGGGAATCTTTGACCATTCGTCCAGAAGCACATATGTGAGGCCAGGCACTGATGTTGGACGAGAAGGCCTGGCTTGCAGTCTCTGTTCTAATTTATCCCCAAGGTGTTTTGTCAGGTTGAGGTCAGAACCAGTCAATTTCCTCCACCCCAAACTCACTCATCCATGTCTTTATAGACCTTATTTTTGTGCACTGGTCCAAATCATTTGGTGGAGGGGGGATTATGATGATGGGTTGTCTTTCAGGGGTTGGGCTTGGCCCCTTAGTTCCAGTGAAGGGAACTCTTAAGGCGTCAGCATACCAAGACCTTTTGGACAATATCATACTTCCAACTTTGTGGGAACAGTTTGGGGATGGCCCCTTCCTGTTCCAACATGACTGAGCACAGAGCAAGGTCCATAAAGACATGGATGAGCAAGTTTGGGGAGCAGGAAATTGACTGGCCGGCACAGAGTCCTGACCACAACTTGATAGAACACCTTTGGGATGAATTAGAGTCGAGACTGCAAACCAGGCCTTCTTGTCCAACATCAGTGCCTGACCTCACAAATGCGCTTCTGGAAGATTGGTCAAACATTCCCATAGACACACTCCTAAACCTTGTGGACAGCCTTCCCAGAAGAGTTGAAGCTGTTATAGCTGCAATGTTGGGCAACTCAATATTGAACCCTACGCACTAAGACTGGGATGCTATTAAAGTTCATGTGCGTGTAAAGGCAGGTGTCCCAATACTTTTGGTAATATAGTGTATGTCTGTATATAGATAACTGAAGTCGGCATTGTACTCCAGTTATGAGGACACTATGGACTGCATGTGCTGCATTGCACAGTTTGGAACTTTCTATTGGGTGCCCAATGCTAAAAATTAATGAGTCACATTGTGTTTAGAAATGTGATACTAGAAACACCAGGTCTTACCCTGATGGCAATTATGGTTGAACAACAGCTGGAGAGGCACAGGTTGCCTAAGCCTACTTAGTATATGGAAAGTTAAGTGCACAGTGCAGTATTCAGAGAGGCCAGACAGAGGCTTCCTTCTGTGCTTTTGTAAGCACACCTCTAGCACTCACTTCCCTTCTACCTGCCTCATTACTTTTTGTGTGTGTACGGAAACTGCAGGTTCACTTCCGTCACTCATTCATTTTTAACCTTTCAATACAAGGCACTGAAAGAACCTTCTATACCTCCACAGCGTTATGTTCATGGTCTGCTTTCATTGGAAGGGCTAGGGAAAAAACAGCTAATTTTGCTCTTGACCTTTTTTTTCCTCGCAGTGTTTCACGGTTCTGTGTAATTCTAGCATTTTGTGTAATTCTAGTATAACAAATCTGCCCTGTAAGAAAATAACATTAACCTGTCTGAGGTTTTACTTAATTTCACAATAATCTTGATATATTTTTGACTACACTTCAACAGACCAGCAGTTTGAAAAGAGGGACTATAATATGTCAAGTCTGTCACATTTTACTAGCTGCAACAGATTCATTTGAACTAACTGAATGCAAACCAGAACTTGAGGATTTGAATATACAGTGCTTGCCAAACTGGGAACATCCTTTTATAATCTTCTGTTTGGTGCATCCCAGATAATGGATTGTCTTGTAATGAACTCATCTAACCTTCAGAACCTTTTATATCAGACATATTTCATAGTGGTGACAGAGAAGTGTTCTGAGTACAATGAAGTGTGAGCAGTTTGGCCTACCATTGATAAAATGTTTGTTTTGCCCATAGCAATCGTACATACAGTAAGGGAAAAGTATTTGATCCCCTGCTGATTTTAGTACGTTTGCTCACTGACAAAGAAATGATCAGTCTATAATTTTAATGGTAGGTTTAACAGTGAGAGACAGAATACCAAAAAAATCCAGAAAAACGCATTTCAAAGAAGTTATATATTGATTTGCATTTTATTGAGTGAATTAAGTATTTGACCCCTTCGCAAAACATGACTTAGTACTTGGTGGCAAAACCCTTGTTGGCAATCACAGAAGTCAGACGTTTCTTGTAGTTGGCCACCAGGTTTGCACACATCTCAAAAGGGATTTTTTCCCGCTCCTCTTTGCAGATCCTCTCCAAAGCATTAAGGTTTCAAGGCTGATGCTTAGTAACCGTCAGCTCCCTCCACATATTTTCTATGGGATTAAGGTCTGGAGACCAGCTAGGCCACTACATGACCTTAATGTGCTTCTTCTTGGGCCACTCCTTTGTTGCCTTGGTTGTGTGTTTTGGGTCATTGTCATGCTGGAATACTCATCCATGACCCATTTTCAATGCCCTGGCTGACGAAAGGAGGTTCTAACCCAAGATTTGATAGTACATGGCCCCAACCATCATCCCTTTGATGCGGTTAAGTTGTCCTACCCCCTTAGCAGAAAAACACTACCAAAGCATAATGTTTCCACCTCCATGTTTGATGGTGGGGATGTTTTTTTGGGGGTCATAGGCAGAATTCCTCCTCCTCCCAACACGTTGAGTTAATACCAAAGAGCTTGATTTTGGTCTCATGCAACCACAACACTTTCACCCAGTTCATCTCTGAATCATTCAGATGTTCATTAGCAAACTGTAGACGGACCTGTACATGTGCTTTCTTGAGCAGGGGGACTTTGCGGGTGCTGCAGGATTTCAGTCCTTCACGGCGTAGTGTGTTACCAATTTTCTTGGTGACTGTGGTCCCAGCTGCCTTGAGATCATTGACAAGATTCTCCCATGTAGTTCTGGGGCGATTCCTCACCGTTCTCATGATCATTGAAACTCCACGAGGTGAGATCTTGCATGGAGCCCCAGACCGAGGGAAATTTACAGTTATTTTGTGTTTCTTCCATTTGCGAATAATTGCACCAGCTGTTGTCACCCTCTCACGAAGCTGCTTGGCGATGGTCTTGTAGCCCATTCCAGCCTTGTGTAGGTCTACAATCTTGTCCCTGACATCCTTGGCCATGGTGGAGAGATTGAACTCTGATTGATTGCGTCTGTGGACAGGTGTCTTTTATACAGATAACAAGCTGAGATTAGGAGCACTCCCTTTGAGTGCACCTGATCTCAGCTCGTTACCTGTATAAAAGACAACTGGGGGCCAGAAATCTTGGTGATTGATAGAGGATCAAATACTTATTTCACTCATTAAAATGCAAATCAATTTATAACTTTTTTGAAATGCGTTTTTCTGGATATTTTTGTTGTTATTCTGTCTCTCACTGTTAAAATAAAACTACCATTAAAATTATAGACTGATAATTTATTTGTCAGTGGGGAAAAGTATAAAAACAGCAGGGGATCAGATATTTTTCCCCCTCTCTGTATTTCCTTTAATTTCAATAAATACATGTGGGCAGCACAGTGGTTTGGTGGCTAGCACTTCTGGCCCTACTATGCATGTGAGTTAGGGCAGGGGTTGATGTGAATGTACAATCTACAGTATCTTGAAAAAGTATTCACACCCCTTAGAATTTTCCACATTTTGTCATGTTACAACCAAAAACATAAATGTATTTTATTGGAATTTTATGTAATAGACTAACACAAAGTGGCACATAATTGTGAAGTGGAAGGAAAATAATAAATGGTTTTCAAATGTTTTTACAAATAAATATGTGAAAAGTGTGGCTGGCATTTGTATTCAGCCCCCCCAAGTCAATACTTTGTAGAACCACCTTTCGCTGCAATTACAGCTGCAAGTCTTTTTTGGGATGTCTCTACCAGCTTTGCACATCTAGAGAGTAAAATTTTTGCCCATTCTTCCCTGCAAAATAGCTTAAGCTCTGTCAGATTGGATAGAGAGCGTCTGTGAACAGCAGTTGTCAAGTCTTGCCACAGATTCTCAACTGGATTGAGGTCTGGACTTTGACTGTGCCATTCTAACACATGAATATGCTTTGATTGAAACCATTCCATTGTAGCTCTGGCTGTATGTTTAGGGTCGTTGTCCTGCTGGAAGGTGAACCTCAGCCCAAGTCTCAAGTCTTTTGCAGACTCTAACAGGTAGTCTTCTAAGATTGCCCTGTATTTGGCTTCATCCATGATCCCATCAACTCTGACCAGCTTCCCTATCCCTGCTGAGGAAAAGCATCTCCACAACATGATGCTGCGACCATCGTGTTTCACGGTGGGGATGGTGTGCCCAGGGTGATGCGCAATGTTAGTTTTCTGCCACACATAGCGTTTTGCTTTTAGGCCAAAAAGTTCAATGTTGGTCTCACCTGACCAGAGCACCTTCTTCCACATGTTTGCTGTGTCCCCCACATGAATTCTCGCAAACTGCAAACAAACAATGGCTTTCTTCTTGCCACTTCTCCATAAAGTCCAGATTTGTGGAATGCACAACTATTAGTTGTCCTGTGGACAGATTCTACCACCTGAGCTGAGGATCTCTGCAGCTCCGCCTCTTGGCTGCTTCTCTGACTAATGCTCTCCTTGCCCGGCCTGTCAGTTTAGGTGGACGGCCATGTCTTTGTAGGTTTGCAGTTGTGTCATACTCTTTCCATTTTTGGATGATGGATTAGACAGTGCTCCATGAGATGTTCAAAGCTCATGGAGCTTATAACCTAACCCTGCTGTAAACTTCTCCACAACGTTATCTCTGACCTGTGTGGTGTGTTCCTAACCAAGAGAACACAACGGCTCCCTGGGAGGGATTCCCCCATCAACACCGACTATGTTGATGGGGGAATCAAGCGATTTTCTTTCCTGTGACCAGTTGCAGTCTATTGCCCTCTGTCACACTGACTGTGTTGATGTGTTGACCTGTGGTGGAAGCAGCTCTGTGTCTTGGCCTAGGCCGACATAGGGCGTCACTTTGCGGGGGGGGAGCAAAAAAGCCGCCCCCTGCACGAAAATAAGCCCCCCACCTCCTCCTGAGTCCCGACGGCCGCACAAATACAGTCTCCCATAAAGCGGCATTAAAGCGGAGTTCCACCCAAATTTTGAACAATATCTGTATGTATTCTCTTCCTTGCCTAGATGCTGACATGCCGTTTAAAAAAATTTAAATCGCCGTAATTACCTTTTATTTTTCTATTCTTCTTTGCACTTCCTGGTTCTCCTCCCGTGGGAGTAGGCGTGTTTCTAGCCTCTCCCAGACTCCGCACAGTCTCCTGGGAGCTAGTCCCAGGCTTCCCAGGATGCCACTGAGCATGTGCGGGAACGAGCGGTGAATGCTGGGAGCATTCACCGCATCCAGGAAATAAATGCTTGTGGGCTTCAAATGCCCACAATGAAGATGGAAACCGCCTGCAGTGAATAATATAAGTTATTCTTTCAGACGAAATCTGACACAGGCGGACATATTACACACAATATGTGAGTATGTAATGCTGAGAAGAAAAGTTTGTGAATGAACTCAAAAAAAAAAACGATAGATAGGTGGACCCCCGCTTTAAGTAACTGGCAGGGCGGTCTCAGCTGACCTTGGCTGGGTATGGACGAGAGGCGATCTCAGCTCACTTTGGCTGTGCTCAGGAGGGGCGCGGTTCTCAGCTCACTTCGTCTGTGCTCGGGCAGGGGCGGTTCTCAGCTTACCTCGGCTGTGCTCAGGCGGGGGTGGTTCTCAGCTCACCTCAGCTGTGCTCGGACGGGAGCGGTTCTCAGCTCACCTCGGCTGGGCTCAGCTGTGCTCGGACGAGGGCGGTTCTCAGCTTGCCTTGGCTGGGCTCGGGCGGGGGGCGGTTCTCAGCTCACTTCAGTTGTGCTCGGGCAGGGGAGTGGGCGGTCTTGTACCACTCATGAAGCTTTTTAAAACCTACCCCTTTAAGACTGAGCAGTGAATAGGTGACAATTATCCTCAGGCATGATGGGTCAGTGATGTCATGAGGGGCCGGGGCCTCCGTTTGATGTCATCCGATGGCCACGCCCCCTAGTTATCTAAGAAATAATGCTTGACATCAATGCGCACAGATCAGCGGGATGAAGCATCGGAGGATGGTCATCTGCTGGAGCGGCGGCAGAGGAAAAAGAACAATGGACAAAGAAGACAGGAGAAAGAAGACCGGAGGAAGAAGCGGGAGAAGAAGACTGGAGGAAGAAGACATTTTTAATAAAGGACTTGTCAAAAACTATCTATTGTGTTTTGTCACACTACACTACTTTTTTTGGTGAATGGGTAGAGGTACAATTTACCCGATACCCATTCACATGGGGGGGGCCGGGGATCTGGGGCCTCCCTTGTTAAAGGGGGCTTCCAGATTACGGTAAGCCCCCCCACCCACAGACCCCGGCAACCCCCAGGCAAGGGTTGTCGGGAAGAGGCCCTTGTCCCCATCAACATGGGGGCAAGATGCTTTGGGGTGGGGGGGGCGCAGAGCCCCCTCTTCCCCAAAGCACCCACCCCCATGGTGAGGGCATGCGGTCTGATATGGTTCGGGGGCTCACTCATCCCCTCCCTTTCCTGACCTGCTGCATGCTTGGATAAGAGCTTGGTATGGATTTTGGGGGGACCCCACGCCATTTTTAAAAAAAATTTGATGTGGGGGGGTCCCCTCCGAATCCATACTAGACCCAAAGGCCTGGTATGAACCTGGGGGGAGGACCCCACACTGTCTTTTTTTTTTACAATTTTTTTTTTTTAAGCTTTATGGCTCTCTCCTTAGCAACCAGCTACATACAGTGTAAAAAAAAAAAAAAAAACTTGCGTTTTGGATGCGGGTTTATTGAAGTCTATTACATGCAAAATGCTGCATTTTGCGGGAAAAAAAGTCCCTGACCCATTCCAAATACACCGAGGCACAAAAATGCATTGTGAACGTGTTCCATAGGAAACCATGTTAAAAAATGTCCCTGTATTTCTGCAAAATGCATCAAAAAACGCATTAGTGTGAATGGAGCCTTAACCACTTGCCGACCGCCTCACAACGACATACGTCGGCAGAATGGCACGGGCAGGCAGAATCACGTACCTGTACGTCACCTACCTCCTATTAGCGTACAGCACTGCACAGACTAGGACACACTTTCACAGGGTATCCCAAGATGCCATCGCATTTTGAGGGACCCGAACCTGGAACCGGTTACAATTATAAAAGTTACAGTTACAAAAAAAAGTGTAAAAAAAAAAAACAAAAAACAAAAAAATATATAAAATAAAAAAAAATAGTTGTCGTTTCATTGTTCTCTCTCTCTCTATTCTCTCTCTATTGTTCTGCTCTTTTTTACTGTATTCTATTCTACAATGTTTTATTGTTATTATGTTTTATCACGTTTGCTTTTCAGGTATACAATTTTTTATACTTTACCGTTTAGTGTGTTTTATTGTTAACCATTTTTTTGTCTTCAGGTACGCAATTCACGACTTTGAGTGGTTATACCAGAATGATGCCTGCAGGTTTAGGTATCATCTTGGTATCATTCTTTTCAGCCAGCAGACGGCTTTCATGTAAAAGCAATCCTAGCGGCTAATTGGCTTCTAGACTGCTTTTACAAGCAGTGGGAGGGAATGCCCCCCCCCCCCACCGTCTTCCGTGTTTTTCTCTGGCTCTCCTGTCTCAACAGGGAACCTGAGAATACAGCCGGTGATTCAGCCAGCTGACCATAGAGCTGATTAGAGACCAGAGTATCTCCAAACATCTCTATGGCCTAAGAAACCGGAAGCTATGAGCATTTCATGACTTAGGTTTCGCCGGATGTGAACAGCGCCATTGGGAAAGCATTTTATCACACCGATCTTGGTGTGGTCAGATGCTTTGAGGGCAGAGGAGAGATCTAGGGTCTAATAGACCCCATTTTTTTCAAAAAAGAGTACCTGTCACTACCTATTGCTATCATAGGGGATATTTACATTCCCTGAAATAACAATAAAAATGATTTAAAAAAAAAATGAAAGGAACAGTTTAAAAATAAGATAAAAAAGCAAAAAAATAATAAAGAAAAAAAAAAAAGCACCCCTGTCCCCCCCTGCTCTCACGCTAAGGCGAACGCAAGCATCTGTCTGGCGTCAAATGTAAACAGCAATTGCACCATGCATGTGAGGTATCAGATCAGGTCAGATCGAGGGCAGTAATTTTTGCAGTAGACCTCCTCTGTAAATCTAAAGTGGTAACCTGTAAAGGCTTTTAAAAATGTATTTATTTTGTTGCCACTGCACGTTTGTGCGCAATTTTAAAGCATGTCATGTTTGGTATCCATGTACTCAGCCTAAGATCATCTTTTTTATTTCATCAAACATTTGGGCAATATAGTGTGTTTTAGTGCATTAAAATTTTAAAAAGTGCGTTTTTTCCCCAAAAAATGCGTTTGAAAAATCGCTGCGCAAATACTGTGCGAAAGCGTAGTGCCAAATTGTAAAAAGTGCTCTGGTCAGGAAGGGGGTAAATCCTTCCGGGGCTGAAGTGGATAAGGACCGGAAGGATTTGCCCCCTTAATGACCAGGCCGTTTGTGATAAGGTACTGCGTCGCTTTAACTGACAGTCGCATAGTCCCACAAATAGAGCTTTCTTTTGGTGGTATTTGATTACCTCTGCGGTTTTTATTTTTTGCGCTATAAACAAAAAAAACAGCGTCAATTTTGAAAAAAAAAAAAAACACAGTATTTTGTACTATAATAAATATCCCCATTTTTTTTCTCAGTTTAGGCCGATATGTACTCTTCTACATATTTTTGGTAATAAAAATCACAATAATCGTATATTGATCGGTTTGTGCAAAACAGGAGCCGATGTACAGCTACGACGGTTTGCGGAATCGTGCTGACCTGCCGCAGTATAATGACGTAGGCTGGTCGGCAAGTGGTTAAACAGAGCAACAAACAGAGGAAAAAGAAAGAAAAAAAATAAATAAGAAGAGGACAGTCCAACTGGTAGTATACAGCAGTTACTTCATGTTATAGAAATCCCAATTCCATCACACTAACGTCAAGTATCGCATAAGGCAAATCACTTCTGACAGGCCACTTATAGTCTCATATGGTCACTCGAAGTTAGTCCAGGAAACCTTCTAGCCCGTTAGTAATATGTCTAGAGCCAGCTGCGGGGGTGCCACCTCTGAGGAGTTCAACCAATTCTGCCAGATGTTTATAAATCTTTTAGCTGATTTCCTATGATAGTAGGTGTTTTTTTCTCGGATAAGGATAGTATTAACCACTTGGATCCACTGTGCCTCTGTCGGGACCTGTGCCGAAAGCCAAAGTCAGGCAATCAGCTTCCTATCTAGGTATAAGAACCTCGTGAGCACGATGTACACCAGAGGGGGGGGTATAGTTCCTCAGTGGGACTCCCCAACAGACACATTAACGGTTCCACCGCCAGCTGAACCTGGTATACATTGTTAATTTTGGTGATAATTCTGTTCCAATATCGCACCAACTTGGAGCATCTCCATGTGGATGAGGTCACCCGGATGAGCCTGACATTTCAGACATATGGAAGTCTTTCGTCTACCCCATTTATGTAGCTGTACAGGTGTATGATATACTCAGTGCAATATAAACAGGTGTGACACCTTCTGTGCCGCAGATACCGACGCCAATGGTCCCACTCCAAGAATCTGATCCCACTGTTCACCATCAATGGGACCAACATCTCTCTCCCATCCCTCCCTGCAGGGTAAAAGGTCAGGGGCTTGTATATGTGATAGTAGATGGGTATAAATTCTAGAGATGATACCCTTTTTCTCAGGGTCAGTGTATATAGATTCAAAGAACGTGAAATCCTCTAACTTCAGATTATAGTGTCTACACTGGCAACGCATGGCATGCTGTAGCTGTATATACTGGTAATAATGACCTTTCAGCCCTTGGAATTCCCGGAGAAGTTGAATATATGGTTTTATGACAGTCCCTTAGTACTTGATTGAGGAAACTAATCCCCTCCCTTTCCCAGACCGGGTGTTTAACAACTTTAGCCAAATCTGTATAAAAGCGGTTCATCAAAGCGTTTGACGAAGAAGCGGCTGGTCCTTAAGCGGTTAATTGAAGGAAATTGTGGGCCATCCAAGTTTTTATATCACATATACAGTTATATAGTAGAGAAGCAGCCAAAATAGAATCCGGTTCAGTGTGTATGTATAGTGTCGTCAGCATAAAAGTAAAAATTGAGCCCATGTGATCTAGGCAGCTGGCCAAGTGGAAACATGTAAATGCTAAAAAGTAATGGACCCAAGATTGAGCTCTGAGGAACACAAAACTTGACTGGACCGACTTCAGACTGGAAACCGCCAAGAGAAACAAATAATTCCGCCATGGGTAAAAAACTGTCAGCTCCGGAGCCGCTGTACTAACCATGCAAGGTTAGTACAGCGATCTCCCCCGCTGAGCATTTGGGATTGCCCCGCCAGAACACTCTGATCAGCGATCTCTGCCATTGGCTAAGAGCGCTGATCGTGAGTCGGCCTGATGCTGGTTTTCCAGCATGCACGTCCGATATAAAATGGTCAGCTTCTGTTGGACAGACGGACATACGCACAGGAGACATTCTGCCCATGTCTACGGGGCTTTATCCAGCATGCCTTCTAATAATCTCTATTATAACAAAAATATGGAAGAGTATGCACTGAAAAATGTAAAAGTCACATTACAATAATTAAGATTTTAACCACTAAGGCTTGATTCACACTTATGCATTTTTAGTGCTTTTTGCATTTTGCAGATTTGCATTACAGCTCATTTAACATGGTTTCCTATGTAACACGTTCTGTAGAGCAAATCTGCAAAATGCACTAAAAATGCATAGGTGTGAATCAAGCCTTAGCGACCGGCCCATTCTAGGTTTACTGCTATAGGGCGGCCGCTCTGTGCAGAATCACTTATATATACTGTACATGATTATGCTCTACCAGGTAGGGAGCACGCACGCGCACGCCGCTTCTGCTATGATTAGTCACAGCAAAAGCCGATCAGCAAGGGCCAGCCAATGGATGTCCACCGGCACCTGCTGATCGGCGAGGAGACAGACTGGATGGAGCTCTGCCTATGTAAACAAGTGGGGATGTGCTGGATTTTGTTTCCCTGCAAGGCAGGGAATAGAAACCAGCACATACCTTAGTGAAAGTACCACAGAGTACACACAAAAACACTGCTTAGGCAGACATTAACCCTTTGATCGCCCCTGATGTTTAACCCCTTCCCAGCCAGTGTCATTAGTATAGTGATAATGTATATTTTTAGCACTGTATTTGTGTCACTGGTTCCCACAAAGTGTCACTGTCAGATTGCCCCCGCAATATCGCAGTGGCGGTATAAGTCGCTGATCGCCGCCATTACCTGTAGAAAATAAATAAATAAATAAAAATTCAAGTATGTATACCATAGTTTGTGGAGGCTATAACTTTTGCACAAACCAATCAATATACGCTTATTGGGATTTTTTTAACCAAAAATATGTAGCAAAATACATATTGGCCTAAATTTATGAAGAATTGCGATTTTTAAAACCTTTTTATTGTATATGTTTTATAGCAGAAAGTAAAAAATATTGTGTTTTTTCAAAATTGTCAGTCTTTTTTGTTTATAGCACAAAAAATAAAAACCTAGTGGTGATTAAATGCTCTATTTGTGGGAAAAAAATGACATAAATTTACCCGCTTGCCGACCAACCACCGTCATTATACTGCTGCAGGTCGGCTCTCCTGTGCAAACCGCCAAAGGTGTACGTTGGGGTTTGGACATCAGATAGCGGGCGCGTGTGAACACGCTGCAAGCCACGGGAGCATGCCTGCGGGTACAGCGGACCTGATGGCCGCCGGCGACCCGCAATCGCGGTGTACAGAGGCAGAGCGGGGAACTGCCTATGTAAACAAGGCAATTCCCCATTTTGCCAGATGACATGTCAGAGATCTTCTGTTCCCAGTGATCAGGAACAGTGATCTCTGTCATGTCCCTGGTAGCCCATCCCGCCTACAGTTAGAACACACCCAGGGAAAACACTTAACACCCTTGATCACCCCCTAGTGTTAACCCCTTCCCTGCCAGTGTTATTTTTACATTGATCAGTGCATTTTTAAAGCACTGATCAATGTAATAATGTCACTGGTCCCCAAAAAGTGTAATTTGGGGTCAGATTTGTCCGCCGCACTGTCGCAGTCCCGCTAAAAATCGCAGAAGCAAAAGTCCCTAAATCTATCCCATAGTTTGTAGACGTGATAACTTTTGCGCAAACCAATCAATATATGCCTATTGCGATTTTTTTACAAAAAATATGTATAGGAATATATATCGGCTTAAACTGATGTATAAATTTGTTTTTTTATATTTTTCTTTTGGATATGTATTATAGCAGAAGGTAAAAAACTGTTTTTTTTTTTTCAAAATTGTCTGTCTTTTTTTTGTTTATAGCGCAAAAAATAAAAACCACAGAGGTGATCAAATACCACCAAAAGAAAGCTCTATTTGTGGGAAAAAAGGACATCAATTTTGTTTGGGTACAGTGTTGCACGACCTTGCAATTGTCAGTTAAAGCGACGCAGTGCCGGATTACAAAAAATGGCCTGGTCATTAACTGCTTGCCGCCCGCCGACTGTCAGGCTCTCGTTCTGGGAGGGTGTCATATGACGTCCCTCCATTTAAACAGGGAATGCGCGCAATCGTGTGCACGCATCCCTGTTCCGTTGGTGGCAGCGTGTCACGGAGACACCGCTCACCACCAAGGGTGGTGAACAGCCATTGGGCATGGCTGTTTACCACGTGATCGGCTGTGATGAAGTCACAGCCAATCACAGGTGGTACGGCCCCACTTTGCACGGCGCATGCACGCGATCTCGAGCGCGGTGCACATCGGTGGCGGCATGTTCCCAGGAACACTGCTCGTCACCGACGCTGGTAAACAGCCATTGGCCGGCGGCAGTTTACCACGTGATCGACTGTGATCCTTTCACAGCCGATCACTAAATGTCAACAAACCGCGGTAACAAGATGTTACCGGGTTCTCCTCCTCATACACCGATCGTGATTGATCTCGTTACTGCTTACAGTGTACACCAATCACACTGATTGCCCCCCAAATAAAGAGGACCTGTCACCACCCATCAAAGTACCTGTCACAGTTCATCTGAGTACCTGTCACATTTCATCAGAGTACCCGAGTACCTGTCACAGTCCATCAGAGTACCCGAGTACTTGTCACAGTCCATCAGAGTACCCAAGTAACTGTCACAGTCCATCAGAGTACCCGAATATCTGTCACAGTCCATCAGGGTACCCGAGTACCTGTCACAGTCCATCTGAGTACCCGAGGATCTGTCACAGTTCATCTGAGTACCCGAGTACTTGTCACAGTTCATCTGAGTACCCGAGTATCTGTCACAGTCCATATGAGTACCCGAGTACCTGTCACAGTCCATATGAGTACCTGTCACGGTTCATCTGAGTACCCGAGTACCTGTCACAGTCCATATGAGTACCTGTCACAGTCCATATGAGTACCTGAGTACCTGTCACCACCCTTCAGAGTACCTGAGTACCTGTCACCACCCTTCAGAGTACCTGAGTACCTGTCACCAGCCCATCAGTAAACGAGTACCTGTCACCAGCCCATCAGAGTACCCGAGTACCTGTCTGCAGCTCATCAAGTTACCTGAGTACCTGTCTCCAGCCCATCAGAGTACCCGAGTACCTATGTGCAGCCTAGAATATATGTTGGGGTGTTTGCTTTGCAAAATGGGGTCATTTTTGGGGTAATTCCATTGTCCTGGTGCTCAAGGACCTTCAAAAGTGAGATAGGCAGGAATGAAATGTTGGGCCTCTGTATGTGGCCAGGCTATGTAAAACTCTCATACATGTGGTATCGCCATACTCGGGAAGAGTAGCAGAATGTATTTTGGGGTGTAATTTTTGCTATATACATGCTGTGTGTTAGAAATATCTTATAAATTGACAACTTTGTGTAAAAAAAAGTGTTTTCATTTTTTTCCCACATTTTCCAAAAACTTCTGGAAAAATGAACCGTTCAAAAGACTCATTATGCCTCATAGATTATACGTTGGGGTGTTTGCTTTCCAAAATGGGGTCATTTCGTGGGTAATTCCATTGTCCTGGTGCTCCAGGGCCTTCAAAAGTGTAATAGGTGGTTGAGAAATGAGATGTGTCATTTATGCTCGTAGAACACCTGAAGGTGCTACTTCAATGTTGTGCCTTTGTATGTGGCCAGGCTGTGTAAAAGTCTCAAAACATGTGGTATTGCCATACTTGGGAAGAGTAGCAGAATGTATTTTGGGGTGTAATTTGTTGTATGCATATGTTGTGTGTGAGAAATAACCTGATAATATGACAATTTTGTTAAAAAAAATCTTCATTTTGCAAAGAATTGTAAGAAAAAATTACAACTTAAAAAAACTCATCATGCTACTTAATTAATAACTTGGAATGTCAACTTTCTAAAAAGGGGTCATTTGGGGGGTATTTGTACTTTTCTGACTTGTTAGTGTCTCAAGAAATGAGATTCACCTGATGTACTGAAGGCCTGATCAGATCAATTGCTCAACAGTGAGCAATTTTCAGTGATTGGCACCATAGTTTGTAGACTCTATAACTTTCACAAAGACCAAATAATATACACTAATTTGGGTTATTTTTACCAAAGATATGTAGCAGTATAAATTTTGGCCAAACTTTATGAAGAAAAATTACTAATTAGCAAAATTTTATGACAAACAAAGAAAGGGGCATTTTTTCACAAAATGTAAGGTCTTTTTTTTATTTATAGCACAAAAAAACCCCACTAGTGATTAAATACCACCAAAAGAAAGCTCTATTTGTGTGAAAAAAAGTGCGCAAGTTTCATATGGGTAAAGTGTTGCATGACTAATTCAAACTGTGAGAGCGCTGAAAGCTAAAAATTGGTCTGGGCAGGAAGGGGGTGTAAGTGCACTGTATTGAGGTGGTTAAGGGGGCGAATCCTTCTGGGGCTGTAGTGGTTAATTTAAGTGCAGCGTTGCATGACCGTGCAAACGAATGGCCTGGTCATGGGGGAGGGGGGTAAATCTTCTGGAGGTAAAGTGGTTAACTAAATGTCATATATGCTTTAACATGCTAAAATACTGAATATTTTAAAAGGTGTTTTTAAACTTTTTAAATATGCAGCTATCATTACAATATCATTAAAATACTAGCTGATGATCCTGCAATGAAGGTCCTTGTTCAGGTACTTCCTTACTTTTATAGGATGACAACTGATTGTTCACCTGTCACACATCCCCCTGGTGGAGACTACAAGTGACCATTCTGACACACAGTTCGGGTTATGTTTACCATTGTCACTATCAGAAAGCCTATCTAGAGCAATTATTTGTGCGCAAAGCTGGAGTACATACATGTGGACAGGAACTGGGGGATTAAAGCCGGCCATACATGAATCGAAATTCGGCCGGTTCAGCAGGGACCGGCGAAATTTTGATCCATGGGCTAGGTTGTACACAAGTCACTCTATTGATCAACTATGCTTGTCTGGTCAACTGGCATTTATTTACCAAATTATTTCTTCTCTGCCCCTCAAAAGTCAGGTTTATTAACAAGAAGTACATTTTCTTCAATGGATTGTACAGAATGCTATATCTTTCAAAAATATCAATGTTTAATCTAAACCTAAACATCTACTGTAAAATCATATCTACTATTGCCAGGATTAGTGTTTTGTGATATGACTTGCTATGATGTGATACTTTGCTGTACTGACCTAAGTAAACTAGAGGTACCTTTGTAAAAAAATGTTGAATTTGATTTAATTCTTTTGTGTATATAACAGTGACTCCCGGAGTGTAGTTCCTCCGTGCACCACTGCTAGAAAAGAAATGACCAGTACTTCTTTGAATATAATCATTCAGGTGGTGCTCTCCATGAAATATTGCTTTCTTCCTTTGTACTCGTTTGTGTTTGTTAGAAGTTGGAATTCGATACGCCTGCCTTGTGCAGCTACTTCCTGATCGTCACGCTCCTCTTATTGAGTGCTAAGCACCTATTGTTATTCCACAAAGAACACAATTTTAGAATACTTCCACAGTGCATTCACAGGATATTACTCAAAAGCAAAGTAGACAGCAGGACACCCAGAGTGGAATAAATAATTTCATATTGAAATGCCTATTAATAATTTTAGAGATGAATATCCAACCACAAAGAACTCAGACCATGACTTGTATCATCCACAGCATAGAGCACTATTGTGCGTATCTCTTAACTTTGAAAAATGGAAAAAAGAGGCACCTTCAGTGCCTAAATATTTAGGTGTAAGCAATGTCTTTGGCATACCCCTGGCCATGTAGGTCACGATGATTTCACATTTTTATGCATTTACAGTTGTCTAAAATGGTTAAAGAAGGACATTCCTGGGGAGGGGGGGGAGTGCAGAGGACACTGCTATGGGAGGGAGGGCACTACAGAGGGGGGGGGGGGTGCAGAGGACACAGCTCTAAGGTGGCAGAGGACACTGTGTGGAGAGGGGGGCAGCAGACACTGCTATGGGGGGCAGAGGACACTACTGTGTGGAGAGGGGTGCAGCGGACACTGCTATGGGGGGCAGAGGACACTACTGTGTGGAGAGGGGTGCAGCGGACACTGCTATGGGGGGCAGAGGACACTACTGTGGAGAGGGGTGCAACGGACACTGCTATGGGGGGCAGAGGACACTACTGTGTGGAGAGGGGTGCAGTGGACACTGCTATGGGGGGCAGAGGACACTACTGTGTGGAGAGGGGTGCAGCGGACACTGCTATGGGGAGCAGCGGACACTGCTATGGGGGGCAGAGGACACTATTGTGGGGGAAATAGCAGAGAACACTGCTATGGGATGGCAGAGGATACTACTGTGTGTGTGGGGGGGGGGTACAGAGGACACTACTATGGGAGAGCAGAAACACTACAGTGGGGGAGCATTGTATATTACTGGCGGGAATGATGTGAAAAGGGGGCAGAGGTCACCGCTATGGGGGTGGGGGGAGATGGCAGAGGATACTACTGTGGGGGGGGGTGGTTTGGAGGGAGGCAGAAGACACTACCGTGACACACTAATGTGATTTCATTGGAGGCTTTATATTTTTCTAAAAATGGTGACACACCCCCCCCCCCCCCCCCCGCAAGGCAGTAGACAAACACAGTTTTGATGCAGAAGGGCTTTGTACAGCAAGTCATAGAATAAAACAAACAAAACATCTACTCGTCCAAGGCACTAACTAAACTCAAGTCCCCTCTCTAAATATCAGGGTTCGGTGCCTTTTTAGATTGAATGTATCTTTATTAAATTTTTCATCAAAACAAAGCAGTAGGTACTGTATCACTGTGAGGTGAAGGCAAATTGATACAGGTAAGAAATTATTGAGCGACAGCAATAGTCAAATACATCCTGAGAAGTAGAGAGGTGTGAGGGCACCCCAATTCCCCATTATGGGGGCACATAATATTGGTGCAAGATTACATGACAGGAGGGAGCCCTCTCCTGTAATCCATTAATTGAGTACATCGGAGATATAGGCAGTAAGAAGAGTAGAAAGAGGGGAAGGAGATAAAAAAAAAGGGGGGGAGGAGGGGATAGAGCTGTCCATCCCGAGACTACTGGTCTGGCACCTGTAGGTTCTGTCAACAGTCTGCCTTTTCAACCAGCAGCAGACTCTCACACCAGAGAGAAAAAGACAGCTGAGCATTAGTCTGCTCACATGTATAAAAGCGTGAACAGCTAAGACTTATAATGGGGTCTGTCCAACATGGACGTAGGAATGGAGGCTTTATCCTACTCAAAGCTCTACAAAGTCTCCAAGCTCCAGAACCCAAAACAGGACTTAAGATCTGAGAAAAAAAAAACAAAGTTTGTTTCCTCTGTAGGAGACATAAACCTAGAGACCCTCACCCGTGTATAGGTGAAAAACCTAGGTGACACATAAACACTACCCATAGTTCTGCAAGCCAGTACCTTACAGTGGTTAAACATAAATTAGTTCATACAGGTCTTTACATTACCCTAAAAGAGGGACAGTAGTTGTGGATAAGAAAAGGACAGGGAGATTTAGTTCCAAGTGCTAGACAGCTGAGAATTTTACTATTGCTGTCCTTATTTATAAGAAAAGGTCCCAGAACAAACTAGGTATTGTCATTTATGATACAAGCCTGGTGTAGCTGCTGATAGATAAATAACTGTATATCTATGGACATATTGCAGGGAGATTGCCTGGAAAGGATGTTTCCAGATGACTGCCATGGTTTCCGCCAGGTAATTTTAGAACTACGGGTGTGCTACTAAAAGAAAAATTGCACATTCAGCTGAAATGTATGCATGTTTATGGAAGCATTGCTGGAGGGATTTTTAAACCTACAGTACACCTCATGCCCATTGCTACCCTAATTCTGTACACCTTCTCTTATGAGTATATTCTGCAAAAAACAACAACCAATCAGAAATTATCCTCCACTGTACTTCCCCTTATTAAAGGACTAAACTGTCATGCTGACCATAGAGCAGACTGAACACAGCTGACTACAGTGGGCTGAAAATAAAAAACCTGAATGGATTTCTCTATCCACACAAGCGAGGTGGATGGAGGAATCCTTCCCACTGGGACATTGTGTTTTGACAGTGGGGACTCTCTGCTGTCAGAATACACTGATCAATGGCTGCAACTTCTGATCAAGAAAGGTTTTCCAACATTCACAATGAACTTCTGTTGAACAGCCACACATGGAGTGAAATTTGGCCGATCCCTGCTGAACCGGTTACCATTTGCACTGCCTTATTAAAAGGAAAAATATTTTTTTTTATATATATCCTAAAGAGATCATGTGAATATTTTTTCACAAGGTTTTTTTTGCATATAAAAAAGGATCAGCTTAATATATTGAGGCAACCATATTTTACTATTGCTGACCTTCTAAAAATTATAGTTCCTTGACTTCTATACTTTCTGGAATACCAACCTAGAAGAACAGCTTGATGTAAATTATCTTATGTTTAAGAAAACTCAAAATTTTATAAAATAACAAATATATGGAAGCTCCTGCTTTAAAATTATTACTTTAACCAATTCAGCTCCAGAAGATTTTACTCCATAACCAGGCCATTTTTTGCAGTTCGGCACTGTGCTTTTATAACTGATGATTGCGCAGTCATGCAAACGCTGTACGCAAACAAAATTTGTATCATTTTTACACATAAATAGAGCTTTCTTTTGGTGGTATTTGATTATCACTGTTTTTTTTGTAATACAAATGAAAAAAGACCCCAAATTTAAAAAAACAATATTTTCTACTTTCTGTTATAGAACATATCCAATAAACATTTTTGAAAAAAAAAATCAAATTTCTTCATAAAATTTGGCCAAAATGTATTCTGCTACATGTCTTTGGTAAAAAAAAAAATCCAAATAAGTGTATATTGATTGGCTTGCATGAAAGCTATAGTGTTTACAAACTATGGTATAGATACAGAATTTTTTTTTTTTGTATACTACTATATGACTTATAGTGGGACTGCCATAGTGCGGCAGGCAATCTGACACTAACTGAAGCTGGGGAGAACTGACTAACTGCCATTGACATCTCCAGTGACACTAATACAGTGATCAGTGCTAAAAATATACACGGACACTGTATTAATGACACTGGCTGAGAAAGGGTTAACATCTAGGGCAAGCAAGGGATTAAATGTGTTCCTAACAATGTTTAGTGTGTTAACTGGGTGGTGTTTTATTAAGCAATGTGCTGGTTTTTACTCCTTGCCTTACAGGGCGAAAAAAAACAGCACATTACTGCTGTACGAAGATAAACAACACAGAGCTCTCTCCTGTCATTCGCTGAGCTGATCAGTCATAAATCATTGGCTGGAACCCACTGATCGGCTTGTGCGCATGCACGGGTGGTCCCGGAAGAAATCTGCGACGTACAGGTACATGATTGTGCCTGTGGGAGACGACCTGCCGCAGTAAATGTACTGCGAAGGGTCGGCAAGTGGTTAAAGCTGAGCTCCGGGCAAACTACTATATACACAGATAGAATGCATATATGGAAACTCTTTTACCTGCCAAATGATTTCTGTCTGCACAGGCCTGTCTGGCAGGGGAGGAGGCATTCACTACTGCATTTAAGTAGTATAATTAGGTCTATTTCCTCCTGCCAAGAGAAACAGCAAACTGATGAGTTTATTTTCTGTCGCTCTGCTCTCTCCTTCTATCAGAGCACAACTGATTGGCTCCTTGCGCTACTTTTCTGTCTCCCAGCCTGAGCTCTGTTGTGTAGGGGACTGCCGGAGACTTTAGGTGCTTTCTCTGTTTTCATTACATAAAAATAATTTAATTACATCTTAATAACTACAGAGATGAAAATATTGTGTGTCTTTTATATCTGCCTGGAATTCATCTTTAGGGTAACATCTGCATCAATAGTTCAAAATATGTGATTATTGAAATACACTATACTTTCCTTTTAAATAAGCACAATACAATCTTCAGATGCTGTTCTAAAAAATCACACATATCCTTCACACATGCCCAAGTTTCACCAATTCCAGCCAGGCTATTGGCTTGACTTCCTAAAGTAAGCAACTAAAGGCACTTGTACTAAAAACCCATGTTGCCAAGGTATCATATGCTAATGCCTAATTCGAGAGAAGACATTTTTACTAAAGAAAACAGCGTATAGCCATATAAAGATGGAATGTCTGCCATTACAAGTTCTTGATTACATTATATTTTTCATGACATTTCAAAAATTAACCTAAAATATGTTTATAACTCATTATTTTTCTTATTGTGTGTTTAAATTTCCTTTCAATGTAGAAAAACAAAGATTATATTTTAGGATACTGCAAAATAAATAAATAAATACAATAAAGCAAGAGGAAAACATTGGCTCTTAAATAGGACAAACTGGATTTACAAGTAGGCTGCTACAAACCAGGTATTATATTACTGCCAGTTCATGATCAGAAAGGGAGAATAGAGCGTACAGATTACTTCACTCTAGAGGAGGAAGACATCCTGAGCATTGGCTTATCTTGGAGCAACCTCTCTCTCCTACACATTATTTATGCCACCGTTCTGGGAGAGATATATATTTGCTGGACATTTTTACAGCCTATATTTACAGTTTTACAATAAAACACTTTTTATTGTATTATTCTGCATCACCGCTGAACACATGGATATTTGAAGTCCTTTACCAATGAGCCTTCTATCTAAGAGTGCCTTGGTGGCTGAAAAAATGGTTGGAAACTCAGTTATAGCTGTATGGGTAATCTAATATATTATATAGGGTTTTTTAGCAGGATATATAAAAGCAGCAAGGAATATCAAATGGGTTTCTACTACTTGCTCTTGGGCAATTTCCAGTGCACAGAGCTATTCATGCTTATATTGTATCAGCAAGCCAGGCAACTAACTTTTCAGTTTCAGCTTGTTATATACATTGTGCCCGATGTAGAAATGTTTTTTAACAGCAGCTATTATTTAAAGTGAGAGGTTCTGAAGAGGAATTTGCCAATCCTTGTATATATCTTTAGCATATACAGATAATACATATACTTATTATTAATATTTACTGCAGTTATTTATATAGCTCTGACAATTTATGCAGCACTTTATATAGTGTACATTCACATCAGTCCCTGTCCTCAAAGAGCTTACAATCTAAGGTACATAATCACAGACTTGTGATAGTGGATAGGCAATTAATTGCCAAAACATGTTTATCTCTTAGGTGGGCTTTGAAGATATTCCAACCCTATGAGGTTATGACCTTTAACAAGGACAGAGATGCCTATGTACAGTATAAGTGTAACACAAAGAGTAATAATAGTGCCCTATCCATTCTTAAAGGAAAACTATAATTATTTTGGGTAAATGTTTTGTTTTTTTAAACTTTTTTTTAAAGGCAGAAGCTGATTCATTTCAGGATCTCTCTGTCTGCAACACAGAGCATATAAAATGCTGCATCTGTAATTAAGAGATATGCATGTGTTTGTTCTAAACCCGATTTGTGTCAAAAGTCAACTGTCATTCCTACGTCACTAGACTGCAAGTGGGGGATTCCCTGCCCTGCAGCCAATGGGGTGACCTAACAAGGCCGTGTTATTTTATTTTTTTAGTGCCGAGTATAATACTACAATACACAGAGCAGCACGGTGGCTAATTGGTTAGCACTTCTGCCTAGCAGCACTGGGGTCGTTGATTTTACTCCCAACCATGGCACTATCCGCCTGGAGTTTGCATGCTCTCCTTGTGCCTGCGTGGATTTTCTCCGGGTACTCCGGTTTCCTCCCACACTCCAAAGATATGCTGATAGGTTAATGGCTCCTGTCTAAATTGGCTCTAATATGTGTATGTGTGAACCTTAGATCATAAGCTCCTTGAGGGCAGGGACTGGTATGAATGTATAATATACAGTATCTCACAAAAGTCAGTACACCCCCTTACATTTTTGTAAATATTTTATTCTATCTTTTCATGTAACAACACTGAAAAAAATGACATTTTGCTACAATGTAAAGTGGTGAGTGTACAGCTTGTATAACAGTTTAAATTTGCTGTCCCCTCAAAATATCTCAACACACAGCCATTAACGTCTAAACCGCTGGCAACAAAAGTGAGTACACCCCTAAGGTAAAATGTCCGAATTGAGCTAATAGTTTCAATATTTTGTGTGGCCACAATTATTTTCCAGCACTGCCTTAACCACTTCAGCCCCGGACAATTTGGCTGCCCAAAGACCAGAGCATTTTTTGCGATTCGGCACTGCGTCGCTCTGACAATTGCGTGGTCATGCGACGTGGCTCCCAAACAAAATTGACGTCCTTTTTTTCCTCACAAATAGAGCTTTCATTTGGTGATCACCTCTGCGTTTTTTTTTTTTTTTTGCGCTAAAACAAAAAAAGAGAGCAACAGTTTTGGGGGGGGAAAAAAAAAATATTTTTTACTTTTTGCTATAATAAATATCCCCAAAAAATATATAAAAAAACATTTTTTTCCTCAGTTTAGGCCGATATGTATTCTTCTACATATTTTTGGTTAAAAAAAAATCGCTATAAGCGTTTATTGATTGGCTTGCGCAAAAGTTATAACGTCTACAAAATAGGGGATAGTTTTATGGCATTTTTATTAATATTTTTTTTTTTTACTAGTAATGGTGGCGATCTGCAATTTTTATCATGACTGCGACATTATGGCGGACAGATCCAACACTTTTGGCGCTATTTTGGGACCATTCACATTTATACAGTGATCAATGCAATTAACAATGCACTGATTACTGTGTAAATGTGACTGGCAGTGAAGGGGTTAACCACTAGGGGGCGCTGCAGGGCTTAAGTGTGTCCTAGGGAGTGATTCTAGCTGTGGGGGGGGCTACTTGTGACACGACTCTGATCACCGCTCCCGATCACAGGGAGCTGTGATCAGTGTCTTGTCACTAGGAAGAATGTGGAAATGCTTGTTTACATCAGCATTTCCCCTTTCTTCCTCTCCGAGAGACGATCGCGGGTATCCCCGCGGCCATTGAGTCCGCGGGACCCGCGCTCACACTCACGGAGCTTGCGTCGGGCGCGCGCACCCACAATGCTGCGTCTTAAAGGGCAACTTACCGAAACGTTAATATGCCTGTACGCGCCCTTCTGCCGACGTATATCGGCGCGAGCCGGTCGGCAAGGGGTTAACCCTCTAGGGCATGGAGTTCACCAGAGCTTCACAGGTTGCCACTGGAGTCCTCTTCCACTCCTCCATGACGACATCACAGAGATGGTGGATATTAGAGACCTTGCCCTCCTCCACTTTCCATTTGAGGATGCCCCACAGCTGCTCAATAGGGTTTAGGTCTGGAGACATGCTTGGCCAGTCCATCTCCTTTACCCTTAGCTTCCTTAGCAAGGCAGTGGTCGTCTAGGAAGACCAGGGGTATTAGCTCATAAGACCTGCTTTTTTATTAGTATCCCTTTAAACAGCAGCACAAAAGACTTTAAAGAAGAACTCCATTTTCATAAAAATATTAATACAGTATGGCATATACATTGCAACACAAGCCATTTTGTGATTGTAATTGTATTAACATTTCCATGTTAATCTATAGTTGCTGTCATTTAAAAAAAAAAAAATCAAACAATCCAATGCAACATGGCAACCTTGGCATCCCCTGGAACAGGAATTTCAAATTTGCTAAGATGCTTCCAAAGAGTTAACCACTTCTACAGGGATGTAGACACTACAACTTTATTCATTATAGCACTGAAAGTGCACCAGAAGGTTATAGTAAACACATACCCTTACATCCAGGAATCCGTCTGAAATAGATTTTTCTTCAAAACAGAAAAAAGTAAGTCTGTGCTGCACAATTTGTTATCATTTTGCAATGTACATTAATCAACCAGAGGGAAAAAAAAAATTTTCTCAACAAAAGTGGAGTTACAATTTAAACTACTGACTAGTTTTGTATCCAAGGGTCAAGTCCTAGAGAAAAAAATAGGATTTTTGTACTCACCATAAAATGCTTTTCTCTTTCGTTCATTGACGGACACAGCTCCATTCTCTTGACCGTAGGGTTATATCTTCCTCCTTTCAGGAGAGACTAGGCAGAACATGCATTGCATGTGAAAAAAACCACAACTATACAGTTCCGCCCAGGGGGCGGTCCCTCTGATATAGCCCCTCAGCCTGCCTCCTGCAGCTCAGTACGTCAACAAGCAGTATAACGTAATTAAAAGGAGGGGTGGGTGCTGTGTCCGTCAATGAACTCCAGAGAAAAGGATTTTACGGTGAGTACAAAAATCCTATTTTCTCTTTCGTTCATTGACGGACACAGCTCCATTCTCTTGACCGTAGGGACGTCCCCAAGCAGTGTTATAACGAGGGGTGGGAACAGCAAAACAGAACTTCACCCACAACCAGAAGTGCTCCTAAAATGGAGGAGTTACCCTCTGAATCAACCGCAGTAGAATCTGAGGACGACAAATGCATCAAACTTCATGGACAACAACATGAACTTTGTCCAACAAAAGAATGTAAATTGCAACATTACACGGCCGCCTGCAGAACTTTGCGGCCAAAGCAAGCATCCGAAGATACGCTTACATCAACCTTGTAGAACTTGGTAAAGGTGTGAACGGACGACCAAGTCGCCGCCTTACACTCTTGGGAAACTGACACTTGATGTCGGAAAGCCCATGAAGTCCCAATTGCCCTAGTGGAATGGGCTGTGACAGGAAAGGGGGGCACCTGAGCCTTCAAGGCGTAAGCCTGGAGCACGATCTGTCTGATCCACCTGGAAATGGTAGTAGACTAGACCACTAGCCCTTTTTTCGCACCAGCCACCGAAACAAACAGTGAATCTGACTTCCGGAAGGGAGCTGTGGCAGAAGGATATACTCTTAGAGCCCGGACCACATCCAGGGAATGGAGGGCCACCTCTTTAGGATGTGCCGGCTTAGAACACAGAGATGGTAACACAATGTCTTCATTGAGGTGGATAGGCCGAAACCTCCTTTGGCAAAAAAGAAGGTTGCGGACGCAACACCACCTTTTATCCCTGTGGATAATCAGATAGGGCGACTTGCAAGACAAGGCCGCCAGCTCTGAAACCCTCCTGGCAGATGTAATAGCCACTTAGAAGACCACTTTCTGAGACAGGGTCAACAAGGGAATTTCCCTGATGGTGGTTTCTGAAGCGCCGACAGCACCAGGTTCAGATCCCACGGAGGTAGAGGTGGACCCACCGGAAGAACTACATGCCGAACCCCTTGCACAAAAGTGCGTAACAACGAGTGAGATGCCAGGGGTCGTTGGAAAAAAACAGCCAAAGCTGAAATCTGTCCCTTAACGGTGCTCAAGGCCAACTTCTGGTCCACTCCTCACTGTAAGAACAGCAGAACTCTAGCCATCGAATAAGTACGTGGGCGCCACCCCATCTCCTCACACATGGAAATATAAGCCTTCCATGTACGATGATATATCTTCCAGGAAGAAGATTTCCTTGCCCTCAGCATAGTGGAAATGACAGAGTCCGACAGACCTCGGTTCCTTAGCACCTGGCTTTCAACAGCCATGCCGTTAAAGCCAGCGACAGTAAAGCAGGATGAAGTATCGAACCTTGTGATAGGAGGTCCTCCCGCACCGGCAACTACCAAGGAGCATCCACCACCAGACATATCAGGTCGGCGTACCAAGGACGCCGAGGCCAATCTGGGGCAATCAGTATGACTGGGATCCCTTCGGGCTCCACTCTGCGGAGCAGATGTGGTAACAGTTTTAGCTGAGGAAAGGCGTAAATCAGCCGGTACTGCTCCCATGGAGCCACCAACGTGTCTGACGCGTCCGCCCAAGCATCTCTTGTCCTGGACATGAACCTCCGAACCTTTCGATTGAGCCGAGAGGTCAGAAGGTCCATATCTGGTGTGCCCCACCGCAGGCAAAGAAGCCTGAACACCTCCGGATGCAGAGCCCATTCTCCTGGGTCCAGCATCTGACGACTTAGATAGTCCGCCTGTCAGTTTTCTACTCCCGGGATGTATATAGCCGACAGGGCCAGTACATGTCGCTCTGCCCACCGAAGGATGTGAGCGACCTCCCGTGCTGTGGCCGAGCTTCTCGTTCCTCCTTGATGGTTGACATATGCCACCGCCGTGACGTTGTCTGACTGGATCCTGATCGGACATCCTTGTAGTCTCATCGACCATATGGAGAGGCATAGCCTGATTGCTCGAAGCTCGTTGCTTAAGAAGGCTCTCCTCAAAAGGGTAACGCGCTGCCATTCGTTTTGGGACTGAAAAGGTCAGTTGCGGGCTGCCCCATTCCTTGTATATGAACTTATCAAAGTAAGTCAGATGCGGAAACACCTTAGGTGTACGGGCTGGCTTACGGGACCCAAAAGGGACCGCCACCTCGGCAGAGGATCCTGCCGCATCCTGTATTTTCAGGGTATCACGTTAGCGGTGATAAGTGCTCCAACTAGCGCTTTTTCCTGCGTGGACCCGGACACGGAATCATCCTCACTGTCCGATTGGTTCTGGTCAGCGTCCTCTGACACATCAGAACAGGGGCTGCCAGTCACTGCAGGGCCCGAGTCTGAATCAGAGCTCTCCCCAGAGGACGGGGGGGGGCCGGGGCCGTTTCTTACGCCCCTTGCGGCCGCACGCCGTCTCCACCCTGGCAACGAACGATTCAAGGACTGCCGACAAAGCGTCCAAAGGCACCACACTATTTGCAGGTGAGCCGGTTGCAATTGCAGGGAGATCTGGGGAAGAAATTCCAGGTTCTGACACCATGCTGACCCTTCCTGTCTGCCACCCTTGGGGACTTAGGACAAGGTGTATAGTCCCACCCTCCTAGCTGCTGCAGACTGAGGGGTTCCCACCACAGGACTCACCACCCTGACCGAGAGCTGTGCTGTGCTGCTGCTGCTGGCTGTATCCTGTGAGAATGCACAGGTGTCCTGGAACGGAATCCGTACTGTTCTGAGCCCAGGGAACAGAGCTGTGTGGAGAAAAAGCGCACCAGTCTACAAGAAAATGGCCACTGAGCATCCTGTACATAGGAAAAAAAACAGGGAAAATGGCCCCCGAGCTCCGGGAAAATGGCCGCCACCCACGTTTTTCACAGGGATAACAGAAAATGGCCAACATCACAATTGTACACAGAGATGTACCTAGATAATGGCGCCGAACAGCGCTATGGCAGCAGCACACAGAAGCCCACAGACACCCAGAGACAGTATCAGGGGCACAGACAGCCAGCACATCCCCCCATCAGGGATAAGAGCCCCCCCCGGAGGACCCCTGCCTAGGTACAGACACCGCTAGTCTGCAGCATCCCCCACGGGGGGGGGAGCAGGGACAGGGAGAGAAGAAAGGGAAAAGAGGGACCCCCTAATCGACCTCCCAGGGAATGCCCAGCTGCTCAGTCCTGCCGAGACAGGAAGAGCTGTACTTACCCTCTGGACGAGCTGGGGACATCCCATCATAGACCCACACCCGAGCAGTATGGAGTGGCTGCGGGCCATGGCACACTGTGACAAAGGCATCCGTAGTCCGGTCATATGTGTGCCTTGGAGCTCACCGGCCACCCCTGGAGCCTGAGGGGCATGTCGTGGCCGACCCAGCGCATAGCTAGGGCCTGCACATGCTCGGTGGCCAGGCTGGGGAGACTACAAGGATCTATATTTATCCAGCATGTCACCCAGCCAGCTCTTGATAGAAGATCACAGGATCTTAAAATCCTGCGCAAAAAGGCAAAATCCAGAAAAAACCCCCAGGACCAATGGTCCAGATAGGGAGCCTAGGTCCTTCTCCTTTGCTAGGCAGAAAAAAACTGAGCTGCAGGAGGCAGGCTGAGGGGTTATATCAGAGGGACCGCCCCCTGGGCAGAACTGTATAGTTCTGGATTTTTCACATGCAATGCGTGTTCTGCCTAGTCTCTCCTGAAAGGTGGAAGATATAGCCCTACGGTCAAGAGAATGGAGCTGTGTCCGTCAATGAACGAAAGAGAAAAGTGTAGGAACTCACCCAGGACCACCCCTACCTCAAAAATAAAAAAGTGTGTGTATATATTGTATATATATTGCCGGGAGGGCGTACATGGATGTCCTCCCATGCATGAGCTGCCTGCGGGTCGTGTGCGGTGTGCTCTGTGATCAGCCGAGGCTATGAGACTTGGCTGATCACAGATCGGTGTAAGGGGCCAATCCCAGTAACAGCTGATCACTTGATGTATACAGAAGATCGGTAATCTGTATATTTTTTTTTCCCTCACGCTGCTAGTGTGAGGGGAAAAAAAGCCGATTACCGGCTTGTCAGAGAGACATCAGTCCCTCACACAGTGAGCCACGGCTGCCTCATCAGTGCCACCTATCAGTAGCCATCTACCAATGCCACCTACCTTTGCCCACCAGTGCCATCCATCAATGCCCACCAGTGCTGCCAATCAATGCCTCATCATCAGTGCCACCCATCAGTGGCACCTATCAGTGTCACCTCATCAGTGCCGCCTTATCAATGCCTATCAGTGCCCATCCATGCAGCCTATCAGTGCCCATCCGTGCAGCCTCATCAGTGCACATCAATGGAAGGAGAAAATGTATCTGTTTTCAAAACTTTATAACAAACTATGGTTTCTTTCAAAAAAAAATTTTTCAAAATTTTCTGTCTTTTTTTCGTTTTTTTTTTTTAGCAAAAAATAAAAAACCCAGCAGTGATTAAATACTACCAAAAGAAAGCCCTATTTGTGTGAAAAAAAATTCATTTGGGTAGAGAGTGTTGCATGATAGCTCAATTGTCATTCAAAGTGTGACAGCTCTGAAAGCTGAAAATTGCTCTGGGCAGGAAGGGGGTTTAAGAGCCCAGTAGGCAAGTGGTTAAAGATCTTCTCTATGTGGCCAGCTGGGCACCCACTCTTCTTTAAAAGTCTCCCAGATAGGATTTGTTTCTTTTGCACAAGTGGGCCCCTGAAATTTCCATTTGTTCCTTTGAAAGGACATCCCACCAGTGCAGTTAGGCTTAATACCATAACAGCAAATCCAAAACAGATACAGAGGCACTCACAGGAATTGCAAAGGAGATAGATCAAAGCAGCAGCATTTTCATTGTCGACGTTTCTAAACACTTTGTATGGATTTCTTTGTGAGTGAGAACCTGGGCATTTACCTTAAACACAGAGTGCACTGGCTACCCTTGGGACCACCAGAACAATAAGCAAGCTCGTAAAAAGTTGAATGTCATATGAAACAATTTCTTAAAGATAAACAAATATGCGCTCACTATAATTTCACTTAAAATAGAGACAAAATTGAAGACAGTTTACAATAAAAGTAAATGCACTAATGTAAGGAGCGCCAGACCAAGGGTTAGAAGAGTCCAAATTCATTTATACTAAAAAACATCATTTTAGGGTTTAGAAAAAAAAAAAAATTCCCCCTTCATTAGGGCTTCAATTGAAAGAAGAACCTTATCTTGATGGCTCATGCAGATACTGCTGGGCATGAAGGCCGGCCATAAGCGGTTCAAATCTCATCCGGTTCAGCGGGAACTGCCCAAGATTCTAACAAGTTGATCGATCAACTTGGGTACAACCAGCCTGATGGCTTCTCCTTCGATTATCGCTAGTGGTTACTACAGCCAATATACTGTCTTCTCCTAGCGGAGCTTCACCCGTTCGGCAGGAGGAATTCCCAGTCAACACTGTCTGTGTTGATGGGGGAATTGTGAAAATTTCTTTTCTTCACCCATGGTTGCAGGAAAGAAATTTGCACCGTGTATGGCCTGCCTAACTCTCCTGATCCAGCAATTAGCTTCCCTACACAGATTCACACAGGAAAGCTGTGCATTCAAGGTTTCCTTTTTAACTGAAGCCCTGATGAAGGAGGAGTGTTTTCTGATCTCTGAAACGCATTGGAGTTTTTTTTTTTTAGTATAAATGAATAAATTAATTTGGACTCTTTTATCCTTTAGTCTGGCACTCTATTGGTGCATATTGTTTTCTGGTAACATGCCAGCGTACTCAATTAAGGGTAGCCTTGTCTATTGTGAGCAGCCTAACCTGAGCCAGTGAGTTCTCCAAATGTTTTTTTGTCCTCTCATTCCTTTGTGTGAACTCACACCAAAGTTCCAGCAACTCTTGGATGCTTTTTTATTCATGTTTTCTTTTTTTTCTAGACCTTTAAGGCCCAGTGGTAAGTAATACTTCCTGTAGTGCAGTACTTACTGACAGTCACTTTCCACTTTTTCCATCATCCACCATGTCACCTTATGTTAACAGAAATCGGCAAGTTGTTCACTTCGCTGTTCACTTTTTTTAACTACTGAAGCGTCAGAAAATGACACTTCAAACATCTTTATCCATGTCATGGTGATATGTGGTGCTGTGTATTGCACTGCATAAAAATGCAGATAGGTTGCATTTCATTCGACGTACCACACCATTCCTTATTGTAGTGTTATGGTGTGAACAGGACACATAGAAAACAACTATTTTCAATGTGCCCTTGCACTGAGCCTATTTTGGTCTCTGCAGATCAACAGACATTGTGTGAACGAGCCCTAATTTATGAATGTAAAAGTATTTCAACAACAGGAGACGATCTCATGGGTCACCACACCCATCTACAAGACTGTTGTTTATGCCTGTCACTGGAAAATCCATATAGGAAACTACATAAATAGAAAGCCGATTAAGAATAGATCTATCATATAGACAAAGGAGAATGAGTGTGACCTGGCACAACTAGCAAAGGCATGCCTCCATCCCTAATATATACATATAGGTAGAAAAGGAAATGTTGGGACTTTGCATGAGGCATGTCTGGGCAAATTATATATATATATATATGCGCAACAATGAAATACATGTGATCTGCTTTACTTTAGTTAGATGTTGCAATCACATAAAATACATGATTGATGGACACATAATACATGAATTCATAATGATAATCATAATATTAATAAATATAATGATAATAATAAAAGTAATAGTATTAATCATAATAATAATATAATCATAACATTTTTATTCAATACATAATTAACATATCAATTAATAATCATAAAATATTTGGTACAGGTAATCAGTAAACATAATTGATAAGAATCCAAAATTACAATAATCATGATTAATTGATTAAATCCAGAATGGTAACATAAATCCAGCATAAATCGATATATATGATATTAGAAATTAAAATTCAAAATTCATCATAAGAACAGGCTTGTCTTGACACCCTTTATCGTAGACTCTACGCGTTTCATGGCCTGTAGCCAATCATCAGGTGTGAAAAATGCAAGACTATACTGAAAAATTAATAAATACATATATAACTATTAATGTATAATCCCCTCTAAAAAGGAGGAACATACAAACAACAGATAGCTGGTCAGTCACTTACGAATCAGCTCAAAGGCCTTGCCCAGCTTCTGAATGGGGATTCGATGAGTCCGGGCAGTGTGTCTCACCCGGGGTTGAGGTGGGAGAACCCCCACTCCTCCCCCGTCCCTCCAAAAAGGGGAGCAGGGGAAACAGCCGAGGGACATACCAGATCACCACAGCACAGTCCATTGGTATGTGTTGCATGCACTCAGCATGTTGTTAGTGCCTAAAAAACAATGTGTAAAACCATGCATCACTAAAAAATATATATATCAAGGTGAAATAAGTGCAAGGTAAAAAAAGGGGATATAAGGTGTAGCAGGTGTATGAAATGAGTGAATCACCTGTGTAACCACACAGGGATAGTTGTGTGAATATGTTGTGCATGTGTGAATGTGTGCCTGTGAGAAAAAAAAAACAATGTCAAGTAAGGCGGTAATAACCATTAATGATAAGGAATAAACTAAATGAAAAATTGGGAAAGATAAACTAGTATCTCCAATGGGAGTGCATGATGAGCAATAACAATGTGTTTGTATGCATATATGAGTAAGTACCTATAAAGAAAAACTCTGAAAGGTGAAACAATGAAGTAATAAAAAAAATATAAATAGGTAGACTAAACACACTCCTATTAGGAGTGCATAGTGAACAAACAAAATGGGGGTTATTTACTTAAAGGAAAATCCAATTTGCACTACAAGTGCACTTGGAAGTGCAGTCGAATTAGATCTTAGGGGGACATGCAAGGAAAATAAAAAACAGCATTTTAGCTTGCACATGATTGGATGATAAAATCAGCAGAGCTTCCCCTCATTTCAGATCTACCCCTCAGATTTACAGCGACTGCACTTCCAAGTGCACTTGTAGTGCAAAGTGGATTTGCCTTTCGTAAATAACCCCAATGGTGTTTGCATGTTATCCTCAATTGCCTGATGATGTAAGAGTGCTGTGAATGGTGTCCTATCCTGGTGGTGGGAGCATGGGCTGTGATGTGCTGGCTAGCCCCGGCTATTATATCCCCAGGTGGAGGGCGGGTCCCCTACAACTTCATACCTGATCATCATTGCAGTGCAGGGGACATGAGGAATCCAGCAAGTTTGCGGAACAACATCCGCAGTGGATCCCCGCCCATCCCAGCTGTGACGTCAGATGGAAGGAGAGCGTACCCGCATTGCGGCTTCACTATGAGCCACGAGCGGGGCTGGTCTACATGACTTTGAGGTGTCAAGGTCAATCCCCGCCCCCATCACTATACAGGGATGAGGAAGGAGAGAGAGGTAGCCACCTCGCAACCCCGCAAGTGACAGATATGAAAACCCGACCCCCCCCCCCCCACTCACCCCCAAGGGCTGGGCTGGCTGGGGAAAAAATGAAAAAGGGATGTAACATGAAAGGGCCAAAATATCTAAAGAAAAATGGGGACCACAAATGTGGAAATAAATAAGTAAAAGTAAAAATTAAAATTCAAAATTAACTGGGGATGTATGATAATACGTTTATGAATTAACAAGTCATTGATATGTGTGGCAGGTCACTCAAAGAGGTGTCTAACACCCAAATATATAGACAAATGAGAACGAGTGTGACCTGGCACAACTAGCAAAGGCATGCCTCCATCCCTAATATTTAGATATAGGTAGAAAAGGAAATGTTGGGACTTTGCATGAGGCATGTCTGTGCAAATAATAATATATATAAGCAACAATGAAATACATATGATCTGCTTTAATTTAATTAGATGTCGCAATCACGTGATTGCGACATCTAATAAAATTTAAGCATAGTATATTAATATTTGCACAGACATGCCTCATGCAAAGTTCCAACATGTCCTTTTCTACCATTTAATCAATTAATCATGATTATTGTTATTTGGATTCTTATCAATTATGTTTACTGATTACCTGCACCAAATATTTTATGATTATTAATTGATATGTTAATTAAGTATTGAATAAAAATTATATGATTATATAATATTATTATGATTAATACTATAATTATTATTACTTTTATTATCATTAGATTTATTAATATTATGATTATCATTATGATTTGATTTATGTGTCCATCAATCATGTATGTCACATGACTGTGACATCTAATTAAATTAGAGCAGATCATGTATTTCATTGTTGCTTTTATATATATTTGCACAGACATGCCTCATGCAAAAGTATTTTTTTATTTATTTAATTTCACTTCACATAAGATTCTGTTTGTGAAAATAAAACCAAAACTTCTGAATTTCTTAGTGCATATTTGGCACCCATCCTACAAGCTGTCTGAGAACTGCATGCAACTTGTCAAATTGCATTGTACATGTTGTTCCTGAAAGCTAGCAGACCAGACAGTGAGGAATTACTCCACCTAGTGGATGTGCTGGTACTGCTTCCAGATGCAAGTCCTTAGATAATGTATTTATTAATATGGGATGTTTTTAACAAGAGTCATTTATAAAGGAAGATATATGTTGTAGTTTCAGCTTGTTAATACTGTATATTGAATAATAGAAATAGATCCAGCTTTGCTGTGATAACCGATATAAAGTTATTTTTTTATTTATTTGTATTAGTTTTGGGAACTAATAGCACTAAGCACAGTAAAGATTTTTGCTAACCCATTTAAAAAGAAGCCTGTTATAGAAGTATATTGATTACCATTGTTGCATTGCCTTTATGTTGATCATCAGGCTTCAATAGTTTTCATGTCACTGACACAGAATACAAATCTTTATGCTTGATACAATTAGAAAGCACTTAAGTCCAATGATCAGTATTACAGCCGGGCAACCAGCATTTGCAGAATGCTAGCAATGGCAGCCTACATACTTCTGTCATTATAGGCTAAGCATCCTCAGCTAAACAGGCATCTCATGTAGAGCAATAGAGTATAAATATTGTGGTCCTTTAAAAAGACTCTACTTCTTCCAGTTTGACTTCATCATCATTGTTAGAAAATGAGAATCCTTAGTTTGCTGGCCACCCCTTTCATTTACCATCAGGTCCATTATGTGCACAAACTGTAAAGTTATTTGTGCGTTTGCTTTTATTTTTTATTAATCTGAATCATGGAGATGTCAAAGAAAAACTGTAAAATAATTAGTTCCTATGATCTTATAAAATGTATTTTACATGAGTCAACTTGACTTGTTCAGTAACCCCTTTAACGTAGCAGGATTAGATGCTACAGCCTCAAGATCATCATTCAATCTAAGGCATGTGGTTTATTCTATAACATTCTATTTAAAGTATATCTAAAGCCTACCCTTTTTTTATTTCTCAGCATATAGTAAGAAACAGTCAGAACCCCTATTTTATTATTTTTTTTGGCCATCTGTGTCCTGTTGTGGAGCTTTCCCTTTACTTCCTGTCCCACAGACACAACAGGAAGCGAGAGGAATGTCTCCAAAGTGAAGGAAATACCCTCTTAGATGGGAAGATTTCTCATCCATTTCTGTTCTGGTGCTAAAGCTGGCTATACACTAGTAGATTTTCACACTCGATGACTTGACAAAGATTTAGTTTGCTTTTAACATTCTATTTTTTCATGAATGGAATTTTTTGAACAAAAACCAAATACACTGTTAGAAAATCGTTCATTCAAGAAAAATTTTCCATCTTTGAATTTTCTCATCACTGCTGTCTAAAATGAACATCAATTTGATCCCTCTAACAATTAGAAAATTGAACAAACGTTCTTAAAATGAAACATTTCTAATGAATACCTACTAGATTAAGGCTGGTCAAAAGATGACTGGATATTCAGACGATTGCTGCTAAATTGTCTGAAATGTGAGCAGTGGGTGGGCCTGCAAGCACCATCCGTATTGACAATTTAAAATCAACTGAGATGGCTGAAAAATATCAGCTGAACGATGACTGCGTCCTATCAGATGCAGTTACCGTTTGCCAGCGCCATTGTATTCAGGCAGCCTGTAGTGGCTGGCTGAATACAATAGCCAGCAGGGAAGATTCCTCCATCCACAGTTAGCATGGATGGGGGAATTGTTTAAAATTTGAGCCATGTATGGCTACCTTAAATGTCTACAAATTTTTGATATCTCTTACCTTCAGTCTGGGTAACAATGGTCATCAAGGCAAATAGAGGTAGTAAGGCTGGCCAAAGACGGTTCGAATCCTGGCTGGTTCAGCAGAACCGGACGATATTCGAACCATGTATGGGCAGGCTAAATGTACCAAGTTGATCGATCAATATTGGTTACAACCTGCCTTGCGGATTTTTCATACAATTATCGCTAGTGGCTGGTATAACCACTAGCAATAATCACTGTCTTCTCCTGGCAAGGAAGGCTTCCCTCGCCTTGAGAACACAATGGCTCAGTGGGAGGGATTCACCTCTCAACACTGACTGCGTTGATGAGGGAATCAAGCGATTTTCTTTCCTGCAACCTGTGATTGCAGGAAAGAAAGTTGCGCTGTGTATGGCCTGCCTAAATCTACATAACAGGGACACATACAGGTTCTCCCCCTTGAGCAGTCTATTCAAAAACAACAAAGTTTTACAGCTGATGTGCTCTTTACCTCTTGTCTTCTTTGTATACTGCATAACCTACTTACAAGCCCAGCGAATACAGAGCTGTCCTCTCTACCCTTACGGGTCCTGTCCCACAGAGGGAGCAATATTCCATAAACCAGAAATAGAGGGAAGGTTGGCTTTAAAATGTTAGACTACCATATTGCAATGCCACCTTCCTGCCCTGTTCACAGCTATCCAAGTACGCTGTCATACATTTTTCCTTGCGGTTTTCAATATTTCTTTTTATGTGTTTTAAATGCGAATTACTGGTATTTTCATGAATAGCGCATTTTTGGAATTAGCCAATGAGGATGAATTTCTTGTAATGACATCACAAGGGATTATGCATCCTGGTTTTCCGTGAATGGAGTTGAGGAAGCATGGCTGATTTTAAGCCGCTTTTTGCAATTGCCACAAAAACTGTCGCAGTGTTCATTTTTGCTAAGTACAAGTACTAAGGCAGGTGAATTGTGGCTGAGCACATGGCAGGTATCCAGGGAAGGTGCTTATAACCATGGGATGACAAGCTGCTAAGTGTTCACCCACAGCAAGCTGAATATATATTTAAAAAAGCATTAAAACGCACAATACGTGCGTTTTCATGCACTTCCTTAGACTTCAACGGGCCAGAAAACACATTCAAGTGCATCTGAAATTTGAAATAGCTAATTTTTTATCAATGCAGAGCAACGACGTGAACAGCCTCATTGGACTCTATGTATTTTTGTGACGTGTTTCAAAACACACATAAAAACGCTAAAGGTGTGAACCAGGCCTAAGCAGTGTCCTCGTCTTTAGAGCAGTGCCCTAACATAACTGCTGGATGACCCTCCCCTGTGTGTTGATCGAGCAATAAATACCAGGATCGTGACCTGAGTGAGCACAACAGCTTGTAAGCTCCCAGAGTGTCAGATGATATGGACAGGTGGCAGTGACATTGTGTATACAACTGCCTGCACATCCTGCTTATTGTGGCGCAGCATACAGTGCGGTATAGGAAGCACACAGTCCTGAATGTGGCTTTGGGAAGTCAGACAGGAACTCTTGTGCAGTGATTAACCCCACTTGTGGTTTCCCCTCCCTAAGAATAGGATTTCTCATTGAAATGTACCCGGATGTGGTGCTTCCTCTTTCACAATACAAGCAGACAGCTGGGACAGACTCGGCCATCTGTCTAGCAGTATGCTGTATGTCCTCCCGGGGCAATGATCAGGAATAACCATCGATCTGTGCATTGTCAGTGCTGCCAATAGAACACATTGGTGTGTTAGCAGCAGGCGGATTAGTTATCTGCTGCAGCTAGGGCTATGAACAGCACTGAGGGCTGTGCAATGTGCTAGTGTAGCTGATGTTCAAATATTTACAAGGTAAACAATTAAGTGTTAACTCTTCCCTGCCCAAGAACAGCCATTGCCATGCAGTCCCTGTATGTGTATTACACTAGAGCAAGGCCTGCCATAATAATAAAGTGTGGAATTCCACGCTGTGCGGCAGGTTGATTAGAGAACACGTGGAGAAGAGCGGGCTGATTTCCTGTTTACACCTCAGCATGGCCTTGGCTTCACCCTAGAATGGATGGGGTCATATTTTCCTGTTCATAGCTGCTATAAAAAGACAGAACACTGGCCACTACCCCTGTTATTTGTGGCTTCCTCCCTGTATTCTCCTGCAGAGCATTACTTTTTATTCCAAGACCTCATGCACATGGGATGTTTCTTATGCTGCTCTCAGGGGCATCTGGTGTTTTTCTTTCTGCCTCTAAACGCCCCTGCATGCCCATGCACACATAGGCAATTAAAGAAGTTTAGAGGCAGGGGTATTTGTTTAGAAGCAGAAAAAAAAAACACTGCCAGTGCGTCCAGGAGCAGCAGTGATTTGACAGAAAAAATGATTGACACATGGAAACATGTGTTAATGTCTCTGAACATACGTAAATGCTAGTCACATTTAACGCTTGAGTGTTAAAAAATTTCAATGGGCAGAATAAAGTATTATTCTGGCCAATTAAATTAATTACTGCCCAAGCACTTGATACGCCTAAACGTGTTACATGCATTTACAAACATCAAGCATTTTTTCTGCCGAAAGGCGTGTGTGAGAGATAGCAAAAATGTCCAGTGTGTATGAGGCCTTAAAAACAATGCAAGAATAAAGGCAATTACTGAATAGCAATAAAAAAAGGAATATTTTATAGGCCTTCATGAAATTCAGATGTCCCCATCACATAAATTGGTGAGTACTAGTTTTAACAGGACTTTAAAGGTTAGGTTCACCTTTCTGCAGGAAATAATAAATGCACATATTTTTTGCAGGCATGTTTTTCTATTATTTCTTCCACAGGAACCTGAAGAGCATCACACCCATGATCATCCTGCAGACATAACTTCCACTATTCTTGCCCCTACTTCTGTGCAGGCTTTCTGGCAGAAAGCTGGAGGACATGTCAGTAGATTATGAGGGCACCATGTTGCATTTAGCAGGCAGTACCGCCGCCAAAGTAACCATTTTTAGTGTATTGGGGCCACTCTGTAATTGTCCTGCAATTGTGTGCAAAACAGGTGGTGAGGAGGTGACATATCGTCTCCTCGCCACCTATCATGTGCCCCATAAATATATTATGGGGTTAAATTAGCGTATTTTGTCTCCCCATTCACCGTTTGCTTTAGGCCCCCTTCCAGTACATACAGTACATGCTTTAACACACGTTCAAAATACATGTTGTTGCACGCATTCTCATGTATGCTTGTCTTTAAAACACGTGGATGTTAGTGTGATGTTTTTTCACAAATTGAGTATTACCTTGGAAGATTCAGATATGGTAAAAAGTGTGCATGTTCAGATGTAGTAGTGTAAAAAACATGCGCTTGTGTTAACATTCACTATAAAGGGCCTGTTTAATGTGTGTTACTATGCACAAAGTGCAGTAAGGCATACGTGCTGCGGTGTAAGTGTGCGAGCAGGCTATCAGTATGATTTGTGGCATCCTGAAGGACAATAAATACCGTTTTCTTCTTTTCACGGAAGCCTCTCAAAGTTCATGGTGGTTCAGCTTTTCAACACAGGCTCACTGGTCAGCTGTTGTCACCGGATGTTACACTCTATTAAAAATATAAAAAGGCCAGTGAACAAGCAGCCATAGGTAGATGCATCAATAATAAATAACTAAATGAAAAAAGCAGATCACATAGTCTACCTAGCTGTTATCTCCCATGACTGCGCCACAGCTAGCCAATCACTACCCAACCGAGCACTGCTAGTGGAAAGGTACACCAGTTTATGGCGCTATATTGATCATTAAGGACCATGATTGTGTTCAATGATAGCTGCACATAAGGTTGATTTTACACTGAAAGCGCCTGCCGTTAGCGCTAAAGCACTGCTCGTACTAGTGGTGATTTAGCAATGTTTAAATGGTGTCTTTGCTCTGCTTTTCGCCTGCTGGCGGGGTGCTTTTTACCCCCCATAAAAGGGTAAAATGTCCAATTTTGCGGCACTTTGAAAGCCCTTATGCTGCATCCACATAGAAGTATGGATCAAAAAAAAAAAAAAAACATACTTCTCTTTTAAACCCAGTACACACGGGCTGAACATTGGCCGAAATCAGTAGATACCAGTCGTGTACCGGCCCTTGTTTGACAGAAGCCGATCTCACGACGGGCTTCTGTCGAATGAGCATGCTGGAAAATCAGCAGCCGATCGGCATCCGATCAGCGCTCTCAGCCATTGGCTGCCAGCTATGACCGGTGTGTTATGGCAGAAAGGGGGGGAGGGCGATCCCACTGTCAGAACACAATAGCTCAGTGGGGAGATTGCTGTACTAACATTGCACTTACCATGTGTAGCAGACTTAATTCTGTGCAATGTATTCCACCCACTTGAAAAGCCCAGCTGTTTATAGGCATGAATGGCTGTGCATGACTGCACCCAATATTTGATGGTACTCACATAAATACTTGTATAGCATACAGGTGTATTACAAGAATAGGAAGTGTTCTATTTTTTTAACACAATTGTAAATATGAGTGTTTACATGAATACTGCTGTATATCTGGGTACCGCTGTATACCCTAGAACTGCTGCTCACAGCCATTCATGTCTATGAGTGGCTGTACTCGGCACCTGGGCTTCTTGAGAGGGTGGAATGCATTGCAGAGACTTAGGGTGCCTGTGTGCAAGACAAGGAACAGAAGGCGCACCAGCCTTGCACATTACCCAAGTGATAGCTTTATTATAATAATAAAAGATGTATACTCATAAACAACTTCAATAATGAAAGCACATCAGAGTCCACAGTTTACTTAAAGCAAACTGGTCACCTAGACAAGTCTCAAACATGACAGGACCCTCCAAAAGGCTGACACACTTTCAGGGGAGATCACCTCTTCCTTATAGACGAGGTCTAGGTGGCCAGGTCGCTTAAAGCAGAGCTCCACCTTAAACAAAAATATTTAAAGCCAGCAGCTACAAATACTGCAGCTGCTGACTTTTAATAAATGGACACTTACCTGTCCCAGGGTCCAGCGATGTCGGCAGCCGAAGCCAATCGATCGCTCGTCTCTCAGCTGCCCCCGCCGCCATCCTCGGTCAGGGAATCAGGAAGTGAAGTGTTTCCGCTTCACTGCCCGGTTTCCCTACTGCGCAGTCTCGCTGCACGTCTACACTGGTCCCCGTTGTGTTGTGGGAACTGTGTGTTTCCCAGAACACAACAGGGGGCGGGCATTTACGGCTAGCTATGCCCGGAAGTGGGTGCAGATACCTGTATTATACAGGTATCTGCACCCCCCTCCCCCCTGAAAGGTGCCAATTGAGGCACCGGAGGGGGGGGGAATCAGATGAGCGGAAGTTCCACTTTAGGGTGCAACTCCGCTTTAATACATTTATTAGAACTTGGGAATTTACAATGTAAGGGCTCCTTCACACGGACGTGTCCGTGTACGGAGCCCGCTCTGCTCAGGGGGGGATTGCTCCGTCAATCCCCGCTGAGCAGGTAGATGACAGGTCCGTCGCTGCACACCTGTCAGAGCGCTGCTCTCCCCTATGGGGGATCGGATGATGACGGACCGTAGAGTCCGTCGTCACCTGATCGGATCCGCAGACGGATGGAAAAGTAGGTTTTTCCTCCGTCACACTTTTTCGGAGCGGGTCGGATGTCAGCAGACATGTCACCGCTGACATCCGACGCTCCATAGACCTCCATGGAGTGTCCGTTCAGGTCCGCCTAAAAAACTGACAGGCGGACCTGAACGGATCAGCCGTGTGAAAGAGGCCTAAGGGCTCAGAGTGGCTCTGTGATGAACACTATTTCTAGATTTGTTTCAGGTGACAAATTCAGAAAGAATAAGGCTGGGTTCACATATAAATTGGATGTGGTTTTAACCGCATCCAGTTTGCATAACATGCAAATGTGAACGGCTTTCAATGGAGCTGGTTCACAAATGTCGGATGCGGTGCGGTTTGAAGAAGGGTCCTGTGTGTTTTTGGGTCCAGTTCAGGTGTAAATTCAGGTAAAAATTTGCACCTGTGCCAGTGAACAGAAATGCACCGGACTCTGGACTGCAAACCGCAGCCAGACATGTGTGAACCCAGGCTCCATGCACACTGGGCTTAAAAAAACGTCTGTTCTCTGTGGAGTGAAAAATGCTCATATAGAGCATTTTTTGTACAAAGTTTAAACGAGTTTAGGAGAGTTTTTTCTGCTTCCAAGCTCCAATCTGCATCTAAACGTTAAACTCAAAATATGCCTCTTAACGTCCTAATGTGCATTGACACATAGGATAACATTAAGCTGCTTCTACAGGCAGAACATAAAACGCCTGTAGAAGAAATGTTTTTTTAAGCCAGTGTGCATCATGTGCATGGAGCCTAAACACAAAAGTATCAGCATGACAATTAGGCTAGATTCACACCTATGCATTTTTTGTACTACAAAACGTGTATCAAAGGAAACCATGTTAAATGGACTGTAATGCAAATCTGCAAAATGCAAAAAGCACTAAAAATGCATAGGTGTGAATGCAGGCATAGGGAAGTCACACACTAGATCAGTGGTTCTTTGAGTCCTGGAATCTGATAAGAAAAAAAAAAAAAAAAGCTATGGGACCCTCCCCAGAAATATTCACATAAAACACAACTTTGCATGCAATCAATATATTTGTTGTATTACTTTATTTGATTGAAATGTGATTTCCTCATACATATAAGACACAAAAGGGGGTTATTTACTAAAGTCCAATCCACTTTGCACTACAAGTGCAAACTACACTTGAAATTGCACTGAAAGTGCACTTGGAAGTGCAGTCACTGTAGATCCGATGGGAACATGCAAGGAAAATAAAAAAAAAAGCATTTTAGCTTGCACATGATTGGATGATAAAATCAGCAGAGCTTCTTCTCATTTCAGATCTACCCCTCAGATTTACAGCGACTGCACTTCCAAGTGCACTAGCAGTGCAATTTCAAGTGCAGTGCAGTTTGCACTTGTAGTGCAAAGAGGATTTGCCTTTCGTAAATAACCCCCAATGTTTGCTCACTCCTTTTCATGCAAAAAGTAATAGCCACTCATTACAGAAATGAAAGACAATCATCTAGTGCAAAATAAACAAAACCATTTTCATTTTGCTCACTTCTACTATTAGTAACTAGTATATTTTCTACTACCATTCTCTATTTATCTGACCCTCAGGGGCCCTCTGAAACCAATCCATGGACCCATGTTGGGAACCCCCTGTTCTAGATCCATCCAGTCTTTATCTGATAGGAGTAATGCGATCTCCTGTGTCCAGACGTATTGTGTCAGTAATTAATAAAAGTGATCAGTGTCTACCTTCTACAAAGCTGCCTGAATACTGTCTGATCGCCGTCCATCCAAAGCTCATTAGTGTCCCTTGACTGGTGATAAACTAACAGGGGGGGGCTCTAATAGGACTCATTAGCATGGGGCACTTTGAAGGTCGGAAATGAGAAGGCCAAGTGAACATGGGCTTTCTCCTTCCGTCCAGCCCGGGGCCATCCATCCCCCAGGGAGCCCATTATTGCCGCTGTTTACCACAACAAGCCTCTCCTTCTTTCCAACCAGGCACTCGGCAATTTCCGCTCTCCTCCATGGGGACACACTTAACTCTCTCCCTGCCGGCCAGACTGGAGGCGAAGGAGATTAGGAGAAAGGTCGTCCACCTGAAGGAAGCGTTACCCACCCCCACACCCTCCGGGGACAGGTCACGGCTCTTCCTTCCCGGAGGAAACAAGGCGAGTGCGGCTCTAATCAGCAGATGACAGCAGACAAGTGCAGGCATAGGACTGCTCCCCCCCCAGACATACACCTACAGCTTCACTATCAACTACTCACCTAGACCCAGGACCCTGATCAGGGTGACTACACCTACAATATATATAACCTATATACAATATAACCTGCATTGATCACCTCCTCTGATAGATCCTCACCTACTGTGACCTCCGATAGATCCTCCTGATCACCTACCGTAACCTCCAATAGATCCTTCCGATCACCTACTGTAACCTCCAATAGATTCTTCCTATCACCTACTGTAACCTCTGCTAGAACCTTCTGATCACCTGCCGTAACCTCCAATAGATCCTTCCAATCACCTACTGTAACCCCTGATAGATTCTTCTGATCACCTACTGATCTGGTCTTCAATCAGGGTAATAGAAAAATAACAAAATTACCGCGCTTCCCAAATGTGAAAAATATATAAGCTGCAGTTCTAATTGTGAGGCATACACAAATAGATAAATCAAAATAATCTATAGGAACCACGCTACAAGATTGAATTGGTATACTGCTGAGATTAAGACCAAAAAAATACAAAATAAAATTGAATGAGCATATTTAAAAATCAATCATTTAAAGTGACAGCAAATTATGTTATAAAATGTGTATTGATAACAGAGAAAATAAAGTCCCAAAACCAAAACGTGGTTTAAGTGGTAAAAAAACAAAATCAATTGTGATGACATAAAATTGTAAAGATGAATGAGGATGATTGAAGGAAAAGAGATCCCTGTAGCCAAATCAATGTTCGAATGGTGACTAATATAAATTCATCGGCAAGCACCCAGTGAAAAATCCACCATCTGTAAAAATGCACTCTTACCAAAGGTAAGCTACAAATCAGCTTGTATGTAGATATCCACTCAGTGGAGACAACACCTTCAATCTCCTCACAGAGGATGGACAGGTAGGAGGACCCTTTTTTGTCACTGTTCTGAACAAACTTTTTGATTATGTCCCGATTCCTGGCAGGGCAAGATTTAGCTCATGAACCACCTGGTGAATCAGGGAAGCCATGAAGCCAGGTGGTTCATGGCTTCAACCAGGGTGCCTTCTGGGTTCTTCAGGTGTACCCTGGCAAAATGTCTAAAAATTGCGCAAAATTTGTCAATAAGGTGTCAGAAGGATCAGGCCTGCCCAAGTTTGATACACAAAGCCACTGGTTTTTATTGTGCAGTATTACACTGGTATCCTAACAACCCATGCTGTCATCAATTCTTAAAGAGGATGTTGGGCACCTGAGGATGTCCTTGTTTGGCCCTCCTCTGTATCAGCACTGGGGTCACATTAGCTGAGTGAGGGAGACTATGGGATAAAGTCAGTACCAGCGTGCAAAGGTGTGTTTTCTTTGAAGGAAATCACCTCTAATATTGGGAGTCCTAATGCAGGCCATAGACGGTGCGTATTTCTGTCCTGCAATCACGATTTCCAGGAAAGAAATTCACACGATTCCCCCATCAACAGACTGCGTTGACAGGGGAATCCCTCCTGCCGAGCAATTGTCTCCTCCCCACCGGTAGAGTGGCCTCTTGTGATAATCGCAAGCAAATCCGGCAGGCTGGTTGTACCCAAGTTATTCAATCGATCAACTTGGTACATTCAGCCTGCCCAGGACAGGGTTGATGACCACTGATATAAAGGATCTACTAGAGCATTGGTCATCAACCCTGTCCTCAGGGCCCACTAACAGGCCAGGTTTTATGTATTACCTTGGGGAGATGCAGACTAGAATACTGCAATCACTGAGCACCAAATGATATCACCTGTGATGTATTTCAGTTATCTTGCAAACCTGGCCTGTTAGTGGGCCCTGAGGACAGGAGTTGATGACCACTGCTTTATATGACCTAGTGATCCAGCCCCAGCACCCTGGATGTACAATGTGACTAGCTGCCTGCACCCAAAAAAATAACTAGCCGAGCAGAGTTCTCTATGATATAATAATGACTAGCCGAGCAGAGTTCCTGTGATGTACCATTGACTAGCCGAGCCCCCCCCCCCTATATTATTAGCTATACTATTATCCATTCACAGAGTCCCCCTCTTTCTATTCGACTATACATTCACAGAGGTCCCCCCTCTTTCTATACTACTATCCAGTCACAGAGCCCCCTTCTTTCTATACTACTATCCAGTCACAGAGCCCCCTTCTTTCTATACTACTATCCAGTCACAGAGCCCCCCCCTTCTTTCTATACTACTATCCAGTCACAGAGCCCCCCCCCCCTTCTTTCTATACTACTATCCAGTCACAGAGCCCCCTCTTTTTATACTACTATCCAGTCACAGAGCCCCTCTTTCTATACTACTATCCAGTCACAGAGCCCCCCTTCTATACTACTATCCAATCACAGAGCCCCCTTCTTTCTATACTACTATCCAGTCACAGAGCCCCCTTCTTTCTATACTACTATCCAGTCACAGAGCCCCCCTCTTTCTATACTACTATCCAGTCACAGAGCCCCCTTCTTTCTATACTACTATCCAGTCACAGAGCCCCCTCTTTCTATACTACTATCCAGTCACAGAGCCCCCCTCTTTCTATACTACTATCCAGTCACAGAGCCCCCCTCTTTCTATACTACTATCCAGTCACAGAGACCCCTTCTTTCTATACTACTATCCAGTCACAGAGCCCCCTCTTTCTATACTACTATCCAGTCACAGAGCCCCTCTTTCTATTCTACTATCCAGTCACAGAGCCCCCCTCTTTCTATACTACTATACAGTCACAGAGCCCCCCTCTTTCTATACTACTATCCAGTCACAGAGACCCCTTCTTTCAATACTACTATCCAGTCACAGAGCCCCCTCTTTCTATACTACTATCCAGTCACAGAGCCCCCCTCTTTCTATACTACTATCCAGTCACAGAGCCCCCCTCTTTCTATACTACTATCCAGTCACAGAGACCCCTTCTTTCTATACTACTATCCAGTCACAGAGCCCCCCTCTTTCTATACTACTATCCAGTCACAGAGACCCCTTCTTTCTATATTACTATCCAGTCACAGAGCCCCCCCCCCCTATACTACTATCCAGTCACAGAACCCCCCTCTTTCTATGCTACTATCCAGTCACAGAGCCCCCTCTTTCTATACTACTATCCAGTCACAGAGCCCCCCCTTCTATACTACTATCCAGTCACAGAGCCCCCCTCTTTCTATACTACTATCCAGTCACAGAGCCCCCCTTCTATACTACTATCCAGTCACAGAGCCCCCTCTTTTTATACTACTATCCAGTCACAGAGCCCCCTCTTTCTATACTACTATCCAGTCACAGAGCCCCCCCCTTCTATACTACTATCCAGTCACAGAGCCCCCCTCTTTCTATACTACTATCCAGTCACAGAGCCCCCCTTCTATACTACTATCCAGTCACAGAGCCCCCTTCTTTCTATACTACTATCCAGTCACAGAGCCCCCTTCTTTCTATACTACTATCCAGTCACAGAGACCCCTCTTTCTATACTACTATCCAGTCACAGAGCCCCCCCTTCTATACTACTATCCAGTCACAGAGCCCCCCTCTTTCTATACTACTATCCAGTCACAGAGCCCCCCTTCTATACTACTATCCAGTCACAGAGCCCCCTTCTTTCTATACTACTATCCAGTCACAGAGCCCCCTTCTTTCTATACTACTATCCAGTCACAGAGACCCCTCTTTCTATACTACTATCCAGTCACAGAGCCCCCCCTTCTATACTACTATCCAGTCACAGAGCCCCCCTCTTTCTATACTACTATCCAGTCACAGAGCCCCCCTTCTATACTACTATCCAGTCACAGAGCCCCCTCTTTTTATACTACTATCCAGTCACAGAGCCCCCTCTTTCTATACTACTATCCAGTCACAGAGCCCCCCCCTTCTATACTACTATCCAGTCACAGAGCCCCCCTCTTTCTATACTACTATCCAGTCACAGAGCCCCCTTCTTTCTATACTACTATCCAGTCACAGAGCCCCCTTCTTTCTATACTACTATCCAGTCACAGAGACCCCTCTTTCTATATTACTATCCAGTCACAGAGCCCCCTCTTTTTATACTACTATCCAGTCACAGAGCCCCCTCTTTCTTTACTACTATCCAGTCACAGAGCCCCCCTTCTTTCTATACTACTATCCAGTCACAGAGCCCCCTCTTTCTATACTACTATCCAGTCACAGAGCCCCTCTTTCTATACTACTATCCAGTCACAGAGCCCCCTCTTTCTATACTACTATCCAGTCACAGAGCCCCCCTCTTTCTATACTACTATCCAGTCACAGAGCCCCCCTTTCTATACTACTATCCAGTCACAGAGCCCCCTTCTTTCTATACTACTATCCAGTCACAGAGCCCCCCTTCTATACTACTATCCAGTCACAGAGCCCCCTCTTTTTATACTACTATCCAGTCACAAAGCCCCTTCTTTCTATACTACTATCCAGTCGCAGAGCCCCCTCTTTCTATACTACTATCCAGTCACAGAGCCCCCTCTTTCTATACTACTATCCAGTCACAGAGCCCCCCTTCTATACTACTATCCAGTCACAGAGCCCCCCTCTTTCTATACTACTATCCAGTCACAGAGCCCCCCTTCTATACTACTATCCAGTCACAGAGCCCCCTTCTTTCTATACTACTATCCAGTCACAGAGCCCCCTCTTTTTATACTACTATCCAGTCACAGAGCCCTCTCTTTCTATACTACTATCCAGTCACAGAGCCCCCTCTTTTTATACTACTATCCAGTCACAGAGCCCCCTCTTTTTATACTACTATCCAGTCACAGAGCCCCCTCTTTCTATACTACTATCCAGTCACAGAGCCCCCTCTTTTTATACTACTATCCAGTCACAGAGCCCCCTCTTTTTATACTACTATCCAGTCACAGAGCCCCCTCTTTTTATACTACTATCCAGTCACAGAGCCCCCTCTTTTTATACTACTATCCAGTCACAGAGCCCCCTCTTTATATACTACTATCCAGTCACAGAGCCCCCTCTTTTTATACTACTATCCAGTCACAGAGCCCCCTCTTTCTATACTACTATCCAGTCACAGAGCCCCCTCTTTTTATACTACTATCCAGTCACAGAGCCCCCTCTTTTTATACTACTATCCAGTCACAGAGCCCCCTCTTTTTATACTACTATCCAGTCACAGAGCCCCCTCTTTTTATACTACTATCCAGTCACAGAGCCCCCTCTTTCTATACTACTATCCAGTCACAGAGCCCCCTCTTTTTATACTACTATCCAGTCACAGAGCCCCCTCTTTTTATACTACTATCCAGTCACAGAGCCCCCTCTTTTTATACTACTATCCAGTCACAGAGCCCCCTCTTTTTATACTACTATCCAGTCACAGAGCCCCCTCTTTCTATACTACTATCCAGTCACAGAGCCCCCTCTTTTTATACTACTATCCAGTCACAGAGCCCCCTCTTTTTATACTACTATCCAGTCACAGAGCCCCCTCTTTCTATACTACTATCCAGTCACATCCTCCGAGTCCCCTGACCGGTGCTCGCTCGCTGACTTCTCTCTCAGAATACACCTTGCAGCTCCCTCAGCTCTTCCCAGCCTCAGGCCGCGCCACTGCAGCGAGCGCGCCCCCGGGTTCAGCCAATCAGAAAGCGCGGGGCAGCCCCACGTTCTGTTTTTTTCCCTTCACTCTTTGGAGGCAGCCAATGGAAAGGCCGCCCCGTGAACAAACCCAGTGTTCCAGGAATCCATTCATTCAGAGGCAGAAGAGCGCGAGGCGTGGAAGGTAGTGCGGGGAGCTGTGAGTGATCGGTGTAGGGTGACACCCTCATTCATCACCATTCTTGTGTTCCTGGGATGTGGAGTATCAGTTCACCTGGCCATAGGAGGATCTACCACCGGGGCTCCCCCGCCGTGCTTTGCTCTTAGTGGGCTGTGTTGCCAGCGTTTGTTTTGCCTTTTGGCGAGGACGAATCCGGGAGTAGAAGAAGAAGAAGTGTCCTCCTCCCTAGACTCCAGCCTCCTCCCATCGCATGCAGCAAACATCCAGCTTGTCCGATCGCCTGGACCCAACACCCTGACAGACATCAGGCTTCTACCGTACCGTGCGATACGTGCCGGCCACTGGATGTGACATCTCCCGGCCACTGCATGTGACATCTATCGGCCCGGGGATTATTCTCGATGTGTGCGAGTGTGGAGCGGGGAGGGCTGTCACTCAGCAGCCTTCTGGAGCCCCTACCTGGAGATTATTTGTCCTGGAGTAGTATGACACCACTCGTGTCCCATGCTTAATCCTCGCACTCCCATCTCCTGGTCCCATCACTTTGGAGCTGGAGCCTGCTCGAAGCTAGGTGAGATCTCCGTACATGGGTGGGGGGCACTGCTCCCTGCAAGGGGGGCTTCACCATGGCTGCATGTGCAGTGCTACCTTGCATGTGTACTACTTGTGGGGGGGATCACAGGCTGGGGACACCTCACATGTGTACTACTTGGGGGGATCACAGGCTGGGGGCACCTTACATGTGTACTACTTGGGGGGGGGGGGGGGGATCACAGGCTGGGGACACCTCACATGTGTACTACTTGGAGGGGATCACAGGCTGGGGACACCTCACATGTGTACTACTTGGGGGGATCACAGGCTGGGGGCACCTTACATGTGTACTACTTGGGGGGGGGGGGGATCACAGGCTGGGGACACCTCACATGTGTACTACTTGGGGGGGATCACAGGCTGGGGACACCTCACATGTGTACTACTTGGGGGGGATCACAGGCTGGGGACACCTCACATGTGTACTACTTGGGGGGATCACAGGCTGGGGGCACCTTACATGTGTACTACTTGGGGGGGGGGGGGGATCACAGGCTGGGGACACCTCACATGTGTACTACTTGGGGGGGATCACAGGCTGGGGACACCTTACATGTGTACTACTTGGGGGGGGGGGGGGATCACAGGCTGGGGACACCTTACATGTGTACTACTTGGGGGGGGGGGAATCACAGGCTGGGGACACCTTACATGTGTACTACTTGGGGGGGATCACAGGCCGGGGACACCTTACATGTATACTACAAGGGGATCTGAGACTGAGGACTCCCTACAAATATGCAGTGCTGGGGCATCAGAGGCTGGGGACACCTTGCATGTGTATTGCTGGGGCATCAGAGGCTGGGGACACCTTGCATTTGTATTGCTGGGGCATCGGAGGCTGGGGACACCTTGCATGTGTATTGCTGGGGCATCAGAGGCTGGGGACACCTTGCATGTGTATTGCTGGGGCATCAGAGGCTGGGGACACCTTGCATGTGTATTGCTGGGGCATCAGAGGCTGGGGACACTTTGCATGTGTATTGCTGGGGCATCAGAGGCTGGGGAGACCTGACATGTGCAGTGCTGGGGCATAAGAGGCTGGGGATACCTTTACAAATGAGGGGGATGTGACAGGAGCCTGGCTTCACCATAGCTGCGTGGGCACTGCCGGGTGATCTGCAGCCGGGGAGGATACCTTACACTTGTGCATTGCTGGGTGATCAGAGGCTAAGGGCACCTTACACATGTGTACTGTAGGGGATCGGAGGCTGGGGACACCTCACACATAAGGGGATGTGAGAGGATCTTGCCTTCACCATGGCTACATGTGCATTGCTGGGTGATCTGGAAGTGGTAACACCTTACACATGTGGGGGGATCCTGGCTTCACCATGGCTACATGTGCATTGCTGGGTGATCTGCAACTGGGAACCCTTTACACATGGGCAATGGTGGGTGATTAGAGGCTGGGAAAACCTTACACTTCACAGGCTGAGAGCAACTTGTATGTGCATTTCTTGGATGATCCGGTGCACATGTACATTGCTGATTTGATCAGAAGCTGGGAACAACTTGCATGTGTGTACTTTCCTGGGTGATCAGAAGCTGGGTACACCTTACACATGAGGGGAATCCTAGCTTTACGATGGCTACATTGCCAGGTGATCTGGAACCGGGAACACCTTGCACAAATGGGTGATCAGGGGCTGGGAACACTTTGCACATGATGCCCCATGCAGCAGTGAAGGGGTGTGTCCAGCACTGGGGTACTAGGAGTGAATGAAAGCAGAGCAGACAAGACAGCAGTGCATGTGGATGAGTGGGAAGTCCGCCCCCCTGCGGTCACCTCTCCCTCCTCCTCCTCTTCACAGCAAGAGTTTGTTTTCATTCATAAGTTTTTCCTTCCTCTCCCGTCCTCGATCACCAGGCTCTTTCCCCCATCATTCACAAGGAGCACACAGTCCCCCCAGCCATCTGCAAACCATTGATCTCCGCTACTCCTGCAGGGTGCGTGATGATGGCATGATCATTGGATCTTTAATGCCGGGCTGTCTCTAAAATGCAACAACATATTGACATCTACGTGCTGATCAGGCTTCCTGAGAACTCAGTCAGGGCAATGGAAAGCCCCACAGCGTGTCTGCAGCCTTTTAACCAATTTTTCACAACTCGTAACGAAGTAAGGCAAGCGCTTGGGTGCTTTTAAAAATAATTGGCAAATGTCATTCCCAGGGTTGTTTATTGATCGAGGTACGGTTACTATTCCCTAATGGGGGATTGATAGAAGCAGTCCTAATGTAGGATGAAGTGATCGTGCAAGCGCAGAAATATTTATTGCTTTACAATGCAGAATTCCCTCTTAAGAGGTGTAGCTTGGTCTGACTTTTATCGACTAGTCAGATTCTTGTAAGGGTAAAGCTTTGTGGTTTGTTTTTTTTGTATTCTCTAGACTATCTAGAATATCTACTACTGTACGCTTTTGTTTGGCTTGAGCAGTGAAGAAGATAAATATATATATATATATATATATATATATATATATATATATATACACACACACACACTATTTATTTTTTTTTAATAGTTTTACATGTTTCCCTAATTTTAAAGTTTTGTTTTTTTTCTGATCTCTTGCAGATTTTCAGATGCATGCCAAGTTCACACTGAATGCCAGAAGTCGAGATCACCACAGATGGAGCTACAAAGTCAACATGGCACTAGCGGTTCATTAGTGGTTATCCAGCAGCCTTCTTTAGACAGTAGGCAGCGGTTGGAATATGAGCGGGAAGTTCAACCAGCGACTATCTTGTCTTTGGACCAGATCAAAGTTCTTCGCAATAGGAATGAGTATACAGAAGGCCCATCCATGGTGAGGAAACATGGGCCAAAAACTGCACCAAGGCACAGTAAGCCAGAGAGAACTCACGAGATTATACCAGTTAATGTGAATAATAACAATGAGCACAGAGTCCCTCACCTGGCTCACACGGGACACGTGTACGTTGCTCGGGCTCCTGTGCTCAGTAGGTCCACCAGCACAGGGAGTGCAGCAAGTTCTGGTAGCACAAATAGTGCCTCCTCAGAACAGGAACTTTTGGGACAGTCTCCTCCACCAAGAAACGGCTCTGGACACAGGACGGACAGGGTAGTTCGGATGCAGCCCAAGGCTTCTGTGTTGGTTGTAGATGACCTAAAGAGCTCTTTAAAATTGGACTCAACACAGCACAGGTTTATTTGTGAACAGTGCGGAAAGTGCAAGTGTACAGATTGCACAGCTCCAAGGACCCTACCGTCATGCTTGGCATGCAACCGTCAGTGTCTCTGCTCTGCTGAGAGCATGGTGGAATACAGCACTTGCATGTGTCTTGTCAAAGCAGCTTTCTACCACTGTTCAAACGATGACGAGGGGGATTCATACGCGGATAACCCTTGTTCTTGCACCCAGTCTCACTGCTGCTCTAGATACTTGTGCATGGGAGCAATGTCCTTGTTATTACCATGCTTGCTTTGCTACCCTCCTGCCAAGGCATGCCTAAAACTGTGCCGTGGTTGTTATGACAGAGTTAATCGCCCTGGTTGTCGGTGCAAGAATTCAAATACTGTGTACTGCAAACTGGATGATGTGCCACGGGGCCAAGGCAAGCCCTCTTGACTTGATTGGAGTAATGTTGTTTCCAACTAATGGATCCACTGGCTTCGTAGGCTAAATCTAAATCTACAGATGTCTTTTTAAGTACCTCTATTTCCCCTGGAATATTCTCTTCTCTTCCCAGATTTCCACAGAAATTGGTTAAGATAAGGTGTTGGCTTAGACATCTACTATGTTTGTTCAACCAGCATATTCTGCACAGTGGTGCAAACGACAGTGTTAATGTACAAATTGCAGCAACTGATTAGATCAGATGAAGTTGTATCGGTGAATACTTCTGATTTGTCACGAAGGGAAATGTGTTGACGGTCAAGGGCAAAATGTGTATCTTTTTGTCGTCTAGCAGAAAGCCTCATTTCCATTAACCGTTTCTAGTTTATTTTACCATCTAACTAGTTAAATTTTACATTCTGTGTTCTTGCTAGTATGGATGGGCATTTTGTAACCTCAACGAAACATCCCTTGCACCTTCCCCGCTCTTTTTTATTTTATTTTTTTCCCCTTAAAGGCTATAGGCTTTTATTATAAGAAGTGCAAGGAAATGCCCCCTTTTTTTTATATGCAAGGTGTAGGAGTCTGTTCAGCATGCCACTCTGCATTGAATGAGTTAATCTGCATGAACTCCCACCCCTTTTACTTGTTTATGAATTGGCATCAGACACACTTGTCTATGTTGAAGGACATCTATTTAAATCCCCACCCTGCTCCAATTTGCCTTATCTTGTCTCTGTTACTAATGTGTTGCATTCAGGTGCCAGAAAATTCAGTAGCCTTAACAAAATAAGCTCTTTCTCGCGGGGAATCGCAGGGAATCCGATATATTATTTCCTGACGGTGACCTGTTTTTCCCGTTTCGTACAATGTTTGTTTTCCTCCCCCCCTTTTTTTTTTTTTTTTTTTTTTTTTTTTTTTTTTTAAGTGTCCTGTTTTTAATTGCCTTAGCCACAGCTTGGCGTCTTTTTGTATATTTTATGTACAAATCACAAAAAATGAATATTGCCTATTTTTAAGACAAAAGTCTGTTTTAGAACTTTTTTATTGTAAAGAAATATTTATTATGTGAATCTATTATTTTATGATATTTATTTGAAAAGACTGTTTGAAAATTTACAGGTCTGACCTATAACAAAGTATCAATACTTACTGAGAAAATAAGGATGACAAAGAAAATACTTATGTTAACTATAATGCAGAAAAATATAATTATTAATGAATATGTGTCTGTTATTTTTCTTATTTTTTTTCAGCAGTCAATACCCACACCCTTATGGCTGTCCCACTTTGTAGCATATATTTCAGAATGAATTTATTTTTTTTTATTTAATTAAATGTATTTTAACTTTTAAATTTGGTTTGTTTGTTTCAAAATTAAATATCCTATCTATCTATCTATCTATCTATCTATCTATCTATCTATCTATCTATCTATCTATCTATCTATCTATCTATCTATCTATCTATCTATCTATCTATCTATCCCTTTTCTTTTATGCTGCTTTGGTGATCGGAAAGATTCTGATTGGGGTTCTTGCTATTTTCCATTAAACTGATTCAACAAAGTTTTTTTTTTTTTTTTGATTCAGGAATACATGACTAATACAGAAACGCATCAGCCATTTAAGATTTAACTTTAATTTTATTTTTATTTTATATTTCTTACAATAATTGGACATCGTAAACTCTTGTCTTATCAGATTATGCATTTGTGCACTTTATTATTAATAAACCCCCAAAAAATCCACTGGTGTTAGAAACATGATAAGCAGATACTTTTTTTTTTTTTCTAAAGGAAAGTCTGTTCATAAGTCTCAAGGCAGACTATTGATATATTGTTGCAGCTGTGCCCATGTGGCTCTCAAAATCACATATTTGCAATGCTTAAGAATGTGTGTTATTTGGAGTGAGAGGAAAAAATGTCACTCTTTGTTTCAGAAGTGGCAACTTGCACTTAACGTAGAGATGACTTGTTGACCTTGCAGTGTCGCAAGTAAGTTTTCAATAGTGGTTGTCTGAAACTGCAATTTTACTTTTTGTTATTTAATCTTGGGTTGTTTATGTAGATTTTTTTTTTTTTTTTTTTTTACTTATCTGCTACATGGGGAGGGGGGAAACAACATAATTTATCCTTGAACAAATTGCTCACCCACTCATCCCCCCCCCCCCTTCTTCTTTTTTTTTTTTTTCTCCTCCCCCACTTTGAAAAGACTCTGGTAATAAAATTAAAAAAAAAAGTGTTTTACTGCCCCAGCAGTCTGACATACCATGTGTGTTTTGCAAGGCAGGATATCCTGACAATAAATTGGAAAATGCCTCCTGACTTCTGTGGGGGAAGGAGGGAATGATAGGAGGTCAAGGGTTTAAAACTAGGGCTGTTGCCAGTAATTCTTCCCAAAGGTTATAATTTCAATGGCTTAATTTGCCTTGCTATCAAATTTCAAGGAAGAACCAGCTGATTACACAAGTCTCTAAAATAGTTTGAATGTTTTTTTTTTTTTTTTCTTTAAAATAACATACTTTAGATTGTCTTAATTATTGCACTAAATTTATTTTGGTTTTACTGCTTGCGCCCCCCCCCCCTTCTTCCTTCTTCCTTCCCTTTTTTTTTTTTTTTTTTTTTTTCTCCTTCAGCCACTTAAGGTGGGTGTGCTATACCAGCCCCACTCTATAGGGGCTGATTTACTAAAACTGGAGAGTGCAAAGTCTGGTGCAGTTCTGCATAGAAACCAATCAGCTTCTGGTGGGGTGTTTTTTAATTTTATTTTTATTTTTTTTTGTCAGCTTAATTGAACAAGCTGACAGTATAAGCTGATTGGCTGCCATGCACAGCTGCCCCAGATTTTGCACTCTCCAGTTTTGGTAAATCGATCCCACAGTTTACTTATCATGCACTGATGAGTCCTCCAGAGGCATCAAACAGCTGCACGGTTCTATTCTATCTTTGCTATAGGCTAGCGTTCTTGGATTCAAATGTGATGTTGTTTAAAGAATGCTTTGCATGTGCCCATGCAATTTCTCCTTATTAAAAACAGTATTAAACCCAAAACATTGTATTGCAGTTTAGCAATACTAAAAAAACTCCAGCTCACACTTTATAATCAGTTACAGCAAGCAGTTATTTTCCTTTTTTAGGATAAAGGTTTTGCATGAATATATGAAAGCTGATCACCCCTGCCAGTGTTTAGTTTTTTTTTTCTTATCAATGTAAACTGATACATTCTGTTGGAGAGCTTGTGCTTTTTGAAAACAACAGACTTGTTGTCTGGATCACCAGATAAAAATAGAAGAAAGAGAACCTAAAAAGGGAAACTAGTACAGTTGTCACCTCTATGAATTGGTAAACTGCAATATGTTTGCTTTGGTTTAATGCTGCTTTAAGGGCTAGTTCCTACAATGTCCCTTGGGCTGTTTTTTTCTCCTTTTTTTTTATTCTTTATTATTATTTGGGATTGATATAGCCCTAACAGTGCGTGCAGCACTTTACAACAATAGGGCCAACAGTACAGTTACAATTCAATACAGGAGGCATCAGAGGGCACTGTTTGCTAGAGCTTACAATCGAGAAGTGTTTTTCTGTACATCACCACCCATGTATGCTGTGAGCAGGGCACATAGAAAACAATTGTTTATGTGCCCTCTTCACACTATAAAACAGTTGTTTATGTGCCCTGCTCACAGCATACATGGGTGGTGGTGTTCAGAAAAAATGCAGCTCAATAGACATGGTCTTCACAAGCCCTTGCGTTAAAACAGCTTGACGCTAAGTATGCATAGGTAACAAAAGGTGGCTTCCTGCACTTTCTTAATGCCCACCCACATGGCTAAGGTGTAAAGGGTATTGAGCCAAACAACTTTGGTATGCATGTTCACATAGTGAAGCGTTTGTCTTGGTCCTCAGTTGGAGGAACCTTTTTATAATATTCCTTCTGATTGCTACCTTTAGCAGGGCTGGTGCTGGGGAGAGCAATAACATTGCCTTTGGTATGGCTACACAAGTGTCAGTTACTTTCTAAACAGCCCTCAACATGACCTACTTCATATAAGGTGCTTAATTTCCTTCAGAACCATTCTTTCCTTCTAAAGAAAATTCCCGGTGTTTGGTCCTAAAACTCTTTCCAAAAATTTGCTTAGATGTCAAGTGGTTTTAATGAGGGGGGACTTTTAGAGCATTTATGAGCCTTCTAGAGTGGTAATGTTGGAGGGTCTTTAAACCCAAATCCTGCCCCTTGATTTGTATACTTTCAGACAGGTTAATTTTTTTTTTTCCCCAGCATTTAATTAGTAAATGTTTGGTTTGCTAAAATCATATTTACTGGGAAGTAGAGCAGGTTCTTTATATTGCCTGTCCACTGCAACAGAGAGGTGTCCATAACAGACTCCAGTTCCTGTGTCATGTTCTCTATCTGTGCTTCACCATTCATAAAATACAGCATGTGCTGATGTTCTCGCCAGATGCAGCCTAAGAAAAGAAAATGAGTGTTGCAGCACCTCCAGTTTTAGGGTCCCTCGATGCTGGGTGGTAAATGTCAAGGGATGTGCCAGCACCAGTAAAAGTATTTAAAGTGTCACTAAACCATCATTAAAAAAAACAAAAACCTCTCCAATAGTGTATTGCATGCTCCTCATACTCACCCAGTCATGAGATTTGTTTTCTGTAAAAAAAAAAAAAAAACCCGATTGCTCCTGCTGCTCTATATCTCCACCTTCATGTCCCCCATTCAGCTAGAGATTTTTCAGCTGTGGTGGCAACTGTGCACATGCTCAGTGAGTGTCTATGCTGAGAATCCCATGTGACTATAGAGTCACACATGTGAGCATCTACACAGTGGTAAATTACAGCCCACTCCATCCCTCCTCCATGCCCATAAACACAATGGGTGTGGGATATTACATGTAGATTGATGGAGGCTTCCCCTCCCTCTTATTCCAAGACACAGACTGGAGGGATGTGACACCACCTGTGACTGGCAGATATCCGCCCACACCATGTTATTGCTAAAAAAAATTTGATTTGATTTCAAATGTATATTTATATGACCATAGAAACTATTCAGCTTCCATTTTTTTACTTTTCAAAGCGTGAAGTGTTACTAAACCCACAACAGTAAAATCTGTCTGTATATGCAGTAAAGCATGCTTGTTATACTCACTGTGGAAACCTAAAGGGTTAATCCTCCACTGTGTAAAAAGGCTTCTTTGATCTTCCACTTTCTTTTACTGTCCCCAATCCATCTGCTGATAGAACAGAGCCTTGGGGGCACTCTGCACATGCTCAGTTTGGTCTGTGTATTGCTAGAGTTTTTGTTGTATTTTTTGTTTTGTTTTTTTGGGAGGGGAGCATGTGATCAGCACAATTCAGGGGTTAAGCAGCCTTATAGGTCAGTCAGGAGAATGAAAACTCTTCCTGCAGGCTTTAAAGGGTAACTCCACTTTCGTGGGGAAAAGCAATAGCAAATAATAAAAAAATAATATAGCGTATTCAATTGTGACACAAGTGAAATGTGCACACAAACATAATTTCCTGCTTGTGTGATAGGCTTGCCAACTTTCCCAGAAGTCTGCACTTACAAATCAGATTTCAGGGCCAGTTCACATCACATGCAGTCCAGTGTGGTTTTTTTTTTTTTTTGCCTCCAAACACGCATGGAAATTAGGTTATATGGTTTTTTAATGACATAGTTCCCACCAGTGCTTGCAGTTCCAGTTAAAGTAGAACATGTTGCATTTTTCCTGCACCGGACTGCTGTAAAACGCACGCCTTTATTTAAGGATAAGAAAAAAGAGGGTGAAAAAATGCACTGGACTGCATCAAAAACGCACTGTAAAGCATCAAAAACAGGCCTGCAGAAAAGCATCTGGAATGCATCTAGACTGCGTTTCTATGGTGTGAATTGGCCCTCAGGCATCCCCTGCACCAAAAATGTCCTTTTTGGTGAGCTACTTCCAATAGGAAATCATGTCTAAAGGAATGCAGACCCAGCAGCTTTCCTCATTTAGAGCCCTGCAGGTGCAGCAGCTGATAATTCTGAAACCACTCCCATTAGGTTCACTTTCCCACATGGACACAGACAAACACATGGAGATTTCTTCATAATAACAAAAGGTAGGAATCTGCAACAAAGCTTGTTAAAATCCTTGCAATGTACATAGATCAACCCGAGGGGAATGTTTTTTTTCTCAACAAAAGTGGAGTTACTCTTTAACCAGACACTGATAGAAGTCACAAGACTTCTTTGTTTAGTAACACTTTTTATTCTAACAAGCTGAAGTTAGAAGCTGATTGGCTAGCAGGCAGAGCTGCACCAGATTTTCCACCTTCCAGTTTTGGTGAATCAACCCCTGCGTGTTTAGTATCACTCTAATGTAACTTTGCCGCGCAACCTTTTTAGATGACCCAAGAAGAAAAAAGGAGGTAGCTGAATTTCCATGGGTAAAGGTTACTGGAGAAGATTTTGGAAATATTACCCCCCCCCCATGATGCCAACTGCATTGGAATATTTTCTATATTGATATTGTCCTGCATCTATTGCATAATGTTGGTAAAAAATGGCATATGCATTTGTTTACTAGCCGTTGATGGTTAAATGCTAAACCTCACCGGAGCAGTGAGTTGTAGCTCATTGCATGCAATTGTGGGACTGCACAAATATGTACAAATGATTGTGGCTCCGTGTGACCGCGTAGTGTGTCCTTTACATTTCCATTGTATGTATGGTGCTTAGTTTCTTGCTGCATCAAATCACGCTTTTGGCCAAGCTGGCTCCATAGCAGTGCCTCTGGTCAAATGCTCGCCACTGGGTTACAATACTGCATTAGCTAAGCAGGTAAGGTAAGGCTTTTATATATAAATATTCTCATTTAAAGCTCAATGATTTAGCTGCACCCCCAGAATAGAGTATAATCGCACTTCTTCCCCTCAGTAATCAGTTCTTTTGCTGCAAAACATTTTTCTGGATTTGTTGATTCTGTGAGCTGGGTGGAGCTGCTTGTGTCAAGTTGCACAGATCAGATTTCATAAGCTTGTACTTTTCTTAGGAGTGGAATGAGGATGCCACTTCTGCACCTAATTCTGACATGTCTGTGGAGGCTCGCATTTAGACCTGATTGCACAAGTTAAACCTCCAATCATTTTTCCTTTTTCCTTTTTTTTTGTTTTTTTTTGTTTTTTTTCCTTTTCTAAAAAAAAAAAAAAAGTAGTGAAGAGAAGTTCAGGATCTCTATTTCAGACATGCATAGCAATTCCTGGCATTGGACATATTCTGGGAAGATTTGTGAGCGGACGTAGAGCAAAAGAACCTGTCAAAACTCGACCCAACTTGTACAAGAGAACAGGATTTGTATGCAACAGGCAGTTCTAAATCATGCCTTTCGTGCTCGAGCTACTTTTTTTTTTTTTTATGAACTGCAGTGTATAAAAGAAAAATGTCATCTCTACAAAAAGTACTGAACAACATTAGTTGTGTAGTGAATAGTAGCTCCTGCACTAATGTAGTGTAGTTTACCCTAATATGCTTTAGCTTGTATATGAAAAAAAAATGATTGTAATATTCCTCTAATAGAGGTTTTTTTTTTTTCTTTCCTTCTTTCAATAGTTTTATTTGAGGTAATCATATATGATAACAAGAGTAAGAACATTGCATCAAGATTAATGACATTGAAACTTGAACAGGTTGAGTCTAACAAGAGTATAACCTGCATATGTCAGTCTATTAATATCAAAAATATCAATCTTAAATGCAATCATGAGAAATAACTCTAACATAGGGGTTGATTTACTAAAGGCAAATCCACTCTGCACTACAAGTACTCTGTAAGTACACTTGAAACTGCACTTGGAAGTGCAGTCGCTGTAGATCTGAAGGGAAGCTCTGAAATGAGGGGAAGCTCTGCTGATTTTATCATCCAATCATGTGCAAGCTAAAATGCTGTTTTTTTATTTTCCTTGCATGTCCCCCTCAGATCTACAGCAACTGCACTATCAAGTGCACATGTAGTGCAAAGTGGATTTGCCTTTAGTAAATAACCCCCATAGTGTCAGATTTTTTTTTTTTTTTCAAACAAATTCTTTATTTGTTGAAAGGGATCAACAATTCAACATAACAACAATGGTCACAGAATCATTAAAGGTGTTGTATAAAACAAAGCGTTGAACAGAAAAATATTCCAATGATACATGCGTGTTCCTACATCTTCATGTTACTAACCCATACTGACCAAGTTTACAAAAAAGCAGCAAAAAATAATAAATAATGGGTTACATTCCCATAGTATTGTCAAATTTTTGGGATTTTCAAGAAAAGCGATTGCAACACAGATAAGCTAACGGGTCGTCGTACGTAAGGACGGAATATCAGACGGCATTGACTGGTTCAATAGAAACCGCCTGCCATTCGGCCCGTTTGTACGGCAGCTGGTCCAAAAGAATCTGGCCATTCGGCCGACTTCTGTCGAATAGGGCATGATTAAAAAACGTCTGCAGATCAGCATCCGATCAGCACTCTCAGCCAATGTAAACGGCAGCTCGCATGTGCAGGAGTGATGCCAATGCTGCTCCGGCGACTCACACAGCCGGAGTCCGTGGACCTGGAAGGAAGATGGGTGAAGATGGAAGCCCTGTCAGGGATGGCAGCTCGCTGCTGGAAGGGCTTCATTCTAAGGTAAGTTTCATATAATAGGTAAGTTTCACACAATGTGCTAGTATGCAATGCATACTAGCACCTTATAACTTTGCCTTGCAGGTGAAAAAAATCACCAGCGGTTTACTACCGCTTTAAAAAGTACTGTGAGGGGGAGGAAGGATATTTTAACTGAATCTTGCAACATTATTTTATCTTTTAATGAGCTATTCCTTTTTCCATTATTTTTGGCTGCAGTACTGCTTTAATGACCAATAACCAGAAGCCTCTCCTGAGAATGGTTATTATGCTGATCTGATTACTTCAGTACTGCTTGGGTTTCTGACTCAAAACAAGGATGCAGGGGTTGTGCTCTGACTTCACTTCTTACATACTTGGATCAAGTCGGTCACTTTAGACCAGTGGTTCCCAACTCCTGTCCTCAGGACCCACTAACAGGCCACGTTTGCAAGATATCTGAAATACATCACATGTGATCTTGTTTGCTGCTCAGTGATTGCAGTGTTCTAGTCTGCATCTATTCCAAGGTAATACTTAAAATCTGGCTTGTTAGTGGGTCCTGAGGATAGGACCCACAGGACAGGAGAAGCACGGATTTAGAAAGTGCTTTGAAACGCTATTCTATAAGGATACTTCTTCAACTGTTTTTTGTCTGTTAAAGCCCAACATAAGAGACCTCTGTATCATCAGTAGTTTACAGGCCAAAGTACCTGGGTCATTAAACAAGTGAAAATGATAACAGACTTCCAATGGGATCCTAGGACGGTTAAAGACTCCAAATGTGCTGAGAATGCATTACTTCATGATGCTGGAAAGCCTTCTCTTTTCTGAGATGTGGGAGTTATACCAGGATCCTGGAGTGAGTCCCAGTGATCTCACTAGTATCTTCAGGAAGTGGCCAGGAGCCAGTATGCAAAGTGAATCTTTTTTGTCATATTTTTTTTTGTGGGGGTGGGTAGGTGTAGGGTGTACGGACCTTGTATTTTCATACAAAGTGTGCTTTATAATGTGCCAGGAGCAGCTGCAGGGTTTATCCTCATGACACATCACAAGAAGCACCTCCATGGTTAACAGAGGACAGAATAAAAATTAGACTTGAGAAACTTAACATTAATAAATCACCGGGACCAGATGGCTTGCACCCGAGGGTACTTAGGGAACTCAGTCAAGTAATTGCCAGACCATTGTTCCTAATTTTTACTGACGGTCTACTGACTGGAATGATACCAGCTGATTGGAGAAAAGCCAATGTAGCACCAATATTTAAAAAGGGCCCAAAATACATCACTGGGAATTACAGACCAGTTAGCCTAACATCTATAGTATGTAAACTTTTGGAGGGGATGATAAGGGACTATACACAAGATTTTAGTAATGTGAACGGTATCGTTAGCAGTAATCAGCATGGATTCATGAAGAATCGTTCTTGCCAAACCAATCTATTAACCTTCAATGAGGAGGCAAGTTGCTATCTAGATAAAGGAAGGCACGTAGACGTGGTGTATCTGGATTTTGCAAAAGCATTTGACACAGTTCCCCATAAACCTTTATTGTGCAAAATAAATTCCGTTGGAATGGACCATAGGGTGAGTACATGGATTGAAAACTGGCTACAAGGGCGAGTTCAGAGGGTGGTGATAAATGGGGAGTACTCGGAATGGTCAGGGGTGGGTAGTGGGGTCCCCCAGGGTTCTTTGCTGGGACTAACCCTATTTAATTTGTTCATAAACGACCTGGAGGATGGGGTAAACAGTTCAATCCCTGTATTTGTGGACAATACTAAGCTAAGCAGGGCAATAACTTCTCCGCAGGATGTGGAAACCTTGAAAAAAGATCTGAACAAATTAATGGGGTGGGCGACTACATGGCAAATGAGGTGCAATGTAGAAAAATGTAAAATAATGCATTTGGGTGGCAAAAATATGAATGCAATCTATACACTGGGGGGAGAACCTCTGGGGAAATCTAGGATGGAAAAGGACCTGGGGGTCCTAGTAGATGATAGGCTCAGCAATGGCATGCAATGGCAAGCTGCTGCTAACAAAGCAAACAGAATATTGGCATGCATTAAAAAGGGGTTCAACTCCTGAGATAAAACGATAATTCTCCCGCTCTACAAGACTCTGGTTTGGCCGCACCTAGAGTATGCTGTCCAGTTCTGGGCACCAGTCCTCAGGAAGGATGTACTGGAAATGGAGCGAGTACGAAGAAGGGCAACAAAGCTAATAAAGGGTCTGAAGGTTATTAGTTATGAGCAATATTTGCGAGTACTGAACTTATTCTCGCTGGAGAAGAGACGCTTGAGAGGGGATATGATTGCAATATACAAATACCATACTGGTGACCCCACAATAGGGATAAAACTTTTTCGCAGAAGGGAGTTTAACAAGACTCGTGGCTACTCAATAAAATTAGAAGAAAAGAGGTTTAACCTTAAACTACATAGAGGGTTCTTTACTGTAAGAGCGGCAAGGATGTGGAATTCTCTTCCACAGGAGCTGGTCTCAGCGGGGAGCATCGATAGTTTCAAGAAACTATTAGATAAGCACCTGAATGACCGCAACATACAGGGATTTACAATGTAATACTGACATATACTCACACACATGGGTTGGACTTGATGGAAGTGTGTCTTTTTTTCAACCTCACCTACTATGTAACTGATCTTTTGAGGTGTTATGCCCTGTACACACAACCAGTTTTTCTGTCCGAATAAACTCTGAAGGTTTTTCCAACGGAGTTCCGACGGAATTCTGCTCAAGCTGTCTTGCATACACACTGTCACATCAAATTCCGACCGTCCAGAATGCGGTGACGTACAACACGTACGACAGGACTAGAAAATGGAAGTTCAATAGCCAGTAGCCAATAGCTTCCGTCTCGTACTTGCTTCAGAGCATGCGTCGTTTTTGGTGCCTCGGAACAGCATACAGACGAGCGGTTTTTCCGATAGTAATTTGTTCCGTTGGAAAAATATAGAACATGTTCTCTAAGTCCGTCAGAATTTTTGACAGAAAAAGTCTGATGGGGCATACACACGGTCGGAATATACGATAAAAAGCTCCCATCGGACTCTTTCTGTCAGAAATTCTGCTCGTGTGTACGCGGCATTAGATATTCAAAATTGATCAAATCGAGAGGTGCAAGTATTTAGATGATCTTGGAAGGAGGAACAAATACCAGAAGAATGTAAATTGAGAATAGGTGTAATTTGCGAGAACAATGTAAGAATTATCAGGGTGTCTCTCTGCTAAATGATTAGAGTTTTGACAGGGAGCTATTAAAGAGGTGGTGGGAGACTGAAAGTTTTTTTTGAATTACAGGTTGACAATGGGTCAGAATTTCTTTCGTGCATGGCAAAATGGGGTGAATACAATATCAATTTACACCATCTGTTTATTGATTGCAAAGAGGTTTATAATAGTGTAAGAAGAGATGTAGTATATAAAGTACTACAGAGAGCTGGAGACTGCTAAGCTAATAAGGATGCTTATACTGACATATATACAAGAATAGCATTAAAGAAGGTGGAACCATCACATGACATGTCCAACAAAGAAATCATATAGAAATACAAATCATTGATACAAATGATATAGAACTTGTTAGTAAAACACAAGGTTTATTAAGAGGTTTCCTTAAGCGCTTGCCGCCATTATACTGCGGAGATCCCGCGAACCGTCGTAGCTATACGAATCTCGCAGATCGCTGCCATTACTAGTAAAAAAAAAAAATAATAATAAAAATGCTATAAATCTATCCCCTATTTTGTAGACGCTATAACCTTTGCGCAAACCAATCAATATACACTTATTGTGATTTTTTTTCCAAAAATATGCAGAAGAATACATATTGGCCTAAACTGAGAAAAAAATTCGCTTTTTTAAGAAAAAAATGGGGATATTTATTACAGCAAAAAGTACAAAATATTGTTTTTTCTCAAAACTGTCGCTCTTTTTTTTGTTTATAGCGAAAAAAATAAAAACCGCAGAGGCGATCAAATACCACCAAAAGAAAGCTCTACTTGTGGGAAAAAAAAACAACGTCAATTTTGTTTGGGTGCAGCGTCGCAGGGCCGCGCAACTGTCAGTTAAAGCGACGCAGTACCAAATCGCAAAAAATTACCCGGTCATTCTGCAGCCAAATCTTCCGGGGCTGAAGTGGTTAAAGGGAATCTGTCAGGATTGAAATTTGTAGGTTGCCATTGCTCATTTTAAGGCTGGTTTCACACTCGCCAAATGCAGCTCTTAGCAGGGGTCCGGTGCGTCCTGGTTCACCGTTTCAGGTCCGATTTCAGCCTGAGTATTTGGCTTAATTCGGACCTGAAACAGACCAAAAGACGCACAGGGCTCCTGTACAAATTTGCACCAGAGCTACAGCGGAGATATGTGAACTGACTGCATAGAGAAACGGTCAAAATCTCCCTGCATCCAATTCGCAATGGTGTGAACCCAGCCTCAGTGATTTTAAAGGTGCAATTTCTACAGACTTTCACACTTCTCTTGGCTCAATTACATAGTCACTGAGACAGAACAAGCATGTTCTGACACCTTATATGCTCATGTTCATTCTAGGTCAGTGATTCACCAGGCACTGATGCAAGAATATAGATGATAGCCTCAGATCCATTTTCAAAAACAAGACACCAATGACAACTACCATATTTATAATCTAAGAGGTGTCTTTTAAAGTAGAAGAAAAGTTTTTAAAAATGGTAAAGGCTGGGGGCGTGGCCTGAAGCGGCATGGAATAGGACGCTGAGACGCTGAGCTCCGCCGGACACATATCCTTTCCAGCATATCCTGCCGGCATTACCGCATCCAGACGCCCCAAAATCACCACCCCACACGGGGCAAGCATAAGCAATATGTCGCCACCAAAAAAAACGGCCACCACGACAGCCAAGCTGGATCAGTACCGCCATCAGGAGCGGAGCTCCCCAGGCCAAGATGGCGGCGCCGCGAGGAGAGAGGAGACGGCGGTAAATGCAGACACTAACAAGGTACTAGAAGCAATAACTGTTTGTCAGGAAGCTATTGCTGCATGCCAATCCTCCCTCACAGCCAGAATAGAGGAGGTTAAAGTGGACATCTCCTTAGTGAGACAGGATTTCCAGAAGCTCAGGGAGAGGGTCACAGAAACGGAAACTAGGATTAGCATGATGGAGGACTCCCTCCCCCCTCTTCAGCATTCTAGTGAGGCCATGCAGGCACAGGTGAACCAGCTCCTACAGAAACAAGATGACCTTGAGAATAGAATCAGGAGGTGCAACCTCAGATTCATAGGCCTCCCAGAGGGGGTAGAGGGAAGGGACCCCCCGGAGTTCTTGGAAACTTTATTATGTGACACCTACGGCAGAGCAGCATTTTCCTCTACATTTACCGTCGAACGTGCACACCGCATGTCAGGCAGACCCCCACCAGTGGGCGCTCCACCTCGCACCTTTATTGCCAAATTCCTGAACTACAGGGACAGAGATAGTATACTACGTCTCAGTCGTGAAAAAGGCAATATTCCCTACGGCAATAAAACAATAGCTGTCTTCCCAGATTTTTCTGCAGAAGTACAAAGAAAACGCAAGACCTTCATGGAAGTGAAGCGCCGCCTGCGTATTAAAAACATCAAATATGCAATGCTCTTTCCAGCCCGCCTGCAAGTGGAAGGAGAAAACAGAGCCCATTTCTTTGAGGATCCTGAGGAAGCCATTGCCTGGCTGGAACGAAGAGATGCATAGAGGCTCGTTAGTAGGATGACCCGGCTTAATTAATGCCAGCAAGATGGGGCAATAGACTGCATGTGGACATTGCTCTCTGCTACACTTGCCCTGAAACGACAAAAACCTCACACACGGTTCATCAACACTTGATTTCGGTAAGGCCCTCTGTGTATGTGTGCCGCTTGGATGATTCTTGGCGCAACAGAGGCCAGTTAAGCATGCATTTTGTTCCCCTCCTTGTGAAGATATACCTGGACAAAAAGCTCCCAGAGAGTCAGGATGCACAAACGACATGTCTGGAGTGTTATCCTAATCCCCCTACTTTTTTATAAATTTTTATTTTCATTTTATTTTATACTTTTTAAGCCATACCTCTCCGGCGGAGGAAGGCAACTGGCTAATGGGCTCACTGCAGTAAGTGGGCCCAGTTCTACGGTATGCTCTGTTATGCAGCGCAGTTTCGCCCTATCATACCCAACCTAAGATGGATTGCAACACGTGACGTCATACAGTGTGCGTTAGCTGCCATTGCGGAGATGAGGATTACTCTCTCTGCCCTGGCAACATTAGCAATCTTTTTTACTCTTTTTGCTCACCATACTTTTTCTGCAGGTTGGACGATGTTTATGCCATGTTGGCAGTTGATGGGGAAAGCCCGCACCAGTTGGGGAATGTGTTGGGCAGGGAGGGGGGTTTGCAATATATACCACAATGTAAGACGAAATCCCTACATTTGGCTCGTTATGCTTGTATTATGCTTGCTACTAGACGCTAAAAATACAAAACTATACCTCATTTTATATTTGCCCATGTTAATTCTCAAACAATATTTAGTGGTGGACGGAAGTCGTGGAGCTCAATATTTCCAATATCTTAACATATGGCTACCCTAACATTTCTCACATGGAATGTACGTGGGGTGAGAGATCCAATTAAAAGGTCTGCGGTATTCACTTTACTCAAACAGCAACGAGCAGATGTAATGGTTCTGGTAGAGACACATGCTGAGGGCTCTGTTCAAAGAGCGCTCAAACGCCCTTGGCTGGGATGGATATACCATTCCGTGCACACCTCACACTCTAGAGGAGTTTCCATTCTTATTGCCAAACACACCCAGTTTGAGCTCCACGGCTTGGTGTCGGATCCACAAGGTCGATATGTCTTTTTAAAAGCCAAGCTATATGGTGAAATGATCTTATTAATGGCATTCTATATACCTCCACCATTTCAGACCTCCATTCTTGTAGAAGGGTTTAATTTTATGGCCTTACACCCTAATATACCAACGATGTGGTTGGGGGATTTCAATAATGTTTTGGACCCTACACTAGATAGAATGACTAACTCCTCTATACCTAACGCCCCTCAACATTTAACAAGATTTGCAAGATTATTGCAGGATTTTGGTTTGGTGGACGCGTGGAGATGCAGGAACCCCTCATCCCGGATGTATTCGTGCTTCTCCGCGTCCCGCCGCACTATGTCTCGTATTGACTTAATACTGATTTCTAGAACGCTCCTTCCCAAATTGATAGACGCAGGTTTTTCTCCTAGATCATTATCTGACCACTGCCCATGTTGGGTTAAACTCTCCTTTCATCATAACAGACCACCATTCTCTTGGAGACTAAACCCTTTTTGGCTAACTCTTTTTACAGCAGATGATGATCTCTCCTCACACTGGTCACAGTTTTTTGAGACCAATGTAGGCTCAGCGTCCCCCCAGATAGTCTGGGAAGCTTTCAAAAAGCACGCTCGCATGACACTTACTACTCACATTAACAAAATAAAGCGCTCCTCTGGGGCAGCTATTACTGCGGCCACAGAGAATCTGCTTTCAGCCGAAAAGGCATTTATAGAAGACCCCACTCCAGATAAGGCAAATAACCTCAAGCTTTGCTCTAGGGCCACTGACCAACTTTTGTACGAAAAATCTAAAAGAAAGCTTTTTTTCCAAAAACAAAAGCTATTTGAGCAAGGGGAAAGAGCAGGCAAACTACTAGCCTATCTTGTACACCACGAAGACAGACCCCCAGTCGTAATATCGCTTTACTCCCCTGACGGCACTCTTATGACAGAACCGCACCAAGTCACAACAAGGTTTCGAGACTTCTTTACTACACTTTATACTTCCAAGGCCCCTACGGATAATACCTTAATGGAAGCTTTTTTAGATGATATAAGTATCCCCCACCTAACGGAAGCTCAAATAGAGATTTTAGAGGCCCCATTGACAGCAGAAGAAATTACCAGAGCCATTAAGGAATTCCCCAAAGCTAAGGCTCCTGGCTCCGATGGATTACCAGTAGAATTCTACTCCTCTCATTTAGAAATACTTGTTCCCCGACTACTACAACTTTATAACTCTATCTTTAATAGCTCTGACTTGCCAGCGTCTATGCGGGAGGCTATAATAGTACTAATCCCCAAACCCGGCAAGGATCCGCACCTCCCGGAGTCTTACCACCCTATTTCCCTGCTACAGGTGGATGTAAAAATAATAGCAAAAATACTAGCCATACGCCTAAACACAGTTATATTGTCCCTAATACATGAAGACCAGGCTGGCTTTATGCCAGGGCGAAATACATCTTTTAACCTCCGTAGATTGTTTATCAATTTACAAGCAACACATGACAATCCAGGGTCCAGAGTGGTTGTGGCTCTTGATACAGCCAAAGCATTCGACTCCGTCGAGTGGAAATACCTCTGGACCTGCCTAGCTCGTTTTGGATTCGGCCCCAGATTTATAAAATGGGTCCAACTCCTTTACCAAAACCCAATCGCAAGAGTAGTGGCAAATGGCTGGCCATCTGATCAATTCTCCCTATTTAGAGGCACCCGACAGGGATGTCCTCTGTCGCCATTGTTATATGCCCTAGCGGCGGAACCATTGGCAATTGCGATACGGGCACATCCGGGTATAGTGGGACTCCGGAGGGGTGAGGTAGTGGAAAAAATCAGCACATATGCGGATGATACTCTGCTGTACCTGGATGACTCACAGGAATCTCTCCCAATAGCCTTAGACCTGATAAAATGCTTCGGAATATTCTCTGGACTAAGGATTAATTGGGATAAATCCCAGATACTCCCTCTAGATAGCTTCCCACTAAACCGAGACAGGACCACACTCGCTTTACAGACAGTAGACAAAATAAAATACCTAGGAATACAAACAACCCGGGACCCATCAGACTACATCTCCCTTAACATAACGCCACTGATAGATATGATCAAACAGAAAACACAAATATGGGCACGTCTCCCACTTGGAGTGACGGGTCGAATTAACCTAATAAAAATGATCCTACTACCAAAAATCCTGTACATGATTTGGCATTCACCTGTATACCTCATACTCAGACACTTTAAAGTAATGGAAACTCTACTCAAGCCGTTCGTCTGGGGTAATTCTAGGCACAAACTACCCTGGCAAAAGTTGAAGAACCCTACTGACCTAGCTGGACTGGCGCTCCCTGACTTCAATATGTACTACCTCGCATCTCAGCTTTCACAAATTTTCCACATTGACAAAATAGACCGAAACAGATTTTTATTCCTTTTATGCCCAAAATGGATACAACAGACTCTAGACCCATTACTATCAATGATGGAGGGGAGAGCTGGTGAGGGCTTGGGAACGGACCGCAGATCTTTACTATACCAATATAAGAAAATCTGGGACATAGCATCAAAAAAACTTTCTATTGAATCACCGAACATCTATACTCCCATATGGCACAATGAGTCCCTCCCAGAGTTTAGACGCATGCAGAACACCGAGATATGGAGTGCTAGAGGAATAATATACCTGACACACATAATAAATAATGGGAGATTGAAAACATTTGAAACTCTAAAGTCGGAATTTGCATTACCCAACTCCATGTTTTTTAGATACATACAATTAAGACACGCTTTTCATACACAATACCCCACAGACGAACTTACCCTAAAAGACAACCCATTAATGGCCGCCATAAAATTCCCAGATCCCAAAAAAATGATCTCTCAATTCTACGCCATGTTAACTACTCCACAGGCAACTGTCCAAGCGTATGCTCTGAAAACTAAATGGGAAGATGAAATAGGTATTATTGAGGATGATGAGTGGAGCGATGCACTAGATACATGCAAATTAGTATCCCCTAAAATAGCAGGCCGGCTCACTCAGATATTCATCACACACAAATCTTACCTCACGCCACTTAGGATTTCAAGATATAAGAGGAACCAATCCACTAACTGCCCAATGTGTAACCATGCCGCAGGCACCTTCTTCCACCTAATATGGCATTGTCCTAAGATCCAACAGTTTTGGTCTCAGATTATAAAATTCCTACATGATACCATGGGCTCGCCCATCACACTACAACCAAAACCGTGTTTATTGGGAATTTTTCCCGACCCGGAAATTAACAAATTTACTAAAATATTCTTACAAGAATCTCTCTTCTCAGCTCGTAAGGTAATAGCCAGAGTATGGATGAGACCCACACCACCAGAATTTTCACAATGGGTGCTAGAAATAAATAATTCTCTGCCATACAAGAAAATAATTTACTCCCATAGAGGATGCCCTACCAAATATGAAAAAGTGTGGGAGAGGTGGCTCAGCTCCCCAGATACCTGCACCGAAAGGATCTAGGCTACCCTAGTCCACGAGCCTTACATTTACAGTGCTCCTGTTTTCGATTGAGGTCCCTACACCACAATGTATTGCAAAATGAGGTCATGTTAGATAAATGAAGTCAAAATAACATAACAGAATGTATACACTATCAACTTGAATGTCTTACTCGTTATGATACTTACATGGGGGAAAAGTTGTTTTGGGGTTTTTTTCTTTGTATTTCGCCATAATACATTAAGCTATATATACTGAATGTAATCCATGTCAAGATTTCATGCTGTATGTAATCTCCTGTACTTGTTCAATAAACAGAATTTTACAAAGTAAAAAAAAAAAATGGTAAAGGCTAAGGCAGCCTATACCTTCATCATTTTTTTTTTGTTCAGCCACGGGTTGAACAAAAAAAAAAGATCTGATTCCCCCATCCGAATAGTCAGTGTAGATGGGAGAATCCTTCCACTGTGCTACTGTTCTGACGACGGGAAGCCTTCAAAATACAATGATTAGTGCTGCCAGCTATAGCCTAGTGGCACCAATGGATCGGCAAAAACCCAACAGACTTATTGTACAGAAGTTGCTCAGTAGAGCAACTTCTATACAACCAGCTATCTCGTACATTGATCGAAATTAGCCTGGTCCCTGCTGATCCTTGTATGGCTGACTTAAGTTTATGGTTGTGTTGGATGACTTTGAAGGATAGCAAAATATAAAGAATAATAAATTAGGAAACAAAACATTTTTTAAACGTTGATGGATTAAATTTTTTATATTCTGTTATAACAGAGAAAAAGTAAGCAGTGAATATAAATGTGAGAATAACACCGGAGAAAGAATATACTCAGCAATGACACTTTTTGCCCCAGACTTTGAAGATAAAACTTTATAAATCTACAATTAGACCAAATGTAGCATACACATCAGCAATGCGGTATTTAACACAAATGCATGGGAAATATTTCTAGTATGGGAACATAGGGTGAAGATTTATATGGGCAAATTAAAAAAAGAGTAAGCGTATAGAACCAGACATTGTAACACCCATAAACAGGAATACAATGTACTTTAACACATTATGAATAAATGGATCAGGAAAGACATATTAAGAAAATGTGTAGAAGCAAAACAGAAGGCAGAAATGGTATTGGGTAGGCCCAGGAGATCAAAGTTAAGGAAGGTACAAAGCATCTGGGAAAAGGGGAAGACACGGAGAAGAATGGACACAATTCTAGGTGGAGGCCAACATATGGTATATTCCTCTCATGCATACTGGAATGGACCATGTGATTAAAAGGGTGCTGCAATGACTCCCGAATGGTCACAGTGTATAACTTGGATGATGTTGTTTCAAAGTACAAAGTTCTTTATTCTTGTACGATTACATTTAAAAAAATAAACAATTTGGGACCATCCATGATGAGGAAGGGTCCCTTTGTGGTCCTGAAATGTTGTTTTTCTATGTGATCCTACATCATATTTTAAATTAAGACTTGTCAGAGTGACGGCGACATATTTATTCCCTGATGGAGGCCAAGGCTTATCATGGTCTCAAGCTCCATACAGTGCCTACTTGACCAGTATGTTATGTCAGAACAGCAAGCTAGATGCTAGTAAAAAAAATCCTTTCTTGAAATAAGTGAAAATAATCAGACACATACTGATATTTCATTACAGCTGGTATGCAATGTGTATTGCATTAGCCCTATGTTTTTCCAGTCACCTCCTACATCATTAGGATCCATGCACACAGGTGTGTATGGATCTTGATGCCCACCATATCATTAAGCTTCAACACAGGTCACTGAAGCAGGACAGCTGCCATTCCCCACTATGGTGCACAAAGAATGTCATTCACATGCAGTGCAGGTGAGTGCTCTTGAGAATACACCTCTAAAATGTTAGTCCATGGAAGTGTTTTTTAAAGTTGACCTTTTTGTACATGACAACCTTCCATTACCAAAGAGTTGAATGGCGCTTCTTTATGCACTGAAGTTTTCAGAGTAGCTGATGCTGGTTCAATGACCTCATTTGGAAACATGAGAGCCAGGATCTTAGTAGCTGCTATGAGTCACTAGGAGTCCCAGCTGGTGCTTTGTGTGGGCAAAGATTTAATATTTAACTAGATGTAAAAACTAACTGAATATTTAGTTTGCCAAAGCACCATGGACCATAAGCAATTTACATTATTTAGTGCTGCTAACCTTCTGCAGCCTGTTTGTAGCCACGTCTTGTCTACATTCCCTCCGGTATTGGCTGTATGACATTCTCAGGGTGGGTTTTCTGGTGGTTACAAAAGTGGACCATGCTTGTGTCATGTGTGTTAAAATGACCACTTGTAATTATTGAAAGCTCATGTCGGGAGCCAGTGACAGAGCATGATACCCCAATCACAGGAATTCCCTAAACAAGGGCCTTCAAGACTGAATCCCCAGGTATTATTTTATGACAGCTGCAGATTTAAATGTATTCAAAGATTATAATTTGAAAATGCTTTTTTAAATTACATTATTATCTAAAAGCTTACAGTACATACGATTTTAGTAATGGGGTTCACATACAGTATGAAAAAGTATTTGCCCCCTCCCATGCTGAATCATGAATGAACTGTGATTAACCACAATTTTTTGGAAAGCTGAATTAAATTTCACTTTCCACACCCATGCCTCATTACTGTCAGACCTGTTGAATCAAGAAATCAAATAAATAGAAGCTGTCTGACAAAGTGAAGCACGCTAACAGATCACAAAAATCCACGCATCATGCCACAATCTAAAAAAAAAACAAGAACAGATTAGAAACAAAGTAATGTACATGTATCAGTCTAGGAAGGTGTCAGGGCTGGGCTCAGCCCTTCCTTCTCTGAGCTGGCTGCTCAGCTGTCGGCTAATTGCCAGCTCCCATCTTTCTCCTCAGTTACTCAGCTGTTGATGATCCTGCTCGTCAGCCCTGCCTACTTAGGCCGTCCAGTCCAGAGGACTTCACCTAGGTCAATATCACAGAAATGGTCTCCTGCTATCCTGTTCAAGACTTGCTTTGCTGACATCCCTTCTGGCTCCAGATCCTGCTTGCTGTTCCACTACATTGATCCCTGACTTCTGGCTTGGCTGACTATCCATTCCAGTTACTGAACTTTGGCTATGTTTTGACTACGTTTGTTCTTTTTACTTTTATTATTAAACAAATGTGATTTAACTGTACTTCTGTCTCAGCCTGATTTCATGGTTTCTGACAGTAGGCGAAGGCCATGAATTCAGAAGATACTGTCAATCCACTTGTTGGTAATATTTTTTCCAGATTGGATGAGCAAGATCACCGCATGGATCAGTTTGCCATGGCGTTACAAACGCTCCTGAGTCACACGGCTCACCTGAATTCTCCCACTGTGGCTGCTCCAGTACAACCTGAGTTGCAGGCCGTCCCTGCTGCTGCGCCAGTTTCTGTGCAGGCACCTGCCTTAAGTATTACCTCTATAAGAGGTATGTCTGGTTCCGCTCCACTTCCCCAGCGATTTGGGGGCAATCCAGTTCAATGCAGAGGGTTTCTCAACAAGGTTAAGATATACTTTGAGATGCTGCCCCAGGCGTTTCCCATGGACAGAAGCAAAGAAGGTTTCATGATATCTTTGCTTTCTGAGAGAGCCTTGGCCTGAGAAAACCTTCTATGGAAGATGCAAAAACATGTTGTCTTGAGTTACCCTGAGTTTGTGGCCTCCTTTAAAAGGGTATTTGACTTTCCCGCATGCTCCGCTTCTGCTGCCTCATGTCCATCAAACAGAGTACGAGAACTGTTGCCGACTATGCCATTGAATTCCACACTCTGGCAGCAGAGGTTGCTTGGAACAACGAGGCCCTTGTGGCTGCTTTTTCTCATGGTCTCTCAGATACCATCAAGGATGAGATAGCAGCCTGAGATATACCCACTGTGCTGGAGAAGTTGATCACGTTTGCTATCCTCATTGACTCCAGACTCAGAGAAAGACTCTCTTTTAGGAGCGCTTTCGGAAGCCCCCTGTACGTTTGCCTCCGAGCTTTGCAGTCCCACCCGTGCCTCCCTCACCTCCCATGCCTCCTGGTACAGAGTTAGTCAGTGAAGATGAACCCATGCACTTGGGCTTCACGCATCTCTCTGCGGATGAGAGAACCTTTAGGAGGAGGGAGAGATTGTGCCTTTATTGTGGCCAGGCAGGTCACTTTTTTAAGTCTTGTCCTACCCGTCCAGGGAACGCCCAAACCTTGAGGTCCTGTCACTTACAGACCTTAGATGACGTTGTTTCATCCCCAGTTATCCAGAAGGAGAAGCCTCTGGTTTTGGTCACCCTTTCTTGGGCTGAGTTGTCCGTCGAGATACAGGCTCTAATCGACTCTGGGGCTGCAAGCCTGTTCACTGATGCTGCCTTTGTATCGAAGCACTCGATTCCGCTGCAGCTGCGTGACACTCCACTTGCCATTGAGGCTCTTGACAGGAGACCCCTACAGCCTGCCCATGTGACTCATGAGACGGTTCCGTTGTCCATGACCATAGGGGCTCTTCACCATCAGATAATCCAATTCCAAGTTATTTCCTCACCTAAGAATGTAAGGGCTGATGCCTTGTCACAACAATTTTCCTCCACTTCCAAGTTGGAGTCGTTTCTGGTTCCTGTGATTCCGCCTGATCGTATTCTGGCTACGGTTCGCACCAGTTTCACTTCTCCTTTGGGTGACAAAGTTCTTGCTGCTCAGGTCCATGTTCCTCCTGAGAAACCTTGTGACCGCTGCTTTGTCCCAGAGAGTCTCTGCCGTGCTTCAGACTTACCATTCTCCCAAGGCTGCTGGCCACCCTGGGAAGAATCAACTCATTTGGACCTTTTCCCAATAATTCTGGTGGCCTAGTCTACATGCTGATGTAATCGCCTTCATAGCTGCCTGTTCTGTGTGTGCTCAGAGTAAGACTCCACGACATCTTCCAGTGGGCCTCCTACAACCCATACCCAATGGAGAGAGGCCCTGGACCCACCTGTCTATGAATTTCACTGTGGAGTTACCCAACTCCCAGGGCAACACAGTTATCCTTTTAGTGGTTGACCAGTTCTCAAAAATGTCTCATTGTATTCCACTTAAGAAGTTGCCCACTTCTAAGGAACTGGCTTCCATTTTTGCTTGGGAGATCTTTCGCTTACATGGGCTACCTAAGGTGATTGTCTCGGACAGGGGTAGTCAGTTTGTGTCCCGGTTCTGGCAAGCCTTTTGTGCACAGTTGGGAATTCAGCTTTTTCCTCTGCGTATCACCCACAATCTAATGGGGCCGTAGAACGGGCCAATCAGTCCTTGGAGCAATTCCTACATTGCTATATTTCTGACCATCATAACAACTGGTCACACCTATTACTGTGGGCAGAGTTGCTCACAATAGTGCCTTGAATTCTGCTTCCCGATTGTCCCCATTTATGGCGAACTATGGTTTCCAACTTTCCATGTTGCCTGACTCATTTGTTCCGCAGAGTATTCCTGCGTTAGAGGAGCATCTCCGTGGTCTTTGTTCCACTTGGGCACAAGTCCAGGAGGCTTTATGACATGCTAATGATAGGTACAGGCTCCATACTGACCGCAGACGCCTGCCTGCACCTTCCTACCAGGTTGGGGACAGGGTTTGGCTGTCATCTTGCAACCTCTGACATTGTTTTCCCTCACTGAAGTTCGCACCCTGGTTTATTGGGCCTTTCGGTATTCTTCGCAGGATTAACCCAGTGGCTTACGCATTAGACCTTCCATTTAATATGCGTATTTCAAATGTATTTCATGTCTCCTTATTAAAACCTTTGGTCTGCAACCGCTTTACCACCTCGGTGCCATATCCTCACCCTGTGCAGGTTGAGAACCATGAGGAGTATGAAGTACAGTCCATTGTTGACTCTTGTACGTTCCTTGGACGCATACAGTACCTGGTGCATTGGAAAGGGTTCGGTTCGGAGGAACGCTCTTGGGTCTCATCCTCGAACGTACATGCCCCTGTCGTCCTCCGTGATTTCCATAGACGTTTTCCCCTCAAGTCTGGTGGTCCTCCGAGGGGGAGGGGTCATTGAGGAGGGGGTACTGTCAGGGCTGGGCTCAGCCCTTCCTTCTCTGAGCTGGCCGCTCAGCTGTCGGCTAATTGCCAGCTTCCATCTCTCTCCCCAGTTACTTAGCTGATGATCCTGCTCGTCAGTCCTGCCTACCTAAGCCATCCAGTCCAGAGGAGTGCTGCCTTTGCCTAAGTAAACATCACAGAAACGGTCTCCTGCGATCCTGTTCAAGACTTGCTTTGCTGACATCCCTTCTGGCTCCAGATCCTGCTTGCTGTTCCACTACATTGATCCCTGACTTCTGGCTTGGCTGACTATTCATTCCGGTTACTGAACTTTGGCTATGTTTTGACTACGTTTGTTCTTTTTACTTTTATTATTAAACAAGTGTGATTTAACTGTACTTCTGCCTCAGCCTGATTTCATGGTTTCTGACAGAAGGGTTTCAAAGCCATTTCTAAGGCTTTGGAACTCCAGTGAACCACGGGGAGAGTCATTATCCACAAATAGAGATAACATGGAACAGTGGTGAGCCTACCCAGGAGTGGCCGGCCTAAAAAAATTACTCCAAGAGCATGACGACGACTCATCCAGGAGGTCATAAAAGAACCCAGAACAACATCTAAAGAACTGCAGTCCTCACTTGCCTCAGGTAAGATCAGTGTTCATGATTCAACAATAAGAAAGAGACTGGGCAAAAATGGCATCCATGGGAGAGTTCCAAGGCCAAAGCCACTGCTGACCAAAAAGAACACAAAGGCTCATCTCACCTTTACCAAAAACATCTTGATTATCCCCAAGACTTTTAGGCAAATATTCTGTGGATTGATAAGATAAAAATTTAACTTTTTGGAAGGTGTGCGTCTCGTTACATATGGCATAAAACAAATACAGCTTTTCATAACAAGAACATCATACCAACAGTGATGGTCTGGGGCTGCTTTGCAGCTTCAGGACCTGGACGACTTACCAAAATTAATGGAACCATGAATTCTGAGCTCTACCAGAAAATCCCAAAGCAGAATGTCCGCCCATCAGTTCGTGACCTCAAGCTCAAGTGCACTTGGGTTATGCAGCAGGACAATGATCCGAAACACAACAGCAAGTCCACCTCCCATGGTTCAAAGAAAGCAAAATTTAGGTTTTGGAGTGGCCTAGTCAAAGCCTGGACTTAAATCCAATTGCGATGCTATGTATCATGACCTTACACAGGCCGTTCATGCTGGAAAACCCTCCAATGTGACTGAATTAAAACAATTCTGCAAAGACGAGTGGGCCAAAATTGCTCCACAGCAATGTGAAATGCCGCATACACACAGAATTTGCAACAACAAATGTTCGATGTGAGCTTGTTGTTGGAAATTCCGACCATGTGTAGAGTCCATCGGACATTTGTTGTCGGAATTTCCAACAACAAAAATTGAAGAGCTGGTTCTCAAATTTTCCGATAAAGTCGGAAATTTTGATCGTGTGTACACAATTCCGACGCACAAAAGTCCACGCATGCTCGGAATCAAGCAGAAGAGCCACACTGGCTATTGAAATTAATTTTTCTCGTCTCGTCATACGTGTTGTACGTCACCGCGTTCTTGGCGTTCGGAATTTCCGACAACATTTGTGCGACCGTGTGTATGCAAGACAAGTTTGAGTTAATATCCGTTTGAAATAAATCCAGGATTTTGTTGTCGGAATGTCCGATCGTGTGTACACGGCAAAAGACTTATTGCCAGTTATCGCAAATGCTTGATTGCAGTTGTTGCCGTCAAGGGTAGCATAACCAGTTATTAGGTTTAGGGGGCAATTACTTTTTCACATAAAGCCAGGCAGGTTTGGACAGCTTTTTCGCATTAATAAATGAAATCATCATTTAATTGCAATAGGTTTTTATTGAAATTTTTCCAGATTAGTAACAAAGAAATAATAAAACAAAGAGATAGTAAAACAGTTACAGACATTACCATCTTAAGTTTTTCATAGCAAATACTTGATAGACAGAGATAGGTATATTCCCATATCTGTCATTTACTTTCACACCTGTAGCTTCGTGTTAAGATTACTTTCCAGGAGTTACCTCTCCTCCACTCCCACACCCCACTTGGGAACTAACTGTGTTTGGAGGAAGGAGAGGCTCCCCCTGTCCACGTTTCATATAACCAATTTATTTATTAATTGTGTTTTGGTTACCGATAATGATTACATGCTAGCTACAATTGGATAATGTCTAACATAGATGAAGATTATAGAATTGTATTAATTAACTTAACTAACAGTAACTTGATATGTCCATAAGCAACCTATGTAGTGAGCTTCATCATAATTGTTATCTTGTGATTTTTCCCTTTACTGTTTTTTAAAGAATCCGAGACCCATGTTTTGTGGATACCATGTTGACCATGGAACCCACATATTAGATATTTTATTCTGATTTCCAAGGCTCCATGCGAATTGTATTTCATACATCCTATGCGTATTTATTAGCTGAAGGGTTTCTGTTATAGATGGAGGACTGGTATCCTTCCAATGGCGTACTATGGTGAGTCTAGCTGCGATAAGTATGTGGGATACTAATGGCCTAAGAGGAGCTGGAATAGAGTCAATTTCCAATGAAAGAAGTGCCATACCTGGAGAAAAAGCAGCTTTTATACCTGTGATTTGTTCTATTATTTGAAAAATAATCCTCCAAAATCTCTAAATACGTGGGCACGACCATAGCACATGAAGCAGTGATCCTGTTCTCCCACAGTTCCTCCAACACTCCGGAGAGACTCCTGGAACAAATTTGGAAATGCAGTAAGGGGTGAGGTACCACCTCAATAGAAATTTGTGATGCAGTTCCCATAGGTTGGCACTTCTAGTGGATACGTATGTGATTTTAAGTGCTTTTTTCCATTGGTCATCAGTATAAATCTTTTTAAAATCCTTTTCCCATGTTACTATGTTGGTAGTTTTACTAAAGGAGTTTTTATTCTGTAGATATTTGTAGAATAAAGCCGTTCCCTTGAGTTTAGTGCATTTGTGTGTAAAAAAGATGACAATTTGCCAGGGAAGTTGAGTGATAAGTTCATTACTTTTTTTTTTCCTTAGTAAGTGGGATATCTGAGTATATTTATAATAGTCAGAAGCTGGAATATCATATTCAATCTGTAATGTTCTAAATGTTTTAATCGTGGGTCCTATTAGGAGATCTTCTAGGTATAGTTCACCTCTGGAGATCCATTTAGTTAATGATAAGTCTGGTATTAAGAGTCCCAAAGCAGTAATTGGGAATTTTAGAGGAGTTTGGGGTCCCTCAGGTGTTATATGTTTGAGAAGATAATGCCAGGCTTCTATAGAAGCCTGGATAGTTGGGGAATGTGCAAGAGGGGTAGATGTGTGATATTCAGTAGTTATCAGATAATTGTACAAATTCCCTACTTTAATTTGAATATTTTCTAATTCTAACCATAGGGAGATATCTTGGTTGGGGAACCAACCCTTCATCTGTGCTAGAATAGTGGCCGCGTGATAATCTTTAATTATTGTATGGCCTATCCCTCCAGCATGTTTGGACTTAGTAATTTTGTTAAATGCACATCTTGCTTTTTTCCCAGCCCATAGGTATCTATCTATTTCAAATTGTGCTTGTTGAAAGAAGGATTTGGGTACCGGAATGGGTAGGGTTCTGAATAGGTATAAGAACTGAGGTAAAACCTGCATTTTGAACGCAGCCAGACGCCCAGTCCATGAAAGTTCAAATCTCTTTAGTTTATCTAGTTTGGGTCTCAGAGACTTCAAAAATGGAATATGATTTTCTTTGAATAGTTCGGATACTGTGGGTGTGAGTGTGATACCTAGATAAGATATGCCATTTTCTTTCCACATATACGGGAATTTATGTTTGATATTTTGTTTCACCTTGTCAGATAAGCCTAGTCCTAATAGAAATGACTTGGTTTCGTTTACTTTATAATACGATATTGCATTAAATAGTTGTAAGGTTTGTTGGACCGAAGCCAGGGAAGACATTACATCCGTGAGTATCAAGATGACATCATCTGCAAACAGACTGATGGTGTGCATTCTGTCTCCTATTGTTATCCCCTTAATTTGGGGGTGTTGGCGAATATATGTTGCCAGTGGTTCCATCAATAAGTTAAAAATTAAGGGAGACAAAGGGCACCCTTGGCGAGTGCCGTTGGTTATGCTAAACGGAGTTAATAATGTTCCAGATATGTAAACTTGTGGTGATGGCTTTGTGTATAAAGCCATAATAGCCTGGTACATCTGACCACTGAAACCAAATTTGCCCAGTACTTGTTCTAGGTACTGCCAATGAATTCTATCGAACGCCTTCTCTGCATCCAAAGAGAGGAGCAGAGAAGGCGTTCCCTTTTTGCTAGCTAGATGGATGAGGTTAATCAGGCGTCTAGTCGCATCTGCTGTTTGGCGACCTGTTGTAAAACCAGATTGGTCTGGATGAATCAGTGAGGGGAGGAGATTTACTAATCTACCAGCTATTACTTTAGCGTAAATTTTCAGATCGTTATTGAGTAACGATATCGGGCGGAAATTTTGAGGAGTATCAGGGTCTTTCCCCGGCTTCGGTAACGCCACGATCATTGCCCTCAACATTTCAAGTGGAAAAGAGGAAGAGGAAGCAGCTTGATTAAATATTTCAGTGAGTCTGGGAGTTAGAATGTCTCTGAATGTTTGAAAATATTCACTCGTGAAACCATCTGGACCAGGAGATTTATTACTGGGGAGTGAATCAATCGCTTTTGTTATTTCTTGTGTCGTGAATGGAGAGTTCAGCACTATGTTTTGGGTATCAGTGAGTTGGGGAAGTTGAACTTTGTTAAGAAATTCAGAAATTGTGTGGATTTGTGGTTGGATCGTGTTAGGATCTGTGTTCAGGTTATAGAGAGAACCATAGTAAGTGCTGAACGCATCTGCAATATCTTGTGGGTGTTGTAGTTTGGTGTGGGTTACAGGATGTAAGATGTAGGGAAGTTTGGTTTTGTGTCTGTGTCCCCGTAGTTTGTCTGCTAATAATTTCCCTGCTTTATTGCCATTTGCGTAATATGTCATTTTCAATCTCCTAGAGGACTTTTCAAAATCCTCCAGTAGTATCATTCGAAGTTCTAGTCTTAATTTGGTCAGTTTATCTGATAGGTCAGGGGAGAAATTTGCTTTGTTCTGAGATTCTAGTGTGTGGATTTGTTCAGAGACATTCAATATACGCTGCTCCCTCTTTCTCTTAGCCCCGGCTCCAAGTTTAATAAGGAGACCTCTCATAAACGCTTTGTGTGCATTCCATATTATAAAGGGGTCAGAGACTGAGTTTACATTAAGCTCAAAAAATTCGGCCAGATCTTTCTGCAATATTGTTTTGGAGGGATCATCTCGGAATAGCCGCGGGTTGGATCTCCAAATGTAAGTGGAGTTGATTTTAACTGTGTCATCCACCAGCAGCGACACCGAAGCATGATCCGACCAAGTGATATTATTAATTGTAGATGATTTGATTTTGGTTATTAATGCCTTATCTACTAAAAAAAGATCAAGTCGGGTGTAAATTTTGTGACTGGCTGAAAAAAAAGAAAAGTCTTTCTCTGTGGCATGAAGACATCTCCAAGCATCGTACATGTCGTAGTTCCTCAGCAGCGGTTGTAGTGTTTGAGTTTTCTTGTTGGATGATGAACTAGAGTCTATTGTGGGGTCCGGTGGTAAGTTAAAATCTCCGCACAAGAGTAAGCGACCTTTTTGCAAACGTGAGACCTGTTTCATAAGCCTATGAAGAAAGCGAGACTGACGTGTGTTTGGTGCATATACATTTACTACCGTGTAGGTAGTGTTGTTGATGTCGCAGATTAATATGTGATATCTACCTTGCACATCTTTTATCTCCGAGTGTAAGTTGAATGCTACTGTGTCCTTAATTGCCGTGAGTACTCCCTTCTTTTTTGCATCAGCACTTGCAAAAAAAACATGTGGGAATTTGGGATGGGAGCAGATGGGATGTGCCTGTTTTTTGAAGTGTGTCTCTTGTACGCAAAGGATATCAGCCTTCTTTTGGGTGGCTTCCAGCCACATGGACCTGCGTTTCGCCGGATGGTTAAGGCCTCTTGCATTTATTGTTAAAAAAGTAATGGTCATAGTGTAGAGTTTAGTGTGGGCGCATTAGATGTCATGTGTTGTAAAGCGCTGCGTAAACTGTCGGCGCTATATAAATCCTGTATAATAATAATAATAATAATGTGTTGGTAACACTTACATAGGTTGCTGAGTTCATCAACTTTGGACCATGCCCATGCGCGACGTGGAGATGAATCCTTGTGACCGTGGAGTTCTTGAAGATTCGTTTGTTCAAGTAGTTGAAATCCTATTGGTTGTTGCGGCTGCGGACATATACAATGGTTAATACAAAAAAGAACAGTGTAGAAAAAGATAAAAAAAGGAAAACATAAAGGGGTTTCAAACTCAACCCTGAGTAGGTCTGTATGACCTGATTGTGACGTGTGGTCACGTAACTTGTAAGTGGGGGGTAAAAAATGAAACAGTTCAGCTTAGCGTTTTTTCCTCTGCTTGGGAAATAGTAGAGTATGGTCTTCACTGACCACGGACAGATCATGTGTGCTTGCGGGAGTTTTTGGAAGTAACCAGGTTCCAGTTAGCTGTAGACTGCTCAGGGCTACGGGAAGTTTGGGTTTTTGGAGAGTCTTCTGCAATAATCTGCCATCTTTGAAGGAGCTGCATTCCCTTGTTAAGAGTGTCGACAACATGCTCCTTTCCATCTTTAGTGATAATTAATTTGGTAGGAAACCCCCATTTGTATGCGATCTTGTGATTCCTTAGTGCTTTAGAGATTGTGTTTAGGTTCCTACGTTTCTGCAGGGTAAATTGCGATAGGTCAGCGAAAAATTGTAGGTCTTTATATTGTGTTGGAAAAAGATCTTTGCTGCGTGAAGCCGCCATCAGTCGTTCTTTTGTTTGGTAAAAGTGTAACCGGAGTATAACATCTCTTGGTATGTTATCCGGTAAATGTGATGGTTTGGGTAGGCGGTGGATCCTGTCTACAGTAATATCCAATTCCGTCAAATCTGGTAGTATAGCCTGAAATAGTTGGGCTGTGTAGGTGCGTAGGTCAGATTGCAATACTGATTCGGGAATCCCCCTTATTTTAAAGTTATTTCTCCTAGAGCGGTCCTCAATGTCTGCTAATTTTGCTTTAAGGGCATCCAATTCATCTGTGTTGTTATCGTTTGCATCCACTAGATCATTGATAGTGGTGGCGAACTCCCCCATTTTGTGTTCAATATGATCTACCCTGGATACTGTTTCTTTAAGTTCCACACCAAATCTGTGAACACAGGATAGCATGTCAGCATGTAGTGAACTCCGGAGTGAGACTAACATATCCTTTAGTGTGGTGTCCAGTACAGGTTGATTAGTGGTGGGAAAGAGATCAATTGAGTCAGGGAGATCTCTTGTATCTTCTCCTGAGTCTAGGCCTGGTGTCAAGTCCCGGCTAGAATCCGAGGCATCCAGCCTCAATCTTACTTTTTCTGGACTACCTGAGTTGGGGGTATGTATAGGGGAGTGTATACTCCTTTGTGGTGCATTCCTTTTTTGTGGATTGCCCTTGCCCGCTTCATATAGTGGGGTACTAGACATACCTCGCGCCGCTGTCCCGCCGCCGCCATCTTGCTTAGGCCCGAGCGGGTAGTATTCTGTTAGTTTTTGCGGCCTCCGGTTCTCCTTGTTGCGCCGTGGCATGATCGATCGGTGCCCTGAGCTGTGCTGCCGGTCCGTAGGTGGTTGTATGTGGGTTTGGGTCAGTGGAGCAGGCGATGTGGGCCGCTGTGTTCCCGAGCGCTGTGGAGCTCCTTTACTGAGCGTCCATCTCCTTACGCGGCAAGCTCCGCCCCCTGAAATCATCATTTAAAAACTACATTTTGTATTTGCTCGGGTTATCTTTGTGTAATAATGACATTTTTTGATGATCTGAGTCATTTAGGTGTGCCAAATATGCAAAAAAATAAAAACTCAGAGAGGGGGCAAATATTTTTTCACACAGCTGTATCTTTTTCAACCATTTAACCTCAAAGGAACCAAGGGAGAAATCCTGCTAAAGTGTATTATACCAATCACACATGGACACTTGCAAACAATTACAATAAAGAAGTCAACCCACGCACATTATGGGAAGCTCATAAGGCAGTCTAGCGTAGACTGTATCAAGCTGGCCTCTAGCCTTAAACATGAAAGAAAAGCTCATCTCTGTCAAATGGAAGAACCTTACAAAACAAGGAAAACACTTTTAGGAAAACACTCTCAACTAGAGTGAGCCAAACACAAACTTAACTTGGTAACAGTCAACCAAGCTCATAAGCATCTCAGACGCAGAAGCAATATACTCTTTTGACTGTTTGTAAGCTTGGCCCTACCCAAAAATCACTGCACCTGGGCCTCCCTGGCCTTAACTTGAACCCTACCAAAGCAAGTCTCAGAATTTGCTTGACACCTCTCTGCACTTTATGCTTCTGCCAATTCATTTTTTCACCTACACAAGCAAATTATATACTCTCCCACACTACACTGCCTCAAATACAGGATTCTTTCTGGAAAGTCATGAAACAACCAGTTGGGTTGATGGTCCCAGTGGCTATTAAATTCCTAAAGTCCAATAATAGCCCTGGCCCTGATGGTTTCACAGCCACCTTCTTTAAAAAATATACATATCACCTTGCCACTATGCCAATGGAGCCCTTTTATGATCTATGGCAATAACATACTGTAACTGTTGATTGGAATCCTTGTTTGCGGCGATGTGTAGCGTTCTGAAGCCCAACACTAATGACTCCAAGTGGACTAATCTTTGCCCCATTTCGCTACTTAAATGCTAAGTTCCCCTTTAAAAATGTATATATATATATATATATATATATATATATATATATATATATATATATACACACTTTGTGAACCCAAATATATGATATGCTAGCCATGTTGTTAGGTACCAATATCCCCATGTTGAAAGGTGAAGCACTGCTCACCCTCAAACCAGATGGTCTTTTGAGACATGAATTCAAATTGTTGTCTGATAGACCTGTGATGTTGACATGCCCTGCTTTTGAGCTTAAATTGATTTCTCTTGACTCTGAGATACAACCCCCACCTTTTTCTTGCTCTCTTCTGCTGTCTGTTAAGACCTACCTACTTCTAACTGGTTAGGTTTGCAAAAAAATCTGATTTTCCACATCATTACCCTCTTGGCGCCAAGCGCATGCAAATATGCGGCCTCTCGGCGGGTGGGCCTTGGCATCCGAGCGTCCGCATATTTGCATGCATTAGTGCAAATAGAGCTGTGCCGAGAGCGTGCACCCTGTGCAATCCCAACACAGCTACCTGCAGCTAACGGAAAGCTCATGAACGCCGCTTGACCATAAGCCCCACCTCCCGGCATTCTAAACCCCTTAAATGGCCGGCATGTGCTGGCTCCAAGAAGTTAACTAGTCAGTGTTGTATGGGCAATTTTTCTGTATTGTTTGCCTCTGATCCTCTCAAATGTAGAATATTCCACCGAATTCTAATAGGAGGCAATGTCAATTCCATTTCTGATTGATTGTCTGCATGTTTATTATATTTTGAAATAAACATTATTAAACTAAAAATATTATGCCTACAATGTATGGTACATTAGCATGATCAGCAGGTTTGTAGAATGTTTTAAATGTGGTGTATCCAAAGTAACTGACGCCCAGGGCAGATCATTTGTTTTACCATTACTCCCTTCTCTGTACAATAAAATTGATTATAAAAATGTAATGACTATAAAGAAAAGAAATTCGAATAGAAAAAATCATGATATACCCTAACATTAGTGTTTAAAAAATGACCACTAATATTGGTGGTCAGTGAAAATGACCCCCTAGCCCTGATTATTTTTTATTATTATTATAATTATTATCTTCCATGTTACTTTCAGACCCCTCTTGTTCCTCTTTGACCATTGGGTGGTCACTGATAATGTAACTTACATGCATGTGCACAGAAATTACATTGTCCCTGACACCTGACTCCAGTCTTGGCATCTAAGAGATGATGAACAGCAGACAGTGTAGGTAAAAAAAATAGAAAAAATTGCTAAGGGACAGAGAAAGAAGTTTTTCAACTTTGAATGTCTCTTCTGCCAAAACGTATCTTCTTTAAATTTTTAGAAAAAAATCACATAATCGATTAATTTATATCAAAATGGTTGGTTTTATGTACAGTGCCTTGAAAAAGTATTCACACCCCTTGACATTTTTCACATTTTGTCATATTACAACCAAAAACGTAAATGTATTTTATTGGGATTTTATGTGATAGACCAACACAAAATGGTACATAATTGTGAAGTGGAAGGAATATGATAAATGGTTTTCAAAATTCTTTACAAATAAATATCTGAAAGTATAGCATGCATTTGTGTTCAGCCCCCTTCACTCTGATACCCCTAACTAAAATCTAGTAAAACCAATTGCCTTCAGAAGGCACCTAATTAGTAAATACAGCCCACCTGTGTGTGTAATTTAATCTCAGTATAAATACAGCTGTTCTATGAAGCCTTCATAGGTTTGTTAGAGAACCTTAGTGAACAAACAGTATCATGAAGGCCAAGGAACACACCAGACAGGTCAGGGATAAAGTTGTGGAGAAGTTTAAAGTTAGGTTATAAAAAATAGGCCCACCTGCCCCTCATCTATCCATTTAATGCATGTGCTATCATTGTGGAGACGCTTATAAATTCAGTAGCCTTAGGAGTGCAAGCATACACAGGGTCCCGTGAAGAGGCCTTGCAGCTTATGCATGCGTTTGCAAATGCGTGCTAAATAAACCCATGTTTGTAACGCAGACTTTTGTACAGGTTAATTTGGTCAGTTGGCAGATTGGTTGGTGAGTTGAGCTATGTAATGTTCTATTTTTGTCTTTCATGTGTTTGCCCTTCCATGTGCTCCTTGCTGTGAAGGCAAGTTATAGGTGGGGGCAGGGGTCATTTGTTTGTTACTGATGTAAAATATGGTCCGGGGACACACTGTACACCTTTGCTGCCACTGTGCTCTTGCTGGGTGTCCAGTGTTCTTCTGTTCCTTTAAGGGGCATTGGGCTGCCTCCAGGCCCACCTGCCCCTCATCTATCTATTTAATGCATGTGCTTCCATTGTGGAGATGCTTATAAATTCAGCAGCGTTAGGACTGCAAGCATACACAGGGTGCCGTGAATTGGCCTTGCAGCTTATGCATGCGTTTGCAAATGCGAGCTAACTAAACCCCTGTTTTTAACGCAGACTGTTGGACAGGTTAATTTGGTCAGTTGGCAGACTGGTTGGTGAGTTGAGCTATGGAATGTTCTGTTTTTGTATTTTATAAAAAATATCCCAAGCTTTGAACATCTCATGGAGCACTATTCAATCCATCATCCGAAAATGGAAAGAATATGGCACAACTGCAAACCTACCATGACATGACCATCCACCTAAACTGATAGGCCAGGCAAGGAGAGCATTATTCAGAGAAGCAGCCAAGAGGCCCATGGTAACTCTGGAGGAGCTGCAGAGATCCACAGCTTAGGTGGGAAATTCTGTCTGCAGGACAACTATTAGTCGTGAACTTCACAAATCTGCCCTTTATGGAAGAGTGGCAAGAAGAAAGCCATTGTTGAAAGAAAGACATAAGAAGTCTAGTTTGCAGTTTGTGAGAAGCTATGTGGGGAACACAGTAAACATGTGGAAGAAGGTGCTCTGATCAGATGAGATCAAAATTGAACTTTTTGGCCTAAAAGCAAAACGCTATGTCTGGTGAAAAACTAACACTGCACATCATCCTGAACACACCATCCCCACCGTGAAACATGGTGGTAGTAGCATTGTGTTGTGGGGATGCTTTTCTTCAGCAGAGACAGGGAAGAAAACCCGTTAGTCTGCAAAAGACTTGAGACAGGGGCAGAGATTGACCTTCCAGCAGGACAACAACCCTAAACATATAGCCGGAGATACAATTGAATGGTTTGGATCAAAGCATATTCATGTGTCAGAATGACCCAGTCAAAGTCCAGACTTGAATCCAATTGAGAATCTGTGGTAAGACCCGAACATTGCTGTTCACAGATGCTCTCCATCCAATTTGACAGAGCTTGAGCTATTTTGCAAAGAAGAATGGGCAAAAAATGTCACTCTCTAGATGTGCAAAGCTGGTAGAGACATCCCCAAAAAGACTTGCAGCTGTAATTGCAGTGAAAGGTGGCTCTACAAAGTAATGACTCAGGGGGGCTGAATACAAATGCACTCCACACTTTTCACATATTTATTTATAAAAAATGTTGAAAAACATTTATTATTTTCCTTCCACTTCACAATTGTGTGCCACTTTGTGTTGGTCTATCACATAAAATCCCAATAAAATACATTTACATTTTGGTTGTAACATGACAAAATGTGGAAAATTCCAAGGGGTGTGAATACTTTTTCAAGGCACTGTATATAAAAAAAACCTAACTGAACAGAGACATTACCTATGTACACGGAAGCACATGTCCATGCTGAATGCACACACATAATCTCACTTCTTGATATTTATGGTAACCATCCTTACCCCAGCTGCATTCCTCTACCGCAGGCAGCCCTTGAATTTTTTGCTATGACATCACTAGCTTTCATTTTTTTTGAGGATAGAAGTCTTTTAAATGAATCCAAGATAATATATATACATCTGGAAGGACCCGAAGAACCTACAACATGTTTTCAAAATACAGCTGGACTGTCTGTTTCTTGAAGAAATATGGAAAAAGTGATATAATTTCAGGAGTTACATATCTTGCCAGTAGCATGGATTGCTTCTTGACCTAAAGCACAAACCTAAAAATAAAATCCAATAAAAGTTTACTAAGCGTTTATAAAATTCACTTAATTTTTTATTCATTTTGCTTGCATTTCAGAGGTACATAAACTGTTACATACATATTAAGGATACTGTCAAATATGGTGTTATTATGTCTTCAGCTGAATAATCTCAAACTAATTACAGCTGAAGGTGCAAAGTTTTCTGTATGACAATAAGAATACTGTTTAACCACTTGAGCTCTGGAGGGTTTTAATATTGCAGTCCCGCTATAAGTTTCACCGCCATTACTAGTGCAAAAAAAAAAATCCCATAGTGTGTAGATGCTATAACTTTTGCGCAAACCAATCAATATATGCTTATTGGGATTTTGTTTTTACAAAAAAATATGTAGCAGAATACAAATTGGCCTAAATTGATGAAGAAATTTGATTTTCTTAAAAAAAATTTATTGGATATGTTTTATAGCAGAAAGTAAAAAATATTGGTTTTTTTCCAAAATTGGCAGTCTTTTTTGTTTATAGCACAAAAAATAAAAAATGGAGAGGTGATCAAATGTCACCAAAATAAAACTCTATTTATGGTAAAAAAAAAGGACATAAGCTTTATTAGGGTAGAGCATTGGTTGAATGATCACGCAATTTTCAGTTAAAGTAGCACTGTGCTGTATCGCAAAAAATGGCCTGGTCATGAAGGCGGGTAAATCTTCCAGAGGTCAAGTGGATAAATTAACCCCATAGTCTAGTTTAGGAAGCAATGTGAGAATCTTCTCTCTGGAGTTACCCTGTAAGGACAACATAAAACAAGTTTGCCATGTATTCTTCTGACCTCTCAGCTGTCAATGACTACTGCCAGAAATGCTACCGGATTAAATTTCTGCTTCCTTGCTCTTTTCTCCAGTGTCCATCATGAAGAGCTCTAATTCCAAAGGGGTTGGCATCCAAGCAAGAATTCAGACCAAGGTTAAGGGTGGCATTTCAGTGGTGACTCTAAAGATACTCTGGGAGCCAAAAACTCCAGTCAGCAATGAACATTGAATATGCAAGGACCTCTATGGGTCTTAGAGCTTGCAATTGCATGTCTTGTTTCCCTTATGTCAATTTCCTTCGCCAAATTTGGATATACAGTGGGGGAAATAATTATTTGATCCCCTGCAGATTTTGTAAGTTTGACCTTTTACAAAGAAATTAAGGGTCTATAATTTTTATCATATGAGTATTTTAAATGATAGAAACAGAATATCAACCAAAAAAAAAAAAAAAAAACATGATACAAATGTTATCAAATGAGTTGCAGTACAGTGAGTAAAATAAGTATTTGATCCCCAAGCAAAACATTACTTAGTACTTGGTGAAGAAACCCTTGTTGGCAAGCACAGAGGTAAAACGTTTCTTGTAGTTAGTGACCAGGTTTGCACACATTTCAAGAGGGATTTCGGTTCTATCGTTGTTACAGATCGTCTCTAAATCTTTAAGGTTTCTTGGCTGTCGCTTGGCAACTCGAAGATACATTTTCTATAGGACGAAGGTCTTGAGACTGGCTAGGCAACTCCATTACCTTAATGTGCTTCTTCTTGAGCCACTCCTGTTGCCTTGGTGGTATGTTTTGGGTCATTATCAGCATTTTTTCTTCCTCCAAACACGGTGAGTCCCCCTCCTCAAGAAGGCACATGTACAATCATTCCAATGAACATCTAAATGATTCAGAAAAGGACTGGGAGAAAGTGCCGTGGTCAGATGAGACCAAAACTGAGCTCTTTGGCATTAACTCGACTCGCAGTGTTTGGAGGAAGAAAAATGCTGAATATGACCCTAAGAACACCATCCCTACAGTCAAGCACAGGGGTGGAAACATGATGCTTTGGGGCTGTTTCTCTGCTAAAGGTACAGCCCGACTTTGGAGCATTGAGGGGCCAATGGATGGGGCATTGTAAAATTCTATTGTATTGTATTGTAAAATCTTGGATGCGTTCGGGGTGGAGCTGGAGCTCCAGATGCCTCTATATACTATAAAGCAGCAGTACTCATGCGAATACTTGACTGGTTCCACCATCCCTCCACCAACTTATGGGTAGAAAGCCATCTCAATCCAGTAGATCACCGCGCTTTGCCATGGACGCCTGCTGAATTCCTGAAGGGCTGGGTTACCCCTTGGCGACCTCACCCGACAAACTATACAAATATGGATCTGAATGAATTCCTCCAAAACCTTATCCCCACTAAAGGGTCCCATGACGCCTCTGTTTGGGACTCCAGTTTTTCCACCGGCACTACAGGGGGAGAGTTTTGGACCTTGGAGTAAGGAGAACCACAGCCGACTTGCCCAAGTCCTTCGTTCAGACTCTTCTCTGATGAAAGACAGTTCCTCAGGCCCATCTCCCCATACCTCGATGCATTGGCTGCAGAGGCAACAAGTGATATCCTACATTCGTACCTTCCCATCCTTGCCTGATATACTTACTGATTTAATGGAATTGGAGAACATGCTGCTTCAGGCCGAACCCCCCACAAATGTGGTCTCTAAACTCTAATCTCTCATACATATGGTTTCTAATTCCGACCTCCCCCCATACACACAGACCTGGAAGGAAGACTTGGGCCACTCTTTTTTACCTGTTGACTGGCAAAAGTGCTTCATTCTGACTCACAAAATACCCTTAGCCTCCAAAGCTCAAGAAAAAGGGTTCAAGTTGTTGACCCGCTGGTACAGATGCCCCTCGACTTTACACTGGATAAACCTGGCGCTCCGGGATACCTGCTGGCATTGCATGTCAGCCAAGGGAACTTTACTCCATATTTGGTGGGAATGCCCCCCTGTGCGGAGGTTTTGGCAAAAGATCCTCGACCTGTACTACAGACTCAAGGCGACCTCGCTTACACCCTCTCCTGAGGTAGTTCTGCTATCTATGCTCCCTGGACCGCTCAAATCCATCAAAAAAGACGTTCTGCGCCACTTTTCTGGCAACAGCTGGAACAGTTCTGCCCAGATACTGGAGGATGACGGACATGCCTTCCGTGGGGGAATGAGCAATTGAAGTGGACTGAATCAATAGCTTGGAACGAATGTTGGCACAGGAATCGTGTAAAGAGGAGCAATTCTCCAAGACCTGGACCTCATGGTCTATGTTTCGATACTCCTCAGAATTTATCCCATATGCTACAGAGGACCCTACCATCATATCTGCCTGACCTAAGTGGAATGTTTCCTTCTCAATATCTACTTACCCTACTGCATTGACCCCTCTATTTTCACCATCATTCCCCCTCCTCTCTTTAACATGATGTAATGATACACAAACACCCAAACCATAATCTCTAGTGTCGACAGACGGGAATTCTGTGACCCACATAGAGTTCCCCCTACGAGAAATTGCGTTTAGCACAATAACAAAATCCCTAGCATGTTTACAATAGGTGGACACCACTTGTTGAGTGGATAGTGGTGCTCACTGACCCTCAATATGTCATAAGAGATGCTATGCCTACACAGGCTTATATACTAAATTAATTCCGTTGAAGCTAACAAATTCTCAATACAATGTGACGCTATGGTAGCAAAATTGAAATGTATGTTCCTATCTATGTGTTAATGTATGATATGCTTGTGTATTGTATACCTCTCCTTTCTTAATAAAATAAGATTGAACTAAATCTTGGATGAGAACCTTCTCCCCTCAGCCAGAACACTGAAGATGGGTCGTGGATGGGTCTTCTAGCATGACAATGACTCAAAACATATCGCCAAGGCAACAAAGGAGTGGCTCAAGAAGAAGCACATTACGGTCATGGTGTGGCCTAGTCTCCAGACCTTAATACTATAGAAAATTTGTGGAGGGAGCTGAAACTAATGCTGGCCATACACTATACGAAAAATCGGCCGAACACATTTTCAAAAAACGAACGTTCGACCGTGACCGCAAACGATCGTGCCATCATGTAATGGACATAAATAAATAATTTTTTGTTCGTTTTTTTCATATACCTAGTGCAGACAGTTCGGACGGGAAACACATTAACCTTGCAATTTATCGTACGTTCGGCAGAAATTTTCCAAACTTGCCGTTCGTTTTTTTTCCACAAAAACATCACAAACGATTATCCATTTGTGCCCATTAACTTGCCGAAAAATGAACAAAGTGTCTATATGAATGATTTTTCGGCCGATTTTTCGTATAGTGTATGGCCAGCATTAGAGTTGCCAAGAAACCTTAAGGATTTAGAGAAGATCTGTAAAGAAGAGTGGACCAAAATCCCCCCTGAGATGTGTACAAGTCTGGTCACCAACTACAAAAAAGGTCTTATCTCTGTGCTTGCCAACAAGGGTTACTCCACCAAGTACTAAGTCATGTTTTGCTTGGGGATCAAATACTTATTTTACTCACTGAACTGCAACTTAATTTATAGCATTTGTTTTATGTGTTTTTGTCTGTATTTTTGGTTGAAATTCTATCTCTATCATTTAAAATATATCTATGATAACAATTATAGACCATGTATTTCTTTGTAGGTGGGCAAACTTACAAAATCTGCAGGGGATCAAATATTTATTTTCACCACTGTAGCAGGACTACAAGCAAAACACATAATTCAGCATCAAATAAGTACAGCTGCCTACCTTAAAAAAATCTAATGATCCACATAATGTTTTGGTCTACTATAACTCCAATGGCAGGCTTGCAAAACAGGGTCTTCCTTTAAGTTCTGATTTACACTTGCTATTATGGACTGTGTGATCATCTGAGTCAATATTCAGAGATGGTAATCAGTATGAAATCTGGGAAGTAGAAGTCACAGAGTTGTGAACTTTAACGTGAACCTAATCTAATATGTATTTCATTGATAAGTTTTGTCTTGACAAAAAAAATTTATTTATGAAGCATAAGCCTACCGCAGATTTACTGTGGAGGAGGGGCCACACTGCACTGGATTACGTACATGTACCTGATCACGCTCTCCTGGGTAAGGGGTACACGCGCGCCACCCCAGCTGTACAGCCATTCGCTCCAGCACATGCTGATCAGCGGCTTCCACCCAATTATTTATGGCTAGGACCAGCTGATCAGCTGAGCAAATGACAGAAGGGAGCCCTGTGTTGGTAAACAACACAGGGCCCTCTACATACAGCGGCGATGTGCTGTAGAAACCGGCACACTGCTTAGTGAAAACACCACACAAGAAACACTGTAAGGCACACAGTTAACCCTTTGATTGCCTCTAAATGTTAACTCCTTCCCAGCCAGTGTCATTAGTACATTGACTGTGTATATTATTAGCATTGATCATTGTATTAGTATCACTGGTGATGTCAGTGTAATTTAGTCAGTTCCCACCCAGCGTCAGTTAGTGTGAGATTGCTCACCACATTATCACAGTCCCACTATAAGTAGCTAATCGTCACCATTACTAGTATAAAAATTAATTTTCCAGTATATATACCACAGTTTGTAGACCCTATAACTTTCACACAAACCAATTAATATACACTTATTGGGATTTTTTTTTTACCAAAGACATATAGCCTAATACAATTTGGCCTAAATTTATGACAAAATTTGATTTTTTTACTGGATATGTTTTATAGAAAGTAAAAAAATATTGTTTTTTTTCACAATTTTCGTTCTTTTTTAGTTTATATAATAAAAAAGAAAAAACACAGTGGTGATCAAATATGTGTGAAAAAAGATATATAAATTTAATTTGGGTACAGCGTTGCATGACCATGAAATTGCCAGTTAAAGTAGCGCATTGCCAAATAGCAAAAAATGGCCTGGTCATGAAAGGGGTAAAATCTTCCAGAGCTTAAGTGGTGAAATGCCAATTTATTTCTGATATTTTGTTGATGAAATAGAAGTACCGTATATACTTGAGTATAAGTAGAGTTTTTCAGCACATTTTTTTGTACTGAAAGTGCCCCCCTCGACTTATACTGGAGTCAAGCACTTTTCTGCAGCAAAAAATTTCATTTTCCGAACCGACTTTGGGGCCCCGTATCTCAGGGCCACTTGGTGCTAGGAACCCCAAATTTGGTGTGCAAACCCAGTGGAACTGATACCATAATATATCCAAAGCTGGTTCCTAGCACCAAGTAGCCCCGAGATACGGGGCCCCAAAGTAGGTTTGGAAAATGTCATTCTCTGCTGCAGAAAAGTGCTTGACATCTTCTGAACCGATTTTTGGGGCCCTGTATCTCGGGGTCACTTGATGCTAGAAACCCCAGCTTTGGATATTTTATGGTGCTAGTTCCACTGGGTTTGCGCACCAAATTTGGGGTTCCTAGCACTAAGTGGCCCCGAGATACTGGGTCCCAAATTCGGTCAACTGTGTTCATCTGTAGCAATGTCATTTTGGGACCCTTTGGGTTCAGAGACCCCAAATTCTGGCTGCAGCTAGGGGGCATCTAGGAACCCTTAACTACCGAGTTTGAAGTTCGGGGGACCTATGGCTGCAAATGGGAACAGTGAGGCATGCAAATGGGCACAGTGAGGCTGCAAATGGGCTTTGTTGACCCTCTTTTCCACTTACAGTAGCTGTGCATTTCTCACCCTCGTCTTATAATCGGGTCAATAAGTTTTTCCCATTTTTTTGTGGTAAATTAGGGCCTCGACTTATACTCGGATCGACTTATACTTGAGTATATACGGTATACATTTCTTGTCTGTGTTAACTTTTTTGGCTTGTAAATAGGGTTCAGAGAATGCTGTTTGAAATCCAACAAACCTTAAAGTGCTACTAAACGCACAACAGTAAATTCAGTCTGTATATTTAGTACAGCATGCTTGTTTTACTCACTGTGGAACATAAGGGGTTAATCCTCCGCATTGTGTAAAAAGACTGTTTGATCCTGTCCTCTCTGATCCTCCCCTTCTTCCACAGCCCTCAATCTTTCTCCTGATAAGACATATCCTTGGACTTACTCTGCACATGCTAAGTTTGGTGTATATTGCTAGATAATTTTTTTCTTGGGGGGTGCATGTGATCTACACAGGGCCAATCAGCACTGTCCAGACAGAGGGTCAGTGGTCCTGCAGCCTCATAGGACAGTCAGAGTAAAATGAAAATTACTCCTACAAGCTTCAACCAGTGCTCCGCCACACACTGATGAAAGTTACTGCTATATATTGCTGATGAGAAAAAGCATTCAGTTTTTATTTACAAAAATAATTGCATTTCCATGTTCTATGTACTGTGGGAGACCAGATATAGTGAATGCAGTGTCCTGGGTTTAGTAACACTTTAACTTAGCAGTGAATCCCAAGTCTAGAAGAAGTGAGTCCTGTTATTCATTTCTGGCCATTTTTAGGACTAATAGGCAAGCTACTGTCAAAAACAAGGTGGGTACTGCCATGGGTACATGTACCAATGCATAAAAAACATACATCAGGGAGAGGATCTTTTCATGTGGCCTTAAAGCTGTACATGATGTCATGGAACAGTATGATTTTCATGGACAGTCTCAGTGAGTAATGGTGTACACTGGCAGCGCATTTTTTCTTGTAAAATTAGCTTGGCTTATATACAACGGCAGCACACCAATCTGATTCCTTAAATCAAGAAAAAAAACAACACTTTTTTCGGTTTGTTTTAGCAGCAACGCATGTTTTTTTTCATCAATTGGTAATAGACCTGCTTTGACAGACAGAACTTAGTGAGCAGTTCCTTGTGACTGTCCCTGTTCTTGCTGTTGCAAAGCCATCTTGTTGCTAGCTGCTTTATTTCTAGTTCTTATTAAAAATTAAGAGACCACAGATAACATAGCAGTGTAAACTTGGCCAGCCACAGGACATTTTTAATGAGGGACAATTGACCGAAATTAATAAGAGAAAAAGATGTGTTTTATTAAAATAATTAAGAGACTGCAGATGACACAGCAGTTTTAAATTGTCCAGCAGCAGGACAATTTTAAATAACAAGGCTAGGCCCAAATTTACATGAGACAAAGTACACAGCCTGGGGTGCTACTACAAGAATTAAGATGCTGAAGATCCACTGGCCGGCCTACCCTGGGCAGGCAAGCAATCAACTTCCCACTTGGCTACTCACCCGCTAGTTGGCCCCACTCTTTCGGAGATGAAAAGGTTCTTTCAATTATCTTCCTTGATCCGTTTTCCCTCCCCCATGACACCAATTGTTGGACATCGGGGATTCCCTCCGGGCCTATTGGATCCGGCTTTTTACCTAGCAGGCTCCGAAAGGGCTCTTACGTGCCTCACAGTTTCTACGGCCCATGGGCTGGGCCCCTACTAAGACCATAGAAACGGGTCAAACACATCTTGCACTAGACCTATGGAGAGCTATACTCTCTCATTCAGTGGCGGAATTACCAGGGTCGCAACAGTCGCCCTTGTGATGGGGCCCTGCATTCCGCCACTGTGAGGGGAGGCCCGTCCGTCCTCTCTCGCATGGGGATGAGAGAGGACACACAGCTGATCTCACTGCTCCCCCTTCTCCCCCCTCCCCTCTCCTGTGAGTTCAGTGGGAAATGTGAACTCTTTAGCTTCACACTTGACTGCCCGCGGAGCACACAGGAGAGGGGAGGGGGGAGAAGGGGGAGCAGTGAGATCAGCTGTGTGTCCTCTCTCATCCCCTGTGAGAGAGGACGGACGGGCAAATAGAACATTAATGCTGGTGTCTCTGTGCTACTGTTCCATGACAGACACCGATCTGCGCTCAGAGCCGTGCTGTCCAGAGAAGGCAGACGGCACTGATGGAAATTAATAGCATTCACTGATTGGCGCTGATAGAAGGCACTGTTGGGCACTGATAGAAGGCACTGATGGGCACAGATAGAAGGCACTGATGGGCAGTGATAGAAGGCACTGATGAGCACTGATAGAAGGCACTAATGGGCACTGATAGGAGGCATTCATGGGCACTGATAGGAGGCACTAATGGGCACTGATAAGAGGAATTTATGGGCACCGATGAGCACTGATGGGAGGCACTGATGGGCACTAATAGAAGGCACTAATGGGCACTGATAGGAGGCACTGATAAAAGGCACTGATGGGCACTGATAGAAGGCACTGTTGGGCACTGATAGAAGGCACTGATGGGCACAGATAGAAGGCACTGATGGGCAGTGATAGAAGGCACTGATGAGCACTGATAGAAGGCACTAATGGGCACTGATAGGAGGCATTCATGGGCACTGATAGGAGGCACTAATGGGCACTGATAGGAGGAATTTATGGGCACCGATGAGCACTGATGGGAGGCACTGATGGACACTAATAGAAGGCACTGATGGACACTGATAGGAGTCACTAATGGGCACTGATAGGAGGCATTTATGGGCACTGATAGGAGGCACTGATGGGCACTGATAGAAGGCACTGATGAGCACTGATAGGCCACATTGATGAGCACTGATAGGCAGCACTGATAGGAGGCACTAATGTGCACTGATAGGCTGCACTGATAGGTGGCATTGATGGGCACTGATAGGTGGTACTGATGGGCACTGAGGAACACTGATAGGCAGAACTCAGGCAGTATTCATGGGCTTTGATGGGCAGAATTGAAAATACTGATAGGTGGCACTGATGGATGCTGTTAGGCGGCATTAATGAGCACTGATAGGTGGTTCTGATAGGCAGAATTGATGGGCACTAATATGCGACATTAATGAGCACTGATAGGTAATACTTGTAGGTGGAAGTGATGGGCACTGATAGGCGACATTGATGAGCACTGATAGGCAGCATTGATGGGCACTGATAGATGGCACTGATAATTGGGGCACTGATTATCAGTGTAAACAATTTACTGACATTCTTGACAGTTAACGGCAGTCCTTTCCTAACACAGACACAGAGTGGGAGGAAAGGGCTGCGGATAACCGGCAAGTCTGTTTACATGTGACCAGCTTATCACATGGTAAAGGGCCGCTGTGATTGCGCTGGATGCATGTCCCATGGGTCATGCGGGAAGCACAGTTTTGGGAGGATGTCCATGGACACCCTCCCAAAATTGGAAGCCCGGGGCTTGGATGGAAGAGGGGCAGGGGGGGCCCATCATGGTTTCTTGCACCGGGGCCCTGAAGGTTCTAGTTAAGCCTCTGCTCTTATTTCATTAGCTCCATGCTCAAACATAGGCTCTTCCACCGGCAGTTCCACCCATTTGAAGAAATTTGTTTGAGTGACAGCCCGATCCTTAGATCCCTTTCTACATCGTACAGCATTTTGATGGACCTTCACGCCACTACTGACCCTTCTTTCTTGGCAAAGTGGGAAAGAGACACATTTAATGAAACACAAAAGTAACATATACTTTTCTTTGCGCAAAAGTCTTCGCTCTGTAGTAAATATCAGGAAATTTCATACAAATTAACCATAAGATGGTACCGCACCCCGTCACTTTTGGCTAAAATATTTCCCAATCAATCTGAATGTTGTTGGTGCTGTGAGCAACACCCGGGCACTATTCTCCATATTTTTTGGGGAATGCCCCTAGCTCCAAACCTTTTGGCAACCAGTCCTTTAACTAATCCACAAATTTAAGGATATCTCCCTACCTAATGACCCTACCGCAGTCCTAGTTAACCTTACTCCCATGTTAAGAAAGTGTTATCACAAATCTCTCCTCAAACACCTTCTCAACACTGCTCGGGCGTGTATACTGAGCCAATGGAAACAAAATCTGCCCCTACAGTAGCCCAATGGTTCGCAAGGGTTAATTATATTGAATGGATGGAGGACCTGACTGCTACCATTCGGGATAAATCGGAGGAACATAAGACCAGGTGGTTTCATTGGGAACTTATCTGCTTCTCAGAGTAATACCTCCACTATACATAGCTTAGCTTTAATGAGTGTCAAAGGCTTCAGCTTTAACCTGCCGCCCTTGCAGCTTGATGAAAACAGATGTTCCTTACCCCCTAGGTGGAACTTCCCTCTCCCCTATCTCCCATCAAACCCCCCCCCCCCCCTTTTTCTTCTCTTCTCTCTCTCTCTTTTCTCTCTGTCCTCCTCTTTTCCATTAAAACTCAAAAATTTGGTATGTCTTGACCCTAATGGGACACCCCACATAAAACTTCCCCCATGTTCTCATAGCTGTTCTTCAAGAACATAGGGATCCTCCCTATGGCTGTGTGGGCGAGTGAGTGACCTGCCTAAGAGGACCAGGACTGCCCAATTATTTACAGATTTATGCTCTGGTAATTACCTGACGTGACCCTATCGTGGGTAGGACGCATCCAGATACTGGTCGCCTACATGTTATTTTGTACTGAAAACTTATTCTGGGAAGTTATCTTTTCATTGTGTATGTCGCATACCAAAAAAAAAGATGCTGCAGATCATACAGCAGCGTAAATCAGTGTAATAGGCCTAGCCAATGTATGCAAAACTTTTCTTTTACTAATAGGTTTAAGGGGTGCAGTGAATGTAAGTGAAATAATGTAAGGTGGTCTATGTGCATGTTGGCATTTAGTGGCCAAATGAAGTATTTTCCGTATCATAGGAAGTTCCTATGCCCTCATTTATCCATCAGAATGTATGTGCCTCCACTGTGGGGACACTCATATTTTAGTGTTAGGACCACAGATATCAGGGTGCCGTGACAAGGCTCTGTGGCTTATGCATGCATTTTCAAATGTGTGTGGACTAAACCCCTGTTTTTAACGCATACTGTTAGACAGGTTAATTGGTTGTCTGCAGGCTGGTGGTAAGTAGGCTTGGATTTTTTTCCTGGGCATTCCCCAGGCTTTGTTGATAAAAGTTCCTATGACACTTAGTGCCATCTAATGGCCAAATACAGTAGTTTCAATTTTATTTCAATGAAGGACATTTGACCAGAACAAGAAATAGCCTAATAACATTCCTTTTTTGTCTCACACAGAACAAAGGTACATGCACTTTTACTGGACACATTGCTATACTATTTTTTTAATAAATAAACCCCATAGTCTCAATGGGGGGGATTTACTAAAACTAGAGCGCAAAATCTGGTGCATAGAAACCAATCAGCTTCCAGGTTTTATTTGGTAAAGGTTAATTGAACAAGCTGAAGTTAGAAGCTAATTAGCTACCATACACAGCTGCACCAAATTCTGAGTGCTCAGGTATTAGTAAATCCACCCCCCCCCCCGCCCCTGTCTGATTTACTCCAAAGCACATTACTTGCTATGATGAAATGCTCCATACCTCCACTTTAAATGGTCAGGCTGTACTGTAATCTGGCAGTTATAGCTCTTGCCAGAGACGTGTCTTTCTGCTAGTACTAAGCTGGTAAATGCTGCTCTGTAAACAGCAATCTGTACATTTTGAGGCTGATTTACTCTTTTTTTGTATAGTTGGGGCTTTTAAAGTGCTTTTTTATCACACGGTATTTGTGCAGCGGTGTTTTAAACGCAACTTTTTGGGAAAAGGGACACTTTCATGAATTAAAAAACAAACAAACTGTAAAGTTAGCCCAATTTTTTTGTATAATATGAAAGATGATGTTACGCTGAGTAAATAGATACCAAACATGTCACGCTTTATAATTGCATGCACTCATGGAATGGCGACAAACTACGGTACCTAAAAATCTCCATAGGCGACGCACAAAATTTTTTTTGACCGTTACCAGGTTAGAGTTACAGAGGAGTATTAGAATTATTGCTCTCGCTCTGACGATCGCGGCGATACCTCACATGTGTGATTTGAACACCGTTTACATATGCGGGCGCGACTTCCGTATGCGTTTTCTTTGCTGTGCAAGCTCGCGGGGACGGGGGCGCTTTAAAAAAAAATTTTTTCTTATTTATTTTATTTATTTTTATATTTATAAATTGTGTTTTTAAAAAAAAAAAAAAAAAAAATTTGATAACTTTTATTGCTGTCACAAGGAATGTAAACATCCCTTGTGACAGTAATAGGTGGTGACAGGTACTCTTTATGGAGGGTTCGGGGGTCTAAAAGACCCCCAATCCCTCCTTTGCATTTCACAGTATTCAGATCGCCGTTTTCGGGATTTTGAATACTGTATATTTTTTTAAAACCGGCGCCATTGGCAGCAGAGTAAACGGGAAGTGACGTCATGACGTCGCTTCCGCGTTTACAATTAGGAGGCTGGAACGAAGCCGCTCACGGCTTTGTTGCAGACTCTCAGCAGCCGCCGCAGGCGGCGGATTGGTGATTGGGAGGCCCGGTAAGAGTCGGGAGGCGGCGGGAGGGGGGACGTTCTTTTAGCCGCATCGGTTGTTATGCTCGGATAGCCGATCGCCCGCTCTACAAAACGGTACCGGGATGATGCCTGCGACTGCAGGCATCATCACGGTATAACCTCCGAAAGCCGAGTACGCACATGTGTGTACGCTCGGCGGGAAGGGGTTATTTTGCAGGTACAAAAAAAACAAAAAACTATCCAGCAGTTTACACCCGCTTTAAACCTAGTTTAAATCTGTTTTATAAAGTAGGCCATAGACGAGTCAAAAAACAAACAAAATCTGTGTTGATCAACAAATCATTCCTTTTTTGCATCATTAGTGTACCTGCTGCCACACTGGGTTTTCGTGCTGCAATCGAAAGTGCCTTGTCAAACCTGCTGGTTTTTTTTTTTGGTTTTTTTTGGAAAATCAAAACAATCGTATGAGCTATTTTCGTTTTTCATTTGGCGAAACTTTTGTTTTTCGACTCGTCTATGGCCTGTTTAAGTTTGACAAGTTTGCTTCAATTTTCAACAAGAGGTTTGCTAAAGAGTTGGGGTATTTTACCCCCTTTTGTTTCTTCTGGTCATGTAGCAAAATGCAGAACCATACCTTTGCAGCATTCGGCCCACATTTGGGATGTACCGTAATTGCAGATGTTATTATCTTTTAAGCACATTGGTAGCCTCCACACCTTATATTATGGAAGACGAATAATGATCACTGCTTTCTTCTGGGGAAATTGTACACCTCAACACTGACAGTAATAGGTATACATGCTCCTAATGCCATACATATGTGAATGAAGGGTAGTCCTATGGGTCTGGCTACAAATGAGTGCACTTCTTGTGTCACTGTAGTAGTATGTCATCACCCTTATATTCATGAAAAATGTATGTAGGAACAGCAGGAATGGTATCATTTTGCTGTGCAGCTTATTGCTAAGGGGACAGCCAAAAAAATGTATAGATTTTTTGTAGGACAAAACTTTGAGTACTTAGACCTGTTTACAGGGGGCTCAAAATCAGCGATTTGCTAGTATTTTCACAATGTACTTCTCAGTAGAAACTTACAAACCTAAATTATATATAGCAAAATTAAACCCTATTTTTTAATTTAAAAGAGAAGTATGGGTTTCATTAAAACGAAAAAATTTACTCACCGAGGTGGATGCAGCATCGGACCAATGCTGCATCTGTACCCTTCCAGCTCTAAGACTGAGAACCGAGCGATCAAAGACAGCTGATTTCTCAGCTCTTGATCTTCAGCTTGCATAGAGCTGGTGACTGCACCAGCTCTCTGCTCTGCCTCTCCAGTGCTGGGCTATAAAGGGGGTGGGAGTGCCTGGCTGAGGCTCTCAGCGGCTCGCTGAGAGGCTGAGCCAGCTACCACTCCAGGAATTTGGGTGGATCCTGACCTTATGGTTGGGATCTTTTCAGAGCCTGGACTGGGTCTGTGATGTCAGCTGACAGTGGCTTTATCCCCCCGTCAGCTGAAAATGGGTCACAGGAGTGCAGAACGACCTGCACTCTTGTGATCCATAGAAAAAGTACAGCCAAAAAAACTTTGGCAATACTTCTCCTTTAAAAGATGAGGTTCACACTTATATATTATGTTTAGTCTTCTTCCTTAAAAATGTCCCTTTTCTTGTAGTTAGACAAGTCCCCAACTGTTCCCCCTTTTGCTGGTGTCTCTTTATATAGCCAGCTGCTAAGGACGCACCTGTGCATGCACGCTCTTGGTCATTGCTGTGCGCGTCCACTGAAATGCATAGCACCTGCCAAGCTATGCTGTTCCTTCCTCATAACAATTTGATCAAAAGCAGCAGGAGCCTGTCACTCCCCTATGCTGAGTCTCTCCTCTACCACTCAGAAGTTTGGGGAACGGTGCAGATCGTGCTGGAGTCAGTAGTATTTAGTATTATTTTAGAAAAGAGAAAGAAAGAAAGAGAAACCCAGCGAGAACAAAAAAAAAAAATTAGGGGCTGCTACTGCTAGGAATGTTAGTTGTTTTATGTAATGCTGATCCATTGGCTTCATCATGCCCATGACCATGAAAAAGCATGTCGATTTTAATAGTTAGCACTGCCTACCTGCAAACTCATTCTGGGTCAGTGACTTTGAAAGTACTGAAGTTAATAGATCCAATAACTATTACTGGAGTTCAGCAATTACACCCTCAGCTCTTCCTCAGTACAGATGTCTTCTAATGATAATAATTATAATAATCTGCGACCAGATGGAGTCCTAAACGTGACCTTTACTAACAGGTCTCACAACCCAGAATGTCACTGCTAGGGCACACATTGGTAAAAACTGGGTGCTACCTAAAGCCTCGTACATACGATGAGAACATTGGATCATTGAACACTGAAAGATCGTCCTTTTTTTTTTTTGCATGCTAGTCTCATATCGAAAAAAACCAATAGGTTATTAAAGTTACGAAAAATTCTCGTACGACAAAATACAACTTCGGAAGTGATGTAATGTATTGTATTATATTATGCATGTATACTTTCATTTCCAAGCATGCATGGGTTTCCAATTTTTTTTTTTCACTGTACTGATTAAATGAAAATTTTTCATTCTTGTATGGTATGAAAAAAAAATGTTGTGTGTCCCTTCGGATAATTTTGCATGAATTGTTTTGAACGGCTCTTGAAAGCTGTGTACTAACGATCAGATTGTTGTACGATTGCTTGGAAAGGCTGGTAATGTTTTATGCTCTCATCCTCCATGACTTTGAAGTCCTGGATTTTTTCTCAAAGCTAATTTTTTCTTCCAGGTGAAAAAGAGGACGATGTGCATGAAATGTTTTTTCTACAAACATAAAGAAAGTCATACAGTCATTTTTTTTATTAACGCATTAATATGTATTTCCTTTTTTTTTTTTTTTAATAAACTACAAACTGTTACAGAGGTCCAGGTTTGGCCTTCCTTTTTTTCTTTGAGATAACTCCCGTGAGCATTTATAATTCATGAAAGCCACAGGCCAAAAAAACGGAAAGAACAGTTTCCTGGGACCCTCTAATTAAAGGCCTTCGCTTCTGGTGGATTTGTTCTGTCCTACTTGCTAAGACAGATCTGCCTAGGATTTCCAATGGTGAATATTTTAGCAGGAATGTAGCCTTTGTTACTATGAATAGTTCACTGCAGATTAGCAGTATGCCAATTTCCTGTTGCCTTTCAGAGCTGCTATTTGAGCCCCATTTGCTCCTGGCTCTTGCACAATTGAAAACAATGGCTAACTTCATTCAGGTTTCACTTCAGAGCTCTTTAGAAACAGTGGAAGTGGCTAAAGCCCTACTTTACAGCTAATTAACAATAGATAATGTTTGCTCTGCATTTTTTTTTTCAGATCTGATAAAAGGTAGAAGTACATATACTACTTCGGCTGCAGATACTGTGACTTTATGGATACAATAACTGTATTAGCATTAGCAAGTGGCATTGAATATCTAGGACAAATGTATGTCTGTGATAAATAATCCCCAATGGATACAAATGGTTACTTCACCCTGTAACCGCCCCAGGGCCTTTAAAGCTTTGTAAAAGCCAGGCATACTTGGCAACATGGATTAGATTTGCAGAAAAAAAGGGTATTTAACATGCTCACAACTGAGCAGAGCTTAGATCCCAGATAAAAAGGAAAATAGATGTGTCTCATATTTATGAAGTTTTTTTTTTTAAATATTAGTTTATGTTGTAAAGCTACTTACAACATTTACAAAACTATCAATAAAAGTTCCAGTGTCAGCACAGAAGATAAGTTGTTTAATATATTTTTTTAAAAAGCCTGTTTTTTTTTGTTATCCACCATTTGACTTCCAAAAAGGTTAAAAGCTAAGCTCAGTCAAAAAAAAAAAAAAAAAAAAAAGAGCACAAGAGATATTACTTACTATTAATGTGGTTTATCCCTTGTGCTGCTGTCTCTTGCTTTTTAGTGAATTCCTCCTCCACCAATCCCCCCCCAGGCCATAATCTTTTGTCAATAGAGCCTGTCATATGCACCTGTCATATGCACTCATTAACAGTGCTGACAAGTGCCGATAATCTATGAATTGAGGATGGGCGGATGAATGAAAGGTCCATCTCCTCCATTCATAGATCATTTTTTGTTCATAGAAGTTATAGTACAACTTCAATGAATGGAGGAAAGTAATGGGCTGAAAGGGCAGGCATTGTCGGTACTCTTGATGGGTGCATGTGACAGGTCGCTTGGCTCTGTTACCCCCCACCACCACAAGATTATGGTGGGAAAGGGGGGTAGGGAAGTAGGCAGGATTGGAGGAGAAAGATCTCCACTATAGCAGGAGACTGCAGCACAAGGGACACATCACAGATAGTAACTCGTGTCCCTTGCGCTGATATTTTTTCCCCCTAAACTTACTCTTAAAAGCTGAAAAGACAGCTATATACACAAGTGAAATACATTTATGGGAACTGTGTTGCCTCCAAAGGATTTGTTTTTCTGTTCATCCGGTGCCGAGATTTACAAAGCTCTGCCCAACAGCACTGCCCTGTTTAGCAGGGGTGACTTGATCTTTCTCTGAAGTTTCACTTTTACTTACCGGTCTCCTGCTCAATCCCACCCTATGACTAGACAGTGAAAGAAGAAGAAACCCCCTGATTGGGACTTTAAAAGGCCACCAACACTATGTTTCGTAAAAAAGATTTTATTCAATGGTTACAAATGAACAGAGGATCAGATATAAAAGGACGTATAACGCCACAAAATATATACAACAAGCATAACAAAAAAACAAAAAAAAAACACAATTAAAGCATTGGATGTGAAATGACATTGATACTCTCCAGTGGGTGATGTAACCTGATACCCAACGCGTTTCCAGTTTTTTACACCTTCATCAAGGGTAGAGAGTGGAACATAGTCAAGAGTATTTTAGCTCAATTGGAGCGATTCCATATCAGGAGAACAAAGAGACAACTATCATGAAGAGGAGTGGATGCCAACCCAAAGTGCACTGTCAGCTTGAAAGGAAATAAGTTCCCACATCGGTATAGTAACAGGTGTGTGGCAGCGGCTAGATTTCAGCTGTGGACAGTATATACTTTAAAGGGCAGTGAGGACAGGAACTAGCCAGAGCCTCAAATGAAGCTATTGAGTAAGTGCGTAACACCCAATAATCCTTGACTTCCTGTGCCCTGTGAAAGCGGTACCCATATGTGGAGTGTCGCCTCTGTGTATCTGTGCCGGCACATTTTTACAGCTCTTACTGTAAAGAAACCTTTCTGTGTTTGGAGATGAAATATCTTTTTTTCTAGACGTAAAGAATGCCCCACTTGTTCTCTGTGATGGCCCTAAAGTGATTAACTCAACACCAAGTTCACTATATGGACCCCTTATACAGTCAGGTCCATAAATATTGGGACATGGACACAATTCTAATCTTTTTGGCTCTATACACCTCCACAATGGATTTGAAATGAAACAAACAAGATGTGCTTTAACTGCAGACTTTCAGCTTTTTTTTTTTTTTTTCTAAATTCTTTATTTAACAGGGTATATCATGTGGTAATACAGAAGGCTCAACAAGATATGTTACAAAGATAATACACGTTATACATCTCTATACCACTATTATATATAATCCTAGGGGTACCTTTCGTAAATTACCTTCTCTGGATCGATACAGGATATATGTCTAACGAATAGGAGACCTCCGCACCCCGCATGACCCCTTTAATTTTTACGGCATGAGCCGTATTTTAAGGAATTGGGTATGAGGTTGGGGCCGGTTCACACTGACCCTTGAAAGTCTACATCCGATGCACTAGCATCGGGTAGGATGAGAAACAGAAACAGGAAATGTTAAAGGATAGAGAGGGGGAAATTAGAATGTGGGGAGGAGGAGAATCAGAGACAAGGTGGGAGCGTAGAAGGTGGGTAGAGAGAAGAAGAATTAAAAAAAAAGACTTTCAGCTTTAATTTGAGGGTATTTACATCCAAATCAGGTGGACGGTGTAGGAATTACAACAGTTTGTATGTGTGCCTCCCACTTTTTAAGGGACCAAAAGTAATGGGACAGATTAACAATCATCCATCAAACTTTCACTTTTTAATGCTTGGTTGCAAATCCTTTGCAGTCAATTACAGCCTGAAGTCTGGAACGCATAGACATCACCAGACAGTGGGTTTCATCCCTGGTGATGCTCTGCCAGGCCTCTACTGCAACTGTCTTCAGTTCCTGCTTGTTCTTGGGGCATTTTCCCTTAAGTTTTGTCTTCAGCAAGTGAAATACACGCTCAATCGGATTCAGGTCAGGTGATTGACTTGGCCATTGCATAACATTCCACTCCTTTCCCTTAAAAAACTCTTTGGTTGCTTTCGCAGTATGCTTCGGGTCATTGTCAATCTGCACTGTGAAGCGCCGTCCAATGAGTTCTGAAGCATTTTGCTGAATATGAGCAGATAGTATTGCTCATTATTATTATAGTATTGCTTCAGAATTCATCCTGCTGCTTTTGTCAGAAGTCACATCATCAATAAATACAAGAGAACCAGTTCCATTGGCAGCCATACATGCCCACGCCATGACACTACCACTACCATGCTTCACTGATGAGGTGGTATGCTTTGGATCATGAGCAGTTCCTTTCCTTCTCCATACTCTTCAACTCCCATCACTCTGGTACAAGTTGATCTTGGTCTCATCTGTCCGTAGGATGTTGTTCCAGAACTGTGAAGGCTTTTTTAGATGTTGTTTGGCAAACTCTAATCTGTCCTTCCTGTTTTTGACTTTTCCACTCTGGTGAAGTCTTCTCTTGATTGTTGACTTTGACACAGATACACCTACCTCCTGGAGAGTGTTCTTGATCTGCCCAACTGTTGTGAAGGGTGTTTTCTTCACCAGGGAAAGAATTCTTCGGTCATCCACCACAGTTGTTTTCCGTGGTCTTCTGGGTCTTTTGGTGTTGTTGAGCTCACTGGTGCGTTCTTTCTTTTTAAGGATGTTCCAAACAGTTGATTTGGCCACACCTAATGTTTTTGCTATCTCTCTGATGGGTTTATTTTGTTTTTTCAGCCTAATGATGGCTTGCTTCACTGATAGTGACAGCTCTTTGGATCTCATATTGAGAGTTGACTGCAACAGATTCCAAAAGCAAATAGCACACTTGAAATGAACTCTGGACCTTTTATCTGTTCCTTGTAAATGGGATAATGAGGCAATAACACACACCTGGCCCTGGAACAGCTGAGCAGCCAATTGTCCCATTACTTTTGGTCCCTTAAAAAGTGGGAGTCACATATACAAACTGTTGTAATTCCTACACTGTTCACCTGATTTGGATGTAAATACCCTCAAATTAAAGCTGAAAGTCTGCAGTTAAAGCACGTCTTGTTTGTTTAATTTCAAATCCATTGTGGTGGTATATAGAGCCAAAAAGATTAGAATTGTGTCAATGTCCTAACATTTATGGGCCTGATTGTATATTTGTACATGTTGATCATATCCCCCTTAATGTCTTCTTCTCAAGAAAGAATAAATTCAGTTCCTCTAATCTTTCCTCGTAGCTGAGCTCCTCCATGCCTCTTATCAGTTTGGTTGCCCTTCTCTGCACTTTCTCCAGTTCCCCGATATCCTTTTTGAGAACTGGTGCCCAAAACTGAACTGCATATTCCAGATGAGGTCTTACTAATGATTTGTACAGGTGCACAACGATATCTCTCTCTCTGGAGTCCATACCTCTCTTAATACAAGAAAGGACTTTGCTCGCTTTGGAAACCACAGCTTGGCATTGCATGCTGTTATTGAGCTTATGATCTACCAAAACCCACAGCTCCTTCTCCACTATGGATTCCCCCAGTTGTACTCCTCCTAGTATGTATGATGCATGCATATTCTTAGCCCCCAAGTGCATAACTTTACATTTATCAACATTAAACCTCATCTGCCACACAGTCGCCCAATTAAACAGTGCATTGAGGTCAGCTTGTAAGTTGGAGACATCCTGTAAGGACGTTATTTCACTGCATAGCTGTCATCTGCAAAGACTTAAATGGTACTTTTAATCCCAGACCCTATATCATTTATAAAGGTATTAAATAAGGGTCCCAACACTGAACCTTGGGGTACACCACTGATAACCTTACACCATTCAGAGTAAGAATCATTAACCACTACTCTCTGAATTCGGTCTTTTAGCCAGTTTTCTATCCATTTACAAACTTAGGTACTTACACTGCTGGCATAAAAAAAAATGGAAAATGTGTAATGATGTTAGAACTGCACCTACCTTTTATATCTGTCTGGAACTTTGGGGTCCATGCTCTATAAGCTTAAAATGATTCTTCTACAGGCAGGAGTTTTGTGTTTTACCTGTAAAAGCAGCTCAATGCTCATGCACATTAGGATGATTAGGGACATATTTTAAGTTTAGCATTTAGAGGCAGAAAAAAACCCTTCTGGTTTGTGTTTTTGAGAAGAAAAAACAAAGGAGAAAAACTGTGCTAAATAATAAATTATTAAATAAAATACCTAAATAATGTGATATAAATCAATTGCATATCATAGTGAAAAAGCAGCGATTCTGACAATATGACACCCATATAGCACTGAAAAATAAAAAACAAATAGAATTGCACTAATAAATTACAAAAAAGTGCATAGAGACTGTGAAAACCATGTCAAATCAAGATGAACTGAAATATAAATAAGCTAAGAAATATGGTGGCATCAAGTGTTAACCACCCATGCAACCTAAAAGTCCAAAACTAAGTGAACTAAATAATAGTCTTAAATGGTGGCAACTAAAATAAAACCACCTATATGAAGAAAACATCCAAGTGAATATGAAATATTCCTCCGTGAAAAGCAGTCCACCACCAAGAATGGAAGGGGTCACTCCTTACCGGAAAGCCATGTACCCCACTACAGAGGATCATAACTCGCAAAACAGCTGAAACTTGCAACTGGGAGTTGCATCGGTATCCACTTACGAGGTCATCAAATCATCAAGAGTTATGAACCAGCTCGTAGAAGATGCGTACATGCCTCTTAGTAAATACCTTGAACTGTCTACTTTCCAAAAAGGGGTCATTTGGGGGGTATTTGTACTTTCTTGGCTTCTTAGTGTCTCAAGAAATGAGATAGGCCTTCAGTACATCAGGTGTGATCAGATGTGATCAATTTTCAGTGATTTGCACCATAGTTTGTAGACTCTTTTGTTTATTGGAAGAAATTTCTGTGTTATGATGTTATTTCTGACACAATCATTAATGGGACACATTATAACCACCTGTGTAATGTTGTATAACTAAATTTGTAGAGCACATTTTGAGAACCGCTTTTCAAAATGGCCAAAAATATGTAAGAAGGCCTTCTGTGTTGAGCATCGATTGCACCTATTGTGTGATGTCCAGTCTGGGAAGGTGTCTAGAGCAAATATGGGTATTCCCCAAGTATAAAGTCCAAAACATAAAACGCCAGGATGCTGATTAAGTTTGTCCCCCAATCCAGCTTTCATTGGGAAAATTCTTCCTTCCTCCAGTCATGTGACAAGGGCACATCTGATTCCCATAGGTGTGAACCTGGCCTTAAAGCTAATGTAAATGTATTTTGTTTACATCCTTGCTGTTTTCATTACATACCTTATTTTAGACCCAGTGATCATGGCTTGTTAGAGGGGTCAGCAAGGTGATGTACATAGCTTCCTGAAAACAGCACAACACCCTGCCTCTGCACTTCTTTCTAGAACCCTCAGTCCTGATGCAAGCAGTGGGGTGCCCTTCGGAGGATTTATTTGAATTTCAAAATGCCTTGGTGGTTGATTATTAGTCTGGGTAAGTGGGCATTCTTTTCTATTAATGACTAAAACAGCTGGAATTCAAAAAATGAAAGGGGTGGGCCAGGGAGAACACGGCTGGGGAGGAAAGGCCTTGATGATGCTGGAGACGGGCTCTATCTGACTTATTGCATCTTCTAATGCACACTGTGAGAAGCTCACAATATAAAATGCAATGCAATATGGTAACCTGGAGGCATTCTGTACACAGATGGTGTACAGAACACCCCCAGAAATATAATTTCCTGCTTTTGTGACTGGCTTTCTAGTTTGCCCTGAAATCTGCACTAAGATACAAGTCAGATTTTGGGCATCTCCTGCAACAAAAATTACATTTTTGGTGAGATACTCCCAAAGGGAAATCACTTCTAAAAGAATGCAAACCCTGCCACTTTCCTTATTAGACACTTGCAAGTGCAGCAGCTGATTAATAATGATAAAATCAGTCCATTTTTCTTCACCTTGCACATGAAAACAGTTATTTCTTCAGAATAACAAAAGGTATGAATCAGCAACAAAGTTTGTTAAAATCCCTGCAATGTACATAGATCACCAAGAGGGGGATATTTTTTTCTCAACAAAATTGGAGTTACTCTTTAACTGCTTAAAGACCAGTCACTGTCATTATACTGTAGTAGGTTGGCTCTCCTGGGCGAATCGCCATAGGTGTACATCGGGCTCTTTAAGAGCGATAGGGGGCACGTGCCCGCGGCGCGACACCGGAGCCAATGCGCGTGGAAGGCGGCCGCGATGTCCGACTGCCACCCACGATCGCTCCACAGAGGGCCAGAATGGGGATCTGTCAATGTAAACGGACAGATCCCCGCTTCTGACAGGGGAGTAGAGAGAGCTATGCTGTTCCTAGCAATTAGGAACAGCAATCTCTCTCCTCCTCCAATCAGTCCCATCCCCCCACAGTTAGAAACACCTCCCAGGGAACACATTTAACCCCTTGATGGCCCCTAGTGTTAACCCCTTCCCTGCCAGTGAAATTTACACAGTAATCAGTGCATTTTTATAGCACTGATCACTGTATAAATGTCGTTGGTCCCAAAAATGTGTCAAAAGTGTATGATCTGTCTGCCACAATGTCGCAGTCCTGCTAAAAAACGCAGATCGCCGCCATTACTAGTAAAAAAATAAAAATAATAATAAAAATGCCATAAATCTATCCCCTATTTTGTAGACACTTTAACTTTTGCGCAAACCAATCAATATACGCTTATTGCAATTTTTTTACCAAAAGTATGTAGAAGAATATATATTGGCCTAAACTGATGAAGAAATGTGTTTTGTTTAATTTTTTGGGGGGGATATTTATTATAGCAAAGAGTAAAAAATATAGTTTTTTTTCCTAAATTGTCACTTTTTTTTTGTTGATAGCGCAAAAAATAGCGCAGAGGTGATCAAATATCACCAAAAGAAAGCTCCATTTGTGGAAAAAAAAGGACATCAATTTTGTTTGGGTACAACATTGCACGACCGCGCAATTGTCAGTTAAAGCAATGCAGTGCCGTATCGCAAAAAATGGCCTGGTCATTAAGGGGGCAAATCCTTTCGGTCCTTAAGTGGTTAAAGTTAGCAATTTCCTTCTGTAGGATTACTTGTCTGCTGTTAGTTGAGTAATCTTGTTCCACAACTTCATTTTAAATTTTCAGCTCTGGTAATCTTGTTAAACTTTTACATATTTATACAGGAATGTTACTCAAAACTCTATTATAAAAGTTAACATGTAATTAGCTGTCCTTTAGAAATGCACTCCTCAGTGTTCACCTGTAGCTTTTAAATTCCTTCATCTTTTACATCAGAACTTAAAATGATACGAAACACACACTGTTTAATTTACATTGTCCCTTTTATTTCTGTATGTGAATGAGGGCACTGTAATTATTTTAATAGTAGAAAAAAAGTACCTTTTTTCTAATCGATATTCAGTTGTCACATGACCCAGCTCTTTTCCAGCATGTCTGCAGGGAAACATAAGCAGGAGGGGCTTCTAGTCCTCTGCTGCTGGTCACACATTCAAAATAAAAAACAGCCTTTGGACTACAGAGTAAACATAAATAATTAACATCAAGAAACAGCTTTAAATCATTATACAAGTATATATTTGAAATCAAAACTTTATTATTTTTGTGCAAAAACATGGTGTGGGTGAATTTCTGCCAGTCACAGGCTGTGTCACACCCCCTTCCAGCCTGTGTCTTAGAATAACAGGGAGGTGAAGCCTCTATCAATCTACATGTAAAATCCTGCCCTATCGTGCTTACCTGGTTAGTGGGCATTAAGGAGGAGGGAGGGAGTGGGCTGTTGTTTACCACTGTGTATACACCCACATGTGTGACTCTATAGTCACATGGGCTGCTCAGATGTGATAGGGTGGAAATGCTCAGCATAGTAAATACACTGAAAACTGAGCATGTGCAGAGCTGCCAACACTGCTTTGCAAAATCCCCAACTGCATTGGGGACTTGGACAGAAGGGGGAGATAGGGAACAGCAGGATCAACCAATATTTTTGAAGAATTCAGAAAATGAATCTCATAGTGGCTTAGTGAGTAGGAGCGGCATAATACAGCTTTTATTTATAGTTTTTTTTAATATAGTGGAATGATGACACAAGTGAAGTGCGTAATGACACAAGAGCTTACTCTCAAACAAATGAATGTTCTTTGCTAGACCATGGTAATGTCAAAATCTAGGTACAATAGGTAGGGTTACAAATTTTAGAATGTTGGAATCATACCAGGGAAGACAATACCAGCACCATCTGGACCCAGGCAGAGTAATTATTCTCTTTAATTTTAGAGTGTCAAATGTAGATGTTCTACATTGACGCAATCCAAAATTTAGAAATAAGATACAATTTAATAGAATACATTTTTTTATGATTCTTTTAGCAGGTCTCAGGCCACATAGACAAGGCCTAGAATAAGGTCCATTTAGGTTATGGTAACCAATAAGTTAAATCCTTTAACAGATTCGAACAGTGTTAGAGCTCTTTCACACAAGTGGTTCGCCCGACGGACTCTGCTTTGCTCAGCGGGGGATTGATCTGCTGATCCCCGCTGAGCAGGCGGATGACAGGTTCGTCTTGGTTCACTGTGCCTCTATGGGGAGATCGGATGAAAACGAACCGCCTGTCCGTTTTAATCCGATCCATCAGACGGATGGAAAATAGGGTCACCATCTCTCTGGATTTCAGGGACAGGATCGGATCAGATATCGGCAGATGTCAGCGGACTGGCATCCACCACTTCATAGAGGTGAATGGAGGCTCCAATCAGGTTCGCCTGAAATACTGACAGGTGGACCTGATCGGAAAGCCCATGTGAAAGGGGCCTTAGAGAGTTTTGTAAGGGATCACTTTGCTGAATCATTTTATGCCAGCTAGAGCTGGTGCTTTAGGTGGGCCATGACATTAGAAGGTAGGACTATTGACCTTGCCCCAGTGTGATTGGCTACACAGTGCTGATGTCATCAAGGCTCTGCTTACCAGCTTCTGATCGTTTTCCATGAGCTGTTGGTGACAGCTTAGACACAGTTCTGAGTATGCTGAAGGAGCATGCCTCATATTTGATAAATAAATGTGGTGGCTGGGCGTTTAGGTTCACCCATCATGCCCACGGCATCATATGCTTCACCAAGCTCTGGGAACAATGTCCTTGCAGAGTGCAATTGCAATTGCAAAGTGAACAGTCTGTTTGCCTTTAGTAAATCAACCCCTGTCTGTCCTAACAAATAGTCAAAGGTTTAGAAGCTGGGCTACTTCCTTGTATGTTAGTGAGAGGAAACTCAGTCTGTCCTACAGTGCCTTGAAAAAGTATTCATACCCCTTGAGATTTTCCACATTTTGTCAGCTGCAAGTCTTTTTGGGGATGTCTCTACCAGCTTTGCACATCTAGAGAGTGAAAAATTTTGCCCATTCTTCTTTGCAAAATAGCTCAAGCTCTGTCAGATTGGATGGAGAGCATCTGCGAACAGCCATTTCCAAGTCTTGCCACAGATTCTCGATTGGATTTAGGTCTGGACTTGGACTGGGCCATTCTAATACATGAATATGCTTTGATCTAAACCATTCCAGTGTAGCTCTGGCTGTATGTTTAGGGTCATTGTCCTGCTGGAAGGTAATCCTCCGCCACAGTCTCAAGTCTTTTGCAGACTCTAACAGGTTTTCTTCTAAGATTGCCCTGTATTCGGCTCCATTCATCTTCCCATCAACTCTGACCAGCTTCCATGTCCCTGTGGAAGAAAAGCACCCCCACAACATGATTCTGCCACCACCATGTTTCACGGTGAGGATAGTGTGTTCAGGGTGATGTGCAGTGTTCGTTTTCGGCCACACATATCATTTTGCTTTTAAAAGTTCAATTTTGGTCTCATCTGACCAGAGCACCTTCTTCCTCATGTTTGCTGTGTCCCCCACATGGCTTCTCACAAACTGCAAATGGGACTTCTTATGGCTTTCTTTCAACAAAGGCTTTCTTCTTGCCACTCTTCCATAAAAGCCAGATTTGTGGAGTGCATGACTAATAGTTGTCCTGTGGACAGATTCTCCCACCTGAGCTTTGGATCTCGGCAGCTCCTCCAGAGTTACCATGAGCCTCTTGGCTGCTTCTCTGTATAATGCTCTCCTTGGCCAGCCTGTCAGTTTAGGTAGACAGCCATGTCTTGGTAGGTTTGCAGTTGTGCCATACTCTTTTCATTTTCGGATGATGGATTGAACAGTGCTCTGTGAGATGTTCAGAGCTTGGGATATTTTTTTATAACCTAACCCTGCTTTAAACCTCCCCACAACTTTATCACTGACCTGTCTGATGTGTTCCTTGGCCTTCGTGATGCTGTTTGTTCACTAAGGTTCTCTAACAAACCTTTGAGGAATTTACAGAACAGCTGTATTCATATTGAGATTAAATTACTCACAGGTGCACTCTATTTACTAGTTAGGTGACTTCTGAAGGCAATTGGTTCTGGTTCCACTAGATTTTAGTTAGCTGTATCAGAGTAAAGCGGATTGAATACAAATAAACGCCACACTTTTCACATATTTATTTGTAAAAAATGTTGAAAACCTTTTATCATTTTGCTTCCACTTAACAATTATGTGCCACTTTGTGTTGGTCTATCACATAAAATCCCAATAAAACACATTTACGTTTTTGGTTGTAACATGACAAAATGTAGAAAACTTCAAGGGGTATGAATATTTTTTCAAGGCACTGTATACCTTTCTATTGGGAATAACTCACTCTGAACGTGTCATAGTTGTGTTCTGTCATGTCACCTTCTTCAAAGGAACATCTAAAACGTAAGAAATATTTTTTAAAACTTTTTTTAAGTATGTTGTGTGAATGGAAACACATAACAATCAATTATTATTACAAAGGATTTATATAGAGCCAACAGTATGTGCAGCTCTTTACAACTTTAGGGCAGACAGTACAGTTACAATACAATTCAATACAGAAGGAATCAGAAAGCCCAGCTCATTAGAGATTACAAATAGTGGCATTTTCTCAAATGTGAATGCAAAAGTAGAAATAAAATAATATCTTCACCCTACAGAGAAAATAATTAAAAGTCAGTAGCTACAAATACTGTAGGTGCTAACTTTTAATAAAAGGTCACCTACCTGTCCAGGGATCCAGCGCTGTCCTCACATGGGTCGGTTCTTTGCTGGTCTTTGGATCCCCAGCTCTGGCATGTTTACTGTGGGAAGCCAGCTGTGACTCGTTGCAGCTTCAGAGATGGCTTCCCACTGCGCATGCACAGGCTGTTCTATGCTTTGTGAATGGTCCTGCAGCCTACTGGGATCTGTGATGTGTTCTAGAAGGCTGCAGACAAAGGGGAGGGGAGTGCAAATCTCCGCTTGGATCGCCTAGGCGATCTGAGTGGAAGTGTGAGCGGGTACCTAACAAAACTAGATATCCGCTCCCTCAAAAAATGTTTAATGTGCCGAATGTGGTGGGAGGGAGGGGGATGAGGACATAAAGAAGAACGTCCCCTTTAAGTTATCAGATCCACACACCTGTTGCAGCTAATATGAATCCACTTCCTAAGAAGCAATCTGGCAAGTGGCCGAGGGACTCTTCCAGTTCAAGCAAGACTTCAGTCTGAAGTCCAAAAAGTGCATGGTGCTGCAAATTATACCACAAGGTGACATGGGATGAAGCAAAATTAGTGATAGAGCTTTGAGATTTGTTAGGGCTAGTTTACTAATGTTTATTGATCTAAACTTCTAATTTGATTGCTGCCTGCTTCACACCTGGACCCAAAGTATGCTCTAGTCATAGGTGCAATCATGTTCTAAGCTGGGAAGGCTTTCAGCATCCTAATATAAGGTCCTTTCAGCCCCCATGCTGTTTTTTTGCAGATTTCATGCTACCTTTTGAGGTCTATATAGATACCAGTAACTGGCTCATGGCGGTATATTAGGTGTTGTAAAATAAGTAGTTGTCTTCACCAGCCAAACTCTTAGCTCTTTTGAGAAAAAGCTGGAAATATTGGTCATAGTATGAGCAGTGGGTAAGGTGCCAACTATCTTGCCATTACTTTGACTACTCATGAATAACAATGTTCTAGCCCACCTAATGATGACCAACAGGGGAGCACTTGAACAAAGTTGGGTGCCTTGACTAATGATCTGTAGTTTTAGGATTCTGTAGCAGCCTGTTTCAGTTAACGTTCATACAAAAGAGTGAACGATATTTGTGGCTGTTGTCTCAAATAAAACACTTTACTGTTTATTAGACCCCTTTCACACTGAGCCGCTTTTCAGGTGTTTTAGCACTAAAAATAGTGCCTGGAAAGTGCCTTAAAAGCGCCACTCATGCCTCCCCAGTGTGAAAGCCTGAGTGCTTTCACATTGGAACAGTGCGCTTGCGTGATGATAAAAAAAAGTCCTGCAAGCAGCATCTCTGAGGCGGTTTGGGGGCAGTGTATACACTGCTCCCAAAACGCCTTGCCCATTGAAGTGAATGGGCAGCACTGTCAAAGCACCTGCAATGCGCATCAGCAGCGCCGCCACACGAGCACTTTTAACCCTTTCTTCAGCCCCTAGTGTGGGTTAAAAGCACCCTGCTAGAGGGCAAAAATGCCGCTAAAACTATGGTAAAGAGCCGCAAAAAGTAGCGGAGCTTTACTGCTGAAGGTGAAAAAACAAGAAGTTTTAGAACTCCTTTAACTACCAACTAGAGGAATGCACATTTAATGTAGCAATATGACAGCCCAGCAACATTGGAGAATGAGAACGCTGTACCATATGACATTAGTCTTATAGGAATATAATACTTAGATTGTTTAGGTCAAATTGTAAAGGTAATTTTTTAATTCTAGCTAACCAGTAAAGCTCTTTCTTCTATATATGAGCAAGCTATGATAATATGCATTTTCACCATGACGTGTATCAGAAAGTTGGGTTGGGATGCAATAGGGTAAAGGCAAGCAAAATACTTTCTTGTATAAAAGGTATAGTCTCCAGAAAGAGAGACACAGGAGTTGATTTACTAAAACTGGAGAGTGGAAAATCCGGTGCAGATCTGCGTAGAAACCAATCAGCTTTCAGGTTTTTTTTGTCAGTTAGAAGTTAGTTAGACGTCAGTTAGAAGTTAGAAGCTGATCGGCTAACATGCACAGCTGCACCAGATTTTTCCACTTTCTAGTTTTAGTAAGTCTTGCCCCTGTAAAAATCATTAGTAAGACCTCATCTGGAATATGCAGTTCAGTTTTGGGTACCTGTTCACAAAAAGGATAGCAGAGACTACAAACTAATGAGAGGCATACAGGATCTCAGCTATAAGGAAATATTAGCTGAAGTGAATTTATTCTCTCTTGAGAAAAGCCAATTAAAGTGTTACTAAAGTCAGATATGTTTGTTATTTTAATTAAAAAAAAATATATCAAACTTACCTGCTCTGTGCAGTGGTATTGCACAGAATGGCCCCAATCCTCCTCTTCTGGGGTCCCTGGCGGCGATCTTGAATCCTCCTCTTCTTTTTAGGGCAACCATAGCCAGCCGCTTGCTATGGGGAGAAATGTAGTCTGTGCGCTCCCAACCTGTGTGTCTATGGAGCCACTCTCCATAGACTTACACAGCGGGCCCGCCCCCACTTCCTCTTTACTGCATTTGATTGACAGCAGCAAGAGCCAATGGCTCCTGCTGCTTCTCGAATGCTGTGTGAAGAGGAAATAAGGGGAGAATAGATGCAGCCGTGCACAGCCCTGATCTATTCTCCCCTCTCTTACTCTTCACACAGGGAGGAGAACGGGGGGCACAGGGGAATTGAAAATGTTTTTTACCTTAATGCAATCAATGCATTAAGGTAGAAAACGTTTTTAGGTTTAATAACACTTTAAGGGGGGATATAATCACCATGTTTGAATAGATAAGTGGACCATATAGTGAACTTGGTGTTGAGTTATTAAAGTGGAGTTCCACCCACTTTTACAACTCTTCAGCATCCCTCACTAAACTGTGCACTGTAAACAAATTGCCCATCGCCCATCGCATCATTTCCTGTTTGCAATGCCTTCTGGGAAGGGGTGGCAACTTCCTCTGATACTGCCGTTGCTATGGAAACCTGACCTGAAACCTATTACACTGCTTGTGCTGCACTGAGCATGTGCGAGATCTGCAAGGATGAGATCCAGGAAGAAATACAGTCTGGCTTCACATGCCCACACTTAAGATGGCCACGGCCTGCTGTAAGTTTTTAAAATAACAAACTACTGCTATGAACTAACAAAACAGACCTTAGTTTACAGACTAACTTTACTAGAATACATTAAGCTTGTGTATTATAGGGGTATTTTTATTTAAAAAGTATAATTTTGGCCGGAACACCACTTTAACTTTCAGGTCATTACAGAGAACAAAGGGGCACTCTTTACATCTGGAGGAAAATAGATTTAGCCTCTGAAAGGCGCCTTCACAGTAATAGCTGTGAAAATGTTGAATAGATTCCCTCAAGTACTAGTTCTGGCCAGCTCAGTAGATTGTTTTAAAAAAGATCTGGATGCCTTCTTAAGTGCACAAAATATAACAGGATACTAACATTTATAGGTAATAACAACAGCAGTATTTGATCCAGGGAATACACTCCTGCCTCCTGGAGGATCAGGAAGGAGTTTTTTCCCCCCTGGAGCAAATTGAATCATACTTTATTGTTTTTTATTTTCCTTCCTCTGGATTAACTAAGGGCAGGGGTGGTCCAACCATTAAGGGCGCACGGGCTCCATCCCCCTTATCTACGGCCCCTCCCTATTCATGCATCTGGCCCTTTTCAGGACGCCGGATGCATGGATTCCAATGCGAGTGGGTATTTTTTTTTTTTTGAAGCACCTGATTAGAGCCAGAGGCTCTAATAGGCTTCAAAATAGGGTGGGCTCGGGGAGCAGAGAATGCGAATGGTGTGTTACGACATCGAATGAGTATTCACTGTTTGTAACACTAATCCTCCTCCCAGCCAATCAGGAAGTGGGTTTTGAGACCCGTCACCCGTATGGCTTAAAGGAAAGGCGATCCTATTGGATGCTTAGGGGGAGGGGGGGACGCACGGCCACCGAGATGGAGGAATAGAGGAGATGCTGATCCTGCTGCCAATGCTCGATCCCGCTGCTGATGCCCGATGCCAGATCCCGTTGCTGATGCCCGCCACCTAGATGGGGTAAGACAGCGATTGGGCGTGGGGGGTTTTGCCGCCCCCTCCCAAAAAAAGAACACCAGCTGCCACTGACTGTGGGTATAGGATTGTGTATATGGAGGTTTTCTATTCATTTTTTTTTTATATTGATTGAACCAGATGGGACTGTCTTTTTTTCAACCTGACTAACTTTGTGACTATGTGACAATGCTACTAGTTCACGAGTTCAGAACTTGTGGCGTTGGATCCTGCATCTGCATTTATTATTTGTTGACATTTATATAAGACAGTTAAATATTTTCCTAGACTGTGCAATCTGAACACCAGGAACCACCTGTTCATTCCAAACTTATCTCAAGTGATCAACTTTTATTCATGTCATAAAATGTTAACTATTAGACGTAGTTCAGCATTTCTATTAAGTATACATAGGGCACTGGGAACAAAAGGCTCTTATTGCTTATATCGGTGTCATCTTTGTGGTGGGAAGGGGGTTAAAGGACTGTTTTCGCCATCTGAATATATGAAAACAAGGTTTGATAAGAGTGCAAATTGATTTAGTTCCCGGGCTGACAGCTTTTAATTTCTAACAACAGATGTTTGCTGCATAACAACTGATAGAAATAGTTTCCAGTGTTGAGTCACAGTGTGGAAATTGTATTTGTGAGGGACGTTCTGGTAGAGGCAGACAAATGTGTCTTATTTTCTGAGGAAGCATTCATTTACAAGAGCGGATGACATGTAATGGCACCAGTGACTGTTAAAAGCTAAATTGTTATTGTATTCTCCTACAGACATGAAACGCATATTACGCCACTGTCAATACGTGTCAGCCTCTTTAAATGTCATCTTTTTAAAGCTTTGAATAAATTTTTTCTGATGAAATGGCTGGCTATTTTGGTACTAGTTCTAAACCCATTACTAATAGTAAGACTTTTGAAGTGGTAATGAGAAGTGGAAAAACTTTGGAGGAGATTTACTAAAACTGGTGCACAATGAATCTGGTACAGCCGTGCATAGTAACCAATCAGCTTCTAGGTTTTATTGTCAAAGCCTAATTGAAAAAGCTGAAGTTAGAAGCTGATTGGTTACTATGCAAAGTAACCAATCAGCTTCTAGGTTTTACTGTAAAAACCTAAAGTGGTTATAAACCATGGATTTTGTAAAAAAGAAAAAAAAAAACACCTGAAATCGCATACTAGCACATTATGAAATACTCAGCTTGGAACGAAGCCCTCCATCGCTGTACTGTCACAGCTGAGAAGGCTGACACGTTCCTTCAGTCTGTCTTCCGGGTTCGGGCGCTCCGACTTTGTGAGTGGCCGAAGCTGTGCTGACGTCACCTTTGCGAATGCGCGCAAGAGCCTCTGTTTTCGGCACAAAGTTCTGAAGTCCTGGCAAGGTATGTTGGTTCTTCAGAGCGCATGCGCCAGTGATGTCACTGGCTGCATGCAGGGTGAACATCTCCTAAATGGTGCACGTTTAGGAAATATTAATTTTACCTACAGGTAAGCGTTATTATAGGCTTACCTGTAGGTAAAAATGACCAAGCGGGGTTACTACTGCTTTGATTGAACAAGTTGAAGTTGAAAGCTGATTGGTTACTATGCACAGCTGCACCAGATTCTGTGTGCACCAGTTTTAGTAACTCTCCCCTATTGATAAAAAATGCAAACTATAGTAACATGAATATTGATAATTGGTCAGTACAAGTCATTTAATTTGGGTAGAGATTGCCAGGTTATTATTATTTGCAGGATTTATATAGTGCCAACAGTTTGCACAGGAAGACGATACAGTAACAATACAATTTTAAAAGAGGGTTAGGAAAGCCATGCTCCTGGGAGCTTACAATCTAATAGACCAGATTGAATCATTCACTAGTTTCTTCTTTCCCCCAGCTGGTCCGGAGACATTGCCTATGTACCCAAGTTTAGCTCTGTCTATTTGATGCTCCCATTATTAGTATATCTCACTCTTCTTAAAAAATCCCATTTATCTCACAGACTGAAAAAATATGATTCTAGAAGAGAACCTTGATGGGGATAATGCAAAAGCAGAGTTAAATACAATTGTAGACACAACCCCTGAGGAGCGTGAAAAACAGAACATTCTATCTCTTAGAATTACCCAATTAGAACTAATATCCTCCCTTTCAACCAAGATCATGTGAATAAATACCTAAGGATTTGGTCGTATGAATAGCACATGAAGGGATCTGGGGTTGCATTCTCAGCAGGAGTGAATAGGTTATTGTGTTATTGTTCACTCCATGGGACCCCTCCTCCCCCCACCTTCTCCTTTATCTTCTACAGCTTAGGGGGTACTTATCCCAAAAAATATGGGTGATGGCATAACCAGTGTATGCATTAAAACCAAAGGTTTTGTAGCCTTTCATCTTACCACTTTTTAATGCAATTAACAGATTTATGCAACATATGTGGTTATGCTATCGCCAATATTTTTTTGGGATTACTATAAAAAAAATCAACAAGTTGGATATACACCTGGTGGTTAGTGTAGGCAAGGGTGGACCAACCTAGAGTGGTAAAGGCTGCTCTGCTTAGGTGGTACCTACCTCTCTAATTCCATGGGCAGACAGACAGGTGTCACATACTTCTAGAATTATCTGCCTTGTGCTCACACCTTATTGAGCTTCCAACCTCCCCTCCCTGAAATTTATAGATTGTGGCATTTTGTGAGTTTTTGTGGAGAAGATCTGGTTTTGCTTGATATTTTATAGGCTGTTACATGAGTTTTATGATGTAGGCATTGTTCTGTTTTATTTTATTCTTTCAATTTCAAGAATGTTATAGTGATCTTTTAAAACCATTAAAGTGTTTTCTTTATTACTATTTTATTGTTGGCTATTATTGTCTCTTGGTGCTGGTTGCAGTCCCATCGTATTTCAGGCTTTCTATTTCTCTTTATCCATCCCAGTAAGACCATTACCTTAGCTTAAATATTTAAAAACAGGTCCATTTGAATTGGTTTTCATTTAACCTGGTTTGAGATTGTGGGTGGGTGCATTAGCATGCTATGCAAATTACCCTGGACATGGGTCACAGATTGATTCTATATATTCTGATTTCTGAACAGCACTGTGGGCTAGGCTATGGTTAGGTTGGCTTCACACTGCCCTGGTGCAATCTTGCAGGTTTTGTGCAGGTTAGTGGTGCTTTCCTATAGACTTCTATAATGTCCCGTGCACAAAAAGTGCAGCCTGCAGAAGTTTTTATTCCCATTCTGAAAGGCTCCAAAACCACAGGACCTTAAAGAAGTCTATAGAAAAACACAGCTATCCTGTACAAAAACAGCAGGTTAGCTAGGTTTTAGCAAAAGCACAGCAGGGCAGTGTGAAGCCACCCTTATGTACATTTCTTAAATTAATATGATCATTACTGAGTATTATGTTTCTACAATAGGTGTAAGAAACTCACATGGCTCTCTACCTCTCTATAGGTAGAACTTTTATGCAATTTATTTATTTTATTTAGTCAATGCCAACATATTGTGCACACTTAGAGATGACATAAATCGAGGATGAGGTAGAGAAAGTAAAGAGGCTGGATAGAGGTAGAAATAGAGAATGGTAGGGATGGATGGAGGTATGGATAGAAGAAGAAGAATGGAAAGAGGGAGGAATAGATAATAAAAGCACGGATGGAAAGAGTGATGGGGGGTGTAGGCAGGGGTAGGAGGGGAGAGTATGAAAAGATGGTTGGATGTATGAATTTATGAATCGATGAATGGTGTAATGGCTACAAGAGGGACGTAGGTCTGACTCACAATGATCTTTAGATATTCCTGAAAAAACATCTTGGCCAATAAAAATATTAGGTCATTTTTAAATTGTTAATGACACGTGTGTAGAACTGAGCTCCTTCGAAATTCTGGTGGTGATCCTCAACCATAATTATTGCCTTTAATTTGTTTCCATTGATGGACTTGGTACTTGACCAAATTGTTGTGTTGTTATCGCAATAACAACACAACGTCGTATATAATCATATCATAATATATATGATACAACTATTAGTTCACAACACATTAGTAATGTAAAACACACTGCTAACCAGTAACCACTACTCTTTGTGAATGGGCTACATAGTTAAATTGCAGTCCACTACAATGTTTGGGGTGTGTGAATGGTATTCTATGTGATTTTGTAAGAGGACAACTACATTTATTCTATAATTGAAGTACTGCATGTCTGTTCAAAATAATGGAGATTTCTTTAATGGCCAGATGATTTTCCAAAAGATTTGCTGTACTGTGATAAGTATAGAGAATAATATTCATCCCAGGTATATTTGCAGAGCTAGAGACCAGATGGCCATTTTTTGTTATGACCATAACTGATGCATATGCATCTACATTACAGGCAACAACAGCTGTAGAGGATGCTAACATTAGGAGGCAGTGGGAGCATGCATTGTCTGCATCTTAGGTCCGCACTAAAATTAGGAAGTTTGATGTGGAGGGCAACAAGGAACCAAATACCAAGTTTATATTAAAAGAAGCAATACCTATTAATGAACTAACAAATACTCTTAATGACCATTATTTTTACTTCCAAGGCTGACTTTGCTGTAACTCAGCTCTGTCACACTAAAGACTAAATAAAAAATTAAATACAATTATGTAAATGGCCTCCTAACAACAGTGCCAATTGTGTATGTTATAAGCACACAGAGGCTGCACAAGACGCAGACACCTGTGGCATGTTCCTTAGATGTTATATTGGGTGCCTTAGGTCTTTGGTCAGTGATCAGCATATTTAAAGTTTTTTATTATTTAAATCTGGTAAATTGTTGTTGCTCTTGCCCTTTTTATGCCCAATGCCATCCATATACTGTTGCTGTATGAACTCATGATGTGTTTTGATATCAGCACATCACCAAATATCTTTCCTACAATGCCTGGAGCTCGTCTTCCCCCTGCAACTGCCTACCAGGATGTGGTGAACAGTAAGAAGTGTGCCTGCAGCACAGTGCAACAGTAAAAAGGGGGTGTTGGGTGTACAAAGTGGGCAATTGTTGAATAGTTAGAATGATGACTGAAAAGGGTTACTTGTTAAGCAATGGCTTAACAAGTAGGATAATGGCTAAAGGAGGAGAAAGAGTGCTTTAAATGTTGCCTGCCATGGGTGAATGATAAACCATATATAGGCATGTCATGGGAATAAGAGCTTTCCAACTAACTACTGTATGTCCCTACATCTAAACCTGTATTTTGGCCACGTTCTTTATTTGCCACAGTAAACAAATGTACTACTCCCTACCCCATTATCTGCAGTAGCTCAACTCTTTTAGGAGCCATTCACATCTATCTGCACTTTCTATGTACTAACTGTTGTATGCACATTTTAGGTCTATTTTACATGTGTTTTACATATGTATCCATTTAATTCTATGTAACTGGATACAAAGATATACAGTAGCAAGCAGGAATTTGTAATGTACTGCACCCACAATGCACCTAAAATGTGCAGTTGTGAATGAGATCTTAGATATTAGAGACACCCCTACCCTACACCTTTTTAGGCTGGATTCACACCTATGCATTTTTAATGCTTTTTTGCATTTTGCAGATTTGCAATACAGAACATGTTCCATAGGAAACCATGGTAAATGGACTGTAGTGCAAATCTGCAAAATGCAAAAAACACTAAAAATGCATAGGTGTGAATCCAGCCTTAGAAAATACTAATGTGCATTTTTAGGGTTGCTTATCGCTCATTACCAGCTGCCTTGTTATGCTTGTGGAGGCAGCATGATGACAGTTGGTTGATATATTTCTGTGGCATAACTAGGCACAAAATCAGCTATGTGTTGGAAAATACTGCTTCCCATTGTACTATCCTAAGTGTAGATATGTTCTCTTTTGATCATTTCCAAAAATGTGTCTATATTCATCCATGAATGATATTAAAACTTTTATTTCAAAATCCTTTTCGTAATCCTAATACACCTGAGAAAATATTAATATGATATTGTTTAAATATTACATAACCTTTTGTGACAATTCGAACAAAACCTGGATGCGAGTTAAAGCTAACTGTGTGTGACAGGTCTTTATTCAGGTGTAATGAAAGAACCAAGAAGGGCTGTTTTCACCACAAATGCCAAAGCTACCATTTCTCGTTCAAAGGTTTTTATTGAAAGATCAACATATGGTAACAAGTATAATGTACAGTATCAATTAAAGGTATTTTAGTAGTTACATGTAAAATAAAGAAGCAGGTTACAGCATTGTGTTAATATAACACACAGATGGTAAAATTAATGTTAGATAAGTTCCCTTTTTATCAAAATAATAGAGTTTTCAGACTGTTTCAATATTAGCTTACATTAATATTTAGAGGATCATTATAAGTTAATGAAAGAAAATTAGGTCTATTTGTGTCTTAGTTCCTATGTGTGTTAACCATTTGATTAAAGTATATGTATCAAACTACTGAGTGTGATATTTTAAATATGTTCAATATCACCTGTTGCTGTTAGGTACCTTAATAAATGATAATAAGAGAGAAATAAGGAGGAGAAGAAAAAAGAAAGAAAGACAATAAGAGTAAGGAAAGGTGGGGGGACAGAGGGCATGGGGTGTTTCGGAGGCATAATCTATTCTTATAGTTTTATCATTGTTGCATATAAAAATGTTAGTTACCATGACTTGAGAACCTGGTGGTCAAAGTTTATAGGTAAACAATGTGTGATCAATGGTTTCAAAGCTACCATTTCAAATCTTGGATTATGCAACACTTCTCAGTAGTGCTGCTTTGCTTAATAGATTGTACAAAAAAATCTTTGCTATAGATCTTTGTTGCTTCTGAAATGGTTGTGTTACTGATTGCTCAACACTTATATTACCTGATTATCTTATTTTTTAATCTGTTATATTGCTTGCAAAAACTGCAAAGTATTTAGCCACTGTAACAACCGTGGATCACCACACCATGTTGTTTTTCATCTAGGTACAGGGCTGGTGCTACAACTAGGCAAACTAGGCAGCTGCCTAGGGCACCCAGCCACTGGTGTTCCTTCTCTCTTCTCTCTGCAGCAAGCAACTAAATCTCAGCATCAGCTGCCGCTCCGTTCGCACATAGTCTCAGAGGCGCAGCGGTGGCGGAGGACTGTGTCTGTGTCCTGGAGGACTGTGTCTGTGTCTGTTCCTGAATGCATGGAAGCAAGCAAACATTCATTGATGGTCACTGGTAAGCTGCATTTGATGGGTGCTGGTGAGGCCGCATTTAATGGGCACTGGTGAGGCTGCATTTGATGGGCGCTGGTGGGCTGCATTTGATGGGCACTGGTGAGGCTGCATTTGATGGGCGCTGGTGGCTGCATTTGATGGGCGCTGGTGGGCTGCATTTGATGGGCGCTGGTGGGCTGCATTTGATGGGCACTTCATTAAAAAGGTGGGGTATACATGAGTAGGGCAAAGGGGGTGGAGTCAGGGGTGGAGCCGGGGGGTGGCAAAATGAGGTTTCGCCTAGGGTGTCAAAAATCCTTGCACCAGCCCTGTCTAGGTAACAATCAATATACAGTATGTAACCAGTTATTTCAATGTAAACCTGTACTAAGTGACATAAAGCTTGATTTGCAAAGCTTTGACAGCAATTTAAGCCACATAATTTAGTAATTTTCAATTTTTTTGTACTCAACTGAAAATTACTGTCACTTTTTTTTTAAAATCAGGATACCTATCATGGTGTGTTAGGTTTGTAAATTGAGCCCACACAGGGGCTGCCTTTTTTATTCTCCGATAAAAATGCTCTGGCAGTCATGCTGATCCTGTATCATTGATACTTTCTGGGTCACTGACCCAGAACATATCAGCAGTCAGAACACCAAATCTGCATAAGTGTTTCAGGTAAGTGACTCAAAGCATAAAGTGTAATCTCTCTTACCTGTGTGCTTCTGGGATGCCTAAGATCAAAACTTTTGTTTTGTTCTGTATAGGGTAGGGAATGGCTGAGACCACCCTGTTTTTTTCCTGCTGTTTGTATCCTGTTGACAGATTTAATTTCACTTCCTTTTTTAGAGACATAACAGGAAGTAGTGGAAATCTCTCTGGTGTAAGGGAAATCCTCTCTTAGACTGTTGTCACTGGAACATATTTCCCTATTATAACATTCTCCCTGTTAGGTGGCAGCTACAGAATTTTGGATTTCCCATCATGTTTTGACCCGGTGACACTGCAGATACCTAAACAGCAATAAAAACTTAGCAGAGGTTGTAACCTTTCAAACTCTATCAAAATTTTAAAACAGATACAGTTTGGTGATAGCAGTTTGAAGTGCTAACGGGTAAACATTTTTGGTAGTGAGATTTTATATGTCTCTTCTGGCAAAAAAAAATAATTTTGCCTGTCTTCTCGCAATTTGTTTTTGTCTGTACACTGACTTTAGCACTTGCACAATGCAGAGTCAGTTGAAGGCACCTGTAAGAATGGAGCCATGTGGTGGGATAATGTAACCTGTGGCCCTCCAGCTGTTGAGGAAATACAAATCCCATGAGGAATTGCAAGCTGCTGACAGTTACAATCATGATTCCCAAAGGCAGAGGCATGATGGGAGTTGCAGTTCTGAAACAGCTGGAGGGCCACAGGTTGAGTACCCATGATTTAGCCCAATGGCTGAAGAAATAAAATGCCAGAACCAGAAGAAAGAAACAAGAAGATGGCAACAGTGTGGACAGAACGGTGCAAGGAGTGCGTACCTTCTGGTATCACTGGAAGAGGGCTGTGCATTTTTGCACATTAAGGCAAATACTGCCATGGTCACCTCCCAATACAGTTCTGCTTTAAAAGCAAAGGATCAATATAAAAATGAGCCAGGTAACATGTTTAGACAAAAGAGATTAACCACTGTATATCTGAGCACACCAAAAATAAATACATGTTCTCTGTGAGGATAGTCTCTAAAATACAGTATATCACCCAGCATAACCAAAAAAAACCTGTTTCAGAAATTTTCTATTTCCTAATAGGGTCTTCTTGCGTTGGTGCATCTAAAAATAGTAGTAGTAGGAGAGTGGAAATAGAGGGAGAAAAGGAAAGCATGAGCCACATACGTTCAACGCAAATTCTGAGTCTGTGCTTCTGACATCACTGTTTCCTGTTCGGTATTTTTGTTCACATTGTGATTTAATCTGGTTTAGTCACTTTCAGAGGATGCCAGATAACATGCCAGTGGTGTGTTTTTTTCCTTTGCTTTAAAATAGAACTAGAGGAAACATTTAAGAACAAAGAGAACACTTGCAGTAACAGATCTGACTTTTTCTGGTATATCGTCAACAGACAGAGTTACATTTTCAAAAGGTTTTTCCACCAGCAAACCTTGACAGGAGATCCCTAAGTGTTTTTCAACTCTAGAGAAATATTGACACATCTTATGCTTTACTAAGGTTTACATAACTAAAAGGAAATTAAACAACTCACAGATATTAAAAAATGAATCATGATGAAACGTGGCAATAACCTTATACAAAATACCTTAATGGCACTTCATATGAAACTACATAGGCCATTGGGAGTAAAAATGTACCCAGCCTTGCAGCAATGCAACCTTAAAGCTTGCCAGTGCATCAGCTGTAACTTTTTTTTTTGTGCATAGATACACTACACAAGTTCTAGATATGCCCTCAAAAAAATAGTAATGTAATGGCAACAAATAGGTAAAGCTCCCAAGCGTCCCCTTCTACTCCTCGGAGCCAACCAAAATAAGCCAGGATCAATGGAAACCACCCAATGTAAAGTACTATGTGCCATTATGTGGTGCCAGGGATTGCTTCAACTGTAGTATATTTGTTCTAGTTGGGAGAAGGGCAAGAGGATAATAATGGCATCACATAACAGTAGTGTGCATTGGATAATGGTTATGAGATACTTTGTACCAAAGAGTACAGCTTAGTGAGAACTGGGCAAACAGGATAGCACAATTTGTTTCCATTATGAAATTATTTGAAAGAAGAATTGTCTTGGACAGTTGTTGACCAACAGAAACCAAACACATGCATTTCTTCTAATATAGGAGAATAGTAGAATTTGCTGTGGTGCAATAAAGGCTGCCTGAGATAGCCTCAGAAATACATGATACCCATTAAGTACAGATAGGTGATGGCTGGGTACCGCTGAAAGGATTTTAAACATTGAATCATGAAGAGTAAAGAATACTGTAGGGATCAGGATCAGAAGATGAGCTTTATAATTACAGCAGGATATTGTAAAAAGACATAAATATTTACTGTTCTTTTAGTGGGGGCCTTTACTGTAATAGTGGTGATCTGTGAAAACTAGTTCTAGTTGCCTCAATAAATTGTTTTACCAAAAGGACTGGGTAAGAGATCACTTTATTTATTTTTTTGTTTACATGTTCTGGATATGTCTTTGACATAGTGTAGTGTTCTGGCAACAAACTGACCATGCTTTTGTTTTGGTTGTTACCCTGAACCACAGGTTCCAGTACACTTGGAGTCAGTGGCCCAGAACAAGTTTGCAGATTAGCTAAAAATCAGAAGTCCTTATTTGTTGAACTTTTCCAAGTCATAGCTCAGTGTATTAAAGTCTGATTCCCTTAACGTGAAATCCCACCTTACACCTAACTAGCCTTAAAACTGTCCCCTCCACTCTCCTAACACCAATGATAACTAATCTGTGTTATAAAGATGAATATATTTACCTAAAAACATAATGAGTCTGAATGTCTGAATCTGAAAATAGGTTTCATGTTGCCAAATTGGCCCAACTATACATGTAAATCCATAGTAATTAGTAACATAGCATCTTGAGTGACCCAACGCGTTTCATGAGTATGTTCTCGCTTCTTCAGGGGTTGATGCATATACACATATCTAAAGGGTAAAATAATTAAAAAATGTATAACATGGATATTAGAAAGTATGGTATATGTATACAAATGTGGGGATCAAGTTTGGGGATCTATACTTTTGAAATTGCATGATATTGCATGCCTAACCCTAAGGCAGCCGCCAGGGACATCTTACCCAGGAGCTGTGGGTAAAGATCCAGAGGGGACCATCAGTGCAAGCAGGACAGAGTATAATTCAGAGCCATCAGGGCAATCCAACAAAGCCTCTATGGTGGTGACTAGAGAGAAAAGTGTGTGTGTATAATAATAGTGTACAAAATAAAAAGTAGCAAACATAACCTGTTACAAACAAAGATGGCACAATTGTGAATACATTTAAAATACTTCCTTATATCCATGTTATACATTTTTTTAAATTATTTTACCCTTTAGATATGCGTATATATCAACCCCTGAAGAATTGAGAACATATTCACGAAAAGCATGGGGTCACTCAAGGTGCTAGTTTTAATTTTTTTTTATATTCTTTATTTTATTTTATATCAATACAAAATATATAATATCAAAGAAGAGCCATAAAACTCTGAACAATCCTTGTAAAAATGCATGTATTGTTTACCTCCCACCCCCATCCCCTAAAAAAAAAAAAATAGGAACAAACTCTAATTATACTCCCAGTTCTCCCCCTCTCTCTCCTGCCTTTATGTCTCCATCAATAAGGGTCACTCAAGATGCTATGTTAAATTTCCTATGGATTTACTGTGAAATGTTGTATATCACTATGGATTGTACATGTATAGTTGGGCCAATTTGTTTGGCAATATGGAACTTTTTTTCAGATGACCTTATAAGTACTACATGCAATAAACTTCTACTTTGTTTTTACTGGATGTGTCACCCTTCATCTAAAGTCCCATGGGCAAAACTCTATATTTTTGTTTAAATTTACCTATTTTCAGGTACCCCAGTCTGGTCACATGATCTCCCCTGTGTCAGCCATCAGTGGCTGCAGAGGAGAGTGCTCTGACAATGGCTAGTAAAGCCTGGAGTGGTGACATCACCCATAGTCTTCAATGCCCTATCTGTTGTTGCCTCTCCTTCCTCTCCCTGAAGCCGTACTGGCTGACACAGGGGAACCGGATCAAGTGACCAGACCAGAGCGGCCTCAAAGTAGGTAAGCATATACATCTTACACGTTAATCAGAATGGGTGTTAGGAGGGGGGAACAGAACAGTTTGAAAGCTAGTTATGTGTAAGCTGGAAGTCCATTTTAAATGCTATACTGAAGGTTTTAATAGTTCATACCATATTCAGATGCCACCTAAAACTATAACTATACAAAAAAACTAAAGCAACTCTGTCACCATACCTTTTTTTTTTTTTTTTTTGCCACTCAGCAAGGTAATTTCTCTGTGAGTCATTTTTTAATTATTCAAAATTCAAATTTGTCCCATTCTTTCTTCACATCATCGTGGCCGTAATAATTCCTTCATTATACACCTCAAAACTTATCTAGGCGATATTTGTATTTCAAGTTTACATTCACTCCCACGTGATAATCCCTCCCTCCCCCTTATCCTACCCCCCTCCTCCCTCCCCCTCTACCCCGAGACCGCACCCCGCCTGTTCCCCCCTTCTCCTCGGATGTCCTCTCTTCTACCTCTATTTCAACCTCCCCACAGTCCTTTCCGCTAGTCGGTTGGTCACTATCTTTTCCTTCCTAGGGAGTCCATATCTCGGCTGCTCTCAGGGAATCCTTAAATTCTACCCAGACTCTCCACCTTGTTTCGAAGGCCCCCATTTTCATCCCTTCACTATACCTTAAATATTCTAAGCTATGAGTCTCATTGATTTTATTAAACCAGTCCCTCATCGTGGGTCTTTCTTTCCTTGTCCAGTCCTTAGGTATCAGGCTTTTGGCCGCATCGATGAGATAGGCTTTAATGGGCATTTCACTCATATGAAATAGGCAGACCCAAGGGTCATCTGGTAAGTTGAGTCCCGTTATGTCTTTAATAAATCCCCTCACTTCGCTCTAGAATATTTTAATTGTCGGGCATAGCCACCAGATGTGGGCCATTGATCCTATTTCCTTACACCCCCTCCAACAATATTGTGGGGATACGTTTTGGAATTTGTTTAAGCGGTCCGGGGTCAGGTACATCCTAGCCAGACATTTGAAGTTTAACTCCAGGGTTTTGCAGTTTACCGACGTGGCCGATGCTCTCCTTAGGATCAATGACCCCTCTGGGCCTGTAAGCTTCCTTCCTAGTTCCTTCTCCCATTTCTGCATGAACGCCGGGGCTTCTGTACTCCCCCGCCCTATTAACATTTTATAAATCTGGGAGAACCCACCCTTCCTGTCTTTATCTATATACATTTTCTCTAGTGGGCGTAAATTCTCCCTCGATCTAATTGGTTGTGGTAAGGCTTCTATAAAATGACTCAATTGATTGTACCACCAAGTATTAATAACTAGTAGGTTTTTTTTGTCCTTTAGCTCTTGATATGTACAAATTTTGTTCTGGTGCATTACATCTTTTAACTGTATGTTCTCGTCCAGTAGCCACCCCCCAAACCACTCCCCTATCCCTGGTGCAAAATAATCTGAATCCTTAAGTGAGATTAGAGGAGAGTTAAACCCCCAGTGCTCCCTTTTATGTACGGTGTCCCATATTTTTAGTGCGTGTCTAGTAATCTCGTGCGTTTCAGTACTTAATTTCCTTAAATGTGGTGGAATCCAAATTATTTTTTTTCAACTTAGTGTTACTAATTTCCTTCTCCATTTTTACCCATTGTTTATCTGCTTTATCTTTCGCCCAGTCTATTACTCTGGTGAGAGTTATAGCTTCATAGTATTTGCGAACATCTGGTGCTCCCCATCCCCCTTTACCTTTAGCTTTTATCAATTGTGTAAATGGCATTCTTCCTTTCCAAATGAATCTTAAAAAATTTGAGTGCAATTTTCTAAGGTAGGTTTGCGGGAGCGCCACTGGCAACATTTGCATTTTATAAGTGATTATTGGCAGTACAACCATTTTGTAGATATTTATTCTCCCCCCCCCCCCAAGATAATTGTCCTGGTGATATTCTTTTAAGTTCTTGCTTTACCTCATTAAGAAGTGGCAGAAAATTTACTTGAAAGAGCATCTCTCGTGAGGTTGTGATTTTAATCCCTAAGTAATTTAATTCTTTTTGCCCCATCAGGAAGGGGAAGTGCTTTTGATATGAGAGATCTCTAGTTTTGCATGTATTAAGGCTTAATGTTTCAGATTTATTTGAGTTAATTTTGAGTTAATTTTGAAGTTAGATAACTCTCCCATACTCTAATAGGGTGGCCATTAAGTTCGGAAGAGATATCCTTGGGCGCGTAATGTAAAGCAGAATATCGTCCGCGAACGCGGCTAGTTTGTATTCGTCCTTACCTATCGTTACCCCGCTGATATCCGGGCTCTGCCTAATCTTAGACAGGAGAGGTTCAAGAGACAATACGAACAGGACAGGGGAAAGTGGACACCCCTGTCTTGTACCATTGTACATATCAAACGGCTCCGACAGAACTCCATTTATCCTTGCTCTCGCTGTAGGTCTAGAGTAACTCTGTCACCATACCTAAACAACACACCTGCTGATAGGTGTAAAGTTCAAGTATCTAGAGGTGCAAAAACTTTTACATGGCACAGTATCTTCATAATTGGACAACTTTAAAATTATTTAGAAAAAAAAAGTACCTGCTTTGTGTGTTGTAATCCATCCAAAAAATGGAGCTATAGAAATATGCATCCATATATGACCTTGCCCCATGTACAATGGGAAACCCCCATTTTATAATTTGAAATGTATAGAGTAAGCACACCACATACCGAGAATGCTTTTACAGTAAATTTATATTCAGCACATAAGCACTATTATACAATAGGTACAGAGATCCAAGTATGTCATATCACATCAAGTATAATAAATCTTATGTCACGTTATGCTTGATGTGACATGACATGCTTATGCAATAGGTAATGTGAAAATTCAAGAATTTTAATATAAATTTTAAAATAAAGCCTGTTTTGGTGTGTTTGAATCTCCTGACTTCTGACAATATATATATTATTAAATTAAATATGATTTCACAATTTTAAAATCATATGCCTAATTACTCCACTAAAAGAAATAAGATGAGTAATTTAGATAAACACTTCATCTGCTTGATTAAACTCATTTTTACAGATCAAAAAACCTCTTCAGATCAACAAAAAACACGTTTAGCACTGTATTAAGCTTTGATGGCACACAAGGTAATTATGTGTTATGTTGAGGTCTCCCTAATTATTTAAGAAGCATTGATAAGAACTGTGAGTCAGGCTGATTCATCATTCTAAGTGTGGCGAGCATAATATGTTAATAGTGTGTTTATAGGGAACGACAAGCATGCAAAAGACATAAATGAGAACTAGAGGCAAAACACCATATTACCGCATAGGAAAAAAACAACAGCTGCTTTACTGTGTCTGTGATTTAAAATTTTTTTGCTGCTTGGCAGAAATGCTAATGATCCATATTAGCTTTTTGGTATGCTATAACAATACAAACTTGCCTGTAATAAAATGATTCTGTGTATATTCAGGAACATTCACTGGAGAATGATTTGCTGATTTGAGACAAAAGTAGACCCACCCAAATTCAGGGTCGATAAAAGGTATAGCAGCATGAAACTGGAGGTCTTGAAATTGTATGTGTTTTTCGACTTTCAGTTGGAGGGCAATAAAAACACATGACTGATTCACATTTATACTCCCCAACTGCACTCCCTTATGCTGCAAAGGCAGTGGGCAGGAAAGTACACATTCAAGAGAATATGATAGCGCCACAATCACCATGAAACAGTGTACAATGCCCTTGGTTATGGTGTGGTGGTAAGGGCTTTTAAGAGTTAAAACAGGCAATGAGGAGGCAACATAATACCTCTTCACTGCCTGTTAAACACACTCTAAAAAGTGATCGCTATTCCGAGGGCTACCACGCGTTTAAACGAACCCTAGGTTTGGCCTCCAGATGAATAACTAAATATATTGCTGGAGTGCATAAATGGGAGCTGTGTGTATTTCAGTCCATTCAGACCTGAGATTTACACACACAGTGCAGCCAGCCTGGTGACCTGACTTTTTTCTCCTGCAGATAAGAAACACAGTTAGGGCATCATTTTGCCTCACCCAGTGAATAGACACAGAAGTAGCAGCAACAGACTGTTAAGGTGATCTCTCTGCTCTCTTGTCTGGTCAGCATGTGCACAGAGGACAACTGATTGACCCAGAGATTTTGATATCTGCATGAAGTTCAGCTTTAAATTTTAATTTTGGAAGTTCTGGATTATATATTTAAAACTTGAAAAATCACCAGGTAGCTATAACCTGAATATAAATGACTGATTATTTTGGTTGTTATGTAAGGTCTCATTTACATGTTCATCAATTTAGTAAAATGTGCCATATGAGGTCAATGACATGACCCCTTTTTGTACATGAAGCAGCAGCGAGGGGAATGCCTTGGACATAGCTGACGGGGATGGGATCATGTCACAGTTTCCTACGAGTTCTGTCGAACTTGGTCCAGACTGAGTTTTCATTGCTTGGCTCTAATTGTCTTGCATTGTCCTTATTTATAACTTAAAGTAGAACTATAGGCAAAACTTCTTTTTTTTTCATTTTGGATAGAGCAGGGGAGGGTTATAACCCCTGTAAGGTTTATTTTTGCCATCTACGTCCCAATGGAAAGATTGACCTTCACTTCCTGTTGCATAGCCAAAACAGGAAGTGAGAAGACATCACTTCAAATAAGGGAATCCCTTGGGTGCCCCCAGATCACCAGAACTAGTGCCTCCATTGGAAGATTTTGCCTCTTTTACTTTTCTAAGGACAACCAAAATTTGGGGATTTTCTTTTACTTTCACTTTCAATGATGATGGTACACGAGACAAATAGAGAGGGTGAATCTCCCTAATGGGGACACAAACAGCAATAAAAACCTGACAAGTGTTCTAATCCCTCTCCACTCTATCCATAACTAAAAACGAGTTTTGCCTTTAGTTATACTTTAAAGCCTAGTATACATGGGCTAAATGTCGGGCGGCAAGGCAACATTCAGCCCTCGTGCATTGGAGTCAATCCGACAGAAGCCAGCCATTCAGCCGGTTTCTTTCGAAGGGGCATGACCGAATAAGGTCTGCTGATCGGCTCCTGATCAGTGCTCTCAGCCAATGGCTGAGAGCGCTGACTGGAGTGTTCTGGTGGGGGAAGGCCATCCCTCTGTCATAACACAATAGAACAGCAGGGGAGATCACTGTACTAACATCAGATAGTTAGTACAGTGGCTCCTCCTGAGCTGTCAGTGTTTTTTCGGTCAGCCCTGCTGGGTTGAATGAAAAAAAAAACTACTAGTGTGTATGAGGCTTAAGACAGATACCAAGCAATATTTTCCTCCACACAGCTGATTTCAGATGAAAATACTGGCAACGAGGGCAGCCAATGGGGAGGGACAGCCCATACACATGTAGTGGGCCGGCTGTCATCGAGGGGCCCAGGTGCCTGGGCCCCAACCAATGAGTTTTGCTGCTGTAGTAACTAGCAATTGCTAAAGCAGGGTGGCCACCGAGTGAGCTGATGCAGCTCACTTAGGTCCAGCTGCAGGGGGAAGGTGGAGTGATATCATCTGCACTCCGCCACTCCCTGCAGACCAAATGCTGGTTTGGGCACCACACCAGTTGCAGTTTAGTCGTGTTGAAGAGCTGCACTGCATTTAGCCTACAGGACTGCTCAGTGCTCACTGTGGACTGGTCTGGAGACAAGTTATTAGACATCACAATGGTAAATTGATTGACAATGTTGCTGGATGTGGGCCTGTTCTGTGGCTGTCTCTTTGTTGGATTGGGCTGACTCTTTGCTATATGGGGAGACTCCTTGCTATATGGGGATGTTTCTGTTGGATTGGACTATCTCTTTCCTGGATTAGGATATGCCTTTGCTGAATATATGAGGATGTCTCTTTTCCGGAAGGAGGTGTCTCTCTTCTTGAATATATTAGGGAGGTCTCTTTGCTGGATGGGGATGTCTCATTTCTGAATATATGGGTCTCTCTGTTGGATTGAGATATCTCTTTGCTGAATATATGGGGATGTATCTTTGCTGGATTGGAATGTCTCTTTGCTGAATATATGTGGTCATCTCTTTGCTGGATTGGGATGTATCTTTGTTGAATTTATGTAGATGTCTCTATGCTGGGTTGGGATGTTTCTTTGCCTGATTGAAATTTCTGTTTGCTGGATTGGACTGTCTCTTTGCTGAATATATGGGTCTATCTCTTGGCTGGATTGGGATGTCTCTTTACTGGTTTGGGCCATCTTTTTGTTGAATATATGGGGATGTCTCTTTTAATGGATTGGATTCATTTTCATATAGTAAGTTGTAAGAGCGTTAAAACAAAAGTGGGTGCACTGAAGGACTCAGTGGGATGGCCAGTGGGCGGGCCCTGGGGAATGTTAGTGGTCAAGCCTAAAGTTGTGTAAGGGGTCCCAACATTTCTGATGGCTGCTCTGCTGGCAACTGACACATTTACAAGACTATATTGTACATATGTGGGTGTATGAGATTGTATAACATAAATCGCAAGCATATTTATGGACCACAAGTTCACAACTGCCACATACAGCCAACCAAAGTAATGTTTGTGGCTGTTTGAGGGTTACATAGTTACATAGTTACATAGTAGGTGAGGTTGAAAAAAGACACAAGTCCATCAAGTCCAACCTATGTGTGTGATTTTAGGTCAGTATTACATTGTATATCTCTGTATGTTGCGGTCGTTCAAGTGCTTATCTAATAGTTTTTTGAAACTATCGATGCCCCCCGCTAAAACCACCACCTGTGGAAAGGGAATTCCACATCCTTGCCACAGTTTAAGGTTAAACCTCTTTTCTTCTAATTTTAGTGAGTGACCATGTTTCTTATTAAACTCCCTTCCACAAAAAAGTTTTATCCCTATTGTGGGGTCACTAGTATGGTATTTGTAAATTGCAATCATATCCCCTCTCAAGCGTCTCTTCTCCAGAGAGAATACGTTCAGTGCTTGCAACTTTTCTTCATAACTAATATCCTCCAGACCCTTTATTAGGTTTGTTGCCCTTCTTTGTACTCGCTCCATTTCCAGTACATCCTTCCTGAGGACCAGTGTTAATTTTGACAGCAAATTTCAATTTAGCTTTAGTCTTAGGACTAAAATGGCATTTTAGTTTTAGTCCCATTTTAATCTTCTGCAATTGTTTTAGTTTTAGTCGTATTTAGTCGACTAAATCTCCAGTACATTTAAGTCGACTAAAATGTCCTACTTTTTAGTCGACTTAAATCTCCGGTACATTTTAGTCGACTAAAACTAATTTTAGTTGTCTAAAATCGCATGGATGTAATTCAGTTGTAACGCATTGGTTAACATTTCTCTACAATTTCCAAACTCATTATATACTGCTGGAGTGAAAAATCTAATATGTTATTATTTATGGTATTGAGGTATAAACATGCACTACAGACCAGTGTTTAATTTTGAAGTCAAATTTCAATTTAGTTTTAGTCTTAGTCTTTTGACTAAAATGGCATTTTAGTTTTAGTCGTATTTTAGTCATCTCAGTTGTTTTAGTTATATTCGTATTTTGGTCGACTAAAATAGTATTCATTTAGTCGACTAAAATGTTTTAGTCGTTTTAGTCGATGAAATTATCACGGCTGAGGACTGGTGCCCATAACTGAACAGCATACTCGAGGTGAAGCTGGACCAGAGTCTTGTAGAGTGGGAGAATTATCACTTTATCCCTGGAGTTAAAGCGGAGTTCCACACAAAAATGGAACTTCCGCTTTTCGGAACCCTCCCCCCCTCCGGTGTCACATTTGGCACCTTTCAGGGGGGAGGGGGGTGCAGATACCTGTCTAAGACAGGTATTTGCACCCTCTTCCGGCATAGACTCCCATGGGAGTCTACGCCTCTTCCCGTCCCCACTGCGCTGTCTCCTGGGAAACACACAGCTCCCAGGAGAGAGCGGGGACCACTTGGGACGCGCAGTGCGACTCGCGCATGCGCAGTAGGGACCCGGGAAGTGAAGCCGCAAGGCTTCACTTCCTGATTCCCTCCCCTAGGATGGCGGCGGCAGCTGCCGAGAACCGAGCGGGTTCTCGGCGTCGCCTGCCGACATCGCTGGACCCTGGGACAGGTAAGTGGCCATGTATTAAAAGTCAGCAGCTGCAGTATTTGTAGCTGCTGGCTTTTAATATTTTTTTTTTTTAGCGGTGTGGGTGGACCCCCGCTTTAATCCCTTTTTTAATGCATGCCAATATTCTGTTTGCTTTGTTAGCAGCAGCTTGGCATTGCATGCTATTGCTGATCCTATCATCTACTTGGACCCCCAGGTCCTTTTCCATCCTAAATTCCCCCAGAGGTTCTCCCCCTAGTGAGTAGAATACATTCATATTTTTGCCACCCAAATGCATAATTTTACATTTTTCTACATTAAACCTCACTTGCCATGTAGTTGCCCACCCCATTAATTTGTTTAGATCTTCTTGCAAGGTTTCCACATCCTGCGGAGAAGTTATTGCCCTGCTTAGCATATACAGAGAAGGAGCTGTTTACCCCGTCCTCCAGGTCGTTCATGAACACATTAAACAGGATTGGTCCCAGCATAGAACCCTGGGGGACTCCACTTCCCACTCCTGACCATTCCGAGTATTCCAACCTCTGAACTCGCCCTTGTAGCCAGTTTTTAATCCATATACTCACCCTATGGTCCATGTGAACGGAGCTTACTTTGTACAGTAAGCGTTTATGGGGAACTGTGGCAAATGCTTTTGTAAAATTCACATACACGATGTCTACGGGCCTTCCTTTATCTAGATGGCAGCTCACCTTTTTATAGAAGGCTAATAGATTGTTTTGGCAAGAACGATTCTTCATGAATCCATACTGATTACTGCTAATGATACCATTTTCATTACTAAAATCTTCTATATAGTCCCTTATCGTCCCCTCCATTTTTAAATATTGGTGCTACATTGGCTTTTCTCCAATCAGCTGGTACCGTTACAATCAGTAGACTGTCAGTAAAAATTAGGAACAATGGTCTGGCAATTACTTGACTGAGATCCCTAAGTACCCTCGGGTGCAAGCCATCTGGTCCCGGTGATTTATTAATGTTAAGTTTACCAAGTCTATTTCTAATTCTGTCCTCTGTTAGCCACGCGGGTGCTTCCTGTGATGTGTCATGAGGACAAACACTGCAGTTTTGGTTACTGAAGCCCCCAGATTCCCTTGTGAGGACTGAGGAGAAGAATAAATGTAATACCTTTGCCATCTCCCCATCCTTTGTAACCAGATGTCCTTCCTCATTCTTTATGGGGCCAATATGGTCTGTCCTTCCTTTTTTACTGTTTATATACTTAAAGAATTTTTGGGGATTTTCCTTTTCTCTCCTCCGCTATGTGTCTTTCATGTTCTATCTTAGCCGTCCTAATTGCACCCTTACATATTACAATCTTTGTAAAGTCTGAATGCTGATGATGATCCCTCAGCCTGGTATTTTTTTGTTTAAATATTAATTTATTTGTTTATATATAAGTATTACAAGAATTTACCCTATACTAAATAGGTGTATATATGGAAACATCTACATATACTTTCAGAGTACAATGTATACCTTCCTTTAATCCCATATCTTCTCTATCTAGAGTAAAAAAAAAAGTGCTCAATAAAACAGATCGGATGTTGTGATTATAGTATAAACAATCCAACATTCCAAAAAAAAAGGAGTGGGGGGGAGCTATGAAAACAGAAACAATTATACTCACTCCAACATAGCTAAACAGTGGTAGAATTTCCTTTAACCCAATTTAGAAACTCAGATGAATGTCGAAACTTAGACCAAATGGACCAAGTATGTGAAAACTGTTCTTCTCTTCCCATTTCCCGTGACAGCAAACCTTCTAGATCTCTAATATAGTCTAATTTAAATGCCCATTTGCCCAGGGAGGGTACCGTCCTTGATTTCTAATGTCCTAAAATGACTGCTCTAGCTGCAGCGAGAAAGTGTCTAAGCACATCCTCATTCGCTGTCTTTAAAGATCCTGGAATCATAGTTAAGAGAGCCACTCTGGGTGATGCGTGGATAGTTGTATCCACTAGTTTACCATATAAATCAAAGATATGTTTTAAGAACTTTCTCACCGGGGGGACAGTCCCACCAGATGTGGATGATATTTCCCTTTGAATCATGACAACGCCAACAGATATCAGAAATATCCAGGTTAAAATTGGTGGAGGGTAGAGGGACACCTATACCATCTAGTCACCAATTTACATCCCTTTTCTTGAGTTTTCGTAGCTATTGACATTTTATGAGTCAAAATAAAACTTTTTTGCCATTCCGATGTATTTAAAGTCTGTTGGAGGTCTTTTTCCCATTTCCGTGTATATGGGGGAAAATCTGGATGGAATGATATCAAAAGAATATAGATTAGAGTGGAGACCGAATGTGATAGTGGCTCATCTTGCAACAACAAAGATTCGATGGTAGTTGGTTTGGCATAAATGTCTTGCTTTGATGGGATAGATCGTATATAAGACAAAGCTTGATGCCCCTATAGCCATTGCGTGGGATTATAGGAAAGCATCGTAGATGAAGAGGCTACCGTTAATTATGGATCCGACTGGAGGACCTGAACAATTCTTCTGTGTTCCTGTTTATACCAGGGGCCAAACACAGTTGAATGAAAGGCTCGTAAAAAATCCGGTGTTCCAAAGAAGGGGGTCATAGGGCTCAATTGTTTTGATATTCTATAAATGGGTATCATGCGATCCCACATGTGTAGTGTTTGCCTAGTAAGATCTGCTGGATTTGAGAGCCTTGTATTTTTTGAAGGCCTTCTCCTTTGCTTTTATATGCATTTTTACATTAGAGTTAAGCCATCCAGGACTTTTGTTCACTCTTTTAAATCTATTTCCCAATGGGATGCACTGGCTAATGCCCTTATTTTGTTGTATGTCTGTATGCATTCTCAAGTAGTTTCGTAAAACCCTCATAGAGAAATTTATTACTATGGTAGGCTTTATGCAACAGCTATGTATCCGAGGTGAGGAAATATACCTGCAATTTACATTGTATGACTCCACTTGCCCATGTACATGAGGCCTAAGGCCCCATTCACACCTGAGCGTTTTGTAGCTTGAAGTCTCAAGCTACAAAACGCTGGAGGAGAAAAAATCAATTATTCTCTATGGAGATGGTTCACATCTCCACTCCAAGACGCCTGAAGCCAGAAGCTCCAAAATGCCTGAAGCTCAAACAAGTTCTGGAACTTTTTTTTTAGGCAGATTTGGGCGTTTTTCTGCTTTTTACATTGGTGACCTTTTGATTTGTACAAAATCGCAGCAAAACATGGTAAAAACGCAGCAAAATCGCATTGCTTTCTGCCTGAAAGTGATACGCTCAGGTGTGAATGGGGCCGTAAGGTGCATGTGATCAGGTTATTGTAAATAACTTGATCATACAAGGTATGTGAATTTTTTAAACAATAAAGGTCTCTCGGCTCTCACAGTAAGGTCCCAAAAACCTTTTCAAGGTAAAATTAGTGGCAAAGAAAACAGGGGAGATTCTCAAGATATAAATGAGATAACAAAAGGTCAATAGTACTTATTCCGGAAAATGGAGTTTCGAAGCTGTTGGAGTAGCGTGATGGTAGCTGAGGGTGATGAGTCGAAAAAAACGGCAACCTGGGTGGTAGAGAATGTACAGTTAAGATCAGGGATGGATGGATGGGAGATATCCACAGCTGGGCACCTCAAACCAGGGATAGATGGATGAATAGATGGATGGATGGGTGGATGGGTGGGAGATTTCTGCATCAGATCCTCCAGAATGGATGAATAGATGGATGAGAGATTTTCCGTAGCTAGGCACATCAGATCAGGGAAGGCTCCTCAGCAACATGTAGAGAACACAGGCTAGCCAAAGTATAGGAATTAGTAAAAATGTAACATTTTATTGAAAAATATATATCCACACTTACATCAAAGTGCTGCTTGATTGAGCGCAGAGAGAAAACACAACGTGTATCTGGATGGAGAGCAAAGACTGCAGAGCGACAGCAGATGTCACACACATGAAGCCAGACGCACTGCAGAGATGGAACATTGGTGGCGTCTGTGGCTGTCCTCAACAAATCGGGCAAGCACCAGGAGTGAAAGAGGGGGCATGTACAATGCGTTTAAGAGGCCCCACCTCCTTTTTCAGGTGTCTGTAGTCTTTGCTTTCCATCCAGATACACACTGGGGTTGATTTACTAAATGGAAATAGACAGTTGCACTCTGCAATGGCAGTTGCTCCAGAGCTTAGTAAATGAGGTAAAGCTTCACTTTGCAAAGAATACCCAATCACATGCAAGGTAAATAAAAAATGTACTAAGCTCTGGAGCAACTGCTCTTGCAGAGTGCACAGTCTGTTTGCTTTAGTAAATCAACCCCATTGTGTTTCCCTTCCTCGCTCAAGCAGCACTTCTATTACCTTTTATGTAACTGTGGATATTTGTTTTTCAATAAAATGTTGCAATGTTTATACTAAGGCCCCTTTTACACGAGCTTTCCGATCAGATCCGCCTGTCAGTTTTTCAGGCGGACCCTATCGGATGCTCCATTCAGCCCTATGGAGCGGCAGATGTCAGCGGTGACATGTCCACGGACGATATCCGATCCAATCCTGTCCGAGAAATCCAGACGGATGGAAACCCTATTCTCCATCTGTCTGGAGAATCAGATTGGATAGGATGAAAATGGACAGGTGGTCCGTTTTCATCCGTTTTACATAGAAAACAGTCGTACTTTGACAAGTCCAACTCCGCACAGTGAGCAGAGATGGATCTGTCATATGCCTGCTCAGCGGGGATCAATGAATTGATCCCTGCTGAGCAAATCAGAGTCCGTACACGGACAAGCCCGTGTGAAAGGATCCTAATTCTTGTACTTGGACTACCCTGGGTTCTCTATACAGTGAGGAAAAACTATATTTGATCCCCTGCTGATTTTGTACGTTTGCCCACTGACAAAGAAATTATCAGTCTATAATTTTAATGGTAGGTTTATTTTAACAGTGAGAGACAAAATAACAACAAAAATATCCAGAAAAACGTATTTCAAAAAGTTATAAATTGATTTGCATTTTAATAAGTGAAATAAGTATTAGATCCCCTATCAATCAGCAAGATTTCTGGCATCCAGGTTTCTTCTATACAGGTAACGAGCTGAGATTAGGAGCACTCTCTTAAAGGAAGTGCTCCTAATCTCAGCTTGTTTCCTGTATAAAGACACTTGTCCACAGAAGCAATCAATCATTTAGATTCCAATCTCTCCACCATGGCCAAGACCAAAGAGCTGTCCAAGGATATCAGGGGCAAGATTGTAGACCTACACAAAGTTGGAATGGGCTACAAGACCATTGCCAAGCAGATTGGCGAGAGGGTGACAACAGTTTGGTGCGATTATTTGCAAATGGAAGAAACACAAAATAACTGTAAATTTCCTTTGGTCTGGGGCTCCATGCAAGATCTCACCTTGTTGAGTTTCAATGATCATGGAAATGGTGAGGAAACAGCCCAGAACTACACGGGATAATCTTGTCAATGATCTCAAGGCAGCTGGGACCATAGTCACCAAGAAAACAATTGGTAACACACTACGCAGTGAAGGACTGAAATCCTGCAGCGCCCGCAAGGTCCCCCTGCTCAAGAAAGCACATGTACAGGCCCGTCTGAAGATTGCTAATGAACATCTGAATGATTCAGAGGAGAACTGGGTGAAAGTGTTGTCAGATGCGTCCAAAATCAAGCTCTTTGGCATCAACTCAACTCTCCGTGTTTGGAGGAGGAGGAATGCTGCCTATGACCCCAAAAACACCATCATCACTGTCAAACATGGAGGTGGAAACATTATCCTTTGTGGGTGTTTTTCTACTAAGGGGCCAGGACAACTTAACAGCATCAAAGGGATGATGGACAGGGCCATGTACCGTCAAATCTTGGGTGAGAAAATCCTTCCCTCAGCCAGGGCATTGAAAATGGGTCGTGAATGGGTATTCCAATGACCCAAAACACATGGCCAAGGCAACAAAGGAGTGGCTCAAGAAGAAGCACATTAAGGTCCTGGAGTGGCCTAGCCAGTCTCCAGACCTTAAACCCATAGAAATATGTGGCAGGAGCTGAAGCTTCGAGTGACCAAACGTCAGCCTCAAAACCTTAATGACTTGGAGAGGATCTGCAAAGAGGAATAGGACAAAATCCCTCCTGAGATATATGCAAACCTGGTGGCCAACTACAAGAAATGTCTGACCAGTCCATTAGGGGCACACAGGCACCGCCCCCCCATCCATGCGTCCGGCCCCCTGAACTACATGCAGGGCCCCAGACACATTGATTCCAATTGGGATTTTTTTTTTTTTTTTTAAGCACGTGATTAGAGCTAGAGGCTCTAATAGGCTCTAATTGGCTTCAAAAAAGGGTGGGCTCGGGGCGCAGACCCATCACCCGATTGGCCGAAAAAGTAATCTGATTGGATTGGTCGCCAGGAGGAGGAGGAGGGAACAGCCCAGAGAGAAGCTGCCCGCGAGTTGGGATAAGTGTGGGGCTGCTACTGACTGACCGACCCGGGGGGGGGTGCCGCCTGTGACACTGCCGAAAGACCGACCGGGGGGAGGGTTGGTTGTTGGATGCTGTCCGTGACCCAACACCGGCCGGGGGTGGTTACTGGTGGATTGTTTGCTGCCCCCCCCAGCCACTGCATCTGACCTCTGTGATTGCCAATAAGAGTTTTGCTACCAAGTACTAAATCATGTTTTACCAAGGGGTCCAATACTTTATTTCACTCATTAAAATGCAAATCAATTTATAACTTTTTTGAAATGCATTTTTCTGGATTTTTTTGTTGTTATTCTGTCTCTCACTGTTAAAATAAACCTACCATTTAAATTATAGACTGATCATTTGTTTGTCAGTGGGCAAACGTACAAAATCAGCAGGGGATCAAATACTTTTTTCCCTCACTGTACGTTAATCTTTTTAACCACTTCCCGACCGGCGCACGCTGATGTACGTCGGCAGAATGGCATGGCTGGGCAAATGGGCGTACAGGTACGTCCTTTTGAATTTGCCGCCATGCCATCGTGGGCGCGCCGGCCGGGAGCTCCGTGAGTCGGGTCGCGCGGACTCGACCGCCGTGGGGATACCCGTGATCGCCTCACGGAGAGGACGAATGGGGAGATGCTGATGTAAACAGAATCTCCCCGTTCTGCCTAGTGACAGTGCCACTGATCTCTGCTCCCTGTCATTGGGAGCAGAGATCAGTGACGTATCACAGCTAGCCCATCCCCCCCTACAGTTAGAATCATTCCCCAGTACTGACTTAACCCCTCCCCGCCCCCTAGTGGTTAACCCCTTCACTGCCAGTGTCATTTACACAGAATCAGTGCATTTTTATAGCACTTATTGCTGTATAAATGACAATGGTCCCAAAAATGTGTCAAAAATGTCTGATGTGTCCGCCATAATGTCGCAGTCACGATAAAAATCGCTGATCGCCACCATTACTGGTATAAAAAAATTAATAAAAATGGCATAAAACTATCCCCTATTTTGTAAACGCTATAACTTTTGTGCAAACCAATCAATAAATGCTTATTGCGATTTTTTTTACCAAAAATATGTAGAAGAATACATATCGGCCTAAACTGAGGGAAAAAAATGTTTTTTTATATATTTTTGGGGGATATTTATTATAGCAAAATGTAAAAAATAATGCGTTTATTTCAAAATTGTCGCTCTTATTTTGTTTATAGCGCAAAAAATAAAAATCGCAGAGGTCATCAAATACCACCAAAAGAAAGCTCTATTTGTGGGAAAAAAAGGACGTCAATTTTGTTTGGGAGCAACGTCACACGACCGCGCAATTGTCAGTTAAAGCGACGCAGTGCCGAATCGCAATAAGTGCTCTGGTCAGGAAGGGGGTAAAATCTTCCGGGGCTGAAGTGGTTAAACTAGTTTACATAGTTTCTCAGGTTGAAAAAAGACATCTAGTTCAAGCATAAAAATATGTGCAGTGGCCGGGTGGGAGGTGGTTAATGGATAATTCCACTTTCATGGGAACAAAATAGCAATAAAAAATAATATAGCATATACAATTGTGACACAAGTCATATTGTAATTCAATGTTATTAAAAAATACATTTTCTTTTCAATCTGCAGCTCTGTAATTTTCTATAAAATTCAATGCAATATTTAATGCAATATTCAATGCAAAATTCAATGCAAAACCTGGAGGAGTTCTGTACACAAATGGTATACAGAACATCCCCTAAAAATGTCATTTTCTACTTGTGTGATTGACTCAATGATTTTCCTAGAAGTCTGCACTAAGATACAAACCAGATTTTGAGCATCCCCTGCAACAAAAATGCCATTTTTCGTGTGATTTTCTCAAAGGGAAATCATTTCTAAAGGGCTACAGACCCAGCAGCTTTCCTCATTAGAACCTTGCAGGTGCAGCAGCTGACTGATAATTATAAAACCATTCCCATACAGATTCACTCCCATGGACACAGACAAACAAACAAACAAACAGATATTTCTTCAGAATAACAAGAGGTAGGAATCTGCAACAAAGTCTGTTAAAATCCTTGCAATGTACATAGATTACCCAGAGGGGTTTTTTATTTTTCAACAAAAGTGGAGTTACTCTTTAAGCATGCTTGGAATATCTGTCTTTAGATAAACATGTTAAAAAAACACAAACATATAAAAAAAGACTTAGTGGACTTTTGGACTTTTTCCATTGTCGGTCTTCTACGTTTTTAGGCGGAAAACATAAAAATACTTTACAACTAAATCTCAGAATGCTAACTGAAAATTATTGGTTTTTTAATCTCTTTAAGCTTAAGATGGCAGCTAAAATAGGCAATAAGCTGCAAAGCAAATTTATATACTATGTGAAAAATGTAATTTTCTCTGCAGGTGCAGAAAGTTTTTTATTCCATTTATGGCTATTATGAGCAGCACATTTTATATATAGTAACTTGTTTGGCTTAAATTGAAGGGTTTTTATGGAATTCCGCCGAAGTGAAATTTCGTAAACAGTTTTTTCTTTTCTTTTTTTTTTTTATTTTGCATTTACCTTTATTGTAATTTTTTCCCCCTTATGTGTTCTCAGATGTTTGGTGGCAATGAAATCTGTGCAAAGTGACTAGCCCACTGTGAAGGCTTTTCTCTCTTCTTAAGGGCAGGCCACTCACAGAGCCAGATGGTTCCTGTCTGCTGGCTTTATTCAATGCACTTCCTCCCACAGAGGGGACGAAAGGGGGGCTTCTTTTACCCACCATTCCCCTCCCCTTCCAGCCACCTCTAGACCTTTCTGTTCTGAGGTTAGACATAATCTTTTATTGCCCAGTTGTTCGGAAGTGACCTTTTGGCCTTGATTAGATAGCACCAGGCTCTATCACTGGATTGCTTTTGAGCTGCCAGTTGCTTTTTTATGTGCTTGCTGATCCAGTGTCAGAACAATGCAAGGCTTTGCAAAATTTTTAGTACAGCAAAGGCCTCTTTTGGGATAGCAGGGGGCTGGGAGAATCTCTGTTATATAAGAATGCCTAGTTCTTCTCCAAATACCATTTTCTTTCCTTTTCAGCACTTAAACTGGTTAAATATTGGAGGAAGATTTCTGCATGGTGCCAAAGGTTTTTTTTTCTTCTTCTCTGATCGGCCATCTGTAAACTGTTTCTTTGTGTGTAAAGTATTTTTCAATTCTTATATAGCGCAGCTGCTATTTTATTATACATATAGATGTTTTTCCAGACTTCCAGCACTTAGAGGCATTTTATTGCAGCTTTTTCACTGCAGGATGTAGCTGGGTCATATGGCAAATGGCATCGGTGCCCGATAGGTTGAACTGGAGCTAATTTTTACATGATAACGTTACAGACTGTAACTTAGGCCGGGGCGCCGAAATAGCAAATTGACAGATTTTTGCAAACTTCAGTTTGTTAGCTTTGAATGTTTAGAACAGTGTCTTTAAATCATTATATATAGGAAAATTTAAGATAAATTTGCAGTGATAAGCACATTTACATCTAACACAGCTTAGTTACTATTTTTTATCTTAACTATTCCATAGATTCCATAGATTCCATAGATTATTGAGAATTTAGTAAATATATTTTCATCTTGCTTATTATACTGAGGATTTTGGACATTTGCAAATTTAAATATTAAAATATATATATTTTTTTACAGCTGAACTCTAAGGGGTTGATTTACTAAAGGCAATTAGGCTGTGCACTCTGCAAGTGCAGTTGCTCCCGAGCTTAGTAAATGAGGTAAAGCTTGACTTTGCAAAGAGTACTCATTCATGTGCAAGGAAAATTAAAAAAACAGCATCCAGCAACTTCTGGATGGATCGGATTACTCCCCACCTCCAGTGCCACATTTGTCACCTTTCGGGGGGGGGGGGGGAGCAGATACCCGTCAAATCCAGGTATCTGCTCCCCACTTCCAGGGAAGGATCGCAGCAATCTTGTGCGGCGATCTACACAATGTCAAGCCCCTCCTCCTTCCCCTTGCTGCCTTCTGGGTGACACACAGGTCCCAGAAGACAGCAGGTATCATTCAGAAAGCACAGCGTGACTCGCGCATGCGCAGTAGGAAACAGGCGGTGAAGCCGTCAGGCTTCACTTCCTGTTTCCCTTATTAAGGATGCCGTCGCCTGCACCTGGAGCCGAGTGACGAGTCAGCTTCGGGTGCCGACATCCCGGGCTCCCTGGACAGGTACGTGTCCATATATTAAAAGTCGGCAGCTGCAGTATTTGTATTGTATTTGTTGTTTTTTTTTTACCCAGGCGGAACTCCGCTTTAAGTTAAAAAAGTTTGCATTTATATTTTGCACATGGTATTTACTGGCTACTAATTGCATCTTACAGCCAAAAGTGGAACTTCCGCTTAATTACTTAGGTACTTTGGCACCTTTCGGGTGGGGGGACTGATCTCTCGGAAGTTCGGCCCCCTCCTCCTTCCACCGCCGCCGGGCCAATCAGAAGGCGCAGCGTACTTCACACATGTGCAGTAAGGAACCGGCCGTGAAGCTGAAAGGCCTCACTACCGAGTTCCCGTACCTGGAATAGCGGCGGCTGCACCTGACAATCGATCCGAAGATCGGCTGGGGTGCCGACATCGCGGACTCCCTGTACGGGTAAGTGTCCATCCATATGATAAAAGTGAGCAGCTACAGTATTTTTCCCGAAGTCGGAACTCCGCTTTAAGAAGAGTGATAACAGCTCTGTATCCCAAAAGTACTTTATAGATGTTTAATATAAAAGTAGATGAGAGTAGATATAAAAGATGAGAGTGGCCTATAATTGTTATCATAGGTATACCTCAACTATGAGGGACACGATGTAGAAACAAATCCAGACAATCACATTGTCTGATTTTTGAAAGAATCTATTTGCAAATCATGGTGGAAAATAAGTATTTAGTCACCTACAAACAAGCAAGATTTCTGGCTCTCACAGACCTGTATCTTCTTCTTTAAGAGGCTCCTCTGTCCTCCACTCATATATTAATGGCACCTGTTTGAACTTGTTATCAGTATAAAAGACACCTGTCCACAACCTCAAACATTCACACTCCAAACTCCACTATGGTGAAGACCAAAGAGCTGTTGAAGGTCACCAGAAACAAAATTGTAGACCTGCACCAGGCTGGGAAGACTGAATAGGCAATTGGCAAGCAGCTTGGTGTGAAGAAACCAACTGTGGGAGCAATAATTAGAAAATGGAAGACATACAATACCACTGATAATCTCCATCGATCTGGGGCTCCACGCAAGATCTCACCCTGTGGGGTCAAAATGATCAAAAGAACAGTGAGCAAAAATCCCAGAACCACACGGGGGGACCTAGTGAATGACCTGCAGAGAGTTGGGACCAACGTAACAAAGGCTACCATCAGTAACCAACTACGCCGCCAGGGACTCAGATCCTGCAGTGCCAGACGTGTCCCCCTCCTTAAGCCAGTACATGTCCGGGCCCGTCTGAGGTTTGCTAGAGAGCATTTGGATGATCCAGAAGAAGATTGGGAGAATGTCATATGGTCAGATGAAACCAAAGTAGAACTGTTTGGTAGAAACACAACTCATCGTGTTTGGAGGAGAGAGAATGCTGAGTTGCAACCAAAGAACACCATACCTACTGTGAAGCATGGGGGTGGCAACATCATGCTTTGGGACTGTTTCTCTGCAAAGGGAATGGGACGACTGATCCGTGTACATGAAAGAATGAATGGGGCTATGAATCGTGAGATTTTGAGTGCAGACCTCCTCCCATCAGCAAGGGCATTGAAGATGAAACGTGGCTGGGTCTTTCAGCATGACAATGATCCCAAACACACTGCCTGGGCAACGAAGGAGTGGCTTTGTAAGAAGCATTTCAAGGTCCTGGAGTGGCCTAGCCAGTCTCCAGATCTCAACCCCATAGAAAACCTTTGGAGGGAGTTGAAAGTCCGTGTTGCCCAGCGACAGCCCCAAAACATCACTGCTCTAGAGGAGATCTGCATGGAGGAATGGGCCAACATACCAGCAACAGTGTGTGACAACCTTGTGAAGACTTACAGGAAACGTTTGACCTCTGTCATTGCCAACAGAGGATATATAACAAAGTATTGAGATGAACTTTTGATATTGAGCAAATACTTATTTTCCACCATAATTTGCAAATAAATTCTTTAAAAAATCAGACAATGTGATTGTCTGGATTTGTTTCCACATATTGTCTCTCATAGTTGAGGTATACCTATGATGACAATTACAGACCTCTCTCATCGTTTTAAGTGGGAGACTTGCACAATTGGTGGCTGATTAAATACTTTTTTACCCCACTGTATATATATATATACAGTGAGGGAAAAAAAGTATTTGATTCCCTGCTGATTTTGTACGTTTGCCCACTGACAAAGAAATTATATAATTTTAATGGTAGGTTTATTTTAACAGTGAGAGACAGAATAACAACAAAAATATCCAGAAAAACTCATTTCAAAAAAGTTATAAATGGATTTGCATTTTAATATGTGAAAAAAGTATTTGACCCCTATCAATCAGCACGATTTCTGGCTCCCAGGTGTCTTCTATACAGGTAACAAGCTGAGATTAGGAGCACTCTTTTAAAGGGAGTGCTCCTAATCTCAGCTTGTTACCTGTATAAAAGACACCTGTCCACAGAAGCAATAATTCAATCAATCAGATTCCAATCTCTCCACCATGGCCAAGACCAAAGAGCTATCCAAGGCTGGAATGAGCTACAAGACCATCACCAAGCAGCTTGGTGAGAGGGTGACCACAGTTGGTGCGATCATTTGCAAATGTAAGATACACAAAATAACTGTCAATCTCCCTCGGTCTGGGGCTCCATGCAAGATCTCATCTCGTTGAGTTTCAACGATCGTGAGAACGGTGAGTGAGGAATCAGCCCAGAGCTACATGGGAGAATCTTCTCAATGATTTCAAGGCAGCTGGGACCATAGTTTCAGGACTTCTCCCGAGCCTCGCCCATACTCTGGAATTCCCTACCCCAATCTGTCAGACTGTCTCCAACTTTATCCACCTTTAGGTGATCCCTGAAAACTTTCCTCTTCAGAGAAGCCTATCCTGGCTCCACCTAACAACTGCACTGTTTTTTCCATTAGCTCATCCCCCACAGCTGTTACCCTCTTGTATAAGTTGACCCTCCCTCCTAGATTGTAAGCTCTAACGAGCAGGGCCCTCTGATTCCTCCTGTATTGAATTATATTGTAATTGTATTGTCTGCCCTAATGTTGTAAAGCGATGCGTAAACTGTCTGCGCTATATAAATCCTGTATAATAATAGTCACCAAGAAAACAATTGGTAACGCACCACGCTGTGAAGGACTGAAATCCTGCAGTGCCCGCAAAGTCCCCCTGCTCAAGAAACCACATGTACAGACCCATCTGTAGTTTGCCAATAAACATCTGTATGATTCAGAGGACAGCTGGGTGAAAGTGTTTTGGTCAGATGAGACCAAAATCGAGCTCTTTGGCATCAACTCAACTCGCCGTGTTTGGAGGAGGAGGAATGCTGTCTATGACCCCAGGAACACTGTCCACACTGAGGTGGAAACATTATCCTTTGTGGGTGTTTTTCTGCTAAGGACAGGACAACTTCACTGCATCAAAGGGATGATGGACAGATCCATGTACCGTCAAATCTTGGGTGAGAAAATCCTTTCCTTGAAAATGGGTCGTGGATGGGTATTCCAGCATGACAATGGCCCAAAACACACGGCCAAGGCAACAAAGAAGGGACTCAAGAATAAGCACAATAAGGTCCTGGAGTGGCCTAGGCAGTCTCCAGACCCTAATCCAATAGAAATATGTAGAGGGAGCTGAAGGTTTGAGTTACCAAACGCCAGCCTCAAAACCTTAAAGGGGTTGTAAAGTCTCATGGTTTTTCACCTTAGTGCATTCTATATGTAGCACTAACTCTCGGTGGAGCTGCTGGTTTAAAGCGGGCTGTTACCTTCACTCTCGATACCTCTGTTTCACCGGCACCGGGTCTAGGGTCCCATTGAGTTTACCTCTGGATGATATAAGCACCAAACACTTGAGTACGTTTTCCAATGCTTTAATGAACAAGTAAAAAAAGGAAGTAGCAGGAAAGAGGCAGAAGGAAAGTTGCAGGGAAGCTCAAATACCTTTCCTTAGTATTCTTTAGAACATTCTTTGGAGTTAAACACTTGTAGTTGAATGCACTCCCCTTGTGGGATTCAATCTTTGCCCGCCTGGATAGGCCTCTCTCACTTGCCTAGCAGCCAGTACGTAGCACGAACAAAAGACTCTGCCACAGACTTGTTTGGAATAAAACCCATACGATCCTCTGCCACAGGATGTATTGGTTTGCAATGAATGTCTGCATGATCCTTCCATGACGGGTCCTCCCCTGGGATCTCCTCGGTTGTCCAGCTTCTTCACTCAGGATAGACAGCTCAGGACCATTCCTCTGCTGCTGTGGTAGGCCCCAGACAGGTTTCTGGGCCCACCCACATGCCGCAGCGACGTGGGCCCCCTGGACCGGAGGACCACGAGGTGGTACTCTTAACGCATACCTGTCGGCCAGGAGGGCCAGCAGGTGGCTGAAAAATGAACCCCTAAACATGTCGTCTGTCCCATAAATACCCTTTCCCAGAATGCAACTCGGAGGACCACCTCCACCGAGTTGTCTCCGGGACAGAGGAGCACTCATACGCTTCAACACGTTGCCTTTCCAACACCAGCCCATGGTGACAACGACACCCACCAGCGCAGTGTGGAACTACACGGAACTCAGCCAAGCTGGAACAGAGGCAAATCTAACTTCACCTAACAAGCAACCCACAAGATTTACCTATCAACGGTAGATTAAAAATCTACCAGCGCTACATATACATTAAGGTGAAAAACCTTCTGTACTTCAGCTGTCCCCAAGACCCCCCTTTCTTCTTACCTAAACCCGATCATTCCAGCAACAAGCAGGAGCCCAGCAGCTCCAGCCGCCGTGTCAGTCCTCATTGGATAGATTGATAGCAGTTAATCAAATCCAGTGACACGGGAGCCGGAGGTGTGGACAAGTCCTGCTGTCTGTGTCAATGGATGCAGCAGTGCAAAGTAAAAAAAAGTAATAATTTTAATTTTGTTAGCAATCTTGCAACCTTGTAGCTTTATATGTACGATTGACTGCTGTATAAATACTGTACTGAACAAAATAAAAGTTGTGTTTCCAGTAGTTGCTTGCACTACATTAATGACACATGGAATTTGTCTAGCTTCCTTCTCTGTCTTTTATTGGCTCATCCTGCTATATTCAATGACACTTTCTAATGCATGCCAAGGATAGGAAGGAGAGGCTGCCGAGCAGTCATAAGGAGCCTCAGAGAAGTCAGCAGCACAGACCTCTCCTTTTTGGTTTCCAGTTCCTTAAGATATTAGTTAATCTATTTTCAAGTTTTTAGCACCTAGCAAACTGTGAAAACATGCTTGCTTTAAAATGGATATTGAGGACAGGTTTTAGTTAAAGAAGATCTGTACACAAAAAAAAAATGTGACCTTTTTAAACAACACACCATATAAGAAAATGGTAACTGAGGATCTGAAAGACTAATTTTCCTTTTGCAATGAAATCAACAAAAGAAGGATGGTGAGATGGTCAGATGCTCAATGCAGATGCCTTAGTCATGTGGGCTTTTGGGGAATGGATATTTAACTAGAACTGGCCAATCATTGTCTCTGTTGCAGGAATAATCCTTTAAACCAGCATAGGTCGGTCAAGTGCAACCAGAGGTATTCCAGTTTTCGTTTTACAGACACCCAGTTACTGTTTTCTTACAGGATGCAACAGGACTGTTAAACTATTTGTAGTTTTTTTTTTTTTTTTGCAGCCTGTGGCCCTGACAGGGGATAGGGGAGGACAGGAGGTAATGGGAAATATCTCCAATGTGGATACAGACTGCAACAAAACACATTTACTTTAGTAAAATGGCAAATTATTAGAAACTATATAAAGTTGCTATTACTGCCTGTCTTTTTGTTCCAGTGAACACTGCTCCCCTCATTTCTTATCCTGCTGTCAAAGGAATAGAATAAGTTGGAATCTCTCCAATAGGGTCGCAGACAGCTATCACATTACACATGCATTGTTGTTTGTTTGCCTTTAAATAATTTTGTCCCTACCTCATTCTGTAGCTAGGGGATACTCTGTACAATTAATCCTGCTCTTCCTCAGTGTGTTTTTAGTTTCTATTTGGAGCATATGTAATTGCCAGAGCTAGAAATATTATAATTTTTTGACCTATCTGATGTTCATCTGTTAAGATCTGCACAAGTTTTGTATTAAAGCTTTCTAAGATCTGCAAGATGTCATTTGGATCGAGTCACTGTCTGCCAGTTCTAAGGAGACTTCATGTAACATCCACCTTTCCACAATTGAATTAGTTATACAGATCATATGTTCAGTGCTTAGATTGTAGAGGCAGAACAGTCAAAACATCATTTAGCTCCAGTCAAAAATCATCTATAGCTCTGGAATATACTGTAAAATGTGATCTGGAACCTGGATATACACAGCTTAGGACAGTGCAGCCATTGTTATACAAGCCTGTACATGCCTGCAAGCTAATCACAGCACAACATCTTACAGTCTACAATAACAATACTACAATGTTTGCCTAATGGGATTGTTATACAAGTCAGTTGTTTATTATACACGTATGCCTGAAATACTACATGGTATTCTGATTTCTCAAACCTGGGGGCAACTGAGTACCAGTAGGTCTGCTTGCCTTATGGAAAAGGGGGCTTCTATAGGTGAAGAACACACTAGCTATAGTGTTTGACCACCTGAGTTGGGGGTAAAAGTGACAACAATACACTTTACTATGAGGCTAGTCGATTACCTATTACCAAATATACTCCTCCGTGATCGCAACTCAACTTGATAATCAACTCTAAGCCAGTGTCAGGTATAAACGCCTTTGTACCACCATATCTCCCAAAGTTGCTCAATCTCAGCACACTGGCCAATGAAACTAACTTTGTTCCACATGCAGCAGGGCATCCAAAGTCTGGAAACACAGACAGTGATGATCATGTGCATGCGCTTTATCCATTTCAATATGGTCCCATTCTGTTCACAGCCCAAGGCAAAGCATGGAGGAGAAAAGCACAAACCAAACAGCACCTCATACTCCAGATGTACAGATTTCTGAAGTCCTTCAGAAGGACTCCTGTGCCAAAATATGCTTAGTTTGTATATACCCCAAAGGTCAACCTGAAAAGGCTGTAAGACTATATACTATTTTAGATGATCAGAGTAACAGGTCTTCTGCAAGATCAAAGCTTTTTGACCTGTTTAACATAACAGGAAATGCCTTACTATACATTGTGGGCACCTGTGTGGGCATTACAGAAGTTTCAGGCAGCAGAACCACTGGTCTTGTAGTAGCTCCCCTGAATGGCAGTGTAGAAATACCATTGCAAACTCTCAGTGAGTGCAACCAGGTAGAAACCCACCAAGAGGAAATCCCTACTCCTGCAGCTGCCTCTCACCACACTCACTTAAGAGGCATAACTGACCACATACAAGGTCTTGAAAGAAATGCTGATATGTTTCTAGGGAGAGACAGCCCAAGGATACAAAAGGCTCATCAATAAATTAACGGGCCACAAGACACACCATGTGCCCAATGCTTGGACCTAGGCTGGGCCATTATAGGCAGAGTCTGTCTGGGTAATGTCAAGAGGTCTTCTACAGTTTCTTCTTTCAAAACACATCTTGCCAAATAGCCCCATTGCTTGTTTCGAGCAGAGCCCACATCACTACCATGTCAAGGAAAGCCTTTGCAGTAAAGGCATTCAACAGCTCTTCACACAAGGCGATAATAAAGCCCTTCATTTCGGGGATGATAATGTCGGCACCACAATGTTCGATGTAACAACTAAAGACAATGGCAGCCACAATGGAAGACAGTTCCTCAAAACTATGAGTAATTAGTTCTATCAGGACAATTCCAACAGCTATGTGGTATCACTACCATTTTGTGCCAGTATACAGAAGCACAATTTACTTGTTTATAATGCTCTCTGAACAGAAAATTTGAGATGAAAAAACACTTTACTTTATGCAGGAGGTGTTTGAGAGAGATCATGCCACCACCAACTCTCAAAGAAGGAGAGGAATGTTGGTATTTTCCATGCTTTGGTGTGCACCATCCTCACATGCCAGAGCAGATCAGGTTGGTCTTCCACTCAAGTGCTTGATATGAAGGTGTTTCCCTCAAATACTTCCTTCTCACTGGGTTTAATCTGAAGAGCAATCTTATAGGAGTTTTTCTTTGCTTCAGACAAGAAACAGTTTCTGTTATGGTTGACATATTCTCCAAATGTTCCACTGTTTCATCATTCGAGAAGACAACAGAAACTTCCTCAGTTTCTGATGGTATCGCAATAACAATGCTAGCGAAAGTCATAGACTACTGAATGAAAGTACATGTTTTTGGTAACAACCCTTCTCCTGCTGTAGCAATTTATGGGCTGAGAAGGTCAGCTCATGAAGGTGAAAAAGAATTCAGATCTGACGCACATGAATTTGTGCAAAATACTTTCTACATAGAACAGGCTCAAATCTCTTCCTACAGAAAAATAAGCAATTGAACTTCTCAGGAGAACTCAGGATATGCTTGCCACTGCTAACCTCAGGCTTTGCAAAATTGTCTCTAAAAGTTACAGGGTAATGAAAATCTTTTCCTCTGACCGCTATGTTAGTGTAAAGGGATTGGATCAGATTGCTTTGGGATATTAAACAAGACACATTTGAGTTTCAAGTATCAACTTGTGACAAGTCCTTGATGAAATGAGGAGTTTTGTCCATTGTGAACAGCTTTTATTATCCTCTGGGTTTCATAGCACCCTTTGCCTCTCAGGGTAGGATACTTCTAAAGGTAGCTTACTTCTGAAAAACACAGATTAGGACATCCTATTACCCAGGGAGTAAAAAAGGGTTACAAAGATTGGAATCACAGAAAGATTCATTAAAAGCACTAGAACAACTTTAGATATCACTGTTTTAAAATCCTGCATCTCTAATGAATGCCAGCAGAAAGGAGATCCATGTTTTCTCTTATGCTTCCATTGAAAGAATAGCTCTGGTAGCCTACCTCAAAATGATAGATCCAAGAGACAAAGTAAGTGTGCATTTTGTCCTTTGTAAGGCCAGGCTGAAACAAAACCAGCATATACAATTCCAAGGCTTGAACACTGTTCAGCAGTGTTAGCCGTTAATATGGTTGAGCATATAAAATGTGAAACAGACTCTTTTTACTTTCATACATACAGCAAGATAGTGTTGGGATACATACACAACCAAACAAAACAGTTCTACGTGTATGTCAGTAACAGAGTAGAAGTTCAAGCCCAACCGTGTGTATGCTGCATTAGTTGTAATGTAGTTTTCTTGCAGACAGAATTACTATTTTATGTGGGAAACAGGGAAGTGTTCATTTTTCTGAAGGTGCACTTATCCTTTAAAAGGTTAGTCCATCTGCACCCCTATAGATATGAATGCTCCCAGGCTTCAATCTAGTGCAGGAATGAGCAGTACCCAAAGGTATTTAACACAAAAGCAGAAATCCCATGCTCTGGCTCTATCAAATTTAAAGTCGCTGTTTGCTGTGAATTCTAGAGAAAACATAGATTATAGAAGTAATTATAGTTACAATATATACAAATAATTTAAATTGTGAAATATATATGGAGCTGTAAGGAGAAACATAACTGCTATTTGTTTATTTTAGGCACAAACATGCATTTGTTCCTTAACACAAGAGAAGGCCATGTAGCCATACTCAACAAGGTTGGTCATAGAGTGTTCGATAAAAGCAAGTTCCAAATTCTGAGTACCTATTGCAATTTTTGGGCTGTTTCTGCTGTGCTAGAGAGTCATGATGATTGTATTATGCAGTGGCAAGCACTCACTGTCATACTTTCCATCCTTTTGTCCCCTTCAATAACTTTTCTATGGGGAAATGTGGCGGTCCCTTAGTGGAGCACGTGGCTGCTGTCAACATTAGGTAAGCTTCATGGCTAGGCTATTTGTACACATTATATAAATGTATCCAAATTATTCATATAGGCTTTTGCTGTGAAATAAAAACATTTCTATAATGCTCATGCTCTTAAAGCATACAGTATCATAAATTAATTTGTCATTTAAAACAAATACTTTCAAAAAAATTTCTTAGGAACATGAGATACAATTGTTGTTGGTATTAAGAAGTTAGGGTGGCGGAGGCACAACTTTGGTTAAAATATCTAACAACGGGGGTGTGGCCAAGACCGGCATGTGAGAGGACGCACTTCTCACAGCTCCTGCCTGATCCGTTGTTTGATCCTTCCCCGGCATCCCTGATCCTGCTCTCTTCGGCTCCCCAGCTGGCTACTGAGACCCTCCATCACCCGGACCCACCACCGGCCCTCTGTACATGGGGGAAGACCCGCCGAGGCCTGTTGGAGATGGCGGCACCAGATTCCCAAGATGGCGCCGCCTCAGCAGCGGCCAAAGCACAGCGCACGCCACAAATGGCTGACAAACCCAGGGATGGCACCAGCAGAAAACCACTGAAGCCACTGGGTAAGGAGCAATACAGAGACATACTGTATTATACTAAAAAATTACAGGGCCCTGTAAATAATGATGTGGGGGGGGGGGGGGCGGCAAGCAGAGCGGAGGAGGCAGATCTTTTTACACAGGCTGACTGAAGCCATGACTCAGACAGCACTCCCGGCCATGTTCTGGAAGATGCTGCTCATCCTCCCTCTTCCCCCCCTCGGATGATATATCAGAGACTCTGGAGTAGCCCACATTAGTTGACATACTGAAGGCTGTTCATATGTGCACAGCTACAGTCACTGATATGAAGGAGCAGTTTGGGGGCCTAAGAGAAGAGGTGTCTCTACTTAGACAAGACCTTCAAAAGGTTAGAGAAAGAGCAACAGCAGTTGAGAGCATAGTGTGTGATGTAGAGTAGAAGTTACCTCCGCTTGCACGAGAAGCCAGGGCAGCGCATCGCATGGCCCAAGACACATACAACAGACCAGAGGACACTGAAAATCGCTTGTGCAGAAACAATGTGCGTATTGTTGGTCTCCCCGAGAAGTCTGAGGGCAAGGACCCCACAACGTTTGTGGAGAACTGGCTGGTTGAGATTTTCGGCCGTGAAGCTTTTTCACAATTTTTTACAGTGGAGAGGGCCCACAGAGTGCCGGGACAGCCTCCTCCACAGGGAGCTCCTCCCAGGTCAATGCTAGCCAAACTACTACATTACCGCGACAGAGAGGCAGTATTACGCTGTGCGCGAGAGCAAGCTAATATTAACCGCTTCAATACCCAGCCATAGTCAAATGACGCCCATAGATGGGATCTCCCATCCTGGGTGGGCGTCATATGACGGCCTCGGCTAATGGCGATCAGGGTTCCGTCATGTCCCTCGGGACACAGCCGTTCCCCGATGGGGGTATAGGAGAGGCGGCGGAGCTTCGGGAGCGGCTGACCTGTCACAATGCAGAGCGGTATTGGGAAGCGGCGTGCACGGTGCCCGCACGTGCCTCCGGTGGCACGCAGAGCGGTGATCGGGGCTGAGGCTTTTCCCTTGGATACAGCTCAGCCCCGATCAGTGTAGCCAATGAAATGGCTCTTTACCACGTGACCAGCTGTGTCCAATCACTAATGTAAACAAAAAACTGTGTGTAACTGCTGTTGCTGGGTTCTCCTCTTCACACACCGATCCAGTGTGAGGAGGAGATCAGCTAACAGTGAGTTACACGTTGTACTATACACATATGTACTACTGTGCCCAGATTGTCCCCCCTAAATAAAGTGTACCTGTCATCTAGAGTACCTGTCATCAGGAGTACCTGTCATCTATAGTACCTGTCATCTAGAGTACCTGTCATCAGGAGTACCTGTCCATCAGGAGTACCCGCCACCTCACTACCTGCCACCAGCGTACCTGCCACCAGAGTACCTGCCACCTCACCACCTGCCACCAGAGTACCTGCCACCAGAGTACCCGCCACCTCATAACCTGCCACCAGAGTACCTGCCACCAGAGTACCCGCCACCTCATCACCTGCCACCAGAGTACCTGCCACCTCACCACCTGCCACCAGAGTACCTGCCACCAGAGTACCCGCAACTTAACCCCCTGCCACCAGAGTACCTGCCACCAGAGTACCTGCCACCTCACCACCAGCCACCAGAGTACCTGCCACTAGAGTACCTGCCACCTCACCACTGGCCACCAGAGTACCTGCCACTAGAGCACCTGCCACCTCACCACCTGCCACCAGAGTACCTGCCACCAGAGTACCCGCCACCTCACCAGACTACCTGCCACCTCATCACCTGCCACCAGAGTACCTGCCACCAGAGTACCCGCCACCTCACCACCTGCCACCAGAGTACCTGTCACCTCACCAGAGTACCTGCCACCTCACCACCTGCCACCAGAGTACCTGCCACCAGAGTACATACAGCCAGTCAGCCACTATGTCCAGAAAGGTGTACACCCCAGAAGAGGCATACCAAATACTCAGTCTGACCAATGAGAGCAACGGGGAGCTCTCACTGCTCAGTTCTGATTCTGATTCTGGTTCGGAATATGAGCCCCCGAAGCAGCACATCAGGATCCGAATCAGAGGAGGAAGCAGTCCGTCCAAAAAGACGATGGTCTGAACACCAGGCAACTACCAGCAGTGCCAACGGCGGTAGACCCCAGGAGGAGGGGCCCAGTACAAGCGCTGCTAGACCCCAGGAGGAAAGGCCCAGTACAAGTGCATGCCAAAGAATTAGGGCCCAAACTCAGCTTCCAGATGCCTTGGCAAACCCATTGTGGCTGCCTTCTACCACAGGGTCAGCCACAATTCCCCCTTTTACAGCACAGCCAGGTGTGCAGGTCAACACTGCAGGTTTTTCCCAAATTGATTTTTTAAATTTATTTTTCCCCGACTAATTGATTCAAGGCATCGTGGACCAAACCAATCTCTTTGCCCAACAATTCATTGCAACCAACCCCAGCTCCAGCTATGCCCGCCCTTTTGAATGGAGACCCCTAACAGTGGTGGAGCTTAAATTGTTTTTAGGCCTAACGCTCAACATGGGGCTTACCAAAAAAAAATGAAATGCATAAGTATTGGTCGACCAAACCCATCCATCAATGTCCAGGTCCCGTTACGAAATTATAATGCGCTTCCTGCATTTCAGTGACAACTCACAGTGCCTCCCCCGAAATCACCCAAACTTTGACAAACTATATAAAGTTCGCCTCTAATTAATAAGGACAAATGTTATAAAAAGGACATAAAAAAGATATAAAAAAGACAAATGTTATATCTTAATAAATGTTAAGGATTTACGCTATGTGGAGCTTTTCTGTCTTTTTTGGTGAATTTACTGCACACCCACTGATCCATCCGTTGACCATTCCTGCTGACGCTGAGGAGTCCAGTACTTGCCAGTGAGATCCCGGGCTGGGGTTACAGCGACTCACCCAGTGTGGTCCCCTGTAATAAGGGACCACTGATTTCTGGTAAGCGGCAGCTTTTTCTGTTATGGAGGATATTTTTCACTTGTCACTTCAGTGTGGAATTTCACGATACATCACTTTAGGATCAACACCATTTTTGGACTTTTTATGATATGGATTTATTCTTTTTCAGTATGGATTGATTTTTTGTTTTGTTTTTTCATTTTTCACTTAGTCATTGGATAATTTTTTATAATTAGATCTCTTTACTTATTTGCATTTTTTGATTATCCTGTATTTGTATTCATATTTTGTTTACATACAGTTTGATGCACCCAATTTTGCACTTTTGTTTTGGGTTCCCTATAACCTCCATTTGTGTCACCTAGTGTGGCTTCTTGGCACCTAGCATTAGGTAGCATATGTCATTTCATCATTTCACTATTTAGCGTGACTTTTTGCTCTGTTTATCTGTTTAGTGTCGTATAACACTTTTTAGTTGCAGCTCATCTCTTTGTACACCCTATAGCGCAGTATCTCTTTTTACACATATTTACCTTCCTGTATCAACGAGTACAATAAATACATGGGGGGGGGGGGGTGGATTTAAATGATCAATTGTTGCAGCCCGATCTTTCAACAAGAAAATCCCTCTTCTGGTACAAAAAAGTCGCAATTTACTTTTTTCATGTAGCCCTTTTAAATTCTTTCATCATCTACCAAAAATCAACGGAAACACCCACCACCTTCATAAAGTTTATTGAAGACATTGTCACTGCCCTGATCTATCAGCAAGTATTCCCCCCAGAAAGCATTCGCTCTGATTGTGTCAGCAGACTACATAAGCGCCATTTCCTGGACCATATTCCACCAACAGGATCCGGAAGACGACGCCAAAAAAAATGTCGGGTGTGTACCAAAAGAGGAATTAGGAGAGATACCAGCTTCCATTGTCCCGACTGTCCCTCCCAACCTGGCCTTTGCATCGGAGAACCTGGCCTTTGCATCAGAGAATGCTTCAAGCGATATCACACTCTGGAAAACTAATTTCTAATACTGCCATTTCCCCATTTTCAATTTCTGTCCTGAATATTTCCCTTCCTCAACCAAACATATCATTGTCTTCTATGTGAAATGACCCTGGCCTGTTTCTCGACTATGCCTCTGCCTACCGTCTGCATTGTTTTTCCGCCATGTTTTTGCCTTTCATGTGAACTGACCCTGGACTGTATCGACTATGCCTCTGCCTACCCTCTATTTCTGCCTTTTACCTGCACTGACCTCGGCCTGTTGACCATGTTTTGCCTGCCCCTTGGATTGATCTTTCACCCTGCTACACAGGGGTCTCACGTATGTGAGGGGCTCCTTAATAGTGTTCTGAGTTCAGAAAACCAGTTTTTGGTTTTCTGTGTTCCCAGAACAGGGTCTGGTTGCCCGGAGGCTTCAAAGCGATTTGGGTGGGAGAAGCCTCTACCCCTGTCCCCATTCTTTCCTGACCGATGCCCTAAGCTTGATAGTACTGCCTGCTCCCTGGACAAATACTCTGGCTGTGCTGACCATACCTCTGCCTGCTGCATGTACTAACTATGGACAGTATTCCTGCCTGCTGCATGGACGATCCTTTGATCCTTTTGTTGCTGCTGACCACATCCCTGCCTGCTATCTGGACCAATGCTTTGGCTGTGCTGACATCTCTACCTGTACTGACTATTCCTGATTGCTGCCTGTTTTGCTGTCGCTGTCCAAGTTCCTGCCTGCTGCCTGGGCCAATGCTCTTCTCTGTGGACCACTGCACTACTAAAACCGCAGGTAATCTTTTCTTTACCCTTTACTCAGCAGAATGTATTTTGGTTTGTAATTAGTATGTACAGTACATGCTATGTGTTAGAAATATGAAGGGCCTTCAACAATGTGATAGGTTGGCGTGAATTTCTGTATGTAATGTATGCTCCTAGAACAACTGAAAGTGCTACTTGGATGTTGGGCCCCTGTATGTGGCCTGTAAAAGTCTCACACATGTGGTATCGCCATACTCAAGAGGAGTAGCATAATGTATTTTGGGGTGTCCTTTTTGCTATGTACATGCTGTGTGTTGGACATATCTTATAAAAGGACAACTTTGTATAAAAAAAAGCGTTTTCATTTTTTTTCCACATATTCCAAAAACTTCAGGAAAAAAATGAACCATTCAAAAGACTAATTATGCCCCATAGATTATACGTTGGGGTGTTAGCTTTCCAAAATGGGGTCATTTTGTGGGTGTTTCCATTGTCTTGGTGCTCCAGGGCCTTCAAAATTGTAATAGGTGGTTGAGAAATGAGATGTGTAATTTATGCTTGTAGAACACCTGACGGTGCTACTTGGATGTTGGGCCTCTGTATGTGGCCAGGCTATGTAAAAGTCTCACACATGTGGTATCGCCATACTCGGGAGGAGTAGCAGAATGTATTTTGGGGTGTCAGTTTTGCTATGTACATGCTATGTGTTGGTAATATCTTATAAATGGACAACTTTGTATAAAAAAAAATGCGTTTTCATTTTTTTCCCACATATTCCAAAAACTTCGGGAAAAAAATGAACCATTCAAAAGACTAATTATGCCTCATAGATTATACGTTGGGGTGTTAGCTTTCCAAAATGGGGTCATTTTGTGGGTGTTTCCATTGTCCTGCTGTGCCAGGGCCTTCAAAATTGTAATAGGTGGTTGAGAAATGAGATGTGTAATTTATGCTCCTAGAATGCCTGAAGCTGCTATTTCAATGTTGGGCCTCTGTATGTGGCCAGGCTGTGTAAATGTCTCGAACATTTGGTATTGCCATACTCAGGAGGAGTAGCAGAATGTATTTTGGGGTGTCATTTTTGCTATGTACATGCTATGTGCTGGAAATATCTTATGAATGGACAACTTTGTGTAAAAAAAAAAATGCGTTTTCATTTTTTTCCCACAGTTTCCAAAAACTTCTGGAAAAAAATGAACCGTTCAAAAGACTCATTATGCCTCATAGATTGTACATTGGCATGTTAGCTTTCCAAAATGGGGTCGTTTTGTGGGCGTTTCCATTGTCCTGGTGCTCCAGGGTCTTCAAAACTGTAATAGGTGGTTGAGAAATGAGATGTATAATTTATGCATGTAGAACGCCTGACGGTGCTACTTCAACGTTGGGCCTCTGTATGTGGCCAGGCTGTGTAAAAGTCTAACACATGTGGTTTCGCCATACCCAGGAGGAGTAGCAGAATGTATTTTGGGGTGTCAGTTTTGCTATGTACATGCTATGTGTTGGAAATATCTTATAAATGGACAACTTTGTATTAAAAAAATGCGTTTTAATTTTTTTCCCACATATTCCAAAAACTACTGGAAAAAAAATGAACCGTTCAAAGACTAATTATGCCTCATAGATTATATGTTGGCGTGTTAGCTTTCCAAAATGGGGTCATTTTGTGGGCGTTTCCATTGACCTGATGCTCCAGGGCCTTCAAAAGTGTGATAGGTTGTCATCAAATGAGATGTGCAATTTATGCTCGTAAAACGCCTGACGGTGCTAGTTGGATGTTAGACCTCTGTATGTGGCCAGGCTGTGTAAAAGTCTCACACATGTGGTGTCTCTATACTCAGGAAGAGTAGCAGAATGTATTTTGGGGTGTCATTGCAAGTATGCATGTGCTGTGTGAGAGAAATAACTTGTTATTATGACAATTTTGTGCAAAAAAAAAAAAAATTTCCAAGAATTGTGGAAAAAAATTACAACTTCAAAAAACTCACCATGCCTCTTACTAAATACCTTGGAATGTCTGCTTTCCAAAAAGGGGTAATTTGGGGGGTATTTGTATTTTCCTGGCTTGTTAGGGCCTCAAGAAATGAGATAGGCCTTCAGTACATCAGGTGTGATCAGATGTGATCATTTTTCAATGATTTGCACCATAGCTTGTAAACTCTATAACTTTCACAGAGACCAAATAATATACACTAATTTGTGTTATTTTTACTAAAGATATGTAGCAGTATACATTTTGGCCCAAATTTATGAAGAAAAATTACTTATTTGCAAAATTTTACAATAGAAACTAAAAAAAAGTGTTGTTTTTTTTAAAATGTCTCTCTTTTTTCGCTTATATTGAAAAAAATAAAAAAAACAGCGGTAATTAAATACCACCAAAAAAAGCCATGTTTGTGAGAAAAAAAAATGATAAAAATTTGGTTTGGGTACAGTGTAGCATGACTGGGTAATTGTCATTCAAAGTGTGAGAGTGCTGAAAGCTAAAAATTGGTCTGGGAAGGAAGGGTGTATAAAAGCCCTGTATTGAAGTGGTTAAGTTCAGTGGAGTCAGAGTGTCTTTTTATCCGGATTTCTCTGCAGAAGAACAGAGAAGTAGAGCTAAGTTCAGTGATGTGAAGAAACGCCTGAGGGTCCTGCAACTACCATACGCCATGTTCTACCCAGCGAAACTGTGAGTGACAGCGGATGGGCATGTACAATTTTTTGAGATGGCTAGAGAAGCGGCTGCCTGGCTGGACCACAACGAACAGGCCCTATGCCATCACCGAGCGGATGCAGAAGGTGACTGACCCGGACACTGTATTGGTAACAATATGCATGATTACTTGTCTGGCTGCCACACTCCTGAAGTGCAGGCGCTCTAACTTTGTTCTTTTTTTTGCCTTTTTTATAACCCTTCATCATATCCGGCTCTTTCTACTTTACTCATATGCCAGGGAACGTTACATATCTCTCAGTGCAAGGAAACGAACTGTGACTTTTTCTTCAATTACCCCTTTCCCATCTTTGTTTAATTTGAAATGCACGAACAACTAGTTGGCCTACTATTAGGCCGTGTTGCAGTAAGAGGATTTGCCCTGTTGACAAAGTTAATCTGGATGACCGTACTTTTCAGTTCTGCACTGACCCTCACTAAAGTAAGAGTGTCGAGTCGAATATGGAACTTCCTAATCACAGTTGCACTAATGTTTGTTGGCACCGTTGTGCCCTGTTGTTGTTTACAGCATAATCTATCCTTTAGTCCAGGAAACTTCTTTCCATTGATCGCATGGAACCCTGATGCCACAGAAGTCCACCATCACTCCATCAGCCAAGTCCCTAGTAGACTCTTTACAGGGAGATCGCTCAATAACCCCACCCCGATGCTGACTTTGCCCTTGAAATGGCAGGCTCCTCGGTGATCTCCTGGAATGTCAGGGGCATAAACTCCCCCCTTAAGCGCACTATGATTTTTTCATGTCTAAAAAAGTTTTATCCTGCTGTGATATGTTTACAGGAAACACATTTAACATCCGATACTAAAAGTTGCCTGAAATATACATGGATAGGGTGGGAGTATCACTTTACCCACAGCTCCTTTTCCCGTGGTGTGAGTGTGGTGATACACAGGTCCCTGGATTATCAGAAATATGAGTCTAAAATAGACTGAGAGGGAAGGTTTGTGTTTTTGCATTGTCGCATTGGCATTCTGAAATATGTTTTAGCTTGTGTCTATATACCTCCCCCATTTGACGCTCGGGTACTCCGGCTCCTTCTGGAATTTTTGGAGTGGAAACCAGACCTCCCGTTGCTGCTAGTGGGGGATTTCAATAGCTGGCTTGATCCGGACCTGGACAAACACCCGGCCCCGAGTTCACCTATTCCCCGCAGGGTAACTCCTTTGGCTAGATTGTTACAGGAGGTGGGTTGGTTAGATATATGGAGACACCGGAACCCTACTGCTAAACAATTCTCCTCTTTCTCGAAAACACATGGGTCACTATCTAGGATAGACTTAGCAGTGGGAAACTCAGCTATGCTCCCCTCGGTTTCAGATATTTCCTACAAACCTCGTTGTGTATCCGATCACTTTTATATGGTGATAAATCTTATTGTAACTCAACGATCTGCACTCCCAAAAGCACTGTCGAAATCCAACACCTTTTGGCTGCAGCTATTCGCTTCCCCTGAGGAAATAGAGGGGAGCATCCGGAAGTTTTTTTACTTATCAGCCGAACTCATTGTCTGTCCTTACTGAGTGGGAGGCTTTTAAAACTCATCTTAGATGAGTACTTAGTACTGAGGTTACCAAGGTTAAAACACATTCTGAGGCACTACGGGAAGCATTGGAATTGCAGGTCCATTCTTTGGAGGCTCAATCAGCATACAAGCACCTGCTGGCCTCTTCAGCGGACAAAAAGAGGTTCTTTTCTAAAACTGCCTTCTTTGAGGAGGGTGAAATAACAGGCCGCCTCCTGTCTAGAATAGCTTACTCTGAACAGAGGTCCCCAGTAAATGGAACCATAAAGACTGCTGAAGGGCGGCTGGTGCATTCCCCAGATCTGATACTGCAAACGCTGGCAGATTTCTATGAAACATTATACCGTTCGACCTCAAGGTATAGTTCTGGGGAATTGTGACAAACCTAGCTTTTGGAGGCTTTTGGAGGGGACTGAATGCCAGCCTCCTGCAAACCAATGTTCTATTATGTTTGTCTGCCTTGAATCACAGGATGTGTATTGCATTGGAGGGTTTGTGTTTGTCTGCCTTGGATCACAGGATGTGTATTGCATTGGAGGGAGGGGGGATTCTTCCAACAGCTCTCCCTGCTAACACTGTGTACTGATGAGACGTTAAACACACCTGACCTGTGTGTCCATTGTCATTGGACAGTTTAACCCACCCTCTTTTCCAAGGGTGGGGGGAAAGAGTCTCTGAGTTATTTTATCTGTTGTGTCCATGTGTTATAATAAATGAGTTGATTCCTGCTTGGAACCTGAAGACAGAGCCGTGTCTCGTTTTTGGGGTGGATTATTTGTATGGGTTCCTTGTTCGGCTGATTGGAGTGTTTGGTAGCTGCCTTCGTGTTTGGGTATGAAATGTCCTAAACGACTTTAACCCCTTTCATACTCGGGGTGTTGTTACAGGAATTTTCTAGTTACCTGGATGAAATTGCTTTCCCGACTCTCTCAATATCTCAGAGAAAGGAACTGGACGCCCCTTTAACTTTGGAGGAGTTACAGGCAGCGGTGGCAGAGTTTCCTAATTGTAAAGCTCCAGGGGGAGATGGCATCCCCATGGAGATCTACAAAAACTACTCTGAGATACTACTACCCAAGTTACTGGAGGTTTTTAAGGCTGCAAGGGAACAAAATACCCTACCACCCTCTATGTTTAAGGCCCACATTGTGCTAATCCTAAAACTAGGCAAGGACCCAGTGGACCCGGCCTCATACAGACCGATCTCGCTACTACAGTCCGATATAAAAATATTGGCAAAAGCTCTGGCTCTCAGGTTAAACAGGGCAATTACCTTAATCATACATCCTGATCAGGCGGGATTTATGCCCAACAAATCCATGGCAATAAACCTTAGAAGATTATTTCTTAACATGCAATCTCAGGCTGACAATAAGGGTAAGAGGGCTCTTCTGTCACTAGATGCTATGAAAGCCTTTGACAGTGTAGAGTGGCCATATCTGTGGGAGTTAATGGAGCGATTCGGTTTTGGTGAAATGTACATCTCCTGGGTGCGTCTACTGTATCATTGCCCTCAGGCAATCATTAGAGAGGCGGGCAGAATGTCGCTAACTTTTGCTTTAGGCCGGGGCACACGGCAGGGGTGCCCTTTGTCCCCTCTGCTGTTTGCCCTGGCAATAGAACCATTGGCTATCCGGATCAGAGATTACAAGGATATCACCGGCTTCTGCTATGGAGATAGACAGGAGAAGGTGATGCTCTATGCTGATGATACAATGATTTTACTGGGCAATACAGATCAATCCCTAAGTAAAACGATGGATACAGTGGTTCGTTTTGGAGAATTCTCAGGCCTAAAAATAAACTGGACCAAATCAGCCCTAATGCCAATAGATGACATGTTTGTCAGTTGCAGGCAAGGTGAATCTAGGTAAAATTATTCTTATGCCTCAACTGCTATACATATTACACAATTCCCCTGTAGTGATCCCATTAAAGACCTTTAGGATAGTGAATGCCATTTTTCGTGAGCTGATATGGAAAAATCGACCCCCTAGGATAAAATTAGAAAATCTCCAATGTCCCAAAGACGAAGGTGGTCTTGCATTGCCGAATCCATGGCTTTACTACTTGGCATCGCAACTGCAACATCTGATAGGTACCATGGTTCTGGAGGGAGACCCTGCAGATAGAACTCCCAGTGCTTCAGAAACTATAATGCTCCATACGGTAGGTGGAAAATCTGTTCCAACCGCCCTTGAGGCATTAGCTTTCGGAAAACCTCACAAGTTTCCCCACATATACCCTAATACAGAAAGTATGGAACAAAACCAAGTATTTGCAGGGGGCGACAGGTATTAGCGAGTTTAGCCCCATATGGGCAAATGACTCCTACCCGGAGTTGGCCAAATTGCAACACGCGGAGAGGTGGAAGAGGTTTGGTGTTATCTACCTAACACAAATAATAAGTAATGGTAAATTGCGCCCTTTTGACTCTCTGAGGGAGATTTATAGGTTGCCAGCACATATGCATTTCTACTATATGCAACTCAGACATGCATTTATAGCCCAATCAAAAACCTCTGAATGGCATGTGGACTCGACCCCCCTTGTTGCTCAGCTTAAGGCAGCAGAGACTTCTAAAGGATTAGAAGTCAGGCTGTGGTGGAGCGCAAGCGTCACTTCCGGCGTCATGTAGGCCATGCACTGACGCGTTTCATCATATCCTGACTTCAACAGAGGGCGTGACGCGTCACAGCCTGACTCGCAACCAGGAAGTAAGAGATCGCTCCTTGGGAAGCTGAGCCGGCTGACGATTAGTATGGTGAAGTGCATGCTTTGAAAACTTCCTCTGATGTGCTCTTTTGATTGCAACATTGATGTATATTTATTGAAGGGGGGTCTTTGTGTGATGTGATGGGCTTTTAATTAATAAACAGGATTACGCTATGTGCGCTTTTCTTTTGTTGTTTGGTAATTTTTGAGTGCTAATCATCTGGGATTCCTCCGGAGCGGTGCTGACAGTGGCTTGTGGCTTGGATGTTTCTTTTCTTGGAGGCTTATTGATATTAGGTTCTGGTGAGTTTAACCCCCTGAGGGGAACGTGTTCTCACATGATGGAATTGGATTGATCGGTGGAAGGTGCACACTGAATTTCTATACTATGATCACCTATGAACACTTTCTGAACCACTCTTTCAACTGCCCACCTCTCTCAAAGGACTTTTGTTTGTGAAGTTGGCCACATGTATCCGTCTTAGCTCAACATTAGCGCTGTTTTTAGTGTGTTATTATAGTCTTGTTTGCTGATTATGGTATGCCACTATTTATGATGATTTATCTATTTTTTTAAACGAGTGCTTTTATATTATTATTTTGAGTTTGCACCTCTTTGTGACAGCAAATTGGTGTTATTTATACTTTTTCTGTAATATATCCCTGTTTCAGAACTGCATATGTCCCTGGTGCTGAGTAGTGTACTTTTGGGCCCGTAAGAAGACCTTTTTACAATTGTATACACTCCTGAGAATATATTATACACCCCACAGATTGCATAGTATGGGACTGTTATCCACACCTACATGTACTAGATGTAAAAGGGACCACGGGGATTTATTACATACTGTATGCTCTGGCTTTGCCCCAAATTACATGTATATTGGAAAGGGGTGACAGATACGCTTGGGGCAGTGTTTTGGGTGTCAATCCCATTGGACCCTAGACACTGCATTTTGAATTTGTTAAATGAACTGGAATGGGACCCTCACGTCAGAGAAGCACTCACCAGGGCCCTTTTTGTGGCTCGCAAGCTGATAATGATGCACTGAAAGTCTGAAGTACCTCCCTCGATTAAGTATTGGATTACTGCACTAGGCAATATACTGAGAATGGAAAAAATCATATACCAGCATAGGGGATGCTCAAAAAAATTTGAAAAGCTTTGGGAGCCATGGCTGGGTACCCCTGGGCTTGCCCCAAACAACCTAGTCATGGACAGACTATTGAGAATTAACAGTGGCTAAATACATTATGCATTCTGAATTAGCACTGGATTGAGGAGGATGGGTTAGGTTGCTATAAGTGGGCGGGGAGCGTTGTGGAACTTGACATAGAGCACATATTGTATGGTGATGGGGACTATATCGATATCAAAATGTATTATGTTATGTCTTCACCATTTAAGGAAATGTACTCACTTATTATGTATGCCATACATGAGGATCTGTGGAATGTATGTGTTCGTTTTTCAATAAAAACGTTTTTGGATAAAAAAAAAATATCTAACAACAATTGTTGTGGAATTCCCTTCCACAGGTGGTGGTCTCAGCGGGGAGCATTGATAGCTTCAAGAAACTATTAGATAATCACCTGAATGACCGCAACATACAGGGATATGTAATGTAATACTGACACATAATCACACACATAGGTTGGACTTGATGGACGTGTGTCTTTTTTCAACCTCACCTACTATGTAACTATGTAACTATGTAATTGTATATCATGTACTTTTATTGATATTGATATTATTGAAAGTAGCTATTTTAAATTACATATTATTAAAAAATATATATGTTTTAAAAGTACAAATAGTTATCTGTATGGTGTCTTAATAGTTTGAGATCTTTCTGTGTGGTATTCAAATAAAATCATCTTTGGGTTCTGAATACCTTATATAAGTGAATATATTTTAGCCTTAAGAGTTATTTGTGTGTTGTGCATAACCTGATTATAAATCAGTGTACAGTTCGGAATAAGCACCTCGAGGAGCTAGCAAGCAAAGAATACCTAGCTGACTTTGAGCATTGGCTATAAAGGGTTAAATATATCCTCCCAGGCTTTATGAACAAGAACCTCCTGTGGAATTCTATTCTTTACATTCCTGGAATCAACCACAATGGGATACTTGATACTTCCTAATGTCAGATTCCAGACTCACAGATTTATATCTGGAAAGTTTGACCTTGAATGCTTATCAACACCCTCTGAGCTAATGTTAATACACAAGATGCATCAATCATAGAATTATGATACTGTCCAATATAAAAATATATGTTTTTCAAATGTGTGCTTTTTAACTGATAATTAAAGAATATGTCTTTTAAGGAATAATTGAAAATAGATAGAGATAACCTACAATTATATACATAGGTATACATTATAACCTTCAATGATATGTACAGTATATAGGGAAACACAATAACCTACACTGATATACATAGTGGTACACAAAAAGACATAATTTAAGTTTAAATTAAAAGTGATAAGATCTTTAAATATACGTTTCCAAAATTAATTTAGTTACTAATATGTTTTTAGTAAGCTTTTTAATTAGGATTCTAGAAACTGAGTATGGAAATAAACTTTGGAAAAAGCATAACAGGATAATTTATTTTTATGGATACTTATAAACCAACAAATAATTTTCAAGTGACCTAACCAATTTTTATCTCAGTAGGGATTATCTTCTTTGTTGCGATAACAAGTCTTGAAAATCTGTGAAGTCTATAGGGAAATGTCATTGCATACTGCCAGGAGAATGACGAGCCCTTCACTAAACAAGGAAAAAAAGTGATATGCATGAAAAGGTAAGATTTTGAAGACCAAAGATATTAGGCAGTAATATTAATCTTGAACGCAATATACCGTATTAATGTTGGTCAATACCATCACAAGTGACATATTTTCACTTGGGAAAATGTTATATACCGTCTTCATGTCTTCTACATATTTGCCGTGCTTTTGCTGAACATAATCAGTGATCATTACATACCAAGAACCTGATCCATATATAGTAAAGGATATTTGGACAGAATACATGGCTGGCTTTCTTACAGTCCTTTTGTTCTATAAGGTTTGAAGTGTTATACCTATTGTTAAAGTCAAAGAAAAACAAACTTTTAAAGTCTTATTTGCCAAAACTAGTTCAACTGGCAGCTAACAGTTAACAACAGCGCAAGCTAACAGATAAAGAGACTAGTAAAACATAATATTTATTTTAAATACCACTGGTGTAAGGCAGACATTCTTTACCAATGGATACCCTTATTAAAAAAAGCAGGAAGAAATCAGATACTTCAGTAAATACATCATTAATTGCAGACAAGCTGAGCTGGGGTTGAAATTCTGGTTTTTAGTCACCCAGAGACGTCATGGGAAATGCTCTCCACATTACCATTTTCTTTGGAGATGTCAGGAATGACCTGCCTTTGTTGGAATGACTGGTGACATTTCAAACCTTCCTTTCCCTTTTATGCTCCTACAGAGGGTCAGTGCTCTTTGGCTCGGAACAATTACAGCTACCACACTCATCCGACCTGCTACTTTAACCCATTTAGCCCCCTTGCTGCCAGAGGTGTGATGTTTTGATGTTCTTTCAAATAGAATCACTCCCAGCAGAATAGCACTATTAGTCTGGATCTCTGAGTGATTAATGAATTATAGAATGGTGCTTTAGTGAGGCTTCAATGTATGAAGGAATTGCCATCATGTTTTCATAATACAATGAGGCTGATTTACGAAAGGAGATGAGAATCTTCACACAAACAAAAAGTATAAATATGTGTTTCAATTATTTCAGCGTGTAAAGCCAACTCAACAGGAATTGTTTTTTTGCGTGATTGGATAATTGAAGTGAATATTCACTCAATTGTGTTAAGATTCTCAACTGAGAGCTGAGAGTGAAGACCAACTTCAATTATCCAATCATGTGCAAAGCAAATCCCTTCTTTTTTATTTCATCTCGTCACTCTTCTTTTGAGTGAACATTCTCGGCTCCTTTAGTAAATCAGCCTCATTATCTCCACAAAGGGTCAGTGCAAGAACTTGGCTGATACTGCGATGGGGATGCACTGCATGAGCCTCCTATCTCTGAGCTAATAACTTAGCTAACGCTTGGAACAGCTATAGTGGGGGTGATGTTTTATTTTGGGCACACAATTTGATATATTGGATAGATCAATGTGAGCATAACCAAGTAATAGACACAGCTATGAATATTATTATATTGTGTGGCTTGTACAATGTCAGGTAAAATTGCTGTTTGCTCTTTTAAACTCTCTTAAACATTCAGGTTTACAGTGGACAACGTTTTGTGTGGCACCGTTGATAAGCAAGAGATTGGATTAATTAAAATGTTTACAACATTTATCAGAGTTTTGAATGCTTATAAAAAAATAGCATTTTTTTCATTTTGGATAGAGTAAAGGAGGCCTATAACCCCTATTGGGTTATTTTTTTCCATCTGTGCTCCCTTCTATTCCTGTTCTGTGTTGCCTACACAGAAAGTGAAAGGACTTTCCTCCAAAGTGAGGGAATACCTGGTTGTCACCAAGGGCTCCTGAACTACTGTCCCCATTGGAACATTTGCCCTTTATTCCTGTTCTGGGGACAACTCAAAATTTGGTATTTTCTTTCACTTTCACCTTTGATGATAACAGTAAACAGAACAAATACAAAGTGTGACTCTCCCTAAAACCAACTATACATATATTGAAATTCAGATGGTTCAGTGGGAATCTACCGATCAACTTCTGTACAACCGCTCAGTCAGATTTTACATACTCGATCAGTGCTGATGTCAGGGAGGTCTCCAGAATACAAAGACTCAGCAGGGAGGATTCCCCCATCCACATCGAGTTTTTTTTCCTTCAACCCTCTTGCGTATAAAAAAAAAACTGTACTATGTACTGTACTATGTATCTATGGGCTGTCTAACAGGGGGCACAGACAGCAATAAAAACTTGATAGGTGTTCTAATCCCTCTCCACTAAAGAACAAGTTATGCTTTAATTTATACTGTGTTTCCTTTCTGGATCCATCATACGTAGTGGTCCTATCTATGGGTACCTTTGTTGTCATCTTTAGCAGATGGCAGGCAGATCAGTCTGCCTTCCTGGAGTTTAGTACTTTGGAAGCTTGGGCATATAATGTATGCTTTACCTGCTTCTAATATGCTTAAATTCAAGGCAGAGAGTATGAACAACGCAGTTAACTTTACATTTACCCCGTGCTGTTTAATCTACTATAATTTTAAAGTCCTGCATAGGAGCCATAACTCTTATGCCGCGTACACACGACCGTTTTTTGAAGGTTTCTCAGACGGAATTCCGCTCAAGCGGTCTTGCATACACACAGTCACACCAAAGTCCGACCGTCCAGAACGAGGTGACGTACAACATGTACAACGGGACTAGAAAAAGGAAGTGCAATAGCAAGTAGCCAATAGCTTCCGTCCTGTAGTTGCTTCAAAGAATGCGTCATTTTTGGTCCGTCGGAACAGCATACAGTCGAGCGGTTTTCCCAATAGGAATTGGTTCCGTCAGAAAAATTTAGAACATGTTCCATTTCTATGTCCGTCAGAATTTTCGAAAAAAAAAAGTCCGATGAGGCATACACATGATCGGAATAGACAAAGAAAAGCTTCTGTCTGACTTTTTCTGTCGGACATTTCGCTCGTGTGTACGCGGCTTTACATTGTGGTGATCTACAGTTTTTAAATTAAAATACAAGCTAACAGTCTAATAACAGTACTGCTTCACAATTTGTCATCAGTGTCATTAATAAACTATAATAGGGATGACACACTTGTGTTACTTAGGCCCGGTTCACATTGGTGCGACATACACTCTGACTTTGGGAGCACATGTCGCATGACATGTATAAATCAATAGTTCCCTATGAGAGCCGTCTCAACTTTGAAAAATCTTCCTGCACTACTTTGGTCCGACTTGGGCACGATTTCAGCCCATTGATTTGAATGTAAGTTGCATCCAAATCGGATCATCTTCTTAACTGATATGACTTGTGGTATGCAAAATGTGCTCTAAGGATCTTGAAGGGGAACCCAAAATTAAAAAAAAAAAACAGCGTGGGGTTTCCCCCCCAATTCCATACCAGGCTCTTTGAGTCTGGTATGGATCTTGAGAGGGATCTCCACGCCAAAATGAAAAAAAAAAAACGTGTGGGGTCCCTCCAAGATCTATACCCCATCCTTATCCGAGCATGCAGCCGGATAAGGGTCTGGTATGGGGGAACGAGTGAGCAGCCCCCTGCCTGGACCATACCAGGCCACATACCCTCAACATGGGGGGGTGGGTGCTTTAGGGCAGTGGGGGCTCTGCGCCCTCCACCCCAAAGCACCTTGTCCTCATGGGGCCTCTTCCTGATAACCCTGGGCGGTGGTTGTGGGGGTCTGCGGGCAGGGGTCTTATTAGAATCTAGAGGGGTTCTGCCTCCGGTTCTCCTCCCCCCGCTGATGTCTTCTTCCTCTGGTTCTTCCCACTCCACTGATGTCTTCTTCCTCTAGTTCTTCTGCCAGTTCTTCTCTCTCCACTGATGCCTTCTCCTTACGGTGGCTCCCACTGTTGTGCCGACTCCAGGCAGTGATGTCAAAAGGGGGCGTGGTCTCTGGATGATGTCACCAGATGGCCACACCCCATGGTTATATAAGAAATGGCAGATAGCAGGAGCTAGTATCGAAAGAAGACATCAGCGGAGGAAGAAGAACTGGCAGAAGAACCAGAGGAATAAGACATCAGCAGAGGGAGAAGAACTTGCAGAAGAACCAGAGGAAGAAGACATCAGCGGAGGGAGTCGAACCGGAGGAAGAAGACATGTTGGAGCTATGACAGAGAACATTCTTCATTTTTAATAAAGGACTTTGTCAAAAACCTGTGTACTGTTTTTATTTATTTTTGACACTTTTTTTAAGGTGAATCAGCAGGGGTACAATGTACCCCATACTCATTTACATGGGGGGGCAGGATCTGGATCTTCCAGATTCCGATAAGCCCCCTGCCCGCAGACCCCCACAACCACCACCCAGGGTCGTCGGGAAGAGGCCCTCACCCCCATTAAAATGGGGACAAGGTGCTTTGGGGTGGGAGGGGCATAGCCCCCCACCCCAAAGCACCCACAACCCCATGTTGAAGGCATGTGGCCTGGTATGGTCCAAGATAGGGGGGGGGGAGCTCGTTCGTCCCCCCTTTCCTGACCTGCATGCTCGGATAAGGGTCTGGTATGGATTTTGGGGGGTTCATACCAGACTCAAAGATTCATAACAGACTCAAAGAGCCTGATATGGTCAGATCAAAGTCGGATCCTGTTCATTGAAGTCACATGGAAGTCGGACATGAAGTCGTAAGGCAAAGTCAGATCGGAAGTTGTCCAACTTCCATGTCGGAGCAGTGTGAACATGGCCTTACTAGTTGAATCCTCTATGTGAATGTTATGGCTGATTGATTTGGAGATCCAGGCTGAGCTCGCCTCTACCATGCCCCCCTTATTCCAGGAACCACAAGCAATCAGGGAAGACAGCAGATGTCACTTTATTGCAGAGTATTTTCAAGTGGACACAGAAGCATTGCTGAGCAACTTACATATGGATAACCAAAATACATGACTTATTTTTGACAATGATATCAGTAGATCTACTGCCCTAGTGCCCTTACCAAATGCATGCTCTGTGGTGCATGTGAGACATATTTTCCAATCTACCACAGAATGACAGTCTTAGTATCTTTACAGTAACTTTTCTATGACAGTTTCACTGAAGTTTGTGTGGGAGTTGTAAGGCTGTCTGCAGTGTGGCATCATCTGAATACTATAATTTCACATCCCTCAGTCAGGTGATTTAGAAACCACCATGCAGATTATCCACTAAGGCTGGATTCACACCTATGCATTTTTAGTGCTTTTGCATTTTGCAGATTTGTACTACACAACGTGTTCCATAGGAAACCATGTTAAATTGACTGTAGTGCAAATCTGCAAAATGCAAAAAGCACTTAAAATGCACAGGTGTGAATCCAGCCTAAGGCCTGAACCTGTGCACCGTTAAACTCATGCTTGTTCAGCCATACCTACACCTGGACAGCATTTGGATTTAAAGGACAACTTTACTAAAAGTTCTTTGACTGCTGATTTATTTGTACTCACAGTATTGCACGAGGCATTTTGTAAACATTCATAGTGGCTATTTAACTTTTTTTTATATGCAACAATTGATATTAAAGTGTAAGTAAACCCTCCTGTTGTTTTCAGCCAAGGAAGCTGCCATCTTTGCCTCTGTTTAATCTACAACTGCCATGATGCTGCACATGTGATCAATTATGACACCAGCCATTGGATGGTTTGACAGTTTGGTTGAGAGCACAACCAATGGGAGTGCTGCATTTCCGTCAGGTGCCGGAAATTAAACTGTTTTATGGCTGGGTTTACTACGGCTTTAAATGCAGCATCTTAACCTTGTTATAAGGTTGCTCCACCCTAAAGCAGGCATATTACATTATTTAAAGTGGAGGGAAGGATTGGAAGGAACTTCCCTCAATACTTTTTTGTTTTTGGTACATTTTGCCAGGTTTTTAAAAATATTTAAAAATATTTTAAATTATATAGCTGTATCTACATTTTAGAGATTTAGAGGTGAAAAAAACACAATTATTTTGCCAGCCCCTAATGAGCCAACACTGAACACTATATATACTTTTGTTTTACATTTTCATCTTTTGTACTACTGCTGAACAGGCTTATAGGAGGAGACAGGATTTATTGTACAATCAGTACTTTCCAGGTTGCATTGTATTGTGCTGAATGACCATGACCTAACATCATCTTGAAAAAGGCTCCCCAGAGATGTGAGACAAAATCTCAAGAAATAAGCAAATAATCCAATAATAGAACAATGTGTACAGGAAAAGAGATGTTTTATGACCCAATGTGTATGAGCACTTTCAGCTAACTAAAATAATCTATTGCAATCACCCTGCACTCACTAATGATGTCCATGCTTTGTGTGACTCTTAAGTTTTATGTTGCTAGCTGGTTCACAATAAAGGCCATACTGAAGTGGAGTAATTGCCTGTGTACACCTTCCTGTTCGGACTAAGCTGAAAGTCATTCACTGTAGCAAATGCATATGGACAATTTAAATAGGTGCAAATGACAGGAAATCCACATGCTTATTGCCACTGAAAGACAATGTTAAAAAAAATCTACTTTGCCAGTCACTGGAAATGTTAACGGCTCCACATTACAGGAAGAACTTGGGCATGAACAGAAAAACTACACAGCATACAAGATAGGGGACTATTAGAAATACATTTTACGGGAGAATATCTTATAAAGCTGCTGTTTTTTTCTGTGGTTTGCATCCAGTTACTGTACGTCCAATAGGTTACATTTTATTACAGAATCTCAGCACTCACATTTTGGCACAGGAAGGTTCTTCCCTTTTGCAGAAAATCCCATTGTAGGAGAAGAATGTGAGCAAGGGGTTATGTGTACAATAGGTAGAGTTAGTGTGAGGGTTAGGGTTGCAGGGAGGGTTAGTGCTAGGGTTACTGTAACTGATAGAGGAGGGTTAGTGTTTAGATTACTGGAAGGGATAGGGAAACAGGGAGGCATATTGTTAGGTAACAGGGAGGGTTAGTGTTAGGGATGAAAGAAAAGGTTAGTGTGAGGGTTAATATTAGGGTGTAGGGAGGGTTAGAGTTATGCCCTGTACACATGGTCTGATTTTCCAACGGAAAAAGTGCGATCGGATTGTGTTGTCGGAAATTCCGATCGTGTAGGGGCTCCATCGGACTTTTTCCGTCGGAATTTCCGACACACAAAGTTTGAGAGCAGGATATAAAATTTTCCGACAACAAAATCCGATCGGTTACATTCCGATCGTGTGTACACAAATCCGACGCACAAAGTGACACGCATGCTCAGAATAAATTAAGAGATGAAAGCCATTGGCTACTGCCCCGTTTATAGTCCCGACGTACGTGTTTTACGTCACTGCGTTCAGAACAATCGGATTTTGTGCGACCGTGTGTATGCAAGACAAGTTTGAGCCAACATCCGTGAGAAAAATCCATGGATTTTGTTGTTGGAATGTCCGATCAATGTCCGATCATGTGTACAGGGCATTAGGGTTAACTGAGCTCATCTGCTGCTGCTAGAGGGAGAAAGACGTGCTGCACGTGGGTGAAGTTTAAAGCTGATGCAGACGCTAATGCCGCGTACACACGATCGGACATTCGGACAACAAAATCCATGGATTTTTTCAGACGGATGTTGGCTCAAACTTGTCTTGCATACACACGGTCACACAAATTTTGCCGGAAATTCTAAACGTCAAGAACGCGGTGACGTTCAACATGTACGAAGAGACGAGAAAAATTAAGTTCAATAGCCAGTGCAGCTCTTCTGCTTGATTCAGAGCATGCATGGAACTTTGTGTGTCTGAATTGTGTACACACAATCGGAATTTACGACAACGGATTTTGTTGTCGGAAAATTTGAGAACCAGCTCTCAAATTTTGTATGAGGGGAATTCCAATGGAAAATGTCTGATGGAGCCTACACACACACAAAATTTCCGACAAGCTCCCATCGAACCTTTTCCGTCTGAAAATCTGACCGTGTGTACGTGCATTAGGGTGCAGGTCTAACATTCAGCCCAGCCTGCCATTTAGCTAAGACAGAGGGAAGCATAGGCGTGTGCAGGGGTGTGGCAGGTATGCCTGGGCACACCCTAATCACTATGTGCGATGCCCGTACTCCCTGCGCTTCCCCCTGTGTTGTCCCCCCTGCCAAGTAGTGCTGCTTGCTTCCCTTCCCCCAGTTGCTGCAGGGGATTTTTCATGATGGAGAGTGGGGGGAAGGGGCTAGTAAATATGTCATTTACCAGCACCTTCCTTTTCTAAATGTACATAGCAAAAACATAGGTAAGTAGCGCTGTTGCTGGTTAAGAATGATTAAAATACAAGTGTCCTCTGGGGGAATAGGGAACTAGTGGACAATGACACAGTGTGATTTGAAAGAAAAATGAACAAAAACCTTTTGCATGGGCTTAAAACAGTTTGTGATCCAGGGCAAGCTTTCCGGGGAAGCGTGAAGCAGGCTCCAGACATGAAAGAAATAAGCAAAAGAGAAGCGCCTCCGGATCAGGATCAGTTAAAAGACTTTATTATACAAAATGAATATGTCCACTTACATAGATAAAAGGCAAGTAGAGCACAGATTTCCTCGAGTGGTGATGTCCCAGCGTGAGTAGCCTGTATGTCAGATCTTGTCCATGGGAGAGAGGAGAGACAGTCCCGTCCTGCAGGATGCATGAGCTCTGTCCCAGGGATGAAAACGAGGCTTGGCTCGGATGAGCTGTGTAACGCAGGCCTCTAACGCGGTGACGTCACAAGCAGTGCGACGACGTTTCTGCGCTTGCGCACTGTGTATTACAGGCGCGCGCCTTCCTCAAGCATAGAGGACGAAGGCTCATAGGAACCCTATATGTGCTCAAAAATGGAGCCATCTAGTGGAGATTGCATACTACAACACAACCTGAATAGAAAGGCTCCAAACAACAAAGGTTAACAAATTCAAATGCAAAGGGGCTATGAAAATGAAAAGCAAATAAAGATCCAATGTAAAAAAATAAATAAATACACATATATATATATATATATATATACTGTCATCTGTGGAACTATTGTATGCAGATGATGGTATATTCATTGTCAAATGAAAAAGCATTTTTTTAGTAGAATCAGTATGAAAGAATCTCGTGACTTGGTCATCAAAAGATATAGAAGGGGGGATATTTTTTAAAAACTGGACAGTGAACATTAAAAATAACTGATTGTTGAATAAAAATGGGGAGGAAAGGAAAGAGGAAAGACAAGATATATATAAATCTATCAAGAACTGAATTCCCTATATATATGTGTGTACATTTAAAAGTATTGCATTAACTAAATTGTTAGTAAAACTAAAGACAAAAAGCATATATATATATATATATATATATATATATATATATATATATATATATATATATATATTTATTTATTTCTAATAATACTAAACACTCGGGATAGGGGAAAGGGGAATACAAGGGAAGAAAAAAAAATCATGAGTCATGATAGGATCGTAGATAACTTCAGAGTCTCGTTAAATCCCCCAGGTGACAGAGTATCGAGGGAATATATCCAGTATGTTTCCCGTTCACACAGCCTGAAAAACCTTTCTGCTTCAGAGAGATTTTTTGGCATTTGTTCTAAGACCCATACTTTCAGGCCATGGGTAGAGCCTTTTTGACATTTTGAAAAATGGCGAGGGACACTATGTTTATCTTTCCCTTCCTCGATCTTCCTGCGATGTTCGCCAAATCTTTGTCTTAAGGGGCGAATGGTACGGCCTACATATAGTAGGTGACAAGGACAATAGAGGCAATAGACTACAAAATCAGATGAGCAGTTTTTAAAACTCATTGATGTCATAGGTCTTGCCCTTGGTAGAGAAATGTTTCTGGCCATGTTCTACAAAGTCGCAAGTTTTGCACAAAGCTTTTCTGCACTGAAACATGCCATGTAGTGGAAGTAAACATAAGCGTGGACTAGACTGTGTGAACAAGGGTTTCAGCTTGCTAGGGTCAATTTTATTTTTTACATTCGGTGCTCTCCTATAGGTTACTGTAGGGAATTTGGGTAAAAGAGTCTTTAGGTAAGGATCCTCTAGAAGTATTGGCCAATGCTTCTTGAGGATAGTTTCCATTTTTTGTGATCACGATAGAATCTGGTGATGAAGTGAACCGACTGATTAGTGGCTTCTTTTTTTACTCTGTACGGGAATATCTGATAGATAATACATGTATGCATCTTGGATGAGTGATTCAGGATATCCCTTATCCCTCAGTTTGGCACTGAGCACACTACTTTCCTTGATGAAATCTAAGTGGTTTGTACAGTTGCGTTTAAGACGACAAAATTGCCCTCTTGGAATATTATTCTTCCACTTGTGGTAGTGGCAACTTTTATAATGCAACAGTGAGTTGCCAGCAGTGGGTTTAGAGTAATTTCTGGCGTGTATGGTGTCGCCATCATGGGGATTATTGTTGCAATGATTGACAAATTCTAATGTATCCTGAGAGGAACCACTCCAGATGATACTAATATCTATATACTGGTGTTCCAAAGACCCATTGCCAGATTAGCATACAAGGGGGCAAAATTGGCGCCCATCGCGGTGCCTTCAACTTGAACATAAAATTGATTGTCAAAGGCAAAATAATTATGTTCAAGACAAAATTCAGTACAGCCCAAAATGAATGCAGCTTGTTTATCATTCATATACTGATCTTGGAACAGAAAATGACGGAGAGCTGCAAGTCCAAAATTATGTGGGATGGATGTGTACAAGGACCTGACGTCCAATGACAACCAGGTGTAATCAGCATTCCAGGAGTATGGGTCAAGTAACTCCAAAAGGTGGGTACCATCCCTGATATAGGACTGGAGGCCCTGAGCCAATGGCTGGAGGTAGTGGTCTATGTATTTGGAAAGTCCTGAAGTTAGGCTATCCATGACTGCTATTATGGGCCTACCCGGAGGATTGACCAGGCTTTTATGAACCTTGGGGATGTGGTAGAAATACGGGGTGCGGTAAAAATCTTTGATTAGGAATGAAGCTTCAGATTTTTCCAAGATGTGGGATTTTGTTGCCCTTTCTATTAAGAGGTTAATTTTCAATTTGTACTCAGGGAGGGGATCCTTAGTTAGTTTCCTGTATGTGGAGGTGTCCGCTAGAAGACTATACGCTTCTTTGATGTAATTGTCTCGGTCCATAATGACAACCCCTCCTCCCTTGTCTGCTGTCTTGACAATTAGATTCTCATTGTCAGCAAGGGATTTTAGGGCTTGTTATTCTGGGGGAGTAAGTTGCCCTAGATTAGGATTACATGGAGATGGATGGGAGCATAGTTTTTTCATGTCAGCAAATACCATGTTGTAAAATGTTATTATGTGTGGACCTTTGGACTGATACGAATAAAAAATGGATTTGGATTTTAAAGAGGAATGTTGCACTGGTGGTGACGTGGATAAATGTTGTGTATAAAGATCCAGATTAGAAATGGTACTATCTAGATTAAATTCCTCAAGTTGTTCCATGATATCAGTGTCGAAACTGTACTCAACAGATGTAGTCCGTGGTGAGGTGGATACATCAGTATAGAGGGTCTTGGTGGCCTCAGGTTGTTTAGTCTTTTGAATATTAAAGAATCTTTTGAGTGTAAGATGTCTTATGTATTTATTTAGATCTTTGAATAACACATATGGGTCTGGCTTAGAAGTGGGGGCAAAATTAAGGCCCCTACTAAGTAATGTAGTTTCTGCAGGGGAAAGAACATGTTTAGAGAGATTGAAAATCTTTATAGTTTTCGAAGTTTGGGATGATTTATTCCTCTGCTTGTGTCTTCCCCCTCTACAGCCTCTCCGTCGTGTTTTCTTTTTTGTGGAGCTGCTGGAGAGGGGTTCATCACTAAAAAAGAAGGATCACTAGCCAAAGGGTAGTGACCCATATCTACCAGTAATTGAGATCCAAAACTGAGGAGATTGTGATTGGCAATAGAGCAAGAGAGTGTAGGACAGATCTGGTGTTAAGTGGAGGGTGTAGAGTTGGATCTAGAGATGGCTGTAACTTCTATTGAAGAGGAAGGAGCACTAGCTCTGTTAACAGGTTCCACACAGGGTGGAAGCTGTGATATTAATGCTAAATCGGGATAGGAAACAATCGCCGAGTTTTTATTTGACAAAGTGGTATAGTGAATATGTTAGGATTCCTGAAACTCAGACGTACTGGATGAAATAAGGGATGGGGTAGTCACTCTATTTCTATTGTAGAATTTTAATAAATCCCTACATAGTTTGCTCTGTCCCATATTGGTATCCCCCTGTAATTTATTCTCATGATGAGTTTTTTTGGTGGTCGTATTGTAAGGAGTATTGGATCACAACTTTTGTGATTTCTTTAGGCGATGCGGCTTGGAGATGTGTGACAAGGGACAAGAAGAGGGGTGGGGTGAAGTGGATATGGGCAGTGAGAGGAGAGATGGAATGTTGGAATTGTTTTGAGATATGGGCAATGAGAATAGAGATGGGATATTGGAAATGTTCTGAGATTGAGGTTGAGGTCCATGACGTGGATGCAAATTGGGTGGGTGAGGTATTGGGGATTTGATCATCCATGTGAAGACTCTATTATTTGTGTAATCATTAAGATCACGCTGAAATTTCCCTAGCTTAGTTTTCAGAAGGTCATCGTCTTATTGTTTTTAAGAATATCCAACCAAGACATGGACAAGATCCCATGGACAAGATCTGACATACAGGCTACTCACGCTGGGACATCACCACTCGAGGAAATCTGTGCTCTACTTGCCTTTATGTAAGTGGACATATTCGTTTTGTATAATAAAGTCTTTTAACTGATCCTGATCCGGAGGCGCTTCTCTTTTGCTTATTCCTTTTCTAAATGGAAACACTGAACACACTCACTCACTGTGTTCATTCAAAACTGAAGCATAGGAAACTATGTTTCCTATGCTTCAGTTTTGAATGAACAGGCAGCCTCTCAGCACAGAACACTTACCATTCATTCACTACCCCATGCAGCTGAGTCTGCAGAGAAAGGCATATGTGTTTGAGCTTTGGGGTGGACACCCTAATGCTATAGGCTGCACACACCTATGGAAGGAAGTCATCTACCTGAGACTTTTTGGAGACAAGCTCTGCAGGATATAAAGGCACGCAATGGGAAAGGGGCACCTTTTTAAAATTTGAACAGTGCTTTACAAGGTGCTGGGGTGACAGAAAACATGGCGTATTTTTTGGAAAAAGTGCAGAAAAGGGAACTAGCCCTTTAAGCCCAATGATAGGCATCCCATTACCTGTGATATTCTGAAGAAACTTTGTTTAGCGACTTTTTTTTTCAGAGTTCCTCAGAATTCAAATTGCTTCTATTTTGCTCAGCCTTTATTCTATTCTTTCTGGAGCATTTAGAATCTCTGAACAGCTTTCTAGGAGTAGGAATCCTTTACAACAGGGATGTCAAACTACTGGCCCTCCAGCTGTTGCAGAACTACAAGTCCCATTATGCTTCTGCTTTTGGGAGTCATGCTTGTAACTATCAGCCTTGCAATGCCTCATGGGACTTGTAGTTCTGCAACAACTGGAGTTTGACACCCGTGCTTTAAAGTTTAGAAGAGGTAAAAAAAGTAATTTGAATAGGGGTAGATAGATTTACAGCACTGTTCATTGGATTCTAAAACTTTTTTGACCACCTGAATGGTTGCCCACTAACTATTTACCAAGTTAATTTGGTCCTCAAAAAAAATATTTATTGGTCTTTAGTTTACAATACTTTAAAATATTGTTTCTCTCTTTCTGCATTGATGCTAATCTGGCTAGTCTGGAAGTCTGGCTATTTCAAGTCTTATATCCCTTCCAGTCTATGTATATAACGTTGTTTGTGTCAACAGGTTTGTTATTGGATAACTGTCCATTCTTGCATTTCCTGGTCGAGTCACAGAGCCAGTAGAAGAATTTGAACCGAAAATCTTGGTCTTTCTCCTGACAAATTTATTGGCTTGTCAAGTGGGGAATACATTAGGGGGACTTGTTGATGGATATGGTTTACCACTTTTAGATCTGGTTGGCTCCAGATATTCTAATCATACATTCAGGAGGTAATGATTTTGGAAAACGTACAGCTTTAGATTTGTTTACTAATGAAACAGGATCGTTATCAAGTTAGACTTTCTTCCCTGTTTGGCATGATTTAATTTTCCTCTTTCCTTTAAAAAAATCCTCAAGCTACTTAATAGAGCTTTTTCAAAATGTATGATTTATGTGAGTTGTTTACCATTTCATCACATTAATTTAGAAGGAAACTTGCCGGGTTTCTAACAAGGTAATAGTGTCCACCTTTCTGATGTAGGTTTTGATAATCGTAATCTTGATGTTCAGTCCTGTGTTGAGTTGGCCACAGACTGGGTTGTTGGCAATTGGGGACTTTTGGATGTTTTATTATTCCTTATTTGGACTGGCTCAGGATTTAGTGGCTAAGCTAAACAAACTTGTTTATTAATAATTGGTTATGTTTCATTAAACTTAAATCAAAGCATGTGGTATTTTATTTGATCAACACCAATAAAAATGTTAAATTACAACCACTAAATAGAATTGTTTGTACTTTTTACTTTAGTTGTTTTTATTTCAATGGTTTAATATGTGCTGCTTACATTCCCACAAACATGGTTGATAGTTTTTTTGAATTCTTCCATTCTGGTCTTTCGAATGGGAGTGATTTCAAACATATGTACTTGTAAACTTATCTGATCTGAAAAAAAGGAAGGGGTTAGCCTTGAGCCTTTCTTAAAAATCACACTAGGCCCCTCAGCTGTGTTTTCTTCCATTATTTTTAGACAAATTGAAAACAAATGTGTACAGGATATCACGGGGAACTCAAACCATCTGTTTGTGAATGGCTTTGTTACTTCTTCATTCCAAGAGCATACAAAGTGCTGCACAATAAAAAAGATTTTATTTAATCTGTTTAATTAATTAGAATGAAGTATGCTACAAGGGACAGTGTGACACTGCTGATGCATTTAAAAAGAGAGCCACAACCATTTTATGTACTACGCATTGTTCTCCTTTTTCCCCTCATTTAAAGTTTTGTGCTTTCCAACTTTCTTTAGCTCGATCTCTGACCCTAAAGTGAGACTTCTTTCTTAAATTTGTCTGGATTTAGGTAATTTAGAGATACATGACATTCATTCAAATTAGTCTTGGAACTGTGAACAAGAAAATAAAACAGGCTATTCACAGAGCTTTTAAATGATTAACTTGAATACAGATTAGATTTTCTGATCACCGATGCACTATTTAAAGGAAAAGTCCACTATGGGATGGTGGAGTATTGGGTAAGGGTTGGCTTAAAGTCATGATCAAATCACACTCAGCATCTTCGCTGTTGATTTCTGCGCCACCTTCTGGACCTGCTGTCCTGTGTTTTGGCTGCCCCAGTGTAGACACTCTTTTTAGACTTCTATAGGCCTGACACCAAGTAAAGACAGATAAAGGAATATATCCATATTTTCCACAGCTAACTTAGACTAGGACTTTAACCATTTCATTTCTAAAAGGTTTTGTACTTTAAGAATAAAGCAGATCTAGCTTTTGGAAATGTGAAAGTTCATATTGCAATAGTTTTTGGTTTTTACCTGATCTGAATTTTTACAGCGTAGGCGTTCTTTAGGAACCATTCATGTATCCACGGGCTGTTTTTTTTTTATTTTTGAAAAAAAACAAAAGCCCAAAACTTGGAAATAATACATTTCTCTTAGAGCCACCTATATCTTTTATAACAAGTACTCTAGTGTATCATGCACACTTTAAAAAAACTTGAGGCTTAATGTTCCTCATTACTGTGTCAGCGGGAGAAACCAGGCGACCAGGAGATTGACTAAAACTGGAGCACGCAGAATCTGATTCAGCTTTGGTTGGTTTCACATAAGCGATCTCCGTAGTCTGCATCCGCAGGGGATCACCCCACTGAGCAGGCGGATGACAGGTCCGTGTCCGCTCCGCTTTGCGGACACGGGCACAGCCCAGCTGTTCTCTATGGGGCTGTCAGATGGATACAGACCTCCTGTCCATTTATATTCAATTGTCATCCAAATTGATCTGCTGTTTTTAGCGGACAGGATCGGATGCCAGCGGGTGTCAGCAGACACATGTCTGCTAACATCCACTGCTCTATAGAGAGCTATGGATGGTACAATCAGGTCTGCCTGAAAAACTGACAGGCAGACCTAATCGGACAGCACATGTGAAACCAGCCTAATGCCGCGTACACACGAGCAGATTTCTCATCAGACTGAACTCCGAAGGACTTTAAGCGGAGTTCTGATAGAGTTCCGAAACGGACTTGCCTACACACGATCCCACCAAAGTCCGATCGTTTCAAACGTGATGATGTACGACCGGACTAGAATAGGAAGTTCAATAGCTAGTAGCCAATAGCTGCCCTTGCGTCGTTTTCAGTCCGTCGGACTAGCATACAGACGAACGTTTTTTTCTATAGGAATCGAGTTTGTCGGAAAGATTTGAAACTTGTTCTATTTCTAAAGTCCGTCAGATTTTTCAACAGAAAAGGTCTGATGAAGCCCATACACGATCGGATTGGCCGACAGATTAGTTCCGTCGGACCTTTTCTGCGGGAAAGTCTGCTCGTGTGTACGCGGCATAAGTGTCAGTTTCTTGAGGAGACGTGGTTCCATTTGACAGCGTAGGCACCATGGCTTCAACATGGTGCCATTTAACAGAGTAGGCAGCAGAAAAAATTAGGAATTACTTTTTTTTTCTTTTTTTTACACAGGCACATGTTTTGTAGCCACTTATTCTTTAGCTACAGAGTCACTAAAAAATAAATGCATACATACTATATCTTTATACCTATACTAAAAAATACATTTTAAGACACTTATCTATAATGTCAATATTATTAACAGCCCAAATATGAATAAACGATTTACAAAGTATTTTCAGAAACTGTTATTAGTTACATTTCTTCCTTCACTTTTGTTTTATGTTCCATTGTTCTTGTAAAAATAGCTTGTCTCTGTTTTCTAGAATGTGCTATTTACTGTAAAAACACCAAACACTTGGTATTTTAAGAACGCTTTGAAGAAATGGCTATATAACTTTAGATGTGTCTTGTTATTATTAGAAGGCCTTTAAAACTATCCCTTTTTTGTTGGGGGTAAGTTTGCTTTGTTATTTTTTCCTTTATGTGGTATTCTCAGAATTTCTAGCAATGTGTGATTTTGAAAACAAACACTGTTTTATTATTTCACTAAATAACTAACAGACTCGGTGCTGGGGAACTGCATCTCAGAGTTTTATAGTCTGGTTAGGGACATATATAAATAATCAGTACATAGGATATTATAATTACTTATTATTACTGCTATACACTGCTTCAACTTAAACTGTGTATTACCAACTTTATGAACAACTCTTGGCAAATGTTAGGTTCAGTTTATTTAGCTTATGTGGATCCTCACTGAAAAATTTAGTAAATTGTGCTGTCTGCATTTATCTGTAATAGTTCTTTAGATTGAATCTTCATTTGATCTGAAGATAATATGGAAGAAAAGCTTTAGTCTAACTAGTCTTAAAAAATGTCTGTCCCCCTTCTACCTTTCCTGTCTAATCTAGAAAAAAATATCTGTATACTTACCTATTGTTAAAGTGTAAGTTCATGTTTGGAACATGTTACACATTACACCCATATTAAGGGTGCAACATGTAACCACCGGTCTTTTTAGATGGAAAGAAAGGAGAATGACCCCCTATAATGCATGATTCAAGTTGGGATTTATCAGTGGGCGGTAGACTGCACTGAAATACATTGCTTGTAGGTAAGAAACAACCTACCAAATATAAGATAACATTTCTGCCCTAAGTTTGTCTTTAGGAATCAAAAGATTCAGGTTTTTGATCTAAATTCTGTCTGACAGGTTGCCAATATGTTTCTTAAAAAAACTGCAACCTCTTACTTTACCCCATTCCTCTCTTTTGTTGATTACCGGCTCCCTTCTTGATATACTGTGGTTTAGATTTTGGAAAAAAAGGCAAAACTCTGTTTTGCATTGTATTTACTTTTATTCTGCATTTAAGTATGTGCAATTTATTCATTGAAAAAACAAATAAGCCCCTTTGTGTTTCTAGTCAGTGTTGCAGGACTGTTTCACAACAGAAATGTAAATGCTCCCTCTCATAGGAATATCTGTTAATAATAAATAATTAAATATATTATTATAGTATCATAATATAATATTAATAATACATTTTGGATGTAGGTTTGTAGTTTTACAGCCATTACAGCAGTTTTTTAATTTTCCTCCCCAAAGAAAGCATACAACCATACTTTGTACTGATGGGAACCAGTAGTATAAAGTTGTATGTATTTGTCGGTACATGTCATGTCAACAATCCATTCGGGATTCCTAGTAAGGATATAAACAAAGCTCCATGGATTTTCTTCAAGTAAATCTTTCCAGAAAGAGCCACGGGTGCTACCTTTGCCTTCTGTAAATTGCTGTTTGCCTGGCTATTATGCTGACTTCAAAACTTTCTGTATTACTAAGCCAAAACAAATAAGCAGGTCAGGAATGTTAGAGTAAAATTGCAATTCTTTATTTGTATACTTGTATAACTTTATTTTCCATTTTGGATTGCGTAATGGAGGGTTGTAACTCCTGTTGGGTTGTTAGCCATAAGTGTCTGATTAACCTCCAAGGATTCCCTCACTTTGGGGAGATTTCCCTTCACTTCCTGTCCTATAGCCAAAACAGGAAGTGAGAGGAAATCCCTCCAAAGTGAGGGAATCCTTGGTTGTCATCAGAACTAGTCCCCCTATTGGAAGAATTACCCTCTTGTCCTGGGGACAACCCAGAATTTGTGATTTCCTTTTACTTTCACTCTTAGTGATAACAGTAAACAGGACAAATAGAGAGGGTGAACCTCCCTAATGGGGGCTCAGAGAGCAAAAAAAAAAAAAAACTTGACATGTGTTCTAATCCTTCTCCACTCTGTCCAAAACTAAAAAATGAGTTTTGCCTTTAGTTATACTTAAATTTAGTAAAAGTAGAAGCTCCTTCAAGTGCATATTAGTAAAAAAAGAGGAGCTCTAGTCTCTCCCAGAAAAATTTATTAAAATTTTAATACAAGGACACTTACCAATCCAGGGATCCAGCGTTATCCTCACCTTCTTCAATCGGCTTTGGGTCCAAGTGCTGGGATCTTAAGTAAGGGAAACCAGCAGTGAAGCCTTTGGCTTCACAGCCATTTTCCCACTGCGCATGCGCAAGTCGCACTGTGCTTTGTGAATGGTCCCGCAGTCTTCTGGGACCTGTGATGTGTCCCAAAAGGCTGCAGGGAAAGGAGGGGGGCTGAACTTCCATTCTGATGGCCACCAGGTACCCCTGCCCCCCCAAAAGTGCCAATTATTAAAGAGAAGGGGGTGAAGATGCAAAGAAGCGGAATTTCCCTATTTGAGTGAAGTTCTGCTTTAAGGTGACATTATGTTAACTTTGAATAACAAATATACAAAAGCCTGTGATATTGATAATACTTCAACAGTCAGCTGAATTTGGGTGATTTGATTTTGGGAGCACCTTCTGACTTTATTTTCATGTTTCAATTTTTGTCCTGACACGTCCCCCCCCCCCCCCTTCATTTTTGTGGGGTGAGATGCCTTGTGTCAATGCAGTGTCGATTAATAAAGAAGCTTTTTTGTGGATATGGCTATATATGGGGCTCATCCATTAGTGGTGGTTTGTGTCCACATGAATGAATGTACCCATATAACATAATATAGGAAAAATTGCGTTGCGCTAGGTTAGTATCCTAAGTGAAATATACAAATTGTGTCATCATTTACCTCAATTATGCATAACTATGCTGAAAAAAATTAGATATAATATAAATAAATATTCCTGTGGAAAAATATATTAACACTCCTGTGCAATGTGCATAAATATATGAATAATCAATAAAGTGCCAAACAATATATGTACACAATTGTGCATAAATAATTCTTTTAAAAGTGACTACAAACATGCAATACTTCATATAACATGCAACATGCGATACAACAGAAGACGCAAAAAAAAACTATGGTGTAAAGTTCTTATGTGAATGTCCCAAATGGCAACTAAAAAGTGTTTCCGTGTCCATAAATCTCCATTAAATATCCAGGTGATCCAATGTGCCGAATTCCAGTGCTACAAATAATGGTATTGTGCCACAGTGCCCCCCCACAGTGGTTGCGCTCACCTCAGAGCGTGTGACACAGCTTTTACCTTGTGTCAAATCACGCTATGTAGCCACCCCTTGGGCTATATGCGAACGCTAGATCGATCTCCACTTTGGGTCAAATAGGCTCCATGGGTATTAATCATAGAAATAAAAGAGACTATATAGTGTAATTCCGCTTTTTAAATTTATTCCAACAAGACAAACTTCCCACAAAGGGGTACTCACATTTCATGGGTGCTGCTGTGCACCAAACAATAAAAAGCTCCAAAGGGATATGCTGTGTGGTCTGCCGCGGGGTATGTGCTTCTCCCGACCCAGCTATTCACTTTTCGCTGTACGCTGCTCGCTCCGTCCTGGCCCCTCCCCTACGCGTGTTCGACACAGGGGGTCACGTGTCTTCATCAGGGGGATATGATTGGACGGGCGCTCTATCTCTTAAATACTCTCCCGGCGGCCATTTTCCCTAAGATCTCAGACTAACATTAGCGGGCTCCCCCTGATGAAGACACGTGACCCCCTGTGTCGAACACGCGTAGGGGAGGGGCCAGGACGGAGCGAGCAGCGTACAGCGAAAAGTGAATAGCTGGGTCGGGAGAAGCACATACCCCGCGGCAGACCACACAGCATATCCCTTTGGAGCTTTTTATTGTTTGGTGCACAGCAGCACCCATGAAATGTGAGTACCCCTTTGTGGGAAGTTTGTCTTGTTGGAATAAATTTAAAAAGCGGAATTACACTATATAGTCTCTTTTATTTCTATGATTAATACCCATGGAGCCTATTTGACCCAAAGTGGAGATCGATCTAGCGTTCGCATATAGCCCAAGGGGTGGCTACATAGCGTGATTTGACACAAGGTAAAAGCTGTGTCACACGCTCTGAGGTGAGCGCAACCACTGTGGGGGGGCACTGTGGCACAATACCATTATTTGTAGCACTGGAATTCGGCACATTGGATCACCTGGATATTTAATGGAGATTTATGGACACGGAAACACTTTTTAGTTGCCATTTGGGACATTCACATAAGAACTTTACACCATAGTTTTTTTTTGCGTCTTCTGTTGTATCGCATGTTGCATGTTATATGAAGTATTGCATGTTTGTAGTCACTTTTAAAAGAATTATTTATGCACAATTGTGTACATATATTGTTTGGCACTTTATTGATTATTCATATATTTATGCACATTGCACAGGAGTGTTAATATATTTTTCCACAGGAATATTTATTTATATTATATCTAATTTTTTTCAGCATAGTTATGCATAATTGAGGTAAATGATGACACAATTTGTATATTTCACTTAGGATACTAACCTAGCGCAACGCAATTTTTCCTATATTATGTCTTTTGCACGGTTATGAGTACGTGAACTGCGGTTGCTGCTGGTTATTCCTCTTTGATACACCTTTGGTATTTAAATACTTGTCGCCGTTGTTCTATCAAGCATAGGAACATTGTGGCTCGCAAGATTTTCTTCTTAGTCTGAGATCTTAGGGAAAATGGCCGCCGGGAGAGTATTTAAGAGATAGAGCGCCCGTCCAATCATATCCCCCTGATGAAGACACGTGACCCCCTGTGTCGAACACGCGTAGGGGAGGGGCCAGGACGGAGCGAGCAGCGTACAGCGAAAAGTGAATAGCTGGGTCGGGAGAAGCACATACCCCGCGGCAGACCACACAGCATATCCCTTTGGAGCTTTTTATTGTTTGGTGCACAGCAGCACCCATGAAATGTGAGTACCCCTTTGTGGGAAGTTTGTCTTGTTGGAATAAATTTAAAAAGCGGAATTACACTATATAGTCTCTTTTATTTCTATGATTAATACCCATGGAGCCTATTTGACCCAAAGTGGAGATCGATCTAGCGTTCGCATATAGCCCAAGGGGTGGCTACATAGCGTGATTTGACACAAGGTAAAAGCTGTGTCACACGCTCTGAGGTGAGCGCAACCACTGTGGGGGGGCACTGTGGCACAATACCATTATTTGTAGCACTGGAATTCGGCACATTGGATCACCTGGATATTTAATGGAGATTTATGGACACGGAAACACTTTTTAGTTGCCATTTGGGACATTCACATAAGAACTTTACACCATAGTTTTTTTTTTGCGTCTTCTGTTGTATCGCATGTTGCATGTTATATGAAGTATTGCATGTTTGTAGTCACTTTTAAAAGAATTATTTATGCACAATTGTGTACATATATTGTTTGGCACTTTATTGATTATTCATATATTTATGCACATTGCACAGGAGTGTTAATATATTTTTCCACAGGAATATTTATTTATATTATATCTAATTTTTTTCAGCATAGTTATGCATAATTGAGGTAAATGATGACACAATTTGTATATTTCACTTAGGATACTAACCTAGCGCAACGCAATTTTTCCTATATTATGTCTTTTGCACGGTTATGAGTACGTGAACTGCGGTTGCTGCTGGTTATTCCTCTTTGATACACCTTTGGTATTTAAATACTTGTCGCCGTTGTTCTATCAAGCATAGGAACATTGTGGCTCGCAAGATTTTCTTCTTTTACCCATATAACATATCTGAAAGATAAATATTTCCATCGGGCAGAAACCCATACTTTCAGTAAGATAGTATTTACTAGTATACTTTCTCTTTTTGTTGTTTAGCTCATTTTTATATGTGGCTAATAGATGGGAGGATAGAAAGATGTACCCCCATCTCTACATACCGGTTGGTGTTGGTGAAGAGATCTTGAGTTTACATATCCCCTAAATAGTCTGGAGCCTTTATATTGAATGTAAGAGGATATAATTACCCTAATATTGTCTGTATGTGTATATCAAGAGAAGTTTCACCAATTAAACTTGGTAGGTGTAAATATTACCACATAGGAGTAGAACTTTGGTTCTTATATAGTGGCATTGACCTCACCCTATAGGGATACCTGTTATGGTCATCTACATACCTTCTATGATATAAAATAAAGGTTACGTTTTAGATAAGTAGCCTTTTGGTGCATAGGGAGGCACACCCTCTTCTAGTTCTAGTTACCTTTAAATAACTAATAATAAATAATATTTTTTTTTCATTGCCCAAGATTGGGTATTTATAGTGAACAGAAGTTAATGTTGGTGATTTTTTTTTTATTTCTCAGAATGCTAATTGTAATTAAAGAAAATAGTGGGGTTAATTTATCACATTATCTTCAGTCTGAGAGTTTGAGAAGTGAGTGTTGACATAGTTTTATGCATAGTGCATAAAATGAAGTCCTGTTTATGTCAAGAATCCAATCAGGAGCTGAATGAAGGCTGAATGAAAGAAATCTATGTGTGTGTACAACCAGTCTTTGGCTAGATTCACACTATTCTGCGTAGTAAAATGCAGCTTCTTACCACACAGGCTTGTGTAGTTCTAGCTTATACGGAATGCTGTGTGATGCGCAATGCAACGCATCGCACTGCTTGATTTTTTTTCCCAATTTTATTTGAAGTGTCACATAGTGACATTCATGTCACTGCACTGCAGTACGATGTGCAGTGACATGCGGTTACATGCGGTGCCATCTAGTGTGATCCTGAAAATGCTGCATTTTCCCACACTGCACCGCGAAGCACATCACATGCTGGTCACTGCACATAGTGTGAACGAGCTCTCCCTATTATATAAAGAATTTAAAGCCTTATTAAAAAAATATTTGTTTTAATGCCTCCTGTGCAAAACATGAAAGCTTATCACCTGTGTACGGCAAACATTTGTATCACAATGTCAATAATTTGTTATCATACTCTACATCCTCCTGCTGCCTGACCATTTATTTACAACACAGTAGTAGTGCAAATGAAGCAGAACTATTTTCACATATCTGTTTTTTAACTGCCGTGCTTAGAATCTGCATCTACTGTATCTGGTGCTAAGTATTAAATGTGGTTAAAGTGTAATTTGAATTAAATTATAAAGATTGTAAAAATATAAAAAAGTGTCAATTGAATTAAAGTGTAAATTAAATGATTAACGCATAAATTAAAATGCAAAATGGTTAAAGTATAAATTATGGCCAAAATGTGTCATGTATAAAATGCGTGATTATTTTTGAACTGTATGAAAGGTTCACAACTCTACTTAACAAAGTATGAGGGGATGAGAGATGCCACACATCAGTAGCTCAACAGGTGGAAACTGGAAAGAAATGTGAACGGCCTCAGCCTTGAGCTCCTCCTGAACCCCATCTCTGATGCAGTTTGCCCTGCTCATCATGTTCTCCATGATTAAACCCTGATGGGTAGGGTGAAATACAACAGAGATGGGGCTCAGGAGGCATTTCTTTTCATCTATTGAGCTAGTGGTGTGCGGCGTCTCTCATCCGCTCATACTTCCCTGCTTTCTGGATTAAGCATAAGATAGCCTGCACTCGTATATGTCAGACACCTGATCTACCGGAGCACCTTGAGCGGCACTATAAGTGGTACTGGGTATAATGAGCATATCCACTTTACAAAGGTTGTACATCATTTTGTACAGAGCTTCATTCACTGAGTGGTGGTAATAAGCAAAACAGGCCAAAAAATAAAGTTCAGTGACCCCATTAGAGGCCTTACATGTGCATGTCTGCAGTCATAGTGAATAGATCATCGACAAAGGACAGTGGGACAAGACTGTTGTGCACAATGGTTGCAAAACAATACTGCTACCTCCTGTGATGCCCAGTATGGCATTTTTTCCCTTGTTGTAAGTCGTAGGTTGGTATTTTTTCTGTTCATGCACAGTGAATATAAAAAGTCTACACACCCCTGTTAAAATGTCAGGTTTCTGTGATGTAAAAAAATGAGACAAAGATAAATCATTTCAGAACCTTTTCCGCCTTTAATGTGACCTATAAACTGTACAACGCAATTGAAAAACAAACTGAAATCTTTTAGGGGGGAGTAAAAATAAAAACTAAAATAATGTGGTAACATAAGTGTGCACACCCTCTTATAACTGGGGATGTAACTGTGTTCAGAATTAAGCAATCAAATTCAAACTCATGTTAAATAGGAGTCAGTGCACACCTGCCATCATTAAAAGTGCCTCTGATTAACCCCAAATAAAGTTTGGCTGTTCTAGTAGGTCTTTCCTGACATTTTCTTAGCCGCATCCTACAGCAAAAGCCATGGTCCGCAGAGAGCTTCCAAAGCATCAGAGGGATCTCATTGTTAAAAGATAATCAGTAGAAGGGTACAAAAGAATTTCCAAGGCATTAGATATACAATGGAACACAGTGAAGACAGTAATCATCAAGTGGAGAAAATATGGCACAACAGTGACATTACCAAGAACTGGATGTCTCTCCAAAATTAATGAAAAGATGAGAAGAAAACTTGTCAGGGAGGCTGCCAAAAGGCCTACAGCAATAATAAAGGAGCTGCAGGAATATCTGGCAAGAACTGGCTGTGTGGTACATGTGAAAACAATCTCCCGTATTCTTCATATGTCTGGGCTATGGGGTAGAGTAACAAGATGGAAGCCTTTTCTTACAAAGAATAACATTCAAGCCCGGGTATATTTTGCAAAAACACATCTGAAGTCTCCCAAAAGCATGTGGAAAAACGTGGTATGTGTTATGGTGTTCTTTTAGTGATGTGGCGCAAAACACTGAACATCACTAAAAGAACACCATACCCACAGTGAAGCATGGTGTTGGCAGCATCATGCGTTGGGGCTGTTTTTCTTCAGCTGGAACAGGGGCCTTAGTTAAGTTAGAGGGAATTATGAACAGTTCCAAATACCAGTCACTATTGGCACAAAACCTTCAGGCTTCTGCTAGAAAGCTGAACATGAAGAGGAACTTCATCTTTCAGCATGACAATGACCCAAAGCATACATCCAAATCAAAGGAATGCCTTCAACAGAAGGAGATTAAAGTTTTGGATTTGCCCAGCCAGAGCCCAGACCTGAATCGGATTGAAAATCTGTGGGGTGATCTGAAGAGGGCTGTGCACAGGAGATGTCCTCGCAATCTGACAGTTTTGGAGTGTTTTTGCAAAGAAGGGTGGTTAAATATTGCCAAGTCAAGATGTGCCATGCTGATAGACTCAAACCCAATAAGACCGAGTGCTGTAATAAAATAAAAAGGTGCTTCAACAAAGTATTAGTTTAACCACCTTAATACAGGGCACGTATACACCTCCCTGCCCAGACCAAGCTCTGTCGCAGTTTGAATGACAATTGCGCGGTCATCCAACACTGTACCCAAACTAAATTTTTATCATTTGTTCCCACAAATAGAGCTTTCTTTTGGTGGTATTTGATCACTTCGGCGGTTTTTATTTTTTGCTAAACAAATAAAAAAAGACAGAAAATTTTGAAAAAAATACAAGTTTTGCTTTTGTTTCTGTTAAAATTTTTTGTAAATAAGTACGTTTTCTCTTTCACTGATGGGAACTGATAAGGCGGCACTGACAGGCACTGATAAGGTGGCACCGATGAGGTGGCACCAATGAGCGGGCACTGACGGGCACTGACGATGGGCACTGATATGCGGAACTGATGGGCACTGGTAGGTGGCACTGATGGGTGGCACTGATATGCAGCACTGACGGGCATTGATAGGCAGCACTGATGGGCACTCATGGGTGGCACTGGGTGGCACTGGTGGGCACTGATAGGCGACACTGATGGCTGCAAAGATGGGTTCTTAACAATCAGCACAGACCCCCCCTGTCAGGAGAGCAGCTGATCGGCTCTCTACTACTCGCATCTGTCAGGTGCGAGTGAGAAAAAGCCAATCGGCGGCTCTTCCTATTTACATAGTGATCAGCGGTGATTGGACACGGCTGATCACGTGGTAAAGAGTCTCCGTCAGAGACTCTTTACCTAGATCGGTGTTGCACAGCGGCTCAATATCCTGCGGACGTTATATGACGCCCAGTCAGGATATTGAAACCACTTTGCCGCCGTCATTCTGCTATATGGTGGGCGGCAAGTGGTTAAGGGTGTGCACACTTATGCAACCATATTATTTTATTTTTTATTTTTACTTCCCCCCACCTAAAAGATTTCAGTTTGTTGTTCAACTGAGTTGTACAATTTATAGGTCACATTAAAAGGTGGAAAAAGTTCTGAAATGTTTTATCTTTGTCTCATTTTTTTACATCACAGAAACCTGACATTTTAACAGGGGTGTGCAGACTTTGTATATCCACTGTACCTTGATAATGCCAAATTTATGCACACCTGAACTTCAGGTATATCCATGATCAACAGGCAGGCTTAGAAAGTGGAGAAACTTGCCCTATTAGTGCATCTAAATCCCAAAACAAAAACAGAAATTCAGTATATTGCAGCTTTGCAGTCCTTATTTGAGGTGGTGCAGTACAGGTGCTCCATTCCCCTGAAGATGCTGTTTGATGACGAAACACATTGGGAGGGTCTTGAACAGTTGAGTGGAAGCTGGTGAGGAACTGCTTGATGTGGTTACATGCTGTTTTTTTGCTACATTTGTAAGTACCTGTCTATTTTCAATAAAAGTGTAACAGTTTTACAGTATGTTTGGCCTCTGTTCCTCTTTATGAGTATGGATGCTGCTCGGCCACGAAGTCATTGAAGTTCATACTGGCGATTCACTGTGATTGTTAATGGATGTCTGGAAGCTTGATACAAACATGCTGATTTGATCTCTGTCATAGGGGTTATTTATATTTGGTAATAGGCCATTGTTTCTTGTGGTGGAGGGCACATGGTGTTTGGTCGTCCATTCAAGATTCATTTACTTGAAGGGTGAAGAGTTGAAAGTTTCACTTTATCTGAACTTTTCCTGATTTGCTTCACAGCCCGTGGATGAGACTCACATTTATTGGACTGCATTTTGTTATCCTTACTATAAAGTCTTGTTTGTTCATTTTTTCAAGATTCATTTAAACAATTTTGTTTTTGGAAGCAAACCTATTATATCTATTTACTTACACTCACTGTCCACTTTATTAGGTACACCGGTTCAATTGCTTGGTAACACAATTTGCTAATCAGCCAATCACATAGCAGAAACTCAATGCATTTAGGTACCTAGATGTGGTGAAGACGACTTGTTGCAGTTCAAACCGAGCATCAGAACGGGGAAGAAAGGGGATTTAACTGACTTTGAATGTGGCATGTTTGTTGTTGCCAGACGGGCTGGTCTGAGTATTTCAAAAACTGCTAATCTACCGGAGTTTTCACGCACTCTCATCTCTAGGGTTTACAAAGAATGGTCCAAAAAAGAGAAAATATCCAGTGAGCGGCAGTTGTGTGAACAAAGATGTCAGAGGTCAGAAGAGAATGGGCAGACTGGTTTGGGATGATAGAAAGGCAACAGTAACTCAAATAACCACTGATTACAACCAAGGTATGCAGAATACCATCTCTGAACGCACAACACATGGAACCTTGAAGCAGATATGCTACAGCAGCAGAAGACCACACTGGGTGCCACTCCTGTCAGCTAAGAACATGAAACTGAGGCTACAATTCAAACAGGCTCACCAAAATTGGACAATAGAAGATTGGAAAAATGTTGTCTGGTCTGATGAGTCTCCATTTCAGCTGTGACATTCAGATGGTAGGGTCAGAATTTGGCATAAACAACATGAAAGCATGGATCCATTCTGCCTTGTATCAACGGTTCAGGCTGGTGATGGTGTAATGGTGTGGGGGATATTTTCTTGGCACACTTTGGGCCCCTTAGTACCAATTGAGCATCATTTAAACACCACAACCTGAGTATTGTTGCTGACCGTGGCCATCCCTTTATGACTACAGTGTACCCATCTTCTGATGGCTACTTCCAGCAGGATAATACACCATGTCACAAAGCTCAAATCATCTCAAACTGGTTTCTTGAACAGAACAATGAGATCACTGTACTCCAATGGCCTCCATAGTCACCAGATCTCAATCCAATAGAGCAACTTCGGGATATTGTGGAATGGGAGATTGGCATCATAGATGTGCTGCCGACAAATCTTCAGCAACTACGTGGTACTATCATGGCAATATGGACCAAAATCTCTGAGGAATGTTTCCAACACCTTGTTAAATCTATACCACAAAGTATTAAGGCAGTGAGTGTATACGTGGTGGCTTTTTTCCTTTATTTCCACCAGGTGATCTGGTCTGTAACACACTTTTTTGTCTTAGGGTCACTAAACTCATTCCTCCACTGTATTTATAGGGGAGCAACATATCTACCCTTGGACAGCAACATTTTCAACCAGTAGAAGAGTCTTATGGGGCGTACACACGGTCAGACTTTTCGGCTACAAAAGTCCGACAGCCAGTCCGACAAACTTTCGACGGACTTTTGGCGGACTTGCGGCGGACTTTCTAACGAACGGACTTGCCTACATAGGATCACACAAAATTCTGACGGATTCGTACATGATGACCTACACCGGACTAAAATAAGAAAGTTGATAGCCAGTAGCCAATAGCTGCCCTAGCGTGGGTTTTTGTCCGTCGGACTAGCATACAGATGAGCGGATTTCTGTGTCCGGCGGAGTTACGACGTAAAGATTTGAAGCATGTTCCAAATCTAAAGTCCGTCAGATTTGTGACTGGAAAAGTCCGCTGAAAGTCCGGGGAAGCCCACACACGATTGGATTGTCCGCCGAATTTGGTTCGTCAGCGTCCATCGGACTTTTGTAGCCGAAAAGTCCGACCGTGTGTACGCCCCATTAGATAGACTAGTAGATTAGGATGGACTTTACATAAGTGACGAACAAATTAAAGCCTAACTCCAGCTAACATATTTTAAGCAGCTACAAAAACATTTTCTTTTCCTTTGGGGACAAAAGTTTTACATAAATAAATAAAAGGTGATCATTATAAGCACCCCTGTCAATCCTAAATGGTTTGTCTTAACACTGTTAAAAGAAGGTGAAAAATAAAAGACTTGCTAGTAAGATCAACAGGTAATAAAATTATGTTATGGGGTATATAGAAAATGAATATTGCTGTAGTAATGCTAAATAAAAGCTTCATCATATATACTATATTACCAAAAGTATAGGCACACCTGCCTTTACACGCACATGAACTTTAATGGCATCCCAGTCTTAGTCCGTAGGGTTCAATATTGAGTTGGCCGATCCTTTGCAGCTATAACAGCTTCAACTCTTCTCGGGAGGCTGTCCACAAGGTTAGCATGGTATTGTAATTTAAAAAAAAAAAATGTTTTATTATTTTTTAATTATTTTCTTTATATCATCAAATCTACAGCTTTCATTAAAATAACACCTGGTGATCCTCTCATGATGGTCTATGTTTAGACATGGTCTGCTAATTGCTTTCCTGCTTTGTCACCCTGCTGAACATGATCTACTCTTGTCATCATCTGGAAACCTGATGATGGGAGGAATGAGTAAGAATGAGTTCAGATGTTTTCAGATCCTAGTCCGAACCCAATTGATGCTGTCACTGTACAAAGCAAATAAGTAGCTGAGGTATATCCCGCTATGCAGCCCCACATATACTTAGGGTGTGTATCAGGGCAGTCTTTAATATTGATTGGACCCTGGGCAAACATTTTCTTGGGCCCCCCCCTCCCACGCAAATTTCGCTCTCCACCTGCTCTGAGACATACAATAATTGTAGTCAGAGTCTTTACTTGGAAATGCGATAATCCTAACTACCAAGACCTGAGGTGTGCCTTGGCCTGGCTGGTCAGTATGCCTAAAAGAGGGCATACCCTGAATGAAATGTAAATTAAATAATAAAAGTATGGGGGAACGGGTGGGTGGGAACCCGGAAATGATCTGACGAGGATCTGATGGAGGAGGAGGAGGGATATATAGCCCTCAGACTACTACCAAGACCTGAGGTGTGCCTTGGCCTGGCTGGTCAGTATGCCTAAAAGAGGGCAAAAAGAGACCCAAAGTAGGTGATGTGAAAGCTTCAATGAAGGGCCAGCAACAGCCATCCGTCCAGAAAATAGAGAAAGCCTGGATGCCTACAAAAGGGGATTACATATGAAACAGCTGAAACAGGAGGAACTTCAGTGCCCCATGTACCTGATGATGAAAGAAGGGATCCCCTGTTCGGGACCCACAAAGTTGCCTCCGATCCTGGCGAAAATCCAGAAAAAGCGTTTAGGATATGAGCCTAATAAGGAAGGTAAACCTGGACATGAGAATGAACTGTTCGTGGTGAGCGGATGCATGGGGAAGGAAGAAAGCTGACCAGAGGAATATTGCAGAGAAGGACGTATACTTAAATCCGATACAGTGCCTGCGGTACGGTAATGACCACAAACCCCTAGCTTGTCCCTCTATACTAAACATGGAGAAGTTGTGAGCATAGCAAAAGGGAATTGCCTAGAGCACTAACTGGTAACTGAGCCAAGGGTAGGAGACAGGAAGTATGAAACACCACGAAACCTGGCTGGTAACTGGTAGCCGTGCCAAGAGAACATCCCTGACTACCCTTATCATGGCTTAGAGAGGGTGAGTTGCAAAAATTGGACAGACTAACAGGAGTTTGTAGGGGCCTGAAATGCTGGTCACCTGATAGATACTTGATAGTGTTGGCAGATGACCAAAATGCAAAATGCAGACGCAATATGCAGCGAAAAGCCAGACAGCTGAACCTATGAAACCTTCCCACCCTTGGTAGAAGCCCTTGGAATATTCTGGATAAAGAACCATGGCCAGATCGGACGCCTGTGACCAGGCTGGCCCCTAGTTCCACATGCCACAGTGAAGAAATGGCAACATCACCTGCAGGCGCACAGAGAAGAGCAGGAGCCGGGAATGTGAACCTAATGACACCACCCTAGTGTATGCAGTAAGCGAGCCCGAGCAACCTGTAGCGCCAAGACAGGCAATTAAAAATGAACACTCAGGGCTGATGTACCCACAGACCGTTGTGGGTAGTAGTGAAGGTGTATTGGTGAACGTGCATGTATGACGTATGGTATACGGGCGAGAAGATTGTGGGACGACAATCAATTAAAAAGGGAACCTCAGCCCATATTGATCTGTAGATGTGACAGACCCTGGGTGTGAGCCCTAGCTAACAGAGATGCTACGACAGGCACGCTATGAACGAAAGGCTGCAAAAGAAACAGAGACAGGTAGCAAACTGAAACCCTCAGGGCTAGTGTACCCACAGACCGTGGTGGGTAGTCGTACAGTTGTGATGAAATGAACGTGCATCGTATGGCGTTTGTTGTACGGGTGAGTAGATTGTGGAACGACAATTAAAAACGAAACCTCGGTCCGTATGGATCCGTAACGTGCATCGTATGACGTTTGTAAAATGGGCGATAAAATTGTGGTCAAACATTTGAAACGAAACCTCAGCCCGTAAGGATAAGTAGATGTGACAAACCCTGGATGTGAGCACTAGCTGACAGGAATGCTACAAACTAAATCCTACTACAGGACAATGCTACGAAAGAAAGCTACCCAGGAAACTGCTACGACAGGAAAATCGCTACGAATGAAAGCTACAAAGGAAAATTGCTGTGACAGGAAAATCGCTACGAATGAAAGCTACCCAGGAAAATCGCTACAACAGGAAAAGCGCTATGAATGAAAGCTACACAGGAAAAATTGCTACGACAGGAAAATCGATACGAATGAAAGCTACATAGGAAAAATTGCTATGACAGGAAAATCGCTATGACAGAAAATTGCTACGAATGAAAGCTACACAGGAAAAGCTCTACGACAGGAAAATGCTATGGATGAAATGCTACGACAGGAAATGTTATGAATGAAAACTACATGGGAGAAAGCTACGACAGGAAAATCGTTAACGACTGAAAAGCTACAACAGGAACGCAACGCATGAAAGCTACATGGGAAAATGTTGCGACAGGAAAATAGCTACGACAGAATGCTATGACAGGAAAATCGCTACGAATGCAGCTACACAGGAAAATGCTATGACAGGAAAATCGCTATGACGGGAAAAACGCTGTGAACGAAAACTACACAGGAAAAAGCTATGACAGGAAAATGCAACAAATGAAAGCTACACGGAAAAATGCTGCAACAGAGATGCCACGACAGAAATGCTGCAAACTAAAATACTGCGAACGAAATGCTACGAACAAAACTGCGACAGGAATGCTGCGAACAACGACTGATGCTGTCAGATTGTGGAAAACCAGCCAGAACTGAACAGAACTAGTATGACCTCTGTCATACAGTAGTGCACTCAGGGCCCTGCTTGACCCCAGAATGAAATTCTCATACCCGGTTGCATGAATAAACTCCCAGCATTCGTCGCCCCTCCCCCGGACCTCCAGCGACAGACCAGCTGGCTTCTCTGACCCCCTTACCAATGCAAGAGGAAAAAATTATGCCCACTGAAAAATTAACAAAATACTCTCCCCCGAAAGATGACACCACTGCCATGGAACAAACTAACTATGGTATCTACCGCCCAACTACCCCTGCTGTGCACATACCGGAATTCCAATGGATGCTGAGTTATAGTACATGGCCTGGCCCCAGGAATGGAGGCATGCTAAGAGCAGGCGGACCCCCCCCTGAGCAGACCTCCCCCTGCGTAAGGTCTGACACCCCCATGCTGTAATCGGCTGCTGTGATGGTGAGTAGATGAATAACTTGCGGGCTCGTCATGAAGCCAACAAATTATATCTTTTTGACTGGAAAATGCATCATGCGGTAGAGTCTGACATACAGGTCACACTGTCCTCCTGTGTCCTGACACGGTTAAAGCATATTAGTGCAGGAGAGTGCCAAGATACCGAGGAAGAATAGGAGGGGCGGAGACTAGGAGAAGCTGGAGTACAGACAGCTGGAGGGCAGCAGCTCCGCCCCCAGCGTGAGTGTGTGATGTTCTCTGGCCCCTCTCAATGTGACTTATCCAGGGAAGGATTCCAAACTGCCAGCGGAGGAAGCAGAGCCATTGTGAGTAAGACTGAGGTGACACGCTGGCTGTAATGAATGGAGGGGGCGCCTGGCTGCACGGAACTGTCCCCGTTGCAAAAACATGTGAGAAGCCGCACTCCCCCCCACATCGTGCCAGCGTGACTGGGAGAACGGACGCCCTCCTCCCGGCGTGAGCACCGGGAAAAGCCGGCGGGCGGCCCCCTTGATAGAGCCGGATAGAACCTGGAGAAGCGGGCGGCGGTCCCCTCGATGGTGCCGGATTGAGCACCAGATGCGTGGATGGAGCACGGGAGAGGAACTGCTGCCGCTGATCACTGTACTGAGGAACCCGGAAGTGACGTGCATTGTCCGTGACCCGGAAATGATCCGACGAGGATCTGATGGAGGAGGGATATATAGCCCTCAGACTCCTCCTACAAATCCAGGCTAGCCTGCAGACAGCCTTCAAACATAGCAGCTAGACTCAAAATCAGTTTACTGAATCAGATCAGACAGCGATTGGTTGCCAGAGTTTACAGCATATCATTACTGCTCACTGACTGGTTGCTAGAAGTTACAGCACACATTACAACTCACTGATTAGTTGCTAGAGGTTACAGCACATGATTTATGCTTGTTAATTGGTTGCTAGAGATTACTGTACATCAATACTGCTCACTGATTGGTTGCTAGAGATTACTGCTCACTGATTGGTTGCTAGAGATTACAGCACATCATCTCTTCACTGTCTGCACACCATGGACTGGGGAGGTGAGCGGACCCATCAATAGATAGAAAACCCCTATGGATCCTAGAACTCCTAGGATCAGTGGCACTGCTGGGTGAAGGGGAGGTGAGGTGTGATCAATGACAATGCAGATTTTTTTACCAACTACCAATATAAAGCGGAGTTTCAACACTGGCCACCAATAAAATAGGGGATTTACACTGACCGCTAATGTAATAGGAGCATTTACAGTAACCACCAATGTAAGGAGAGATTTACACTGACCACTAAAGTAAGTGGGACCTTCACACTGGCCACTAATGTGAATGAAAGAAATCTACATCAAGCCCCAATGTAATGAGAAGATTTACAGTGGCCACCAATGTAACTGAGACATTTAGCCTAGGTTCACATTTGTGTGTGTCGGGAACGCATGCAAAATCGCTTTCCTGACACCACAGAAATGTGCTGTCCTTTAGCAGATACACAGCAGTGTCATCAATTGGTAATGACACCCACACGCATCTGCTGACGTGTGCTGTGATGTGATTTTGAAAAAGGGTTTGGACCTTTCTTCCGCATTTCCAACGCATAGAGCAGACCATTGAAATGAATTGGCTGCCCTACATGCGACTTACATCTTTATCCACCCTGTCAGTACACCTTTGCATCCTAAAATCCATGCTAACCTCTACACCCCAAACCTCCCCATCCTCTACACTCCAACCCACCCCACCCCCTTTGACTCTACCTGCCTCCTCTGCTCATCTTTGCATCCACCTTCCTTACCTCTATACATCCCCCTCCTTGCTCACCTGTGCACCCCAAACTGTAAATCCTTCTCTGCCTACCTCTGCACACCCCACACTACCCTCCCCCACCAATTTGCTTACCTTTGCAGAACAGGCTGATGGTAGGCTTAATGACCACAGTTGCAGGCAGGACTTTCAAGCATGCCCCTTCACCTCCCCAGTGGGCAGCATTCAGTATAGGTGATGGTGGATATGACCTCAGGGGGGCATGATATACATATAAATGCTGCCTTTATTTACATATCAATGCTGCCGGTCAAGGCTATTTACATATGAATGCTGCAGCTATTTACATATCAATGCCAGTATTTACACGTAAACACAAGGTCTGCAAGTGAGTCATCTGTACACAACAATAGGGCAGGGCTGGGCAGCATTAGTAGCAGCACTTCACACTGAGCTATCGGGACACAGCACAGGACTAAAACTTCAAGGGTCAAGGGAATTTAAATAGTTGGCAAGTATGAGGCAGCTGCTTTGGGCCCCACAACAATGACAGGGCCCAGGGTAGCTGCCCCTTTTGCCCTGCCTTAAAGACGGCCCTGGTGTGTATAAGTGCTGCTGTGGGGTGGTGAATACCTTGGCTGTTTATGATTGGCTCTGCACAGTGACAGCTTTGTGGCAGGATAGTTCAGGTTGGTTCAGACTAGGATGCAGTGGTGGCTGGTGGTATATTTTTTTTGCGGGGGGGGGACGACAAGCAATCTGTCCTAGGGTGACAGCACTCACTATATGGAGTAAAAGCACTGTCACCCTTATTAACTGAGGGAGAGGTGTTCTGTAGTTCACAAAGGTGACCTGGGCAGGGCTGACACCATTGCTTGAGATAAAACTGCAGAGTGTATAGTAACTTACGAGCTCACTGGATTTCTGACTGTATCAACTGGTATTTTTTTGGATTTATTAAAATGATTTAAGAAAACGTTTTAAATATATATAAATATATATATATATAAGTAAATATATATTTTACAGACCTAAAGGAAGCAAACAAGAGAAGTTAAGCATTGCAGCTATTCTGAGCACTCACAGGTTATTTTTTGGCAGTGTTTTCAGATGTAAAGTTACCACTGATAAGATTGACCATAGTGCCATGAAACACAAAAAGAAAAATGGCAGACTGCCGTCTCCTTTCCTGCTCTGCCCATATGACAGAACCATAAGGAGTTCTTCCTCTCACTCAGTGGTCAGTGAGTGAGCTTAGGGAGGGGGTATCAGTACTGAGTGTTCTGTAGGGGGATGGGGGTATCTATACTAAAGGTTCTGTACTTGAGGGGGAAGGAGGGAATGGGGATGTTAATCCTGTGGGAGAGGGATGTTTGTTCTGAGGGGCCTATTCTGGTGCTTGAGGGCCGATTCACACTGCAACGTTGCAGAAATCCAGTGTGGGTTCCCACATTGCATACAACTCGCAGGCAATTCACACTGCCATATGCAAACTGCTGGGAGTGTCAATAGAAAGCTAATGACACCCCCAAATCAGTTTACATATCGCAGTACAAACTAACAGTTCAGACAGGAATCGGATCGTATGGGTGTGAACACCCATGCGATCCAATTCTGCTGCAGACCAAAAAAAGGGTCCTGTGCGAGTTTGGTCCAAATGCGATTGCATCGCACATACATCACATGTGATTTGCACTGCAGTGCGGTGCGAATCACATCCGATGTCGGACAGCATAGCAATGTAAACGGCCCTAAAACGGGAGTCTGTACAGAGGTGTCGTGGGGGGGAATCTGTGCTGAGTTGTCTGTACTGGAAAGGGTGATGTCTGTACTGAGGGGTCTGTACAGCGGAGGGGGGTGTCTGTGCTGAGGGGTCTGTAGGTGGGAATTTAGGAATGTTAGGGCACTCATTCTGTACTTAGGGGTCTGTTCTGGGGGGGAGGGTGTCAGAAACCACGAATCAGACTGAGACAGAAGTACAGTTAAATCACACTTGTTTAATAATAATTAAAAAAGGTAAACAGAGTAAACGTAGTCAAAACATAGCCAGAGTTCAGGAAGCGGAACGGATAGTCAGACAAGCCAAAATGTCAGGGAGCCAGAGAACAGCGTAGTAGAACAGCAAGCAGAATCTGGAGCCAGAAGGAATGTCAGCCAAGCAAGTCTTTAACAGGAACACAGGAGAGCATCTCTAGAGATGTGGCCAAGCGAAGGCACAGGTCATCTGGACTGGACGGCTTAAGTAGGCAGGACTGATGAGCAGGATATCATCAACAGGTGAGTCACTATGGAGAGATAGGAGCTGGCAATTAGCCAACAGCTGAGCTGCCAGCTCAGAGAAGGAATGGCTGAGCCCAGCCCTGACAGGGGGGTGGTCTATTCGGTCTATTCTAAGGGGTTTGTACTGGGAGGGGGGTTGTGTCTGTACAGAGGTGTCTGTGCTATGGGGGTATGGGGGGAGGGATCTGTGCTAAGGTATCTGGACTGATAAGGGAGGATGTCTGTGCTGAGTGGTCTTTACTGAGGAGGGGGGTTTCTGTGCTGAGGGGTCTGTACTGTGCGAATTTAGGAATGCTAGGGCACTCAGTCTGTACTTAAGGGTCTGTGCTGTAGGGGGTTGATCTGTGCTGGGGGGTCTGTCCTGTGGGAAGTTGGTCTGTACCAAACGGACTCTATCAGTGGGGAGTCACTCTGTGTTGAGGGGTCTATGTTAGGGGGAGGTAAGTCTGTGCTGGAGGGGTCCTTCTGTACTGAGGGGTCTTTGTTGGGGGGGGGTTGGTCTGCTCTGGGAGAGGTATCTGTACTGGGGGTCGGTGATAGGGGGAGCTCTGTAATGAGGGGGTAAGCTAGGAGGGGGGGATTTAGTGATGTTAGAGGAAATCTGTGCTATATGGAATATGGGCTTGGGGATGGGGGATGATCTGTACTGGGAAGAGGGATAATTTTGATTGTACTCTGTAAAGTGGTCGGGGGTTCCGCACCCCTGACCCCTGCACTGTAGACACTTTAGAAATGTATCAAAACAGCATTATTTTGTTAATAGATTACTCCTGAAGTTCTCCTTTAACTGTGTAGAAAAACATGCAATGGAATAGTTTTATTTTATTAAAATGAGTGTGCTGAAGTTTGTGTATGTCTGTTACACTCTTTGTTGTGGAACAGTCATAAAACATATTTGCATATGTACTGAGTATAGGGGAAGTAGGCCCAGGTTTTGTTTACCTATGCTCTTTAGGCCCCTCCTATTAGTGCAATTTAGCTTAAGATAAAAAATCAGATGTGCTAAGTATACCCAACTGTGGATCTGTTATTCTCATGGGCAAACATATTACCTTATAGAATAACTGTGCTTTGTGTGGAAAACCTTATGTTGAAGTTCATAGTTATTTTCAGCACAGAAAGAATTATCTCACGCATAAGGCAGAACCCAGATTCAATAGACTGTTACTTTCTATTGTGCTAATCTATTTGTTGATATGCTTTCTTGATAAATGGTTTCCATTTCCTAGGTTATCTTATTTTTTTTACATTCTTACTGCTCAAATAAGGGAGGTTCCTTAGAAATTGCAGAGTACATATTTATGGTAATGGACCTTGGCCTTCCCTGCGTGTATTTCCAAGAATCCAAGAATAATATAAATCCATGTGAACCACTCATTTAAAGTAAAAAGATATTTATTGCTACAAAGCCATGCTTACTTTACTATATGTGGTTTTCCATCACAAGGGAAATTAAATATGTTTTTGCCAGGCTTACTTGGTATCACCACTAATACACAAAGACATAGCAATAATTAGTTTTAAATCTATGGTTACCCATAGAATGTAAGAGCGATAATGAGATCCTGTAATGCTGAAACCATGCATTGCGTTATATAAGGCACAAAATTGATACATCACATCCATTTTAGCACCAGGAGAAAGGATCCATTGCTCATTGCTTGCAGAGGTATAGTCATGTTATGCATGATAATGTTTTACAGCTCAAAAGACTTTGCTTACTGGACTCAAAATGTAAAATGTGGACTCAGAATGAACTTAAAATGTGGACTTCAAACGGACTGTAAATTAAGTGACCTCAGGAAGACCAGGAGTATTAGCTGATAAGACTTGCTTTTTTATTAGTATCCTACAGCAGCCCAAAAGACTTTAAAGAAGAACTCCATTTTCATAAAAAATATTAATACAGTATGGCATATACATTGAAACACAAGCCATTTTGTAATTGTATGTGTAATTTGTAATTGTATTAATATTTCCATTTTAATCTGTAGTTGTTGTCATTTAAAAAAAATCACAAAATCCAATGCAGCATGGCAACCTTACAACCTTGGCATCCCCTGGAACAGGAATTTCAAATTTGATAAGATGCTTCCTAAGAGTTAACCACTTCTACAGGGATGTAGACACTGCAACTTTCTTCATTATAGCACTGAAAGTGCACCAGAAGGTTATAATAAACACATATCCTCACATTCAGGAATAAGTCTGAAACAGATTTTTCTTCAAAACAGAAAAGAGTAAGACTGTGTTACACAATTTGTTATCATTTTGCAATGTACATTGATCACCCAGAGGAAATTTTTTTTTCTCAACAAAAGTGGAGCTACAATTTAAACTACTGACTAGTTTTGTATCCAGGGGTCAAGTCCTGGGGAAAAAAGTGTGGGAACTCACACAGGATCCCCACCCCTACCTCAAAAATAAAAAAGTGTGTGTGTGTGGGGGTATACTGTATACAGTGGGGCAAAAAAGTATTTAGTCAGCCACCAATTGTGCAAGTTCTCCCACTTAAAAAGATGAGAGAGGCCTGTAAATGCCATCATAGGTATACCTCAACTATGAGAGACAATATGTGGAAACAAATCCAGACAATCACATTGTCTGATTTTTGAAAGAATTTATTTGCAAATTATGGTGGAAAATAAGTATTTTGTCAATATCAAAAGTTAATCTCAATACTTTGTTATATATCCTTTGTTGGCAATGACAGAGGTCAAACGTTTTCTGTAAGTCTTCACAAGGTTGTCACACACTGTTGCTGGTATGTTGGCCCATTCCTCCATGCATATCTCCTCTAGAGCAGAGATGTTTTGGGGCTGTCGCTGGGCAACAGGGACTTCCAAATCCCTCCAAAGGTTTTCTATGGGGTTGAGATCTGGAGACTGGCTAGGCCACTCCAGGACCTTGAAATGCTTCTTACGAAGCCACTCCTTCGTTGCCAAGGTGGTGTGTTTGGGATCATTGTCATGTGGAAAGACCCAGCCACGTTTCATCTTCAATGCCTTTGCTGGTGGCAGCAGGTTTGCACTCAAAATCTCACGATACATGGCCCCATTCATTCTTTCATGTACACAGATCAGTCGTCCCGTTCCCTTTGCAGAGAAACAGCCCCAAAGCATGATGTTGCCACCCCCATGCTTCACAGTAGGTATGGTGTTCTTTGGTTGCAACTCAGCATTCTCTCTCCTCCAAACACGACGAGTTGTGCTTCTACCAAACAGTTCTACTTTGGTTTCATCTGAGCATATGACATTCTCCCAATCCTCTTCTGGATCATCCAAATGCTCTCTAGCAAACCTCAGATGGGCTCAGACATGTACTGGCTTAAGCAGGGGCACACGTCTGGCACTGCAGGACGGGCTCAGACATGTACTGGCTTAAGCAGGGGCACACGTCTGGCACTGCAGGATCTGAGTCCCTGACGGCGTAGTGTGTTACTGATGGTAGCCTTTGTTAGGTTGGTCCCAGCTCTCTGCAGGTCATTCACTAGGTCCCCCCGTGTGGTTCTGGGATTTTTGCTCACCGTTCCGGTGATCATTTTGACCCCACGGGGTGAGATCTTGCGTGGAGCCCCAGATCGAGGGAGATTATCAGTGGTCTTGTCTGTCTTCCATTTTCTACAGTTGATTTCTTTACACCAAGCTGCTTGCCTATTGCAGATTCAGGCTTCCTAGCCTGGTGCAGGTCTACAATTTTGTTTCTGGTGTCCTTCGACAGCTCTTTGGTCTTCACCATAGTGGAGTTTGGAGTGTGACTGTTTGAGGTTGTGGACAGGTGTCTTTTATACTGTTAACAAGTTCAAACAGGTGCCATTAATACAGGTAATGAGTGGAGGACAGAGGAGCCTCTTAAAGAAGAAGATACAGGTCTGTGAGAGCCAGAAATCTTGCTTGTTTGCAGGTGAACAAATACTTATTTTCCACCATAATTTGCAAATAAATTCTTTCAAAAATCAGACAATGTGATTGTCTGGATTTGTTTCCACATTTTGTCTCTCATAGTTGAGGCACACCTATGATGACAATTACAAGTCCCTCTCATCTTTTTAAGCGGGAGAACTTGCACAATTGGTGGCTGACTAAATACTTTTTTGCCCCACTGTATATATATATATATATATATATATATATATATAGTATCCCACAAAAGTGAGTACACCCCTCACATTTTTGTAAATATTTTATTACATCTTTTCATGTGACAACACTGAAGAAATCATACTTTGCTACAATGTAAAGTAGTGAGTGTACAGCTTGTATAACAGTGTAAATTTGCTGTCCCTTCAAAATAACTCAACACACAGCCATTAATTTCTAAACCACTGACAACAAAAGTGAGTAAACCCCTAAATGAAAATGTCCAAATTGGGCCCAAAGTGTCAATATTTTATGTGGCCACTATTAATTTCCAGGACTGCCTTAACCTTCTTGGGCATGGAGTTCACCAGAGCTTCACAGGTTGCCACAGGAGTCCTCTTCCACTCCTCCATGATGACATCATGGAGCTGGTGGATGTTAGAGACCTTGCGCTCCTCCACCTTCCATTTGAGGATGCCCCATATATGCTTAATGGGGTTTAGATCTGGAGACATGCTTGGCCAGTCCATCACCTTTACCCTCAGCTTCTTTAGCAAGGCAGTGGTCATCTTGGAGGTGTGTTTGGGGTTGTTATCATGTTGGAATGCTGCCCTGCGGCCCAGACTCCGAAGGTAGGGGATCATGCTCAGCTTCAGTATGTCACAGTACATGTTGGCATTCATGGTTCCCTCAATGAACTGTAGCTCCCCAGTGGCGGCAGCACTCATGCAGCCCCAGACCATGACACTCCCACCGGACAGACAATCAAGGGGATAATATGGCGAGCTCTGGATGTGGCTATATACATATAACTGAAAAAAAGGGGGTGAAGGTGGGGGGGGGGGGGATGGGAGAACTTGGTGGTAAATATTAATGTTTCACAACAAGTCCATACATTAGTCCATGTAAGGATAGTAAGATGCTGAGTGTATAAAGGGCAGCCAGTCTGTGGAGGCTAGAAGGAGCTCTAAACAAGAGAAAGAAGGATGGCGCCCTCCAAGTGCAGCGTGTTTTACAATGAATTTATTACAAGTGGATTAAAAACACTCCCTTTTCACCAGATATATTCCAGCATATTTGACAGTAAAACAGGTTCATCCGCATGTTCCCGAGTGATGTGGGTCTCACAGGCTTGAGGAGGGGATCCTGTGTCCTGTAGCTCTCCAGGGGTGCTGTGGGCACTCAGCGCTTCCGGGTGGCTGGGACACAGATGATGGATGCTACCTGATGCTCCGTGATGTCGTGATGTCCTCACTTCCGGGAACGGGGTCAGGCGGGCGGTGCTTCGTGTTCAGAGCATGTGTGCTCCTTCATCAGGCTATACTGGTGGCCATCTTAGTAAGAACTTTTGCCATAGGCGAGGGGAGGGGTTCAATAGTGATAGAGGAGAGGGCAGAACTGTGTCTAGTGATGAGATGCCTTAGAAACCATGGTGACAAGGGAAACACAGTGTGGCAATGATGCTTGTATTACGGAGAAAGTATGGAAGGCGTGAAGGGGCAAAAGAAGGGGAGGGAGGGGAGGAGGGAGAGACGGAGCGGTATTATAGATACAAGTAGGGGATGATATTGATATTAATAACTTGATTTTTATGTATGCTAGAGAATTATTTAAAAAAGGAACTTATGGATATAATGGCTAAAAATCGAGGTGTACTTGTATAACAAGAAATGAACGTGGCTTCTAATTTTAAACCTACAATTATATTTATCATACTTTGCTATGTACTATTTACTATTTTTACAACTTTATTGTTTACTATATACTTACTGGAATTGTATGAAAACAACCAATAGGATCAAGGATTGAAATCTATATGAAAAGAATATATATAACATTATTTAAGAAAGGTATCGTAAAAAGAATTTTAAAATAGACTGACACTCCCACCACCATGCTTGACTGTAGGCAAGACACACTTGTCTTTGTACTCCTTACCTGGTTGCCGCCAAACATACTTGACACCATTTGAACCAAATAAGTTTATCTTGGTCTCATCAGACCGCAGGACATGGTTTCAGTAATTCACGTCCTTAGTCTGCTTGTCTTCAGTTTGCGGGCTTTCTTGTGCTTCAACTTTAGAAGAGGCTTTCTTCTGGAAAGACAGCCATGCAGACCAATTTGATGCAGTTTTCAGTGTATGGTCTGAGCACTGACAGGCTAACCCCTCCAACCCCTTCAACCTTTGCAGCAATGCCGACAGCACTCATACGTCTATTTCCCACAGACAATCTCTGGATATGACGCTGAGCACGTGCACTCAACTTCTTTGGTTGATCATGGCGAGGCCTGCTCTGAGTGGAACCTGTCCTGTTAAACAGCTGTATGGTCTTGGCCACCATGCTGCAGATCAGTTTTAGGGTCTTGGCAATCTTCTTATAGCCTAGACCAGGGGTATGCAATTAGTGGACCTCCAGCTGTTGCAAAACTACAAGTCCCATCATGCCTCTGGGTGTCATGCTTGTGGCTGTCAGATTCTTGCTATGTCTCATAGGAGTTGTAGTTCTGCAACAGCTGGAGGTCCGCTAATTGCATATCCCTGGCCTAGACCAACTTTATTAAGAGCAACAATTCTTTTTTTCAGATCCTCAGAGAGTTCTTTGCCATGAGGTGCCATGTTGAACTTCCAGTGACCAGTATGAGAGATTGAGAGTGATAACACCAAACTTAACACACCTGCTCCCCATTCAGCCCTTAGACCTTGTAACATTAACAAGTCACATGACACCAGGAATTGGGCCAAATTTGGACATTTTTATTTAGGGGTGTACTCAGTTTTGTTGCCAATGGTTTAGACATTAATGGCTAAAATGAAAAAAAAATGTTTGACTTTACATACATATTACCCATAATCTAATGTCAAAAGTAATTTTCATTTAAAAGATTTTAAATATCTGCAGCTTTCATTAAAATAATACTTGGTGATCCTGTTATGAAGTTCCTTGTTTGGGCGCTTTCTTTTATAGGGTGACAGTGCTCTCGGTTGTAAACTGCATTGTCACCTTGACATATGAGCTTCTGATGGAGACTACAAGTGGCACACACATAATGCGGAGATAGAGATAGAGGCCCCCCCTCCCACCACGCTCCAGTGCCCTCCGTCGCTTAGCGGAGCTGCTGGCTTTGGTGTGTTAGTGCTGGTGGCAGAGACATCTCTGACATGGCATTCACGTATAATATATATTGGACGTACACTGTGTACACCTCACAAGCATCCACCTGCAATGGGAATTCTGTTCGACTTTTGTTTCGCTTATTTGTTATTAATTATTTCACATTTGTCAACCTTGGTGCAGTTAATTATTTTTTAGGTAATAGGACACTTGTTTTTACGGTATTTATTTAATTGTAGTAGCATAACACTATTGTTACACATATTAGAACACCACTACCTCCCGGCACAACTCCAGCATTTTTTTTACAAATTTTGGATGAATTAATACTTCTGTTAAAGTTTTACTTCTGTCTGCTACCCCATTTCTGGTTCGCCTTACTCTCTGTCTCTGTGACTGCTAGACTAGAAATGAGGGGAGCAGTTATCCATGGGACAAGAAGACACTGACAGTTATAATAAACCAATCCTGATAGTTCTATCCCTTTCCCTTTTTACTGAAAAAATGATTTTATTATTATAATAATATTAATATTGTCAGAAGTTGTGGTGGAGAACATATGGCATGAAGCTCAGTAAACATTGTAGAATAACCAAGATCAATAGATATTGGTTTCATCTATTTTTGTAGGGTTGTTAAATAGAGCTGCATCATCTAATGGGTACAAGTCAGTTGTAAAGGGTACCATTTCACTTTTTCTTTTAAATCAATTTCTTTAAAATGTTTAGGTAGCATACTCTGCTCTTAGACAGTTGGCATTAGCCATCTGACTGGTCAGCTTAGGTTTTTAACAGATATTTGCATGGAAACACACTTATTTTAACATGAACATTTATTCTTCCCATACACCAAATCAGTCTGAAAAGTAAATGAAAGGCTGGGACTGTCAAGTCCCAAGAATGATCCTGGTTGTCTGTTTAGATCTGTAAGCGCTGATAAATATTAGGATGTTGCTTAACCTGCCATAATTGATAGAATGTTAATTGGTGACCGTCCTCTTATGTTCATGGGTACCTTAAGAAACACAGATACAGCTAGTAAAATGGATGGAATTGACCATGTAATTTTCCTTGTTCTTTTTTTTCTTTCTAGATCCCCAGTATTTTGTTCACTTTGTCATTGTAGAATGATAATGTTTACTTACATGGCAATTGTAGTGATTAACTATGCCAGCATCCCACCTCCTCCCTCTTGTAAGAGACTTGTCATTAGCTAACCTCTCATCATGAATTTTTCCTATGGTAAGCTGACTGATAAAAGCTGTACTTTGAAGTGCCTTGTACTAACATGTTGGACAATCACTATATACAGTAGCAGAAAGGGTTACTTGAATAGTTAGATAATACCATTATTTAGGAAACAGCAAGCAAAAGAGTTATGGTGGTTGGCCCAAGGTAGTTATTTGGTTTATCCTTTCCAAAATCCTGCTATATAATACTTACTAGGTTACCTGTGTATCTACTAATTCTTTAGAGTTGTGCATGTAAGTTAAAAGATTCACATTTGTCTGGTGTTTGTTTTAAGAACTACTGTTTGGAAAAAAAAGATGAAAAGTTTGAACATGTATCAAAAACCAAACCTTTTTCCAACCATATTTCTTGTTGTGGACATGGTATTTGTTAAACAGATATACTTATGGGAACTTTGTGAGTGTAATAAAACAATATACAGTATATACGAGGATTCTTCAAAAAGTTTCCATGCTTTTTTTTAACTCTATTTATTAAATATTTATTAAATTTCAATAACAAATGACATAGCTTTTCTGTATAGTCACCTCCCTTTGCGATGCATTTTTCCAAGCGTCGAGCCAACTTTTAATGCCATCAGCAAAAAATGTTTATGGTTGAGCACGTGAAAAGAAGAAAATAGCCCATGGGACTTTAAATTAGGTGAGCATGGTAGACAACAAAGTAGGGTAAACATAATATGGTTTATTTCGAAACATGAGTAAGTACATAGACATGAAAGCCAAGCTAAAAGGTAGCATGGTGACAAATGCTTAAAAACATACACATATGTTATTGTATAAAATATGTGAAATTATACAAGCATCTAAAACTCAACGCGTTTCGCAAGCCACTGCTGGCTTCTTCAGGAGAAGGTCTTTTTATTTTTTATTTATTTTTTATTTCAGGTACTTATATAGCGCCGTCAATTTACGCAGCGCTTTACATATACATTCACATCAGTCCCTACACCCTCAAGGAGCTTACAATCTAAGGTCCCTAACTCACATTCATACATTTTTATGCAGTATATCTAAAAAGACAAAGTATCAAATGAAAATATATGTCACAAAAAATATCTTTTGCAAATAGAGGCCCCAAAGAGGCCCATACTTACAAATCAGCGAAGCCAAGGTTCCAAAAAGTGATCTCCCAGGAGGCGGCCAGGGAGCCAATCTGGCTGGGGAGCTGAAGGGGTGGAGCCGCCAGTAAACCACCGGGGGAACATGCGGGGGGAAGGCATGGCTCAAGGGTAGAAAGTGTGTCCACTGATGTATCTCAGTATTCAGGATAAACCACTGCAATGTAAATATAAATATCTATATCTCAGATTGTTCTCATAAGTCCTGCTTTAGCAGGCTGTAAAGTAATGGATAATCTACATATTGCAGAGCAGGGACAACTGCAATATAAGTGTAAATATATATATATCTAAGTATTCAGATAGATCCTGCCGTAACAGACTATAAAGTAGTATTGAATAAATCCAAATATTATGCCGAGCCTGAACAACTGCAGTGTAAATATAAATATCTAATTATACTGTAAAATAGTAATCGATAAATTTACATATTGTGCAGAGCAAACCCCCAATGCTATGCCTCTCAGGAAGGATCTATGGTCCCAGGGCCGTTCTTCCATCCTGCCTTAGAGTCACTGGTTTTAACGGCCTGGCTGTGTTGAGCCAGGTGCGGCAGTTCTGACACTGTTGATGGCTAGGGAGTCCATCTTTTAGGAGGTTTAAACCTCCGAGTGTGGAGAGCGCTTATATCCTGGTGTGAATCACCGGGCATTCATCCTTGTTCTTTCTAGGTGGCTCCAATTTTGACCCTCATTTACGGGGGGTTTAGCAGGAATGCACCTTGAGTACTATCGAGGGCCAGGTGTCAACCTGGGTGGTCGTCTTCAGCATCCCCTGGTCTCGCGCTCCCTGGTGCGTACCTATATTCAAGGGGTTAGACATCTGTTTCCATGTGGCGCATTTTTCACAAGTTCTACTAAGTGGATGGGTTGGCATCTGCGGGTGCCTTTTTTGGCCGCAAGCTTTTTGCAGGTTGCTGTTAAGAAGGTCTAATCCCTCTTGAAAGGGTATCGTTCAGGTTGGGTTCCAGCTTGTCCTGTGTGAAACTGCTGTTACCTGGTTGGCTTTTGTGTTAGCCTTGGGATTTTTCGCTGTCCCACCCCTCATGTTCAGCACTGCTTTGGGACGTCCCTACCGTTCTGAATAAACAAGGCTGTGTCTATCAATGAACGAATGAGAAAGTAGGATTTTTTACTTACCATAAAATCAGTTTCTCTGAGTTCATTGACAGACACAGCACCCACCCCTCTATGGAGTTTTTTTTTTTATACTTCTACTACTGCTTGCTACTATACTGAATACCTAGAGCAGGGAGGGTGTTATATACTGTTGGAGGACAGCCCATGGGCGTAGGTAGGGTTTTTTTTTTTTGTTCTGCCTAGCCCTACTCCTGGGGAGATGATATAACCCTACCGTTCTGAATAAAGAAGGCTGTGTCTGTCAATGAACTCAGAGAAACCAATTTTATGGTAAGTAAAAAAATCCTATTATTTCTTATGACCAGCAGCTCCATCTAGTGGCCATAAGGGAGTATTGTTCTAACTGAGGTATTTCAGGAAAATACTGCATTAAAGACCCTAGATTAAGCTGAGTCATTGAAATTATATATATATTAGACAAATTACGGCGGTTATTCATGATGGCCGTGCAAATGCTCAGATACAGTTAATTTTTTTAGACCCCCTTAATCTTAAGTCAATGTATTGCTAATTCTATCCAGGAAAAGCTACAAATGTGTCAAAGCAAAAAATCTACCCAAGTTAGTGTTTATTCAGATATTTGCAATCCTCCTGCTACTTTATAGAACAGCTTGTGGGTAGTATTGGAGCAGCTGCGAGTCAGGTGCAGTATGCATTGCTAAGGTCCCCTAATTGACAGGAAAGGGGACTGGTCAGCCAGAGGAGAACTACAAGAGCACAGATAAAGTAAGTGTGTGTAAGTACTGTGTGTATCTAAAAGGACTGTAGGGGAGTCAGGAGGGGAACCCAGAGGAAAGCTTATAAGGGGAGGTAGGGGTACATGAGGGTGATAATATTGGTAGAGGGATGCAATTTCTAACTGCATAAAATACTCCAGTGACCCCATGTCATCTGAGTATCAGACTACAAATATAAATAGCAACTTAGCAAGCTACACATTTGTGCAAACTGTACAGCTGCGCAAGGGCCTCTGGAACATGGGTGCCCTTTTATACTAAAGATAGGTGCTGATTAGAGATGGGCCAAACACCCCACATGGTAAAAGTTCGGACCCAAACTACGAACCCTATTACAGTTCATGGATCCCGAATTTAAAAAAATCTAAAGTCCTCAGTTTGATGGCTTATTTATATGCAAGTTATTGGCAATAAAAAAGGTATAGGTACTGCCCTGGGGAACATGTACCAATTCAAAAAATGTTTTAAAAAAAGATTGGTTTTAAAGGAGCAGTGATTTTAATGATGCTTAAAGTGAAAAAAATTGAAAAATTCCTTTAAATATAGTGCCTGGGGGGTCCGGGTCCTTAGTCTGCCTGTAAAGTGGCACATCTGTAACGTGTATAGAACCTGCTGCAGCAAAACTGACATTTATAAAGAGAACAAAATGAAGTTTAAATTGATTTTCCCTGCAAGCTTTCTTTATTTAGTAAACAACAGCTTGGGGCCACAATTTAGTGCAATCAGAACAAGAATAGAGATTTTTTGGATAAATTCTGGTGTCTCTTTGGCAGACTTTGGATGGAAATATCAAAGTTTTGCACCACAGTGAGCAAGCCTTGTGAAGAAGCCAAACTATAGTACACTCAGGCCAAGATTAACAATTTTTTTTTTTAGATATAGTCTGGTATCTCTTTTGCAGACTTTATATAGAAGTAACAGGTGCGGAAAAATTGGGCTTTGGGTGTTGGGTGCCGTAACCCTATAGAGGTACTCTTGATAAAAGCAACAATTGGCCTTGCTGTAAAAAGTTGAAATATGATGCCCCTGTCACACAGTTGCAGAAAAGTGGGCCTTTGGTTGTTGGTGGTGCTTTCACCCTGTAACCTTCTAGAGGTACTCTTGATGAAAGCAAGAACTGGCCTTGCTGTAAAAAATTGAAATTTGATGCCCCACAGTTGGGTGTTGGTGGTGCCTTCACCCCGTAACCTTCTAGAGGTAGAATAAGCTGCTTTGTCAGCTGCGGTGGACTGCGCAGTAGTGTCAGGTTGGGTCATAGAGGATAAGGAGGAGGAGGATGGTTTGGTAAGCCAGTCCACCACCTCCTCTGCATGCTGTGGCTGGATAGCACAGGCAACATCACTAAACAGAGATAAATGTGTCCTGCTTGAGGACGGACCACGTCCACCTTTGCCTGTGGACACAGATGCTGCTGGCCCCCTCATAGTGACATGGGAATGTCTGCCTCACCTTGTTGGCCCCACAGACATGATGGGGGGAGGGGGCTTATTACCCAAATTTAATAGAAACTGGGAAATGTGTGATTGGATGCTCTTCATTGAAGGAAAAGTGGTGTTTGGTGCACCTTAAATTGAGGACTGACGCTGACAGAAATGTAAAAACTATAAGAAAAATTTTAAAAGGCGTAATGCCAGCGTCGCAGTCAGAAAAACGTCAGCTGACAATTTAAAAAAAGGGGACAGGCAGGGGACAAAAATAAGACAACCCCCCCCCCCCCCCCAAAAAAAAAATTTAGGCCAAACTTTTGCTCGGCCCAAACCATTCTATCTATCTATCTATCTATCTATCTATCTATCTATCTATCTATCTATCTATCTATCTATCTATCTATCTATCTATCTATCTATCTATCTATCTATCTATCTATCTATCTATCTATCTATCTATCTATCTATGTAAAATGTGCTGCTCTTTAACAGACATGCAGCAGTGCCAATAATTCATAATGGCACCCCCAACAAATGGCCATATTTTTGAGTGCATAAAACTCCATAATGATACAGCACCATGCAATTTCGTGTGAAACAATTTAAAAAAAATGGTCCTGGACTTCTTCATCCACTTTTCTGCAGGGTAGGGTAGCCATTAAATGAATGGGCTGCCCTACCTGCAGAACGGGGTTGCACTGATGTGAACAGAGCCTAAGTACAGTACGAAAAATGATGGTTCCTTACTAAAGCAATAGTTTTACAGCGCTGTCCCATTATTTGTACATATAAATACATGCAACTTAACTACTTCTGGACCGTCCACTGCACATATACTGCGGCAGGGCGGCCCGGCTGCATGAACTGACATACCTGTATGTCGGTTTGTGCATTAGATACAGCGGACGTGGGCCCGCCAGCCACCTGCGATCGTGGTAAAGAGAGGCATAACGGCCATCTGCCTATGTAAACAAGGCGGGCCCCCATTCTGACAGGGTAGGAGAAAGAGATCAGCTGTTCCTAGTGATCAGGAACAGTGATATCTCTCTACTGTCAGTCAGTCCGTCCCTCTGACAGTTAGAAAGCACCTCCCTAGGGAACACTTAACCCTTTGATCACACCTAGTGTTAACCCCTTCCCTGCCAGTGCAATTTATACAGTGATCAGTGCATTTTTATAGCACTGATTACTGTATTGGTGTCACTGTTCACCCAAAATTGTCAGATTTATCCACTGCAATGTCGCAGTCCTGCTAAAAATCGCTGATCCCCGCCATTACTAGTAAAAACAATAAATCAATATACGCTTATTGTGATTTTTTTACCAAAAATATGTAACAGACTACATATTTGCCTAAACTGATGAATAAATTAGTTTGTTGATAGTTTTTTTTGGATTTGTATTATAGCAGAAAGTGAAAAATATTGTTTTTTTCTTTCAAAATTGCCAGTCTTTTTTTGTTTATAGCGCAAAAAATGAAAATAGCAAAGGTGATCAAATACTACCAAAAGAAAGCTCTATTTTTGGGAAAAAAAGGACATCAGTTTTGTTTGGGTACAGCGTCGCACGACCGTGCAATTGTCAGTTAAAGTGATGCAGTGCCGTATCGCAAAAAATGGCCTGGTCATTAAGGGGGTAAATCCTTCCGGGGCTGAAGTGATTAAACAAAGCTTAAATAAATAAATGTACATAAACTGTGCTTCATTAATAAAATACTACAATAAAAAGTGCTATGTGCTTGAACAAAATGTCCTTGACGGATCAACTACCACTTTGTGCACCTTCACTAAACACAAACGTAATATATATCAAAAATGTAAAATCCTTTGTGAAAGAAATCTAAATAATTAATATAAGTAAAAAAAAACTGCGCTCTGTGCTTCAGTCTTGAATCTTGTGGAACCACCATTTCCTCTTTACATCAGCATTACTCGTGCAGATTAATGCCCCCCTTCAGTGCCTCCCCACTCACCAGAGGGTTTGGACTATAAAAGTCTCAACAGCTTTGTATAATCCACATCACCACAGGTCACAAGGAATGGCTGCTACTCCTTCACTTCCGCCATCAATACCCCATGTCACAATCAGAGACTTGCTTGCTCAATATGCATCAAGAACAAAGGCATCCCAACATAGCATAACATCATTTTTTTGAAAAACAATTTATAAATTGTTAAAATGTACTCACTTGCTATACAAATATTAAAGCAGTATAGGAAACCAAAATGTGGACGTGCCACCGCAAAGTGCACTTCACAGGCTGGATGTGACATCACAAAAACAGGAAATTATGTTCTACACATTTCGCCCTGCCCAGGGCCTCATCAGGAACTATCTGTGACATCACATCCAGCTCGTGGAGTGCACAGGTTGGATTTTGATTCCTTTCACAAAGGATTGAGCATTTTTTATATATATTAAGATTGTGTTTAGTGAAGGTACGCAAAGTGGAAGGAGTTGATCCATTAAGGACATTTTGTTCAAGCACATAGCACTTATTATTGTAGTATTTTATTGATGAAGCACAGTTTATCCACATTTATTTATCTAAGCTTTATTCAAGTTTTATGCATTTATACGTACAAACAATAAGACAGTGCTGTGATCTATTTTTTTAATTTGTAAAAGATGGCGCATCTTTAAAGGATAAATTTACTTTAAAAAAAAATTATAAATACACATTTTTTTGCAGGTAAAAAAATGTGCATTTATTATTTTTTGTTTCTGGAGCCTGTAAAGCATTACACCAGCGATAAGCAGATCTTTGATGCCATGCAGGTCTCCTGCAGACCTGTCAGTGTATCTGCTACATTCTGGCAAGAAGAATTAATGAACTACTACTAGGAGATAGTCAGCGCAGAACATATTCCAGAGGGTAGTATTGGGGGCATTAGTGGTAGGTTGACTAAAGCACATAAACCCAAGGTAAGTATAGTAACAAGTCCTAGTTGCAATCTCGGAACACCCAATAAGACAATAGTATGTGACTAGTCTAAACGACTGTACGTGGCATGTTCACCAATGCCAGGAGCCTGGCGGACAAGATGGGTGAACTAGAGATACTGTTGTACGAGGAGGATTTGGATTTTGTGGGAATTTCAGAGACAGAGACCTGGTTCAGCAGCCCTCATGATTGGCTGGCAACCATTCAAGGGTATACCCTTTATTGCAGGGATAGAGAGGGTAAAAAAGGAGGAGGGGTATGCCTATATATTAAGAATAATGTATATATTGAATGTGAGACATGACATCACTAAGGGAGCTAGGGAGGAAGTGGAATCCTCATGGGTAGAGCTCCAGAGGGATGAAGCTAAGGGGAAAATAATAGTGGGAGTATGCTATAGGCCCCCTAACCTGTGGGAGTGGGGGGAAATGGATCTCCTATCACAAGTTGGATTAGCAGCAAGGATGGGAAGTGTTATCATAATGGGGGATTTTAATTATCCAGACATAGACCGGACGGAGGGAACCCCGCATTAGCCTAAGGCTTGCCAGTTCCTAAATGTCTTGACAATTTCATAGTTCAAATAGTAGACGCACCAACTAGAAACAAAGCGTTACTGGATCTACTGATTACCAACAATACAGACCTGATCACGGATGTGGAAATAATGGTCAATTTAGGAAACAGCGATCACAGGTCAATTGGCTTCAGTATAAATCACACACATAGGAAACATAAGGGGAATACAAAGACACTGAATTTCAAAAGAGCCAACTTCCCTAAACTACGAACCTTGCTAGAAGGCATGAATTGGGATAAAATCTTAGGAACAAAGAACACGGAGGAGACATGGGTTTGCTTTAAGAGCATATTAAATAAGGGCATTAGCCAATGCATCCCATTGGGTAATAAATTTAAAAGAGTGAACAAAAGTCCTGGATGGCATAACTCTAATGTAAAAATGTATATAAAAGAAAAGGAGAAGGCCTTCAAAAAATACAAGCTTGAGGGATCATCATCAGCATTCAGACTTTATAAAAAATGCAACAAGAAATGTAAGGGTGCAATTAGGGTGGCTAAGATAGAACACGAAAGACACATAACGGAGGAGAGCAAAAAAAAAAACCCCAAGAAATTCTTTATGTATGTAAACAGTAAAAAAGGGAGGACAGACCATATTGGCCCCATAAAAAATGAGGAAGGACATTTGGTTACAAAGGATGGGGAGATGGCGAAGGTATTGAATTTACTCTTCTCCTCAGTCTTCATGAGGGAATCGGGGGGCTTCAGTAACCAAAACTGCAGTTTATCCTCATGACACATCGCAGGAGGCACCTCTATGGTTAACAGAGGACAGAATTAAAATTAGAATTGGGAAACTTTACATTAATAAATCACCGGGACCAGATGACTTGCATCCGAGGGAAACTCAGTCAAATAATTGCCGGACCATTGTTCCTAAGTTTTACTGACAGTCTACTGACTGGAATGGTACCAGCTGATTGGAGAAAAGCCAATGTAGCACCAATATTTAAAAAGGGCCCAAAATACATCCATGGGGATTACAGACCAGTTAGCCTAACATCAATAGTATGCAAGATCTTGGAGGGGATGATAAGGGACTATATACAAGATTTTAGTAGTGAGAACGGTATCGTTAGCATTAATCAGCATGGATTCATGTAGAATCGTTCTTGCCAAACCAATCTATTAACCTTCTATGAGGAGGTGAGTTGCCTGTCTAGATAAGGGAAGGCCTGTAGATGTGGTATATCTGGATTTTGCAAAAGCATTTGACATAGTTCCCCATAAACGTTTACTATACAAAAAAAGGTCCGTTGGCATGGACCATAGGGTGAGTACATGGATTGAAAACTGGCTACAAGGGTGAGTTCAGAGGGTGGTGATAAATGGGGAATACTCAGAATAGTCAGGGGTGGGTAGTGGGGTCCCTCAGGGTTCTGTGCTGGGACCAATCCTATTTAATTTGTTCATAAACGACCTGGAGGATGTTCAATCTCTGTATTTGAGGACGATACTAAGCTAAGCAGGGCAATAACTTCTCGCAGGATGTGGAAACCTTGCAAAAAGATCTGGACAAATTAATGGGATGGGCAACTACAAGGGAAATGAGGCTTAATGTAGAAAAATGTAAAATAATGCATTTGGGTGTAAAAAATATGAATGCAATCTATATACTGGGGGGGAGAACCTCTGGGGGAATCTAGAATGGAACCCTGGGGGTCCTAGTAGATAATAGGCTCAGCAATGGCATTCAATGCCAAGCTGCCGCTAACAAAGCAAACAGAATATTGGCATGCATTAAAAAGGGGATCAACTCCAGAGATAAAATGATAATTCTCCCGCTCTACAAGACTCTGATCCGGCCGCACCTAGAATATGCTGTCCAATTCTGGGCACCAGTCCTCAGGAAGGATGTACTGGAAATGGAGCGAGTACAAAGAAGGGCAACAAAGCTAATAAAGGGTCTGGAGGATATTAGTTATGAGGAAAGGTTGCGAGCACTGAACATATTCTCTCTGCAGAAAAGACGCTTGAGAGGGGATATGGTTTCAATTTATAAATACCGTACTGGTGACCCCACAATAGGGATAAAACTTTTTCGCGGAAGGGAAAGACACATGGCCACTCATTAAAATTAGAAGAAAAGAGGTTTAACCTTAAACAGGACAAGGATGTGGAATTCCCTTCCACGGGTGGCAGTCTTAGTGGGGAGTATCGATAGTTTCAAAAAACTATTAGATAAGCACCTGAACGACCACAACATTCAGAGATATACAATGTAATACTGACATATAATCACACACATAGGTTGGACTTGTGTCTTTTTTCAACCTCGCCTACTATGTAACTATGTAATTACAGCGCTCACAGGACCGTGATAGCTCATTGAAAACTACAAGCCGACAGCCGCAAAGGATGTTGGGACTTGTAGTTCATTCATACACAGAGCTGCGTTTATGAATGATGTGGCCATGTGGGCGGAGCCCCGCATGGCCGTGCTGTTTTCAAAAAGTGACTGCTAGTTCAGGGAGCTTCTCCCTATACCAGTGATGGCGAACCTTGGCACCCCAGATGTTTTGGAACTACATTTCCCATGATGTTCATGCACTCTGCAGTGTAGTTGAGCATCATGGGAAATGTAGTTCCAAAACATCTGGGGTGCCAAGGTTCGCCATCACTGCCCTATACTGCTATCACAGGGAAAACGAGCAGCGGGCGGTGGCTGCAGCAATGGGAGCCTGTTACAGGTTCCACCCATTTTTAACATGTTCCCAAAGGTGAACTTATCCTTTAACACAGCAGCAGCCCAATAGCAGTTTGTTACACATAGTACAGGAATATTTCTTATTTTAATGGTGATGGTTCCTTGGTGCCAGTGCAAAATCTAATACAGAAAGCTGAAGTAAAAATGTAACATATACTATACTAATTTATGATGACTTCTTACATTGTTTGTTTCAGCAGTATTACGCTCGGTTCACACCATGAATCGCCCAGTAATGCGCTCAAACCGCACTGCATCACACAAAAAGTAGTGCATGCACAACTTTTGGAAATGCTCTGCAACTGGATTGCATGGTGCATTTATACCATACAATCTTGTGCAGGCAAATGCGCTGTGTTTAAATACAAAAATAATACTGTGCATGTGAAAAGATTATTTACTGTGAAAGAAAGCAGCACTACAAATGTGAGATATTAGCACAAGAAACAAGACACAAAATAAAGGTGTGTTGCGCTACAATGATTGATATTAAAAAATAATGAAAAAACAATTATAGATAAATAAATAGTCCAGAAAAATCAGTCTCTCAAATGGACCATAATGGTCAAATGGCAAACTCCATGATTCAACAGTGGATAAAGTTATCCAATCCCTTCACCAAGTGAACACGCCACTACCACAATAGGTTGGACTCTTACCAGAGAGCCTGGACCCTTTATTATGAAGGGTCAAACAGGCTAGATGAGTATGTCCTGGTAGGGGTCATCAGCAGGGGATGTGCAGTGGAACCACGTCAGGAAATGCGCTGTGTTTGTCACCTGCATTTGGGGAGTCCTTACCCTGACATTGACACTTGCTGCACATCACAATTGCAGTGTGTTCTGAATGCGAAGCAGGAAACATGCACAGATCATGGGTTTCCCGCACCGCATTCTAGTGTGAACCTAACCCTATGCCTTCAGTTTTTGCTGCATGAATGATGATAAGACAGAACTTTAGGAGTAAATTAGGAATTAGATTCAATTAAGAACTTTTTTGTTTATTTTGCAAATGAGACATACTATTTCTCTTCGCAATAAAGGATTCTTGCCTTACCCTTTGCAAACTTCTTAAACTGCAGGTCAGTGTACAATCCTGGCCTTACGTTATCCCAGCCAGGCCAATGAAGAGATCGAAGATCCTGAACCTGGAAGAGGTCAGAGAGAAGATGTCAGTGCTGGAGACGGGGATTGTGAATGTTGCATTGCTGAAGGGGAGGCGAGTTTAGTTCTGCTTTAAGCTGTAACCTCACTCCATCAGAATTGCTCAATAAATAAAAAAAAAATTTTTTTATTGATACGGGTAAAATAATTGTGGTGCTGTTCTACAGTTTTCACTCCGCACATGAGCTATCTACATTGCCCTAACCCCCCCTAAAAACCGGGGGGGAAACAGTGCCAAACTGGATTCCAGTGGAAGAGGGTAGAAAAGGGCAAGTAAGGTGTTGCGTACATAGCTCAATTTGCATTTAAATTAAGTCTGCTTGTTGATTCAATGTCCAGCATTTAAGAAGCACCCAGCAGAAATGACATTTGTTGGTTTTAACTATGGTCAAGTCTACTTGCTGCAACAGGAGAGTCAAGTCCATTCAATTTGGTTAGCCAGGCAGATCATGCAGAAGGAAGGAAGGATTCTCTCTGCATGCCATTGTCTGGGTAACAGCATTTAACTCCTAGCTTAATCTACTTAAGAGTTTTCAGAGTGGAATAAATCTTGCTGGTTTTGGTTCAACCACTGGCAATTCAGCAAGGTTCAGTGTGACAGAAAAAAACCCAGTGTATTTTAAAAACTTTAAACCTAATTTCTGCTAAGAGCCGAATGCTGCAATGACATTCTGTCTAAAAGCTCTATGTTTAGAAATACTGTCTATGGATTTAGATTAATCAGCAGAGTAGTTATTTTTTGAAAAAAAAATACATTTGTCAGGACTTTGTTCTTTTTAGATAAGCAATTAAAAAATACCTGATAATGTAGTATGTACAAAATAACTTGTTTCTGCATATGTAGACATGGAAATATTTGATGGAAATAAGCCAGATGAAGAAAATAAAAACTTTCTTAATTTTTTTTTAATGAAAGCAAACATAAAAAATGCAGGCATATACAGTGGTAAATTCATTGGCTTCATTGGTTTTATTGGCTGTTCCACCCAACCAGTAGGTAGTACAGCCCAAGCTGGTAGGAAAGCATGAAAACATTAAAGGGATCAGTATATTTTGGCACATAGAGGGTGTGTACCCAGCTGGTTTGTGTAGTTCCAAGGCAATTGTAGAAGTTATCTTGTATAGAGGGCATAGAGCCCAGCCTATAAGTTCTTTAAAAAGTCTCTAAGGGTCCAAAGGGTGTATACAGTTCCTAATAGTTTATAAAATGTAAAATGCAACAGAAGCAGCTGCCATCCTCAGAGTGTCACCAGCTCTATGAAAATAAGAAAATAAGGAAAAGAAGAATGGTTGTGAAAATAAGAAACCTTCTTGAGCATGAAAACATACAGAGGCACTGGGACTCGGTAGGATTACATGGTGTCAAATGGGAGTGTGGCAGGCTGGATTGCATGAGGACACAGAGCAGGAGGCATGTTAGAAGTGTGCAAATAAACACTGAAGCAGGCTTCAGACTTAATGTGCATAGGTGCTGGTAATGAATGACAGGCTGGAACACACAGGAGATCACAGGAGTGCAGAAAGGTTGGAAGCTGGCTTAGGTACAAAAGTCAGAGGTATAAGTATGCTGGAGTGCTCAGAGGTTGATAAGTGCTGGGATTTAGGTTTCAGGCAGGTACACACAGAGTATCTATGGGGATATGCTGGATCACACTGGGAACACTGGAGGTATGGAAGTCACACTGGAAGGCACCTGGGAGTTGCACTGGGAAAACTGGAGGCATTGAGATCACACTGAAAGGCACTTGAGGATAGGGGGATGAGCCCACGGTTCGAGTCAAACGTAAGTTCGACTCGAACATCGGGTGTTCCCCCAATTGCCAAATTCCGAACATTATGGGGCGTTTGCAGGAAATTTGAGTGCCCGCAGAACGCGCCATAATGTACTGCGAGATCACAGTGCATTGATGTCTAATAATTGGCCAAAGCATGGACCTGACCTGCAATGTGATTTTTTTGTTTTGTTTTGTTTTAGTATTTAGTATATTTATATTGGATTTTTTCTTTGTTTTTGTATAAGACTGGGTTCACACTAGTGCGACAAACGCTCCGACATTGGGAGCTCATGTCGCATGACGTGTGAAAATCAATGTTTCCCTATGAGAGCTGTCCTAACTGGTCCGACACAAGTCGGTCCGACTTTGAAAATGCTCCCTGTACTACTTTGGTCCGACCTTGATCCTACTTCAGCCCATTGGCTATCATTGAAGTCGGATCAAAGTCGATCGCCGTCTTGCATGATCGGGCTTTGGCATGCGACTTGTGCTTAGATGATCTTGAGGCCGGGTGCACACTAGTGCGACAAACGCTCCGAAATTGGGAGCTCATGTCGCATGACGTGTGAAAATCAATGTTTCCCTATGGGAGCCGTCCTAACTGGTCCGACACAAGTCAGTCCGACTTTGAAAATGCTCCCTGTACTACTTTGGTCCGACTTTGATCCTACTTCAGCCCATTGACTATCATTGAAGTCGGATCAAATTCGATTGCCGTCTTGTATGATCCGACTTTGGCATGCGACTTGTGCTTAGATGATCTTGAGGGGGAACTCCGCGCAAAATTTTAAATAAAAAATGGCATGGGTTCCCCCTCCAAGAGCATACCAGGCCCTTGGGTCTGGTATGGATTTTAAGGGGAACCCCCTACGCTGAAAATGGCGTGGGGGTTCCCACCAAATCCATACCAGACCCTTATCCGAGCAGGCAGCCTGGCCGGTCAGGAAAGGGGTGGGGACGAGCGAGCGCCCCCCCTCCTGAACCATACCAGGCCGCATGCCCTTAACATGGGGGGGTGCTTTGGGGCAGGGGGAGTCCTGCGGCCCCCCCACCCCAAAGCACCTTGTCCCCATGTTGATGAGGACAAGGGCCTCTTCCCGACAACCCTGGCCGTTGGTTGTCGGGGTCTGCGGGTGGGGGGCTTATCGGAATCCGGGAGCCCCCTTTAATAAGGGGGCCCCCCAGATCCCGGCCCCCCACCCTATGTGAATGAGTATGGGGTACATCGTACCCCTACCCATTCACCTAGGAAAAAAAGTGTCAATAAAAAAAACACACTAGACAGGTTTTTAAAGTAATTTATTAGGCAGCTCCGGGGGTCTTCTTCCGACTTCGGGGGCCTCTTCCGACTTCTCCGTGCTCTCCGGCCTATTCTCCGTGCTCTCCGGTTCTTCTCCCACTTTCCGGTATCTTCTGCCGGGCTCCTCTGCTATCTTCTGCTCTTTTACCCACTCTTTTTCTAGTGGTGGCCCGGTCTTTTCCACCGTCTTCTTCCCTTTTCTCTTCTACCGATGTTGACACGACGCTCTCTCCAGCTGTAATGCCGTGTGCGCAAAGACTTATATAGGGATGGGGCGAGGTCACCGGGTGATGTCACCAGGTGACCCCACCCCTTATGACGTCACAGTCCCATCATGCCCTGGGACTGTGATGTCATAAGGGGCGGGGTCACCCGGTGACATCACTCAGTGACCACGCCCCATCCTTATATAAGTCTTTGCGCACACGGCATTACATCGGGAGAGAGCGTCGTGTCAACATCGGAAGAAGAGAAAAGGGAAGAAGATGGTGGAGAAGACCGGGCCACCGCTAGCAAAAGAGCGGGCAAAAGAGCAGAAGATAGCGGAGGAGCCCGGCAGAAGATACCGGAGAGTTGGAGAAGAACCGGAGAGCGCGGAGAAGAGGCTGGAGAGTGCGGAGAAGAAGGAAGAGACCGCGGAGAAGAAGGAAGAGATCCCCGAAGTCGGAAGAAAACCCCCGGAGCTGCCTAATAAATTACTTTAAAAGCCTGTCTAGTGTGTTTTTTTATTGACACTTTTTTTTCCTAGATGAATGGGTAGGGGTATGATGTACCCCATACTCATTCACACAGGGTGGGGGGCTGGGATCTGGGGGTCCCAGATTCCGATAAGCCCTCCACCCGCAGACCCCGACAACCATTGACCAGGGTTGTTGGGAAGAGGCCCTTGTCCTCATCAACATGGGGACAAGGTGCTTTGGGGTGGGGGGCCGCAGGGCGCCCCCCTGCCCCAAAGCACCAACCCCATGTTGAGGGCATGCGGCCTGGTATGGTTCAGGAGGGGGGGCGCTCGCTCATCCCCACCACCTTTCCTGACCTGCCGGGCTGCATGCTCGTATAAGGGTCTGGTATGGATTTTGGGGGGACCTCCAAGCTGTTTTTTTCGGCGTAGGGGGTGCCCCTTAAAATCCATACCAGACCAAAGGGCCTGGTATGCTCTTGGAGGGGGAACCCATGCCCGTTTTTTTTTTTTAATTTGGCGTTCCCCCTCAAGATTCATACCAAACACAGTGCCTGGTATTGGCGGGGATCCAAGTCGGATCCTTGTTCATTGAAAGCCAGGCATATGTCGGCTTCAAGTCGCAGGGCAAAGTCGGATCCAAAGTAGAACGGCTGTCGTGTCGCACCAGTGTGAACCCGGCCTAAGAATGATTTAAGATGTTATTCGGATAATTACATTTCTGGAAGGTTTATAATTATATTGACATTTGATTGTAACTGAGAGATTGGATTTTATGATTGTTTGTATTGGAAAAGAAATGTCTAAAAATTAATAAAAATGATTGCAGAAAAAAAAATAGATTAGACCAAAATGAGGGACATATGAGGAGGAAAGAGGGACAGAGGGACTTTCTTCTAAATCAGGGACAGTCCCTTGAAATCAGGGACAGTTCTTTAACCGCATCTGGACCAGCCGCTGCAGTTATACTGCAGCAGGTTGGCTCCCCTGCGCAAGCTGTCGTAGCTGTACGTCAGCTCTTTAAGACACCTCTGGCAAGCAACAAATTCTAATTATTCCAAAGTGGGTGATTATTTTCTATACCCGCTGTAGGTATGAGACAACGAGAAAGTAATGAGCAGAGCAGAAAGATGTACAAGGGCAAAAAAAACACAATCTGTTAGTAACATCTAGAAAATAAGGATACAGACAGTAATGTTAACCATAGGAGAGAATACAATTTGCATGAACATTTCTGACATTGTAAATATAAATACATAGAGACTAAAGCACTTATTTTAGTGTACAATTATACTGTAGGTTATTTTCTGTAAATATTGTGATTCTAGTATCACAAGACCCTTTCCTGACATGTTAAGTATAGTTTCCATAAATTACATACTGTGATAAGTCTGATGTGCAGCAGACCTTGGTAATCTATGTCTAATGTACAAATCCAACCCTTTCATAGCCAAAAACTTTTGGGACTTTCCTGCTCGGCCCAAAATATACATTCAGCATTCTATGGTGTGAGATTTAGGTGAAAAAAATCATCAAAATACAAAGGGCTGCCTATAGCAATTAGTTAGGCTTCCCCCATCATTGTTCTGATGTAATAAACAAAATGGTGCAACTGTGTAAAATTAGGTACAGCATAGGATTTCATTAACTTGCCTAGACTAAAGCTGTCTATACAGTACACTGAATTTCATCTGGTTCCTGATGAACTGGCCCAAATTTGCTTAGTAGGTGGCCCTGCTGCCGACATCCTTTGATTGAAAAACTGAAGGAGCTGGGTGGAAAATTGCTTCCAAGTTGATGAGCTGCACATATTAAGCAGTATTCTTGGGTACATGGTCTGAAAGCATTTTTACCCATTCCATCACAAAATTGTGGAGTATGCAGCAAACAATCACCACTTTGAGCATATTCTCCATGTCCAGATGGATTGTGGACAGAAGAATACACAAATTAGAGGTGCAGACTACAAATATGCACCCCACCAGCTCAAAAGGTAGTGTATACCCTTTGTTTATTGTTAAGTCTATGCCCACTGTAAGGGTGCATCAGGTTCTCTGCCTGTCCAAAAGCCTCATCTGCCACAATTACATATAGTAGTCCTCCTTGATGACATCCTTGAGCATCCCTCAATCAGCCTCTGCCCCATTTCAGACTCCAGGAATATGCGGAAATCTTTTGAACTCCTGTATACCCCAACATCAATAGATACAAAACAAAGGTGGGCATCTGAATTAGAAGGTTGATTGAGAAGTACCATCAAATTATGCCTGAGTTTATTGGCATCTTTACCTTCACATGCTTTCTGCCCAGGACTCCAATGCAGTTGGAATACTACATCTTTTCCCAGAAGTGGATGGTCAACTCTTCCTAAAGCTCCTCAGTGGGCTTTGGCATTGCCAAATCATATTGATCCTCTCATAAGGTCAGACAAGTTTCTTAAAATTCATTGCGACCAAACTTGCTACCCCTGAAGAAGAGGTTCACCCTTAAATACCTCAAAACGTTGGATTATTTCTATTATTGTATTTTTCAATAGAATTGGTTATTGTCTTATATTTACATCCAACAACTGCCCATGTGCCTCCATTTTAGATATGTATAATTGTCATATGTCATAGTGACCTATATTTTTTATATTATTCCTAATAAATACAATATATTTTTTATACTCCTTTCTACTCTTGTATCTACATCAAGTTGTTAGTGAACCATTCTAAAGTGCCATTAGAGGATCTACACTCCTTGTGAGTGATTTTTTTGTCTTTTAGTATTTTAGAGTTGTGGGTTCACAAAACAATGTAAATCCATATTGGGACAACACCATTTACCTAGACAAGTTTCTTGAGTCACCTTGGTCACCGTACTCACATCTAAGAAATAGTGATGCAGAGAAGCAAAGGTCTGACCAGTTGCCAAAAATTGAAACATCAAATGTAATGAGAAAATGATACATTTTGGAAAAACATGCATAAGCACATGCACTATACATACTTTACATACTATCAGGGCTGATGCAAGGATTATTGTCTACTTAGGCAAAGGTGCACTTTAGTGCTCCCTCCCACACCAACCGTCCTCCTGCCACCCACTTTCCCCACAATGCAAACCCCCACCACACATGGCACATGTGTGATGATCAGAGACTGCAGTCATGACACATGAGATGGTCAGAGACTGCATACCTGGCACAAGAGATGGTTAGAGACTGCAGTCATGGCACAAGAGATTGTCAGTGACTGTATAAATGGCACAAGGAATGGTCAGAGCCTGCATACATGGCACAAGGGATGGTCAGAGCCTGCATACATGGCACAAGGGATGGTCAGAGCCTGCATACATGGCACAAGAGATGGTCAGAGACTACATACATGGCACAAGAGATGGTCAGAGACTACATACACGGCACAAGAGATGGTCAGAGACTGCAGTCATGGCACAAGAGATGTTCAGCGACTCTATACATGGCACAAGAGATTGTCAGAGACTGCATACATGGCACAAAAGATGGGCAAAGTCTGCGGGCATGGCACAAGAGAAGGGCAGAGACTGCATACATGGCACAAGCCATTGGCAGAGACTGCACACATGATACAAGAGATGATCAAAGACACAAGATGGTCAGAGACTGCAGTCAGGGCACAAGAGATGGGCAGAGACTGCATACATGGCACAACAGATGGGCAGAGACTGGGGGTCATGGCACAAGAGTAGGGCAGAGACTGCATACATGACACAAGAGATGGGCAAGGACTACAGGCATGACACAAGAGAAGGGCAGAGACTGCATACATGGCACAAGCCAATGACAGAGACTGCATACATGATGCAAGAGATGATCAGAGGCTGCATACATGGCACAAGAGATGGTTAGAGACTGCATACATGGCACAAGAGATGGTCAGAGACTGCAGTCATGGTACAAGAGATGGTCAACGACTGTATAAATGGCACAAGAGATTGTCAGAGACTGCATACATGGCACAAGGGATGGTCAGAGATTACATACATGGCACAGGAGATGGTCAGAGACTAAATACATGGCACAATATATGGTTAGAGACTGCATACATGGCACAAGAGATGGGCAAAGACTTTGGGCATGGCACAAAAGATGGGCACAGACTGTGGGCACGGCAAAAGAGATAGGCTGAGACTGTGAGCATGACACAAGAGATGGGCAGAGACTGCGGGCATGGCACAAGAGATGGGCAGAGACTATGGGCATGGCACAAAAGATGGGCAGAGACTGTGGGCATGACAAAAGAGATGGGCAGAGACTGCAAGCATGGCACAAGAGAAGGACATAGACTGCGGGCATTGCGCAAGAGATGGGCAGAGACTGCATACATGGTGTAAGAGATGGGCAGAGACTGCGGGCATGGCACAAGAGATGTAAAGCGACTGTGGGTGGGGCACAAGAGATGGTCAGAGACTGCAGTCATGGCACAAGAGATGGTCAGCGACTGTATACATGGCACAAAAGATTGTCAGAGACTGCATACATGGCACAAGCCATTGGCAGAGACTGCATACATGATACAAGAGATGATTAGAGACTGCATAAATGGCACAAGAGATGGTTAGAGACTGCATACATGGTAAAAGAGATGGTCAGAGACTGCAGTCATGGCACAAGAGATGGTCAGCGACTATAAATGGCACAAGAGTTTTCAGAGAGTGCATACATGGCACAAGGGATGGTCAGAGATTACATACATGGCACAAGAGATGGTCAGAGACTACATACATGGCACAAGAGATGGTAAGAGACTGCATACATGGGACAAAAGATGGGCACAGACTGCGGGCATGGCAAAAGATATGGGCAGAGCATGTGAGCATGACACAAGAGATGGGCAGAGAATGCGAGCATGGCACAAGAGATGGGCAGAGATTATAGGCATGGCACAAAACATGGGCAGAGACTGCAAGCATGGCACAAGAGATGGGCATAGACTGCGGGCATGGCACAAGAGATGGGCAGAGACTGCATACATGGTGCAAGAGATGGGCAGAGACAGCATACATGGCTGTCTCTGCCCATCAATAGATGGGCAGAGACTGTGGGTATGGCACAAGAGACGGGCAGAGGCTACATACATGTCACAAGACATGGGCAGAGACTGCATACATGCTACAAGAGATGATCAGAGACTGCATACATGGCACAAGAGATGGTTAGAGACTGCATACATGGCACAAGAGATTGTCAGAGACTGCATACATGGCACAAGGGATGGTCAGATACTGCATACATGGCACAAGAAATGGTCAGAGACTACATACATGGCACACGAGATGGTCAGAGACTGCAGTCAGGGCACAAGAGATGGGCAGAGACTGCATACATGGCACAAGAAATGATCAGATACTGCATACATGGCACAAGAGATGGGCCGAGACTGCGGGCATGGCACAAGAGAAGGGCAGAGACTGCATACATGGCACAAGAGATGGTCAGCAACTGTATAAATGGCACAAGATATTGTCAGAGACTGCATACATGGCACAAGGGATGGTCAGAGACTATATACATGGCACAAGAGATGGTCAGAGACTGCATACATGGCACAAGAGATGGTCAGAGACTGCAATCATGGCACAAGAGATGGTCAGAGACTGCAGTCATGGCACAAGAGAGGGTCAGCAACTGTATAAATGGCACAAGATTGTCAAAGACTGCACACATGGCACAAGGGTTGGTCAGAGCCTGCATACATGGCATAAGAGATGGTCAGAGACTACATACATGGCACAAGAGATGGTCAGAGACTGCATTCATGGCACAAGAGATGGTCAGAAACTGCAGTCATGGCACAAGAGATGGTCAGAGACTGCAGTCATGGCACAAGAGATGGTCAGAGACTGTATACATGGCACAAGATATGGTTAGAGACTGCAGTCATGGCACAAGAGATGGTCAGAAACTGCATACATGGCACAAGAGATAGTTAGAGCCTACAGTCATGGCACAAGAGATGGGCAGAGACTGCATACATGGCACAAGAGATGGGCAGATACTGCGGGCATGGCACAAGAGATGGAAAGCGACTGTGGGTGGGGCACAAGAGATGGTCAGAGACTGCAGTCATGGCACAAGAGATGGTCAGCGACTGTATACATGGCACAAAAGATTGTCAGAGACTGCATACATGGCACAAGCCATTGGCAGAGACTGCATACATGATACAAGAGATGATTAGAGACTGCATAAATGGCACAAGAGATGGTTAGAGACTGCATACATGGTAAAAGAGATGGTCAGAGACTGCAGTCATGGCACAAGAGATGGTCAGCGACTATAAATGGCACAAGAGTTTTCAGAGAGTGCATACATGGCACAAGGGATGGTCAGAGATTACATACATGGCACAAGAGATGGTCAGAGACTACATACATGGCACAAGAGATGGTAAGAGACTGCATACATGGGACAAAAGCTGGGCACAGACTGCGGGAATGGCAAAAGATATGGGCAGAGCATGTGAGCATGACACAAGAGATGGGCAGAGAATGCGAGCATGGCACAAGAGATGGGCAGCGATTATAGGCATGGCACAAAAGATGGGCAGAGACTGCAAGCATGGCACAAGAGATGGGCATAGACTGCGGGCATGGCACAAGAGATGGGCAGAGACTGCATACATGGTGCAAGAGATGGGCAGAGACAGCATACATGGCTGTCTCTGCCCATCAATAGATGGGCAGAGACTGTGGGTATGGCACAAGAGACGGGCAGAGGCTACATACATGTCACAAGACATGGGCAGAGACTGCATACATGCTACAAGAGATGATCAGAGACTGCATACATGGCACAAGAGATGGTTAGAGACTGCATACATGGCACAAGAGATTGTCAGAGACTGCATACATGGCACAAGGGATGGTCAGATACTGCATACATGGCACAAGAAATGGTCAGAGACTACATACATGGCACACGAGATGGTCAGAGACTGCAGTCAGGGCACAAGAGATGGGCAGAGACTGCATACATGGCACAAGAAATGATCAGATACTGCATACATGGCACAAGAGATGGGCCGAGACTGCGGGCATGGCACAAGAGAAGGGCAGAGACTGCATACATGGCACAAGAGATGGTCAGCAACTGTATAAATGGCACAAGATATTGTCAGAGACTGCATACATGGCACAAGGGATGGTCAGAGACTACATACATGGCACAAGAGATGGTCAGAGACTGCATACATGGCACAAGAGATGGTCAGAGACTGCAATCATGGCACAAGAGATGGTCAGAGACTGCAGTCATGGCACAAGAGAGGGTCAGCAACTGTATAAATGGCACAAGATTGTCAAAGACTGCACACATGGCACAAGGGTTGGTCAGAGCCTGCATACATGGCATAAGAGATGGTCAGAGACTACATACATGGCACAAGAGATAGTCAGAGACTGCATTCATGGCACAAGAGATGGTCAGAAACTGCAGTCATGGCACAAGAGATGGTCAGAGACTGCAGTCATGGCACAAGAGATGGTCAGAGACTGTATACATGGCACAAGATATGGTTAGAGACTGCAGTCATGGCACAAGAGATGGTCAGAAACTGCATACATGGCACAAGAGATAGTTAGAGCCTACAGTCATGGCACAAGAGATAGCAAGGAGACTGCATACATGGCACAAGAAATGGGCAGATACTGCAGGCATGGCACAAGAGATTGGCAGAGACTGCAGGCTTGACACAAGAAATGGGCAGAGACTGTGGGCATAGCAAAAGAGATGGGCAGAGACTGCAAGCGTGGCACAAGAGATGGGCATAGACTGCGGGCATGGCACAAGAGATGGGCAGAGACTGCATACATGGTGCAAGAGATGGGCAGAGACTGCGGGCATGGCACAAGAGATTGACAGAGACTGCGGGCATGGCACAAGAGATGAGCAGAGACTGCGGGCATGGCACAAGAGATGGGCAGCGACTGTATAAATGGTACAAGAGATTGTCTGAGACTGCATACATGGCACAAGACATGGTCAGAAACTACATACATGGCACAAGAGATGGTCAGAGACTGCATACATGGCACAAGAGATGGTCAGAAACTACATACATGGCACAAGAGATGGTCAGAGACTGCATACATGGCACAAGAGATGGTCAGAGACTACATACATGGCACAAGAGATGGTCAGAGACTGCAGTCATGGCACAAGAGATGGGCAGAGACTGCATACATGGCACAAGAGATGGGCAGAGACTGTGGGCATGGCACAAGATATGGGCAGAGACTGCGGGCATGGCGTAAAAGATGGGCAGAGACTGCATACATGGCACAAGAAATGATCAGATACTGCATACATGGCACAAGAGATGGGCAGAGATTGCAGGCATGGCACAAGAGAAGGGCAGAGACTGCGGGCATGGCACAAGAGATGGGCAGCGACTGTATAAATGGTAGAAGAGATTGTCTGAGACTGCATACATGGCACAAGACATGGTCAGAAACTACATACATGGCACAAGAGATGGTCAGAGACTGCATACATGGCACAAGAGATGGTCAGAGACTACATACATGGCACAAGAGATGGTCAGAGACTGCAGTCATGGCACAAGAGATGGGCAGGGACTGCATACATGGCACAAGACATGGGCAGAGACTGTGGGCATGGCACAAGATATGGGCAGAGACTGCGGGCATGGCGTAAGAGATGGGCAGAGACTGCATACATGGCACAAGAAATGATCAGATACTACATACATGGCACAAGATATGGGCAGAGACTGCGGGCATGGCACAAGAGAAGGGCAGAGACTGCATACATGGCACAAGACATGGGCAGAGACTGCATACATGATACAAGAGATGATCGTAGAATGCATACATGGCACAAGAGATGGTTAGAGACTGCATACATGGCACAAGAGATGGTCAGAGACTGCAGTCATGTCACAAGAGATGGTCAGCAACTGTATAAATGGCACAAGATTATCAAGGACTGCACACATGGCACAAGGGATGGCCAGAGCCTGCATACATGGCACAAGAGATGGTCAGAGACTACATACATGGCACAAGAGATGGTCAGAGACTGCATACATGGCACAAGAGATGGTCAGAAACCACAGTCATGGCACAAGAGATGATCAGAGACTGCAGTCATGGCACAAGAGATGGGCAGAGACTGCATACATGGCACAAGAGATGGGCAGAGACTGCGGGCATGGCACAAAAGAAGGGCAGAGACTGCATACATGGCACAAGACATGGGCAGAGACTGCATACATGATACAAGAGATGATCGTAGAATGCATACATGGCACAAGAGATGGTCAGAGACTGCAGTCATGTCACAAGAGATGGTCAGCAACTGTATAAATGGCACAAGATTGTCAAAGACTGCACACATGGCACAAGGGATGGCCAGAGCCTGCATACATGGCACAAGAGATGGTCAGAGACTACATACATGGCACAAGAGATGGTCAGAGACTGCATACATGGCACAAGAGATGGTCAGAAACTACAGTCATGGCACAAGAGATGATCAGAGACTGCAGTCATGGCACAAGAGATGGGCAAAGACTGCATACATGGCACAAGAGATGGGCAGAGACTGTGGGCATGGCACAAGATATCGGCAGAGACTGCGGGCATGGCGTAAGAGATGGGCAGAGACTGCATACATGGCACAAGAAATGATCAGATACTGCATACATGGCACAAGAGATGGGCAGAGACTGTGGGCATGGCACAAGAGAAGGGCAGAGACTGCGGGCATGGCACAAGAGATGGGCAGCGACTGTATAAATGGTACAAGAGATTGTCTGAGACTGCATACATGGCACAAGACATGGTCAGAAACTACATACATGGCAGAAGAGATGGTCAGAGACTGCATACATGGCACAAGAGATGGTCAGAGACTGCACTCATGGCACAAGAGATGGGCAGAGACTGCATACATGGCACAAGAGATGGGCAGAGACTGTGGGCATGGCACAAGATATGGGCAGAGACTGCGGGCATGGCGTAAGAGATGGGCAGAGACTGCATACATGGCACAAGAAATGATCAGATACTGCATACATGGCACAAGACATGGGCAGAGACTGCGGGCATGGCACAAGAGAAGGGCAGAGACTGCATACATGGCACAAGACATGGGCAGAGACTGCATACATGATACAAGAGATGATCGTAGAATGCATACATGGCACAAGAGATGGTTAGAGACTGCATACATGGCACAAGAGATGGTCAACGACTGTATAAATGGCACAAGATTGTCAAAGACTGCACACATGGCACAAGGGATGGCCAGAGCCTGCATACATGGCACAAGAGATGGTCAGAGACTACATACATGGCACAAGAGATGGTCAGAGACTGCATACATGGCACAAGAGATGGTCAGAAACTACAGTCATGGCACAAGAGATGGTCAGAGACTGCAGTCATGGCACAAGAGATGGTCAGAGACTGCAGTCATGGCACAAGAGATGGTCAGAGACTGCATACATGGCACAAGAGATGGTTAGAGACTGCAGTCATGGCACAAGAGATGGTCAGAAACTGCATATGTGGCACAAGAGATGGTTAGAGCCTACAGTCATGGCACAAGAGATGGGCAGAGACTGAATACATAGTTACATAGTTACATAGTAGGTGAGGTTGAAAAAAGACACAAGTCCATCAAGTCCAACCTATGTGTGTGATTATGTGTCAGTATTACATTATATATCCCTGTATGTTGCGGTCATTCAGGTGCTTATCTAATAGTTTCTTGAAGCTATCGATGCTCTCCGCAGAGACCACCGCCTGTGGAAGGGAATTCCACATCCTTACCGCTCCTACAGTAAAGAACCCTCTACGTAGTTTAAGGTTAAACCTCTTTTCTTCTAATTTTAATGAGTGGCCGCGAGTCTTGTTAAACTCTCTTCTGCAAAAAAGTTTTATTTCTATTGTAGGGTCACCAGTATGGTATTTGTATATTGAAATCATATCCCCTCTCAAGTGTCTCTTCTCCAGAGAGAATAAGTTCAGTGCTCGCAACCTTTCCTCATAACTAAGATCCTCCAGACCATTTATTAGCTTTGTTGCCCTTCTTTGTACTCGCTCCATTTCCAGTACATCCTTCCTGAGGACTGGTGCCCAGAACTGAACAGCATACTCCAGGTGCGGCCGGACCAGAGTCTTGTAGAGTGGGAGAATTATCGTTTTATCTCTGGAGTTGATCCCCTTTTTAATGCATGCCAATATTCTGTTTGCTTTGTTAGCAGCAGCTTGGCATTGCATGCCATTGCTGAGCCTATCATCTACTAGGACCCCCAGGTCCTTTTCCATCCTAGATTCCCCCAGAGGTTCTCCCCCCAGTGTATAGATTGCATTCATATTTTTGCCACCCAAATGCATTATTTTACATTTTTCTACTTTGAACCTCATTTGCCATGTAGTTGCCCACCCCATTAATTTGTTCAGATCTTTTTGCAAGGTTTCCACATCCTGCGGAGAAGTTATTGCCCTGCTTAGCTTAGTATCGTCTGCAAATACAGAGATTGAACTGTTTATCCCATCCTCCAGGTCGTTTATGAACAAATTAAATAGGATTGGTCCCAGCACAGAACCCTGGGGAACCCCACTACCCACCCCTGAGCATTCCGAGTACTCCCCATTTATCACCAACCTCTGAACTCGCCCTTGTAGCCAGTTTTCAATCCATGTACTCACCCTATGGTCCATGCCAACGGACCTTATTTTGTACAGTAAACGTTTATGGGGAACTGTGCCAAATGCTTTTCCAAAATCCAGATACACCACGTCTACGGGCCTTCCTTTATCTAGATGGCAACTCACCTCCTCATAGAAGGTTAGTGGATTGGTTAGTACATGGCACAAGAGATGGGCAGATACTGCGGGTATGGCACAAGAGATTCGCAGAGACTGCAGACATGACACAAGAGATGGGCAGAGACTGTAGTCATGACATAAGAGATGGGCAGAGACTGCGGGCATGGCAAAAGACATGGGCAGAGACTATGGGCATGGCACAAAAGATGGGCAGAGACTGCGGGCATGGCAAAAAAGAATGGGCAGAGACTGCAAGCATGGCACAAGAGATGAGCATAGACCGTGGGCATGGCACAAAAGATGGGCAGAGACTGCATACAAGACTACATACATGTCACAAGACATGGGCCGCGACTGCATACATGCTACAAGAGATGATCAGAGACCGCATACATGGCACAAGAGATGGTTAGAGACTGCATACATGGCACAAGAGATTGTCAGAGACTGCATACATGGCACAAGAAATGGTCAGAGACTACATACATGGCACACGAGATGGTCAGAGACTGCAGTCAGGGCACAAAAGATGGGCAGAGACTGCATACATGGCACAAGAAATGATCAGATACTGCATACATGGCACAAGAGATGGGCCGAGACTGCGGGCATGGCACAAGAGAAGGGCAGAGACTGCCTACATGGCACAAGAGATGGTCAGCAACTGTATAAATGGCACAAGATATTGTCAGAGACTGCATACATGGCACAAGGGATGGTCAGAGACTACACACATGGCACAAGAGATGATCAGAGACTGCATACATGGCACAAGAGATGGTCAGAGACTGCAGTCATGGCACAAGAAATGGTCAGAGACTGCAGTCATGGCACAAGAGATGGTCAGAGACTGCATACATGGCACAAGAGATGGGCAGAGACTACATACATGTCACAAGACATGGGCAGAGACCGCATACATGGCACAAGAGATGGTTAGAGCCTGCAGTCATGGCACAAGAGATGGGCAGAGACTGCAGTCATGGCACAAGAGATGGTCAGAGACTGCATACATGGCACAAGAGATGGGCAGAGACTGTGGGCATAGCACAACAGATGGGCAGAGACTGCATTCATGGTACAAGACATGGGCAGAGACCGCATACATGGCACAAGAGATGGTTAGAGCCTGCAGTCATGGCACAAGAGATGGGCAGAGACTGCATACAAGGCACAAGAGATGGACAGATACTGCGGGCATGACACAAGAGATTGGCAGAGACTGCGGGCATGACACAAGAGATGGGCAGAGACTGTTGGCATGACACAAGAGATGGGCAGAGACTCTGGGCATGGCACAAAAGATGAGCAGAGACTACGGGCATGGTAAAAGAGATGGGCAGAGACTGCGGGCATGGCAAAAGAGATGGGCAGAGACTACGGGCATGGCACAAGAGATGATCAGAGACTGCATACATGGTACAAGAGATGGTCAGAGGCCGCATACATGATACTAGAAATGATCAGAGACTGCATACAAGAGATGGGCAGAGACTGTGGGCATGGCACAAAAGATGGGCTAAGACTGCAGGCATGGCAAAAGAGATGGGCAGAGACTGTGAGCATGACACAAGAGATGGGCAGAGACTATGGGCATGGCTGCAAACAAAGCCTGGGGAATGCCCAGGAAAAAACCAAAGCCTACTTACCACCAACTATGGGCATGGCACAGAAGATGGGCAGAGACTATGGGCATGGCAAAAGAGATGGGCAGAGACTGCGAGCATGGCGCAAGAGATGGGCATAGACTGTGGGCATGGCACAAGAGATGGGCAGAGACTGCATACATGGTGAAAGAGATGGGCAGAGACTGTGGGCATGGCACAAGAGATGGGCAGAGACTGCGGGCATGGCACAAGAGATGAACAGAAACTGTGGGCATGACACAAGAGATATGTAGAGACTGTGGGCAATGCACAAGAGATGGTTGGTCAGAGAGTGTGGGCATGCACAAGAGATGGGCAGAGACTATGTGCATGGCACAAAAAATGGGCAGAGACTACGGGCATGGCAAAAGAGACGGGCAGAGAATGCGAGCATGGCACAAGAGATGGGCAGAGACTGCATACATGGTGAAAGAGATGGGCAGAGACTGTGGGCATGGCACAAGAGATGGACAGAGACTGCGGGCATGGCACAAGAGGTAGGCAGAGACTGCGAGCATGGCACAAGAGAGGGGCAAAAACTCTGGGCATGACACAAGAGATGGGTAGAGACTGTGGGCAATGCACAAGAGATGGTTGGTCAGAGAGTATGGGCATGGCACAAGGGCAGGACTGGTACAATAATTATTCACAGCCAGATTCTGACACCATAAAGCTAGAAACAGTTTACTTGCCCTACCTTCCACAGAGATGGTATAGTGAGATCTTCATATGTGGTAGTACCTGTGCCACTCACACTTCTTGTGGGCCCTCTGCTGGCCTTAGCCCCTTCCCCTGGTCTCACTCTGCTCCAGGCTTCTCCCCAGGCTCCCTTTCATCTCACACGCTTTCCAGTTCAGCGATAGTCTGTGTGTGCTTCTAAACTGGAGGTGTTTCTCACCCTCTTTCTGCTACTGCAGCTGATCCAGCGATCCACGCCCCGAGGGCTGAAGGGGCGGGGTGGTGTCGTGTCTTCCAGCTGAGGGTGTCTCTCTCTGCCCTTCATCTGGCAGAGGAGGAGGAGTGCAGTAGCAGCGCGGAGACTCCAGTCAGGAGAGGAAAATGGATGAAGCTAATGCACCCGGCTGGGGCTGTGTTGCGCCACCTGTCAATATGGTGAATTGGGTACAGGTATGAGCAGGGCCAGCCACCGGCACTAGGATAAGCACCTCGTGGGGAACCCTTGGCTTTGGCGCCCTCCCTCTTCTGGTGCCTTCAGGCGGCCACCTGGGCTGCCTTATCCTGGTGCCGGCCCTGCATACTATATATTATACTGTACAAAAAAGGACACTATATACTATTAACACACGACAAACACATACAGTATTTCACAAAAGTGAGTACACCCCTCACATTTTTGTAAATATTTTATTCTATCTTTTCAAGTGACAACACTGAAGAAATGACACTTTGCTACAATGTAAAGTAGTGAGTGTACAGCTTGTATAACAGTGTAAATTTGCTGTCCCTTCAAAACAACTCAACACACAGCCATTACTGTCTAAACCGCTGGCAACAAAAGTGAGTACCCCCCTAAGTGATAATGTCCAAATTGGGCCCAAAGTGTCAATATTTTGCGTGGTCACCATTATTTTCCAGCACTGCCTTAACCCTCTTGGCCATCAAGTTCACCAGACCTTCACAGGTTGCCACTGGAGTCCTCTTCCACTCCTCCATGACCACATCACGGAGTTGGTGTATGTTGGAAACCTTGAGCTCCTCCACCTTCTGTTTGAGGATGCCCCACATACGCTCAATAGGGTTTAGGTCTGGAGACATGCTTGGCCAGTCCATTACCTTTACCCTCAGCTTCTTTAGCAAGGCAGTGGTCGTCTTGGAGGTGTGTTTGGGAACGTTATCATGTTGGAATACTGCCCTGTGGCCCAGTCTCTGAAGGGAGGGGATCATGCTCTGCTTCAGTATGTCACAGTACATGTTGGCATTCATGGTTCCCTCAATGAAATGTACCTCCCCAGTGCCGGCAGCGCTAATGGAGCCCCAGACCATGATACTCCCACCACTATGCTTGACTGTAGGCAAGACACACTTGTCTTTGTACTCCTCACCTGGTTGCCGCTACACACGCTTGACACCATCTGAACCAAATAAGTTTATCTTGGTCTCATCAGACCACAGGACCCCTCTCTACAAGACTCTGGTCTGGCCACACCTTGAGTATGCTGTCCAGTTCTGGGCACCAGTCCTCAGGAGGGATGTGCTGTAACTGGAGAGAGTCCAGAGAAGGGCAACAAAGCTAAAAATGGGACTGGAGGACCTTAGTTATGAGGAAAGATTATGAGCATTGAACACATTCTCTCTGGAGAAGAGACGCTTGGGTGGGGACATGATTTTAATGTACAAATACCGTACTGGTAACCCCACAATAGGGATAAAACATTTGCGCGAAAGGGAAATTAAAAAACACACGGCCATTCACTAAAATTAGAAGAGAAGCCGTTTAACCTAAAACTGCGTAGAGGGTTCTTTACTGTAAGAGCGGAAAAGAATGTGGAATTCTCTTCCACAAGCAGTGGTTTTAGCAGGGAGCATAGATAGTTTAAAAAAAACTATTAGATAGGCACCTAAATGACCTTAACATACAGGGATATACAATGTAATACTGACATAAAAGCACACACATAGGTTGGACTTGATGGAGTCTTTTTTCAAACTCACCAACTATGTAACTATGTAACTATGTCCTTAGTCTGCTTGTCTTCAGCAAACTGTTTGCAGGCTTTCATGTGCATCATATTTAGAAGAGGCTTCATTCTGGGACGACAGCCATGCAGACCAATTTGATGCAGTATGCAGCGTATGGTCTGAGCACTGACAGGCCTCCCCCCACCCCTTCAACCTCTATCGCAATGTTGGCAGCACTCATGCATCTATTTTCCAAAGGCAACCTCTGGATATGATGCTGAGCATGTGCACTCAACTTCTATGGTTGACCATGGCGAGGCCTGTTCTGATTCGAACCTGTCATATTAAACCGTTGTATAGTCTTGGCCACCTTGCTGCAGCTCAGTTTCAGGGTCTTGGCAATCTTCTTATAGCCTAGGCCATCTTTATGTAGAGCAAAAATTCTTTTTTTTTCAGATCCTCAGAGAGTTCTTTGCCATGAGGTGCCATGTTGAACTTCCAGTGACCAGTATGAGAGAATGAGAGCGATAACACCATATTTAACACACCTGCTCCCCATTCACACCTGAGACCTTGTACCCCTAACGAGTCACATGACTGGGGAGGAAAAATGGCTAATTGGGCCCAATTAGGACATTTTCACTTAGGGGGGTACTCACTTTTGTTGCCAGCGGTTTAGACATTAATGGCTGTGTTGAGTTATTTTGAGGGGACAGCAAATTTACACTGTTATACAAGCTGTACCCTCACTACAGTGGAGCAAAGTGTCATTTCTTTAGTGTTGTCACATTAAAAGGTATGATAAAATATTCACAAAAATGTGAGGGTGTACTCACTTTTGTGAGATACTGTACATATAACTAACATATGCAATCACATTATTTTCAGGATGGAAGTGAAGGCAAATCTCCCCAGCAGGACAAATGGCAAAAAAATAAAAAACTAACAATGGTTTTAACCCTCTACTTACTCTAAAATGAAAAAAAAAAGTTTAACTTTAGATAAATATTACCCATAATCTAATGTCAAAAGTCATTTTGACCAATAGTGGCAAGCACCAATAGCTTCACTAGTGGCCCATCAGTGTATATCTATTTTTTCCTCCAACCCTTGGTATGTCAACTCCCGTACATTAGGGATTCGAACCAAGTCATTGAGGCCCTTCAACACTATTCCTGGGAAGATGGATACATGTGGGCCTCACTTGATGTGGACTCCCTTTATACATCTATTCGCCATGAGGTAGGCCTTATAGCCATATGACACTTTCTCACTCAAAATAGAGACACTAATTTGTTACAATCTGATTTCTTGATGAAATCTATGGATTTCTGCTTGAGGCATAATTATTTTACATTTCTTGATCAGTTTTATTTACAATGTAGGGGCACTGCTATAGGGGCAAATTTTGCTGCAGTATATGCCAACCTCACTATGGGCTACTGGGAGGAAGAATTCATCTGGGCCAACAACCCGTTTGTCAGGCACATTGTGTTTTTTGGAAGGCACATTGATGACATTTTGCTCATCTGGAGTGGTGGCCCAGATGTGTTCCCCTCCTTTGTGGCCTATTGTAATGCCAATCCTTTTGGTTTATCCTTTACACATGTACTTGACTCAACCGTGTTGGTGTTCCTGAACCTTGTCCTAACCCACCAAGAGGGCAGGATCCTCACAAAAGAACACGTCAAGCCCACCAGTGGGAACTCTTATCTTCATTCAAGAGTTGCCACCACCCTACATTGAAAAAGAATATTCCCAAGGGACAATTCAATAGATTAAGGAGAAATTTTTCAAGAGTGGAAGACTCTTGAAAAGAGGGGTCCATGAAAATGAAATTTGAGGAAAAAGGATACCCTTTGGAACTAGTCCAAGAGGCATTCCTTTCACACATGAACCTCCCTTCGAGAGAGAAATGGACAGCTGAAGGGGACATCAATTATACATTGAGATTTATCTCAACTTTCAATGACAAATATAGGTCAGTCTCTGAAATTATAAAAAAGCATTACAATATTTTAATGTTAGATCAGCGTTTAGCCCTGGTGTTACCGGTCTAGCCACCCTGCAAGTAACCTTCAGAAAGGCCCGCACTATGAAAAATATACTTGCACCTAGTAAAATACAGAAAGGAAACACTAGATCTCCGTTTGACTTTAGAATGTATTTCAATAATAGAACAGGAATTTTTTAATGTAAAAAAAGAGGATGTCTGACATGCCAATTCATCACCCATGGCAGTAATAAAATCACCACTAATAAAGAAAACTTCTACAGCCTACATTGTCCCTGCGGTCTCTTGTATGTGGAATGCACTATACACGCCCTGTGTACAATAATTGGGGATCACCACAGGTTCATCAAAAAAGGATGTGATGAACACAGTGTACCATGGCACTTTCACCGTGTGCATAGCAATGACATAAAGTGCCCAGAAGTGTTTATATAGGGACCATCCCCAAGGGGACCTTGACAGCAAACGAGAGTTTCTCTCTCCTATTTAGAAGAGAAGTATTCTGGATCTATATGCTTGATCCCTCGCTCCGAAAAGGTTAAACGAGGAACTGGAAACATGTAGTTTTATTTAGCCTTTCCAGTATTCAACCCCATCTATCCATTTTTCCATGGAGGGCCAACAAGTGTAAACACTTGTTGTGATATATGTGTCCACTGTCCGCCCTCTGGATAGACCCATATTTGTATACATATATGGTAACTCATTTTTAGTTTCTCTTCCCCATAACACCAATAGTTGTGTCAATTACCGATTGAGACACCAGTTCTTTAATATATTATCAGTGGAGATTTTTTAATGCTTATGGTTTATCATGATTGTTTTTGGTTGTTTTTCTGTTTTTTTTCTATGTGTATTATTATTATTTTTTATTTTTACATTTATTTTTATTTTAATTTCATTTTTGGTCATTTGGTTTTATTCTTTGGTTTATTTGGTTTTTAATGTGGTTTGAGGCAATTATGAGAAATTGAATCACAATAAGTTTATTGACTCTTTAACTGTCTTTTTAATTATATGTATAACGGCATCAATTCCGCCCCTCTGCTCTGCCCCTTTTTCCCACCCCTTCCTGGGTATTTAAACGATAGGGTTGCCTGTTCCCCTGCCTTTGAAAAAGCGCATGTGCATGAAACGCGTTGTCACGGTAACTTTCCTGCCTGCGCTTTATGCTGATTTCCCGAGGACATCCGAGGACTTCCGATTTCTGCCCACCACCTCTTGACCAGGGCATTACGTCATCTGTACGCTTCCTCCCCGGCTTTCCCTGGTCTCTGGCTCGAGATTGCAGCGACTCCCTGCTCCACCACACACCCCTGACACATTGAATGGCTTGCTGTGGATCCATCTAAGGAGAGTCTCTCATCAGTGCCGATGGCCCGCGTCTTTCCCCTCCACATCCCTTTGCTTGTCAGGCTGCATAGCAAGCTGCCTTGTAGAGAACGGTCCGGCACTCTGACATGTATTACATGTATGCAGATTTTTTGTCTGTTTTTTAATGTCATGATGATTATTCATTAAACTTGTCCTAATCCACTAGCATTACCCATAAGGAATATTTTTTTTAACCCATTGCCTGCCATTCATGGTTCCTGCCAGTGCCATGTTCACCTAATATTACCCACTGAGCACTGACATAGTTTGTTTTGTTTTTTAAGTTCCTTGTTTGGGTGCTTTCTTTTATAGGGTGACAGTGCTCTCGGTTATAAACTGCATTGTCACTTTGACATATGAGCTTCTGATGGAGACTACAAGTGGCACACACACAACGCAGAGATATAATACAAATAAATAACCTTTTCCACACTAAAAACCCCCAGAAGCTGCATACATTTCACAAACATATTTGATAAATGTTAACCGCTTCCCTCCCAGCAAGCTATATATGAAAGCTATATTTTCAAAGGCATTTGCTAAAAAAAAGAAATCAGTCACAACATTTAACATGCAGGAGTAAAGGACTATAAAAAAAGATAAAGGCATAAGATTTCAATATGGCTTCAAAAATTGAACTTATTATATGCAAACATTAAGGCAGGAGTAAAGGCCGGCATTGTTAATACATTAACAAGAAAGAACCAATACTATGCACAGGAAAAGTACATACCAAACTCAGCACTCCAAAGACCAAAGTTATTAGTCCATAAAGTCCATAAAAAGGTGAAAGGGGGTATAGGATCAACCAAAAATTTTTCTGCCGCAGCTTGTGTGAAGTTCTGGGAAGGATCTCTCAGCAGCATTTCAACCATTAATTTTATTATTTATCTTGGTTTTATTTGTTTATTTCATGCATTAATTTAACTATTTATATTGATATTGATTTAGGAATCACATGATATGTTTGATATATTTAATATTAATATAAATTTATTCTCATAAACAAGTTTTATTGGCATGCTGTTGACATTATTTATTTAGTATATTGAAATATTTTTTGCCAGTGTTGTTCTTATGTTTTTTAAAATGATTAATTGTTGCAAATGTATATTGCTCTCTATTTGTATCCTTGTATGCTGGTTATTGTAGTCCTTCCCTTTGCTCCATTGAATCTTCCAGCTACTGTGCTGCTTGTTAACTACTCCTCCCCCTTCTTTCCCATTCCATTCTGAAGCATAAAAGACAATTGTTCCCTTTTGCGGGCTGGCTTGACAAAGGGGATGGAGCCCCTGAAACGCTTAACAGGCCACCCCTCTAACTGGCGCTGCTCAGTCTCCTATCCACTCCTCTGGCAGGTCTTTTCTCATGCGCAGTAGCTGCTTATGAGGCAAACTAGACTGTCGCTTTGTGTTGCCTTCCATCACTCGCTGCCTCTGGAACTGGAATAGAGCTTTTTAGATGTAAGTGTGCTCTTTACAATAAAGTGATGCCTTTTTGCTGTACTAACTCAGGTGCCCTTCTGTTGTTTCTTCTGCATATTGCTATCCTGTTTCCCCGAAAATAAGACCATAGCCTGATTGTCGGTGATGGCTGCAATATAAGCCCTACCCCCCAAATAAGCCCTAGTTAAAGTCCTTGTAGGTCTTATTTTCAGGGTAGGGCTTTTTTGCTGGGAAACAGGGTAGGGCTTATTTGGGGGGTAGGGCTTATATTGCAGCTATCACCGACAATCACGCTAGGTCTTATTTTCGGGGAAACAGGGTAATTAACAACTATTCCAAACTGGATGTTTTATATAACTAAGTAAAGGTTGCGACATACTAGTAGCTACTAACAAAGTACCAAGGGCTTGTCAGAAACCATGAAATCAGGCCGAGACAGAAGTACAGTTAAATCACACCTGTTTAATAATAACAGTAAGAAGAACAAACGTAGTCAAAACACTGTTCTTATGTGATCATTACATGAGGACTGATGCATACTAGCATCTGAGCAGTATTGGCACAAAGTCACTTTATGTACTGTTTGTTTGGTGTTTTATAATTATTTGTTTCATCAATAGTGTTATATTACTATATATACCTATTTTTATTTTTTTTTTATTTTTTATTTCTTATTTAGATACACACCAGTAAATGGGTGTTCACTAGATTAGATATTTCACTATAAGAGGTGGGAAAAGCTTTAGAGATAGCGCCACGGTTTAATTCTTCACGATCACAGATTTAAATTTTTTTATGGTCTCATATGCACTAAGTGGCAGCTATAGGTAGGTGCTATCAACCAGGTGTTAACTATCATCGTGGTTGACTCTCCAAGGCGCAGTGGGGGTTCACCTAGTATAGGGTGGACATTTTACCTAGGAAAACCATTCATTTGTAGGCAAAACATAGCCAAAGTTAAGTAACCGGAACAGATAGTCAGACAAGCCAGAAGAAATGTAGTGGAACAGCAAGCAGGATCTGGAGCCAGAAGGGATGTCAGCAAAGCAAGTCTTGAACAGGATCGCAGGTGATAGTTTCTGTGATGTTGACCAAGGCGAAGGCAGAGATCCACTGGGCTGAACAGCTTAAGTAGACAGGAGTGACGAGCAGGATATCATCAACAGCTGAGTGACTGTGGAGAGATAGGAGCTGGCGATTAGCTGACAGCTGAGCGGCCAGCTCTGAGATGGAAGGGCTGAGCCCAGCCCTGACAGGGCTCTTTGGGTACCAGGGCTTTGAAGATTACCCATCATTACAATAAAGGCTTGAGAAATCTAGAATTGCATTCTTTTCCTGTGAAATCATGTGCTCTATTTCAGGCGGTCTCACTGAATTTGCTATATGTGTTTTTATATAGTGGGCAATTATAATTTCCTATGACATGACACAATTCGGTTACTTGAAAAAATAAAGGTTTGCTACACATTCTACATGTACAGTGTTTAGGTCTCCAGCCCTCAAGTCAGAATACCATCCTTCTGTCCTCTATGGCTTAGTTACCAGGCAACACAGCTCAACTTGCAAAATGTTACCATGTCCTTTTCATCATACTCAGGGCCCAGCACTGGTGTTTAGTGCACAGAAATTGCTGCCATTACGTGAACTAACTTCCTCTAGGAGTCACTTATTAACCTTAGCTATGTAGCTTTCTGATTATAATTATTGCATGCCAAAGGCACGGAAAACATTTACTTCTAAAAGGCATAATACATGCACAGTAATTGCTGCAATTTTGTAACTCGCTGAAGGTGACTGTATTTCCATTTGTAATCGAAAAAACAGCAACACAAAAAATGCTGTGTTATATTATTATATGTAGAAATGTTTATTGTTAGTTTGGCACATTCAGAATTTTCTTTGCAAATATTTAAAGATACATTTGTGTGGAATATAAAGGTTTTGCATTTTATGGCCTCTTGCACTCTGTAGCTTGAAAAAGCGCAGCACAGTTTTTTGTTTTTTTTACTGAGCTAAAATGCAGCCCATTAATTGTAATGTGCCTTTGCACATAGGCACGCAAACATGCACCATGCATTGTTCAGTAAAAAATAAATAAATATCAAAATCCGCATTTTTGGTCAGTAATTTATGCCTCGTGTGTGCAAATGCACGCAAATCCGCACAAATGCACGTGAATGTCCATTTGCATATTGTACAGAGCGAGAACACGAGAATACCTGTGCGCAAAAATGTGAAAGCGCATATACGCGAAAATGCGCAAATGCATATATGCGACAATGCGCAAAAATAGTTAAAAAAAAGAAAAAACGCTTGAAATGACGTCAGAAGAAGTAGTTGCTCAAGCAGGAGTATCACGTGCAAGGGTCCTAACTGACCTGGAAGCAGAACTAACAATACAGGTTCCTTTGTGTGAAATCCTAGTCCCTCTGCTTTGCTATAAAAAAAATAACCACAGTGGGCATAAGAACACACTGTGGTCAGTTCCCTAGTTGTGCTGGGAACTCAGTTTGCTCCCCTCCAACAATAAGACTTGTTTTGACACCCCCCTCCTCCACAGCCATTCACTGGGAAGCTTGGTGTCCTGTTGTTTCTCCTCCCCCAGCTCTTATGCAGCTGAGAACAGAGGGAATGTGATCACTTATAAAAAAAGGGAAAAAAGTGTTTATAATTTTTTTTTTTTATATCTATACACAAATGTTTTGACTTTCATTTCTATTTTGAACTGAATGGGTGATCGTTTACATACACTTTAATACAGTGTTTTGCGTCACTGAATAATACTCTTTATTAAAATGTAATGTAATGATGGTGACTTTAGTACTCCTATAAGGGCTTATTCACATTATATGCGATGACCTTCATTTTTCTGCATAAGAACAATGCAGGTCCCCACTAGGGCACTGAGAAAACTATTATTTTGTATGTGCTTATTTCACATCTCAATGGGGTTGATTTACTAAAACTGGAGAGTGCAAAATCTTGTGCAGCTTCAGGTTTTATTGTCAAAGCTTAATTGAACAAGCTGAATTTAGAAGCTGATTGGCTACTATGCACAGCTGCGCCATATTTGGAGTGCTTCAGTTTTAGTAACTCAACCCCTATGTGTGGTGATGTGTTGTGCTGTATGGAGAAATACAGACATTGTGCTTTTCAACACTTGCATCTCCTCCACAACTCAGCTGTGGCACATACACTTTCACAGAATGTCAGTTTGTGATACTTCAATAAAGAAAAAAAAAGAAAAAAGTAAACAGTGTAATGTGCTGAAAAAGGTGTTTCACACCTTCCCTCACCACTGGTACACAAAGGGACGATTTTGTGCGTAGGCTGCTGTGAACAAAGCCCAAATATACTTATCAAAAGTCACAAAGGGTATAAATCCACTTTTGCTTCCAAATCCAGATATTAAACTTTAAGGGATTGTGGGCGGGGTTATGGCACCCTAAATAGGACCACTAGATTCTTTGCTTGCTAATGTCCAACAGTGCAGGCAGAGGCTGCGGTCATGAGAAATCTACATTAAGGTGGCAGTCCAACTTACAAGCAAGCACACCTCATGGGACAATTATCTCTTTGTGTCTTTCTCATTTCACAGCGAATTTATGTTTGACTAACTGCAGGGCTGGTGCAAGGATTTTTGACACCCTAGGCGAGACCTCATTTTGCCGCCCCCCTGGCTCCACCCCTGACTCCACCCCCTTTGCCATGCCCATGTATACCCCACCTTTTAAATTTGAAGTGCATCCTAAAACGCAGCCTCACCAGCGCCCATCAAATGCAGCCTCACCAGCGCCCATCAAATGCAGCCTCACCAGCGCCCATCAAATACAGCCTCACCAGCGCCCATCAAATGCAGCCTCACCATCACCCATCAAATGCAGCCTCACCAGCGCCCATAAATGCAGCCTCACCAGCGCTCATCAAATGTAGCCTTACCAGCGTCCATCAAATGTAGCCTCACCATCACCCATCAAATGCAGCCTCACCAGCACCCATCAATTGCAGCTTCATCAGCGCCCATCAAATGCAGCCTCATTAGCGCCCATCAAATGCAGCTTCACCAGCGCCCATCAAATGCAGCCTCACCAGCGCCCATCAAATGCAGCCTCACCAGCGCCCATCAAATGCAGCCTCACCATCACCCATCAAATGCAGCCTCACCAGCGCCCATAAATGCAGCCTCACCAGCGCCCATCAAATGTAGCCTTACCAGTGCCCATCAAATGCAGCCTCATTAGCGCCCATCAAATGCAGCCGACCAGCACCTATCAATGCAGCCTACCAGTGCCCATCAATGAATGTTTGCTTGCTTCCATTCATTCGGGAGTCAGGACACAGACACAGGCCTCCGCCGCTGCTGTGCCTCTGACACTATGTGCGAATGAAGCGGCGGGTACCTGCTGACGCTGAGACTTAGTTGCTTGCTGCAGAGAGAAGAGAGTAGGAACACCAGTGGCCAGGCGCCATAGGCAGCAGTGCGCCTTAGGTGGCTGCCAAGTTTGCCTTGTGGTAATACCGACCCTGACTAACTGTACACAGACTTCCTTCTATGGTGCAGCACTTTTGATGGGATACTGTGGAGCCTGTATCCCACTCTCCAGCCCAGCTTTGATGTCACCTCACTCCAAGTGACATGCTACTAGAATCAAACTGACTCTTTTCTTGAGGGTGCTCTTCACACTTCTTCCCTGTGACAGGCAGTGAGATATACAGGGGCTCCCTGACACGTCCAGTCCCAGATACACAGGAGCACTGGATGCTAGGAAGGGAGTTTCACACAGAAACCCCCTCACTATTAGAGCACACCATCATCCTTGCTAGTCACACTGAACACACTGACAATAACAATTAGAGCTTCTTGTAGCATTCTCCAATTCCTATGTTGTAAGCCCTGTTCTTTTGATACACCTGCCTTACATGCACCCCTTTAGAGAGACTTCAGACCAGGCACTTAGTAACTTAGGAACATTTATTGATGGTTCTTGCAAGTACAGGGTTAACAGATCGCACTAATAAGTACATAGCAGACACAGTTCCTTTTCATTCTAACTAACTCAGGCTTATTCAGGCTACTTCAGGCGGCCCGTGTCATACCTTTTCAGCAAGGAGGATCGCTCTAATAGAGTCCATATTCTGGCTTCAGTACCCTGACTGGGCACCCTAAAAGGGTGGCCACGTGTTCCTAGAGGAGCTACATTTTGTAGCAGGGCTTCCTGATAGTTCCCATGTGGAAGAGCCCCTTTCTAAAAGTTACCTCACCTTATATATATGGGTCACCAGGGGCAGGACCATGAACCCCTGGGAGTTAGCAACCTTAACCCCTTCCTACCTCCCTGGGCAGCCTGGTGCATAGATTTTATTACAATAGAGTGCAATACAACAACATGACATAGTGTGCACCCCAAAAGCAGGCACCTGCCTACACCCCCCCTTTATGGATGACCCGACCATGGGCCCAACCCATCAACACAGGCCAACCATGAACAAAACAAACTGAACACTTTATTTTAAAGCAGTCAGTCACAGTTATGAACTCTGCAGCATACGAAAAACATTTTCAAGCATCAAAAGTGTGTTCAACATTTATACTGGTTTACAAACAAAACTACATAGGACAGTTCATACATTCAAATCAGGGTCAGGGAAACTAACCCATTCTCCTGACATAAGGTGTTTTTTGGACAATCTGATGGATGACAGGTCGGTCATAACCTGGTTTAACAAGTTCCACCCTGTCCATGTAAATGTGTCACCCAATGTTCAATTTGCGATAGACACAGTGGAATTAATCGATGGTATGAGCATCTTAAATGCGCAAATCCCTGAAGGGCGGTGGAATGTTAAGATAGGCAGCAGCAGCTGGTGGTGGTGGTGCAGGTGCTGGAGCAGGCTTACAAACCACAGGAAACCCCTCTGCATCCAGGTCCTTGGGGGTTCCTCTGTCTCGGGCACCCGGGAACACAGCAAAGCATGACAGCTGATGCATCTTGCCCAGATGCTTTCCTAGGTCTTACTTTATGGTACTCCAAATGTAATCATGGCTCAGATGTGAAGCAATGCGGTGTGGAAATGTCAGAGACTGCCTAGCAGAGCTTCATAACAGCTCGTTGTGAGCAGTCCAGTCCATTATTTGATCCTTCTGTACCTACTATTGATACTACAGATCCTTCAGATTATAGGATTGGTGCAGTCCTTACACAGTGCCATACAGATCAGATAGAGAAAATTTTTTGCCTTTCTATCCCGAATCCTTATGTAAGCAGGACGAAAGGATTCTACAGTAGTGAAAGAATCCTTAGCATATATTTGGGCAACATGAAAAAATGGAGAACATACCTAGGATATTTTACATTGCAGACCGACCATAATCCTTTAACTACACTGCTTACCATTAAGGGACTAGGTTGAGCAGATGGTCAGTAAGGTTAACCACTTTGAACTACACAATACAATACAAACTAGGTTTTAAACTTGTACTGCTGATAGTTTGTCACCGCTACCGTTATTCGCAGTACCTAGGACACAGTATGAGGATGTTGAAGATTCTGCACTTACTAATATAAATACTGCTACGTTATCTGAGTTTAAGCATGCTTGTCCTGCATGCCAAGTACAAGTACAATTACGGGACATTCTATAAAAGCAAATGGTCAAACTCAGAAAATAAATTGGGCCCTGTTCTATGACCTTACTACAGGATTAGACATGAATTGTCCTTAGTTGGGGTCTATATTGTCCATAAAAATTGTGACAAAAACTCAACATGACTCTTATTAAATATCTTGGACTTTCTACTTTCCAAAAAAGGGTCATTTGAGGGGTGTTTGTTCTGTCCTGGCATGTGTGGGTCTCAAGAAATGAAATAGGCAGTCAGTACATCAGGATTGATCCATTTTCAAATACTGTATATATTCCATAGTTTGTAGACTCTATAACTTTCACACAGAGAAAATAATATACACTGATTTGGGCTATTTTTACCAAAGAAATGTAGCAGACTACATTGTAAGCACTCATGAGTAAGCACTCATCCTGAGTGTGAAACGCGTCATCTGTGTCTGTACGCCTCTGCTGTAGTGTTTTTGTGTTCCGCTATGATTTAGCTTTTCATCAATAAAAGCATTCATCATTACACCGGTGTGCGGCGTCCAGCTTTTCTTGATTGTCCTGCAGACTACATTGTGGCCCAAATTTATGAAGAAAGATTATTTGTTTGCAAAATTTCATAACAGAAACTAAGAAAAATGTGTTTACAAAATTTTTGGCATTTTTTCATTTATATAGCAAAAATAAAAACCCAGTGGTGATTAAATATCACCAAAATAAATCTCTATTTGTGTGAAAAATGTGTTCATTTGGGTACATTGTTGCATGAAAGCAAAAAAATGCCCTGGTTATGAAGGGGGTAAAACCTTCCGGTGGTTGAGTTATTAAAATGCACAGTATTGTTTTGTGACATAATTCTTTACAGTATTGTTGTCTGTATTTTTAAATATTGAGGAAAAAGACTATTTTTACTATGAGGGGATTAAGTGGTGTTCATGCTGGCCTGTAGATGTCACTATTCCCAGTTGTTACATGTATCATTTTCTCTATGCTCTCACAAGTTACTTGCAGTTCCTGTTCCTGTTATGAGATAATCAGAAGCTTGCATGTGTTTTATGGAAGACTTAACTTTTTATTTTCACACTATAACTACTCTGCCTCCCAGACTACAGAACACATCACCTAAAGATATTAATAAAAATGAAAGTAGATTGTTGCCTGCACTTCTCTAGTCAAAATATGCTATAAAAATGAATGTCCTTTAAAGTGTTTGTTACCTCAACATTTCATATTCCTGATATGTGCCTGCTGTACCATGTACTTATATGAGAAAGTATCCTGTTCTCTTGTATTGCTTCCTTTATGTGAAATCCCTGGTTCCTTCCAGTTGCCTTGCTTTCCTATTAAAAACTGACCACACTATCCGGGAGAGCACACCGTGGTCAGTTCTCTAGGTGTACTGAAAACTCAGCCTGCTCTCCTCCAATGATCAGAATTGTCCTGACACGCCCCGCTGCACAGCCATTCACTGGGAGGCTCAGTGTCCTGCTGCTTCTCCTCCCCCCATCTCTAATGCAGCTGAAAACAGAGAGAACAGAGTGAATGTGATCACTTAAAAAAAAGGTAAAGTGGTATTTATAATGTTTCTTATATATCTATACAAAAATGTGTTGCCTTTCATTTCTATTTTAAATTAGATGGGTTGTTTTAAAAGGTGATCGTTTACAATCACTTTAAAACCATGCAGGTTACAAAACAGCAAGATTTGCCCACCAGAGACCCTAAAGAGATGCAATACCATGTTTGGGTTTTGTGAATTTCAAACAGGATTCTACAAACTGAATCCCAGCACATTCCCCATTTTGTGATGTCAGGTGTAGTCTATTAGTGCATTGCAGGTATTTATTACCACTCAAAAAGATCACTGATGGCTCTTTGAACATTAGTGAAAGGGATCGTTGATTTGTGGGAACATTGGCACTAAGGGCTATGCAGATCTTAGATTCGTAAAATGTTCGTAAAATATTTTATAAAGTTACTGGAGATTTGGCATATTTTTAATGGCAATTGTTTCTAACCCCTGCCTGCTCACAATATTTTTTATCTTTAATAATGTTCTTCAGCACTATGCCCTATGCCGAGGATGCCTTAATAAATGTCCTCCCCTTTGAGAGCACGTAGCCAACACTTTATGTGGCTGCTCACTCTCAATCTCTGCTGTCATTGACAGCAAGATGATTAGAAACCACTTAGAAAACCTTCAGCCTGCAAATTAATACTGTTACTCATCTATCAAAATCAGCTGCACTAATAAAATAATAGCAACATAATTTAAAAGTAAAAAAAAAAAAAAAAAAAAAATTTTTAAATTTTTGCTGATTTTAAAAAAAATTAAATTAAAGCATTTTATGTTTTAAAAAAAATATTACATTTATTTAGGCATGCAAATTAGTCATAGTGTTGATAATAACAGGGTAATCAACACATAATGTTGTGCCAAATTTGGCCTGAGCATTTAGGCATGATTGACCTCTGGTCACAAAAGAGTTAAAGTGGTTGTAAACCCCCCTGAGACATTTTTACATATAGGTAAGCCTAAAATAAGGCTTACCTATATATACTGAAAATATCTCCTAAATGGTGCATATTTACCTTGTAGTGCACTGATGAGGTAATTGGCGCATGCCGTTTCTTCCCCAGCGTGTGCCGTGATGTCACGCGGTTCTGGCCAGTCGCAGAGCCAGAGTCTGCAGCCCGGAAGGAACAGGGGCGAAGATGGATGCTTCCACCAGTGGGGACATCACAGACATTGTGGGCTTTGTTTGCAGGTATGTGCCACATAATGGGCTAGTATGCAATGCATACTAGCCCATTATGCTTTTACTTTGCAGGGGAATAAAGAGAAAGTAAAACCCATCAGGGTTTACTTCCGCTTTAAAGAGCTGGTCTTTCCCATTTTCAATTGAATTTGTTTCCATGACATTATTTGGGTCAGGCTAGAGTTGTTATGGGATTATGTTTGCTATTCACCAGTAAAGTACCCCCCTGACAATTCCGTCATCTGCTGTTCTCCACAGAAGGATAGAACCAGCTTTGCCATGCAAGGCCAACATCAACAAGACATTAATTTATTTATATCAATTTGTGAAGGTAAGTAATAGGTGAAATTTAGTTTGCACAAATTAATTGCATGATTCTTTTGAAGCACAGTTACTGATCATGCATGCAAGATGTATAATAGTGTATCAAAGTATGTATGTTAAAAAACAAAACATAAAAACAAAACGTAAAAATACATAAGAAATTTGTTGTAAGACAGGTTTCAAGCAGCTACAAAAGTTGAGAGCCAATGCTCTAATACAATCTTACCTTCAGATCTACAGGAAGCATTCCACTACTCTATTACACAGAGCATTGTTCCTGTGCAAACAACTCAAATTTCCAAATGCAGTAGGACATTATTTAGTCTAAGAGCATGCCTGCATTTCCAGAATGTCATTTCAGTGCAAAGAAACGGTGATTGAAAGCTTCATTTAAAAAACGCGCTTTTGACCTTAACTATTGACTTGCCAGATGGGCCTCCAAAATAAGCCCCTGTTTATTTTGCAACCACTGCAGTTGAAGAACACACCATAAACCTCATCCAGTTAGTAGTTACGGGTCAGATTGTGTTACATTCTTAATTGGGGCTCTAACAGATGATTATTTCCTGACTTTTTTCTAATTACCCAATACAAACTTTAACGTTCTGAAAAGGCTCCCATTGCTAATCATCATTTCCTGCCTCTGCATCATCTTTCCCTGTTTCAGGGCTTGATATGTTTCCAAGTCATGCACAGAGGAGTAGAGCCATCAGTGAATGCTTTCAATCTTCCGCTCACCAAAATAATTAGGCCACTGTGTAGCTCCAGCCTTGTACCCACTCTTACTATAAAGGAAGCAAAGTAGCAGTGCCAAAGTAATTTAATGGTGAAAACCCGAGATATGGGTTCATTGTGTCTGACCTTTACATTGCGCTGCATGCTAAATTAACTGTAATTCACACATAAGTGCCTTTTTATTTTTATTAATTAGCAGTACATAAATGTCTAAGTATGTTCTTAATGGAGCATATGACCATAGGTAATTTTATAAGTTACTGCGGTACCGCATGTTTATGTATTTTATGCTGTGTATATTGCTCTTGAATAGAAAAGTAGATGGAATATTTTGGGTAAATTCTTTATTTAAGCTGTGGACCATTATTTTTGAGTGTACAGCCCAAATATGTATAGAACTGCAAGTCTAGCAAGAAAAATAATGTACATGTATACCTTATTTTATATATTTTTTTTAGTTCCTACATTTATGTAGTGCTTACACGTTACATAAGAGAGTGTGAGCAGGCACTTATAGTGACATATTTACCTGTGGTTTATGTTTGCTGCATGCCCAAAATATTTTCAGGTAGGCTCACAGAAGCACTCTGAAATCCCTTTCTATGGGCTTTCAAGGCCATAGCCATCAATAGGATTGCAGAGTGAATACAACAACAACAACGAAGGTTGCTTGATTATAAATGCAAAGTACACCAAAGGTAACTTTTAAAGTACAAATAAAGGCTCCTGTATGATAGTCTAAAGAGATCCAAAGTCCACTTACTATGTGATGTACAAGCCTAATAAAGTAAAGGAAAGTCTTCTTTTATCTTACCTAGCTGATCCAAATCCTCATTTATTTGCGCCTCACGTGCTCCCCCTACCAGACACTGCAGATCACAGTGGGAGGGTTTCAGCTTGCGATGAAACAGTGGGCAGGGGTTTCAGCAACAGGAAAGCAATGGGCTGGAACAGGTGTGGCCAGTTGCTGATTAACAAGTGTAGCCCTCTTATGAGGAAGGGGGGATATGAGAAATTGCCCTCTCCAAACAGGATATTGCCTAAACCTGTAGGTAAATAAGAGAGCTGGAACCTTGGTTATATAGAAGGGTGGGTTTGATAATAAAGTTGGAAGTGCTTCCAACCAGGACATTAATGCTTCTCTGTTGCTCCTCAAGTGGAGACACCCTAAGGTTAGGTTTACACATGCGGTAGTGCTTGTCGGCCCCCTGAAAAGCAGTCTGTGGTACAATGAGGAGAGGGCTTGCCTTGGGAATACAAAACAAGGCTATGAAACAGTTATTACAGTCTGCAATACTGCCAGCCATTATTAGAGGGAGACTCACCCAAAATCTAACTGGCTAGACACACAGGCAGATACAAATCTTTCACACAATCTGGTGTACTCCAAGGGCTATGTAGCAGATAGATGACTCCCACACTTTTGAGATTCCTCAAGCTTAGAATCTTTATAGAAGTTTTGAATTCTTACCTTGGTATCCAGAAGGCCACTCATTCATTTTTGTGTTTATTAATCCTAGGTAGTTAGTGCATAGAAATATGTACAGAAGTAAAGATTACAGATGACATGAAAGAAAATGGCATAAAGAAACATTGGCTATTTGCTGGTAAATAAAAGGGAATAACTGAAAAAACTTTACTGATTAAGGGTACTCTTTTATCCTGTTTATGGGAGCATACAGATGATCCAGTAACCACCATGTTTTCAGACATGCTCCAGACAAATTACCATGTTTATGCTACTTAATCTATAGGAAAGCTGTGGGATGGACGCTTTCTCTTTAGCTAGTAACCTTTTTAGGTGGTACCTTGCCTCGTTCGGGGAAAGTTCTTGCCTCTTGAAGTAGCCGTGGGTTATATGGACCAGCCATTTCTGATGGTTAAGTCAGAGTTAGGATTATAATCACTAGCATACAGCAAGTCAAAATGGGTCCTGCTGCCATAGATATGGCCCCTAGGTGATTCTATTCAGCCAAGACATACCATTTGCATCCACATGCAGCTCATGATGCATACTATCTGAAGTAAAAACTACCATCTGTCTACAACTCTAATTTTGGATCTTATGAGAGATGAAGCATATTTCATCTAATCTAAGAAAATGAGTAGTGATTAGTGATAACAGACAATGTGGAACCTCACTTTGCAAAGACCTATTTGTCCCTGCTGGATTAGTTACAAGGTCTGTAATGACTGTGATGGTTAGTGAGGTTATAGTTGAATAACTTTATCTACAGCCACAAGCCCATAGAATCCTGGCAGAGATTTGTTAGCAGCTAGTTGTTATTTAGGTCTGCAGGCCTATTCAGATGATGCAACGTACAGGTCTGGACATTGTATTATAAATATATTTATGTTATTAATATCTTTCCTTATATATTCATTGTTATACGGCTCCAATGGGCTGCCTCTTGTTGAGCATCTGTTAAAAACCTCTAGTTCTCATCAGCTACTAGATTTAGTCTTTTGCTGGGGCCAGCAGGGGCTACACGAAGGGAGACAGTAGCCACTGAGAGTTCAGCAGATGTCACTTCAGACCAGAGGTAGCTATCCTGAAGGAAATTAGGAACATAATTAATGATGACATTGGGAGAACAACTAGGCTTAAGAAATTTGTTCAGTGGAGGTCCGCTTTAAGTTTATCGGATTTAGGACCCGCTTCCTGATTGGCCGGGAGGAGAAGCAGGAAGGCAATAGCAAATATTCATTTGCTATTGTCACATAACTTAGCGGGCTCAGGGCGCAGTGCTCTGTGCCCCAAACCCACCCTTTTTTTAAGCCAATTAGAGCCTCTGGCTCTAATCATGTGCTTAAAAAAAAACATTGAAATCAATGCGTCTGGTACACTGCATGTAGATTAGGGGCCGGGCGCATTGATTAGGGGGGTGGCACCCCTGCGCCACTAATGGAGCAGCCACCACTGGTTCAGATTAGGGGTTTGAAAAGTTAGTGAGATTTTTGGGGGTATGGTTTAGTGCCAAAAACAGCATATGGCTCTTGGTGCTAAATGTATAATTTATTTATTACAAGTACAGTACTTACATAGCGCCGTCAATTTACGCAGTGCTTTACATATATATTATACATTCACATCAGTCCCTGCCTGCAAGGAGCTTACAATCAATGCACTGACTTTCCATTAGTGTGCCTTTAAACATGACATAAAACATATTAAAGATGTGCCATCCTTTGTTGAACATTGTTATCATGAACTAACGACACAGGAACAATAAAGTTATACATTCTACCAGAGAAAACCCCATTAGAATATTTATTGAGCTGTAAAAGAAGGTATTCAGCCCTATTCGAGTATGAAGAGCAATAATCAACTTTAGTCCAGAGGGTGAAATGTGGGAGTTATTTTACTAAAGGCAAATAGACAGTTCACTTAGTAAGAGAAGTTGCACTTTGCAAAGGAAATTCCCCTTAGCTTAGTGAATGAAGTGAAGCTAAGCTGACTTTCAACAACCAGTCATGTTCAAGCAAAATGCTTATTCTTTGCACCCAGTCATGTTCAAGCAAATGGTTATTCTTTGCAAAGTGTAATATTACCACATTTACTAAGCTCTGGGTAAAATCCCCTTGCAAAATCCCCTTGCAAATTGCAACTTCCCTTACAAAGTGAACAGCCTGTTTGTCTTTAGTAAATCATTACTATGATTTCAGATTGGTCACTGTACTAACCATTGCCCTTATTCACTGCTCTATTAGTCCAACAGACTCTTGGTAAAAATCACTGTTCAGAGTGCTCTTAGGAAATTCTTTGTCACATGTTCTTCACGCCTGAAATAACATTCTGCACCACCAAGTGCAGTAAAAGCAAAGCACCTAATGCTCTGGTTGCTTCAACGACTGAATACATATGGAAGCTTAATTAACACTTTAAGTGCAGGAAAAACTCCCCATACACATAGGGGATTAAAAGATCACCATGGGGTGAAAGGGTAAGGTATGTCTGGAATACCAACAAGCACCAAAAAGATTTGTAGTAGGAAGTTCAATGATCATTAAAATACCCCTGAGATTCTTTGAGAAAATTCCCTTATGAATAAGTTGATGATTCCAAAGCCAGCTGTCCTCCCCCAGCACATTCCTCCTGGGCATACTCCTCCACCGTCAGTGGCGGCATCTGAATGCCAGAATTTAGTACTTCCTCCTCTGGATCACCTGTGTTACTGCATAAATAAAACATTGTTTTTTCAGCTGTCTAACCTTTGCTTCCATCTGTCTTCTGCTTGCCCTTTGTTTTCATAATGAAAGACAGCATGCAGCACCTACTTCTGCAAATGGAGAGCTAAACTCACAGTAGTAACAAGCTGGCCCAGTGTACTGTCATATTTGCTATGACCCCACATGGAAAAAAGAGAATGGTTCTAGGCATTAATTTTTTATTTTGAATGGTAAATCCACTTATAACTTGGAACTTAGTTTCGAGTGGACCCTTACCTACCTTACTTCTTTAAGTACAACTAAAAGGCTTAAGTAACCATTGCAAATACTTAATCATATGCCTCAAGTACTGCATAATTATTGACAAATATTATTAAAATTATTATTAAATCAAAGCTTAATGTTGCCACCCGTTCTCCTAACCCCAACACCAGTCTAAAGCTGGCTACACATTATACAATATTTTTTGTTAAATTTTCTTTAGATTTACCTTCAACTATGTAGTGCAAGGGCCTACCTGATTGGATGCAACATGAAAGTGTTTAGGTTTGACCTCACATAATATGGTTTTAATAAATATAAAGGAAAATTGTACAAGAATATTGTATAATGTGTAGCCAGCTTAAGGGTATCCTAATTGTACCGGAAAGCCCTAGGTAAACTACATGACCCATCATTCTTTTCTTTATTTGCATAAAGTTGAGACAGGCTAGGCAATGCTGAGTGGGATGAGGCAGACATCACTGCATCGCCCAGTAATTTCAGCCAGTACACTTGGTGCAAACAGTGACAATGCTGTTTTGTTCAAGGATGTTGCAGCATCACCACCTGACTAAATACCTGTAATAAATAAATAAATAACAAAAGAAATACTAAATGAGCTAATAGGCCTTCGGATTTCAGAATTCAGGGTAGAATTTCCAAAGTAGCACAAAAAGTATATTAATTAAAAGGAAGAGACAATTGTGTACTGTCCGTGATACTTTTTTTATTTGCACTAACATACAATTTTTAGGGCCAAGCTTTCAGGGTATGTCCCCTTCTTCAAGGCCCAAGCAGTACTGATTCACAAACGTTTTAGCAGAATATTAAAAAAACAAAACAAAACAAAAAAACACAATCTCTGAGGCAAAGGGAAAATAGCGAAAAACAGACAAAAGACCAACATAAACAAATTTACCTGGCAATGGTTAATCAGTGCTGGGACTAGAACCCAGGACAAACATGCCAAACCCCACCCCAAGATGTATGAGCATTATGTATCAGCAGGGGCGTTGCTAGGGGGTGGCTTTTGGGGCTATAGCCACGAATCTGGGGCCAATAGCCCCGAGTCTCTGCAGGGGTCCCTAAGGGGGAGGAGAGGCTCTCTGGGGACCCTGATGTAAGGGAGAGGCTCTCTGGGGACCCTGATGTAAGGGAGGGATTCTCTGGGGACCCTGATGTAAGGGAGAGGCTCTCTGGAGACCCTGATGTAAGGGAGAGGCTCTCTGGGGACCCTGATGTAAGGGAGAGGCTCTCTGGGGACCCTAATGTAAGGAAGAGGCTCTCTGGGGACCATGATGTAAGGGAGAGGCTCTCTGGGGACCCTGATGTAAGGGAGAGGCTCTCTGGGGACCCTGATGTAAGGGAGAGGCTCTCTGGGGACCCTGATGTAAGGGAGAGGCTCTCTGGGGACCCTGATGTAAGGGAGGGACTCTCTGGGGACCCTGATGTAAGGGGGGACTCTCTGGGGACCCTGATGTAAGGGGGGACTCTCTGGGGACCCTGATGTAAGGAGGGACTCTCTGAGGACCCTGATGTAAGGGGGGACTCTCTGGGGACCCTGATGTAAGGGGGGACTCTCTGGGGACCCTGATGTAAGGGGGGACTCTCTGGGCACCCTGATGTGGGCTATGGGCTCTAGCCCCAGATCTTTTGTAGACCTAACAACGCCCCCCTGATGTAAGGGGGGATTCTCTGGGGACCCTGATGTAAGGGGGGACTCTCTGGGGACCCTGATGTAAGGGGGGACTCTCTGGGCACCCTGATGTAAGGGAGGACTCTCTGGGGATCCTGATGTAAGGGGGGACTCTCTGGGGACCCTGATGTAAGGGGGGACTCTCTGGGGACCCTGATGTAAGGGGGACGGACCCTGATGTAAGTGGGGGGCTCTCTGGGGATTTATATATACACACACACGTGTATTACTGTATATACATGTGTATGCCCGCCCAAGTTTATGACTTTCTTTACTACGCTGCTATGGGCTCTAGCCCCAGATCTTTTGTAGACCTAACAACGCCCCTGTGTATCAGCAAAAAAATTGGGCACTAATCTGCATGAGTACCCCTTAAGCATAAATTTCCCCTCCTCCCAGGTCAAATCCGCCCCCCTGATGAAATCTCCCCCCCCCCCCCCCAGCACAAATCTCCATTCTTTTTTTTCTTTTTTTAATCTTTTTTATTAAATTCCAGATTGTACATACTGCTATAGCCCACTCAGGGGCAAGACCAACAGGTCACAGTGTCATAGAGCAACATGTATCTTAAAGAACTAAACAAACAAAAAACATCTACTAAACTACTGCCCCAATGTGGGGTGAGGGTTAACTATGCTCAAACCTGGGAAATCAGGATAAATTAAGGTAGTATCCTCATCCAGTTCCGTGATGTCCCCATCCCATTTCCTGCAGAGAGAGGACAACTCAGGACTAGCAGCCACGAGTAGGTAGCCATAAAGTTGGGACGTGGGTTTCCCCAGGTCCTTCACTCGGAGGGTAGATTCCAATTCTGAGTATGATAAAGTTACCAGTTGACCCAGAAATTGGCACCGGAAGGCATGGGCAATCTGGAGGTATCTAAAATATGCATGAGCAGGTACATTACATTTTGGCTGTAGAGTATGAAAAGAGGACAGCTCGGTGTTAGTGATAATATGTTCCAGCTTCACAATTTTATGTTTGGCCCAAGCCTGTGGATCTGGGATGGTGTAGACGTGCGGGAGATTGGGATTCAACCACAATGGTGTATGTGGAGAATAAGAATTTGTCTGGGACATCTGCAGAGCTTCACTCATTTCCACACTTGTATGGTGGTGCACATAGAAGGAGTGAGTTGGTGTGGGGACTTTTCCCCTCTAAACAACAGTCCCTGTAAGGCCTCCATAGATTTGACAATAGCTGCCTCAAGCACTATAGCAGAGTTGGTTAGACCAGGCTGAAGCCACCAATGGGCAGTCACCAGCTGGACAGCCAGGAAATATTTATAACAATCAGGAAGGGCCAACCCCCCCTATCCACAGGCCTGGTCAAGGTGGTATATTTATATCTGGGTGGTTTTGATCCCTAGATAAAGGACGTGAATAGTTGTTTGATGGAGTTGAAGAGTTTTTTTGAACACCACTGAGGAGTTTCTAAAAATATACGTGAATTTAACCGCTTCCCGACCGGCGCACGCTGATGTACGTCGGCAGAGCGGCACGGCTGGGCAAATGGGCGTACCTGTACGTCCATTTGAATTTCCCGCCGTGCCATTGCGTGCGCGCTGCCGGCGCCGCGCGCGCGCATCGGCAGGGAGCTCCGTGAGTCGGGTCGCGGGTCCCGCGGACTCGATCGCCGCGGGGATACCCGCGATCGCCTCATGGAGCGGATGAACGGGGAGATGCCGTTGCAAACAGCATCTCCCCATTCTGCCTAGTGACAAGTGTCACTCGATCTCTGCTCCCTGACATCGGAGCAGAGATCAGTGACATCATCCACACAGCCCATCCCCCCTACAGTTAGTAATCATTCCCTAGGACACACTTAACCCCTCCCCGCCCCTTAGTGGCCCCTTAGTGGTTAACCCCTTCACTGCCAGTGTCATTTACACAGTAATCCGTGCATTTTTAATCGCACTGATCGCTGTATAAATGACAATGGTCCCAAAAATGTGTCAAAAATGTCCGACATGTCCGCCATAACGTCGCAGTCACAATAAAAATCGCTGTTTGCCGCCATTACTAGTAAAAAAAGAAAATATTAATAAAAATGCCATAAAACTATCCCCTATTTAGTAAACACTATAACGTTTGCGCAAACTAATTAATAAACGCTTATTGCGATTTTTTTTACCAAAAATTTGTAGAAGAATACGATCGGCCTAAACTGAAGAAAAAAAATGTTTTTTTATATATTTTTGGGGGATATTTATTATAGCAAAATGTAAAAAATAATGCGTTTTTTTCAAAATTGTCGCTCTTATTTTGTTTATAGCGCAAAAAATAAAAATCGCAGAGGCGATCAAATACCACCAAAAGAAAGCTCTATTTGTGGGAAAAAAAGGACGTCAATTTTGTTTGGGAACCACGTCGCACGACCGCGCAATTGTCAGTTAAAGCGACGCAGTGCCGAATCGCAAAAAACACTCTGGTTAGGAAAGGGGTAAATCCTTACGGGGCAGAGGTGGTTAAGGAGGACCTTCATTTTTAAGAGGTTTATGGGTCCAATTAGTGAAAGGGGTAGATTGCTCCATGCCTTCAGTTTAGTCTTAACCCTGGCCAGCACAGGGTCCAGGTTGAGCTTCACAAAGTCCCTACTATGTCTGGATATCACAATTCCAAAATAGGTAAAGTGGTCAACCCACTGCAGTGGGAGAGAGGGGGGTGAGGAAGATCTAGCCTCCTCATCTACTGGAAACAGCTGGGATTTGTGCTAATTCACCCGTAAACCCGTGAAGGCTGAGAAGGGGTTCATAATTCTAAGGGAACCCTGCAGAGAGGCCCCAGCGTCATTCAAGAAGAGCAGTAAATCATCGACGTAGAAAGCCACTCTCTCCTCCAGCCCCTCCACCCGAAGGCTGCGAATCTTGGGTGAAATTCTGAGGGCTTCAGCAATGGGTTCCATGGCTGGCGAAGAGGGCCGGTGAGAGAGGGCATCCCTGTCTGCTGCCCCTCTGCAGGGAAAAGGGGGCAGACAGCAAGCCATTAAAGCGGTTGTATACCCGCTGTCTTTTTTTTTTTTTACACCTGCAAGGGAAAAGGCATAATGAGCTAGTATGCACCGCATACTAGCTCATTATGAGATACTTTCCTTAGAACGAGGCACCGGCATCTCACCTGGTCCACGCCGAGGGAGCTGACATCTCCCCTCGGCGTGTCTTCCGGGTATCGTGGCTCTGGCGCTGTGAGTGGCCGGAGCCGCGATGTCGTCACTCCCGCGCATGCGCGCGGAGACTTCTGCCCGGCAAGCTCCGGAGTTTGCCAGACTGTCAGCCGAGAGTCCCCTGTGCGCATGCGCCGCTGCAGTCAGCGGCTCATTACGAGGGGAATATCTCCTAAACCTTACAGGTTTTACCTACAGGTAAGCCTTATTATAGGCTTACCTGTAGGTAAAAGTTACAAATAAAGGTATACAACCACTTTAAGCTTTATGCTTGCCAGGGGACTGGTATAGAGTGAACATACCCAATCAATAAATTTTAGTGGGAATCCCATCCTCCTCATTACCTCCCATAGATCTGCCCATTCCACAGTATCAAATGCCTTTTCCATGTCTAGGGTGGCAATCGTTCTAGTACCCCAATTCATGTGGGGGGTATGGATATTGGAGAATAATCCACGTATGTTAATATCAGTGGACCTACCGGGCATAAAGCCCATTTGATCTGGGTCTACAAGGGATTTTCTAATTTTATTTGGTCTGGTGGCAAGCAACTTGGTAAGGATCTTCAGACAATTGAGACGTGCAATTGGTCGCTAGGAGGCGCACAGCTTGGGATCCTTATTGGGCTTAGGTATTAAAATAACATGGGCTTCCTTCATGGAGGGGGGGTTAAGAGCCTGCTAGTAAACAGGATTTAAACAACTCGGCCAGTCTTGGGGCAAGCAATTTGATGTGGGTTCTATAAAATTCTTTGTGTAAGCCATCAGGGCCCGGGGCCTTACCCACCGGAAAAGACTGTATGGCAAGTTTGATTTCTTCTGGGGTGATGTCTGCAACTAGAAGATTCCTCTCAGAATCAGAGAGCCAGCCTAGCGCCAGAGTATCCTCTGTAGGTCATGTGTGCAGGGTCAAAAGCATCCGGCAAGGAGGAAGTGTACAGTGTAGTGTAAAATCTAGTGAATTCAGTTAGGATGTCCTCCTGTGAGACAGCTGTTGCGTCATCTGGGACTACTGCAAGGGGTCTATTTTGCTGTGCCAGTAGCTCCAGTAATCTGTTGTTCTTGTCCCCATACTCAAAATACTCCTGCCTAACAGCCTGTATGCCAAGTCTAGTGACTTAAGAAACATGAAGATGCAATTCCCTCTTAAGTGAGGAGAGATGTTCAAAGTTTGGGGCAGTGGGTGATGCAGAGTACTGACCTAAGGCCCTATCAACATTGTGTTCCAGTGAACAGACCACATCACCTTGCTCCGCCTTCACAGTAGCCACAGCAGAGATATACTGTCCCCTGCTGTGAGACTTGAATGCACCCCAGGTCAACTCTGGGGAGGCCGACTCCACATTTATTGCCCAATATTCCTGCAATTGAGGGGGAACTCTGCCATGAACTGGCTCGTGGTTAATCCAGTGGGATTGCAGCCTCCACAGGGCTTGGTTGCCCGACTTTGGAGTCCTAATGGTCAATTTCAGAGGATTATGATCTGAGAGGCCAGAGGGAAGATAACATACCTCTTGGATCTCGCTGAGGAGGGCTGTGTTTGCAAATACCAGGTCTATACGTGATGTGATCTTCAAGGTGGTAGAGAAACAGGAGTAGATTCTGTCTTGAATTTAACCATCTCCATACCTCTGTAAAGTCCATGGCATGTGCTAGGTGCCCAGGTCTGAGTTGAAATTAGTTGGAGGTGGGGGCCTAACTAATTCTCATGATAGGGTGGCATTGGAATCACCCATGAACAGAATTTGGGCAGGGTAATCCGGAGCCAGCCTTTCATATAAGGTTTACAAGAACTGCACCTGACTAGGAGGGGGCAGGTACACATTGACAATAATATATTTCCTGTTATATATGGTCAACACCAACATGACATATTTGCCATGAGGGTCTAGATCAGGGATATGCAATTAGTGGACCTCCAGCTGTTGCAAAACTACAAGTCCCATCATGCCTCTGCCTCTGGGTGTTATGCTTGCGGCTGTCAGAGTCTTGCTATGCCTCATGGGACTTGTAGTTCTGCAACAGCTGGAGGTCCACTAATTGCATATCCCTGGTCTAGATGATGAATTGTACACAGTATTCGTTTACTGATCAGGATAGACACCCCACGTGAGTATGTGGAGTAGGGCGTGTGGAATGTTTTTTGCACGAAAAGGTTTTTTAAGAGCCAGTACTCTGCTTCCTATTAAGTGAGTTTCTTGTAGCAATACTATGTGGGTATTGTGTATTTTTAAGTATTGAAACAGCAGCGACCGCTTGTACTTGGAATTGAGCCCCCTGACATTCCATGACAAGATAGTCAAGGACTCTTTATTGGAATTGGCCATCGTGGAATGCCAGGTTGGCACAGGACCAGGATGGGGTCAGCAAGCCACTCCGCATTGAGGTTATCATAGAAAAGAGCATTGTCTGCGTGAGTCTTAAGAGTAAAACAGTATATACATGTAAATCTTTAAAACATACAGGCATACCCCACTTTTAAGTACGCAATGGAGTTTATTTACTAAAGCTGGAAAGTGCAAAATTAGGCTCACTGCTGCATAGAAACCAATGAGCTTCTAAACCCAGCTTGTTCAATTAAGCTTTGGTAATAAAACCTGGAAGCTCATTGGTTTATATGCAGAAGTGAGCCTGATTTTGCACTTTCCAGCTTTAGTAAATAAACCCCATTGTGTACTTAAAAGTGGGGTATGCCTGTATACCCTCCTCTCCCCCCAAAAAATAACTCCCTACCCTGACTCCATGAAAACAAAATACCACGGCCAAAAACAAGGGCCAAAAAGATAAAAAAAAAACGATGCAGGGTATGTTCCCATAACTTGACAACAAGGTGAAAACTTCAGGTCTCTGGGACCCCTTGAAGCCTTGCACACAGGGCTGGTGCAGATGGAGCACACCCCAAGGAAACTACTGACAGTACCTGGGTGAGTTCTAGACGCAAGGTGCGTGAGGAAAAACTGGGGTCAACTTCAGCAGTGTGCCATGTAGACGGGGTGCTCCGCTTCTCGAGCATGGCAGGATCCCAGCCTCCCTGAATAGCTGCAACTGGCAGAATTGTAATCCTGTGGGGAGGTCTTGAAAGGATCAGTGGGAATCAATCCAAAAAACAGCTGCAGCAGGGGTTTCAAAGTAGCGGGTGGAACTGCCATCCACCACCCTAAGCTTGCTGGGGTACAGGAGACTGTATTTCAGAACGTTCTTCCAGAGGCACTTGCAGATCTCCGTGAAGGAGCGACGTCGTTGTTGCACTTCAGGTGAGTAGTCGGGGTACAGGGAGATATTGGAGTTTTCAAATGAGAGCTCCGTGACAGTTCTGGTGGCTGTCTGCAATCTATCCCTGTCTCGGTAGTTGAGAAGTTTAATCAGGAAGGGTCTAGGTGGGGCTCCATGGATAGATGGGGTAGTGGGGACCCTATGGGCCCGCTCCACTACAAACATGGGTGGGAGATCCGTGACACCTAGCAGAATGGCAAGGAACCCCTCAGCAAATTCAGCGGGTCTGGCACCCTGACACATTCAAGGAGCCCCACCACCCACAGATTATTGCGTCGGAGTCTGTTCTCCATGTCCACAGTCTTTTCATGTAAGGATTGTGCCTGTTTTTGGAGGATTCTCAATTCCCTGGAGTCCTCGTGCACCCTGTCTTCCACCTGGGATATACGGGATTCCACCTCAGACATCCGGGACTGGAGCTTGTCCTTGTCATGCCTGATTAGACTGACCTCCGTGGACACCATGTCGATCTTGGCGTTAAGTGTCTCCTTTAGTGAAGTGATAGCAGCTATCAGGTCTGCTGATGAAGCATCTGTTTCTCCCATGCTTGTAGAAGCTGTCAGAGTGCCTTTACACAGGATAAGGAGGAGGGGGCAGAGCGTGTGATCAAGATGGCTGCCGATGTGGGAGACCGGGCCTGGGGCGCTGTGTGTTTGCCGTATTTTCTCTTCTAAAGGAGAAGCGGAAAGGCACCTTTTGGACACCCGTATATGAGGTTTGATACGCCGACCGCAATGGCAGAATAACGAAAAGGATTAGGTAGAAGCGGAGCTCAGCTACTGCACGTCTGCCTTGCTTCACATCCGGACACGCCCCCGAAGATCTCCATTCTTTAATACAGCCCTGCAAGCATTTAAGTTTTTAAAATTAATTTATTAATGGTACTTAAATAGCGCAGTCAGTTCTATACAGAGCTTTACATTTTATATATATATATATATATATATATATATATATATATATATATATATATATATATATATATACAGTATCTCGTAAGAGTGAGTACACCCCTCACATTTTTGTAAATATTTTATTGTATCTTTTCATGTGACAATGCTGAAGAAATTACACTGCTACAATGTAAAGTAGTGAGTGTACAGCTTGTTTAACAGTGTAAATTTGCTGTCCCCTCAAAATAACTCAACACGCAGCCGTTAATGTCTAAACCGCTGACAACAAAAGTGAGTGCACCCCTAAGTGAAAATATCTAAATTGGGCCCAAAGTGTCAATATTTAGTGTGGCCACCATTATTTTCCAACACTGCCTTAACCCCGTTGGGCATGGAGATCACAAGAGCTTTGCAGGTTGCCACTGGAGTCCTCTTCCATTCCTCCATGACGACATCACGGAGCTGGTGGATATTAGAGACCTTGCGCTCCTCCACTTTCCATTTGAGGATGCCCCTCAGATGTTCAATAGGGCTTAGGTCTGGAGACATGCTTGGCCAGTCAATCACCTTTACCCTCAGCTTCTTTAGCAAGGCAGTGGTCATCTTGGAGGTGAGTTTGGGGTCATTATTATGTTGAAAGACTGCACTGCAGCCCAGTCTACAAAGGGAGGGGATCATGCTCTGCTTCAGTATATCACAGTACATGTTGGCATTCATGGCTCCCTCAATGAACTATAGCTTCCCAGTGCCAGCAGCACTCATGCAGCCCCAGACCATGTCATTCCCACCACCATGCTTGACTGTAGGCAAGACACACTTGTCTTTGTACTCCTCCCTTGGTTGCCGCCACACATGCTTGACACCATCTGAACCAATTAAAAGAGAAGTATGGGTCTTTTTTTTTCTAATCATACTTACCTCGGTGGATGGAGCATCAGACCAATGCTGCAGCTGTCCTCCGGCGTCTCTGCACTGAGAACCGAGCCACTGAACACTGCCGATGGCTCCGTTCTCACTCCTCCCAGAGCAGAGCGATGCTGAGACGCTGGGACTGCCATCAATCAAGGCAGCTGGTGGATCCAGACTTGGGAAGTCGGGATGACGAGCTGCCTCGACTGATGGCAGTAACCTCAGCGGAAAGCGAATTGCACTCCTTTGAACCTTAGGAGAAGCCCAGCCTAAAAATCTCAGATTGATCCCTAGGTTTATCTTGGTCTCATCAGACCACAGGACATGGTTCCAGTAATCCATGTCCTTGTCTTTTACAAACTGTTTGCTGGCTTTTTTGTGCATCATCTTTAGAAGAGGCTTCCTTCTGGGACAACAGCCATGCAGACCAACTTGATGCAGTGTGCGGCGTATGGTCTGAGCACTGACAGGATGACCCCCCACCTTTTCAACCTCTGCAGCAATGCTGCAAGCACTCATACGTCTATTTCCCAATGACAACCTCTGGATATGATGCTGAGCACATGCACTCAACTTCTTTGGTCGACCATGGCAAGGCCTGTTCTGAGTGGAACCTGTCTTGTTAAACCACTGTATGATGTTGACCACCATGCTGCAACTCAGTTTCAGGGTTTAGGCAATCATCTTATAGCCTAGGCCATCTTTATGTAGAGCAACACTTATTTTTTTCAGGTCCTCAGAGAGTTCTTTGCCATGAGGTGAGATGTTAAACTTCCAGTGACCAGTATGAGAGAGTGAGAGCGATAACACCAAACTTAACACACCTGCTCCCTATTCACATCTGAGACCTTGTAACACTAATGAGTCACATGACACCGGGGAGGGAAAATGGCTAATTGGGCCCAATTTGGACATTTTCACTTAGGGGTGTACTCACTTTTGTTGTCAGCGGTTTAGACATTAATGGCTGTGTGTTGAGTTATTTTGAGGGGACAGCAAGTTTACACTGTTACACAAGCTGTACACTCACTACTTTACATTGTAGCAAAGTGTCATTTCTTCAGTGTTGTCACATGAAAGGATATAATGAAATATTTACAAAAATGTGAGGGGTATACTCACTTTTGTGAGATACTGTATATATATATATATATAGAATAAAAAATGATTTCGCGCTTAAAATCTATCTCCTCCAAGTAAAGTGCATAAGATGATACCAAATATATACACGTGCAATATCTAAAGGTGCTCCATAGTGCAACAATACATAAAAGTGCTATGTGCATAAAATTAATAAACATAAATCATAATAGATGCAAAGTTCATATTGTGAATCAATATAAAAAGTCTATGTAGTGCTGTTCCACTGGGGTCATTTGGTAAGGGTGAAAAAGTGAAAGATGATCTTAGATATTGTGATCCGGTGACACCGGGCTCTCTGGACTCTCACCTTAAGTAAAATTGATAAGGGCATCAAAACCAGGTTCTCTGTTCATGGTAATACAATGATGTAGAAATGGGACTTCTCTGGTGTTGTAGCGGTCTCTCTGCTTAGCAATACCTGTGAGATGTAGGGATAAAAAGGGGGGGGGGGTTGCCCACCTGGGCTCCACCAGTCCGGTGGTATGAACAGGAAGAGGAGAGAGAAAAGATGCCTCCAATGGTGTAGTAGGTTTAAACAAGTGACTATTTATTAAAAGATGAAGTGGTCTCTTACATTTAAACAAGTTAAAAACAGCTTTAGAAGTAAAAGAATTGAGGAGCGGCGTTTGGGACGCCTCCTTACTGGTTTCCGGTTTCGTCTGTGCTCGGCCACGCCCTACGCGTTACGTCACCGCTCGTGACTTCAATATATATATATATATATATTCTACATTCACATGAGTTAATGATTTAAAGGGATATCTCAGCAAACTATATAAGCACAGAAAAGTTTTTTAACCACATGCACTTTCTATATGTCCATACACGTATTAATTTGCAATCAGTCTAGGTATGAGTGATCACAAATAAGAAATTCATCACTGATTAAAATATCGAAAAATAGGGATAGCCTCTATAGTCAATAATAATAATAAAGAATACATAAAGAGTTGTACCATCATCCAGAAACTTAGAGATAAAGGGATCGGGAGCTTGGTCCCCAACCAGGCCTCTCCAAAGGAGAAGGGCAATTGGACTATCTCAGTACAGTAGTAAAGGGGGTGAGTTCAAGTATGTAAGCAGATGTATAAAATAATAGAAAAGTTTATTAATACAGAATTAATAACGCATAACAAATGATCAGTTACAGGTTTAAAGCATGGTAACAGTCCATGTGTATCACCAAGATAATGATCCCAGTGGGATAGTTGATCACGGATAACATCTCAACTAGTTTTGCGGGCTAATGCCGCTTCATTGGGAGGGTATCTGTAATTTTATTGACAAATGATCAATGACAATATAATTGACCAAAGACATAAATAGTAGCAATATTTAATACAATATGTCAGTTAAACAATATATTTGTATGTGAAGGGGGAAGAGCGAGGCTACTTACCCACATCCCGGCAGGCACAGGGCACAGGGGTCACCAAAAGGGGGGATCTCTTGCAGCGACTAGGGGGGACTAGCAAAACAATTTGCTGGAATCTGAATGGAATAAGACAGATGAAATGGGTAAACTATGTACTTTGAGGAAACTAAGGGGATGTGACTGGGGTGGTTGAATTAGAAACTGCAAGTAAAGGGATGTGACTGTGAAGGTTGGTACAATGAGTGAGATTTAAAAAGTGAGTAAAGGTTTTGAAAATTAATTAATAAAAGGTGGAAAATTGAAAAGAACACAAAAAAAATATAAAAAGTGAAGGTGTATAAAAAAATTAAAGTTAAAATGAAAAATTGTTGTATATTTGTGTGGTGAGGGGGCTACTGGACAAGGAGGGGGGAGAGGGAGAGGGAAGAAAAGGGGGGGGGGGTAAAGAAGGAAGGGGTAGGAAGAAGGAAAAGGGGGGGGGGAGGAGAAGGTGGGAGAAGGGAGGGTAAAAAAGAGGGGGAAAAAGAGAAGAGAAGGGAAGGGAAAGAAAAGGGGGTTGTGACCAACAGACCAAGAAAAAGTGAGTAAAATAAATAAAGTGGGGATCTGTGAAAAAAGGGGACATAGTATATACCTTGTACCCAAATACAAAGAATTAGGGGTTTTGATTAAAATATCAAATGATGCAACACTTACAGTGTAAAGTGAAAATATGATCTATTAAAAATGATCATTTAAAGTGTAACTTCAATTTGTTGAGAAAAAAGGGTGATCATTGCACATTGCAAGGATTATAACAAACTTTGTTGCAGATTCCTACCTTTCCTACCTTTCGTTATTCTGAAGAAATCCATGTGTGTTTGTAATCCATGTTCTGAGTAGGTCTAATGGGAGTCCCGCAAAAAAAAAATAATTTAAAAGTCAGCAGCTACAAATACTGCAGCTGTTGACTTTTAAAATAAGGACACTCACCTGTCCCAGGGTCCAGCGATGTTGGCACCCAAACCCGAATCGTCCCTCGGTCCTCGGGTGCTACCGCCGCCATTCTCTGTAAGGGAATCAGGAAGTGAAGCGCTGCGGATTCACTTCCCAGTTCCCTACTGCACATGCGCGAGTCACGCTGCGCTTCCTAACTGGTCCCAGCTGTCTCTGTGACCCGTGTGTGTCCCAGCAGACAGCGCGGTGGGGACGGGAAGAGGCATAGACTCCCGTGGGAGTCTATGCCGGAAGTGGGTGCAAATACCTGTCTTAGACAGGTATCTGCACCCCCCTCCCCCTGAAAGGTGCCAAATGTGACACCTGAGGGGGGGAGGGTTCCGAAAAGCGGAGGTTCAATTTTTGTGTGAACCTCCGCTTTAATGAGAAAATCTGCTGGGCCTGCACCCCTTTAAACGGGTTCCTATTGAAAGTATCTTTCAAAAAATGACATTTTTATTGCAAGGGATGCCTGAAATCTGACTTGTATCTTAGACAGACTTCTGGGAAAATTGGTGAGCCAATCACACAAGCAGGAAAATTGTGTTTCTGGGAAGTGGTCAGTACACACTCTCTCTCCAGGTAGCCATATTGCAATGTATTCTCAGAAAATTCCATTGGCTGCAGATTAAAAAGGAAAGGTAATTTTTAATAACATTCAATTACAAAATGACTAGTGTTTTTTCAATTTTCAAAACTTTGTGACAAAAAGTGAGGTCTGCAAAATACTCACCATACCTCTCAGCGGGGGGGGGGTGCCATCTGGGCATTCCATGGCCTCCAAAACTGTGATAGGCAGTGAGGAGTGAAATCAAAAATTTACACCCTTAGAAACCCTGAAGGCGGTGCTTGGTTTTTGAGGTCCCGTATGCGGCTAGGCTCCCAAAAAGTCTCACACATGTGGTATCCTCATACTCAGGAGAAGCAACAGAATGTATTTTGGGGTGTAATTCCACATATTCCCATGGCATGTTTGAGCAATATATCATTTAGTGACAACTTTGTGCAAAAAAAAAAAATTGTCTTTTTCCTGCAACTTGTATCACGATATAAAATATTCCATGGACTCGACATGCCTCTCAGCAAATAGCTTGGGGTGTCTACTTTCCAAAATGGGATCATTTGGGGGGGTTGAATTGTCCTGGCATTTTATGCACAACATTTAGAAGCTTATGTCACACATCACCCACTCTTCTAACCACTTGAAGACAAAGCCCTTTCTGACACTATTTGTTTACATGAAAAAATCATTTTTTTTGCAAGAAAATTACTTTGAACCCCCAAACATTGTATATTTTTTTAAAGCAAAGGCCCTACAGATTAAAATGGTGGGTGTTTCATTTTTTTCTCACACAGTATTTGTGCAGCGATTTTTCAAACGCATTTTTTTGGGAAAAAACACACTTTTTTTAATTTTAATGCACTAAAACACACTATATTGCCCAAATGTTTGATGAAATAAAAAAGATGATCTTAGGTCGAGTACATGACCAAACATGACATGATTTAAAATTGCGCACAAACATGCAGTGGCGACAAACTACATACATTTTTAAAAGCCTTTAAAAGCCTTTATAGGTTACCACTTTAGATTTACAGAGGAGGTCTACTGCTAAAATGACTGCCCTCGATCTGACCTTCGCGGTGATACCTCACATGCATGGTGCAATTGCTGTTTACATTTGACACCAGACCAATGCTTGCGTTCGCCTCTGCGCGAGAGCAGGGGGGGACAGGGGGTGCTTTTTTTTTTTTTCTTTTTTATCTTATTTTTAAATTGTTCCTTTCATTTTTTGTTAATCCTTTTTATTGTTATGTCAGGGAATGTAAATATCCCTTACGATAGCAATAGGTAGTGACAGGTACTCTTTTTTGAAAAAAAATGGGGTCTTTTAGACCCTAGATCTCTCCTCTGCCCTCAAAGCATCTGACCACACCAAGATCAGTGTGATAAAATGCTTTCCCAATTTCCCAATGGCGCTGTTTACATCCGGCGAAATCTAAGTCATGAAATGCTTGTAGCTTCCGGTTTCTTAGGTCATAGAGATGTTTGGAGCCATTCTGGTCTCTGATCAGCTCTATGGTCAGCTGGCTGCATCACCGGCTGCATTCTCAGGTTCCCTGTTGGGACAGGAGAGCCAGAGAAAAACATGGAAGACAGTGGGAGGGGGGGACATTCCCTCCCACTGCTTGTAAAAGCAGTCTAGAGGCTAATTAGCCGCTAGGATTGCTTTTACATTAAAGCTGACCGCTGGCTGAAAAGAATGATACCAAGATGATACCTAAACCTGCAGGCATCATTCTGGTATAACCACTCAAAGTCCAGCAACTTACCAGTATGTTGCTGGTCCTTGTTGGGCATATATTGTAATCTTTTTTTTCATGCAGCCTATGTTCTGAATGAAAAAAAGAGATTGATCGGTGGGTATGCCCACCATTAGAATACCTCCCTTCATCCACCGACTTCTAATGATGGGCATACATGCACCATTTATATATGCCGAAGCATGGGGGCATCCACCCCAAAAGTTAGGAGCAAATCGCTCCTCCGCCCCTGCTGCCCCCATGCTTCAGCATATATCACCTCTGACAGCGCTGGAGTCACGGCTTTATGTATCGTGGGAGCAAACGCTGTTGCTGTCAAGATAAATAAATCCGTGCTGCAGCTGAATGGCGCACCTGAAAACAAAAAAATGGTTAACAATAAAACACAGTGAACAGTAAAGTATTAAAAATTGCATACCTGAAAAGCAAACATGATAAAACATAATAACAATAAAACATTGCAGAATAGAATACAGTAAAAAAAGAGCAGATCAATAGAGAGAGAGAATAGAGAGAGAGAGAACAATAAAACGACAACTATTTTTGTTTTTTTTATTTTATATATTTTTTTGTTTTTTGTTTTTTTTTTTACACTTTTTTTTTGTAACTGTAACTTTTATAACTGTAACCGGTTCCAGGTTCGGGTCTCTCAAAATGCGATGGCATCTTGGGGAAGTACGGGTGCTGCAGAAGTGGTGGGTTCCCAATTAGGATTGGCGAATGCAGCAGGAAGGGCATTATGGGCACGACGGGCCTGTGTTTGTCTTCTTCTTGGTGGCAGCGGGACACTACTTGTGCTTGCCACCTCACAAGCTTGAACTGCACTTATGGGACTCGCCACATCACCAAGTGTTACTGCAGTGCTGGTTTGACTACCAACGGGGTGTACTAGGCCGCTGGTGCTTGCCAGTTCACCAAAACGCTACCAAAAAAACTGTTAGCGATTGCAGGGATCAGGCCTGACTCTGCGAATGCTGCAGTTATGTGTTTAGTGTTTTGTAAGTGACAGTGATCAATCGATACTGCACCTGGGTGGGCTGGGCTGGGCCGGGCGGAGGGGCAAAATGCGGGTGCTAGCAGGTATCTGGGCTGATCCCGCTAACACTGCGCTTTTGGGAACCCTAAACTGCTGGGGACGCTAGTATAGATCTGATCAGATCAGATATTGATCCGTTCAGATACTATACCACTAAAGGAGGTGTACGGTGCGTGCGTGGGTGTTAGCGGTACTGGCACTAACCTGACGCTGCCTGGGGCTGGTGCTTGCCAGTTCACCAAAACGCTACCAAAAAAACTGCTAGCGATCGCAGGGATCAGGCCTGACTCTGCGAACGCTGCAGTTATGCGTTTAGTGTTTTGTAAGTGACAGTGATCGATCGATACTGCACTTGGGTGGGCTGGGCTGGGCCGGGCGGAGGGGCAAAACGCAGGTGCTAGCAGGTATCTGGGCTGATCCCCCTAATGCCCCGTACACACGGTCGGATTTTCCGATGGAAAATGTCCGATCAGAGCGTGTTGTCGGAAATTCCAACCGTGTGTGGGCTCCATCGGACATTTTCCATCGGATTTTCCGACACACAAAGTTGGACAGCAGGAGATAAAATTTTCCGACAACAAAATCCGTTGTCGGAAATTCCGATCGTGTGTACACAAATCCGACGGACAAAGTGCCACGCATGCTCAGAATAAATAAAGAAATGAAAGCTATTGGCCACTGACCCGTTTATAGTCCCGACGTACGTGTTTTACGTCACCGCGTTCAGAACTATCGGATTTTCCGACAACTTTGTGTGACCGTGTGTATGCAAGACAAGTTTGAGCCAACATCCGTCCGAAAAAATCCATGGATTTTGATGTCGGAATGTCCGAACAAAGTCCGACCGTGTGTACGCCCTATAACACTGCGTTTTTGGGAACCCTAAACTGCTGGGGACGCTAGTATAGATCTGATCAGATCAGATATTGATCCGTTCAGATACTATACCACTAAGGGAGGTGTATGGTGTGTGCGTGGGTGTTAGCGCTACTGGCGCTAACCTGACGCTGCCTGGGGCGACGCAGACCCTATCTGACCCTAAAACCTAACTTATATCACCACCGGGCGATCAGGGGGTTAAACCTTTATTAGGTAATAAATGGCGGGTGCCCTGACACTATAAAAAATAAACTAACTAACCAGTGTCACCCGTAACAGTTATACGGTGATCACTGGTGAAAGGGTTAACTAGGGGCCAATCAAGGGGTTAAAACCTTTATTCGATAGTATATGGGGGTCCCTGACGCTATAAAACGCTGACGGCGAGCACTATTAAGCACTAATTTATGGTGTAACAAGCACTTGTTTTTTCACACCTTGTTTATTTATTCAACATGCATATTATGTGTATTTAATATCATCGCACTAGTAAGCACAGAATTGGTTATTACTAATTTTGTTTTTGGGGTCACCCAAGCACAGCGCATAACTTGTAAATTTATCCTATGCACGTTATATGAAGCGTGATTAGCGCATGCAGCTGAAGGTAGCACAAGCAAGGCATAAGATCATTGTGGCTCACAGAATTTTTCCAATTTGATCTATATATTTACCTCCCTAACTAGCATCACCATTACACTAATACAGCGATCAGAAAAATGATCACTTAGTGACACTGGCAACGGGGGGTGATCAAGGGGTTAAAACTTTATTAGGGGGGTCTGGGGGGTATCCTAGACCTAAAGGGGGCTACCACTAACTGCCACTAACTGCCCTACCACTTATAACTGTCACAAACTGACACCAATGCAGTAATCAGAAAAAAAAACAACTGCTATTGGTGTCACTGTGAAGGGGGGGGGGGTGATCGGGGGGTGATGGGGGGTGAAAAGTGTGCCTGGTGTGTTTTACTGTAATGTGTTGTGTTGTGCACTTACTCAGATGTCTTCTCTCCTCGGCGCCGGAACGGAAAATACCGAACCGAGGAGTGATGACATCACTTTCTCTGCTGCTGTTTACTATACAGCAGCAGATGAAAATTCTCATTCGTTGGGAGCGATTGCGAGGGGGTGACCACGAATGAGTGGTCTCCCATAGTTGCCAACAGTCCCGATTTTCCCGGGACAATCCCGATTTTGGGACCCTTGTCATGGATGGAGGGGGATCTGCACTGAGGGGATCTGCACTGATGGAGGGGGATCTGCACTGATGGAGGGGGGTCTGCACGGATGGAGGGGGGTCTGCACGGATGGAGGGGGGTCTGCACAGATGGAGGGGGATCTGCACTGATGGAGGGGGATCTGCACAGATGGAGGGGGGTCTGCACGGATGGAGGGGGGATCTGTACTGAGGGGGTCTGCACTGATGGAGGGGGATCTGCACGGAGGGGGTCTGCACTGATGGAGGGGGGATCTGTACTGAGGGGGTCTGCACTGATGGAGGGGGGTCTGCACTGAAGGGGTCTGCACTGATGGAGGGGGGACCGCACTGAGGGGGTCTGCACTGATGGAGGGGGGTCTGCACTGAGGGGGTCTATACTGATAGATGGGGGAACCGCACTGAGAGGGGTCTGTACTGAGTGGGTCTATACTGATGAGGGGGGTCTATACTGAGGGGGGTCTAAACTGATGGAGGGGGTATGTACTTTTTGGGGGGGTCTGTACTGAGGGAGGAGGATCTATACTGCTGGGAGGGGCGGTCTGTACTTAGTGGGGGGTCTTTACTGAGGGAGGGGGGTCTGTACTGAAGGGGGACCATAGTTGGTGGAGGGGGGGTGACACCAATTTTTTTTTTGCACCGGGTGACACCAGCTGTAGTGATGCCACTGGCTCTTGTCTCTGCAGCAATTCAACTTTAATGTACAGGGGGGTAACTATATACAGGAGGGGGGAGGGTTAACTATGTACAGGAGAAGGGAGGGTTAACTATATACAGGAGAGGGGGTTAACTATTTACAGGAGGGGTGTTAACTATGTACAGAAGGGGTTACTATGTACAGGGGGGATACTATGTACAGGGGGGGGTAACTATGCACAGGAGGGTAATTATGTACAGGGGGGTAACTAGGGGGAGAGGGGAAACTATGTACAGGGGGAGGGGGTAACTATGTACAGGGGGGGTAACTATGGCTCTGCCTGGGACACTGATTTAAGGACTGAGGCTGGGAACACCTGGTGTAAAGACTGACTCTGTTGGGGGCACCTGATGCAAGGAGGGACTCTGCCGGGGGCACCTCATACGAGGACAGACTCTGCTGGGGGCACCTGATGCAAGGAGGGACTCTGCCGGGGACACCTGATACGAGGACAGACTCTGCAGGGGGCACCTAATGCAAGGACGGATTCTGCTGGGGACCCCTGATGCAAGGAAGGACTTTGCTGGTGGCAGGCGACGTGGCTAGTGACACGCTCAGGGATCCCACTGATTCGGCATTATGGTGAGTTGAATGATTTAATTTTATTTTACAATAGTAATAGTAGAAATAATGTGCTTCAATCATCCTGACACCATAACAATCATGGTGTCGGGATGATTGAAGAGCTAACACCAGGTGTTGGAGTATCTTTATCTGCTGATTGTTAAACTTTCTAGAATACACATATTTCTATTGTTGTTTAGGATCTGGGCCTGCTGTCCCTTCATTCGCGCGCCGCAGTTTTATTTTTTCTAAGCCACGCCTACAAACGCATGCCCTGCCCCCTAATTATTATACGGCTCCGCCTACAACCAAAAAAGTGTCCCACATTTTTTTTTTTGCAATGTTGGCAACTATGGTCTCCCCCTCAGCCTGGATCGCTCCCCTTAAGAAGCCGACCGCCTCAGGCACCGGGAGGGGGGGCACCAGCGGTCTAGGACATCGGGGTCATACATCCAGCACTGCAGTATCTTCCTCAGGCTCCGAGAACAACTTCTCCTAACCTGACTGGTGGTCATGGTCAATCTGACCTCAAGAGGCTGGTGAGGGTGAGGGAACCAAAAAAACCCCACAATTTCTGACAAGCTGCTAGCATTGATTATGCAAGAATAGGCAGTGCCACTGCCAGTGTCAGATCAGTCAGGAATCAGGATGTGGCACTAGCAGTGGCACAGAAGCTGATTGACAATGACAACATGCCAGTGATACCACGAATGTCAGGCCCAGGACAAATTGCAGCAGAGGTCTTGAAAAAGAAGGGTCAACTCAACTCAACAGTGCAAATATTGACTCTTTGCATAAACTTAATGTAATTGTCAAAAAAAGCATTTGACACTTATGCAATGCTTTACCGTCCGGATACAATGATCTGACACAAATGTCAGATCATGTATACTTGATACATCTGACACAAAAAGATCTAAAAACACTAAAGCAGCACTGGCAGACATTGTCAAAATTATTATTGGCGTCATTTTGGCCATAGCTGTACATGTACATGGCCAAGTACAGCACACACAGACAGCAGCACACTGCAGTGACTGCACAGGCACTGTTACTGCCTGTCTCGCACAAGCACAGCATAATAAACCAATACTTGGGGGTAATGCTTATTTCTACAATAAGAATAAGTTTACTGTCATTTTATTATTTCAACAGTTCTAATTCTCAGATACATTCAAAGAAAAAGCGCACAGTTTACAATAATGCCATTAGTGTGTGGGTTTACTGGATTATAACAGTCACCACTTTTTATCAACTCCTCTCTCTCTCTCAGCATTCACAATGACAATAATAGAAGTAAATATCACACTAAAAGACTACTGGGGCGGGACCCCGGTGCAAGGTAAGCCTCAAAGGCTGCCCTATTTGACCGTCCATTACCGTTACTGATCTATTTTTTTTTTTCATTAGTGTGATATTTACCTATATTGTCAAATTTGTTAATGCTAAGAGAGAGACAGTCAACAAGTTAATAAAAAGTGGTGGTTGACTTGTTATAGTTCCAGAATCCACATACTAATGGCATTTGTAGCCTGAACCTCAGCCTGTGCATTTTTCCTATGAATTTAGCTGACAATTAAAGCTGTTGAACTATTGATTCTTCCTGTCGCAATAAGCACAACCCACAAGCATTATGCAATAAGCACAACCCACAAGTATGCTTCTTATGTTAGAAATAGAAATACTTAAAGAGAATAATAAAACTTGTCATAAACCTTGGAATACTGAAGTATTGCTCCTTTGATTCTATTACACAGTGGGGGGGTCTTCCGCCTTGTCTTAAGGCTAACCCCCTCCAGACGGCTCCATGGTCTGGAATGAAGGCATTGTTCTGTGTTTGACCATTTGTTTATGTACTTTAATTAGCCCCAGGGGCTTCTCTGTGTCATTACCAGAGACCTTCAAATGCCACATTGCCAAGGCGCCATACTAAAATGCCACATTTCGCCCATTTTTCGGTGAAATGCCATATTTCACCGATTTTCGGGAAAATGTCACATTTTGTGCCATATTTTGCCTTATTTGGGCCAAGAAAAAATAAAAATATTCTTATATTCTTCAAGTGGGACAGTAATATTTGTCAGCAATGTCTTCATATAGAAATATTAAGATTTAATACCACCTTATACGGTGTATTGCATGTGCTTGTCTGTGAGAGAGACACACAGACTGTCATTGGCAGACTTCCCTATTGTTTGTGTATTGGGAGGAAATGTGGATTGTGCCTGTCTCATTGTTAAATGTTAATGACCTCACATTGTTCTGTCTGCCTTAAGATAAACTTATTATGGGATGTATATGTGTATGTGGATTGGCTGCTAAGGGGGAGGGGGGATTGTCCCACAGTGTATATCTTTGTGTACACTGTATGTAAAAATCCATTAGCAGGGGGGAGGACTGTAGGGAAACGCGTATACACAGTATATGAGCTCACTTTCTCATGTCCTTCATACCAAGCTGAAGTGTATTACTGAAGTCATCGCTCGTGTTTTACATTTTCGTGTTTTCCTAATTCAATATGCCTAAAGTTGCTAGTTCAAACATAACCCTTTTCAAGAAGTGGATTAATGGTGACAGCAATTTCGTTGTGGAAGGTGGGAAGATATTCTGCAAGTTGTGCACGAAATCGGTAAGTTTTTATTCAGTTTTCTTTGAGAACTCTTCTTTTACCTATATCATTCTCATTTCTCTCACTTTTTCCATTTTTCGAGAGCATGTCATCTTTTTCAATTACTTCCACAAGCACTGTATATTTTGAAGTTATGGCCACTAATGTTCATTTTATGGTACCCAACAGCCTTGCACCCCAAGTAGCCTTGAAATGCTCCTCAAGTGTCAAAATTTTCTATAGTTGAAAACTGTTTTCTGTCCTCACCTTAGTCCCCGTTCCGAAACTGATCTATTCTGGCCTGTGTAGGAAACGTACTTTTACTGGAGAATTTTTACCGGTACTGAATACAAAACTTTTTCTTGTATTTAATTTACAGTATGAGTTTAAGAAGAAGTGGCCATTCGACGTGCACAAGAAAAGCGAACAGCACCTGGCAAGGGACAAAGCTCCGAGTACTGAAAGGAAGCAGCAGCAGCTCCTTAGAGATGTGGTGTCATGGGAAATTCGGCCCGAGGTCCAGGAATTTTCCAGAGACGTTACCATGGCTTTCCTTAAAGAAGGCATTCCGTTACACAAACTGGAGAAGGGTCCCCTGTGCAAAATTTTTGACAAGTACTGTAGCGTCAAATTGCCAAGCGTGAGCACCCTAAGACGAATGGTACCTCAATTGCGTGAAAAGGTAAGCAACGTTCAATGATAGTTTATGTTCAAATCACGCATAGGTACCTTTGGTTGAGCAACAATACCTTCTGCAAAAATTAGGATCAACGAGTAAAAATGTACAAACATGTTTACGTGTATTTATTTGTTTCAGGACTGCTGTGGCAAGGAGCCCCCAACACGGCAGGACGCTTTCTACTACTTGTCACGGATAGTGTAGCATACATGCTGAGCGTGGGGAGGACCCTTAAGGCTATCTACCCAAAAATTATCCACGAGACGTGTCTGGCGCATGGACTACATCGTGTTGCATACGGGAAGAGTACCCCAAGTCAATAAACTCATCTCGGCGGGGAAAAAAATATTCCTGAAGGCACCAAAGACGGTCGAGGTATTCAGGAAACATTTGCCTGGCTTGCCACTGCCTCCGGAGCCTGATGTCACTAGGTGGGGCACCTGGTTGTCTGCAGTATCGTGGTATGTGAAGCATTTTGAAGGTTTCAAAACCGTGGTGAAGGAGCTGGAAGACGATTCTGGTGCGGTGAAAAAGGCAAAAGACCTCATAGACGACCCGGCCCTCTTCCTGCAGCTTCTCTTTTTGGAGGCCAATTTCAAGTCAATTCCACAAGTCATCGAGCAGCTTCAGTCTCAGAAGATTCTCCTGATGACCTCTGTGGCGAAGATGGAGCAAATTGCCAACACAGATTACCCAGGAGCCATTGGAAAGAGGCCAAAGTACAGGCCGTCCTGACCAGGAATTGTGGCTGGGAGGAAGTCAGGAGCGTGGCTGCGAACCTCGAAGGAAAGGAATCCCAGCTGAAAGAAGATTGGGACGCTGCAGACATGCTGGCAATGAAATACGCGCCTGGAACATCAGCCGACGTAGAGAGGGCTTTTTCAAAATTAAAGTACATCCTCAGCGACCGTCGCCTCAATTTTTCTATTTAGAGCATAGTCGCTCATGTAAAATTATACTATAATTAAAACTAAAATTGTTGTAAATACCTGTAAATAGTAATAAAGTAGTTAATATGATTGAAGTTGCACGATTTAATATCCCTTTTATGATTGGAAGGGGGGTGGAAAGTTAAAAAATAAATGCCACATTTGGCCAAAATAAATGCCACATTTGGCCAAAATAAGTGCCATATTGCCACATTTTTTAGTGCCACATTTTGTAAAAATAAATGCCACTTTTTGAAGGTCTCTGGTCATTACACATATCAGTCCTCCTATTCAAGCTATCGGACCAATCCCTGCTGACCCTGTTTCAAGTCCTCATTTGCATGGCCAAGAGGACCCGAGTGAGGACTAGTGTACTTTACAATTGACCAATAGGAAAGTGATTGTTGGGGCGGGGTGTTCAAATTGCTATGTATAAAAGTGTGTTGTGTGCATCCAATAAAAGTGAGATTCCTGTTTGAACTTACATACAGCCTGCCTGGTGTATGTTCTGAGCTATCACAACTGGATTCGAACGGCACATAGCTGTAGTTCGAATCCCGGAGCATCGGATGACCGAACCATCAGACGTTGCGATCTGCAATCTGATTCAATAGCCGCAGAGGAGTGTCGGGAGAGTGGAACCGAGTGAGCAGGAGCTCGTTACAAAACTCTCCTATTTGTTTTGATTCATTTTAAGGAAAGCACTTCGTGCCAAGATGACCTTTGCTCTATTCCGCCAACCTCTAGAGAGGTCATCTGTAACACTGAATACCCTCTCTACAAATGTTTGAGAAGCTGGCATAACCAGCAGATCTAATGCAAAAGGTTTTAGCTGGTGATAAAAAGTGTCACACTTTGACAGCCAAAATTCTGTTGCGGTGCACTCCGAGACTGAGTCCTCACTGATGGCAAGTGTAACTTGGTGCAAAAGCTCTTCCTTATTTTTTCTGATCTGCTGCTCTATGCTGTTTGGGGAGATCCTCTGCCTGGGTCTTCTGCGGCATTTAGAAAGAAACCGAAAGACTGGCTGTGGCTGCTTAGATGTGGATGCCGGTGGCGTCGGTGCTTCTTCTGCTTTCTTGCGATAGTTCTACTAATCATCTTCTTCAGACAATTCCTCAAGTTGTGTGTGTGGCAGTATGGATTCTTGCGGCATACTCCTCTGCCTTTTTAAGCAGTTCCTGAATATTCTCATCCGCCATATCAACAAGGGTTTCACAGACAAGCAGCTTGCTGCAAGTGGAGAGAACATTTGGTCAGTTGGATCTGAGAATGAAGCAAAACGTTCACACTCCCTTTCATTCTCTGTGCAATTGTGGCAATGTAGCTAGTGTTCTGTTTAAAGTCCTCAAGATGGCTGAGCGGATCAAAGAGGGCAGGAACAGCAAGGGACATGGACATGGTGTCACTCTGGAGGGTTTCAGTATTTTCTGCAAAAGGCAGCAGTAGGTCATGCAATGATGTGAGCTATTGCCATTCAGTAGGGAGCAAGCTGTCCCATCCCATGTTGTTTGCGATTTGGCAGACTGACTCTTTCAGTTTGAGGAGTCTTGCGATCAAGTTGAATGTACTTGACCAGCGTGTGAGGCAGACATTTAAAAGAATAAGGCCACAATGCTCCAATAGCTTCTGTGTTGCAATTGAAGACTTGCAGAAGAGGTTCACTATTGATCTCACACTTGCCTCCTTATGCACCATGTGGACCGCAAGTTGCAACGTATGCACCACACATGGTGGCAGGTTCATGTAGATCTGTTGGTACCTAACAAGTGGAACACACACAGCCCAATAAGCATTAAGTATATATAAAAGGTTTCTGTTTCATTCTATTAAAACTTTTACAGTACACAAGACTACAAATAAAGTAGAAAAATAACAAAAGTGCACCCCACAGAGTAGAGCTGAGCAGATAGCGCCCCCATATCAATCATCTCATAGCCATTGTGATAATTGTCTGGTGTCACTGTGTCAACTGTCATAAAAGAATAATAAAAATGGCTCACTCACCGTAGATCATCAATTTCAGTCTCAGCCTCAGAGTCACTTTCTGTCATGGGGGGAGTCTTCCTAACTAGAGCTGGGTGGTTCTTCTACTGCTGCTGTGGTTTGTTTAAATGCTGCCACCATATTGCTCCCATTGTCTGTCGTCACTGTAAGGATTTTCCTCTTTGGTATGTCCCACTCTTGCAAGCATTTGTCCACACATGATTTGATTGACTGTGCAGTGTGTGTGTAGGCTACTTGTTCAAGGGCCAACAATATGTGTTTAGGTTTATGTTGTTCAACACAAAAGTAGCATCCACTTATGGCAAGAAATGAAGCTGAAAGTCCTTTTTGGTCCACAAATCAGTGCAAATAGATACTCTCCGAGCAGCATCCAGTCTCTTTTTGAATTTTTGTTTTTCATCTTCATACTGTTTGTCAATCAGATTGCTTATTCTACTGTCTCCATCATGCCAACAAAGTCCTCATCTTCAATCGTTCTGTCTGGTAATCGGCTGTGCCCAATCCATCTTGCTATGGCCTCCTCCCTGGCATGTTGTTCCTTAGAGTCATATTATTTCACATATTTACATATTCACATATTTATTTATATTTTTAAGTCAAATTTTTATTTTTAAGTACTTAAAAGAGCAGTGCAAATAGATTGCTGTGGTTGTGCACTGCCACTGGCTTGACTTGGTCCAACATTTGATGTTTTCTGTATCTGTGGGGTTGAATTAGGGGGGAAAATTAAAGTTATTCTCATTTTACGTTCTGTCAGCATCAATCAGTCTCTTTATAATATACTATATGTATAGGCCAGGGCCGGCCTTAGGGCTTTAGGTGCCTGTGCTGTGCCAAAATTGACAGTGCCTCAGCCCCTTCCAGTGACACTGACCACTGACCACATCCTTCTAAATATATTTTAGTGAGATACTTAAATTCGGGGAAAGCAGCAGCTGATAGATATTGTGAAATCAAATTAGTCGCTCCCATTAAAATTCAGTGACTAAAGTGCACAACATAGACAGACAAACAACAAAACAGCTTTTAGTTAAGAATAACCCATTCATTTCTGACATTTGTTGCTTGCAAGTTAAAATCTGTATTTTTTGCTAGAAAATTACTTAGAACCCCCAAACATTATATATATATATATTTTTAGCAGAGAATCTAGAGAATAACATGGCAGTCGTTGCAATAGTTTATGTCACACTGTATTTGGGCAGCGGTCTTTCAAACGCATTTTTTTAGGAAAAAATACACTTTCATGAATTAAAAAAAAAAAACTAAACAGTAAACTTATCCCAATTTTTTTGTATAATGTAAAAGATGATGTTTCGCCGAGTAAATAGATTCCCAACCAACATGTCACTCGTGGAATGGCGACAAAGTACGGTACGGTACATAAAAATCTCCATAGGCGACGCTTTAAAAAAAAAAAAAAATTCTTATTCATTTTATTTACTTTTACATTGTCACGTGTTGCTGTGCTTACCTTTTTATGAATTTCAGGATGAGTTGTCCGCAAATGACATCCATAGATCTTCTCTTCTCTTTCTACCAGTGACAATCACAGAAGCCAACATTTCCGTTATAGTCTTGACTTTGGAGTCTTGGATGTACGGTGGGGAGGAACTGGAAGCCTGTATGCTGCAGTGCTCTCGACGGTGGTCTGAGTAGAGTAGGCCTGTGAAATTAGGAAATAAATGACATGCAGTGAGTACAGTACACAAGGTGCTGGAGCCTGGATGGTGGTCTGAGGGGATGGCCTATAATAATTGACAGTGCATTTGCAAAAAGGTCTGGTCCTGGATGCCAGCACTTACACTGTTGCACAGTGTGCTCTGGAAGGGTCACAGATGGTGGTCGTCTAAGGGCAGTGAGGGGGTACCACAATTATTGTACTGCTGATGTCTGCTCAGTCTGCTTTCAGCCTCTCAGTGTGCTCTTCCGCCTCTGGGCGGCGGGCGCTGTGCCGGCGTCACGAAGAGTTGGACTCGGGAGTGGGATTGCTGCTATCAATGGTGGTCTGAGTAGAGTAGGCCTGTGAAATTAGGAAATAAATGGCATGCAGTGAGTACAGTACACAAGGTGCTGGTCTGGAGCCTGGATGGTGGTCTGAGAGGATGGCCTATAATAATCGACAGTGCATTTGCAAAAAGGCCTGGCCCTGGATGCCACTGTCTGTCAGAAGAGGCCTGCCCTGCACATACAGTTGCAGTGTTGCACAGGTGGTCGTCTAAGGGCAGTGAGGGCTAATTGATTTCAATGGAAAAGGCATTAGAAGAAAAAAGCATTAGAATAAAAAATGCATAGGTAGGAGGGGGGAGGCCTTAGGCCTGGCTGTTGTGTATGTACCACAATTATGTACTGCAGTCACAGTGCAAAGTACTACACTAAGAAGACTAGTTCTGCTGATGTCTGCTCTCAGTCTCAGCTGAAGTTCTCTCTCTGCCTCTGGGTGACGGGCACGGCTGCGGCGTTAGGAGGAGTCGGACTCGTCGGGACTCGGGACGGGAGTGCTCTCTCTCACAGACTGTCCTCCTCTCCTCTCGCCTCACTCACAATGGTGTCGGACTTGTCACTGGCGCTTGGGGCAGATTGCGTAAGTAGGCGGAGCTCCGTAACAAAAACGGAAGTTGGTAAACATCCCTCCTTGCCATTTTCGTCTTGCTGTCATCCGATAATGAAAACGGATCAAATTTTTGTCATAGTTTTCGGCAGTGGATGAAAATGTGCTGTACTTTTTGTTCCGTTTTAGTCATTGTAAAAATGCCACTGACAAGATCTTTGACGAAAATGTTTTTCATTGATGAAATTAACACTGCTGTGGACACTATGGATTGATTGCCTATCACTCTGCTTGAAGTTTTTTCTTTTTACTTTATTGATGTCATGACTTTCTTTGACTATTTAATAGCAACTGCTCTCACTACATCTTGTTTGCGCTTTACCGGGCTGCTACTGTTTACCAGGGTTTTATTTTATTCTTTATCCCATTTAACACAGCTATACAGGATATTTACACTCTGTGTTTTACCTATACACCTCCCTCTCCCTCTTAATTTTTTTTTTTTGGACTGATAAGCCCATTAGGCTCATCGTGCCCAATATTATTTTCTCATGCGTCATGTTCTGTTTTTGATGCTAATGGGAGTCTTTATCCATTTCATGTTATTGTTACTAGTGAACTTGATAGCAACCCTAATTACTTAATTTACATCTATATACATTTGTGGTTGTTCCAGAAGCTCTTTTAAATATGGAACTTCCAATGGTTTATATTTATTCTATCTGTTTACTATTAAGACTGTTTATCTAGCTCACAAATGGAAGCTGTTTTTGTTTTTATTTCTCCCCCTCCCCCCTACTCACTATATTTTATCGCCAATCTTGGGTATCCAAGTACATCACTCTGTCCATATTTAATCCAAAGCCACTATAGTGTTGAGGGTTTGTCAATCTTCCCCCCCCCATTTTTTTTTCTATCCTCGGATTCTTCTCCAATCTTTTTCTTGGAGGGCCTCCTCGGATAAATACTTGGCCTCTGAGCTCGTGTTTTTCACGCACTCAGCACGCCACTTTTCTTTTCTTTTTATTTTTGAAATCTATCTAGTGTTGATCATCTACATGATTCTTGCTTTTTTCCTTCTTCTCTTAACTTTTTCTCTACTCCTCCTTTGGTCCCTGCCCCTCCCTGGGGTACCTATGGCTACAACATCCATGAATGCATTATATAATCATATTTTCTTCATAATTTACCTATGGCCCCCTTGAATGTACTTACACTAAAAGCGTTCCAAAGTTTTTCGCTCCTTGGCACCAACTAGAGTGCATGTTGTATGCCTGCAAGAAACCCATTTTACTACAACAGCGACCCCTAAATACTTTGGCTCCTTATACCCTCAGGTTTTTACAGCCTCTGCTAATACCAGAGAGGAGTGTTGATAGCAATCCATCACACTATGCTATTTTCCCTTCTGACAGAGATAAAGGACCCTGAAGGACAATATCTCTTAGTCACTGGGAATTTATTTGATACACTAATTACAGTTATGTCTTATTATGTCCCAAATAAAATTCCAACCTGTTTCCTTTCCCATTTACTACAGATGGTTGAAACTCATAAAAAGGGCACACTTTTAATTTGTGGAGATTCAAATTAAGTCCTTTATGCTTTTTTGGACAAACCCCCAATTCCCAGTGCTTCTAGTCCTCGTAATTGTACATTCCAAAAGTTACTTCAGAAATACTCCTTGTTAAACTCTTGGCAGGAAACAAACCCTGTGAAACGCCAATTCACTTATTCTTCTCTTCCTCGTAAATCACTCTCCTAAATAGATCATATTCTGATCACTATAGGCATAACTCCTGAACTCATTTCCTCATCTATTATTCCTTTTACATGGACTGACCATTGTGCTGTACTAACTACTTTTACCTCTTTAATTCGTAAAATGCATGACCCCACGTGGCATATTAATGATTCTGTGCTATCCCATCCATTCCATTCTCCAGATCTAGAATTAGCTCTAAAAGATTATGTGGCCAACAACACAACTCCTGATATTTCCCCATTGACCCTTTGGGAAGCACATAAACTTGTACTCTGAAGTGTATGTATTAGACAAGCCTCCTTTCTTAAAAAAGAAAAATATCAGCTATAGCAAAAGTAAAAAGAAAAATTTCAAATCAATCCTACCCCTGCAACTAAACTTCAACTTGATAAAGCACGTCTTGACCTTGACAGAATCTGCAGAGAAAATGTTATGTAAATCTAGACATACATTTTACCTCAAAGACAACAAACCTGACACGCTTCTAGCTCGAGACCTTAAAAACTGAAATGATCTCTCGATTCATACACTAGTAATCCTGTAAAGATCCTCCACACCTTCCAAAGACATCTTGCTTCCCTATACAAAAAGCCCTTTAGATAAAGCTTCGGCAGATTCCTTTTTCTCACATTAAACCTTTCCAACTATTCAACGATTGTCTTGAAAATCCCATTACCGCTAATGAAATTATGATAGCTATTAACTCCCTTAAATTGAATAAACGTCCAGGCCCGGACAGCTTTTCAGCCCTATATTTCAAGGAATTTGCCCATATTCTTGCTCCACTATTAACCAATGCCCTTAACTCCCTCCTTAATGGACATTCTTTTCAACCTGAAACTTTAACAGCAATAATCTCAATGATCTTCAAAGCCGACTCAGATAATACATCTTGCTCCGGTTATAGACCTATCTCATTACTTAACCTTGACATTAAAGTCTTAGCAAAAGTTTTAGCAACCAGCCTAAACTGCATAATAGGTTGTTTAATACATAGGGACCAAGTTGGTTTCATCCCCCTGCGCCAGGCAGAAGATAATGTACGTAGGACTACCCTATTGATCTATGCCGATAAACTACTACAAATACTTTATGTCTCCTATCCCTAGATATCAAAAAAGCATTTGATACAGTTTCATGGACCTACCCAAATTATGTCCTATAACGCTGGAGATTTGGCCCTCATTTTCTTAGCTGGATTTCTTCAATATATGATAAACCTAGAGCTTATGTAAAATATGCAGGTTATAAATCAAGTCCACTTGATAGAGGCACTTTCCAGGGTTGCCCACTTTCCCCTCTCTTATTTGCCCTACTTATTGAACCCCTTTCTCAATCAATTCACTCTCACCTATCCATTAAAGGTCTTAAATTATCCAGCCACCATCATAAACTTTGTCTATTCGCCGATGACATCCTAATCTTTATGTCCTGTCCACACATTTCTGCTCCTAACGTTATTAGTATACTTGATCACTTTGCCCACATCTCTGGTCTAACCGTTAATCCTCAAAAATCGATGACATTAAATATATCTTTACCCCCCCCCCATAGTACAACAAACACAAGTATCTCTCCCTTTTTCATGGTCCTCTGCTCACCTCTCCTACCTAGGCATCACTCTTACGCCCAACCTTTCTGCAAGTTTCACTGGCAATTTCCCCCCAATTTTATGTCAAATAACCAATCTATTAACACAATGGTTCTCCCCCCCATTATCATATATAGGTAAAATAAATGTAATAAAAATGGCTCTATTACCTAACACCCTCTATCTTTTCCGGGTACTCCCTATCTCTGTTCCAGCATACTTTTTGAGAATTTTACAACGTAAAGTATCAGCTTTCGTTTGGGGCTCCTTAAGGCCCCATTTACCTAAACATACCCTTTATCTTCTGAAATCCAAAGGCGGCCGTGGATTTCCTAATTTTTCCACCTAATACCATGCGGCACATTTGGCACAATCATCTAAATATCATACAATTCACGAAATCCCACTTTGGGTAGCACTGGAATCTATAGATTGTGACCCATTTTCCATAGCTAATCTCCTATTTATGCGTTCCTCTGACCGTAAAAAACTCAATAATCCAATTACTAAGCACTCTCTCGCCATCTGGCACAGGTTTAAAATGGTAAATGGTTTACAATCTCCACATGTCCCACTTTTATCATTTCTTAAAAATCTTTTTTTTTATCCTGCCTGGACTTCTCCTAATTCTTTTAGAGCATGGACCTCTTTTAATCTGACTAGACTATACGATCTAACATCTTCTACTTCATTCTACCTCCCCAATTCGGCACTATTCCAGTATCTCCAGATAAAAACTTTTTTATGCCCTATACCCGAGAGGGAAATAAGCTTGATAAATTATCACGCTTTGAAGATATGTGCAAACGTGACCGTCATGCTAAAGGACTTGCTTTCAAGGCTGTACTGATCTTGGATCACACCTCCATACCTGGTAGGAATGTCTGGTAGTCCAAAAATTTTGTAAAGGTTTAATTTCAACATTATTTGAATCACCTATCTCTCCTAATCCTACAATAGCACTTTTAAACTTAAAACCGGCTTCTCTTTCCCTCTATCAATTTAAGCTCTTACTACAGATCACTACAGTTGCAAAGCAAACAATTGCCAAGCCTATAAATCCCCAACTCTGATATTAGTCGAAACCAAGCAAAGGAATCAATCAAGCAATGATTCATGCCAAAAAAGAGACTATTTCTTGTGATAAAGTATCTAACTTTGAGACATTATGGCGACCTTGGATGACACACTTTTTGCCTCATAATTTTGATGAGTTCCTACTAATGCCTTGGTAATTTTACCTTTGTGTTCTCATTATTTATATGCATGCCGTGTGACTGGGATCACACATTACCCCGGGGATCTTTACTTTCCTTCCCACTTTCTTCTTTCCTCTTTTTCCTCCCTTCTCACAATTCCCTTTCTATTTTTAAACTCAATTACCCTTTCCCTTCTTTCTTCTTGTCTGACTCAGGTGGTAGAACCTTTATTTACTTACTTTAGTTACACTGTATTATTAATATGAGCTTCAATATGTTTTAAGACATAGATGGTATTCCTACGCTCGTCTAAAGTTAAACTTTTTGATAATTAATACTAATACTTAAACTGAGGCTGTGTTATATTTTTTCTTGCTCATGTTTGATTTTAACCTCTTCTGAATTGAATAAAATATAAAAGTGTTCCTTAAGACATTAGACCAGGGATATGCAATTAGCAGACCTCCAGCTGTTGCAGAACTACAAGTCTCATGAGGCATAGCAAGACTCTGACAGCCACAAGCGTGACACCCAGAGGCAGAGGCATGATGGGACTTGTAGTTTTGCAACAGCTGGAGGTACGCTAATTGCATATCCTTGCATTAGACGTTTGATTAGTTTAAGTTATATGCCATCTCCAGTTAAACTTTGAAGCTACAATAACCTATTGTAACTTCATATGTTATTTTTCTGCTACCACATTTGTACACATTTGTATTTATCTATGCAATTTGTTAAACTTTAATAAACAAATTTGACAAGGAAAGCTTCAGCTTGTTCAATTAAGCTTTGACAAAAGACCTGAAAGCTGATCTTTCTGTTCCTGAATATAGTATATACTGTATAAGAGCCACAGATTACAGTTGGAGGACCTTTTCTCAATGAGCACCAAAGAAAACAGAGCATGGTAGTTGCACTGTAGTTGCGTATTTCCCAAACTTTGGTTATGAGTTCCACCCTTTACCATGTATATCACCACATCTTGACAAATCCTCTTGTACCAACCCGCTGGAATAGGATTTGTTTACATCCAACCACGTTTCAGAATATCTTTTTTTTTTCAATCTCTGTAAAGTATGCAAGCTTTTAAAGCACTCCGTAGATAATTTTTTCCTGGGGGGGGTTCTTTCAAACTTAAAGGCATCATTTACACTTTTATGTTGGGGGAGGTACAGTAAAAACATGTGACAGCAGAGTGGGGCCATGAGGCTTTGCAATGCAGCGCAGTAAAAATTATCCCCATTCAACTCAATAGAATGCAATGCACGCAGTTGTGGTGCGGTAGTGTACTCATTAGTACAGCAATCTCCTCCTAAGCTCCCTATTTTCTTTCCGTTCAGCCCGCTGGGTTTAACAAAAAAAAACTTACCGTGTGAACCAGGCTTTAGATCTCATTCATATTCTAAATGCCCATGGAATGGGAAATATTCCATGAATACCTACAGCCAGGATCCCAGATTATTTTTTTTGTCAGATGCTCAGCTTGTTCACCTGAGTGATAGGCTGAAAAGAGATTGGAACATCTGAGATCCCGGGTACAGGTATTTGCAGTATACTTGCTGCACCATGGTCATGTAGGATGTATGAATGAGACCCAAGACTGGATTTGAGCTAATCTTACGTTGAAAGTTGAGCAGGTGCAAGGGACAACATATTGGTGTAGGCAGTAAATTCAGTGATTTATTTAAACCTTAAAAAACTATCTCCTAAGAAATTTTATGGAATGTTTTAAGAGATGAAAAAAAAAATATTGTGCACTGCCTACCACAGGATGGTGCCCTTTGCACCTGGTCAATATGGTTGTTTTTTTGTTCAGTCTTAATGTAGTAAACCCAGCTTTTGAACTTGTACCTACAAGTAATAATGCTTACCTGTAGGTACAGTGAATATCTCCTAAACATGTGGTGTTTAGGAGATATTCACATGGAAAGCAGCCAGTGATGTCACTGATGCATGCGATCTGATAGCATACTACTTGGTTGTACTTCTCTTGGGGAGGAGTGTAAGTCGTTCTGTAATTTTGTAACCCATTTTTAGCCGACAGCCATCTATAGCCCGCTGTCAGCTGACATCGCTCAGCAGCTCCAGGCTGTGGAAAGATCCTAACTTTAAAGTCAACTGAGGGGATGGGGCACAATAGAAGGGGGGATGGCTGCTGCACTCCGAAACTCTAATTGCTTTTACTGTGCTGATGCTGAGGCTAAACAGCAGGGACACTGTCTGCAAATTTTGCCAGGATACTCTGAGGGAGGGGGGTTTGAACACCCCTGACCCCCCTTATCTACGCCCCTGCTGGGAAGCTATAATGGGTTTAAAAAATTGTTTAATTTTTATGTTTTAAAATATATTTTCTATTTTTTTGTTATATAACTTGGGTATTGAAAAAGAACTGTACAGTACAAAGGATTCCCCAAATACTATGGGTTTGCTAAAGAGCCAACAAAGCAGAAATGTCCTGCCTGGAGGCATAGTTTGTTGGATTTCCCTCAAAAATAACTATCTGATAAGGGATGAGTCACTCCATTGACTCGTTCACTTGCTTGAGCTAACTACAGCTTGATCTGTTTGTGCTCTGTAAACAACTGTCTATTTACAACAGAGCAGTTGACAAGTGAGTATGCATTTTTATTAGGAAGTTCTACATACTGTAAAAGTGTTGTAGATGTACCCTGTATTAAAATACATGCAAACCCTAACTGGGTTACATTTAGCTTGCAGACACACTGTATATCTTAATCGGTTGTCAAGCTTTTTCTTTTAGAAAATATACAGCTACAGCTACAGCTGGCTGCACATCATTGCGGTCCTAATAATGACATAGGTAGAACATAATTGCATAATGTGTGACAACAAAGTCATTTAAAGTCTCAACTAGTCATGTGTGTAACAGTGTGACAACACAGCAGCACAATTAGGAGACAGTTGTCACCTATAACAGGAAGTGAATGAAGATGGACCTTCATGGGAGGATCACCTGGTATTATTTTAATATAAGCTTTAGATTTGATAAGATTGAAAATTACTTTTTAAATTATATTACCATGTTAAATGTTATCAGACTTGACTTAAGATCTGCTTCAAAGTATATGGAAACCATACATATTTTTAAAGATTTTTCAGTATGTTGGATCATTTCTTACTGTATACTGCTTCCTTAAATATTTTTTACATCTATTGCAAACTTTCTTGCCTGGAGATCCTGCCAGTAACAACAGTTCCTATTGCAGGCTGACAATGCTAAGTAGCAGCAGTGTTACCAGCCTACCATGCTGGCTCCTTCAGTTGTAATTTATTAGAACCATGTGCATACACATACACAAAATGAAACACATACAAATACAGAGTATCAACTTTAAATACTGAAATAAATGCAGTTTGTGTTGCAGAGACGGTATTCCTCGATGTGCACAATCTTCTGTAATTTCATTGCACAAACCAGCAAAAACAGACATGCCAAAAGGTCTCTTTTTAATAAACAACATAATCTGTAGGAAATAATGCTAGTCAAGGCTTGTTTTCCTGACCTGGGGCCTCATTCCAACCTGTTGCAACCAGCTATAGAGAGTCTATAGGGACACCCCCGTGCAGGAGGCCCCATAGAGGAAAGAAATCTTTACATTTTGTTTAACTGGGATACCTGCCAGTGGCTAAGTTCAAAGTGCAGTTTCCAGTAATTTGCTATTACTACTCTGTGTGTTTGATAGGCCAGGACAGAAGCATGCAACCTGAAGTAATATTTCCTGATTCCTGTCATATTTTGAGATGTGAATGAAGATTGCTATGGGACCTAGCTGTGAAGTTGTTATTCAATTCACTGTCTGTTTCCAGCTTTGTCAGGTTTTGTTCCTTTTGCCTACACATGCATTTTTTTAGGAGAGCTATACATTATCTGATGTATGTTAGCATTGTGACTGATCCAAGCATTGTTAGCAGTAATTGATAAGCAGCAAAGTGCAACAAAAGTCTATAGTATTGGGTAGTTAAAGAGGAAGTAAAAACTGATGGGTTTTACTTCCTTTTTATTCCCCTGCAAAGTAAAAGCATAATGGGCTAGTATGCATCGCTAGTATGCATCCATTATGTTGCACTTGCCTGCAAACGAAGCCCGGGATGTCCACGATGTCCCTGCTGGTGGCCGCATCCATATTCACCCCTCTTCCTTCCAGGACTTTGGACTCCAGCATGCGCATGGGAGCCGACGGTCATGGCACGGGCCCTATAAAAACGTCACGATCATGCCCTTTCTTTAGTGCGCAATGCCATGACATTGGCACAAGCTTATATGGTAAATATCTCCTAAACCATGCAGGTTTAGGAGATATTTCCACTACCTATAGGTAAGCCTTATTAGGCTTACCTGTAGGTAAAAGTGGTGTGTAAGGGTTTACAACCACTTTAAATTAGGTCATTGACTTTGAGCTTATATGGTCATGTCTCATATTAGGTCAATGATGTCATAAGCATCTCTGCCCTTTTGTGAATGTCACCTGTGGGGCTTAATGGGCAGGCTAGTTCATTATGCCTTTGTCTTGCAGGTGTTAGTGGGTTTACAAAAACTTTAAGTACATTTTGTACCTTAATCCTGCTCTTTAATCATTGTTAAAATCACTGCTTCCAGATAGATTTTTACCCCCCAAAGGGGTTCAGATTCAGCACCTAAACTCCAGTAACATTCACGAACCTGCCATGAATGCAGGTGTGTTTGGCTCATCACTAATTATCACCAAAATTTAGGGAGAGAAAAGAGAAGTCAGAGGATATATCTGTATTGTAGACCATGGTTTTCCAACTTTAGTAAGTTGTGTATTACCTGAACAAAATGATAAAGTCAATAGCTGACTATGCAATCGACTGCATAGACCATGGACTGTATAGGCACCAACACAACAAAGAAGGGCAACAAAGCTAATAAAGGGTCTGGAGGATCTTAGTTATGAGGAAAGGTTGCGAGCGTTGAACTTATTCTCTCTGGAGAAGAGATGCTTGGGGATATGATTTCAATTTACAAATACTGTACTGGTGACCCCACAATAGGGATAAAACTTTTTCGCAGAAGAGAGTTTAATAAGACTCGGGGCCACTCATTACAATTAGAAGAAAAGAGGTTTAACCTTAAACTACGTAGAGGGTTCTTTACTGTAAGAGCGGTAAGGATGTGGAATTCCCTTCCACAGGCGGTGGTCTCAGCGGGGAGCATTGATAGCTTCAAGAAACTATTAGATAATCACCTGAATGACCGCAACATACAGGGATATGTAAGGTAATACTGACACATAATCACACACATAGGTTGGACTTGATGGGCGTGTGTCTTTTTTCAACCTCACCTACTATGTAACTATATGTAACTATGTAACAACTACGGTTATGTAAAAAATCATAAAATCTTATAAGTAAAATGTAATGGAACCACTTCCCACACTCCGCTTGAGTGCTTCCGTCATATACCGCTTCCTTCAGTCTGAATATAGATATTAGATATTATAGCCGCATATTACAACCAAGAACAAGACAGGACTCGCTTTGGTTTTAAAGCTGGAACATGCTTATTTGAACAAATACTGATAAATACTCAGGGGACAATCCCCCCTTCTTTGCATAATGAAACAGGACGGGGTAGACTTTACCTCCACCAGTAGCATGACACAGGTGTATTCAAACTTCTCATCAGTAGACTGTCTTTGGTAGGGACTGCTGGAGAAATCTCCCCCTCCCCTCTGACATCCACAGAGACATATATATCCCATAATAGGTTGCTCCCAAAGCAGACACAAACAATAGACCAATGGGATACAGCCACACCTCAAAGGACCTAGTAAAGAGTCTAGAACAGTATATGAGACAATATACAACATTATATATATATATATATATATATATATATATATATATTTATATATATATTTATGTTTATATTTATATAGTATATATATATATATATACACACACAATATTCCAGTGTGGTTGTACAGTTAGTCTGACTAGTGCAGATCAGACTGGGGTTCTCGGTCACCCTGTGCCCCTAATAGACACAGGGTTACCTATACATAGGAGGGGTCGGGGGAGCTGAACAAGGAGATTCCAGTGCTCTCCAAGGTAAGCTGGGTTCCACAAGCCCCCCCGCCCAAAGTGACATATATACAAAATAAGCTACTAATGGTCACATGATCCACAAAAATCACACACAGGTGTACTCATCTCAGCCAAAGGGAAGTAAGGTTGTTACTATCCAGGATGAATTGGCATGTATAGACGTAGCTTATTGAAGTAAATATGAACTGAAAATCGTGGCTTGGAAAGAGGAACAAATTCTAAAAGAATGCAAAATGGCACTAGAATTGTGGAATCTCTTGTTAAACATTATATACCATACATTATAAAGTAATAGTGAGAACTTTGACAATTGCATTTGACCTTTATATTGAAGAGATCCTGGGAGACTATCAATGTGGTTTTGGGAAAAACAAGTCAACCACAGATCAAATTTTCTTGTTACACATGATGCTGGAAAATGTGATGAATACAATATCAATTTACACCACCTGTTTATTGATTACAAACAGACCTACAATATTATGAATGCGACCTAACACAACCTAATTGTAATAATGACGAGCCTCCATCCCTGATATGTATATAACAAAAGGAGGAAAGAAATGGGACTTTGTATGAGGCTTTTTAAGTCACTGAATGCATACCTTATTCAAATCATTTGTAAATGTATTTATTAATAACAAATCACATTATAGAAAGTGTCAATCTGTAATACAGGACACAATGTAATGTAATACATTTGCATGAATATGTAATAGTTATACAGAGTAAGATAAAACATAAAAAGCATTATAGTTACAAAAAAGGACACTCATCCATTCATAGAAGTTCAATGAACATAATCGAATTTTCATGGCCTCATACAAAGTCCCAGACCTACAATATTATGAGAAGGGAAATACATATATTATTAGGATCACTTAGTTGTTGGGACTGATAAAGATAACAGATACAATTATTAACTAAAGTAAAGTACATAGACAAGAACCAAGATAAGATAGAACTTGTCCAGAGTCATGAAACAAAAATGGTGTGGGGTCTAAGGGATAAAAACATTACAAGAGACTGAAGCAACTCAAAAGACACTATCATGAAAGATTAGTGGAGGCTGCCATTACTGAACACTTCTTTGAGAATACTAGTTTCCCTGACTGTTATTGCTGTCTCAGTGCAAGTATAGAGATCAGTAGTCATGACACTTTTCTAAAACTTATTTACAGCATGCTTGCTTTGGGACTGTGACTGAAAATGGCCTAAGTTAGACAGCCAGACAGCTAGCATTTTAAGATGGAGGACTGCAATGGCAGCCATAAAACTTATCTCATGACAAAGTCACTTTAACATGAACAGCCTTGGGGAAAGACGGGAAAGGGGGGACATAACAGAAACCCGAAATTGATAAATTAAAGTGGTTGTATTCTAAGCATAAAGGTAAAAAAACCTTCTGTGTGCTGCTTCCCCCACAGCCTCCCCTAATAGTCACCTGAGCCCCCTTCTCGATCAAGCGAGGTGCACAAGAGATTGGGTTGTACTGGGACTCCCTCTCCCCACTGGCTGAGACAACAGTTGGCGCCATTGGCTTCTGCTACAGTCAATAACAGCAAGTGAACCAGTGAGAAGAGAGTAAGGGGCGGGGCCTCAGCCACGGCTCTTTGTGTTTTCCGGATGCACAGAGCCAGACTCAGGAGTGAGCACACACCATTGCCCCGATAGCAAGCGGCTTGCTATTGGGGGCACTGGTCGAGGGGGAGAAGCCAGGAGTGCCGGTGAGGGACTCAAGAAGATATGTATAACATGTTTGTTATGGTTTTTAAAAAAAATCTGAACCTTTAATGCCACTTTAAGTGTGTGAATAAGGTTCAGGAGGCTGTATTCTGTATGAAGCTAAGATCGCAGGGACAAGAGCACAGGGGCATGACCACAAACCAAAGTTCAAAACTAACCTTAGCAAGTATTATTCTACTGAAAGAGTAGTAGATGCTTAGAACAGTCATCTGGCAGACGTAAATGAAAAACTAATTTAAATATGTTTGGGATAATAATGAGGACAGACTCAATGAACAACTTGGTCTTTACCTGCTCTCATTCTTCTATGTTTCTAAAGTTATAAAAAACTCTCCAGAAAAAGCCTCACCTATACAGCTGTCTCCAGAACATTGTTATGCCCCGTACACACGGTTGGATTTTCCGATGGAGCATGTTGTCGGACATTCCGACCATGTGTGTGCTCCATTGGACATTTTCCATCGGATTTTCCGACACACAAAGTTTGAGAGCAGGCTAAAGAATTTTCCGACAACATAATCCGATCGCGTCAATTCCGACCGTGTGTGGCCATTTCCGACGCACAAAGTGCCACGCATGCTCAGAAGAAATTCCGAAACGGAACAGCTCGGTCTGGTAAAATTAGCGTTCGGAATGGATACAGCACTTTCGTCACGCTGCAATGTCAAAAATAGTTTAATACAGCGCACTCTCTTTTTCTTTATAATGTGAGAAGAATGAAGTAGTTTTGCTGCTCATATTCACATAGACTTCTCACAAACCTATTTCTTTATTATTTATTGTTATTCCCTCAATATATTTAGATTTGTCACATCTGACCAAATTTTTTTGGGGTTGTTTGTAAATATTTTATGTTTTTTTCAAGGCTGTTTATTTATTTTTTTTTGTGTTTGTATTTTTTTCAAGGCTGTGTTTTTATTGTTTTTTTTTTGTGTTTTACTCCATAATATTTTTGTGTGTGTTTTGTGTGTGAAGTTACCACAACACCATTATTATCTTGTATTATTTAATCTCAAGGAGGTTGCTTGGTGTTGGTGTCCTTTGTTAATTTCACATTGTATTTTAGAAATGTACCTGCTTCCTCACAAACAAACTGTCCTTTTTGAAGGAAAAAACACATAGACAAGTATACTTGAAACAAAAATTCCTTTATTAAGGGCTCAGAACCAAAGAGGGAGGCAACGCTGCATAAACAGTTGAAATTTGTGAAGGCTTTGACCCCCAGGGCAGACATCAATTCTTTTCCATCAAAATTGGTGGCCTGAGGAGTCCATATCTAAGGGAGTGCAGTCTGGTCCAGAAGTCCCAGAGATCCGGAAAGCAGCAGATGACATCTGTGTCCCCAGGCTGTAGCACTACAAGAGACTGCATCTTTTGCCAGACCAGACTGAACCCAGGGCCATCACTCTCTGGTCTTCCTTAGATGCTTTCTTCCATGCTGTGGCTCTGGTGTTGGAGATGTGCCAGGAGGAGGAGTAGGACCTGGAGGAGGAGGAGGAGGAGGACCTGAAGGAGGAGGAGGAGGAGGACCATGTGTGAGGTCACAAATGTGGGTAGCAGTTGTTATTTCGCCCCTCAACCCCTTATTGAGAGCTTCCAAAATTAGGAACTCACACAGTACTCATTGGACCTCCTCCATCTGCATCATTTTGCAGGCAGTTCTGCCAGCAAAGTCCTCCTCCACACTGTGGGGGGTTCTCAGGGCCTCTGCAGCCTTCCAAAAGATACCTATGGCAGCCTCCTCCAGGTTACTCCTCTTCCTGGCACTTTGTATTTGCAGGTGTAGGGGAGGGACCTGGATATCAGGCAGCCTGCTCGGCCCGGCCACCTCCTGGCTGAGACTTCCCTGTGTATGAAAAAGGGACATGGTTTTAGTTTTTGCATCAGCAATCAAAAACATAAATTATTAGTACTCCAAACTAACATCTAGTTAACATCATTGATTGGACAACCTGAAATATTTAGAAGAATGCTATACCTGGCTCAAGCTGGGCTCCTCCACAGGTTGCTGCCTGAAAGGCCCAGGTTGGGCGTCAGAAGCCTCAGCTGGGGGGGAAGGAAGCATGGAAGGAACAGTGGAGAGTGCTGGCCTGGGTTCAGTCTGACCTGCCAGAAAATGCAGCCTGTCATTGTACCAGAGCCTGGGGACATAGATGTCATCTGCTGCTCCGGATCTCTGGGAATCCTGGACCTTCTTGTGCTCCCTTAGATATGTGCTCCTCAGGCCACCAATTAGGATCTTCAAATAGGTGATGTCTGCCGTGGGGATCAACGTCTTCACAAATTCCAACAAACTATCCAGCGCTGCCTTCCTCTTTGTTTGGTTCTTATAATGTGGGTGGTTTATCTGCCACAGACAAGGCAGCTCCCTGAACATATCAATGAATATGGCCATAAATTCATACTCTATAAAGATATCCATTTTCACTGCAAGACACAACACAAGACAAACCCTAATGTCAGCCTAAAGTCTACTAAACTTGTGCAAATACAGGCCTCAATCTAGAAGCAGTATAGGCCCAATGTAAAATCTTACCTTCGCTATCACGATCGGTGCCTCCGTTACTCCTTCCTCCGCTCACAGATCGTACGTACTACATACTATAGACACTGCGCATGCGTGAAACTCCGCCCGCCCCTGACGTTCTTTCTAGTCTATTCCCCGCCCCTTCTCGTTTGGCGCAGTGGGGAAGAGCACATGGCGGAGACACATCAGGTGTCAGATAATTACAACGGGGCAACGGGGAGGAGGAAAGCCCGGAGGCAGAAACGTCCCGATCCCAGAAGAGACGATTTAAGGCATCAAATATGTCCTTTGGGGAGATGTTGGAGATGGTCGACATCCTGAAGAAGGCCGACTATGATGGAAAGTATGGACCTTTCCCCAACCCCAATGTCCGAAAGGCCAAGATCATGGCAAAAGTAGTCAAAAGTCTGCATCGGAATTTCGGGGTACGACGATCCAAGGATCAGTTCAGGAAGCAGTGGTCGGACCTGAAATTAAGAGAGCATGAGCAGTACAGAAAGTTACGGAGAGTGCTGCAAAAAAGTAAGTAGTTGTGCTGTGTTCCTATTCTTTTTATGTTTATTACGTTCGTGCTCCTACATGTGCTTTTTTTTACTGTTATCCAGTTTAAAATGGCAACTTTCATGTTCATGGGCACATTATTCGTTCGTATCAAACATAGTTTGTTTGGCAATATGCAATGGCCATCATTTTTTTGGGCCTACTTGTGTGAAAAGAATTGGGTGGTGTAGATGTGTTTGTAACTATAATGAAATACCAACTAGATTCTGTGTAAGGAGAGGACACTCAACAGCAGTTTACACATCTGGACGCTGGAGCACTAGTGTGGGACCCCAGAACACCCTTTTTATTAGGGGGCCTACACAGGTGCTCCAGTGTATACTATAGGGGTGTCTCCATCTGTGAAGCTTGTACAAGACAGGTAAAGTATTGAACCTTGACAAAGGACAATGAAAATGCTACATCTTGGAACTCTGCCAAAACAGACAATTGTACCCCACTTCCAAGCAATGTTTTATATTTATAGTTCTGCTATCAAATATCTGTGTGCTAAGTATACCTATTTATTTTTACATAGGGGATAAGAGACTCGGAGGACATCCCTCATCCGAGGAGACCACAGACGCCCCACCTCTTGAAGAAGGGGAAATCCCCCAAAGCCAAGCAGAGCAGGAGGAGGAAGACGTGGTGGAAATTGTCACCACAACAGGTGAGTGTCTGCGACCACAGGCTCAGGTAAGAGATGGATGCCGGCATATTTATAATACCTGTATTTTTTTTGGTTTCTCTCTTTTTAGGTGATCGTGATGTTGTGGATCCAGATCCTTTGACCTCGGAAAGTGCCCAGATCCTGATCGGGGAGATCATGGGGTGTAATAGGGACTTGGAAAACATCAAGAAAAACATCAATGATGTTCTTCAAAAAAATAAGAACATCATTGATGTTTTAGGGAGAGTTTAAAAGCCCTCAAAATCCCTTTGTTTTTTGGTGTGCTACAATTTTTGATCATTTTTTGACAAATATTAGAAAAGCCAAATTTTGAAGAGGCACACAGTGTGTCAACATGTGCTATCTGCCATCACGGGAGATCAATGGATGCGTTTTGGGGGTGCAACCCCTTCCTCAATAATAAAGTAGCTGTGAGGAAGGGGTTGCACCCCCAAAACACATCCCTTGATCCCCGTGATGGCAGGTAGCACATGTTGACATTTGTAAATTTGTGTGCATCTTCAAAATTTGGCTTTTCCGGGGATGACTTCACCCCATCTAAACGCAATATCAAACACAGTTTGTAAATACTCATGTCTGATATTGCCTTCAAGTTATACCAAATGTGAATATAGGAAAAAATAAAGAAAAAACTGCGCTATAAACCAAGTGGACAATTGATCATTAAAAAGCTGCAATCCCGACAATAAACATCAATTGTGAAATAAGCATAAGGAAAATAAGGAATTGCGCTAATACATGTGCAAAATAACATAAAATCCTAAGTGAAAAAGTTTGATAATGAGTGCAAACGAGAATAAATGTAGATAACAGTTGATTGTGATCCACCCAAATGTCTCATCAAAATAAAAACTCAGTATAATGTGATAGTGACTCCAAATCACCCACAAATAACGCAAAAAAAGTCCAAGTGATAATATACAATTAATCCGTGACAGCAAAGGAGGATCCACCACCAAGAATAGAAGGGGTTACTCCTTACCAGATGGCCATGACCCCCCACTACAGAGGATCACAGCAAGCAGATAACTTTGTAAGACAGAAAATGGAAACTTCTATCGGCATCCACTAGAGGTCCTCTCACCGTCAGCCACACCAGCGAAAAAAACGTGTGTAGTGACGTGGGGGTGACGTCAGCGCGTCGTCTGGCTCCCCCCTACGTGTTTCGTGCCCCTGGAAGACGCGATGATGTCATGAAACGCGTAGGGCGGAGCCAGACGACGCACTGACGTCACCCCCAAACAGTGTTGCATTCCAGCAGGACGGGTTTGTCCGTGCTCCTGTGGCCAAGGAACCGGACTTAAGGCTATTTTATCTACACACGTTTTTTTCGCTGGTGTGGCTGATGGTGAGAGGACCTCTAGTGGATGCAGATAGAAGTTTCCATTTTCTGTCTTACAAAGTTATCTGCTTGCTGTGATCCTCTGTAGTGGGGGGTCATGGCCATCTGGTAAGGAGTACCCCCTTCTATTCTCGGTGGTGGACCCTACTTTGCTGTCACGGATTAATTGTATATTATCACTTGGACTTTTTTTGCGTTATTTGTGGGTGATTTGGAGTCACTATCACATTATATTGAGTTTTTATTTTGATGAGACATTTGGGTGGATCACAATCAACTGTTATCTACATTATTCTCGTTTGCACTCATTATCAAACTTTTTCACTTAGGATTTTATGTTATTTTGCACATGTATTAGCGCAATTCTTTATTTTCCTTATACCAAATGTGAACTTTGTAAATTCAAGATTTGTGTCTTTCTTGTTGCTTTTAAACATGCCTGTTTTATCTGAAATGTACATTTCTACTTTTTCTAATGTGACCCCAAAAATTGTTATACAACAAACATGTTGGTTTGTTTTAAAAACCTTTTCTAAATGCACATGTGATTGTGCTGGTATTAAAAAGATTGTTAATCAAGAATGTGTGGATAATTGTCTCAACGCTACAACACTTTTGTGGTGCTCTAATTGCTGTTTTCTGTGACAATGGGTGTTATTTCCTAAGGGCAAATCCACTTTGCACTACAAGTGCAGTTTCAAGTGCACTTGTAGTGCAAAGTGTCTTTGCCTTTAGTAAATAACACCCAACAGTGCTTTGTAATGTTACACAATCACGCCATTTTCAGAACTCACCACATTTGTGTCAGGGTCAGCTAAAACAAACACAAGCAGTAAATGTCACCAAAGCTTTTTTTTTTTTAAGTTTTTTATTTAAAAAATGTTTTAGACATTGTCTGGCATATTGATGGCCCCCCTACCCGCAAAGAATTCAAGGTATCTTAGCGGGACATCAGGGGCACTCGGGGGGGGGGGGGCAAGCCAGGACGGCCACTTTCAAGTGCCGTCAGGGTTGGTTCATTTAGAATTCCGGCCTCAGGCCCAACTGAGCCAGCATAGTTGGCAGAATGTTTCCGTAAAAAGTTGTGTAGAACACAGCACGCCAGGATAATGTGATTCAGTTTGTACTCCGCCATGTGTATGGGTGTAAGAAATAGGCGGAACCGGCTGGCCATGATTCCAAACATGTTTTCCAGTAATTAAAAACTCTCTGGTCGGGGTGAGGGTCTTCATTGGGAAAGAATGGCCGCATAAGATGGTCCCCCAGCGCAAAGGCTTCATCCGCAACGAAGACAAATGGGAGTCCTTCCACATTGTCTTCTGGAGGTGGCAAGTCCAAGCTGCCATTCTGGAGACGCCTGTAAAACTCCGTCTGGGTGATGACTCCACCATCGGACATCCGGCCATTCTTCCCCACGTCCACATACAGGAACTCGTAAGTAGCCGACACCACCGCCAACATCACAATACTATTGAACCCCTTGTAGTTGTAATAGTACGACCCTGAGTTGGGTGGTGGGATGATGTGGACGTGTTTCCCATCAATTGCCCCTCCGCAGTTAGGAAAGTCCCACCGCTGGGCAAAGTGGGAGGGCACAGTCTGCCATTCCTGTGGCGTGGAAGGAAACTGTGGAGTAAACAAAAAAAAATTTGTCTTTTTTCACATAAACATGGAAAGCAGATTGGACACAAACATTCTTGGCCAACATCAAGATACCATTTATTTATGGGAATTTTTAAAGACCAAAGTATAAGGTACACCTATCAGATTCCCCCCCCCTCTCACGGGCCATTTCTAACATTATAGGGGGGGGGACTCTTGGACAGGTAACCCTCTCCACTTCATTGAGAGATGAATGCCTATATAATGTGTATTACTTTGAACAGACCCTCCTTAGTTACACTATTGGCAGCCCACTGGACAGGTAAGAAGTGCCATAATACAAAGATATAAGTACACATTGTACACATTTGAGCACATTTGGACATTCTGCTATTACCTATCAAGATAATAATAGGATGCAAAAACTTTAAACAGTACAATTTGAAAGTATACAGGCAGGCCCTTGCACTACATGCTTTGGGGAATTCATCCATACATATGACCACAAAAGAGATGGGTATAGTGTGTATGGGTTTGGCAAAGTCAGCAGATAGATGATTGAGGATAGATAGAGAATTGTTATCAGCTGACTTAGCAATTGGGGGGAGGGAGGGTTCAAAATGATTTGGGGACACCCAAAAAAGCCTCTGGCACTCTGCCTGAATTTGAACCACCAATCACATTTCAAAACATTTTAGGGGGTGTTTAGGGTAAAGCACTACTATGGAGCTGATAAAATACATTGTTAGGGAATGAGGAAAGAAATACAATATATATTAGCAAACATTAAATACAATAAAATGTGATATTAAAGGATAAAAATCTTACCTTCATATACTCCTTCTGCAGGACCTAGATGATGGCAGAACAGGTCTCTGGGATAATGATCTCAGAGACCTGCTGGATTTGTTATGATGCCCTATCACAGATAGCCATGGCCCTGACAGAAGTCTCATTGCGCTGAATTTCAGTATGAAAAGATAATTGTACAGTTTTGCACCAAGGCTACATCAGATATTGTTCACTGAATGCTGTATATCTTTACAAAACAGGGGGTGGGGGTGGGGTTTGCAAAAATAGTACACACTAAATACAGGGCAGTAATTGCACATTGTACATTTTTTTCTGAAAGTATGTATTTTTTAGTGAATGGATGAGCAGAAAGAGTGAAGTTTGTCTTTTGTTTACTGCATTGATTGCATTTTTCTTTCTTTTTTTTTTTTTTACAATTAAACAGGAGAAAGCATGCCCCCATGATAGGGCCACATGTTTCACAATTTACAAATCTTAAACTGTATTGACATTGATCGTGTAAACTAAGGTAAAGAAGCAAAATGTATCTAGGCAAATAAAGCCAAGAAGAATCTGTTTCCTAATGCGTGCGCTTCAAAGAAACATGTTTAATCAAGAGACCTTGGTTCATGCCCTTGGGAAGAAATACACTAATAAAAAATGCTATATACATTTGCTGAATGTCAGAATCTGCTATTGCCTGAACAAATGCTTGTAGTTTGAAAAGCTAGATGAAGGATATTAGGATTTTATCTAATAAAAAGATTGCTAGAGGCCAATGTCAATATTTTGATCACTTTCTTTGCTTACTGTAAAGTTCCTCAACTGAGAAATACCTTAATGCCAAAGGCACGGGTTGTGCTTCGTAATACTCTTTGGTTTATATACTAATGTAATAGCCATTTAAAGAGATTAACCTATCCTTGTTTACATTATATATATATTTATATATATATATATATATATATACATATACATATACACACAGTATCTCACAAAAGTGAGTACACCCCTCACATTTTTGTAAATATTTTATATCTTTTCATGTGACAACACTGAAGAAATTACACTTTGCTACATTGTAAAGTAGTGAGTGTACAGCTTGTATAACTGTAAATTTGCTGTCCCCTTAAATAACACACAGCCATTAATGTCTAAACCACTGGCAACAAAAGTGAGTACACCCCTAAGTGAAAATGTCCAAATTGGGCCCAAAGAGTAAGCACTACCTTAACCCTGTTGGGCATGGAGTTCACCAGAGCTTCACAGGTTGCCACTGAAATCCTCTTCCACTCTTCCATGATGACATTACAGAGCTGGTGCATGTTAGAGACCTTGCTCCACCTTCTGTTTGAGGACGCGCCACAGATGCTCAATAGGGTTTAGGTCTGGAGACATGCTTGGCCAGTCCATCGCCTTTACCCTCAGCTTCTTTAGCAAGGCAGTGGTCATCTTGGAGGTATATTTTTTTCCTTATTAATATGTTGAATACTGCTCTGCGGCCCAGTCTCTGAAGGGAAGGGATCACACTCTGCTTCAGTATGTCACAGTACATGTTGGCATTCATGGTTCCCTCAATGAACTGTAGTTCCCCAGTGCCGGCAGCACTCGTACAGCCCCAGACCATGATGCTCCCACCACCATGCTTGACTGTAGGCAAGACACACTTCTCTTTGTACTCCTCACCTGGTTGCCGCTACACACGCTTGACACCATCTGAACTAAATAAATTTGTCTTGGTCTAATCAGACCACAGGAAATGGTTCCAGTAATCCATGTCCTTAGTCTGCTTGTCTTCAGCAAACTGTTTGCGGGCTTTCTTGTGCATCATCTTTAGAGGAGGCTTCCTTCTGGGACGACAGCCATGTAGACCAATTTGATGCAGCATGCGGCGTATGGGCTAAGCACTTACAGGCTAACCCTCCCCACCCCTTCAACCTCTGCAGCAATGCTGGCAGCACTCATATGTCTATTTCCCAAAGACAACCTCTGGATATGACGCTGAGCATGTGCACTTAACTTCTTTGGTCGACCATGGCGAGGCCTGTTCTGAGTGGAACTTGTCCTGGTAAACCGCTGTATAGTCTTGGCCAGCGTGCTGCAGCTCAGCTTCTTATAGCCTAGGCCATCTTTATGTAGAGCAACAATTCTTTTTTTCAGGTCCTCAGCGAGTTCTTTGCCATGAGGTGCCATGTTGAACCTCCAGTGACCAGTATGAGAGAGTGAGAGCGATAACACCAAATTTAACACATCTGCTCCCCATTCACACCTGAGACCTTGTAACACGAATGAGGCACATGACACCGGGGGGGGGGGGGGGAATGCCTAATTGGGCCCAATTTCGACATTTTCACTTATGGGTGTACTCACTTTTATTGCCAGCAGTTTAGACTTCAAATTTACACTGTTATACAAGCTGTACGCTCACTACTTTACATTGTAGCAAAGTGTAATTTCTTCAGTGTTGTCACATGAAAAGATATTATAAAATATTTACAAAAATGTGAGGGGTATACTCACTTTTGTGAGATACTGTATATATATATATATATATATATATAAAAATTTATATATATATATATATATATATATATATATATATATATATATATATATATATATATATATATATATGTAGCAGCACCCCCGAAGGAGCTGCTTTTATTAGTTCAGTCCGTTACTCTGCCTCTCAACCCCAAAGAACTGTCCTAGCCCCTCTGGCACACCTAGCAAGATGGTTAATGGAATAACCTGATAATAATACACAACACGATTCTCTAAGTTTCCTTGGAACGGAATAAATTCTGCAGAACCTCTCTTACCTCTGACACCTTGGGTTCCATTCTGCAATGTGATGTTAACAATAGGAATCTCACACAATATCACTGAACCACTCAGAAAAGTTTACTGAGATAAGTAATAGAACACAATAAAGAGCATGAATGAACACAAGTTATGATTGACAAGGGTTATCACTTAATGCACATATACAGAACTTATAACCTTATGGTTACCTTAACCTCCCTGGCGGTATGATTATTTCGGATTTTAGGTGCTGAAAGCGGTACAATTATTTTGCATTGAAATTTGGCGTTTTATATTGTAGGTCTGTAATTCTTAACAATAACACACTTAAATCTGTCCAAACAAGAGTCTAGTAGATATCCCGGGTATGATAAAGTTTGAAACACAAAAACATAAATTATAATATAATAAATAAAAATAAATAATTAAAAAAATAAAAATAAAATAATAATAAAATAAATTTCCCCACGATTCACTATCGCTCAATTCTGCAAGTGTTCTAATTTACTATCGCTGTTTTCTAGCTGGTCTAAAACCATTTTTGACGTAAAGGGACACTTTTTGGTTGCTATGGACAATCTCCAGTTTCCAGCCAGAAAGAACAGTATATATAATATAGAACTGCATGCAGGGCATAGGACAAAGCACTGGGGACAAAAGGGATGTGAAGTAATTTCATACAGTACTGTAATCTGTAAGATTACAGTACTGTATGTGTTATGCTTTTTACAGTTTTTTGAATTTGCCGCCAGGCTCCGCCCCCGTGCGTCGCGACGCTCGCAGGGAACGGAGCCTGGCACGGAGAGGCTTGGGGCAGAGGACGGAGCCCACGGACACTGCGGGGGACATTGCAGGATCCCGGGGACAAGGTAAGTAATGCCGCCCCAGGATCCTGCAATACGATCCCGAGTGTGGCTCAGGGTTACCGCTAATGGGACTGAATTTTAACCCGAGCCACACTTGGGAAAACCGCCAGGGGGGCTACGGAGTATATGTGAACAGGTGCACAAAGGGATAGGTACTCAGTATCTTCAAAACATATATTAAATATCTTCCCACTGAGGCCTCAACATACAGACCCAATTGCAGCATATAATCTTTACATTCTGAAACATGGTGTAAAGTCTAACATATACCCAATGGCCCCCCCAGGCTATAATTCAGAGTTCAACTTATGAGTGAAGCAGCAATGCTTAGTAAAAGAGGAAGATTGTGAAAGTTCTTTCAACTACGGATATCTTCAGCTAGCCTGATGTTTAAACTGCAGTATTTGTAATCCACAGAGACAAATGGAAAGAAATGACTGTAGAATAAAAGATATGCTGATGATGGCTTAACTGAAGAAATATCACCACTTGTAGATTCTTCTTTACATGTGAGTGCAATACAGTACAGACCTTACAGCGCAGGGGAAAAAGACAAAGTACCAAACCCAGCTATATGATGCCTGTGGAAAAATAGATTCACCTCCGTGGAACTACAAGTCTCACCAGCAGTATGTAGAGAGAACTCACTCTGCAATACTGTAATCTCTACTGAAATGGGCAGGTGCCCCCCCCCACAATAGACTACAAGGGCTGTGAGGCTCCGTCTGGATTCCCCTCCTGGTGTGTCTCCGTCTGGTGAAGATGGCGCCGCCACGTTATGCTGTAGCTCCCAATGGGCTGAAGTGGATTCCAGTTGCTCTGAAGCGCAGGCCGGTCCGCTTGCTAAAATAGCAGGGCTGTCTTCCAAGATCCCTCAGAGGCAGGCGACCCGGCTCTCCGCTGTATAGGCCGCAGTCTCTCATTCCCGGTCATACACAGACCTCCTGCTGGCAGGTGTTGAATGGCATCCAGAGAGACTGAAAGCAGACCATACCTGTGCTTTTATCACTCCTCTTAGCAGGCAGTTCTGTGCGCTTTGCGTTGTCTGTCTTGTAGTCCAGGGCTGATCCAGCTAACAGAGTCACTTCCTCCTCCAAACTACATCTCCCACAATGCTTTGCTGTGGTTTCCTGGTGATTGGCTGTCAGTCTCTTCCAATAGGGAGGCTACAGAGTAAGCAATTCTGTGTGTCTTTGTTTGTGTGAGAAAAGAGGAAGGGGGATGAAAAAGCCCATGCAGCTGCTAGCAGGCAGCTCTCCCCTCATGGATTCAATCAGCCTGGAGAGGTACATGCTACACACACATACATATATATATATATATATATATATATATACCGTATTTATCGGCGTATAACACGCACTTTTTTCCCCTTAAAATCAGGGGAAAATCGCGGGTGCGTGTTATACGCCGATCCCCTGCGATCCGAGCTGTCAGAATTTAAAAATCGCTGACCGCGAGTATACTCGGCTAGTTTCGGATAGCTCCGCTCACCGTCCGAGTGAAACCGAAAGTAAACGAGAGCCGCCGAGAAGAGCCGAGGAGCGGCTCTGTGTATTTCGGCGCCGGCGGCGCCATTTTCAAATCGCGGTCGGCGATTTTGAAGCTCACAGGCTTTAGCAAGGCTGGACTGGGGCAAGGCTGGACTGGGGCAAGGCTGGACTGGACACTGGGGAAGGCTGCACTGACATGGCTGCACTGGCAAGGCTGCACTGGCAAGGCTGCACTGACATGGCTGCACTGACAAGGCTGCACTGACAAGGCTGCACTGACATGGCTGCACTGACAAGGCTGCACTGACAAGGCTGCACTGACAAGGCTGCACTGACATGGCTGCACTGGCAAGGCTGCACTGACATGGCTGCACTGACAAGGCTGCACTGACAAGGCTGCACTGACAAGGCTGCACTGACAAGGCTGGACTGGGGCAAGGCTGCACTGAGAAGGCTGCAATGATGGGCATTTAAATGTAAGTTTTTTTCCCTTCAACTTCCCTCCTAAAAGTTTTTTTTCCTTAAAATTCCCTCCTAAATTGAGGTGCGTGTTATACGCCGGTGCGTGTTATACGCCGATAAATACGGTATATATATAGTATAAACTGTATATATTTCATATAGTCCAAAAGAAAGAGTGGCACTAATGGGTCTTGAGAGGTAAATGCGCAGTGAAGATTTTATTTTGAAGTTTTGACTAATGGGTCTTGAGAGGTAAATGCGCAGTGAAGATTTTATTTTGAAGTTTTGACGAGGCACATGCCCATCTTCCTTAGCTTGTGTCTCATCAAAATAGTGGTGAAAACAATTATTTGATCCCCTGCAGATTTTGTAAGTTTGTCCACTTACAAAGATATTAAGGGTCTATAGTTTTTATCATAGGTGTATTTTAAATGATAGAGACAGAATATCAACCAAAAATCCGGAAAAAAGACTTGATACAAATGGTATAAATTGAGTTGCAGTAAAATAAGTATTCAATCCCCTGCCAACCAACAATAATTCAATTCCATTCAAACCTCACCATCATGGGCAAATCTTAAGAGCTGTCAAAGGACATCAGGGACAAGATTGTAGACCTACACAAGGCTGGAATGGGCTACCAGACCATCAGCAAGAAGCTTGGTGAGAAGGAAACAACTGTTGGAATGCTTATTCACAAATGGAAGAAATACAAAATAACCATGAATCGCCCTCGGTCTGGAGCTCCATGCAAGGTTTCACCTCATGGTATAAGGATGATCATGAGAAAAGTGAGGGATCAGCCCAGAACTAAACAGGAGGAAATTGTGAATGATTTCAAGGTATTTGGGACCACAATCACCAAACAAACCATTGGTAACACAATACGCCACCATGAATTGAAAGCACCCGCAAGGTCCCTCTCCTCAAGAAGGCACATGTACAGGCCCATCTGAAGTTTGCCAATGAACATCTAAATGATTCAGAGAAGGATTGGGAGAAAGTGCTGTGGACAGATGAGAAGGCAACAAAGGAGTGGCTCAAGAAGAAGCCTAAGACAAAGAGTGGGCTAGCCAGTCTCCAGACTTAAATCCTGTGGAAAATTTATAGGGGGAGCTGAAACTTGGAGTTACCAAGCAACAGCCAAGAAACCTTTAGTATTTAGAGAAGATCTGTGAAGAAGAGTGAACCAAAATCCCTTCTGAGATGTGTGCAAACCTGGTAACCAACTACGTCTATGTCTTACCTCTTTGCTTGCCAACAAGGGTTTCTCCACCAAGTACCAAAACATGTTTTGCTTGGGGATCAAATACTTATTTTACTCACTGAACTGCAACAAAATGTTTTAACATTTGCATCATGTGTTTTTTTCTGGATTTTTGGTTGATATTCTGTCTCATTTAAAATACACCTATAAAAAAACGATAGACCCTTCATTTCTTTGTAAATGGGCAAACTTACAAAATCTGCAGGGGATCAAATACTTTTTTTCACCAATGTGTATATGAAACATGAAATATTTATGTCGAACAGTAGCAATAAATATATGTATTTTCTCAGGGAACCTCTGCAGTCTATTCCTGGTTAGATTGTATATATTCATATATTCCATGGTGTCATAGGACTTAATAGTGTACCACAAAGATAGCAAATAACAGGAGAACTGGGCCGAGTCAAGGGGTGGGCAGAAGTGGCAGCTGCCCTCAGGCACAGTTTTGTCATGTTTGGTGGCAAGCTGTGCCCTTTTTATCACTTGTGGGATAAAATGTCCATAAGTCCTCATGCACATGGACGTTTTTACAGCCGCGTTTTTTAGCGTTTTTTACAGCTTAAAAACGCCTGTCTATGTTAGTCTATGGATTCATGCCCACCTAGACGTTTTTGAGCTGCAAATAGCCTAGGCGTTTTTAAGCTGTAAAAAAAACCCAGGACCAGTGCGTTCCGAGGAGCGGCGCTAGAGCTGTAAAAACGCGAAACGCGGAAAAACGCGCAAAAACGCGACCGCGGCGTTTTTTCGCGTTTTTTAACTCTGGCGTTTTTTGGTTAAAAAGAGATGATTGGACACTGTAATCTCTGTAAAAACAGGAATTTCCTGTCTGGACATTAGATTACCCAAGAGTCCTTTGCACAGCCGTGTGACTGTGGTGATATTGGCACCAAGATGGCTAGTGCTAGTGCAGTCTCTCAGGTTGCATTAATCAATGCGGTACAGGCCCATCCAGAATTGTGGGATGTGGCACATCCACTGCATGGAGACCACATCCGCAAGGTGAAAGCCTGGGAGGACATATGTGCTGCGATTACCCCTGGCTGGGAACAAATCAGAAATTCTGAAAGAAAGGAGATAAGTAAGTCTATTTTTGTCAGAGAGGTTACCTGGTTGGGCGCCGGGGCGCGCCGGGGCGTGTTGGCGCTCGCGTTCCTGTCCGTGCTGGGGCGCGTGTCCCTGGGGGCGCTGGTGTGTCTGGGCTGGCCGGCCGTGGCGTGCGGGGTGGCGTCCGGGCGTTCGTGCGTACGCGCGTTCGCGCTAGCGCGCGTTCGCGTTAGCGCGCGTCCGCCTGTGAGCGCTGCTTGTGACGCGACCCGGTTCGGTGGGCGTGCACGCCGGTGTCGGGGGCGCGCTCGGGCGCGTGCGGGGGCGCGGCGCGCTTTGGCGAATCGGCGCGCGCACGTGCGCGGCGTTTTGGCGCCTATCGGCCTATTTAAGGCTTGCCTCTATGCTGACCCAGTGCTGCCTGATCAAACAGCTCTGTACCTTGTCCGTGATCATCCTGAGTTCCTGTTTCCCTGTTGTGCTTATCCGTTGTGACCCGGCTACCCCTTGGACTATCCTTGATTGCTGCCTGAACCCGACCCCGGCTTGTCTGACCTTGTTTCTGCCTCACCCTCTTGTACCGCTGCTGCCAGCCCGTTGCCGACCTCTGCCTGTGTGTGACCAGCCTGATCAGTTCCTGCCCAGCATCTGCTCTACCCAGTCTGAAGACCTACCGGTTGCTTGCCAGACCATTGTGCTCCAGGACCCTACTACAGGCCCTCATACCACTCCGCATTCGTGGCCTCCTGTCTACTCTATCAGGGGCCTCGAATCGGATACGTAAGGGAGCCTACCCTCTGCCCAAGCGGACTCACCTGTCTGGTAAGTGTGGGACCTGACAGTATCAGGCAGCCATGACTGAGTCCGGGCAGGGGGCCTCCCCCATGGATGAACTGTGCAGGCACCTAGCGGGCCTCACTCAAGCCGTTAAAAGTCTGCAAGAAGGCTACACCAGATTGGAAGGGCAGGTCCAGGCCCTCTCAGCCTCTCCTTCAGGAGCAGCGTCCAATTCGGCTTCGGCACCCTCTGTAGTGATGCTTCCACCAGAGCCCAGAGTACCTCCACCCGAGAAGTTTTCAGGAGATCGCAGTAAGTTCCAAGCGTTCCGCAACGCTTGCGAATTGTATTTCGCCCTGCAACCCCGTACATTCTCCCTGGAAGCTACTAAAGTGGGGTTCATCATATCCTTGCTGACTGGCGAACCTCAAACCTGGGCCCACAATCTGCTGAAACAAAAGGCTCAATCCCTTGATTCCGTGAGTGACTTCTTCCTAGCCATGTCCCAACTGTATGAGGACCCTCAGCTAACGGCAACGGCTGAAGCCACCTTGCATTCCCTCCAACAAGGTCGCAGAGCGGCTGAAGATTACGCCGTGGAGTTTAGGCGTTGGAGTGCCGACACGGAGTGGAATGACGCTGCCTTGCGTCACCAATATCGGCTGGGATTATCTGACCCTCTAAAGGACGAGCTGGCACGAGTGGGGGTTCCCCAGACACTAGAGGAACTCATCAATTTATCTATCCAAATCGACCGTCGCCTCAGGGAAAGACGCTCTGAAAGATCAGTTGGTCATCCACGTCTTGCCTGGATGTTGCCCAGGGTCCCTAGTGCCCCGCACCAAGCTCCATTGGTCTCATCCGCTTCCGCCCAGGAAGGCTCGGAGCCTATGCAGTTGGGACTGCTCCGTCCCTCTCTGACCCCAGAAGAGAAGACCCGAAGACGCACACTCAACCTGTGCTTGTACTGTGGAGAGCCCGGTCATTTTGCAAGAGCATGCCCCAATAAGAGGCGTAAGTGTCTACCGTCTTCCTCATTGTGTGCACCTGTCCTACCTAGTACCGGTAGCCATTTAACACTCTCCATTGTCTTGCAGTTACCTGGAAGGAGCATCCCAGTACCGGTCATCGTTGATTCAGGGGCATGCAGTGGATTCATTGACCGGACCTTCGTTGAAACTCACCATATCCCCACTCACACTAAAGCCCAAGGACTGGCAGTCTTTCTAGCAGACGGTTCCACCCTCCGTTCCGGACCCGTCACCCAAGAAACGGTTCCTCTTTTGGCCACCATTGGCCCGGAACATCAGGAATTATTACGCCTAGATGTCATCTCCTCTCCTCTCTTCCCAATTATCCTAGGGATACCTTGGCTACAGGCCCACAATCCTAGCATCAACTGGGCTACGGGCAAGGTTCAGTTTTCCTCCGAATATTGCAGACAAAACTGCTTACGGGGAATCCCACCAACCTCTTCCCAATGTCTGTGCATGGACTCTGAACCTAAACTCTACCAAGATCTTCCTGAACCCTACCGGGATTTCCTAGACGTGTTCAGTAAGAAGGGGGCAGAAACCCTTCCAGCACATAGACCCTATGACTGCCCAATAGAACTTCTACCAGGTACCGAAGTCCCCTTTGGTAGGATCTTTCCCTTAACTGAGCAGGAGTTGGGCACCTTGAAGACCTACATTGACGAAAACCTGAAGAAAGGGTTCATTCGTCCTTCCACGTCTCCAGCTGGGGCAGGCATCTTCTTCGTAGAAAAAAAGGATCATTCCCTACGTCCCTGCATTGATTACCGGGAGCTTAACAAAATTACCATAAAGAACAGATACCCGCTACCTTTGGTTCCTGAGCTGTTTCAGAGGTTAGGATCTGCTACCGTGTTTACTAAACTAGACCTCCGTGGAGCCTATAACCTGATCCGTATAAGAGAAGGAGACGAGTGGAAGACAGCTTTTCGTACTCGATTTGGTCATTATGAGTACCTTGTCATGCCCTTTGGTCTGTGCAACGCACCGGCAACATTCCAGCACTTTGTTAATGACGTCTTTCATGATTTACTGGATTTGTACGTCATCGTTTATCTAGATGATATCTTGGTCTTCTCCGCCTCTCTGATGGAGCACCGCAAACATGTACGAACTGTACTCTCCCGGCTAAGACAGCATGGGCTCTACGCCAAACTTGAGAAGTGCGAATTTGAGCTCCAATCCATCCAGTTCTTGGGTTTAATCATCTCTCCTGATGGCATTAAAATGGATCCTCAGAAAGTATCCGCTATTCTGGAGTGGCCTGCACCGACTGACAAAAAAGGGGTACAACGTTTTATTGGCTTCGCCAATTTCTACAGAAAGTTCATCAGGGGATTTTCTTCAATCATCGCTCCCATTACGGAACTTATTAAACAAGGGTGCCGGTTCCACTGGACCCCTAAAGCACAAGAGGCCTTTGGAAAACTCAAAGCGTTGTTTACCTCAGCCACTATTCTTAAACATCCCAATCCTGCCTTGCCTTTCGTCCTGGAGGTGGATGCCTCCGAAGTTGCAGTCGGAGCTGTACTATCTCAGAGACAGGGTGCCAAAGCACTCCTGTATCCAGTGGGATTCTTCTCACGTAAGCTCTCTCCGTCCGAGAAGAACTATGATGTGGGTGATCGGGAACTTCTGGCCATTAAGGCAGCTCTGGAAGAATGGCGTTATCTCCTGGAAGGTGCAGCACATCCCATCTTGGTCTACACAGACCATAAGAACTTAGAGTATCTAAGAACGGCCAAGAGATTAAAACCCCGGCAGGCCAGATGGGCACTTTTTTTTTCGCGATTCATTTTCCACATCACGTACAGACCTGGATCCAAGAATGTCAAATCCGACGCCCTTTCCCGAATGTTCCTTGACTCTGAAAGAACCCTGTCCCCAGACACCATTCTCCCTTCTGGAAATTTTCTCGTTCTACAGGAAGACATAATCTCTCAAATCAGGCGAGCTTCCTCGAGAATGCCCCCACTTGCTGAAGCCTGTGCCAAGGATGGACTGCTCTGGTTCAAGAATAGGATTGTGGTTCTTGAGGAGCTGAAAGCACGGGTACTAAGCTTGTGCCATGACCACAAACTTGCGGGTCACTTCGGCACACGGAAAACAATTGACCTTGTCCAACGCTCCTTCTGGTGGCCTCATCTTACCAGGGATTGTAAGGCATATGTGGAGTCCTGTGATACGTGTGCCAGAAATAAGACTAGCCGGTCAAGAGCATGGGGCCTACTGAAGCCATTACCAGTCCCAGAGAGACCTTGGGCCATGATCTCTATGGATTTCATCGTGGAGCTCCCACCATCAGAGGGTTTTTCATCAATTTTTGTTGTAGTGGACAGGTTGTCTAAAATGGCCCATTTCCTCCCCATGAAGGGCACCCCCTCAGCCATGGAGACCGCCGCTATCTTCATCAAGGAAATCGTCACACTACATGGAGTCCCGACCAATATAGTCTCGGACAGAGGCGTCCAGTTCACCTCCAGATTCTGGAGATCCCTTTGTGGTGCCCTTGAGATCGAGTTGTCCTTTTCCTCGGCCTACCACCCTCAGTCCAACGGACAAACCGAGAGGACGAACCAAACCTTGGAGCAATACATCCGCTGTTTTTCAGCTTTTTCCCAAGATGACTGGGCCTCCCTGCTTCCCATCGCAGAGTTCTCTTATAACAACTCTTTACATTCAGCGACTAATCAGTCTCCGTTCTATGCCAACTATGGTTTCCACCCATCCTTCTTACCTGGAGCATTTCCTGAATGCCCTGTTCCTGCAGTTTCCGAGACCTTGAACTTTTTCTCCAATAACAATAAATTGCTACAGGAAACCATGACCAAGGCTCAGGAAGACTATAAGAGGATCTTCGACAGGAAGAGACGAGGAGAACTTGTGCTAGAACCTGGCAATTCTGTCTGGCTGTCCACCGCAAACCTCAAGCTAGCTTGTCCATCCAGGAAACTGGGTCCCAAATACCTGGGTCCTTTCTTGATCAAAAGGAAGATCAACAATGTGGCATTTGAATTGGACCTCCCCAATTCCCTGAAAATTCATCCAGTATTCCACGTTTCTCTCCTAAAACCGGTCACGCCTAATTTCTTTCCTGGTCGTTGCATGGGTCCACCCAAACCGATCAAGGTTGATGGCGAAGAGGAGTTTGAAGTGGAAGCAATTCTTGATTGCAGAAGAAGGCGCAATCAGGTACAATATCTGGTGAAGTGGAGGGGCTACGGTCCCGAAGACAATTCGTGGGAACCAGAAAACAATTTGCACGCTAACGATCTCCTTCAATCCTTCAAAACCTCTCATCCCGCAAAGATGGCCCAGCTGGGCATCCGGAGTCTGCCCTTGAGGAGGGGGCACTGTCAGAGAGGTTACCTGGTTGGGCGCCGGGGCGCGCCGGGGCGTGTTGGCGCTCGCGTTCCTGTCCGTGCTGGGGCGCGTGTCCCTGGGGGCGCTGGTGTGTCTGGGCTGGCCGGCCGTGGCGTGCGGGGTGGCGTCCGGGCGTTCGTGCGTACGCGCGTTCGCGCTAGCGCGCGTTCGCGTTAGCGCGCGTCCGCCTGTGAGCGCTGCTTGTGACGCGACCCGGTTCGGTGGGCGTGCACGCCGGTGTCGGGGGCGCGCTCGGGCGCGTGCGGGGGCGCGGCGCGCTTTGGCGAATCGGCGCGCGCACGTGCGCGGCGTTTTGACGCCAATCGGCCTATTTAAGGCTTGCCTCTATGCTGACCCAGTGCTGCCTGATCAAACAGCTCTGTACCTTGTCCGTGATCATCCTGAGTTCCTGTTTCCCTGTTGTGCTTATCCGTTGTGACCCGGCTACCCCTTGGACTATCCTTGATTGCTGCCTGAACCCGACCCCGGCTTGTCTGACCTTGTTTCTGCCTCACCCTCTTGTACCGCTGCTGCCAGCCCGTTGCCGACCTCTGCCTGTGTGTGACCAGCCTGATCAGTTCCTGCCCAGCATCTGCTCTACCCAGTCTGAAGACCTACCGGTTGCTTGCCAGACCATTGTGCTCCAGGACCCTACTACAGGCCCTCATACCACTCCGCATTCGTGGCCTCCTGTCTACTCTATCAGGGGCCTCGAATCGGATACGTAAGGGAGCCTACCCTCTGCCCAAGCGGACTCACCTGTCTGGTAAGTGTGGGACCTGACAGTATCAGGCAGCCATGACTGAGTCCGGGCAGGGGGCCTCCCCCATGGATGAACTGTGCAGGCACCTAGCGGGCCTCACTCAAGCCGTTAAAAGTCTGCAAGAAGGCTACACCAGATTGGAAGGGCAGGTCCAGGCCCTCTCAGCCTCTCCTTCAGGAGCAGCGTCCAATTCGGCTTCGGCACCCTCTGTAGTGATGCTTCCACCAGAGCCCAGAGTACCTCCACCCGAGAAGACAGGGTGCTAGCACTGCTGCAGGAAGTGCGGCAGGAGAGGCGCAGTATTGATGTCTTTTTAGACACCAATAACCCACGCGCCTGCTTCTGCCGCAGCCTTTACCACATCCTGGAGGACATTGGGGGAGACCAAGAGAAACTTTGTATGGATCGCATGTACGGTATTGCAATGCAATACAGACATGCAAAATTGAGTGGCGGGCCACCTCCATGCGATCCATATAATGTTTCTCATGATCCCCCAATGGCCCCTGGGACCTCAGCAGTGCTAGCACCCCACTCTCACTATCAGCCCCCTCCTCCACGCCAACCACCACCTATGCCGTCCCAGACCACATACCATAGCCTGCAAGCGTAGGCTGATTGTCCACCTTCCACTTCCCATTTTCAGCCCTCATACCCTCTACCCCGCTACCAGCAAGATTTTGGGAGTGATCGCCAGGCCCAACCGTTACCCCGTCCCCAATCCCCACATCCCCAATGCAATCAACCATCCACCACCACCTATCACCAGTTGTAATCACAAAATAAAATCTTTTTTTTCTTGAAATACCAGTTGTGATCCCAATCCTTTAATTAATTTTTTATTTTTTTTTAAAAGTCTTTTATATGATGCACAACAGCACTCCTTTGCACTCTGCTTGCCCTGAAGGCAGAGTGCAAAGGACTCTATCGTACTCTGCCTTCGGACAAGCGTAAGCTTGCTCTTTTTTGGGCTTAGCCTAGGCTTACCCCAAAGGCAGAGTCAAATTCACTTGTAGAACAATCGTTGACAAATGGACCAAAAAATTAACAAACTTCAATTTTGAAATGCTTTATTTCAAAAAACACAAGACAGCAAAGGTAGATGTATTGCAAATATTTTTTAGACATAATCATTCTGCCATGATACCTCTCCATCAGGTGTTTCAAAAAATTCTGCAAATTGGTTTCGAATGCTCATGACACGTACAGTTGAACGCAAGTCCATAAATTGAACCCTCTGAAGTTGTCTAATGGGCTCCTGTTCAACATTATTTCTGTCACTGTCCCGCAGAAAATTGTGCAGAACGCAGCATGCCAGGACGACTTGAATGGCGTTGTCAACATCCAATTGCATACTTGTCAGCAAAACTCGCCATTTGGCCGTGCACACCCCGAATGCACATTCAACAACACGGCGTGCACGGCTGAGCCGATAATTGAAAATTTTTTGTTGTCGGCTGAGACCAGTGCCACTGTATGGCCTCATTAGATTTTCAGCCAGTCCATAGGCCTCATCTGCCACCATGACTAATGGCAAGCTGGGTTCTTCAGTGCAGGGTAGAGGCCTGCTTTCAGGAATATTGAGTCGTCCCTCATGTAGACGACGTCCGAAGGCCGACTTGCGGAATATGCGGGCATCACCTTGGCTTCCATATGCTCCCACATCTACAAACAGAAATTTGAGGTGTGCATCGGACAATGCCAGGAGGACCACCGAAAAATATTTTTTGTAATTAAAATATGAAGATCCAGAGTGGGGAGGCTTCTTCACCCTGATGTGTTTCCCATCAAGGGCTCCTATACAATTTGGGAACTGAGTTTTTTCCCAAAAAGTGTCCACAACTGATTCCCAGATGTCTTTGGTTGGCTCTGGCATTACAACGTTATGCAATTCCTCCCATATTGCCACACATGTTTCCTTTATTATTTTTGAGACCGTTGAGAGGCCAAGGAGGAAGTAGTGATGCAAGGAGGCATAACTTTGTCCCGTGGCAAGGAACCTAAGATAACATAATAAATTTAGTTATTGAAAGAGTAAAGCATAAACATAAGTCCTAACCCTACCCTTAAACCTAACCCTATCTCCTAACCCTAACCCCTAATCCTAACCCTAACCCTAACCCTAACCCCTAACCCTAACTCCTAACCCTAACCCCTAACCCTAACTCCTAACCCTAACTCCTAACCCCTAACCCTAACTCCTAACCCTAACCCCTAACCCTAAACCCTAACCCCAACTCCTAACTCCTAACCCTAACCCCTAACTCCTAACTCCTAACCCTAACCCCTAACCCTAACCCCTAATCCTAACCCCTAACCCTAACCCTAACTCCTAACCCCTAACCCTAAACCCTAACCCCTAACCCTAACCCCTAACCCTAACTCCTAACCCTAACCCCTAACCCTAACTCCTAACTCCTAACCCTAACCCCTAACCCTAACCCCTAACCCTAACTCCTAACCCTAACCCCTAACCCTAAACCCTAAACCCTAACCCCTAACTCCTAACCCTAACCCCTAACCCTAACCCCTAACCCTAACTCCTAACCCCTAACCCCTAACCCCCTAACCCCTAACCGTAACCCTAGCCCCTCCTCCCATATGTGTATTCACTTACCTGAGTGTCACTAGCATCCGTTCCATCCTTGTGAGCCTTGGCCTGAGCCTCTCCAACAGGTCATCAAAGAGCGGCCCTGACATCCTTGTAAAGTTGAAGAACTTTGTTGGATATGAGCGCAGTTGGGAATAAATATTGCCAAAGTACCCCGTAGAAAACCGATTGGATACCATTGGATGCACCCAAAATCGACGTCTGCTGCTTCTCTCCTCCTCCTGTCTCATTCTCCTCTGCCTCCGCAACACAATCAGAAGGATTGCCTCATCGATCTTTTGCATGACAGGATCCATATTTCTCAGAAAAATACTGAAAAATACTGAAATATACTGAAAACTCTGAAACACTCTGAAACACTCTCTCCTCTCTCTCTCTCCTACCAAAATGGCACCGACACATGCTCATTAACATATTTTCTTTGGTTTCTGTGGCATTGTGGGAAATTTGGGAGTGTATATAGCTGAGAGATGTGTTTTTCATTGAAAAACGCTACTTAGCGATAACGCGGAAAAACGCGCAAAAACGCGCAAAAACGCTAATGCAAAACGCGGTAAAAATCGCGTTTTTAACGCCGGTTTTTCCAGGCGTCGAACCTAGCTTTACAGCTCGTTTTCTAAAACGTCCATGTGCATGAGGACTTAAAGTTTTCCAAGCTGACGGTAGATGTGCTGCTCTATTTTATATACTCTAAAGATTGCAGGGAAACATATCTCAGGCAAATGGAGTTCACGTATTTATGTGTCTCCTCTCTTCCTCCTTTTCTTACCCTAATCTCCAGCCCCCTTATATGGTGTAGTTATTATGACTCTATATATATATATATATATATATCCATACAAATGTTGTAACTATAACACATTTGTGTTTTCTTTCTGAATGTATGGAAAACATGAAAATTATGTTTAAAATAAAGATCTTACAAATAAAAGCCACCAGCCTTGGAGGACCATTGTAGAAGCGAATATGCCAAAGATGATATCGGCTCACTTTTTACATAATGGCTCAAAAGTGAACCTATGGTGAGGCCTTGGGCTTTCAAGTATGTACAGTAAATATTACTAAGTAAATGAGCTTTAAAACAAGTGCTCAATGACCTCCGAAGCAGCAGTCACAATTCTAAAAACTTACAGCAGACGTAATGACATGCTCATAGCAGTTGAGCTTACTCTGTTCTACTTTCCAGACAATTTTGTGTTTATATTAGAGATAAAAAAAATATTAGTCTTTGCTGGGAGTGGAGAGCAGGGGGAGCTGAGCTACAGGTAGAGCACAAGCAAGATGACTTAGGTGTTTCTCCTGTAAAATTTGAGGATTAATTTCTTTACAGTGCCTTCAGCTACAGAACTCAGTAAGAGCTTTTTGTAAAGCTCATATGCTGCTTGTTAAGAACATACTCATATTTGCATGTCGCTAGTATGTCCACAGATCCACTTGAGGTTTTTAAGGTACAATCCTGTTCACAGGGCCAGATGTCAGGAATTTAAAGAACAGGTTCAAGCAATAGCTAAGAAATCATAATAGTTTACTTATGCATCATATTGTTTATAGAACAAATGTAAAGACCCAACACATCTAAAATATTCCAGGGATACAGAAGGGTCTGCAAAATTATAATAAATGAAGCATGGCGTTAGACTCAATATAAGATAATGCATTACGCATATTTACCAATTCAATGCCATGACCTGCAGATAGGATTTGACCATAGATGCCCAAAATCTGACAAAAAAAAAGACCACATTAGCACACTATTTTTGGTACTGTCCCTTAGTTAATATGCTTTGGAAGCAAGTATTAGCTTATGCATCTAAGATTTGTGGCTATAGTATACCAAGACCAGGGCCGGACTGGCCTACCGGGATACAGGGAAATTTCCCAGTAGGCCGCCTGCCCTGGGGCCGCTTTGAGTGGCGACTGCTGCGCTCTCCTCCCTCTTTCCTCCGGCGCTCGTATGTCACGGAGCTGGGTCTGTGTGTGCAAAGTCCCTCCCCCCTAGACCAGCTTGTGTGATAGTCTTCTAGATGGAACACTGATTGAATCAGTGTTCTGCCTATCACACGAGCCGGTCTAGCTAGGGGGGCGGGACCTTGCACACAGACCCAGCTCCGTGACATACGAGCGCCGGAGGACAGAGGGAGGGGAGCGCTGTGTGTTATCCTGGAAATGTTGAGGCATTAGTGGGCACAAAGGCTGCAATTAGTGGGCACAGAGGCTGCAATTGGTGGGCACAGAGGCCGCAATTGGTGGACACAGAGGCTGCAATTAGTGGGCACAGAGGCTGCAATTGGTGGGCACAAAGAGGATGCATTGGTGGGCACAGAGGCTGCAATTAGTGGGCACAGAGGCTGCAATTAGTGGGCACAGATAGGCTGCAATTGGTGGGCACAGAGGCTGCAATTAGTGGGCACAGAGGCTGCAATTGATGGGCACACAAGGGCTGCAATTGGTGGGCACAGAGGCTGCAATTGGTGGGCACAGAGGCTGCAATTGGTGGGCACACAGAGGCTGCAATTGGTGGGCACAGAGAGACTGCAATTGGTGGGCATAGAGAGGCTGCAATTGGTGGTGGTGGGCAAAGAGGCCGCAATTAGAGGGCACAGAGAGGCTGCAATTGGTGGGCACAGGGAGGCTGCAATTGGTGGGCAGAGAGGCTGCAATTGGCAGGCACACAGAGGCTGCAATTGGTGGGCACATAGAGGCTGCAATTGGTGGGCACAGTGAGGCTGCATTCATGGGCACAAAGAAGCTGCATTGGTGGGCACAGTGAAGCTGCATTGGTGGGCACAGCAAGGCTTCATTGTTGGGCACAGAGATGCTGCATTGGTGGGCACAGTGAGGCTGCATTGATGGACACAATGAGGCTGCAATGATGGGCACAGAGAGGCTGCAATGATGGGCACAGAGAGGCTGCATTGATGGGCACCATGAAGCTACAATGATGGGCACAGTGAGGCTGCAATGATGGGCACAGAGAAGCTGCATTGGTGGGCAGAGTGAAGCTGCATTGGTGGGCACAGAAAGGCTTCATTGTTGGGCACAGAGATGCTGCATTGGTGGACACAGTGAGGCTGCATTGATGGGCACAATGAGGCTAAAATGAAGGGCACAGAGAGGCTGCAACGATGGGCACAGAGAGGCTGCATTGATGGGCACCATGAAGCTACAATGATGGGCACAGTGAGGCTGCAATGATGGACACAGTGAGGCTGTGTTGATGGGGACAGGGAGGCTGCATTGGTGGGCACAGGGAGGCTGCATTTGTGGGCGCAGGGAGGCTGGATTGGTGGGTACAGTGAGACTGCATTCATGGGCACCGTAAAGCTGCATTTGATGGGCACAGTGAAGCTGCAATGATGGGCACAGTGAGGCTGCAATGATAGTCACAGTGAGGCTGCATTGGTGGGCACAGCGAGGCTGAATTGATGGGAATGGCGAGCCTGCATTGATGGGAATGGTGAGGCTGCACACAGAGGCTGCAATTGGTGGCCACAGAGAGGCGGCAATTGGTAGGCACAGTGAGGCTGCATTCATGGGCACAGAGAAGCTGCATTGGTGGGCACAGTGAAGCTGCATTGGTAAGCACAGCGAGGCTGCATTGGTGGACACAGTGAGGCTGCATTGATGGGCACAGAGAGGCTGCATTGATGGGCACTATGAAGCTACAATGATGGGCACAGTGAGGCTGCAAGGATGGGCACAGTGAGGCTGCAATGATGGGCACAGTGAGGCTGCATTGATGGGTACAGGGAGGCTGCATTGATGGGTACAGGGAGGCTGCATTGGTGGGCACAGGGAGGCTGCATGGGTGGGCACAGGGAGGCTGCATTGGTGGGCACAGGGAGACTGCATTTGGTGGCCACAGTGAGACTGCATTCATGGGCACTGTAAAGCTACATTTGATGGGCACCGTGAGGCTGCAATGATGGCACAGTGAGGCTGCAATGATGGGCACAGTGAGGCTGCAATGATGGGCACAGTGAGGCCGCATTGGTGGGCACGGCGAGGCTGCATTCATGGGCATGTTGAGGCTGCATTGATGGGCACAGTGAGAGTGCATTGATGGGCACAGTGAGGCTGTAATGATGGGCACAGTGAGGCTGCATTGATGGGTACCATAAAGCTGCATTTGATGGGCACAGTGAGGCTGAAATGATGGGCACAGTGAGGTTGCAATGATGGGCACAGTGAGGCTGCATTGATGGGCACAGGGAGGCTGCAATGATGGGCACAGTGAGGCTGCAATGATGGGCACAGTGAGGGGCTGCATTGGTGGGAGTGGCGAGGCTGCATTGATGGGCACAGTGAGAGTGCATTAATGGGCACAGTGAGGCTGTAATGATGGGCACAGTGAGGCTGCATTGATGGGTACCATAAAGCTGCATTTGATGGGCACAGTGGGGCTGAAATGATGGGCACAGTGAGGCTGCAATGATGGGCACAGTGAGGCTGCATTGATGGGCACAGTGAGGCTGCATTGATCTCTTGTATCATGTCTGCAGTCTCTGACCATCTTTAGTACCATGCCCGCAGACTCTGACACCTCCTGTATCATGTTTGCTGCCTCTGACATCTACTGCATCATGCCTGCAGCCTCTGATCATCTCTTGTACCATGCCCGCAGCCTCTGACATCTCCTGTATTATGTCTGCAGCCTCTGACTTCTACTGTATCATGCCTGCAGCCTCTGACCTCACTGATATAAGGGGGGAGTGAATACAATTATATAAGGGGGCACTGATATAAAGGTTTCCCTCTTATATCAGTAACCCCCCCCCCATTCTTTCTGTGGAAGGTGGTCTCTGGAGTCCCCCTCCCCCACGTTCCTGGGGTGCCCACTTTTCATATGTGCTTTAAAATGCATGGTTTTCCTTTTCATGAACAAGGAAGTAATGACGTTATGATGGTTATGATGTTGGGCTGGTATAATAATGCTATGGGCTGGTATGACATTTTTTCCAGGGCTGGTTTTTATTCCCAGTCCGGCCCTGACCATGACCCAATGCTAGTTTTGTTTAACTACTGGGAGAAGGTGCCAGAGAAATGCAATATAGAATGGGTTCATATATATTTAATACCAACAAAAAGATGTATACTTAGGTAATGGCCTAATCCTTTTCTGCCAACTCTGGAAATGGTACAGAAAGATATAAAAAACTTGCTGTATTAAGAAAATCTATTAATCAAAATAGGCGATGGGGGGGGAACAATACTCAAAGACAAATGTATCAACTTTGGGCATTATATATGGAAACATTTTTAATAGCACAGGAAAAGGATATGTTATCACTTACTTGGGTGTATATAAGTTGTAATTCTAGAATATGATTGGCAACTGTATGCTTTAATTTTCTCTCTCTCAGACTTTATAGTGTATATTTTACATTCTGGATTTCTTTACCTTTGAAAAATGTTTTTATGGTATAACAGAGTTGCGAGAAGAAAATAATGGTAAAGGAAATATATCAGAATTTTGTGGAAAGAATTTGGTGATGGGTTTTAGAGAGATGGATCAGTAAAAGATAAGGATAATTCATTAACAATTTATACAATTAATCCTCCCCCCCTTTTTAATCCTTCTTCTTCTGCTTCCTTTTTTATTTCTTTCTCTTTTTTTTATATAATATCATTTTATATACTATTCCATGATTGACATATTGGTACTGGAGGTATACTTGTAGTATAGATACTGTGGGGGTTAATTACTAAAACTGGAGAGTGCAAAATCTGGTGCAGCTCTGCATAGAAACCAATCAGCTTGCAGGTTTTATTGTCAACGATTAACTAAACATGCTGAAGTTGGAAGCTGATTGGCTAACATGCACAGCTGCACCACATTCTGCGTGCTCCAGCTTTAGTAAATCTATCCCTGTATTCTCTTTTTTTAATTTGTAATTTATTTGTCTGTAAAGGAAACATATTCAATCAATCAACAAAATGTGTTTAAAAAAATATATAATTACAGAACAAGTGTTACTTTTTAGAATATGTTTTCGCTAAATGACCATGCTAGGAAAACGTTCATGCATTACCACATTAAATTACATCAAAATGCACTGCAGTTAGTATGGTAAAACATGCAGTTTAGTGTGCGTTACCACAATGCACAAATGTGAATCTGGCCTTTGTTTGTAATGATGATAAACACTGACAACAAATTAAGTTGTGGTGTGCATTTCACCAGTGTGTAAAACAGGCAATATAATGATTGTGATTGACTCGTGCAAAAAAAACAAAAAAAATTGTAATTACTGGATATTTGCAAGGATTTCCGTATCGTTCTGGAATTTTTTTTCAGTTAAATACAGCAGCTGGACAAACCATTTTCCATTTTGTACATGTATTTCACATGCTAAAAACATGATCACATAACAGTAAGAAGTTGAGAGACTTCCCTGATGCTCAATAAAGGTTTGAGTAAACACTGGCTGAATCATTAACAGCCAAAGCATTGAGCTGACATCTGTGGCATTGGACCGAAGTTTGAGCAATAAACTCACTGAAAAATCATGCTCTGTTTTAAATCCTTCTAATGAAAACTAGGGATAAATACATCAGAGATTATTATCTCTGGAATAATACTGCCATTTACTGGTGTGTCTTAACAATACGTTAAAAATAGTTACTTAATATGCTCTTGGTGGTTGTTTTAAAGGCTGTAATATAATAAAAGTTATATTGTTACCCTTTGAGAAAAAAAAACTGCAAAGAATTAATACAATGACTTGACATTAGTGTATTTTTAAAAGCAACTCTACTCGGTTCATCATGAAGTTCCCCTTTACAAGATTTAGTGGCACATTCGATGACTCTCCAGTCCAGATATACAATATGTGTTCCAATAATCCAGCATTATGTAGGTTTGATCTACACTCACCGGCCACTTTATTAGGTACACCTGTTCAAGTGCTTGGTAGCACAAATTGCTAATCAGTCAATCACATGGCAACAACTCACTGCGTTTAGGCATCTAGACATGGTGAAGACTACTTGCTTAAGTACAAACTGAGCATCAGAATGGGGAAGAAAGGGGATTCAAGTGACTTTGAACGTGGCATCTCTAGGGTTTACAGAGAATGATCCGAAAAAGAAAAAATATCCCGTGAGGGACAGTTGTGTGAACGAAAATGCCTTGCTGATGTCAGAGGTCAGAGGAGACTGGGCAAACTGGTTTGAGATGATAGAAAGTCAGCAATAACTCAAATTACCACTAGTTACAACCAAGGGTAAAATGTTGCCTGGTCTGATGAGTCTCAACTTCAGCTGCAACACTCAGATGGTAGGGTCAGAATTTGGCATTAACAACACAAAAGCATAGATCCACCCTGCCTTGTATCAACGGTTCAGGCAGGTGGTGTAATAGTGTGGGGGATATTTTCTTGGCACACTTTGGGACCCTTAGTATCAATTGAGCATTGTTTAAAAACCATGGCCAACCTAATTGTTGTTGACCATGTCCATCCCTTTATGACTACAGTGTAACTATCTTCTGATGGCTACTTCCAGCAGGATAATGCACCATGTCAAAAAGCTCAAATCATCTCAAACTGGTTTCTTGAACATGACAATGAGTTCACTGTACTCCAATTGGCTCCACGGTCACCAGATCTCAATCCAATAGAGCAACTTTGAGATGTGGTGGAAATTGGTATCATTGATGTGCAGCCGACAAATCTGCAGCAACTGCGTGATGCTATGTCAGTATGAACCAAAATCTCTGGGGGATGTTTCCAACACCTTGTTGAATCTATGCCATGAAGACTTAAGGCAGTTCTGAGGGTAAAAGGGGGTCCAACCCAATACTAGCAAGGTGTACTTAATAAAGTGGCCGTTGAGTGTGTATCAATGCTAAATTGGAAACTCGTTTTCTATTTAAAGTATATCTAAAGCCACACTTTTTTAGTTTTGGATAGATCATGGGACGGTTATATTCTCTGTTAGTTTGTCTATGTCTCACTGGTTAGAGTTCCTTTCACTTCCTGTCCCAATGGCACAACAAATCTTTACAGTGAGGGGAAAATCCCTTCTTAGGCTGAGGATGCACTGATGAATAAATCTCTTATGCCGCGTACACACGGTCGGACGTTTCGTCTACAAAAGTCCGACGGACGCCAACGGACTAAAGCTGGCTGACAATCCGATCGTGTGTGGGCTTCCCCGGACTTTCAGCGGACTTTTTCAGCCTCAAATCTGACGGACTTTAGATTTGAAACATGCTTCAAATCTTTACGTCGTAACTACGACGGACCCCGAAATCCACTCGTCTGTATGCTAGTCCGACAGACAAAAAAACGACGCATGCTCATAAGCAAAAACTAACCGGAAGCACGCGGTCTAGTAAATCTAGTGTTCGTATTGTAGGTAGCACATTCCTCACGCTGCAAAATCTGTGATCGTTGAATGCAGCGTATTTAATGTCTTCTTTACGAATGCTATAAAGAACGAAGATGTTTTGCTGTTCATATTCAGAGTTCTCCCAAACTGATTTCTGGATTCTTTTTCTCTTTGATCTCATGAATGATATAGTATGCTTTTTAAAAACAATGTTTCCATACTAATAATAATTTTTACACTTGTTTTTTTTTGGTGGAGTCATCTTTTATTGTACATTTTATCCAGATGTTTATTTTATGATTGTTGTCGAACTTATTTTATGTTTATCTAGGTTTTTTTTTTTGGTTTTGGTGTTTGTAAAGTTACCACAAAGAACCATTTTTTTTTTTTTTTGGTTTTGGTGTTTGTAAAGTTACCACAAAGAACCCTTTTTTTTATTTTTATTTTTTTTGGTGTTTGTAAAGTTACCACAAAAAACCCTTTTTTTAATCTTTTTTTTTTTTGGTGTTTGTAAAGTTACCACCACAAAGAACCATTTTTTTTTTTGGTGTTTGTAAAGTTACCACAAAGAACCCTTTTTTTTTTTGGTGTTTGTAAAGTTACCACAAAGAACCATTTATTTTTTTTTATAGTGATTTTTTCTTTTTTGTATATAAAGTTAACCCAAAGAACCGTTTTTGGTTATGTATCATTTTTTAAAAAAAAGTTACCACTAGAACATTATTAACATTATTAATGTATTTTTGGTGTGTTTTTGCAAACTCAATGAGATTGTTGTCCCTTGTTAATTTGACATTGTGTCTAAAATCAATGATTTAAAATAAAACACATAAAGTCTTTTCATAAACTCAAAAAATATCCATTTATTCATGGTCTAAATAAAATAAAGAGGTAGTCAACGCTGGAAAAAGTCTGTGGACAAGAAAATTGGGATCTTGAGGAGTCCATATAAGAGGGAGCACAATCTGGTCCAGGAATCCCAGAGATCAACAGCAGCAGCAGATGATATAGATGTCCCCAGACTGTGGTACTACAACAGCCTGCGTCTTCTGTCAGACCAGACTGAACCCAGGTCATCACTTTCTTCTCTTCCCTGCAGCCTTTCCTCCACGCTGCCCTGCACCTTTCCCTGCAGCCTTCCCTGCAGCCTTCCCTGCAGCCTTCTTTGGAGGCTGTGGCTCTGGTGTTTCAGTTGTGGCAGGAGGAGGAGGAGGAGGGGGGGCTGCATCATGTAGTTGGGTGTTTCTTGTTAGCGTGCCCTGCAGCCCCTTCTCGATTGTTTCCCAAAATAGTCGCTCACAAATGAGGCGCTGCTCCCAATCCATTTTAAGAAGCCTGCTGGCTAAGTAGCAGCCATAGGACTCTTCCGCTTCGGGGGGGCTCCTTAAAAAATAGGAGGCCTCTTGCATGAGGCGCAGGGATGCCTCCTGTGTGACCGTCCCCTTCCTGGCCCTTTTTTTGGAATGCGGAGGGGAGGCACTTGGGATTCTGTCAGGCTCCTACTGGGCCCAACCACCTCACTGGGCCCAGCCACCTCCTGCCTGACACTGGGCCCAGCCTCCTCCAGGATCATGGTGAATCCGGCCTCCTCCAGGCTGTCCATGGGCCCGGTCTCTTCCTGCCTGCCACTTTCCCCACATTCCTGCTGGATGGCGTCATCCTGTATATAAAAAAAGGACATCGTTTTAGTGTACTGTCAATTGATAAGTATACATAATTTTGAGGGCAAATTTATTTAAATCAATTATAACATCCAGTTAACATCATTAATATTAGGACAGTAAATATTTGTTAAAATAATTTACCTGACTCCAGATGGTCATATCCAGTTCATCCAGGATGGAAGACCCAGCTTGCTCCTCATCAGCCTCTGCTGGGGTGGAGGGAAGGGTGCATGGAAGGGTACATGGAAGGGTGGAGGGAAGGGTGCATGGAAGGGTGGAGGGAAGGGTAGAGGGAAGGGTGGAGGGAAGGGTTGAAAGTGATGCCCTGGCTTCAGTCTGGTCATCAAGAAAACGGAGTTGATTGTAGTACCACAGCCTGGGTACATAAACATCATCTGCTGATGCTCCTGATCTCATTGATTCCTGGATCTTGTTATTCTCCCTCTTATACATGTTCCTCAAGACCCCAATTTTCTTTAACAATGTCTCCATTGTTGCTTCCGGGATGGTCGCCTGGACAAATGACAGAAGTCTCTCCAGCGTTGACTTCCTCACATTCTTTAAATAATACTGAGGGTGTTTCACCTCCCACAAATTCCTCATTTCTCTATATTTTGAAATAAAAGCTGTAATGAAATCTGGATCCTTAAATAGGGGATTCATAATGTCTGCAAAAGATAAAGACACAAGACAAAAAACACTTATTAGGTGTCTGCTAAACCCTCATCATCTTATCCCTATGTAGGCCTCATCAATCTGTCAAGCCATATAGGCCGCTTGCTACAAAGTCTTGACCAAATGTATAAATTTAAACTTACCTTCGTTTAGTAGCGTCCCGGTCCACTATCACCTATACACAGAACGTACATACGACACAATACGTAACAGCGCTTTATACACTGCACATGCGTAATACTACGCCTACTTGTCCCGCCCCTGACGCTCTTTTTGTTTACGCATATAACCCGCCCTTGACTCTACGCACAGAACGTACGTACGTACGACACATGCGCAAGAGCCCTCTTTATACACTATGCATGTGTGAAACTCCGCCTGCGTCGCCCGCCCCTGACGTTCAATTTTAACTCATGTTCTCCGGCCCTTAATTCTACGCACAGAACGTACGTACGACACGTGCGCAAGGCCCCTCTTTATACACTGCGCATGTGTGAAACTCCGCCTGCGTCGCCCGCCCCTGACGTTCGATTTTAACTAATATTCTCCGCCCATTTTTTTTTACGGCGCGTAGTGGGGTGAATAATGGCGGAGACACATCAGGTGTGTACTACCTCAGGTAGCGAAGAAAGCCCGGAGGCCGGAACGTCAAGATCTGTGAAGCCTAGATTTAAGGCCTCCAATATGTCCTTTAAAGAGATGGTGGAAATGGTGGCCATTCTTAAAAAAAAGGACTATGATGGGAAGTATGGGCCGTACGCCCGGCCAAATTTGCAAAAAGCCAAAATAATGGCGAAGGTGGTGAAGACCTTACAGGCTTATTTTGGGTACAACGCTCGAAGGATCAAATTCGAAAAAGATGGTCCGACCTCAAACTCCGGGAGCCGAATCAGTACAGACGGATCCATAAAGTGCTGAAAAAAAGTAAGTACTTGTCGTGTTTTCATCTTGTGTTTATTACCTCGTATACTGCTCCATGTGCTTTTCTTTCCTATATATATATATAGATATATATAGATATATCTATATATATATATAAATATATATATATATAGATATATCTATATATATATATATATATATATATATAGATATATCTATATATATATAGATATAGATATAGATATATATATATATTTATATTGAGATATATATATATATATATAATGTTTTTATAATATTTAAATTTGGATATATTTTTATATTTATATTTAGTTTGATATTTATATTTATATTTATTTATAGATATAGAGAGAGAGAGAGAGATCAAGATTGTAAGATATATTTAGATATTGATATCTAGATATCGAGATATCTATCTATCTCGATATGTCTTTAGAAAATTAAATCTTTAAGTCAACTAGGAACTCTACACAAACAGACAATTTTTACACCACTTCACTACAAATGTTTGAAGATTACTATGTCCTAAAATATCTGTGTGCTAAGTATATTAATTTTTTGCTTCACATAGGGGAAAAAACACTCAGCCAAGAAGAACCCAGTCCTCCGAAACCAAAAGAACACACTTGGGAAATCAGCCCAAGCCCCACTGAGGATGTGGAGGAAGGATAGAGGTGGGCGACATGGGCACCCCACCAGGTGAGTGTCTGACAAACCAGCTTACGGTAATCTATGCATGGCTGCCTTTTAATTTATGTAATTTTTCTACTCTATTTTAGGTGATCTGGTTGTGCTTGACTCAAGCAACAGCACCACCCCCGAGGATGTTCATGAAGTATGCGACATGGGCACCCCACCAGGTCAGTGTCTGAGACACCAGCTTATGGTAAGGTAAACTATGTATGTCTGCATATTTCTAAACACATCTTTTTTTCATTCAATTTTACGTCCAAGTGACTATTTCACCACAGACAGCGCCCAACGGCTAATAGCTCAAATAATGGCCTGGAATGGGGAGATAGATAAAATGCGGAATCGGCTGGATCGTATGCAGCAGGAAATTAAGGACATGATTGATGTTTTGGGTCGAATCTAAATGCCCTTTTTGAAACCCAAAAACATCGATCATGTCCTTCATTTCCTGGTTTGCTGACCCCATTCTGGGCCTTCTCTTTATTATTTTGTGTAAATGATATGCCTGTTTAACAACATCAACAAACCACATTTTGGAAAAAAAGGAGGCCTGTTTTTAAAAAAAAACCCAAAAAATAAAACTGTTATTAAAAAAAACAAAAAAAAAAACTGTTTTTTAAAAAAACAAAAAAATAAATGTTTTTAAAAAAACAAAAAAACAAAAAAAAAGTTTTTTAAAAAACCAAAAAAAAAAAAGGCTGTTTTTAAAAAAACAAAAAAGCCTGTTTTTCAAACAAACACAAAAAAATTTTCAAAAAATTAGGCCTGTTTTGGTAAAAAAAAAAAAAAAAAAAGAGGCCTGTTTGTTAAAATCAAAATGCCCAAAAATTTATATTTTAAATTATCTAAAAATCTAACTAATTATATTCTTCTAAATTTGTAAATATATCGAGATATTTTTGGCTCGGGACATTTTATACTAATGCATAAGTGAATGTATACCAAATATTAAAACCTCTGTTTAGGAATTAAATAAATGTGTGGTTTGTTATTTCAATGCTCAGTATCAGTTTGTTTAAATTTAAAATAGTTGTTTACAGTGACAATGGAGCTTATTTAGAAATTTACAAGGAAAATACAGTTGGCACTACAACTGCTCGACCATAACCTAGGAGAAAGCCCAAAAGAAAGGCAAGCAATAAATATAATTCAAGATTTTTTTAATTTTGATTCTTTAGATATCCTGGCCCATTGCAATGGCCCCGCTACCCATAAAATAATTAACATATTGCTGTCTAACTTGACGGGCACTTTGGGGGGCCAAGCCAGTACGGACAGTATCCAGGCCCGTAAGATTGTCACTGCTAATAAGTCCGGCCTCAGGCCCAACTGGCACAATATAATTTTGTGAATGTTTGTGCAAAAAGTTGTGCAGGATGCAGCACGATAAAATGATAAAATTCATTTTGTATTCCGCCAAATTAATGGAGGTTTGAAACAGGCGGAACCGGCTGGCCAGAATCCCAAACGCATTCTCAACAACTCTTCTAGCTCTGGCCAGCCGGAAATTAAAAACCCTCCTCTCCGGGGTGAGGGTTCTTTGGGGGAATGGCCTCATGAGGTGCTTGCTCAGAGCGAAGGCTTCATCGGCAATGAAGACAAAGGGGAGTCCTTCCACGTTATCCGCATCAGGTGGCAATCCCAGGCCACCACTCTGGAGACGCTGGCAGAACGTCTGGGCAAATACTCCTCCATCCGACATCCGGCCATTCTTCCCCATGTCCACATATAGAAATTCATAGTGTGCCGACACCACCGCCATTAAAACAATACTATGGAACCCCTTATAATTAAAATAGTATGACCCCGAATGGGGTGGTGGCACGATGTGGACATGTTTCCCATCTATAGCCCCTCCACAATTTGGAAAGTCCCAACGGGTGGCAAAATGGGATGCCACAGTCTGCCATTCCTGTGGCGTTGAAGGAAACTGGGGAATCAAACAAGAAAACAAAACTCAGTAATTTTGAAAATAACATTGCAAGAAAATTATACAATTAAAAACATTATTGCCCAGCATCAGTATAACATTAAATAATTGAAATCTTCTTGAAGAAATAATATGGAAAGGCACACTTATCAGATTGCTCACCCCCTCTGATGGCACATTGATTACATTTTAGGGGGTGGTGAAATTAGAAAAAAAAAAGTTTAAGGACACGCAGGGATTTATTGACTAAAAAGGCTACAAGACTGTGCAGTTGTCGCACTCTGCAAGTGCAGTTGCTCCCCAGCTTAAGTAAATGAGGTAAGGTAAAAAGGCTTTCATGTTGCAAGGAGTACACAATCACATGCAAGGGCAATTCATCAAAACACTTTGTGGCTTGCATATGATTTGATGATGGAAATCAGCAGAGTTTCTGCTCATTTACTAAAGCACTGGAGCAAATGCACTTGCAAACTGCAACATATAATTGCTTTGTAAAAATCAACACCACAGAACATTCTAGCAAATTATTAGGGGGGGGTTTGGAAATCAAGTTAATTACATGCACACTATTTGGATAGAGTTTAGGTGGGGGAGGGTTGGGAAATCAAGTTAATTACATGCACACTATTTGGAAAGAGTTTAGGTGTGGGGGGGGGGGGGGTGGGAAATCAAGTTAATTACATGCACACTATTTGGATAGAGTTTAGGTGGGGGAGGGTTGGGAAATCAAGTTAATTACATGCACACTATTTGGATAGAGTTTAGGGGGGGGGAATCAAGTTATTTACATGAACACTATTTGGAAAGAGTTTAGGTGGGGGTGGGGGGGTTGGGAAATCAAGTTAATTACATGCACACTATTTGGATAGAGTTTAGGTGGGGGGGGTTGGGAAATCAAGTTAATTACATGCACACTATTTGGATAGAGTTTAGGTGGGGGGGTTGGGAAATCAATTAAATTACATGCACACTATGTGGATAGAGTTTAGGGGAAACAAAATACAATGCAGCTGACTAAATACATTTAAACTGAGTAGACTAGGTGGATATGTGCCCAGCATTGTATGCTGGGGAGGTTATTGAAGGCAAATATACATGCATGACAAAAAAGAACAGTAAAAAATTCCAGCCTGCGTGAGGAGAAAAAGGGGACATTCACACTATATTGCAATGATGGTAAGTAGTGTTTGAGTTAAAAAATACATTACATTATGAAAGATTAAATAAAAGAACATATGATGCTAATAAAAGAAAAAATTCTTACCTTAATATAGTCCTTCTGCAGGACCTGGATGATGGCAGAACAGGCCTCTGGGATAATGATCCCCAGAGCCTGGGGGGAGATGCCTGTCGAGAACTTGAGGTCCTGCAGGCTTCTCCCTGTCACCAAGTACCGCAACGTGGCAACTAGCCTCTGCTCCGGAGTGATGGCTTGCCTCATGTAGGTATCCTGCCTGCTGATATAGGGGGTCAGCAAAGCCAACAAACGGTCAAAAACGGGGTCCGTCATCCGGAGAAAGTTCCTGAAATCCTCAGGATTATTCTCACGGATCTCACGGAGCAATGGCATGTGACAGAACTGGTCACGCTGGAGCAACCAATTCTTGGTCAATTAACTTCTCCTCGCCCTGTTCATGGACTGGTCTTGGGCTGAAGAATGAACTACAGCACCAAGCACATACAATGCATGAGCTTGACGACAAGTACGTACAGGTAACATGGCTTCAAAGGGTCGGCTGGTCAGAACGCACTTAACAGAACGCACTGAAGAACAGCAAGGCCTGTGAAGAGCGACCTGAAAATCAGGAACGAGCGGACAATAAAACAAAGATTTCTCAATGCCAACTGACCAAACGCACTGAAAAGAAGATACAAACCTCACAAGCACAGACTGAACAACAGTTAAAACGAACTGAAAAATACGAGTCTCACAAGCACGAATCGTCTCTCACCAAACTTCTACTAACACGAGATAAACACGAGATTAGCAGAAGGAGCCCAAAGGGTGTCGTACGGGCTATTGAACTTCCGTTTTATAGTCTCGCCGGACTTGGTGTACGTCACCGCGTACTAGGCTGTCGAACTTTTGTGTGATCGTGTGTAGGCAAGTCCGTTCGTTAGAAGTCTGCCGCAAGTCCGCCGAAAGTACGCCGGAAGTCTGTCGGACAGGCTGTCGGACTTTTGTAGACGAAAGGTCCGACTGTGTGTACGCGGCATTAGCTGCTTAAAAGCCTAATAAAACCTATTACCAAAAATGTAATATATTGCAACTTTCCAGTCCTTAGATGAGTTTGTTGCATTCATTTTCTTTTTTTTCAGGCTTTCCTCTTTATTTTCTCTTAGTATGAATAAAACACTTCCTGTCCCTGGCTACACTTACTCCTTTACTGTTTCTATGGGGGGAGGGAGTCATAAATGCCACCCAGGCTAGACTAAGATAACTTGATTTGTATCTCTGTTACATGGTGGCTGATGGAATTAGTAGTTTACAGAAAAAAACAAAAACTTTTTTCTTTAGTGCAACTTATGGGAAGTGTACAAGGGCACAAGATTTCTGAAAGAGTCAACATATATTTTCTATACTTGCTGTAATGTTCTTAGCTTGAAAAAAGAAAATAAATGCAGCCAGACCATCTAAAGCTGCTTTTCATTGTCTTTTGCGATCATGTGTATGCCTCATCAGACTCTGTTTTCGAAAATTCTGACGGACCTAGAAATAAAACATGCTCTAAATATTTCCGACGGAACCAATTCCTATCAGGAAAACCGCTCGTCTGTTAGCTGTTCCAATGGACGAAAAACGACGCTTGCTCTGAAGCAAGTACGAGACGGAAGCTATTGCCTACTGGCTATTGAACCTCCTTTTTCTAGTCCCGTTGTAGGTGCTGTACGTCACCGCGTTCTGGACGGTCGCACTTTGGTCGGACTTTGGATTGACCGTGTGTAGGCAAGACCGATTGAATGGAATTCTGTCGGAATTTATTCCGACGGCTAAACCGGTCGTGTGTACGCGGCATAAGGATTGGTAAGCTGCTATATATTAAATTTTCTGTTCTTGGGTTTGGTAATGCTGTTTGACAGTTATCTCATTAGAATCACATTGATTTCAGTGTACTGAAAATGAAATGACTGCCAACAAGTGGTTTAATCTTTCAGTAACAAAAAGGTTTAATTGCCCATGTAGCCCTAGCCGTATATATTTGTTACCAGAACAGGTATCACCGTTGAAAGATTTTTCCTTTGGGCGCATGCGGGGCACAAAGCAGGAAGGAAGCAGAGGCTAGGAGCTCTGTGAACAGCAGAGACTGTTGGTGCTTCCCCGGGGCTATACAGACACCCTTTTACAATTATTGTAGCCCGCACCCCTGGCAGAACGATCAGCTCATGCCTGGATACAGAAATTGCTGTAACAAACCGGCTCAAAGATCCCTAACTAACTACCTGCTTCGGGTGAGGGAGCAGAGCAGCATGTCCCAAGATGGCGCCCGGCCGGAGGAGACACAGCCACGCTCTCATGCTGCAGAGGCACTCCACTGCATTGGAGACAGTGAGTATATTGTACAACTCACTAAAGCTGATTTGGATGAAAGCCTTACTGTCATGTACGACAAGATAGCACAGAAGTTCCAATCTGAGCTGCACAAACACCCTATCTCTGGAGATAACAGTATTAGGGACCAGGACTGCCTTATTAGAAACAAAACACGATGAGCTCAGCCTAGCCTACACTGATCTCAGGAAAGACCACAAGTCCCTTTCTGAAACTGTGATACAGCTCCAAGCCCACCTGGAAGACCTGGTCAATAGGAATAGACGTAACAACCTCAGGGTGCGAGGGGTCCCAGAGACTGTACTGGATCTGCTTCCTGCAGTACAAAAACTGTTCAATTCTCTGCTCCCTGACTCTCCCTTGTCTACGTTTACCTGCGACAGGATTCACAGAGCCTTGCGGCCTAACCCCCCCCCCCCCCCCCCGAAAAACCCCCAAGGGATATTGTGCTCTGCCATAAGGATTTCCTGATTAAGGAAGAAATCCTCAGGGCCTCCCGCAATACTCCAAACATACAACTTGAGGGCATCCCTTTACAAATATACCCTGACATTTCACATACCACCCTGGATAAACGCAGGAAGATGAAAGAGGTCACTTCTGTTCTCCAGTCCGTCAGGATACAGTATCGCTGGGGATTTCCATTCAAGCTACAGGTTCCCCACAATGGCACGGCATACACGGTTACCACGGTTCCAGAGGGGAAAGAGGTCTTGGTGAAGTTGGGCCTCCTCGACGCAGCTGTGCTTCCTAGGCTACCCTCCACGCTCAGTTCCCATCTGGGCCACTCCATCTCCAAGATGGGATCGTCTGAGTCAACATTAACACTTGCTTCTCCCCCTACCTTGTTGTTTTTTTTTCTCTTCTCCCCCTTTCTCTCTCTTAAGGTGACAGATGACCAAATGAAGCACGCATGCTCATTAACCACTGATCACTCTCCTGGCAATGCTGAGGTCCGGTTGCGCTCGTTTGACTGTCCCCCTACTCTAATTCAGTCCCTACCTGTGGGCTCCACCGTGGATCAGGAGATCCTGTCCTGAAGGACCCCTACAGGAAACTGGAAAACTCAGTTCCTTGGAATAATTTTTTCCACAGCTACACTTTATCAGAGTAATGGACCCTTTGGTCCGAATTTACGTTGTTCTCATGGTCAGGATGAGTGCCTTTCCCCCCCGACCCCACTAACTAATTTTTTGCAATGTTTTTGCTTGTTTTTCTGGTTCATGGACTTTTTTTTTTTCTAATTTCCTCAGTCTGATCTCTTTAGAAATGCACTGTCAGCTGTTTTATGGGCCTACTCCTTGACCTGGACTCCTATGGACTCCTTAGCTAAACCCCCCCTAGTAGGATATGGGTCTTAAAGTCATCTCCCATAAACGGTTTCAACTCCCCGCACAAATGGAAAAAAGCATTCAAACTCTATAAAACCTTGGGGGCAGATATTCTACTGCTTCAGGAAATGCATTTTTCCACCCACAACCACCCATCTTATCTAGACAAGTCCTTTAAACAGGGCTACTTTACCACATACAAGTCCAGGTCGAGAGGGGCTGCTATACTGATTAACAATTCGGCTATGTACACCAGACTTATAAAGAACCGGATAGCAGATTTGTAATAGTCAGAGGATCACTTCAGGGTAAGATGGTCACCTTAGCCTCAGTGTATGCCCTGAATGCATCCCAAGCTTCCTTTTTCAAATCTTTCTTCCAGGTGTTAGACAGATATCACTCGCCTCAGCTCCTTATAGGGGGGATTTTAATTTAGTGGCCCATTCCAAATTGGATAGAAGTCGGCTAGGCCCCATAAATAATGCATTCCCTAAAACCTTTCAACATTCCCTCAGATCACTCCAACTGACTCCTAGACTCCTGTAGAGCCCATAATGTGGGTTCCTGAGGATACACGTTTTACTCCCACCCTCACAATAGCTGTTCCCGACTAGACTACATATTTTGCTCCCCTATTCTAGTCGCAAACTCTACATCTGCCAATATACACATATGCCCCTGGTCAGATCACCACATAGTGTCATGCAGCCTCTCATGCATGGGACTCCCTAAAGCAACAGGGTCATGGCGCCTCAACGACTCCTTACTCACAGATCCCAGCATAGTTAGCCAACTATCTGAATGCCTCACCGAATATTTTCTCCAAAATGACATTGACGGGATGTCCCCCATGACTTTATGGGCGGCCCATAAGGCTGTGATGAGAGGTCATCTGATTGAAATAGCCACTACTAGAAAATGCCAAAAACATGAAGATATTCGCTCACTAACGATGGATCTTGAGAAACTTTGCCACAAACACAGCCAAACACCCTCTCAGGAATTGCTGAATCAAATCAACAGCAAGAGAAGTGCCCTAGACACCTTACTCTCAGAGCACAATGAAAAATCCCTTTGCTGGTCTAAAGCCAGATTATTCTTGCACAGCAATTCAGTTTCGGCCATGTCTGCCAGGAAGTTGAAACAATCCATCCAACCCACGCATTCATACAAATAAAAAAATAGTAATGGCAACCTCACCACCCACCAGAAAGACATTTTAAAGATTTTTTCCTCCTACTACCAAAACCACTTCTGTCTTCCCCACCTCCCCAATCCTCCCCCACCCCTCAGACTTGGTTAGCTACCTTAACTCACTGAAGAACAGCTGCAAACTCTCAATGCTCCTTGCACAGAGGAAGAAATAGCCACTATCATTTCCTCCCTAAAATGGTCATAATCCCCTGGCCCGGATGACTATACTGTGCCATACTACAAAAAAATTGCCGGCCTATTGGTTCCTAAGCTGGTCAAGCTATATAACCGTATCCTGGGCAGAGACTCATTCCCCGAGGACATGTTACTAGCAAACATATCCTTAATGCCGAAGTCTGCAAAGGATCACACCCTCCCACAGAACTTTCACCCCATATCGGTCATTAATAATGACTTAAAGATTTTCGGCCGTATACTAGCGGATCGTCTGGCATCGGTTATCACCTCCCTGGTCTCCCCAGACCAAACAGATTTCATCCCCAGTAGGCAAATTACAGACAACATACGGCTAGCCACCAATGTGATACAGGATAATGACGTTAACTCCCACAAGGTCTTGCTACTTAGCTTGGACATGACTAAGGCCTTCAACAGCATCCTATGGCCTTATTTAGACTTCAGTTTGGCCAAATTTGGCTTTACTGGGAAGTTTATCCATGGCTTTAAGGCTCTTTATCACAAGCCCCAAACCCATATCAAGCTCCCTGGGTGCAATTCGGAATACTTCACGTCAGGTAGAGAGACTAGACAGGGCTGCCCCATCTCCCCCCTGTTGTTCGCCTTCGCGATCAAACCACTGGCCCGTTCAATCGACTCTAACCCCAACATAAAATGATACACGAAGATTAGCCAAGAATATAAACTGAGCTTGTATTTGCCTGGAACTTGGGCACCCTACAATACCTATGGAACCGCTTAGCTCCCTCCCTCAAACTGATGTACACACACAACTATCCCCAAGCCTTCGCCCACGTTAGATCCTTACTCACCTAGTGGTCCTCTTACACATATCATTTCAGGGTAAGATGGTCACCTTAGCCTCAGTGTATGCCCTGAATGCATCCCAAGCTTCCTTTTTCAAATCTTTCTTCCAGGTGTTAGACAGATATCACTCGCCTCAGCTCCTTATAGGGGGGATTTTAATTTAGTGGCCCATTCCAAATTGGATAGAAGTCGGCTAGGCCCCATAAATAATGCATTCCCTAAAACCTTTCAACATTCCCTCAGATCACTCCAACTGACTCCTAGACTCCTGTAGAGCCCATAATGTGGGTTCCTGAGGATACACGTTTTACTCCCACCCTCACAATAGCTGTTCCCGACTAGACTACATATTTTGCTCCCCTATTCTAGTCGCAAACTCTACATCTGCCAATATACACATATGCCCCTGGTCAGATCACCACATAGTGTCATGCAGCCTCTCATGCATGGGACTCCCTAAAGCAACAGGGTCATGGCGCCTCAACGACTCCTTACTCACAGATCCCAGCATAGTTAGCCAACTATCTGAATGCCTCACCGAATATTTTCTCCAAAATGACATTGACGGGATGTCCCCCATGACTTTATGGGCGGCCCATAAGGCTGTGATGAGAGGTCATCTGATTGAAATAGCCACTACTAGAAAATGCCAAAAACATGAAGATATTCGCTCACTAACGATGGATCTTGAGAAACTTTGCCACAAACACAGCCAAACACCCTCTCAGGAATTGCTGAATCAAATCAACAGCAAGAGAAGTGCCCTAGACACCTTACTCTCAGAGCACAATGAAAAATCCCTTTGCTGGTCTAAAGCCAGATTATTCTTGCACAGCAATTCAGTTTCGGCCATGTCTGCCAGGAAGTTGAAACAATCCATCCAACCCACGCATTCATACAAATAAAAAAATAGTAATGGCAACCTCACCACCCACCAGAAAGACATTTTAAAGATTTTTTCCTCCTACTACCAAAACCACTTCTGTCTTCCCCACCTCCCCAATCCTCCCCCACCCCTCAGACTTGGTTAGCTACCTTAACTCACTGAAGAACAGCTGCAAACTCTCAATGCTCCTTGCACAGAGGAAGAAATAGCCACTATCATTTCCTCCCTAAAATGGTCATAATCCCCTGGCCCGGATGACTATACTGTGCCATACTACAAAAAAATTGCCGGCCTATTGGTTCCTAAGCTGGTCAAGCTATATAACCGTATCCTGGGCAGAGACTCATTCCCCGAGGACATGTTACTAGCAAACATATCCTTAATGCCGAAGTCTGCAAAGGATCACACCCTCCCACAGAACTTTCACCCCATATCGGTCATTAATAATGACTTAAAGATTTTCGGCCGTATACTAGCGGATCGTCTGGCATCGGTTATCACCTCCCTGGTCTCCCCAGACCAAACAGATTTCATCCCCAGTAGGCAAATTACAGACAACATACGGCTAGCCACCAATGTGATACAGGATAATGACGTTAACTCCCACAAGGTCTTGCTACTTAGCTTGGACATGACTAAGGCCTTCAACAGCATCCTATGGCCTTATTTAGACTTCAGTTTGGCCAAATTTGGCTTTACTGGGAAGTTTATCCATGGCTTTAAGGCTCTTTATCACAAGCCCCAAACCCATATCAAGCTCCCTGGGTGCAATTGGGAATACTTCACGTCAGGTAGAGAGACTAGACAGGGCTGCCCCATCTCCCCCCTGTTGTTCGCCTTCGCGATCAAACCACTGGCCCGTTCAATCGACTCTAACCCCAACATAAAATGATACACGAAGATTAGCCAAGAATATAAACTGAGCTTGTATTTGCCTGGAACTTGGGCACCCTACAATACCTATGGAACCGCTTAGCTCCCTCCCTCAAACTGATGTACACACACAACTATCCCCAAGCCTTCGCCCACGTTAGATCCTTACTCACCTAGTGGTCCTCTTACACATATCATTTCTAGGAAGAATTCAAGCAGTAAAAATGTTGATCCTCACTAAGCTGTTATTTTTCTTTAGAGCCCTACTCCTTTATGTTTCCCGTTCCATAATAATGGCTGTACAGTCAGATCTGTTTAAATTTATCTGGCAAAACAAGAAACCACGTATGAGCAGACAGATGATGTATAGGGCCCAGTCTAGAGGCAGCCTAGGCTGCCCTGATCTATGGAAATACTTTTTGGCTTCACGCCTCGTACAATTAGCTCAATGACAGGCCACCCCCTCCTCTATTCTATGGTTACAATTGGAAAGGACCTTGGTTGTCCCCTTCTATCTCCCGGGTCTCCTTTGGTCAGGCTCTGTTTCCCCTAAGAATGTTGCACCACTCAATGGCATAGCGGGTCAGTTCCTCTACCTCTGGTCCCTTTACAGGGTAAAATTTAAATTACCCTCCAGTTCCACGCATCTTCGTTGGTGCTCCAGAAAACGTGTGAACCCGTGACCCTGACTTACCAGATATGCATCCTACCAAAAGATGGCACACACACTATTTAGTGCCATCCACTGGGCAATTGCCCTAAACTAGCGGAGTCTCTCGGTTTCATGGTCACAGGTGCTCCTTCGCATGGAATCCATTAAATTGATGGAAAGGGTGCACCACACTCTCATGGATACCATGCACGTCTCTATTTATATTCTATCTATTCTCATAATGACATTCGATGCAGGAACGTGGGGACCTGGAACCAACACACAGCCCATGTAAAAAATGTAAAAAAAAATGTAAAAAATGTAAAAACAAACAAAAAACATATCAGACCATCAACATTTGCTGTGTGCTATGTTGGTGATCCCATAAAGTCAGTCATTCATGTCCTACTGACACCATCCCTAGTATTTTGTTTTTGTTTTGAGGGCCGTTTTTTGGACTGGCGGGTGCTGGTGGTGCCCCCTCTCCCTTCTTGGGGTGAGTCTGACCCCTCGCGGCTTTCCGGCAGGAAAAGGGGGGGCATGCAAATTCCTTTGCGTGCCCCCTTTTGCTCATCGCTGCAGTTAAGGTGAGCTCTATCCTGCCGGCGGCGTCCCGTGTTCATCCCCGGACGTTTGGCGGAGTGCGCATGCCTGTAAGGGCCCGGCTTGCGCACAACGTCATGACGTCACGCGCATTGCGGCGGAGATGACGACAGTGGTCGGGGCCTGTTGGCCTTCTGGGACGCCGAGGGAGCCACACAGGGGGCGCTCCATCAGCGGTTCCAGCGCCAATCCTTCCGGGTTTTTTTTTTTTTTCTTTTCTTGTGGGCGGTGTGGGTGGGGGGTTTGCACCTGCACATGATTATCCCATTTGCCTGAATTTGGATATAAAGGGAGACTGGAGGCCTGACAATCAGATCATGATCTCCTACAGGCCAGGATGAATGCTACTGCTGCCAGGTTCTTTCTACACTAGAGCCCCTATTTTTGCATGATCGCCACCAAGCTTATCACATTGAACTTATCAACAAGTCCAGCATTACCTCCAGCCTACACGATTTATACAACTGATAAGGTAAACTTCTTGTCATTTCACCTTTATTCCACACAGCACTTTCCACCACCCTACATTCACATTTTCACATTTTAATTGGCTTTTCACCTAATTTTAGACTTTTTTCACTTTTTAGTTTACTTTTCATTTTTGTTTTCACACAGTAGGCACCAAGCAAGCACCATGTCATGTTACCACATCATGCACCACCTCATTCACACTATCCTCCACCACATAATGCACTCCTCTCCATTTAGGCCATCATTGTTGTTGTTTTTTTGTTTGTTTTTTTTTTGTTTTGTTTTTTCACACACACCTTTCCCCCTCTTTTTCACCCATTTCATCCTTCTTATTCACCTATCCATTATAATAGACCTACCATACCACTGCATTGTTGGATCACACGATCATTAAATTTTGTCGATTACATTTATGGGATGGAATTAACATCTCAATATATTTACATAGTAAAAATCCTATCCAAAGCCAGTCTCCACATAGACAAATTGGAAACACTCAGTACATTACCAAGTTAATTATTAAACTTCCTCTAACTAATACATGGCTATTCTTGGGTTTCTGTTGCAGGTGTGGGCTCCTCCCCCTCATCTCCCCCCCCCCTCCCGGGGGGCGCGCTAAGTGTGGCTCCTTGCAAGCCCCCTGAGGCTGGCTCTCCTGGGAGAGTGAGGGTGGCCCCCCGAGCCCTCCAGTGTTTCCATTGGCCCTCAGCACATATCCTGGACTAGAGAACACCCATTCCACCACTTAGCGGTAAAGACTCATTATCTTGGTTTAATCCAAGTGATGCACAATAATATATATTTATCTATTTGAATTTAATTTATGTAATTCTTTTTTAGATCCAACTGTCCCCCTGAAGAGACCATATACAGGTCGAAACGCGTCGGTGCTTGCTATTTATGTAACATTATGTAACCTAACTATGTGTATTAATATGTGTTTGTTACTGCACTGGGGAATAAGATGTGTGTTACTGTACCAGATGATTCTCTATACTGTACTTCAAACCATGATATTGGATAAAACTTTTTATACATCCATTAAGAACTTCCTTTCATTATGTGCATTGCTGTTTTAAAGCCCCATGGGGAAAATAATTTTTTCTTTAATCCAATTCCGGGGTGTGCAGCCTTTCTTGTCTCTTTTATATGTGTCTTCCTTTTTTCATATACCGATACCATGCACGTCTTTGAACGTAAATGGGCTAATTGGTCGCCTCATTAGTTTTAACTGGAGTTTGGAGGGCTTCCCTATTACCCCATTTGAATTCACCCAGACGAGCGGGTGGCCCTGGAAGATAACGCACCTAATACTATTGTTTCACGTATATAGAAATATTCATGTCTAGAGCTTACCTTTAATGTACCCTGTCTAATTACAATGCAGAAACTACCTTGTTACCTTATTTAGATTTTTCTTTAGTCTAAAAGTTGTTGTTTTGTTATTATTTTTCTTACCCAACGATCGTTGGAGAGCTATTCACCTATACAATCATAGGTTTGTTTTTTGGATGTACAGTCTATTCTCTCCATGCAATTATATTTTTTTTGTACTTGCTCAAATATGTTAATAAATTGTGACAACTATAAAATGCTGTCATTTTTCTTCACTGTCTATATCAGTGACAATGGTAACCAGGAAAAACAGAGAAGGTGGATTTTATCTGCAAGGACATAGAATAAGGACAAGGACAAAAAAAACCCAACATGGTTTTTAACCCTTTCCAGACTCTATCCAGAAATGTACAACAAAAAGTTTGGATTTAGATACACTTTAAAGGACTGTCAAACCTTGTTATGTTCATGTGTCAAAAGTTTGTACAGCAAGTAACAAGATAACTTTAGATACATTCTTTGAGGATTGGATAACATGTTACTTACCTAACAGAGAATTAATATAGCCCAGGAGCACAATCAGACTTGTTTGTCTCCTGTCACTACTGCTGGCTTTGGCACCAGAAGGTGTGACTCACCTATTTCACTTTCCTCATCAGGTAACAGACAGGAGAAGGCAAATAAGTTTATAAGATCAGATCTGCGTGATGATGGAATGCTTTTAGATGGCATAGATAATTGTTCATAGGATTATCATTTGCTTTTCCATCCTTGCTGTCTTATCTGGAGTGTTTACATCCTGGTTATGGTAAGCTGGATGAGAAAATGTGGGTGTCCTCATCTGCATCCCCCATAGGGTTTGCACGGGAAGTGAAGAACTGATGTAGACAGTATCACATTTTTTTTGCTGAGAAATGAAAAAAGAGAAATGAGAAGGCTGCGGTTCAATCTACACAAAATATATAACATTTGTTAGCATTTAAAAGTCTTTACCTAGTACCTATGTTTTGTTGCATAAGGATGAACAAATGTCTAGATAAAAATGATTTTATAACACAAAGTGTTCAATATGGGCCTGCTAATAACTACAGAGCTCCAAGTACAGTACATGCAGATATCTCTTCCTGCCAAAAATGGGTCAGACAAACAGTATCTATCTATCTATCTATCTATCTATCTATCTATCTATCTATCTATCTATCTATCTATCTATCTATCTATCTATCTATCTATCTATCTATCTATCTATCTATCTATCTATCTATCTATCTATCTATCTATCTATCTATCTATCTATCTATCTATCTATCTATTAGCACACCTAAACATAGAAATGTTTTTAGTTCTAAAATGAAACTTGTTTTCCATATATGTAAAGCCAGTATTATGGTCTCATATTAAATTGCTAAAGTCTTTATACATTAAACCTTTGGCTACCACAGATGTAACCAATATGGCAGTGGCAGAGCTGGGATGTAAACAGACTCCTAGCTGTTATAGCAGTCGGAAGTTTGTTTACCGTATATACTCGAGTATAAGTTGTTCCGAGTATAAATATAAAAAACCCAGGAGGGTAAAAGCTGCGCTCAGAAAACAAAAAGCAAAGAAATGTGACAAAAGGAAATCGCAAGCTGCCAGCACTCAAAAAAAGTCCAGTATCTGACTCAAAAGTGTATAATAAACAGAAAAGTGCAGCGCTAAATATATATACAGCATATAGGATCTTAGCAAGAGTGGGATCCTACTATGTGACTTTAACATAAATTGATGAACAAAAAAGTCAAATATAAAAAAATCAAATGATAAACAAACAGTTGCAAATACATGTGAAAAAAGTCCAAAGCAGGGATATTCAATCCATAGGTAGATATAAAGCACCCATCCAAGAGAAATGTGAAGGAAAAAAACGTCAGTAGATGATCCACCATGAAGTGAGTATATAGATTCTGCTTACCGGACGGCGATGACTGCTATTACGGCAGTCTCGCCCAGCATAGGTATTAGGGTCTCCCAAAAACCAAAGGTGCAATACAGGACCAGCAGCTTTAACAGTCGGTCTGATACAAGCTTGTTCCGAGTATAAGTCGAGGCCCTAATTTACCACAAAAAAATGGGAAAAACTTATTGACCCGAGTATAAGACGAAGGTGAGAAATGCAGCAGCTACTGTAAGTGGAAAAACAGGGTCAACAATGCCCATCTGCAGCTGTATACCCCCCTGTGTCCTGTGCATGTGTCCTTTGCATGTGTCATGTACCTGTGTCCTGTGTATATGTACATGTGTCATGTACCTGTGTCCTGTGTATATGTGCATGTGTCATGTGTATATGTACCTGTGTCATGTACCTGTGTATATGTGCATGTGTCATGTATCTGTGTCATGTACCTGTGTCCTGTGTATATGTGCATGTGTCATGTACCTGTGTCCTGTGTATATGTGCATGTGTCATGTACCTGTGTCCTGTGTATATGTGCATGTGTCATGTACCTGTGTCCTGTGTATATGTACCTGCGTCATGTGTATATGTACCTGTGTCATGTACCTGTGTCATGTGTATATGTACCTGTGTCATGTACCTGTGTCATGTGTATATGTACCTGTGTCATGTGTTTATGTACCTGTGTCATGTACCTGTGTCCTGTGTATGTGTCATGTGTATATGTACCTGTGTACATGTGTCTGTGTGCATGTGTGTGTGTGTGTGTGCATCCTACCTGTGTCCTGTGCATGCCTCCGTGCGCCGATCTGCACTATCAGCGTGTAGTATTCGGCGGCCATTCACTGTTCAAAAGCCGTGCCTCCTCCTCATCCATGATAGGCAGAAAACTCCATTTCCCAGCAGTCAGCGGTCAGCCTATCACAGACATTCTCTCATCCTCATACCACGAACGAGGATGAGAGAATGTCCATGATAGGCTGTACACTGACTGCCTATCACAGATGAGGAGGCGCGGTTTTGAACAGTGAGAGCCGCTGCCGAGTGCTATGTAGCACACGCTGGCCGCCGTCTGCCTGCATGATCATGTAGGCAGACGGCAGTGACTCGTGTATAAGTCGAGGGGGGCACTTTCAGCCCCAAAAAAGGGGCTGAAAAATTCGACTTATACACGAGTATATACGGTACATGTTTTATATAGGCTGACAGCTAAGTAGTAGATATATACAAAGGAATAGGGATGAGCTTTATGTTCTGGTCGAACATGAGTTCGACTCGAACATTGGCTGTTCGCCCGTTCGCCGAATAGCGAACAATTTGGGGTGTTCGCGCCAAATTCGAAAGCCGCGGAACACCCTTTAAAGGTCTATGGGAGAAATCAAAAGTGCTAATTTTAAAGGTTAATATGTAAGTTATTGTCATAAAAAGTGTTTGGGGACCTGGGTCCTGCCCCAGGGGACATGTATCAATGCAAAAAAAAGTTTTAAAAATGGCCGTTTTTTCGGGAGCAGTGATTTTAATAATGCTTAAAGTAAAACAATAAAAGTGAAATATTCCTTTAAATTTCGTACCTGGGGGTGTCTATAGTATGCCTGTAAAGTAGCGCATGTTTCCCGTGTTTAGAACAGTCCCTGCACAAAATGACATTTCTAAAGGAAAAAATGTAATTTAAAACTACTCGCGGCTATAATGAATTGTCAGGTCTCGGCAATACAGATAAAAGTCATTGAAAAAAACGGCATGGGATTCCCCCACAGTCCATTACCAGGCCCTTTGGGTCTGGTATGAATATTAAGGGGAACCTGAACCAAAATTTAAATAAAAAATTGCGTGGAGGTCCCCCCAAATTCCATACCAGGCCCTTCAGGTCTGGATATTAAAGTGAATCTTGCGCCAAAATTAAAAAAAAAATTGCATGGGGGTCCCCCCAAAAATCCGTAAAAGACCCTTCAGGTCTGGTATGAATTTTAAGGGTAACCCCGTGTCAAAATTTTAAAAAAATGGCGTTGGGTCCCCCACAAAATCCATACCAGACCCTTATCCGAGCATGCAACCTGGCAGGCTGCAGGAAAAGAGGGGGACGAGAGAGCGCCCCCCCTCCTGAGCCGTACCAGGCCACATGCCCTCAACATGGGGAGGGTGCTTTGGGGTAGCCCCCCAAAGCACCTTGTCCCCATGTTGATGGGGACAAGGGCCTCATCCCCACAACCCTTGCCAGGTGGTTGTGGGGGTCTGTGGGCGGGGTGCTTATCGGAATCTGGAAGCCCCCTTTAACAAGGGGACCCCCCATACCAGCCTCCTCCCCGTGTAAAATGGTAACGGGTACAAATGTACCCCTACCATATATCGATGCAACCCTAATTTCTACATGTAAATAAAGGTGTTTCCTGCACCAGGTTTCCTGGGATCAGTGTCGGGAAAAGGTCTTCCACTGCCCAGGGCAAAGATGCCAAATTGCGTCCACCCCCCCATTCATGATTTACAAGCTTAGGGGATGTCCAGCAGTCTCTCACTTGTCAAAATCACTGCTGCTGTCACTGTTCCTGTCAACTATGTAACAGAAGGAAGGTGCCCCATGCCTACAGGTAACAATTGCACCTCCCTCCTGCCCACCCCTTGTCCTGGCCCTGCCTGGGATCACCTGTTCCTCCTGGGTGCCAAAAATCTCTATAGCAGGAGTCAGGTGATCTCTGTTGTGAAGAATGAACACAGAAGCACTCAAATTTTAACACTCTTGGGTTTAGAGCTGGCCTTTCTGGCTGGGAAAGAAGCTGATCTAGCATAGTCTGTGAGTGCACAAGGATTAAATGCTTGTTTTGGTCCAGGAGATGGGAAAATCAGTTTTACTTACCAGATCCCCCATTACCCTGGCAGATGGCACTCCCCTATGCCCCAGCAGTGGACTGTTCCTCAATGTCCTCATTTCCAATACAGGGCTAATGTCTTGATGACATCAGGGGCATCAGACTAGAGCGTGGGGGGGAAAGAGGCTTACAGCACGGAGGAGCCTGTGAGAGTGGAAGATTGGGTAAGTTAAATTGCTTTTCCTGTTCCCTTAGATGGAAGGGAACATTTAACCCCTGCACTGTGGGAGTAGCCCCACTGTAAGGGACACTTTTGACTTTCTTTGGTGTTCAACTTTAGGCAATGTAGAGGTAACTCTCCAAGGAGTCCTGACGAAAGGTCTATTGGGGACTTGGTGTGAAACAAGGAAAGCATCAAAAGCAGAACATATAAAATTCAGATTTCATTTTATTCAGACTTTAAACCCCAAAACACATTGAGTCAAAGGGTCCCTCTTCATCAGGGCTAAATATAACACATAAAGGATTATGATCAGCTGTGTAAATGGTATAGGATATGAAGAGTAAATATGTAGTTTTTTGCAATTTCTTCTAAAAATAAGCAATAACATATGTGGTATACCATACAGAATTAGAAAGTCATGTACAGATAGTAAATATGAGAAGATGATACAAAAATATAGCTATAAAAGTATGAAGAAATATAATTAACATGTAGATTTATATAAAAAGTAACAGAATACATATAATTATCATTTTACGTCCTAATTCTGTATAGCATGTCCCTATATATTATTGTCTAGCTTTAGAATACATTACAAATACCTGTATATACAATTGCTATCCTATACTACTTACCCTATACTACATACTGATCATAATCATGTATCTGTTATTTTAAACATTGATGAAAGGGAACCCCCCAAATTTTTTTTGACAGTATATGGAAGTGTCAAAATGCTTATCATGGTTGCATTGTTGTCTGTGTCCTCACTTTGGAGAATCACCATCTTTATTTGTCTAGGTGACCACTGTGATGGGAAATATGCTCTTTTTCAGTTGTCTCTGAACAGGAGTATAGGAAAAGCCTTCTAATGCAGACCCCTGTTCAGGTGACAATTCAATTTTTTTTTGTTTTGGAGATTTTTCTTCTCTTAGTTCTGTATGCATCTCTGGAACAGGATGTTATGGGAAATCTTCCCGATAGATAAAAGACAGCAAGTAAAAAAATAAAACTGACATGAATTCTAACCATTCCTTGCTCTATCTAAAATTTAATAAAAAATGCTTTAGATTTATATAATACACCTTTGCCCTGGAAAACTGGTTAATATATATATATATTTTTTAATATTTTTGTCAAACTCTGTGGCTATGAAAGGAAAGTGCTTACTCCAGACTAGAAAATATTTAGGACAGCTTCAGACTTTAGTGAAACAGTTTCAACTGAAAAAGTTAGCATGCAAATACGGGCAGTTTTTAATGGGATTATTTTCTGTAAATTATTGCTTTTGAATACTTTTAATGTGTATGTATAGCCTACTTTTTTAGTTTTGGATAGCTTTAGGAAAGGGAAGAATTACAACTCTCAGGTTTTCTCCCTCTCTCCATCTCTCTTCTTCCCTCGTTTCCTCCATTTATCTCCCTCCCTCTCTTGCTCCATGTATCTCCCTCTCTCAATCTCTTTCCCTCTTTTTATTTATATTTCCCCCACCCCCTTGTTCTGACTGCTTCACTCAGTATTAAATATTGCATGCTCCTGACCCCTGCCTGCATCCTATACTCTATTTTGTTACATTGTCATGGGCAAATTATTTATTGTGTCAACATTTGCTGGTTTCTAGGTAGTTTATGATGAATTTAATTAAGTTCTTCTATGAGGTAGGTTAAGACAAAGTGTTAGCACTTTGTTCATATTCTTATTTTTGTTTGTTTGTTTAAAGACGATCCATTAGATTTGTAAGGGAACATGTATGCATGTGCACAAGGGCATGGGTCCTGTAAGTTTAGCGGGTGTGCGTGCGTGCACACAGGTTCATGCACGTGCGCATACACAGGTTTGTGCACGTGCTTTTTGGTGCCAGGTGGGCTATTTAAACTGCACTAGTGCTGTGTGTCATTGCTGTTTGGTCTTTTACATTCCTGAAGCATCTGTGTATCTGTTCCTGTATTGCTCTCCCATTGCCGTCCTGATCCTGCTCCTGACTTTGCCTGGACTGTGCCTGCACTGACCCCTGGCTTGCCTCTGGACTATGCTTTGACTTTATCCTTATGCTCATCTGCCTTGTTGTTACTGACCCTGGCTTGACTTCTAACTTGTGACCAGTGTCTGATCTGCCAGCTAGTTGCGGACCTGGACTGTCTGACTTTGCCTTGTCTCTTTTTCCTGCACTTGATCCAGCCATAGCTTTTCCTGTCGTCAGTTCCTGCTCTTTTGCCAGCATGCTACCAGGCAGTTGCTCCTGCGTATCCTGACGCACATCAGCATTCTCCAACAGAAGTCTTATCAGGCACTCGTGCCACTCTGTGCTCCAGCATTCCTTGTTACTCTACCAGGGTTAACGTTAACAGGCAGAGAAAAGTAAAAACTTGAAACAGCTCATACGCCTGTAGGAGCAGCTTCTTCAATTGCAGTGTGCATGAGGCCATAAACTAGGAGAACTACGTAGGATTTTTTCTTTGTGAAGGGTCCAGAATAGAGCATCTAAAAAGCTGGTCCAGTGACAAAGTGCATGCACAGTAGGAAACTAAGGTTTCCCCCTAGTCAAGATGGCAGCAGTAGCACCCGGTAGCTGATTGAAAAATTGGTTTGGGTGAGGACACCACTGGATTTTTTGACAGAGGGAACCATCCCCTGTGACTAGGACCGTGAAGATAGCGCTCTACACCTATAGGAGGATCCCCTTAAAGATTTATGGTCATATGCGTTTGCCCTATTACCCTAAGGTAAGGGGCCACTTCTTACCTGTGTGTATAAACACGAAAATGTGCACTGTGTGATTTACCGTGACCACTGCACTGTAACTGTTGCATGCTAGGACGTTGCTGCCATGTTTTTAAAGAAGGACTTTTTATTATTTTTTTGTTGAAACACTCTGCACTGTTACAACTACTGCATGTCAGGACGTTACAGTCACATTATACCAAAAGGATTCTATGCTATAGCCCTTGTTAATTTCTGGATATTGTACTATTTTTAAAAATATGTTATTGCACTGTTGCACAACGTCACTTTAAGTGTTGCATGTTTACTATACATTATGAGTCACTTTAGATTGCATTATGCACTTTTTTATTAATCGACACTCTTTATATTTTTGATATTTTGCTTATGGACATGATGAAATATATTTATTGATTGATTATTTATTGATTAGTGACACTCTTGATACACTATTGATATTTTGCTTAATGACATGATGAGATATATTTACTGATTATTGTTACCACAGATGATTATCACTCCACCACTCAGAGCTGTTGCCATATGAGTGGAGATTGATACACGGTTGCTGTTATCACTGCTATAGTGTTACGATATCTCAGATTGCACATCTTAATGTATGTCATACCACTTTAAATTATTTTAGCTAATTTATCCAGGATTAGCGCGGCACCATCTAGTTTTATAGTATTAAAGTATAGTTAAATATTAAAGTGGTACTAAAGTAATAGTGGTAAAGTATTAAAGTAGTGCTGCCCTTGATCTGTCTGTCAAGACTGCTGGAACACTAACTATAGTGCTGTCGAACGGAACAATGCATTTATTTGTCATATACTACTTAATCAAATCATTAGAGAATGTCTGCACTGAGCAATGTAAATCACTTGGAATTGAATTACGGTATTCTAGAAAAAATTGCAAAACTGAAGCAAACTTTAACAGTACAGACATTGGGCTCCATTTATCTATTCATATGTACCAAAGTACACAAACTTTGCATGAACAACGGCAAAAATCTAACAGCATATCATTAACAGGTCTTATTTATACTGACGCCATCAACACTTGACAAAGTGTTTCTGTACATTTCATAATGAAATGCCATATACTAATTGTTCCCTGCTTTCAGGAAAACTTAAAAAAGAAAGCTGTAAGGTTACAGAAACCTGCATGGAATTACTAAATGGTCTCCCTCATTTAGACAGCCTTTATTCACTGCAATTCTGGCCATTAAAACCAGGACTTATTTTACTGAGCAAAAAATGGCTCTTTTGTTGCTGCTTTTCCCCTAGTGTCATCTCGCATGGTTGTCATGGTAACCAGTGTATGCTTTCAGCTTAGGAGGTTATGGGCCTCCGGAAGGAAGTGCTCCAGTTGCTGGACTGCTATTTTTATAGAACTGTTACAGAATACAATCTATGAAAGCTTCCTCTTAGAGTTTTATTGTACAAAAGGGAAATTAAGTTTGATGACTTTAAATGTTTGATGGAGGATGTAAAATGACTTTGGTATTGTGCCTCTACTAGCTAGAAACGGTACTTTTGTCCTCTGTTTAGCAGACAAAAACGTACAAGAAATAATAGCAAAATTTGACAACATGCAAGTAAACACTGCATTTGGGATGAATGAATATGCTGAGAACAAATTACATGTATGGGATTATTCAATAAAGCAGCTAAAAAAAAAGGTAAAGTGCTGTAGGTCAAAGAAGAAAAGAAAGAAATAAGAATGTGATTTTATGCCACGGGTTACTGCTCTTTTCACCAAAACTCTATTTACACAGATCCTGGCAGCAAAGGAGCACCTAGTGCCCATTGTAATGGTGTGGAGCTCTGCCCATATTTCAACTAGCAATGGAATAAAAGGGTGGCCACAGAACGAAAGTTAAAAACAGTGCCAGGCAGCAGTGCCACACTGCATTGCTCCAAAACCGAATGAATATCTTTTGAGCTCAGCTCAGTTCTCTAACATTCAGTAGAAGCTTGACAGGTCACCCATGTAAATTTAGTGCTTTCCACCTAAGAATGTCTATTGAAAAAGTTTAGGCATTATTCAAATTACTACAGGTATTACTATGATGTAACTTTTCATTTTCTGTCTATACTATTTTCTATTCACAAATCTATGTTAAATTAGGATTTAAAGAGGATCTGTATATCTTTAATTTTTTTTGGCATATACATATAAACAATTGGCTTTCATGCATTTTGGCTTTAAAGACCCAACCCCATAATGACATACTCATCTTCCCTTCACCTTTTCACTTCTCCTTTTAGATCCCTGGAACAAAGAAAATACCTGGGTGGAGAGGAGGAGCTGGTGACTTACTCCAAGTGACAGTGCTGGGCCAATAAGCAAGTTGTCAATGAACATTAAAAATGTCAACAGATATTATTATTAGTATTATTATACAAGATTTATATAGCACCAACAGTTTGCACAGCGCTTTACATGAGGGCAGACAGTACAGTTACAATACAATTCAATACAGGAGGAATCAGAGCCCTCATATGTGATTGTGATCCTTCTTTAAGCCATGACTGAATACAAAAAACTCTTGGAAAGTCTGCCTTTGTTCCAATGAATCTCTTTTATGTTACTGTAACAGAAGGTAATGTTACTGGCTGCAGAACTCTTTTTATTCCACAAGATGGCAGTAGCAAGTGCGGTTTGTTTAGCTTGTGGCTGAGTTTGGGCTGTGGCACTCTGGGAGATGTAGCCTGGGGGATGATCCAAGGCATGGCCATCACTGGGAACTCAACTTAAATACCTAATGATTCCTGAAAGCAGAAGGGGTCAAATAAAAGGAAAAACCTGGGAAGGAGCAAGGCAGATGGGGAGCGTACCAACCGAAGCTGAGAGAGAAGCTGATTGAGAGAAGACGTGTTGTGTCATGCTGTTCTGTGCTGAGTTTTACTGAATGCTACTACATCCTGACCCAGGTAACTGAACTGAGATGAGTCCTCTGTGAAATTGGTTGCTTCAGTGCCTGCCCTAAAATGGCATTCTGTGACCCAAAAAGCAAAAAACTGCAAAAAACATACAGGAGGGCGCGACCACCTCGTGCATTACCATTAATACCTTTTTAGTAAATCCACATCGACAAATGGATACTCACATGCGAACAAAAAACATCAAGACAAACAGATCTGCTCCAGCAGGAACGTGAATAAATAGTTATAATAATAGTAATAAATAGGACAGCTGACACGTTTAGGGGTCATACTCCTTTCCTCAGAGCTGTTGACCAATTTTTGACCCAGGCTGCCACCGCACAGGCCTGCTGGGGAACTGCAGGAGTGATCTGCAAAGATGCTCACCATCTCACCTGCCAGAAGTGACGATCAATGACAAGAGATGGGCCCGGCTCCATTCTTCAAACCAGCTGATACAGGAAAACTACCAAGAGCGAGAGGTGAGCGATTCACTGACCCACAGTTAAGCTGAACCCTTGTTGATGTTCTAAGTTCCCACTTGCAAGAAACTGTAGCTATAAACCCTTCATCCACCATTGTGCAAACTGTTCATATTGTTACTAGGCTAGGCCCAATGCAGCAAAGCTGCCTGTTCTGCTCTTCACAGTGCTGCAGCTGTGTATAACATAACATCTCACTGTTACAGCTGTACACACCCTAACTGCTGCAAATGCGTACATCCAAATGTCAAAGTGCTGCAACTGTGCTTCTGTCTAAGTACCCAACTGCATCTAAAGATTCTCCTCCATTGCTCAAATTAAATTCTCAGGTACAATACTGCAACACCAGTCTACAGACCTACCTTTTTCTTTCTCTGCGCTCAATTGTCTTTAATGGCACCAACTTAGCAGGCAGAAGATTCACATTAAAGACTATAGTCAGATCACTTTATCCTGAAGGCAGACCTGTGTTCAACTTTAAGGCTGGGTTCACACTGCTGTTGGATGCGGCTTGCAGCAGGGGTCCGGTGAGTCCCTGTTCTCCGTTTCAGGGACGAATCAGGGCCAAATTTTTGCCTGAATTCGTCCCTTTAACAGAGCCAAAGATGCACAGAACTCTTGTGCAAGCCGCTCCGCAGCTCCCCCAGAGATGTGTGAACCGGCTCCATAGAGAGCCTGTCACAATCTCTTGTTGTGCAAATTGGATGCTGATTTCCCCGCATTTGGCGGTGCTGACAGTATCTCTGTCTGTACTAACTATGGATAGTATTCCTGTCTGCTGCCTAGACGATTGCTTTTGCTGTCGCTGACCACATACCTGCCTGCTCCCTGGACCGATGCTCACCTCTGTGGACCACTGCACTACTAAAACCACAGGTAATCTTTTGTTATTTGATATATACCTGCTATGTGTTAGAAATATGAAGGGCCTTCAAAAATGTGATCGGTAGTCAGAAAATTATATGTAGAATTTATGCTCCTAGAACGCCTGGAGGTGCTACAGGGAGGTTGGGCCTCTGTATATGGCCAGGCTGTGTAAAAGTCTCACACATGTGGTATACTCAGGAAGAGCAGCAGAATGTATTTTGGGGTGTCATTTTTGCTATGTTAAGGCTGTGTGTTGGAAACATCTTATAAATGGACAACTTTGTGTAAAACAATTGCGTTTTAATTTTTTTACACATTTTCCAAAAACTTCTGGAAAAAATTAACCATTTAAAAGACTCCCAATGCCCTCATAGAATATACGTTGGGGTGTTTTCTTGCCAAAATGGGGTCATTTTGTTGGCATTTCCATTGTCCTGGTGCTCCAGAGCCTTCAAAAGTCAGATAGGTCATCATGAAATTATATGTGTAAATTATGCTCCTAGAACGCCTGGAGGTGCTACTTGGGTGTTGGGCCTCTGTATGTGGCCAGGCTGTGTAAAAGTCTCACACATGTGGTATTGCTATACTCAGCATGAGTAGCAGAATGTATTCTGGGGTGTAATTTTTGCTATGTACATGCTATGTGTTAGAAATATCTTATAAATGGACAATTTTGTGTAAGAAAAATGCATTTTCATTTTTTTCCACATTTTCTAAACACTTTTGGGAAAAAATTAATCTTTCAAAAGACCCATTATGCCTTATAGATTATATGTTGGGGTGTTTGCTTTCCAAAATGGGGTCATTTTGTGGGCAATTCCATTGTCCTGGTGCTCCAGGGCCTTCAAAAGTGTAATAGGTGGTTGAGAAATGAGATGAGCAATTTATGGTCGTAGAACACCTGAAGGTGCTACTTCAATGTTGGGCCTCTGTATGTGGCCAGGCTGTGTAAAAGTCTCACACGTATGGTATTACCATACTCAGTTTATTCTTCAGTCTTCAGGGGTATCTGATTGGAAACAGCACAACAAGGGTATGTCTATAAGCAATCATGAGCCAAAGGTGAAGTGGCAATTAATTATTGTGACATAAATATGAATATAATTAAAGTAGAAAATTATCATTATGGTAAAAGCATGTAAAAGTAAGTACTGACCATATAGTATTGGTGGGGGGTATCATAATATACTAATCCAATTAAAAACAACTTGAAGGAAGGACTGTGTGGGACAGTAGGACACTGATTCCGTACTTGCTCCTGGTCCGGACTGGGTATGCCCTAAGTGTCGGACCCAAACAGGACCACAGGGGGGGTATTCCCCAACATTTGTACCTTCTTGTACATAGTGTATATTATACCTCTTTACATACATAAATCACTTGCTTGTATATAATCACAATATACCCTGGCCTATGTACCATTCTCCTGTTTGTTCATACCCATCACCATTGCGCCAGTTTTTATTATATTTTTTCATTCATCCATTATTATATTTTATTTTGGTATATACTCATGCTTGTCTTTTCAATTATAGACATACCCTTGTTGTGCTGTTTCCAATCAGATACCCCCGAAGAAGAGTATAAACTCTAAACGCGTCGGGTACTCCCCGTATGTGTCTTCCATATATTACGGAGTCTAATGATTGTGAAATCCATACATTGTATTGCCTGATTGTTTGTTGTATTACGCATCCTGTATTTTTCTGAGTATACTTACCTGTGTGCATTGTAGAATTGTTATATCTACACTCCTTTTCTAATAAATACACTCGAAAATACTTCAGAGTAGCCTTTTCACTCCAAAGTCCCATAAGAGGAACACATTTCCATTTTTTGCCTGTTAATATGACAAGTTTGTGTAAAAAAAAAAACAAAAAAAAAGATTTTTTTAAATTTTCCCAGGAATTGTGGGAAAAAAATTAACACTTCAAAAAACGCACTATGCCTCTTACTAAATACCTTGGATTGTCTACTTTCCAAAAAGAGGTCATTTTGGGGGCATTTGTACTTTCCTTCGACCATCAGTACATCAATTGTGATCAGGTGTGAATTTCTGTGATTGGCACCATAGCTTGTAGACCCTATAACTCTCACACAGACTAAAAAAATATCCACTTATTTGGGTTATTTTTACCAAAGATATGTAGCTGTATAAATTCTGACCCAAATGTATGAAGAAAAATTACTTATTTGCAAAATTTTACAATAGAAACTAAAAAAAGTGTTTTATTTTTAAATTTTCGCTCTTTTTCCACTTATCGCAAAAAATAAAAAAAAACAGTGATTAAATACCACCAAAAGAAAGTTCTATTTGTGAGAAAAAAATGATAACATTTTTTTTGGGATATAGTGTAGCATGACTGAGTAATTATCATTCAAAGTGTGAGAGCACTAAAAGCTGAAAATTGGTCTGGGCAGGAAGGTGTATAAGTGCCCTGTATTGAAGTGGTTAAAGTATGTCTATCTTGAGTGAGAAATAGCTTGTTAAAATGACAACTTTGTGACATTTTTTAATTTAATTTAATTTATTCAATTTCCAAAAGATTGTGACAAATAATGGCAACTTCAAAAAGCTCATCGTGCCTACTACTAAATACCGGCTTGGACTATCTACTTTCCAAAAAGGGTCATTTGAGGGGTATTTGTGCAGTCCTGGCATTTTAGGGATTTTTCATTTCAAGAAATGAGAAAGGCAGTCAGTACATCAGGACTGATCAATTTTCAAATATATACCATAGTTTGTAGACTCCATAACTTTCACACAGACTCATAATATACGCTGATTTGAAATATAGCAGAATACACTTTGGCCCAGAAACTAAAAAAAAACATTTTGTTTTAATTTTCGGTCATTTTTCCTTCATAAAGTAAAAAGTAAAAAGCCCAGTCGTGAATAAATACCACCAAAGCGAAGCTCCATCTGTCTAAAAAAGTGATATAAAATTAATTTGGGTAGAGTGTTGCATGGCTGAGTAATTGTCATTTAAAGCATGACAGCTCTAAAATCTGAAAAATGGCCTGGACTGGAAGGAGGGTCTTCAAGTGGTTAAAATAAGGGGGCCATGGATATCCTCCCTACATGAATGAATAAAGGGTATATTTTACTAATTGCTAGAAAGAATAGTAAATAAAAACACAGACATGGGGGTGATTTACTAAGAAGAAGGCACTGCACCAAATCATAAATTAATTGGTGCTCCGGAAAAGTCATGAATTGAACGTGCGCACATTGAAGCGCAAATAACGATAATAAATACCCGCATATGTAAGCTGCAACTGGCACTAGGGTAACTGCGGTTTTCTCACTGATAATAGCGCATACCCAATGCAATTGGTTAATTTCATCTCATTGAATGTGTCTTGTTAGGCAATTAGTACTCAGTTAATTAACTCTTTTGATGCTAATCTCATTCCTATCACTTCTAAAATATCTTTGAAATGTGTTTTTTTTTCTTTTTTTTTACCCAAATCTTTCAATACATTACAAAGAACAGAGAAGTGTTTCATAGTTACATAGTTACATAGTTACATAGTAGGTGAGGTTGAAAAAAGACACAAGTCCATCAAGTCCAACCTATGTGTGTGATTATGTGTCAGTATTACATTACATATCCCTGTATGTTGCGGTCATTCAGGTGATTATCTAATAGTTTCTTGAAGCTATCAATGCTCCCCGCTGAGACCACCGCCTGTGGAAGGGAATTCCACATCCTTGCCGCTCTTACAGTAAAGAACCCTCTACGTAGTTTAAGGTTAAACCTCTTTTCTTCTAGTTGTAATGAGTGGCCACGAGTCTTATTAAACTCTCTTCTGCGAAAAAGTTTTATCCCTATTGTGGGGTCACCAGTACAGTATTTGTAAATTGAAATCATATCCCCTCTCAAGCGTCTCCTCTCCAGAGAGAATAAGTTCAGCGCTCGCAACCTTTCCTCATAACTAAGATCCTTCAGACCCTTTATTAGCTTTGTTGCCCTTCTTTGTACTCGCTCCATTTCCAGTACATCCCTCCTGAGGACTGGTGCCCAGAACTGGACAGCATACTCCAGGTGTGGCCGGACCAGAGTCTTGTAGAGCGGGAGAATTATCGTTTTATCTCTGGAGTTGATCCCCCTTTTAATGCATGCCAATATTCTGTTTGCTTTATTAGCAGCAGCTTGGCATTGCATTCCATTGCTGAGCCTATCATCTACTAGGACCCCCAGGTCCTTTTCCATCCTAGATTCCCCCAGAGGTTCTCCCCCCAGTGTATAGATTGCATTCATATTTTTGCCACCCAAATGCATTATTTTACATTTTTCTACATTGAACCTCATTTGCCATGTAGTCGCCCACCCCATTAATTTGTTCAGGTCTTTTTGCAAGGTTTCCACATCCTGCGGAGAAGTTATTGCCCTGCTTAGCTTAGTATCGTCTGCAAATACAGAGATTGGACTGTTTATCCCATCCTCCAGGTCGTTTATAAACAAATTAAATAGGATTGGTCCCAGCACAGAACCCTGGGGAACCCCACTACCCACCCCTGACTATTCTGAGTACTCCCAATTTATCACCACCCTCTGAACACGCCCTTGTAGCCAGTTTTCAATCCATGTACTCACCCTATGGTCCATGCCAACGGACCTTATTTTCTACAGTAAACGTTTATGGGGAACTGTGTCAAATGCTTTTGCAAAATCCAGATACACTACGTCTACGGGCCTTCCTTTATCTAGATGGCAACTCACCTCCTCATAGAAGGTTAATAGATTGGTTTGGCAAGAACGATTCTTCATGAATCCATGCTGATTACTGCTAATGATATTGTTCTTATTACTAAAATCTTGTATATAGTCCCTTATCATCCCCTCCAAGAGTTTCTAAACCCAATGAATTAAAATTTTCAGATCTTGATCTTTAAAGGTGACTATACACTGCAATCAGTTAGATCTTAAATAAATTAGATTTAGTACAAGAGCCTGTTTGATTTCCTATATTTTGAATGAATTGTTCAAGTGCATCTTCCTATTACCCATTTTGCCTAAATATAGAGTTGTACATAGATTTGCCAATCAGATTGCATAGTGCTTGACCATCTTAAGTGCCAAATTTGAAATGTAGATGTGACATGACCCACTTATATTTTCCTAACAGTATTTCTTGGGCATTATACAAGGCGCATGAAAAAACACCTTTTTTGAAGATATGCTAGAGTGATCAGGAATCTTCAAACTATGGCTCTCCAGCTGTTGCGGAACTACACATCCCATGAGGCATTTAAAAAATTCTGAAATCCACATACATGACTAGGCATGATGGGAATTGTAGTTTCGGAACAACCGGAGGGCCGTAGTTTGAAGACCCCTGTGCTAGACCATTATTATGCCTCCAGAATTGGGAGTGTGGCATCTACCCAACTTCTCTTTGCTGGTGGACACAAGAACCTACATCTTTAGATATATCTATATCTAGCTATATATATATATATATATATATATATATATATTTTTATATAGCTAGATATAGATATATCTATATATACACACACACACACTGAAGCAGGAAGCAATATACATTGGCCCGGAAGTGAATCTGTACACAGGAAGTAGGTGTGTGTTTTGAGGCCAAATCATTTAGACATACACACATGACCCACACAAACACCACTCCATGTAAAAATAAATCAAAACTATCTTAATTTGCAAATAAGGATCATCTCTTCCTCAGAGAACAGTGAGCAGGGCATGGTGGTGGGAAGAAATTAGCAGCAGTACAAGCAACTTCCTGGAGGTGCGTGGTGTCACTCCTATGTGCAAGCCACCACTTCCGGGAACCAGATATGTGCCACAGGTACATCCCTCGGTGCACACAGCAGTCACGCATCTCACATACACAGCAGTCACTCATAAAGATGCATTTGGCGCATCTAGCTGCAGGAACCGAATTTTTATGGAATTTAATAGTAAAGCAGATGCAGATTTCCAGGACTGGACTAACAAATGTTTATAGTGAAAGGCAACTGGCGTTTTCTATTAAACAAGGTCTAAATGGGCCATTGACATGCATCACAGTTGAACTTAGGAATGTGTCTTTGCAAAGTTAAACTAAATAAAATCCTTTCTTATTTTTGCTTGGGGATAGAGTGCAGAGAGATTAGAAGTCTTGTCAGTTTTTGGGGGTGTCTGCACCCCTGATAGGGTGAATACACCTCCCAAATTTTTCCGGTTTCTCCTTCAAATTTATTCACTTCCTGTCACATAGCCAAACAGGAAGTGAGGGTTAAACTCTACCAATGTCTTTCCTTGGGGACACACATGTCAGTCTAAATAGTTTCCCCATTAGGTAAATTGCACTCTAGCATTTTGCTGTGTACACCCCAAATTACCAGGTATCTTGGACTTTGGAGTTTATTTACTAAAGGCAAATCCACTTTGCACTACAAGTGCACTTGGAAGTGCAGTTGCTGAAGATTCGAGGGGGACATGCAAGGAGAATAAAAAAACAGCATCTTTGCTTCTACATGATTGGATGATAAAATCACCAGTGCTTCCCCTCAGATTTACAATGAGTACACTTGTATTGCAGAGTGGATTTGCCTTTAATAAACCCCAAAACACATAATAATTTGGGGTGTACACAACAAAGCGCTAGAGTGCAATTTGCCTAATGGGAACACTGGTTAGATTGACCTGTGTGTCCCCAAGGAAAGACATTGATAGGGTTTTACCCTCACTTCCTGTTTGGCTTTGTGACAAGAAGTGAAGCCAATTTTCAGAAAAGGGACACAAAGCTCAACCTAAAAAAGATAAGCAGGGGTCTAACACTCACTTGGTTTCCCTCAAATGCCCACATTTAGAACATGATTGTCTTGAGCTCGATTTTAGCTCAGTGCTCTAAATCAGTGGTTCTCAACCCTGTCCTCAAGTACCCCCAACAGGCCATGTTTGCAGGTTTACCTTCATCTTGCACAGGTGCTTTAAATTACAGTCAATGGCTTGGTATTTTGGAAAGCTATTTTAGCTAAGAAATTCCCAAAACATGTCCTGTCGGGGGTACTTGAGGACTGAGGCTGAGAACCACTGTGCTAAAATGGAAAATTTAATACCTGCCTCTCTGTAATTTTCCTTTCCTGGTGCCTATCCATGGCAGCATACGCATGCTACCATGAAGGAACCAGAAAAGTAGCTTAGCAGAATATGGTTTTGAGGTCTGACCATTTTGCAGAGGAAATTAGCAGGAGTAAAAAGGACTGCGCCCACAAACGGACAGTCTCTTAAGGATTTAAACGTTTAGTAGTCACAACAGCTTGAGGAAGATTTTGCAAAATAATGCAGCACAGACAATGAAATCAAAGTGAAACTAACAACCTACAAACACAGATAGACAACATCAAAAATATTTCAGTGAAAAATATCCCCCCCCCCAAAAAAAAAGTAAAAAATACTTGCTCTAAAACACTTCTGTTTTGCAAAGTCATAACAAACAAAATACTTGTGTTACAAACTCTATAAGGACACCCAAATGTACTCTCTTGACACACACACACATGCACGCAATCTTACCTCTTTTCAGGGCAAGGTAAAGAATGCTATCTGCAAGCTTTATATAACAGGTTTGTGTTCTAATGAGGCAATTGAAAACACATGCACAGTCCATAAAACACACAAAATGCAAGTTCACCCAATGTAGAGACGGAACTTCAAAGTGGGTACATTTGTTAAGGATGTCCTTAAATGACTAACCCAAAAACACACTCTCTGAGCATGCCCAGAAAAATCCAAGTGCTGTTCACACACTAAAAGCACAAAAAAAACAAAGTCCCTGAGCATGCCCAGACCAACACAAATGCATTTCACACATCAAAAGCCGCAGCAAAAGAACAAAATCCCTGAGCATGCCCAGAACAACCCAAATGAAGCTAGCACAAAATAAGCCACCCCTCTGTCCAAAATTAAGCACATCATCCAACATGCTACAAAATTGCAGATGGGACAAACACCCCCAGGTCCAGGGGGAAAACAAAGAGCCTAACATGGGCAAAAGTTATACAACAAATACCATTGCAGTCTACTTGGCTGGCTTATATTCTAGTTATTGACCTTAAAATGGGTATGGGGGTCCAGGTCCCACCCTGAGGGACATATATCAATGTCACCAATTTGGACAACCCCAAAAACGAAACAAGGAAAAGTGCCTTAAAAATGCAAAATTGCTTAAAAGCTAGTAACTTGAGGGTGCTTACTCTGCCTGTAAAGTGATTCATCTGTAGCATATATCCAAAATGCTGCTTCAAAGATGTACGGCTTTAGAGAAAACTTACAAATCTACATTGCAGCTGCAAGATTTTAACCCAAAACAAAAAATAGCCTGCCCCCCATACATACAAGGCCATTTGGGTCTGTTAAGGCTTAAAATGAGAACCCCCACATGAAAAATACCACCCCAAACTAAAAAAATATTGTGCCCCTCTCATACACTAAAAAACCCCTAGCCAAACACACAGCAAGCCAGCCGATGAAAGGGGGTGGATGCTTGGTGGCAGGAGGGGCTCGGGCACCCCAAAAGTCAACCACCTTGTACCACTATTCAAGGGTACAAGGGCCTCTTCCACACAACCCTAGGCTGGGGTTGTGGGGGGCTGCAGACAGGGGGCTTTACGGAATGTGGAAAACCCCTTTAAACTAGTGGGTACAGGGTGCTTTGTGGTTGGTATTGGACTGAGCCCAACATGCCCCAAAGGCAGCCAGCTATGGTTCAGGAGGGGGTTGGGCGATTGCTCTTCTCGCCCCTTTCCTAGCTGGCCCTGTTGTATGCTCTGAAAAAGGATGTGGTTTGGATTGATGAAGGCAGCTCACAGCCTTTGGAGAATAGAGTGGAGTGTGGCGTTCCCCTTTAAAAGCAAAAGTTAGCCCATGGAAATCCAACACTTTAGAGGGGTTTGAAACAGGAAAATCTGGATGCCGCACACCGGATAAAGTTGAAAACATCTTCTTTATTGTAAAGCTTGGATCATAAAAAACAGGACAATCAGGCGGGTGGTACAGACACAGCTGGCGCGTTTCGCGCTCTAGTTCGAGCGCTTACTCATAGCTATGAGTAAGCGCTCGAACTAGAGCGCGAAACGCGTCAGCTGTGTCTGTACCACCCGCCTGATTGTCCTGTTTTTTATGATCCAAGCTTTACAATAAAGAAGATGTTTTCAACTTTATCCGGTGTGCGGCATCCAGATTTTCCTGTTTCAAACCCTGCTTCAATTTGCATTTAGCCAGCACCTGGGACTCCTCTCCTCTGAAGGATTCACTAACACACACCTGAAAGCAAGTTCTCCTGAGCGGTGATTTATTTTCTCTGTCTTGTCTGCACCAAAGGTTAGAGGGGGGGAGACAATAGCATTGGAGAATGGAGTGTGGAGTTCCCCTTTTAAAGCAAAAGTTAGCCCATGGAAATCCCAAGGGGTTAGAGGGGGGAGACAAGTGCATTGGAGAATGGAATGTGAAGTTCCCCTTTAAAAGCAAAAGTTAGCCCATGTAAATCCAAGGGTTTAGATGGGGGAGACAGGAGCACTGGAAAATGGTGTGTGGAGTTCCCCTATAAAAGCAAAAGTTAGCCCATGGAAATCCAAAGGGTTTAAAGGGGGGAGACAAGAGCATTGAAGAATGGAGTGTGGAGTTCCCCTTTAAAAGCAAAAGCTAGCCCAAGGAAATCATATGCATTGGAGGGGGAAGGTCAAATGCCGTTTTAGGAGGAGCTAGAGGAGCGAGAGTCTTTTTACATAATTTTAACAAGGTGCATGTCATGTGTTGGCAACGTAACATGCTAACATGACCTGTGTGCAAATCTCCTTAAAAAAATACATAATGGTGAAGCAGCGTAAAAAAAAAAAAAAATGTGTAAAGTTTAGAGGTGCACCCGTTCAACCCATGCAATTGCATTAACGTTGCTTAATATTTACTAAGATTTTGGCCGCACAGTGAACAAACGCATGTGAACAAGCGCAACAACCGCTTGCACATGCACACTGCTTACATTGATCTGACGCAGTTCTAAATGTACTTGCGGCCACAGCAGGCTTAACGCATGTGAACAAGCGCAACAGTCGCTTGCGCATGCACACTGCTTACATTGATCTGACGCAGTTCTTAATGTACTTGCGGCCACAGCAGGCTTTCTCTGAAAAAGTTACTTTCTCATTCTATTTTGGGCATATTTGTCACTTGGGCAGTTGTTACTAAACTTCCTCACATCACCCCATAATATTGGCACCTCCATCTTCTGTCAATATTGATTTGGAGATGCTGTGCGCCATGTCCATAGAGGCACACAGATTGCATTCTCCTGTGCGCTGAGATCGCTATAGTAAATGGGGGATTCACGCTCTGTTACCGGCGCACCATTTCGTAAATATAGAAATGTGCGTTGCGCCTCGGCTTTCGTAAATCACCCCATGGTGTCCTTTTTAATAAAAAACAAACAAAAAAAACAACATCTTCCCCCTATGTTAATTCAATGTCAATATTGTTGTCCAGCAATGAAGAACACCAGCTCACAGATTGCCTGGCAGGATTTGCTTAGCTCTCAGAATGACTCTGGGCCTGGCCCAGAGGGGTATTTAAGTACCAGCCATGAAAGTGGCTGCTGCTGTGTCTTCATGACAGCTATGCTGCCTTGTGTAAAAGAGCCATTCTATACTACTGATGGCCTGTTTAATTGCTGACCAAGATAGACCTCACTATACTCTTGCCTGTTGCCAACCCCATGACTTCTACTTGAACCTAATCTCTTTTCTTCTGTAATGGTTATTGCCAGCTCAGATTGCTCTGACCTCTCTTCTGCTATCTTGTCTGTTGCCTACCTCTGCCTGGATCTGACTATTCTTCAATCACTGTCTGCTGTACCATCTCCACATCATAGCATCCTTGTCCCCGCTCACCCCTTGGTGGGGAGATCCTGAAGGTCAGGACCTGGATCCAGCATGCAGTGAAACCCATCTCTGCCATCAGGATCTCTGGTGAAAACCAGTTGGTGTTTGGACTCTGCACCTCAAGTAGGCCCATATTAGCCACCACTGTGTGGTGTTATAACAATCATAATTTACCATGCCCTACTGACCAACAAGATGACCTGTGCCATGGAGACCCTCCCTTGACAATAAGTCTGTCACAAATGACAAACCCCCAATGATAATGGAATGTAAAACAATTGGACTGGCTATTTATCAATCCAATATTGATTCTTACAAGAATTTTTGGGTATACAGATCTGTGCACACAGGCAGGTCACATATGAAAATGTACCCAGCACTGCAATTCAAAGAAATTCAAATATTGTAACCTTGTAATATGCTCTATAAAGAAAAGTAATACGCTTTTATACTGATGCGCATTGCCAAGGAATATTTCACCATTTTTCGACAGATTCCTTTTAAAAGAAATGCAGCTAGTAACAATAAGGAGATGTGCCCTGTGAAAGAACACATGCAATCTGATAATAATGTAGTGCATGAGGACAAAGACAGGCTGTGAGAAAAAAATCAATTGCAGCCAGCCACAAAGCTGCCTTATTAGCCTTTGTTTGCTCTGCAGATGCAATGGTGCTACACATTATTATTATACAGGATTTTTATAGTGCCAACAGTTTGCGTAGCGCTTTACAAAATGAAGGCAGACATTACAGTTACAATACAATTTGGTACAAGAGGAATCAGAGGGCCCTGCTCGGTAGAGCTTACAATCTAAGGAGGGTCAAGTGATACAAAAGTTAATAACTGTGGTGGATGAGCTGATGTAGAAAGTAAACACTGTGTATTCGTTAGAAGCAGGATAGGCTCCTTTAAACAAAAGGGTTTTCAGGGATCATCTAAAGATGGATAGATTAGGAGATAGTTGGACAGATTGGGGTAGGGAGTCCCAAAGGATGGGAGAAGGTGAAAAGGGAGCAGGAGCAGGAGATCTTGGGAGGACGGAAGAGAGCGGTTTAGATGGTATTTTGAGAACAGGTTATTGATGTAGCTGGGGGCAGAGTTGCGGATGACTTTTTAATTTGTTGTTAGTACTTTGAATTTTATTTGTTGGGTGAGAGGAAGTCAGTGGAGGGATTGGCAGAGAGGGATACTAGATACTGAACAGTTAATAAGTTGGATGTGACCAGGTGGATGCACATGTGTCCAGTTATGACACCAGACTTTTGATGACTTGACAGTTTTGCTACGAGCACAAACACTTGACAGTTATCAAGTGATAATTGTCATTCACAGCATGCCTTGAATGTAACTGTTTTGCCACATTTGGCACCTTTCGGGGGGCAGTGGATACCTTGTTTTGACAGGTACCCACTCCCACTTCCGGCTGACTTCGCAAAGGTAAACTCATCCGGAAATTCGGCCCCCCCTACCCCCTTCCCCCGATGCCGGGCCATTTACAAAGCGCAGCGTGCTTCACGCACGTGAAGTAGGGAACCGATTGAAAAAACGCTGGATTCGTGGACAGGTAAGTGTCCTAATATTAAAAGACAGCAGCTACAGTATTTGTAGCTGCTGATGTTTTTGTTTTTTCTGAAGGAGCCTGGAGCTCCTCTTTAAGATATGAAAGCAAGTAGAAATCTCTATATGCTGTGTGATAATGATAATATATATAACAGAAAGACATAAAAAATGGACATGCGTATATGACACAGCATATAATTTTTACATATAATTATAAGTAGCATCTCCCTAAACATTTCAGCAGTGTATGCAATTGCCTGCTTTCTATCTTGGAAAGCACTGTTTAATATAATACACAGACAAGCATTTGTCATTTCAGCCAGCATACATGTAATCTTGTCCATAATTGTTTTTATGTGTTTTGGGAGATCACACCAAATTTTGTTCAATAGAGATTATTTTGCCAATGCAAGGCATAGCATGCATGGAATTTGTACAGCATTATAAAGAAGCAGCTTGCTTGAAAAAATAGGGTTTTCTTTCTCCCTTCCCTAACTTAGCAATATTTATTGTGAAAGGGTGCTGCCAGTAGATGAAGAAGGCAACCACACAGCTGGCGTCCAGACAGCTCTTAATATGCTTTCAAATAAGAGGAAGTACAATTTGTATTATGTGTTCAGCCAGTGGTTTTGTTTAACTTCCTTTCTCTTACCAAAAAGAAAGCCGCTTTCTGACATTACAATAATTCTGCCTATGCTTATTAAACAAGTGCAAATATCCTGCCTCTTCTCTTTCTTCTCCATCCCATCCAATATTACATTTGGTAAGCATGCTGTATTATGCGGCTTGTAAAGTATACTTCGAGTAGTTTCCAACATAACAATGTAATATTAAATCTCTGAAGAGAATTGTCAAATTGTTTTTGTCTTTTTCCAAGAAATTCACCTTACACCGAATTTATAGCTTTTTGATTACATAGCTAAATGATCAAAAAACAATCTTTAAAGCAGAATTGCAATGTTTGCGCTGAGGCAGTTTATATATTAAAAGGTCAGCAAGCTGTCTTCCAAATTCAAGAGAATCTCACAAACCAAAGTCATTATTAAACTTAGAATTCAGTTTTCAGCTGCTATTTTTTTTTTTTTTTTGTATTTTTTAAGAATTAAGTGGCAGCTGAGAATAAAATGTAGTTTGAAACCACCCTTGGTTTCTATATCCCCAGGCGCTCCACACTTATACTAAAAAACATAACTCTGATGCACACACACGCAGGCAGTTCCAGGTTACTGCATTAAATACAGCCAGTTTCTCACATGCTTTGTGCACCGCCACTGAATGTAGTGACATGTGCTTAGTGGGTAGCACTCTCGCCTAGCAGTAAGAAGGGTCGCTGGTTCGAATCCCAACCACGATACTACCTGCCTGGAGTTTGCATGTTCTCCCTGTGCCTGGGTGAGTTTCCTCCAGGTACTCCGGTTTCCTCCCACACTCCAAAGACATGCTGGTAGGTTAATTGGCTTCTGTCTAAATTGTCCCTAGTATGTGTTTGTATGAATGTGAGTTAGGGACCTTAGATTGTAAGCTCCTTGAGGGTAGGGACTGATGTGAATGTCTAATGTATATGTAAAGCGCTGCGTAAATTGACGGCGCTATATAAGTACCTGAAATAAATAAATAAATAAATAAATTTTCTTTGGCAGGATCTGGTGTAGACACAAGGTTAAATGTATGGGCCATATAATACATAATAACTATGTTAAAAAATCATGGTGGCAGGCACAAAACTAGCTGCTGGCAAAAATAGTCAGAAAAATTGTGCAACAATCATAAAAATAAAATAAAGGTATATTCCTGGGCAATGTCGTAGCATGGCATGGGCATAAACCAAAATCGTTTATGCCCCTGATGACATCAGTTATGATGAAACACGTAGGACGGAGCCAACGTACGTGAAGTCACTACGCTTGTTTGCATTGCAAAACGTTTGGATGCCTACAACATTGCCCAGGAATATGCTTTGTATATAAGCGCTTGTCCATTTCAATATTGTGAGTAGTTCTATGTATGTCTTGAATCTATTAAAAGCTTTATACGGTTTTACACTATGTGGGTTTCCTTATTGTGATTTTACGTTCACACTCGTGGAAATACATGGATGGTTCTGATTCAATCTATACCGGAGACTGTAAGACACCACAGCATTTCTGTTATATAGCGTTTGCCAAATCCCTTCACAATGAGATTACAACTTACAGGCTAATTTGACTTTGTAATAGGGTCAATTTGTTCCAGTAAGAGTCCATTTTTCACAAAGGTGTAGATGCACTTGGTGATTACAAGCACTGGCTCAATATAAGACTTTTAACAGCACAACTGTGTTTCTGCACACAATTAGGACTGTTACATTACTCTAGCCCATTTATGCTGTTTTCATATCCGTCACGGGATTATATGTTTGAATATATTTTGGTTTTCACTGTTATTTGTTTGCTGAAAACCTTTTCTTCCACAACAAATGTCCATATTACCATATACAGCACGGCAATTTCTTTTCTTTTTACATATAGTACATTCAATCAAGTGTGGCAGAGTGTGGAAACACTGTCCAGCCCTAGAAAAGCCAAGCTGTGTGTCTGCATCAGAGGTATGATTTTAATTTCTAACTGATGGGAGGAGGGCCTGGTGTACAGTAGGGGAGAAGACTGGGTTAGTTAGTACCTGAACTTTCATTGTCAACTACTATTAGCAGAAGTATAATGTCTACTGGGAAATTCCACCATAAACCTTATTAACAGAACCAATGAAGTGTTAGCAGTAGGGCCTCTTTAACGCATTTCAAATTTACTGAACCTTTTCCCCACCACAATCTAAAGATTAGTATTCTCAGGCACAGTGATCTAGAAGAACTAGTTCCGAGCATTCTAACTGACAGGAGCTGGTCTTAAAGTGGTTCTAAAGCCTAAAAATCTTTTTACCTTAATGCATTCCTTGCATTAAGGTAAAAAATGTTTAGGCATCAGCATCCCTCCTCACCCCCCTTCTTTTACTTACCTGAGCCCTCATTCAATCCAGTGCTGTTTACGTCTGCAGCTCTTCTCTCCCCTCACTTCTGGGTCTTGCTGGCTTTGCTGGGGCACCGGGAGCCATGGGGTCATCAATCAAAGCCAGTGACAAGGTAGTGGGGGGGGGGGGGCGGTCCGATGGACACAAACAGTGGGTATCGCCATACTCAGAGGGAGTAGCACAATGTGTGCAGGGTTTGGGAACGAGTATGCACGAATGCCCTCATGGGAAGCCGCTTCACATGAGGGGTACTGAACAGAGTGGAGGGGCCAGGAGCGCCTGGTGGGGACCCGAGAAGAGGATGTTCGCCGTCGCTCTGTGCAATTACATTGCACAGAGCAGGTAAGTATATACATGTTTGTTATTTTGTATTTTTGTATTTTTTTTATTTTACCTTTTCAATTGCTTTAACTAACTTCCATACAAAAAGAGGCACAGTGACAGCTAAAACTGACAAGCTATAGCTGTAATTGTACTATACAGGTTATACATAATAAACACATTATTTAGAAAAATAAAAAATATGATCAAAGACTTGTGTATAACATAACAAATTATTGATTTTTTTTTACATTTTAGTCCATTCGTCAGCTTATTAAAATAAAAAAAAAAAAAAAACATGAGCACTCCCTATATGTCTTTAAAAATGTAAAAAAAATATGCATTGACAAATTAGTCACAGAGTTATTGTTAACTGATACTGCTAAATTTAATCTGGGTATCAAGGCTGCAATTTCCTCTAATAATTAAATGGTTAAAATAAAGACTAAACACTAATAAAGAATGTCTCTTATTGGTCTGCTAAATTTGAAAGTGATTTGATGTTTCTTTTTTTAAAAAACGTGTTAATTGTACCAGAAATCTTGTGAGCTGATTGATAATGTCCTGTGCTTTCTGCCTGTATTAAATGCTATCAATTACATGACTACAGAACCACTCCCCTCTAGGTTATGGACAATAGCAGAGTGGTGAGGTTTCATAGTCTTGTCTTGTTTTGTAGACCTGACAGAGCTATGTCAGTGTAACTTGAGAGCAATCCAACAGTTTTATGCCTTGTACACAATATGAGCTTTAGAGAATATTACCAAAAAATGTAAGGTGACATGGCAGGTGTGTAGCAAAGTCCCGGGTCCCCTTTGGTCTAATGAGAACCTCCAGAATTAGGGACAGCTGAAATCCTTCTGTGTAAAGTGGGTTACAAGGCATTGTAGGTGTAATGCAAGGTAGATTCATGGGCGCCAGACACTTCTTGGATGCAAAGACATTTATTTTTCTCTTGAACAGAAGTGGGGGAGAGAGGGTTTAGGGCCAGGACACCCTTTAGTAGATGCAATGCTAATTAGCAAGACTTCTATACTTCCTTTACTCTCACTCCATGTAGATCTTTACTCCACTGAGCTCCCAGCCTCTCTCACTAGACTGACTAATCCACTGCCACTGGATCTCCTGAGCTCCTCCAATCTTCACTCTCAGTATCTTCCTCAAGCGTCACCCCCGCTTCCCTGCTGGGTCCCTAGCTTGGCACTCCAGATACTTCTCAAGAGTCACCCCACTGGCCTGCTTGGTCCCTGGCTTGGCTTACAAAACTGCTCTGCAAGCGTCACCTCCGCTGGCTGGGTCCCTGGCTTGACACCTGCTAAAGCTTCCCGATTCTTCACCTTCTCTGGTTGGTGAGAATACTGCTCCGGTACTAGGAGAAGGAGCCAGTGACGTAGACTAACGAGGCTGGTCTGCAGCATAAATAGTAGCGGTGTGAGGAAATGACCTTTCTTTGTTTTATTTCATGAATCTATCTGCACCTGAAAACGGTAACAATATTTTAGTCTGAAACAGTGACAAGTATATCCCCAAGCAAGCTGGAACAAACTTATATTGTAAATTGAGTTGGACTATACATGTCACAGGAGTAGTGGTTTTATTGTGGACTAACATATGGTGGAGATACCATCACGCATAGTGAATTTATAAAGCTGTGTTATTATGGTATATAGTTGCAGATAGCAATCAACTACATCCACCAGTATCATCATCTTTATATTTAAATTATACTGACCTTTTCTTTCTTTTTATCACTTATATAACTTATTTATGCGATTATTTGGACACAAGATATTTATGACACAATTTTTAACTTTATTAACACATTTTTGTGATTTATAGGATTTGGCCTCAGCTATTTTTGTGCACTGATTGAAAGTTAATTCATTCAATTCATTCACTTCACTGCATTTTATTCACACTAAGGTGCCTGATCACCTTTAAATGAATGCAGCTAATTATTTAGTTATTTTCAGTCACTTATTTCAATTATTTTAAATATTCATTTAAGCGCTTTGGTATTTTCTATTTAAATTTCTTGGGTCCCTGGCTTGACACCTTCTAAAGCTTCTCGATTCTTCACCGTCCCTGGTTGGTGAGAATACTGCTCCGGTACTTGCTTCAGCTACTCACTGTGGTCCCTGGTAATAAGGTGGTTAGTCCCTTAGTGGCGACAGCTTCCCCTCTACCTCTGACCACTACAGGTTCTCTGGCCAGCAGAACCATCACTTCTGGTTGGACTGCAAGCCGCAGTCCCAACCCTACGCTGCTCTCTTGCTTCTGGATAGGCCCCAGCAGCCAGATGTCTCCGGGATAGGCCTCAGAATCTGGCCCAGCAGCCCGGGGCAGCACAACACATGTCCACCCAGACAGCCGTCCAGGTAGCACAGAACACTGATCACCTGACTCCACCCAAATATATAGGTCCTCTCAGGAGACCGAGGGATTTAAGAAAACCCCTGCCTATTGGCTGAGATACCCCATATACTCCTAATCTGTCCTTGCATTGCCCTTGTCTTATCTAATGTCACCAGGTACTCGACCACCTAGCGACAGAAGAGAGACGTGCAGCAATTCAAGACTTAGGGTGAAGTCAATTAATCCCTAGCAATTAGCCAAGGCAACTGTACCTGGCAGGTAAATTTAAGAGCAATCCTGCCTAAACATCAGGGTGTTACATTAGAATAGCAAGAGAAACAATGGCACAGGGAAACAGAAAAATGGAACATGCGAGTACCATGAATGCACAGCAAAACATATTTTGTTTCTTATTCCAATTTAACAGTAAACTCAAGATACTAGAAAGACAAGAAACATGCCCTTATTAAGTTTGGTCATGGGAAGTATTACATTAACAGGAAAAACATTCCTGCTATTTCAGCAGTTTATATTTCTAGGAAAGAGCACATGATTTGTGCCTTCTTCTTTAGCATTTAATAGTATATTATCTGGAAAATGTTAGGTTAGAGGAAGGTTTTATACCTATCAGTGCAGCACCAAAGATTCCATGTTAGGCTAACAAGCTCTAGCATAGTAGGATGATTGGTTTATTGTGTCAGTATGTAAGCTTATATTTCAGGAAAATAAATTTGACTTTTAAATGTGGGTTCATCTTTCATCTCTTAAGTCTGTACTTGTACAGCCATCTCTTTGCAAACTAGCTGCTTAGTGTAATTATTTAGAGTGAGAGGACCACAGTGGGAAAAAGTGATATGATCTGGTAAAGTGTAACCTTTTTTAAAAAATAAGATGCCAAGTTTGAGGTTTCCTACTTTTCCAGAAGATTGGCTAACCATTACAACTTAATTAAAATCCATTTTTTAAATTAATGTTAATGTCCCCTCTTTTGTGTTATGGCCATATCCTAAACAAGTGATGTGGAGTATTCTCTATACTCTGTAAGAGGCAGTTCATGGAGGAGGTGGACATTGGGGCTGATTTACTAAAACTGGTGAGTGAAAATTCTGGTGTAGCTCTGTATAGAAACCAATCAGCTTCCAGGTTTTGTTTGTCAAAGCTTGATTGAACAAGCTGAAGTTAGAAGCTCATGGGCTACCATGCAGAGCTGCACCAAATTTTGCACTCTTCAGTTTTAGTAAATCAACCCCCATAACTCAAAGGATAAAGAAATGTAAAAAATATTAATAATATGTGACAGTAGACTCACTGAGCTACTCCATGATGAAGTGACCAAAATGGAAAAAAAAGAACAAAACTAATATATTGCAAAAAAAATTCAAAATTGTGATCCAAAAAACACATAAGATGCGACTAGATAGCAGCATCCACAAATCACTAAGAAAAAAGTGCAAGTGCACAAATAACAGTGTACAAAAAAAGTGGAAACTAATACAAATGTGAACTAAGAATGTCCAAAGAAACAGTTCAAAGGTGCATAGAGTGCGATTCACAGTGTCTGCCCAGTGCAATCTTCTAAAGGATGGTGTAGAAGTGCAAGTGTCTGGTATCTCATCAATGGACCAACCCTTCTTCCAGGGGTGTAGCAATGGTTTCCCCAGCCTCTCACCTAAAGTTGGGGCCCCCAATGGGCCGAGTCGAGTGTGTACCGACAGACGGTGGGATGATATTGTGGGGATCGGCTTCCAGTGATTTCCACAGCCTTCAGGGGACACAGATCCAGCACCGGCCGCAGCAAACTCTCTCCCGTGTTAATAAAACGTCCTCAGATGTTTCTCAGATGGGCAATGGAGAAAGAAGAGAGGGCTCCATAGTGTAATACGTAAAGATATTTTATTAAAAAACATAGCAACTTACAAATAAGAATGATGTAATCCTCAATAAAAACAGGGAGGAGTCAGGTGCCCCTGCTTCCGGGTACAGCCGAACCCGGAAGCCTGTGTTTTTATCGAGGATTACATCGTTCTTATTTGTAAGTTGCTACGTTTTTTAATAAAATGTCTTTATGTATTACACTATGGAGCCCTCTCTTCTTTCTCCATTGCCCATCTGAGAAACATCTAAGGACGTTTTATTAACACGGGAGAGAGTTTGCTGCGGCCGGTGCTGGATCTGTGTCCCCTGAAGGCTGTGGAAATCACTGGAAGCCGATCCCCAAGAGTTGATCCATTGATGAGATACCAGGCACTTGCACTTCTACACCATCCTTTAGAAGATTGCACTGGGCAGACATCGTGAATCGCACTCTATGCACCTTTGAACTGTTTCTTTGGACATTCTTAGTTCACATTTGTATTAGTTTCCACTTTTTTTGTACACTGTTATTTGTGCACTTGTACTTTTTTCTTAGTGATTTGTGGATGCTGCTATCTAGCCGCATCTTATGCGTTTTTTGGATCGCAATTTTGATTTTTATTGCAATATATTAATTTTGTTTCTTTTTTCCGTTTTGGTCACTTCATCATGGAGTAGCTCAGTGAGTCTACTGTCAGATATTAATAATATTTTTTATGGTTGTCACCCACCTCACTTTAACATTGTCAGTGTTTATTTTTGATCACTGTGCCAGTATTTTTGCACAATGGTACCTATTTACTAGTGCACTAGCACTTTATCTTTTGATGATTTCAGATCTAGTCACTTTGGTACCTATTCACTAGTGCACTTGCACTTTATGTTCTGAAGATTCCGGATCTAGTCACTTAGTCGCACTGTTATGCGTCTTCTGGATTATATTTATTTTGGTTATTTCAGTATGTACTAGGATATATTGTTTGCCACGCTTTTTGATACGTTTTTATGTCCGTTTATGCACACTGCACTTTAGGAGTCTATTCACATTTACTGTTTGATTCTATGCCTACATTGTCAGTGACATTGTCAGTGTTTTTGTGCTAGCATTCTTGAATTATTATTCTGTTATTTATCACTTTCCTAAGGATTATTAGTTATTGCATCATCAGTGGGGTAGCGCCACATATATCTATATTTACATTTCTTTATCCTTTGAGTTATGTAGGTACACTCTTTTATGTAGGCGGCTTCCCTTAACTTGTTGTTGAAGATTGTTTTTTTGCGCATTAGGTTTTCAATATTATTATTAGTAAATCAACCCCGCTGTCTCTACAACCTGTTCTACCAAGGGCCATTGTGTAGCTGAGCTGGAGCCAGAATATGTGAGAGTCTGCACACATTCAACATTTTTTTTTGTTACAAATTAGATATTAACCATGCAGGGAGTACAGTTTTCAATGTGGCTGATTTACAAAAAAACTATAGCTTATTCACTTTGCAAAATTTACTTTCACCTTGAATTAGAATTTTCCCTTTCCTTAGTGAATGTGGTGAAAATTCACTGTATAAATAATCCCAATCACGTGCAAGAAATGCTAAATAAAAAAGTTTTTTTGCTTGCACTTGATTGGATGATTTAAGTTAGCACAATTTTACCTCATTTACTAAGTAAAGTGTAAATTCCCTTGCAAAATGAAAGCCCAGTTTCCTAATTAAACAGATATGACTCCTTTAATAAATCAGACACAATGTGTTGGCTTACTCATTGACTTGCATTGTAAAGGGAGCAGTAAAGTAGCACCATTGTGTTGCACTGCAAATGCTGTAGTTGTAATGAATAAAACATGGATATCTTAATGTACATACTATATTTAAATTACAAATTCAGCAAAACTACATTTACCACCTCAATCCTGGACATTTTCACCCCCTTCCCATCCAGGCCATTTTTAAGCTTTCAGCTCTGTTACATTTTGAATGACAATTCCTCAGTCATGTAACACTGTATTCAAATGACATTTTTTTTCAAGACAGATAGAGCTTTTTTGTGATATTTATTAACACCTTTTTTTATTTGCTATATAAACAAATAAAATACTGACATTTTGAAAAAAACACATATTTTTCTTTACTTCTGTTATAAAATCTTGCAAATAAATAATGTTTCTTCATAAATGTATGTCAAAATGTATTCTGCTACATTTCTTTGGTAAACATAACCCAAATCATTGTATATAATTTAGTCTGTGGGTAAGGTATACAGTCTACAAACTATGGTATATCTATTGGAAAGTTGATCAGTCCTGATTTACTGAATACCTATCTCATTTCTTGAGGCTCTAAAATATCAGGACAGTGCAAATACCCCCCAAATGACACTTTTGGAAAGTATACAGTCCGAGGTATTTAGCAAGAGGCATGGTGGGTTTTTAAAGTTGTATTTTTTTCATTTTGGAAAGCAAATACCACAAGGTATTTTCTTAGAGGCATGGGGAGTCTTTTGAAGATCTCATTTTTGGAAAATCCAGGGTTTTGGAAAATGCAGAATGAAAATTAAATTAAATTTTTTTACACAAAGTTGTCAATTTAATAAGATATTTTTTACATACAGCATGGGCATACTTAGAATTACAACCCAAAACACCTTTTGCTGCTCCTTCTGAGTATGGTGATACCACATGTGTGAGACTTTTTCACTGTCTGGACTGATTATGTACCAGACATTGAATCTTGTACAGTACCTGCCGCCGATATTTTGTTTCCAGCGCGATGGGATCGTGCTGGAAATCACCGCTGCAAGGCTGTGCTTCTCGCACTCGCCGCCCCCACGAGATGCCACGCATCCATAGGAATCCATTAGGGGCGGCAAGCTGGAGAAGCGACAGAGCTCGGCGCTGGCCCCCGTAACGGGACTCGCAAGCGGCGAGATTGACACAATATCGGCGGCACCTACTGTATATCATACAAATCAATCAATTTAATGAAAACCAATGTACTGTAATGATCACCTCTATACAGGTGATCAGGGAATATAGCTTAGTATATCGTCACCTATAGCAGTCCCAGTTCCTATAAGCCAAGCAAGCCTAACCTACTGGTACGTGGCTACCCCAGGAATGTCATGAATGAAAGCATAGCGTCAAAGGATCGGTCCAGGCAACAGGCAGAAATATTGTCAATAAACAGGCAAATCAGGAAAATTGATTCTAGCTACATTGGTCTGGCGACACTGTGGCTGGTGTGTTGGTGATTGGAGAACTGTGACTGGCTGCACTTTTAGGGCTCATTCACACATGAAGAGGGGGGATGGCAAAACCTTGTGTGTAAGCTGAATTTTTACCACCCCTCAACCAATACCTCCTTTAGCTGCAGAGGCAGCAGCTGGGGTGTACACTTGCCATAGCTGCGATGTTTGACTTGATGTAGCTATGATGACTTGACGCAGCTGTGGCTGAAATGATATCCCATGTATGCATGACAATCATGACCCATTCATGTAAACAGGGTTTGTGCAGGGTCCAAGGGGCTAAAGCAGGTGGTGAGGAAGCTCTCTGACTTGAGCATGGATGGCTCTTCAGAGAGTATCACGCACGTGAAAAAAGTCCTTATGGCAACACAATGACTGCTATGGTGTTGATCAGGGACACCTTAACTGGTGTGAAGGTGATCAGGGACACTAACTGGGGTGGTGGTGATTAGGGACAATATGACAGGTGTTGCGATAATCAGGAACACTGTAACTGGTGTGATGGTGATCAGGGACACATTTAATCGTGTGACAGTGATTAGGGAAAATATGGCTGGGGTGGAGGTGATTAGGGATAATGCAACTGGTGTGGCAGTGATTGGGGACAATATGATTGGACACTGACTTGTGACTGTATGAATAAAAAAAAAAAATATATATATATATATATATATATATATATATATATATATATATATATATATATATATATATATATATATATATATATATTTTTTTTTATATATAATTTTATATATATATATATATATATTTTTTTTTTTTATTGTGACATTATGAAAGGCAAGGTGATTGATGGACATTATGTTTCACCTTGCATGCGTTCATTTGCAGGGAACTAAGGTGGAATCCGACCTGGGTTTTACCAGCCGCCTTGGCAGGGTTGGTTCCGGACCAGATTTGCAGTCCACTTGTATCCACCAACAGGAGGTATGGATAAAGCAGGAGTAGAGCAAAGAATTGCTCTTGGCCTGGTGCCTGACAGATTTAGCCCATGGTCATATAATGGGTGGACACCGGGCTATGGAGAAAACTAAGGAAAGAATAACCCAGAGAATCTTTTGGCCTGGGTTACAGATATCAAAGAATATTGTGGTACCGTTACCGATAATTGAAGTGCCTTTTGAAAGAATTGGCATGGATCTGGTGGGACCAGTAGTAAAGTCTGCCCGGAGCCATCAGCACTTACTGGTAATATGGACTATGCCACACGGTGTCCTGAAGCCATTCCCTTGTGTAATATCACAGCTAAGACTATTGTCAAAGAGTATTTAGTCGCATGGGTATTCCAAAAGAGCTATTAACGGATCAAGGCATACCATTTATGTCCAAAGTCACTAAAGAATTGTGCAAGTTGTTCTGTCTACTACCCCCAAACTGATGGTCTTGTGGAGAGATTTAACAAGACGCTCAAAAGCATGTTACAAAAGGTGGTGGACAAAGATGGGAGAAATTGGGATTTTTTGCTGCCGTACCACATGTTTGCTATACGAGAGGTATCTCAGGCCTCTACAGGTTATTCCCCATTTGAACTACTGCATGGTAGACATCCCAGGGGATTTCTATATGTTGCAAAAGAAACGTGGAAGGGAAAGACCATGCCTTATAGAAGCGTTATCGAGCATATCTCACTGATGCAAGATAGGATTGCTGCTGTCATGCCGCTTGTACAGAAACATATGGAGCAAGGCTAGGAGGCCCAGAGAAGGGTTTATAATCGGGTGCCAAGACCAGAACCTTCAACTATGGAGATAGAGTGCTGGTACTAATCTCCACAGTAGAGAGTTTATTCCTAGCAAAGTGGCAAGGTCCCTTTGAAATTATGAAAATAGTAGGGGAAGTAAACTACAACGTTTACCAACCAGGGAAAAGGAAACCAGAGCAAATATATCACCTTAATCCTTGAAACCTTGGAAAGACAGAGAGACTTTACTGGCAGTGCCAAACCCCAAAAGGACATGGCTCTCATGACAACTGAGGTATCCATATCTGAAACCTTGTCAGTGGCCCAACAGAAGGACGTTAAAGAGTTTGTGAGTAAGAATACCCAGGCAGACCAGTGTTATACAGCATGACATAATTACGGAACCAGGTGTCCATGTAAATGTAAAGCCCTATAGAATATCCGAGGCTAGGCGAGAAGCAGTTGAAAATGAAATAAAGAACATGTTAGAATTGGACGTGATAGATGAGTCCCACAGTGACTGGTCGAGTCCTATATTGTTGGTCCCAAAGCCAGATGGCACTATTAGGTTTTGTAATGATTTCAGGAAGTTGAACAGCGTGTCCAAATTCGAAGTATAACCAATGCCTCGGGTCGACGAGCTTGTTGACAGATTGGGAAGTGCCCGGTACATAACTACTTTGGATCTGACTAAAGGTCATTGGCAGATACCCCTAACAGAATCTGCAAAAGAGAAGACAGCCTTTTCTACCCCGAGGGATGAGTCCAGTATAAGCGGATGCCTTTTGGTTTGCATGGTGCTCCTGCCTCATTCCAGAGAATGATGGACAAGATATTGAGACCACATCGCCAATACGCAGCCGCCTATTTGGATGATGTCATCATCCACTGCCCAGATTGGGAATCTCGTTTGCCCTGGGTGCAAGCAGTAGTAGATTCCCTTAGAAAAACAGGACTCACTGCCAACCCCAAATAGTGTGCCATAGGCTTGGAGGAGGCCAAATACCTTGGCTATATTATTGGTCGAGGGCTTATCAAGCCTCAGATCAACAAGCTTGAGGCGGTTCAAAAGTGGCCCCAGCCTATACATAAAAAGCAAGTTCATGCATTTCTTGGGATCACAGGATACTACAGACATTTTATACCCAATTTTGCCACCATTGCAGCCCCACTGACAGATCTGATGAAGGGTAGAGGGTCGGTCATGATTAAGTGGAATCCTGAGGCAGAGAAGGCATTTAAAATGTTGAAGCAGGCTCTTTATGCACAACCTGTGCCCTTGACCCCAGATTTCACAAAGGAGTTTGTGATACAGATAGACGCCTCTGATGTGGGACTGGGTGCTGTACTGTCCCAAATCAGGGACGAGGAGGAGTGCCCAGTGGTCTACCTGAGCATAAAGCTTAACAGACATGAGAAAAACGATGCCATTGTTGAGAAGGAGTGTTTAGCTATCAAATGGGCCTTAGATGCCCTGAAATATTACCTGTTGGGGAGACCATTCAAATTGTCACTGATCATGCCCCTTAAATGGATGTGTGATAATAAGGAGAAAAACAGTCGGGTGACAAACCGGTTCCTTGCCCTTCAAGTATTTAAGTTCACAGTGGAGCATAGAGCTGGGAAACTCCAGAATAATGCAGATGCCCTTTCCCGTGTCCTTTGTCTGGTTGGGACAGTTGCTCAGCTGTAGAGGCTTGAGCAGGGGGGGTATGTGACATTATGAAAGGCGAGGTGATTGATGGATGTTATGTTTCACCTTGCATGCATTCATTTGCAGAGAACTAAGGTGTAATCTGGTCCGGGTTCTACCAGCTACCTTGGCACAGTTGGTTCCGGACCAGATTTTGCGGGCCATTTGTGTCCACCAACAGGTGGTATAAATAAAGCAGGACTGGAGCAAAGAATTGCTCATGGCCTGGAACTCAGGATGCCTTTTGGTTTGCATGGTGCTCCTGCCTCATTCCAGAGAATGATGGACAAGATATTAAGACCACATCGCCAATACGCAGCCGCCTATTTATACCTGAGAGAGAGCTACTGATGTGATATCTGCTTTGTGAGAGTCAGGAAAGAGTTTGCATTATCTTTGTTTTGTAGGTGACTGGGAAAAGCCCTTCACCTGTGATTTAGAATCCTGAACTTGTTATTTTCTGTTTTGTTTATTTGATTTTCATGCAACCTTTTAGAAATTAAACTGGCTATAAGTCAGATTTTAAGAAAACCTGTCGTTTTGACTACCCTTTTCCCAAGGGAAGGTGATCCCCATTAAGCTAACTTTCCACATTATATATATACATATACATATACATACAGTATCTCACATTATTGTAAATATTTTGTTATATCTTTTCATGTGACAACACTGAAGAAACGACACTTTGCTACAATGTAAAATGTCCAAATTGGGCCCAATTTGGACATTTTCACTTAGGGGTGTACTCACTTTTGTTGACAGCGGTTTAGACATTATTGTCTGTGTGTTGAGTTATTTTGAGGGGACAGCAAATTTACACTATTATACAAGCTGTACACTCACTACTTTACATTGTAGCAAAGTGTAATTTCTTCAGTGTTGTCACATGAAAAGTTATAATAAAATATTTACAAAAATATGAGGGGTGTACTCACTTTTGTGAGATACTATGTGTGCATATATATATATTTTTTTACATACTATCATACTGTCACCAGAGTAGTACAGTGTAACCATACTTAAACTGTACTACTCTGGGAGGGTGATCTGGATTTTTTTTTTACACTGTGATTGCTTGTTACAGCGTTGATCACTGTAACAGCAATTGTTTTAACTACCATGAATGGCTTTCATTCATGACAGCTTGCTTACTATTGTGATTGCTGGGATTGGCTACAGTCATCATATGGTTCAGGGCCGCTGTGAATGGCCCTGCACTATGGGATCACTGTGACTGATCACAGAGATCACAAAAGTAAGCAAGCCATTTGTGACAGTTGTGTTTACATGTTATCATGTGATCGCTGAGAATGGTCACAGTGATCATATGATACCTGGCCACTCATAGCGGCCCGGAACTGAACACTGTGATCCTCTGTGTCCTGCAGACACAGGGTCACAGGATCATGCCAATGTGAGCCACAGAAGGGGCCGTGCAAGCGGGAGGACGTTACTGGATGTCCTTCTGGAACTGGAAAGCACCCGCCTGGCCGTATTATAACAATAGGCTGTGTAGCAAGTGGTGAAAACAAATATTAATAATTTTTACATTTTTTTTTTACCTCCAATTGAATTCTTTTACATGCATATCTAAAAAATTCACTAAGTTCGAAGCCAGTCCTAAGGCTGGGCATAGAAGAGTAATTTTTTTGTACATACGCCACTATCAGAATACAATAGCGCAGGCAGGGGAGATCTCTGCATCCACATTGCTTGTATGGATGCAGGGATGTGTCCGTTTTTCATTTGTTCAACCAGCTTCTTTTGTTCAACGTGTATACCCTGTTTTGGACTATGCATTTCTTTTACATGGACTAGACCAGTACAGTAGAGCCTTCCTAAAACAGGAGGTGTCCACTTATCTCTAACCAATCTGCTTATACGTTCTGCAACGAATATGAAGGTAAATTCTAACCTTACCTTATTCTCAATGAAGTGGTGTGGAATGACCCGAAGGGAAACGTTAACATAGCACAGTTCAAAAATATCAACATGTTCTATTTAGAGGAATGTGCCAAAATTACTCCAAACCAGTGTAAGAAAATGATTAACAGATACAGGAAACATTTAACTGATTTCTAACAGAAATACCAACAGTTACAAAGTTTTCACTAAGTTTTGTTTCATTAAATTTATAAGTTTTGTAATTTTCTTTAAAGTACTTGTAATAAATAAATAATTTAAATAAAGCAATTATATGCCATTAATTTGACCATACACATTTACATACAAATTTAGGCTTTACAAAGTTTGAGATTTCAAGATTGAAGCTTAGATTAAAACTTGTCTAGCAACTCAAGACATGTGTCTGATCTCTAGAACCAGAACGGTCCAAAAAATTATCCGAATGCCACATTCAGGTTTAGTTTAATTTATGATATTACAATGCTGATGAAACCTGTTAAATTCTTTCAGCATATTTTGTTTGCTAAATTATTTAGTATACACACAGGAGTTTCAGTAAAAGTTGGTAGTAGAGCCTCTGGCAATCCAGTAGATTATGTTTTGGTTTGGACTAGTGGATGATTAAAATTCCTTTCAGTTTATGTTTTGCTGCTTGTGGCTGTTTGGAGATTTTTCTTCACTTCTTGTTATGAACATGCAACAGGAAGTGAAAGCAATCCTCTCCAAAGTGAAGGGAATTCCCCTCTTAGACAGTTGTCATGGAAACAGCTGCCCCATCTCCTTGTTTAGTGATAAAGATGAAGATTTTGGACTTTTTGTCTAGGTAAGACATTGTTTTCAGCACAAATAGGCTAAAACGCTTCTTGGACAAAGAAAGCAATAGTAATAAAAAAAAAAAACTTGACAGAGGTTCTAGAGCTTCCCTACTGTATCAAAAATCATTGATTGGCTATACATACCCTTTGTTCTTGACTTGAAGAGAAGTCAAAGCCCCGTGTATAGCCTGGGGTTAAGATTCTCCCCTAGGGACTCCCCTACTATTCCTTAGCCACTTTTTAGTAGATAACGTGAGGTTCTCTTGTACATGAAAATAATAAATCCAGAGGATGGTGTCTTTTCTTGGAGTGGTAAATGTACACAAATAATTACGGCAAGTGTGCTTTATCAATCAGGTAAAGAAAAAAAGGTGGTACATACACAATGATCTGGTAGCCATTAGGATTGCAGAAAGGCAACTCAACCTCCATGTGTTTCCATGTATGCAGTCAAATTGTTTAACAAAGCACAATTTTCAACAGAAGCCATTCAATTTGTTAAAAAGGGAAATTAATCTAAGTCTACTTGAAAAGAGAACACTTTCTTTTAGTCAGGTTGAAAAAAGACACAAGTCCATCTAGTTCAACCAATATAAAAAATACATAGAAAGCCTACATATACTACACAGTTGTGCTGGACATTTTTAGTTTGCAAGTATTAGCTGCTGACTATTTAGGGATGGACCGAACACCCCCCTGTTCGGTTCGCATCCAGAAGGAGGGGTTAAAGGGGGCTTCCAGATTCTGATAAGCCCCCCACCTGCAGACCCCCACAACCACTGGGCAAGGGTTGTGGGGGTGAGGCCCTTGTCCCCATCAACATGGGGACATCCTCCCCATGTTGAGGGCATGTGGCCTGGTACAGTTCAGGGGGGGGGTGCTCTCTCGTCCCCCCCTCTTTTCCTGTGGCTTGCCAGGTTGCGTGCTCGGATAAGGGTCTGGTGTGGATTTTTGGGGGAACCTCACTCCTTTTTTTTTAATTTTGGCGCGGAGTTCCCCTTAAAATCCATACCAGACCTGAAGGGCCTGGTAATGGAGATTTGGGGGACCACCATGCATTTTTTTTTAAATTTTTCAATGACTTTCATTGACTTTTATGTGTATTGTCGGGACCGACAATTCATCAGTAGCCGGCACTAGTGCTAGCACTTTTAAATTACTTTTTTTTCCTTTAGAAATTTCATTTTACTCTCGGACTCTTATAAACACGGGAAACATGCGCTACTTTACAGGCATATTATAAACACCCCCCAGGTACGAAATTTAAAGGAATATTGCACTTTTATTGTTTCACATTAAGCATTATTAAAATCACTGCTCCCAAAAAAATGGCCGTTTTTAAAACTTCTTTCTGCATTGATACATGTCCCCTGGGGCAGGACCCAGGTCCCCAAACACTTTTTATGACAATAACTTGCATATTAACTTTTAAAATTAGCACTTTTGATTTTTCATGTTCGTGTCCCATAGACAGTGTTCGCGTGTTCCTCGCTGGAGATCATCCATAGGGGGGGCTGGGATCTGGGTGTCCCCTTTGTCAAAGGGGGCTTCCAAATTCCGATAAGTCCCCCGCCCACAGACCCCCACAACCACCGGGCAAGGGTTGTGGGGATGAGGCCCTTGTTCCCATCAACATGGGGACATCCTCCCCATGTTGAGGGCATTTGGTATGCTACGGTTCAGGAGGGGGGGCTCTCTCTCGTCCCCCCTCTTTTCCTGTGGCCTGCCAGGTTGCATGCTTGGATAAGGGTCTGGTGTGGATTTTTGGGGGAACTCCACGCCATTTTTTTTACATTTTGGCACGGAGTTCCCCTTAAAATCCATACCAGACCTGAAGGGCCTGGTAATGGAATTTTGGGGGACCCCCATGCATTTTTTTAAAAAATTTTCAATGACTTTCAATTACTTCTATGTGTTTTGTTGGGACTGACAATTCATTAATAGCGCTAGCACTTTTAAATGACTTTTTTTCCCCTTTATTATTATTATTATTATTATTATACAGGATTTATATAGCGCCGACAGTTTACGCAGCGCTTTACAACATTAGGGCAGACAATACAAGTAGAATACAATTCAATACAGGAGGAATCAGAGGGCCCTGCTCGTTAGAGCTTACAATCCTTTAGAAATGTAATTTTGCTCTCGGACTGTTATAAACACGGGAAACATGCGCTACTTTACAGGCATACTATAGACACCCCCCCGGTACGAAATTTAAAGGAATATTTCACTTTTATTGTTTCACTTTAAGCATTATTAAAATCACTGCTCCCGAAAAAACAGCCTTTTTTAAAACTTTTTTTTGCATTGATACATGTCTCCTGGGGCAGGACCCCGGTCCCCAAACACTTTTTATGACAATAACTTGCATATTAACCTTTAAAATGAGCACTTTAGATTTCTCCTATAGAATTTTAAAGGGTGTTCCGCGGCTTTTCGAATTTGCCGCAAACACCCCAAATTGTTCGCTTGTTCGTGCGGCGAACGGGCGAACAGCCAATGTTCTCGACTCGAACAGATAGCCCATCCCTACTGACTAATATTGATTTTCTCATGTATCAAATCATATTGGCTTGTTTCAAAGAATAACGAGCAACATAAATACAGAATGTAGGAAAATAAACTTTCTGACTTAGGTTTGTGGTAGTTTATTAAATTCAGGTGAATGTCATGTGGATTTGCAAAGTGCTTTTCCAAGACCATTGCATCTTGATGGAGAAAAACAACAATTTGATGCAAACCCCTGTGTGTGGGCCCTCTCTAATCATAACTTTGCAATAATCTACCTTTTTAGGGATAGATAAGCAAGAATGTGCACAGGAGCCCTGTGCGTCTTTTGCTCCGTTACAGGTCCGAATTCAGCCAACAATTTGGGATGAAATTGGACCTGAAACGGTGAACAGGGATGCACCGGACCCCTGCTGTGAGCCACATGCAAAGATAGTGTGAACCCAGCCTAAAGAATGGTGGGTCTGAGATCACAGGAAAGAGTTCGAAGCAGTCCACCAAATATGATTTTCAAAACAGGCTCTACAACTTTGTTGCTGCAGAAGGTTGCCTCCTCAGGATGAGAAAGCATCCCCCTACCACCACAACTGCATGGCATTGACCCAGGATAAAAATGGCTCAGCCTATGTGGTTTTCCTGTACAAGGCAGAGGGACCTGGGATTAGTTAAATGATCTAGGGAAGTTAGTGACCTATAGCTTGAGATTCCTTGACAAGTGGTGTGAGAGCTGATGGCTGTGGTGTTGGAGCCTTATCCTGTCTATTTCCTAAATTGTCATCACTTAGAAATCATTGCTATGAAAGATGATGGCTTATTGTCTACTAGTAGATAGTAGACTTTGCAAATTGCTGAGACTTATTTGAATGGCCCTGTCAGGGTGAAGGTTAGCTGTCACTGACAATCTGATGGTAGACTACCATTGTCTGGCTTTCAGATGTGGTGTTAATTCCTGGCAGGCATATCACTAAGTCTGATGATGCACGGGTGTGCTCTAATTCAGGACTCTGGGAGCCAAACAATGGCACTCTCTACGGCAGAATGGCAACCTTAACTGTGACAAGAACATCATGGTTTTCTGATGTCCTGTGGGCTCTACAGGAGATTGAAGCTAATGTGCAAAAATTCGGATGTACCTAAATTTGACTTTAAGTGACAGTTAAATAAAATGAATCTTTGTGAAATTTAGCTGTAACATGAGTCAATATATTTTATGTTAGTGTAGTATGCAACAATGAATAATAGAAGGAATTAGCTCAGGTATTCCAGAAAACCAACTACTGTCATTAAAACACATTACTCTTTGCTATATTGTTTCAGCACATGTTCATGATATGGCACTCATATAATTATTATTCCTATCAACTGTAGCACATTAATGCATTAATTGAAATAGCATTGCTACTTTGTCTAGACAGCTCTCTAAGATCATTGCATCCTCATCTGCAATGGTGTTAGGTTTTACTGTGGTAAAACGTGGAATGGGCTTTGGCTGGGAAAAGATACTGTATATTGTGAAGGCCGTAAGGAATAAAACTGTACTTCAGGACAAGCATCTCATCTTTATATTCCTTGCTAAAAAACTCTGTTACTCTGTGCACATTTTACTATGCTTCAGTTATTTCAACCTATTTTTTCTTTACATAGATCACTGGTCATGAACTGCAACACATCACAAGACGCTGAGGGGAGAGAAACACAGAGAGAGCCTGGGGGAGTAAAATTCCTCCAAGATTCCTCCCTGGAAATGAACCAAGATGTGATATAAACCTAGAAAAGCAAGGTTGTTTTTCAGGATATTGCATTTCTCAACTATTTTTGCTAAAAGCTGTGCCAAAAAACTTTAAATTTATTGTGTTAGTAAAATAGTAACAAATGTACATAGCACACAGATGTGTGCCTTTGTACTTTGTTTCAGCTCAAAATTAATAACATAGGCTAATTACAGAATTAAAAATATTACCTTGATGCATGGATGCATGTGCAGAGAACCTATATATTTTTTTCTTTATGCTCAATTGCATTTATATATATATATATATATATATATATATATATATATATATATATATATATATATATATATATATATATTTCCCGGTCCCCCCATGACTTTACAATTAAGATCAACAGCACAACCATTGGTCCCTCCACACATGCCAGGGTGCTGGGTGTAATCCTTGACTCTGACCTCTCCTTCAGCCCCCACATCCAATCGCTGGCTAAATCCTGCCGTCTTAACCTCCGCAACATCTCCAGAATTCGACCCTTCCTGACTAATGACACCACAAAACAATTTAATCACTCCTTGATTATTTCCCGCCTTGACTCCTTCAACTCTCTCCTTAATGGCCTACCGCAGGCTATCCCCCCTTCAGTATATTATGAATGCTGCTGCTAATACACCTCACTAACCGACCCATGACTGCTGTTCCTCTCTGCCACTCCCTTCACTGGTTTCCCCTACCCCACCGTATAAAATTCAAAATGCTAATCACAACATACAAGGCCATCCACAACTTCACCCCCGGCTACATCACCAACCTTATCTGCAGATATCGCCAAAATCGTCCCCTCCTCTCCTCTCAGGACCTCCTGCTCTCTAGCTCCCTTGTTACCTCCTCCCACGCTCACCTTCAGGACTTCTCCAGAGCCGAATAGCTCCTAACTTGTCCACCTTTAGGAAATCCCTGAAAACCCACTTATTCAGGGAAGTCTATCCCACACACACCTAACAACTGTCCCTGAGCCACCCCCATCAAATCATTCCTCACATCTATTACCTTTTGTACCACCACCCCCTCCCTTTAGAATGTAAGCTCTACGAGCAGGGCCCTCCTGTCCTTTCTGTATTGAACTGTACTGTAATTGTGCTGTCCCCCCTCTACATTGTAAAGCACTGCATAAACTGTTGGCCCTATATAAATCATGTATAATAATAATAATAATATCATTTTATATATATATTGTGGCAGAGCATCCCAGAGAGAGCCAGGAAAAGTCCTGTTCGGGATTTATACATCTCCCAGGCTCCTCTCATATACATTCAGGGATCTCTGATCCACGGTCCAGTTCGGGTCTTGGTCCTCTCCCCCAGGCTAATTTAAGCTCACCTGAGCAGACATCCTTTGCTCTCTGCCTGGGAAACACAGACAACACTGGTCTGTGAGAGAAAAAAGGTTGGTAAAAAGCTGTTAAGCAGTTTATGTGGAAACTGACAAGCGGTAGGCTTGCTCAGCCTGGAAGTTAGGGCCTGCATAGTGTATAGTTAGAGCCGTGACACGGCTAGGTTTTTGTTTGGCAATTTTGTTCTGTTTGTTTTGATTTGAAAACTGTACAGCACCTCTATAGACTTGTAAATATCACCTTTAAACACTTCACTGTTTGTCACTACTTCACTTGTTCTGGTATCTGTGCCTGAAAGCCTGCTTGTCCCAGGAAGCTTTTGTACCTGCTACCTGTCCCCCAGGTTACAATATATATATATATATATATATATATATATATATAAAGACAAGAAAGAGAGTGCACGCCAGCCCTAGTGTATTATCATTTAATAGATGAAGATAAGTGTATAAAAACGAGGGTTGCACTCACAAACATCCAGTGTTAAATGGCATAAACAGCTCCATAATAGCCTCCTCTCCTGGTCTGTAGAGATCAGTTAGCTCACAGCAATTAGCAGTATGGTAAGGTGTTTCAGTAAGCACAGACCACCTGCTTCCTTGTAACACGCACCGCCCAAAGCACTTGCACGGACCAGCCGGCGCTGCGTGATGTCACTCGTGGCCAGGGAGGGGATGCACAGTGATGCAGCTGACTCCTCTCATAAGCTTCATGCAGTTGCTAGGACAACATGTTTCGAAGGCGTGGCCTCCTTCTTCTTCTGAAAGAAGTTTGTTTGAGATATTTGAAAATGTATTAAAAAAAACAAGTTGAGTTGAATTATTTTGAGGGGATGGCAAATTTACACTGTTATACAAGCTGTACCCTCACTAATTTACATTGTAGCAAAGTGTCATTTCTTCAGTGTTGTCACATGAAAAGTTTTTATAAAATATTTACAAAAATGTGAGGGGTGTACTCACCTCTGTGACATACCACAATGCTAATTCTGTTAAATAGTGCTATGTACGAATGATGGTTACCACATACACACAAAGTGAAGTGGAAGTTTAGTCAAAATCTAAGTAAGGCTAATCCTACTCTCACCTCCATTCTAATGCCCCGTACACACGGTCTGATTTTCCGACAGAAAATGTGTGATAGGACCTTGTTGTCGGAAATTCCGATCGTGTGTAGGCTCCATCACACATTTTCCATCGGATTTTCCAACCCACAAGGTTTGAGAGCAGGATATAAAATTTTCCGACAACAAAATCCATTGTCAGAATTTCCGATCGTGTGTACACAAATCCGACAGACAAAGTGCCACGCATGCTCAGAATAAATAAAGGGATGAAAGCTATTGGCCACTGCCCCGTTTATAGTCCCGACGTACGTGTTTTACGTCACCGCGTTTAGAACGATCGGATTTTCTAACAACTTTGTGTGACCGTGTGTATGAAAGACAAGTTTGAGCCAACATCCGTCGGAAAAAATCCTAGGATTTTGTTGTAGGAATGTCCGAACAAAGTCCGACCGTGTGTACGGGGCATAAAACTATTCTAACTAACTGTAAAGAAAAGATCTGTGTACTTACCTATTTTGAAGCAGCTCCGGTCCAGTCCTATGATCAGTTTTCAGCAGCGGCTTCAGTGTAAAGAAGGAGCAGCTGACAACAGATGCCCCATAGTAAGCCTATGGGTGGCATCATTTCCCAGACATTTGCAGCCATTGTTGGCGATCTCTCCTTTACACAGAAGCCGCTGCTAGAGAGATCATGTGACCAGACTGAAGTGTCTTCAGAATAGGTAAATATAGGCATCTTTTCTGTACAGGGTCAGATAGAATAGGCTCAAAATGTGGGTGGGAGTAGGTTTAGCCTAAAGCCTAGTACAGCTGAATGTCGGACGGCATCGGCCGGTTCAATAGAAACCAGTCTGCATTTGGCTCATGTGTACTGGAGTTGGTCCGACAGAAGCTGGCCATTTGGCCAGCTTCTGTCGAAGGGTCATGACCTAAAAAGGTCTGCCAGTCGCCTCCCGAGCGCTGACTGGAGGGACGTCCCCCTGTCAGAACACAAAGAACAGCAGGGGAGATAGCTGTACTAACGTCTGATAGTTACTACAGCGGCTCCTTCTGAGCTTTTTTTTTTCCGTTCAGCCCTTCTAGGTTGAATGAAAAAAAAACTACTACTGTGTAAGAGGCTTTAGTTAGATTTTGACTAAACTTCCACTTTAATACTATTAAACTACTAGGCATTATTGATAGTTACTACACAAGTTTGCCACATTCATGAAAGCATTGGGTTTATCATAGTGTTCAGAGGTTGCCATAACTTTTCATATCTCAACATTACTCAGACACACTCAAAATTTTCAAGAATTACATTTTTCATTTCTTTTGTTTTTAGATGAAGAAGAATTGCATAGTTATCGGCATTATCAACAAAATGTTAGGAATACTACTGTGATGGACTTGTGATGACACGCCCCACCTTCACAGCTTTTCACTGGGAAGATCCCCCTGCAGTCTCTACCCCCACCTCTTATGCAGCTGTGTACAGAGGTTATCTGATCACTTGTAAAAAAAACAGTATTCAGAATATTTATTTATATTTATATATATACCTACACACTATATTACCAAAAGTATTGGGACACCTGCTTTTACATGAACTTTAATGGCATCCCAGTCTTAGTACGTAGGGTTCAATATTGAGTTGGCCCACCCTTTGCAGCTATAACAGCTTCAACCCTTCTGGGAAGGCTGTCCGCAAGGTTTAGGAGTGTGTCTATGGGAATGTTTGACGATTCTTCCAGAAGTGCATTTGTGAGGTCAGGCACTGATGTTGGACGAGAAGACCTGGCTCGCAGTCTCCACTCTAATTCATCCCAAAGGTGTTCTATTGGGTTGCAGGCCAGTCAAGTTCCTCCACCCCAAACTCGCTCATTCATGTCTTTATGGACATTGCTTTGTGTTGGAACAGGAAGGGGTCGTGCCCAAAATGTTCCCACAAAGTTGGGAGCATGAAATATTTCAAAATGTCTTGGTATGCTGACGCCTTAAGATTTCCCTTCACTGGGGCCAAACCCAACCCCTGAAAAACAACCCCACACGTAATCTCCCTTCCACCAAATGATTTGAACCAGTGGACAAAGCAAGGTACACAAAGACATGGATGAGCGAGTTTGGGGTGGAGGAATTTGACTGGCCTGCACAGAGTCCTGACCTCAACCCAATAGAACACCTTTGGGATGAATTAGAGTGGAGTCTACGAGCCAGGGCTTCTCGTCCAACCTCAGTGCCCAGACACGCTCCTAAACCTTGTGGACAGCCTTCCCAGAAGAGTTGGAGCTGTTATAGCTGCAAAGGGTGGGCCAACTCAATAAAGAACCCTATGGATTAAAACTGGGATGCCATTAAAGTTTGTGTGTGAAGGCAGGTGTGCCAATACTTTTGACAATATAGTGTACATTATATTGATGATATTGGATCTATGGTTGCATCTTTATTGGCAATGCATTATCATAATAAAAACAAGATTTTTGTTCAGGCAGTCCAGTGCAGAATATTTTTCTAATTCTAATCTCATAACATTTGTTTCTTCTGTTTTCCCTGGCAGGGGACACATCCAACCCAAGGCCAGTTGTGTCCATGGACTCCTGAGAACCAAAGCATTAGATAAAAAAAGAAAGGTTTGGGAAACAGTTTTGTATGTCTGTTTAAAAAAAACAAAAGATAAGTTAATCTGAAAACACCTTTCTTTTTAATGAGGTTTCTGTGACAAATGAGCACAGTAATCGTTTTCACATGCATGACTCCATGGAAATCTTGTCTAAGACAATGGCCTCCGTTATAATGTTCTGCAGCTGCAAGTTTATCTATCAATAGTTTTAGGGAATGAGCAACAACACTGAAGTCTGACCATCCTTCTTCCAGCTGTCCTGACATCTAGGAACTATACCAATGTGCTTTTCCCTAATAATTCTCCAGTAACATCTGCTACCAAACATGCTGACAGCCAGATGTTGAGGTTTATAATCACAGACAGTGAACCCAGGCTACACATCCTGCCGTTTAAGTACTCTACTAACCAAGCATGACTTGTATGTTCATCAATTACTCATCTATTCATAGTTGTTCCTCTTTTTGTTGTTGAGTTGGCCTTGTTTTCCACATTACTGACTTTAGCTTGACTGGGAACATTTATGTGTACACCTGCTCATTACACACTGGAGTTCCAGTCTGTTTCTCACTTCCTGCATATGAATAGATCATAATGATGTGCCTCATTTTTTTTAATGAATTCTTTTATGAAGGCTTTCATCTGCCCTAGCACTTCTTGTGTATATAATAACAGATAGAGGACATTGTAAATGTTTCCATGTTTGTCGATACAGTCTAAATTTTGGGTTTGCCAATTGGTTTACCACTATTGAGGGGTGTATTTATCAGTTTCATCCAAGATTCACACAACTTTCACATATTTTTCTAACAGAATCTTATGTAACAAAATGTGTGTATTTTGAATTTGACTCTTGGGTGAAACATCCCTAAATATTATTCTAAATTGTTAGCCTAAGCCTTGATTATTTTGTATGGTATTTTTCTAGCCATAAGGCATTTTGTTTTATGGATATCAGATGCGGTTCAAGCTAACATGACTTTCACAGTTACAAACACTGGTAAGGCCCTATTATCCAATTTGCAATATATGGTTGTTGAACTGCCAGGCAGGCTAAAACCATTCTGCACAGGCAACTGGTTTTGTGTTGTTTGGAAGCCAACACAATGAAGAGCATGACTGCTTTTCTGTAGTCAGCTAGAGCCTCATATAAACTTAGTCACTAATATGAGCTTTAATATAATATATACTTTCTCTCCTCTGAAGTACCTGCCACCATCCTAGGTGACCATTCCAATCAATGTTAATACTGCAACCACTTCTCAACTACTTAACCTAACCTCCTCTTTTAACCTAACACAATGGACACAAACCACCACTCACTCCAACGGCAATTCTCTCAACCTCATATTCTCCCATCTCTGCACTCCCTGCAACCTCTCTAACACCCTCTTTCCTCTCTCTGATCACATACTTATCCGTTTCACACTCTCCTTGTCTCATACCTCCCATACTGCCAACCAACAAACCACTACCCGCGGAAACCTTCGCAACCTCAACCGTTCCCTTCTTCATTCTGCTACTGATGGCCTTTATGACAAAATCGTACCCCTGTCCTGCCTGGACCTTACCACTTCCATCCACAACAACACGCTGTCATCCTCCCTAGATGTACTTGCTTCTCTTTCTACACGTAGAACCAGGCCTTATCTGCCACAACCCTGACAAACAGACGACACCAGAAGTCTCAAGAGACGCAGCCGTGCTCTTGAATGAGCATGGAGTAAATCTAAATCCCTGCAAGACTTTACCCTCTACAAATCTGCCCTTCTCAAATACTACTCCTGCCTCCACACTGCTAAACAAACCTACTACAACACACTCATCAAAACCCTCTCATCCAAACCTCCTCAACTCTTTTCTACCCTTAATTCCTTACTTCACCCCCCCCACTGCTCCCACCCACCAACTTGCTTACCGCTCAACAGATTGCCAACCATTTCAAAAGCAAAATCAACACAATTCGTGAGGAGATATCCAGCATTTAACTTCCTCCCCTACCCAAAACATCAGGTCCAAAACCACACTCAATACTCTCCTCCTTCTGCCCAGTTACCACCAACGAAGTTGATAAACTTCTCTTCATGGCCCACCTCACCACCTGTCCCCTCATAATTACTGCGACCACCTTCCCGCTCTATTCTACACTCCCTAACCCACATCTTCAACCTCTCCCTCTCCTTCGGCACCTTTCCTTCCCCGCACAAACATGCACTGGTTACCCCCATACTTAAGAAACCCTCCTTAGACCCCACTTGTTTGAATAACTTAAGACCCATCTCCCTGCTCACATTTGCCTCCAACCTCATCAAACGCCTTTTCCATGACTAAATGAGGTGCTACCTCACAGATAATAACCTTCTCGACCCCCCAGAGTCCGTCTTCTGCCCAAAACACTGAAACTGCCCTACTAAAACTCACCAATGACCTACTAACTGCTAAAACCAATGGCCATTACTCCTTATCCTACTCTTAGACCTTTCTGCTGCCTTTGACACAGTTGACCACCTGCTCCTCCTCAGCAAACTACACTCCCTTGGCTTCCGTGATTCTGCTTTATCCTGGTTCTCCTACCTATCTCAGCGCACTTTCAGTGTCACTTACAACTCCATCACCTCTGCTCCTCTTCCTCTTTCAGATGGGGTACCCCAAGGCTCTGTCCTTGGGCCCCTCCTATTCTCGCTCTATACCTCTTTCCTGGGCCAGTTGATAACCTCCCATGGCTTCCAATACCACCTCTATGCAGATGACACGCAGATCTATCTCTCCACTCCTCAACTCACCCCCTCGATCTCCTCACGGATCTTAAACTTGCTGAATGATGTATCGGTATGGATGTCATACCACTTTCTCAAACTCAATCTTTCTAAAACTGAGTTTGTTATATTTCCTCCTTCCTGGTCCCCCCCATGACTTTACCATTAAGATCAACAGCACAATCCTTGATCCCTCCACACATGCCAGGGTGCTGGGTGTAATTCTTGACTCTGACCTCTCCTTCAGCCCCCACATCCAATCGCTGGCTAAATCCTGACGCCTTAACTTCCGCAACATCTCCAGAATATGACCCTCCCTGACTAATGACACCACAAAGTACCTTATTCATTCCTTGATTAATTCCCGCCTTCACTACTGCAACTCTCTCCCTAATGGCCTACCCTTATGCAGGCTATCCCCCCTTCAGTCTATTATGCATGCTGCTGCTAGACCAATACACCTCACTAACCGATCCGTGACTGCTGCTGCTCTCTGCCAAACCCTTTACTGGCTTCCCCTACCCCACCGTATAAAATTCAAAATGCTAACCACAACATACAAGGCCATCCACAACATCGCCCCCAGCTACATCGCCAACCTCATCTGCAGATATCGCCCAATTCGTCCCCTCCTCTTCTCCCATAACCTATTGCTCTCTAGCTCCCTTGTTACCTCCTACCATGCTCGCCTTCAGGACTTCTCCAGAGCCTCTCCCATCCTCTGGAACTCCCTGCCCAGTATGTCCGATCAGCCCCTAACCTCTCCACCTTTAGGAGATCCCTGAAAACTCACTTATTCAGGGAAGCCTATCCCACACCCACTTAACAACTGTCCCGAGCCACCCCCATCAAATCATTCACCGCATCTATTACCTTTTGTACCACCGCCCCCTCCCTTTAGAATGTAAGCTCTATGAGCAGGGCCCCCCTGTCCCTTCTGTATTGAACTGTGCTGTAATTGTGCTGTCCCCCCTCTACATTGTAAAGTGCTGTGTAAACTGTTGGCGCTATATAAAATGTGTACAATAATAATATAATAATATAATAATGTATATTCAAAATCAATTTTGTAATCTGCAGCTTTCGATTAAATAATACTTGGTGATGTGGCAAAGAAGATCTTTGTTAAGGCATTTTTTGTTATAGGGTGACAACATTTTATCCCTGTCTCCTAACTGTTCTCTTGCTTTGTCACCTAGCCATACAGGCTTCCAATGGGGATCACAAATGGCCACACATCAAGCATGCATTGTGTACTGTGGTCACCATTAAGAGACTCGTCCTGAGAAATGCCATGCAGCTCATTCATTGAAAATACTGTCTTACGCCACCACCTTCCTTCCAGCATAGGGACCTGGATATCTCTTCCGGGTTCTTGTAGCTGGACCCCTGATGATGCAGAGCCAGATGAATGAAGATGCTGATGAATGTGGAAGTCAATGCTTCCTGGGCACTGAATGATGCAGCCAAGAAGGTATTTGTTAAGGCATTTTTTGTTATAGGGTGACAACACTTTTTACCTGTCTTCCAACTGTACTCCTTTTTTGTCCCCTAGCCATACAGGCTTTCAATGGAGATCACAAATGACCACACATCAAGCAGGCATGGTGCACTCTGGTCACCTTTTAGAAACCCCTCCTGGGAAATTCCTTGCAGCTCTTTACCTGCACATACTGTCCTATGCCACCACCTGACTTCCATCATAGGGACCTGGATATCTCTTTCGGGTTCTTGCAGCTGGACCCCTAATGATGCAGAGCCAGATGAAAGAAGATGCTGATGAATATGGAAGTCAATGCCTACTGGGATATGTGAAGTTGCTATCTCAGGGAGCTGCAAGAAAAAGCTTTGCTGCATTCTTACTGAAGCATGTTGACCATGAGAAAAAAAGCAAAAACATTTTTTTTAAAAATCATCATGGATTATGGCAGGGGTTGGGGGTGAAGGTTAGAATGCTGCAAACATTTATTTTTGAGTGAAAATCAGCTTTAAAGTCTGCTTAAAAACTAGATGTCAATTTAAGATTGCCCTATCCACAGGGTGACAATACTGCTGCACGATTTCACCCTGTTAAAGGAAGTAGAATAACAGATCTGCTAGCAGGATCAATTTGTGTTATGTTAATGGAGGACTCAAAAAATAAAAAAATGCTATTTTATGGCTGGTGACAGAAGCTAATATACAAATAGAAATACAGTAGATATTCCCGAGCAACTCAATAGATTGACTCTTTAACTGCGCCAAGGCACTGAAGGGTTAATCCATAACTGCAAAAAAAGGATAAATATACAATGAGTAGTTCTGCGCTGTTATATATAATTCATCATATTGAAAGAAAACAATTAAAACATACAATAAAGTGCTGATTGCAAATCGCATAAATATAATTAATAGTCTTAGTGGGGGGATAAGCTCGAGTGTTGAATTCCCTCTGCAATGTGATATATAGTGTCTTTTCCTTCTTATTGTGCAAAACAACACAATGTGCAAAGTGACTTTTCTTCTTCTGTGCAAAGGATTTAAATAAAAAAAAAAAATAAAGTTCAAAGTGACTTCTCTTCTGTGCAACACACTATGATGTAAGATGGACTCTTACCTGGACACTTACCTTACAGCTGTAAGGTAACAGCGTGTATATATATGGCTTTGGAGATCACGGGTATTCTCACTATATATCCAGATGGTGATCCTAATCTTGATCTGGCACTCTCACTATAGTAGTGTGTAACCGCTCCTTTAGGGCCAATCGCTGCAATGGTATCACTCTCTCTGTTGATGTATATAAGGTATGTGGGAAAGAAGAAGGGGGGATTCCAGATGGTGTAGTAGGTTTTTAAAACATTTATTATTTAAAAGCAACTTCAGGTACTCACATTTCACAATAGCAATACAAGTCAATTCACCACAAGCACTGAGCTCGCCAACGTCACTTCCGGTACCTGTGTGTCCTGACAGATGAAGTCAGGTGACTTCATCAGGGAATGCTAATATACAAGGTGCTGATGGGATCTTTCCACCGCGACAGGGGCTCTGAACTGAAGTAAAGCTTCAGCGCTTTCTCCTTGCAAACATCTGCTCCTATTTCTAGGTTCCTATCCCACAGCTGCCATGGCTGCAGCCAACATGCATCCAATGGACCACCAACATCTTAAAAAGGTACATATGTGCATAATCAAATATAACAATATATACATATATGCATTAGACGGTTGGCACATACAGATTACATAACAGCCTGCAAACCCACTATATGTGAGAGCAATACAGAGCTAGCGATATTTGAGAGTTTAATGTATATGCAGAACATGAAGTGAAGCTTACACCTATACCATGTGTTTTTTGCTGTGAGATTTGACATGGTCGTGCCATTGATTTGTAAGCTCCCATTTATTAAAGCTCATGTTCAGGTACAAATGAAACCCCTCTCACTCATTCTGACTGTTTTTTGTTTAATACCTTGTGCAGAAGGGATATAGTCAACTAAGTCCACTGTCTGGTTCCCTCGTCAACACCATTGCCAGTCCCCACTGGTGCCCTTTTGGTGATTTCTTCACTGCAGATTTCTTTTCTAGATCCTGAGAGAACCCGAAATGGACCCTGCCCCAAGTACACAGGAGAAAATAAAAGATTTGGGACTGTGGGTTTAGTCGAGGGAAAAATAAATTTAGGTAGGATTATTTTCTATAGTTGCAAAGTGTTATCTGAATGGTGCCCATGTCAAGTTAGCGACCCCCCTGTGCTTACTAGATAGAAGGGCAGCCACTCAGCACAGGACCCAAAAGCTAGTGGTAGTAGCAGTGCCCACTACAGTAATTTCCAGCTTCCACTGGGTCTGGGCAGGCATAGCACATACATACATTATTCCAAGCTGGACCAATGTAACTATGCAAAAATATGCATACCTGGAAATCAGCTTTCAAACTTCCTGTCCCAAAGACAATACAGGAAATAATTAGTGTGTGCTGTAAATTGCCTCCAGTGTTCCGTCAGATTGGGCGACCCGTCAGAATGTGTAACGGAAGTGACGTTTCATCGCCGCCATCTTGCTACACCCCGCACCCGTCCACAGTAAGGATACAGTGAGAAGGGGGCAAGAGGACATATTGTTACACTCACCGGAGTTTTGCATTTTACACTTATTTATAACAGTAAAGTGAGGTTATATAGTGAAATACAGTACTTAGAACTCCGTCTGAATGTTTAGATGTTGAATTTTAAAAGCAGCCAACTTCTGTCAGATTAGAAAACCTGTGACCTCAGCAGGCTTGCCGCTGCTTTTAAAATTCAACATTTAAACAGTCAGACAGAGTTCTAAGTACTGTATTTCACTATATAACCTCAGTTTACTGTTAAAAATAAGTGTAGAATGCAAAACTCAAGTAGGTGTAACAATATGTCCGCTTCTCACTCTATCCTTACTGTGGGCAAGTGTGGGGTGTAACAAGATGGCCGCGACGTAATGTCACTTCCGTTACACATTCTGACAGGTCGCCTAATCTGACGCAACACCTGGATTGCTTCTGTTTCTTCTTGCTGGAGGCTGCCATTGTGCTGAAGTCCAGAGCCTCTGAATAGCAGTTAATCTTTAGGCTGTCAGCAGATCAGCCTCTACAAATTCAGCCTAAAAATAGCGAGCAACTGAGCATGTACAGAGCAGAGTGGGACACTGTATTACGGGATTTTAAACAGTATAGGCACTTATTTTTAATGTTTTACATAGTTATACCTGCAAAAGGGGCGAGACTGAAGTGATCTATTCTAGCAGGACTTCATTTTCTGACTAAAGTTCCACTTTAACATCACAGAAGTCCTTCTAAGGGCTCATGCACAAAGCCATAAAGGGTCCCCAGAGCTGCTGCCTAGAGCGGCCTATAGACATCAATTAAAAATTGTGACTGTACATGGGTATGCTCCGAGAGTTGTGTAAAGCACCCTTACATTAACAGATGTATACCCCCAAAGCAGACATTATGTTTTTGGAGCATATGTCCATGAGTGTGTGCTTTACTCAACCCTGGTGCATACCCGCATATAGCCTCATCTTCTAGTTGATGTCTATGGGTGTCTATAGCTGTGGGTCCCTGGAAAGTGTTTACGCAGGCTCTGGAATCTGTATGGCAACTTAGTGGAAGTGCGCATGAGGCCTAACAGTATGAGAGCAAATGGGTGTCCAGATATCTCCTTAAGAATGAGAGTGTTGTTATCCATCTCTGCTTGAATGAATATTTTAGAATATGCTTTAAAAACAAAAAAACTAATATATACAGTATATATATATATATATATATATATATATATGTATATTGTATGTTTGTATTACACTTGTGAAATATTTCTCTCTGTCTAAAACCAACTTGCATACTACTTTTTTGTTATATAATGAAACAAGTATGTCAAAATTCCTTGGCCTCAGGTCCCCCAAACACAAAACTCTGCTTTAATGCACAATAAACTTGCACGCACACCAAGCCTGGCTCTCCATGTTAATGTGACATGGTGATGCAAAGTCTACTGCTCGGCCTGTCAGAACTTGATAGTTCTGTAAACAGAGAGTGCCTGTTGCCATAACACCAGCAAAATAATATGAGATGCTGCTTATAAATGAAACAGAAGCCCGGAGGAATGGGAGCATTTCAGAGTGACTTCAAAATATTTCACCGGTTCCTTTTTTCATGAATAAACAAGAGCTTGCAGCAGATTTTCTGTATCTGTTTGGAATGCTGTAATTTGTTTAGAAGCACTTATAAACATCCTTGTACTATTATATGTATGCAGTGCTTTACGGAGGTACATTTTTTCACTGACAATTTATACATAAACCTATTCACTAAAATCTCATATAAGTTTTAACATGTTAATGTAAGTTCAGCAGTATTGTTCATTTGTGGTTTTCCTTAAAATAATACCTGGTGATCTTGCTACTAATTTCCTTGTTCAGGGAATTCCTCTAATAGGAAATAGGGAGAGTTGTCACCCTAACCGTGTTGCTACGTTGTCTTCCTGTTATATGTCACAGACTACAAGTGGCCATTCCAACAATCAATATACAGGCTTTGCTCACTGTTGTCAACATCAGGTCCTTAAGCCTCGTACACATGATCAGATTTTCCGCTGACAAAACCGTGGACTTTTGTCCAAAGGGCGTTGGCCCAAACTTGTCTTGCAAACAAACGGCACACAATTGTCAGCCAACAATCCCGAATGTAGTGACGTACTAGACGTACTATGAGCCGATAAAAAAGAAGTTTAATTGTGATGAGCCACCCTTTGGGCTCCTTCTGCTAATTTTGTGTTAGTAGAAGTTTGGTGAGTGTCGATTCGCACTTTTCAGTTCGTGCTTGTCAGTTCATTTCTGAACGGCCGTTCATCAATTAGCCATGTTGCATTCTCGTCAGAGAGATCGTGCTATCATTGGGCTTGGAGTTATTGCTTTGACCCAAGTCCAGTCCAGGAACAGGAGGAGGAGGAGTTCTTGGACCAAGAATTGGTTGCCTAATCGTGACCAATTCTCTCATATGCCTTTGCTGCGGAAGCTCCAGGAGAATAATTCTGATGATTTTAGGAATTATCTTCGGATGACAGACCCCTGCTTTCACCGTCTTTTGGCATTGCTGACCCCCTATATTAAGAAGCAGGACACATGCATTCGGCTTGCCATTACTCCCGAGCAAAGGCTCATAGCTACCTTGTGGTACTTGGCGACGGGGAGAAGTTTCCAGGACCTGAAGTTTACGACTGGGATTTCCCCCCAGGCTCTGGGACTCATTATTCCAGAGACCAGTTCTGTCATTATTCAAGTCCTGCAGAAGGATTATATTCGGGTAAGTTTTAGCCTTTAACATCACATTCTATGTATTTAATGTTTGCTAATGTATTTTATTAACTCCTTGATTCCATAATTACGGTTATTGTAATATGCTGTGAATATCCTCTTTGTCCTCATGCATACTGTAAGCTTTTAATGCTCCTTTTTTGTCATTCATGCATATTTTCCTTCACTATCTTCCCCAACATGCTATCCTGGGCCCATACACACCTAGCCTAGTAATTTAACAATGTATTTTGTCAGCTACATTTTTGTGATTACCCTAAACACCCCCTAAAATGTGTCCAGATATAGTTGTCCTCAAATTCAGGCAGAGTACAAGAGGCCATTTTTTGGGGGCACAAACTCATTTGGAACCCCCCCAAATGCTAAGTCAACCAATACCAATACTCTATCTGCTGACTTTGCGAAACCCATACACACTATACCTCTTTTGTGGACATATTTCTGGAAAAAATCACCAAAGCCTGTAGTGCAAGGGCCTGTCTGATTACCTTCAAATTGATGAATGGCAAAATGTGCTTCAATTTGGACAGTGTGTATCCATATTTTTAGATTATGACACTTCTTACCTGTCCACTGGGCTGCCAATAGTGTAAGTAAGGAGGGGCTGGCCAAAGTATCACACATTATGTATGCATTCAGCTCTCATGGAAGTGAAGAGGGTTACCTGTAAAAACCATTTACCCATTACCTCCCCCCACCATAACATTTTTATAATGGGCCACCAGAAGGGGTGATGAATCTGATAAGTTGACCTTACACTCTTGTCTTTAAATACTCATTTCAATGTTATACTTATGTTGGCCAAGAATGTTTTAGTCAATTCTGCTTGCAATGTTATGTGCAGAAGTAGTAATTTCTTCTTTCTTTTTTGACTCCACAGTTTCCCCCCCCAGCAATGGTAATATGTTGCAGGCCAGTTTCAGCATCAGTGGGATTTTCCCAACTGTGGTGATGCTATTGATGGGAAACATGTGAGGATTGTCCCACCACCCAACTCGAGCTCATATTACTACAATTACAAAGGCTTTTGCAGCATAGTGCTGCTAGCTGTTGTTTCTGCAACGTATGAGTTTAATTTTTTGGATGTTGGGAAGAATGGCCACAACTCGGATGGAGGTGTCATCATGTAGACATAGTTTTACCATCGGCTCCAGAATTTGCCACCTGCTCAGGACAATGTTGAAGGCCTCAATTTTGTATTTGTGGCAGATGAGGCCTTTGCTCTGGGGGAACATGTTATGAAGCCCTTTCCTATGAGGAACCTCACCCCAGAACAAAGAATCTTCAACTACAGGCTCTCTCGTGCCAGAAGGGTTGTTGAAAATACCTTTGACATCCTGTCAAGTCGCTTCAGGCTCTTTTTAACCACCATCAACCTGTCCCAATATAAAATAAACTATGTTGTTTTGTGTTGTTGCATCTTCCACAATTTTTTAGGGAGGAATGCGAGCAGCTATCTTTCTTCACTGCCAGCTGATGTTGACCCTGCAGTGTCAGGCCCAGCTGAAGGGGCTGCAGCTTGTCCATCAGTGGGAACATGGCGGCTCGGGAACCTGCCCGTGCTGGGTTGCCCTCACAAAATACCTGCAATATCCGCCAAAATTATCTTGAATATTTTGTGTTTAGAGGGGCAGTGGCTTGGCAGCAAAATGTAGCTGATCAAGAATAATTTTATCATAAACTACTATTTCATTTGAACTACTATTGCCTGTGTTTCTCATCTGTATAATAGGTTGTCAAATGGCTTTTTTTTGTCCATTTTAGACAATAGTGCAAACGTACCTTATTTGCTACATGGGGTGACAATCTCTTCTTCAGCTAACTATTATGTTGTGCTGTGGGTCTGCTACACACACACACACACACACAATGTTTTTGTTCTTAATGTATCTAATGCATTAAGTTCGAAAACATAATGCTTTTTCGACTCCTTTAATTTCTTTGAGGCCATAAAATTGCCTGAGTTGGGCACATTTTTGAGCATATTGTCACTGTAACTACACCAACTTAACAAATATACTGGTATTGAGCATTGAAATAATAAACCACACATTGTTTAGTAAAAAACATTTTACGCAAAGCACATTCACATGTGCGTTTTAAGGTTTTATAACAAACCCACTTTTTGGTGTATAAACATGTATGTTTGCCATTATTTTACCTTTTTGGGGCTAAACAGCATGTTTGAAAACATAAGATACTCATCGCCAACTCAGGAACTTACAAAGTTTGAGTTAGATAAAGTGAAGGTCATATGAGACATTAGGATCCCAAGACTGTGTTGATGTTGCCTTCCTCAGATGGGGTGATCTTACCCCTCTAATATCCAAAATTTGAAGCCACATCCACGTAGAGGCATAACTGTTAAATGTCCCTTATTTATGATCCCCTGCCTAAAATGTGTGTAGGTACAAACAGGTCCATTTCTAAAGCCCCAAAACACACAGTGTGTGAACATGTGCTATCTCCCATCACAGGGTATAAATAGCCGCATTTTGGGGGGTGCAAACCCTTCCTCATAACTAAAGTAGGTAAGAGAAAGGTGTTGCACCCCCAAAATGCATCCATTGATACCCCATGATGGAACTATCATATGTTGACCCACTGGGTTTTTTGTGGCTTTACCAAACTAGATGTAGGGAAAGACACGTATTGTAGGCATAGGATAATGAGGGAAATAAGAATATTTTGGCTTTACTTAGGGCAGTGTTTCCCAACTCTACTTCTCCAGATGCATTCCCAGGTCGTGTTTTCTATAATTTTTGCTTTTGTTACAGATGATGATGTCATTTTCAAGGTTAGTATTTCACACAGTTGTTTTTCTACTGAGGAAAATACAGAAAATAGGACCTGGTGGTGCACCTAGAGAAGTGGAGTGGAGAAACACTGACCTCGGACACTAAAGCCTAGGTTCACATTTGAGCGATTTGTCATGCAATTTGAGAGATAAAATTGCATGACCAGTCACAGCCTATTGGAGGAAATGGAACTGTTCCAATCGGTGCGACACAGAATTAGCGGAGCCGAACCAATTTGCAAAAGTAGTTCCTGCACTACTTTTGCCGATTTCAGGTGCGATTTCAATAGACATCTGGGCATGAAGCCACACAAATGTCTATCAAGTAGCACCTGAAATCGCGCTGACCTTGCTACTAAGAAATTGCGCAACTTCAAGTGAAGTAGGACGATTTCAAAGTAGCATCAATGTGAACCAGGGCTTACATTGATTTTTGCACTCGCTGCATAAGGCTTTGTTGCCCAAACCAATTTGCATCTTTAAATGAATAAAGTACGTATTTGTACTTTCCTGCAAACAAAATACAGCATTCCTAAAGAAGCAAGGACAGACACAAAGTTGGTTCCTACTTTTTTAGATGTAACTTGGCTAACAGTCACATTTCTTATAAAAGTTTCTTATAAAACTACAAAAAATACAGGTAAACGTGTAACTAAAAAAACTGGTGAAGGTATTCAAGTTTTTGGGTCAAATAGTAATATACAAAACACGGATATTTGTACAATGTGTGAAAGCACACCTTCAAGCTTTTTGTACATGACAATACTTTTGGACAAGCTACCCCACCATATTCAACAATGTGCGGTGTCCAATTTGGTGCTGTAGCTGTGGGAGCAAACCACCCTGAGAAATGTGCAAAGTTAAAATAGGAGCTGGCAACTCTTTCTCACAAAAAATGTAAATAGGAAACAAGCTGATGTGTTTAATCTAAAGCATAATTACTCATCTGAGGAAGGCTGCAAGTGCTGAAATGCATCGGTTTGATGTTGTTTAACATGATGTAGGCAACAAAAAAGATCATGACAAGTCATGGAGTTGCAGGTTTATATGTCAATCTTTTGCTAAAGTGAATTCGTACATTTAATTCAAACACTTGCAACTAGTAAAAAAATGTGCAAAGATTAATCAATTTAAAACTGTACAAACACGTACAACAGAATGAAGTTAATAAAACATGTTTGGTTTTTAAATTTTAGCTAGAATATCGATGATGTTGAGAACTCTGTTTTGGAGATCATGCATGTTTTCTTTAATTTTCTCCAATTCCTTATTGCAAACCAAGAGCTCACTGATAAGTATTTGTGCACTTGCACTGCTGAAGTGAGTTTGGTCTTCCACAACATCCACATCACCTAAAAAAATAAAAAACACACCATGTATTAGAAATATGCAGGCATCCATCTATTACTTGAAGCTGTGGTCTCAGACACTGACCCGTGGTCGACACAGTTTTGAGAACCTCACACAGTAGTTCCTGTGCATCAACATCAACATCTTCTTCAGGGTGTCTGGTGAGTTGACTTTCTGTATCTTCAGGAGGTGCTGGGTTACTGGTGTCCACACACAGCTCAGATGTCCCTCTTCTTTTCTCCCTTATGTGAATCCAAAAAAGGTATACTTAGCAGACAGATATGTTAGGCTAGAAATAGTAATGAAACATCGTATTGTAAGTGTCTTTCAATTGTCTGTTTTGGCAGAGTTCCAAGCTGAATACACAATTTTTTCCGTTTCCAAAGCAGGAATACTTATCTGTTTTGTGCAAGTTTCACACATGGAGATACCCATAGTATCCACTGGAGCACCTGCAGAGGACACCATAACAAGGGTGTTATGGTGTCCCACACTGGTGCTCCTGCGTCCAGCTGCTGAGTGTCCTCTACTGACACTGAATAAAGTTGACTTTTCATTAGTTACAAACACATCTAGACAACAATCTAATGAAGTTATTTACATCAAAATAGGCCATAACAAATGCATTTCCCAATAATGGAGTATTAGTGGTCGATCAAATGATGTTTGATGTCCCACAAACGATTCCTGTGTCCACGAAAATAAAATTTTTAAGACATTTTAAACTGTAGAACAGTAAGGAAAAGAACATGGACCAGCACGAAAGTAATCATAGGAACACAGGACAAATACTTTTTCGCAGCACTTTCCTGATATTAATATACAGATCTTCCTCTCTCAATTTAAGGTCTGACCAGCATTTCCTCAACTGATCCTTGTTTCGTCGTACCCCAAAATTCCTGTGCAGACTTCTCACAACTTTAGCCATGATCTTGGCCTTTCTGGCATTTGGGTTTCTGTAAGGTCCATGCTTCCCATCATAGTCTGTCCTCACTAAGATGTCCACCATCTCCACCATTTCTTCAAACAACATATTTGTGGCCTTATAGCTCCTCCTGGATCTGGAAGTGGCTTTCTCCGGGGTTTTCATCATTGCTGCTCTCACCACACACCTGCTTTCTCGCTGCCATTTGCTCTCCCACTGCCCCAAAAGAGAAGAGGCAGGAATACACTAGAAAGAAGGACAGGGGTGGAGTTTCACGCATGCGCAATGTATATAAAGCCATAATGCGCTATTGATGTAACGGCCGTAGGAAAGATCTGGGAGTGGAGGACGAATGATCGCCATCGCCAACACGCAAAAGGAGCCATAAAATGAAGGTACAATTGTAAATTGGGGCATCGGTGGTGTTAGTGGCCTATACTTCTTATATTGAGGCCTATATTGGTACCAGATTATGAGTTAAGACTGACATTATGGTTTGTCTTGTGTTCTGTCTTGCAGGCATCAGAGAAATATTTGAAAATGGTGGATAAATTCACTGCACCAAACTTTTTGCCTCACTTGATCGACCAATACCGGGAGCTGCAATGTCTGTGGAAGGTGAAAAGTATGGATTATTCTAATAAAATCAAGAGGAAGGCAGCGATGAAGAAACTTCTTGAATTGGTGAAGCCTCTGTACCCCAGGGCAGACATGAATTTTGTGAAGAGCAAAATTGGGAACCTGAGGAGTACGTTTAATAGGGAACACAAGAAGGTCCAGGAATCACAGAGATCAGGAGCATCAGCAGATGACATATATGTCCCCAGGATGTGGTACTACAACAGCCTGCATTTTTTGTCTGACCAAACCCAACCCAGGTCACCACTGTCAACACTCCTGTTACAGACCTAGTCGGGACAGAGGCTGTTGGAGAGGACTGAATGCAAGCCTGTTGCCTTTTGATTATGGGCCCTGGATTTTCGATGGAACAATACTCTTTGTGAGGTGAATGAGAAATCCAGTCTGAACTGTACTAATCGGACTCAGTATATGTGTATATATTGTATGTTGTTTGATTCTGCATAAAAAACTACGAAAGACCCCCTATCGGGGCTTTAAGGCAGCCAATAAAATACAATAGAAGTGGTCAAAAGGATTAATTTTATTGGTACAAAAATATCATAAAAATAAGTAAATTGATTCTGACTGTTCAAGTCAGGACATGAACTGTGTGCATCATAAAAGTTACAACGGACAATACCCGTATCTAGGAACAGTACAAATTGCAATGTGTTATGAGTACAACCAATGTGTCCTTAAGGGTATAATCCCCTAAAGTAAGGCAAAAGGCAGTGCCTAAGGATAAAATCAATGTACAATACAATATATGGGACAACAGGAATTGTAGATATGAATCCTGACGCGTTTCGACCCTCGCTGGGTCTTCTTCAGAGGATGGGTTGTCCGCTGTGGAAATGCAAACATATATCGAACAATGGCATAAGACTCAACAATAGCAAACCCCTCTGTATACAGTATGACATATCTGCATAGATTCCATAATTACCTATCGACAAGGTTCCTGGCAATACAAGATATTTAAGGTAATGTAGTTCCTCCTATGTCCTCTGTCTCCCCCGTGCCGGGCCAACTCCCCAGGGGAAGGGTGGCGGACCAGATGTGCCTTACGAGGGATCACGCCTATATGCCCCCCACGTATGTGCAGGGGAGGGGAGGGGCCACGAATGGCCAGGAGCTGCACCTGGAGAAATTCACGTTGGCACTGAAGAAAAAAATAAAATAAAAAGTGAGGAGTCAGTAGACTCCTCAAATGTTTGAAAGTTTCCCTATTGCAGGGCATTATAGTGGGTCCATGGGTGTGCAGGGAAACATACAGAAAGTGGAAAGAAGATGGAAGGAAGTAAAAGGAATGAAGGGGAGGGAAGGCGGGGAAAAGGAAAAAGGTGGGGAGGGAGGACGGTAGGGGAAGGGAAAAAAAAAAAAAAAGAGGGGGGAGGGGAAGGGGTTGAGTAAGGGGAAGGGGAGAAGGGGAGGGGAAAAAAGAAGGGGGGGAGAGGGAGAGAAAGGGGAAAAATAGAAAAGAGAAGAAGTGTGAAGGTGAATGAATAGATGCAAGAAAAAACAGTGAACCACGCAGAGTGAGAAAAATGTGGCAGTGAGTGAGAAAAATAGACAAACAACGGCAAAGACCCTGCAGCCCATCAAGGACCATAGGTAGTAAGAATATTGAATGGAAAGCAATGGGGTAGCAGCACCACAGGGGGAGAAGGGAGTGAAAGAAAAAGATGTGAAAAAATGGATGAAGGGGGGGATTGGGAGTGATGGGTGGGGACAGTGGTGCACAGTGGAGGAGGGGGGGGGGGAGAGGAAGGGAAAGAGGTGGTGGATAGGGGTAAAAAAGGGGGGGGAGGGGGGGGAGGAAAGGGGGGACAAGGAAAGGAGAAAGGGGGGGGAAGTGGTTGGGAAAAGGGAGTGAGGTATGGACAGGGTTGGTGCGGAGTGTACAGTGGTATGGGGAAAGGGAATGTGAAGTGAGTGGACTGGAAGGTGAGAACACAGGATGAACACAAACCTCAACCAAAACAAACAGCAACCAAAAGTGTGAAAAAACTGTGATAAAGTGCATGGGTGATCAGGGAACTGTTTACCCAATTAGGCGAACCAAAATGGTTAAGTATGGTATTCCTGGTTCTGAGAAGTTAAAATACAAAAAATCAATCTTAACAAAATAAAGAAATATGTAGGGAAAAATGCTAGAAAGCATGACAAGTTTACTTACCAATCACTTAGATCGGTGGGTGCATAGCCAGGTATCAAGCAGTTTGAAAAGATTCAATAGCCTTCCCTTAAAGCTTGATGTATTTTATAGGGAGTGTCATGTGACTAACTCCCATCAGGTGCAGACATACTGACACACTCGTCCCTCCTCCCCCCCCACACACAGGGGAAGAGCAGCACAGCTGTGCGCTCTAACGTGACCCCCCCGGCGTTCAGGAGGAGTGTAAACTCTCGGGCGCTCCCGTCCCCTCCGCCGCAACTGCGCAGGCGCCGCTACGTCACGCGCACGCGCTCAGGGTCACGCGCGCGTGAGCACGGCGTCCGGAGGGGATCCGAGACGCCGCTGGCAGGCAAGAGGCGCCCAAGACCAGGTGCTGACACCTGGTGGGCGTATACAGGAGACGCAGGGCCCAAGCGCGCTTGACCCTGAGCGCGTGCGCGTGACGTAGCGGCGCCTGCGCAGTTGCGGCGGAGGGGACGGGAGCGCCCGAGAGTTTACACTCCTCCTGAACGCCGGGGGGGTCACGTTAGAGCGCACAGCTGTGCTGCTCTTCCCCTGTGTGTGGGGGGGGAGGAGGGACGAGTGTGTCAGTATGTCTGCGCCTGATGGGAGTTAGTCACATGACACTCCCTATAAAATACATCAAGTTTTTTTTGTATTTTAACTTCTCAGAACCAGGAATACCAACATTTTGGTTCGCCTAATTGGGTAAACAGTTCCCTGATCACCCATGCACTTTATCACAGTTTTTTCACACTTTTGGTTGCTGTTTGTTTTGGTTGAGGTTTGTGTTCATCCTGTGTTCTCACCTTCCAGTCCACTCACTTCACATTCCCTTTCCCCATACCACTGTACACTCCGCACCAACCCTGTCCATACCTCACTCCCTTTTCCCAACCACTTCCCCCCCCTTTCTCCTTTCCTTGTCCCCCCTTTCCTCCCCCCTCCCCCCCTTTTTTCCCCCTATCCACCACCTCTTTCCCTTCCTCTTCCCCCCCCCCCTCCTCCACTGTGCACCACTGTCCCCACCCATCACTCCCAATCCCCCCCTTCATCCATTTTTTCACATCTTTTTCTTTCACTCCCTTCTCCCCCCTTGGGTGCTGCTACCCCATTGCTTTCCATTCAATATTCTTACTACCTATGGTCCTTGATGGGCTGCAGGGTCTTTGCCGTTGTTTGTCTATTTTTCTCACTCACTGCCACATTTTTCTCACTCTGCGTGGTTCACTGTTTTTTCTTGCATCTATTCATTCACCTTCACACTTCTTCTCTTTTCTATTTTTCCCCTTTCTCTCCCTCTCCCCCCCTTCTTTTTTCCCCTCCCCTTCTCCCCTTCCCCTTACTCAACCCCTTCCCCTCCCCCCTCTTTTTTTTTTTTTTCCCTTCCCCTACCGTCCTCCCTCCCCACCTTTTTCCTTTTCCCCGCCTTCCCTCCCCTTCATTCCTTTTACTTCCTTCCATCTTCTTTCCACTTTCTGTATGTTTCCCTGCACACCCATGGACCCACTATAATGCCCTGCAATAGGGAAACTTTCAAACATTTGAGGAGTCTACTGACTCCTCACTTTTTATTTTATTTTTTTCTTCAGTGCCAACGTGAATTTCTCCAGGCGCAGCTCCTGGCCATTCGTGGCCCCTCCCCTCCCCTGCACATACGTGGGGGGCATATAGGCGTGATCCCTCGTAAGGCACATCTGGTCCGCCACCCTTCCCCTGGGGAGTTGGCCCGGCACGGGGGAGACAGAGGACATAGGAGGAACTACATTACCTTAAATATCTTGTATTGCCAGGAACCTTGTCGATAGGTAATTATGGAATCTATGCAGATATGTCATACTGTATACAGAGGGGTTTGCTATTGTTGAGTCTTATGCCATTGTTCGATATATGTTTGCATTTCCACAGCGGACAACCCATCCTCTGAAGAAGACCCAGCGAGGGTCGAAACGCGTCAGGATTCATATCTACAATTCCTGTTGTCCCATATATTGTATTGTACATTGATTTTATCCTTAGGCACTGCCTTTTGCCTTACTTTAGGGGATTATACCCTTAAGGACACATTGGTTGTACTCATAACACATTGCAATTTGTACTGTTCCTAGATACGGGTATTGTCCGTTGTAACTTTTATGATGCACACAGTTCATGTCCTGACTTGAACAGTCAGAATCAATTTACTTATTTTTATGATATTTTTGTACCAATAAAATTAATCCTTTTGACCACTTCTATTGTATTTTATTGGCTGCCTTAAAGCCCCGATAGGGGGTCTTTCGTAGTTTTTTATGCATTTCATGGGGTGTGCAGCCCATTTGTCTACACTCATGTGAGTGTCATTCGTTGTCTGTTGTTTGATTCTGTTGGGGACTCCTTGCTGTGGATTTGTGTCCCTGAAGAGGGAGGGAGAATTCCTCCAGCAGCCCCCTGCTGATAAGACTGATTCATTCTGTTGGGACAGATCCTGTGAGGAGATGCTGGTGTCATCAACTCCAACTACCTGTGTTTATGTTAATTGAATGAGCTGATCACATTGTCCTCTATACAATGTAGGAGACGGGACGACTCCTATTGGAGCATCTGCATGTCTCAGTCACCTAGGCTGTATAAAGGATTAGTTAATTAGCTCATGTTAATTAGGTTAATTAGGTTACAGTTGTATTGTTAGAGGAGGTTCCAACGGCATATAAAGTTTTGTAATTTTGATTCTAAAAAAAGTGAGTTCATGTTAGCAACAAGCAAGTGTCACCTTGTTTTGTGATTAGAGAGGTTGGGATATCTGTATACAGACTGGGAGGAAGTGGTATATGACGGAAGCACTCAAGCGGAGTGTGGGACGTTCCGTGATATTGGTGGCAAGCAGCGGGAAAGCTTCCTGCAGTCTGGGACATCCAAACCTCCAACTTGATCCAAGATCAGCATAGCAGACTTCAGTCACCCCAGCGGAGATATGGACCTGGCATCAGAGTTCCCAGGGCTGCTGCGGATTATCCTTTCAACATACAACAGGACTGTGTCTGAGGATGAATACCTGGAGCTCAGGCAGCAGATTCGGGTGGAGCTCTGGATCGGAGCCCTCCAGCTCGCTGGTATAAAACAGGGCAAGTGCTTTCCAACCCAAGAGCAACGAGCCAGTGACCAACGAGCATTGCGGATGGCATTCCTGGGAGAGCGGCCCCAGGAGCAATGGGTGACTGAGTTGGACAGGTTGGTCCAGCAGGAGATCGAGCTGGACAATCATTATCGGGCTCTGCAATGGCACGCAGAGGAGGGATATTTAGGGGAGACAACGGAATGCTCTCCGGAGGGATATGACTTTGGCGGCCCTGGATTGCTGTGGGAGAGCCTTACAGATCATTTTATGTTTGGCGATGAAGGGGAACCTGACCTTGAGGACCTGAGAGAATATAGAGAGGCTATGCTCGGTCTTGCAGGGGTCTCAGAGCTCAAACCTGATCTGGACCATTTGCTAAGGAAGGAACAGCATCTGGAAAGGGCATACAGGAAACTGCTAGAACAAGTTCAGCAGCATGCCAGAGAATCGGCAGTGGAAAATCCGGAGATTGCCGTCCCCAAACCTGAAGTGCTGACAACAGGGCAGAGCTCTGCTAACCTCTGCCCAGAAATGATAGCATCTTATGGGTTCCATGGACAGGAGATGGTGAACCTATATCCCCAGACATCAGTTGCAGAGACATGGGATTTGATAGACTTTTCTGCTGAGGAAGAACAACCTGATGAGCCTCCAGTAGAAGAGCTGCTATCAGGACCAAAGTTCACTGTGCTCTGCCCAGCACCAACAGTGGCTTCGGCCTTCTTGAGAGAAGAGGTAGTCGGCCTTTCTCCCACAACACTGACAGGGACATGTGATTTTCTGCCAGCAGCATCTATGGAGTCAAAACAAACTTCTCCAGCTGAAGATCTGGTAACTGAACAGAGGGTCCAAGACCTCTGTCCCACACTTTTATCAATTCCAGAGACTGAGGATTTGATAGATGTTTCTGTAGAGGAGGAACCACCTAGCAAATCCCCAGCAGAAGTGCTGGCAACTGGACAGAGGGTCCCAGACCTCTGCCCCACACCTTCAGCAATTGTGGAGGCCCAGGGTGAGGAGGTGGCAGTCTATCGCAAGCTGCAGATCAGGATCCAAGGAGAGAATGCAGTCATCACCTCACAACTGCAGCTTGATCTGGTGTCGGTGGATGGGGCTTCAGTCCCTACCTGTATACCCCAGGGATTCTGGGCAGTCTGTCCAGATCCCCAACAGCAGAATGGAGTGAGCCCAGTCCCCCTGTCTTCTCTCCAGCGGCAGAAAGGACTCCGGGGAGAAGGGCCAGTCCAGGCCTCTCCCCAGCGGCAGATATGTTTTCTGAGAGAGGCAGAGGAGGGCTGGGTGAGTAATACTCTGTTTGGAATAATTTATTTCGGGTACTGTGTGGGTACAGGCAGTAGAGGACTGGAACTACTGACTAACTTCGGAGTCAACCCGTCTGGGGTCTCCTCCTGTGTTAGTCTCCTGCCGAAAGGGGAGAAATGTGACAGACCTAGCCGGGACAGAGGCTGTTGGAGAGGACTGAATGCAAGCCTGTTGCCATTTTGATTATGGGCCCTGTTTTTTCAATGGAACAATACTCTTTGTGAGGTGAATGAGAAATTCAGTCTGAACTGTACTAATCGGACTCAGTCGTGTATATGTGTATATATTGTATGTTGTTTGATTCTGTTGGGGACTCCTTGCTGTGGATTTGTGTCCCTGAAGAGGTCTCAGTCACCTAGGCTGTAGAAAGGATTAGTTAATTAGCTCATGTTAATTAGGTTAATTAGGTTACAGTTGTGTTGTTAGAGGAGGTTCCAACGGCATATAAAGTCTTGTAATTTTGATTCTAAAAAAGTGAGTTCATGTTAGCAACAAGCAAGTGTCGCCTTGTTTTGTGCTCAGAGAGGTTGGGATATCTGTATACAGACTGGGAGGAAGTGGTATATGACGGAAGCACTCAAGCGGAGTGTGGGACGTTCCGTGACAACTCCCTTCCACATTGGATGAGGCCAAAGCTCCTGAGGTCCACCCTGGTCCTTCGACACAGGATGAAGATGTGGAGGAGCCCAGCTTGACCCAGGTATAGCATTGTTTAACATATTTGTATCCAAAAATAGAATGATGATACCTAGACATTATTGTTCCTAAATTTCTGCATTAACAAAGTGGTTTCTAGATCAATAGACAGTAGTGGCAAAAAATGATTGGGACAAGAAGGATAAATGCGGGGGTCAGAATGATAGTCTCTTCTATTTATCCACATTCAATTTGCAACAGTCATGAGCTCAAAATTGTGTGTGATTGATGACCAAAATTTTTACAAAAATAATAATTATGTCCCATTTTCATACACGGGAAAGTGGCAGTTTGGAGGAGCCATGGCCAGCAGCCACACAGAGTCCCAGATCCTTCCCCTACGCCCTTCTGCTAAAGAGGCCAGGAAGAGCAGGAACCTGGACGAGGCCACAGCTGCCTTCCTGATCCACGCAATGACTGCCATCAGTATGGCCCCAGATGCAGCGGCCATACACTTGGTTGTCTGACAGCAATTAAGTTGAGAGATATGAATGTGGACCAAAGGAGGATGTGCGAGGAACTAATCTTCCAGCTCCTCGACAACGGGGAGGGGAGAAATTTCAGCAAGAACCCAGATCTATTATTTGGATGCCCCACCACAGCAGCCCTACCCACCACAGCAGCCACACCCACCACAGCAGCATGTCGGACATTGGCAGTTCCAGCCCCAAGACCCCCAACAACCCCGCTGGGCTAGGGATTTTCATCCATACAATTACTAATTTGCTTTTTGTTTTTTGGTAAAAAATTATGATTTTAGTTGTTATACTTTCTTTTTGTATGCTGAGAATGCACTTTTTGGTTAAGTTATTTAGTTTTTATTTGGACGGCAGATAACATGTATAATTTATTTATGTTTTTTTTTTTGGAATAATGCACCAGAAAAAAAATGGTCTCAGCCAATGTGTAAGGGAGCGTTGACAGCGATGGCCTGGGTTCGGTCTGGTCTGTCAAAAACCACAGGCTGTGGTAATACCACAGCTGGGGACATACCGGTCATCTGCTGCTGCTCCCGATCTCTTGGAGTCCAGGACATTCTTGTGCTCCCTATAAATGTACTCCTCAGGTTCCCAATTTTGCTCTTCACATAATTGAGGTCTGCCCTGGGGTACAAAGGGTTCACCAATCCCAACAATTTCTCCATCGCTGCCTTCCTCTTGCTTTTTAGAGGACCATCTTGTGATCCTTATTAAATAAAAAAAATAAAATAGAAAAATACTTGGCTATGTGTTTTACTTCTAATGACAGTTTAGGAGTAGGCAGCTACATTTAAAAAATACAATGTAAAATTAACAAGGGACACCAACATAGTTTCATTGATCTTCTAAACTACGGGATAATGCTGTTGTGGTAACTTGACCCCCCCAAAAAAATCTTCTTGATATCACTAGAAAAAAATGACTTTTTAAATACGTTTGGCAGAACTTCGTCAGTATCACCAGCAAAGCAGCTTCATTATTATCCCATTATAAAGAAGAAGAGAATGTGCACTGAATTTGGAGATTTCATAATTTGCCGCGTCACGAATGTTAATTCTCCATTACGAATGCTAGTTTTACAAGACCAACCGCTTCCTGCTCGTCCTTGCTTCCGAGCTTCCGAGAGTACTTTGGACTTTTGTCCGATGCACTTGTATACACACACTCTGAAAATCCGACAACAGACATCTGTCCGCGGAAAATTTTAAATCCTGCCATCCAACATTTGTCCACGGAAAATTCTACAACAATTGTCCGATGGAGCGTACAAACGGTCGGATTTTCCGCCAACAGCCTGTCATCACACAATTCCCGTTGGAAAATCCGATCATGTGTACACGGCTTTAGAAAAGGAATGCATGTATGTAGACAGGAAATAGCTACAAAGTGGTTGCAGGTAATCAGGAACACTGAGATGCAACAAAGGATAAAAAGGTGACAATGGTGGTATTATTAAAGGCAGTTGGTAATGATATCTTAAAAAAACAAAAGTGATTCTGTGAAATGTACATCTATTTTAAAGTGTTTGTCATGCTAAAAACTTTTATTTCTAGTTTTGGATACAGTATGAAAGGAATAGAACCTCTGTCAGGTTTTTAATCCTGTGGAGGGCTTGGTTTGTTCTGCTGACAATAGTTTAACCAAATAGGAAGTAAGAGACGGTCAGTTTGTGTTGCTGCTAGAGAGTTGCCCTCACTTTCTGTATGGTAAAAGCTGTCATCTGGACAGGAAGTGAGGAACTCTCTAATGGAGCCCCAGGTGGCAGGGAAACCATTGTAAAGACAAAAGACAGGGTCACCAGCATTGGGCATTGCCTTTATACACCATTTATTGATAAATTGAAACAAACCAATGTAAAAACAAGCTCATCAATGCCAATGACCCGATTTCTTGTCATAGGAAGAATCCGCACAGGTCTACAAAGGCTAACGTGTTTTAAGGGGAATCCCCTCTTTTTCTGAACCCTATCTTATCTTGAACTGGATGGACTATTATCTTTATTCAACCTTACTAACTATGTAACTATCTTGTGGCAGAAAAAAAACAATGCACAGGGGTTCTAAGCCTTCGCCACTCTATCCGAAATAATAATAATAAAAAAGTTTTAGCTGGACATACAGGCCTATTCTGACACTTTTTGTTTACAAGTAAAAATCTGTACTTTTAGCTAGAAAATTATTTAAAACCCCCAAACATTATATACCTGTATATATATTTTTTTTAGCAGAGGCCATAGAGAACAAAATAGCTGTCATTGCAATTTGTTATGTCACATGGTATTTGTGCAGCGGTTTTTCAAATGCAAATTTTTTGGGCAAAAAACATAGTGGGGAAAATTATTTGATCCCCTGCTGATTTTGAAAGTTTGCTCACCTACAAAGAAATGAAGAGTCTATCATTTTTATCATAGGTGTATTCTAAATGATAGAGGCAGAATTCCAACCAAAAATCCAGAAAAACACATAAAACAAATGCTATAAATTAAGTTGCAGTTCAGTGAGTAAAATAAGTATTTGATCCCCAAGCAAAACATGACTTAGTACTTGGCGGAAAAACCCTTGTTGGCTGTGGCAAGCACAGAGGTAAGACAATTCTTGTAGTCTGGGACCAGGTTTGCACACATCTTGGGAGGGATTTTGCTCCACTATTCTTTACAGATTTCTCTAAATCCTTCAGGTTTCTTGGCTGTCGCTTGGCAACTCGAAGTTTCAGCTCCCTCCATAAATTTTCTATAGGATTAAGGTGTGGAGACTAGGCCACTCCATGACCTTAATGTGCTTCTTCTTGAGCAACTCCATTGTTGCCTTGGCGGTATGTTTTGAGTCATTGTCATGCTGGAAGACCCATCCACGACCCATCTTTACTGTTCTGGCTGAGGGAACAAAGTTCTTATCCAAGATTTTAAAATACATGGCCCCATTCATTGGCCCCTCAATGCGGCTAAGTCTGCCTGTACCTTTAGCAGAGAAACAGCCCCAAAGCATCATGTTTCCACCTCTGTGCTTGTCTGTAGGGATGGTGTTCTTAAAGTGATAGTCAGACTTTTTTTTCCTTCAAACACGGCAAGTCAAGTTAATGCCAGAGAGCACAATTTTGATCTAATCTGACAAAAGCACTTTCTCCCAATCCTCCTCTGAATCATTTAGATGTTCATTGGCATAACTGTACATGGGCCTTCTTGAGGAGTGGAACTCGCCGTGTTTGGAGGACGAAAAATGCTGACTATGACCCTAAGAACACCATCCCTACAGTCAAGAATGGAGGTGGAAACATTATGCTTTGGGGCTGTTTCTCTGCTAAAGGTACATACCGACTTTGCCACATTAAGGGGCCAATGGATGGGGCCATGTATTGTAAAATCTTGGATGAGCACCTTCTTCCCTTAGTAAGAACCCTAAAAATAGGTTGTGGATGGGTCTTTTAGCATGACAATGACCCAAAAGATACCACCAAAGCAACAAAGGAGTGGCTCAAGAAGAAGCACATTAAGGTCATACAGTGGCCGAGCCAGTCTCCAGACCTTGATCCTATAGAAAATGTATGGAGGGAGCTGAAACTTTGAGTTGCCAAGTGACAGCCAAGAAACCTTAAGGATTTAGAGAAGGGGGGGATTGGGGGTTCTGAGTAATTTTCTAGCAAAAAAAATTATGATTTTATGATTTTTACACGTAGGAGAGGAGTGCCAGTATTGACTTGGGTTGGAAGTAGTAATACATTAAAAAAACACAATATATAACCCAATTTTCTTGTAAAATATAAAGGATGATTTTAGACAGAGTAAATAGATGTCATGCTGACATGTCCTGCTTTAAAATTGAGCACGCTCATTAAATGGCACCAGACTACGGTACTTTAAAATCTCCATAGGCGACGCTTTAAAAATGTTTACAGAATACTAGTTTAGAGTTACAGAGGAGTTCTGGTGCTATAAATATTGCTCTTGCTATAACGTTTGTGGCAAAACCTCACATGTTTGGTGCAATCACTGTTTACATATGTGGGTGTGACCTATGTATGCGTTCTTCACTATGCATTAACACGGGGGGTCCTCTTTATGGAGAGATGTGGGGTCTATAAGACCCCACATCTCTTCTCTACATTGGAAAATATCTGTTTGGAAGAAAAATGGGTGGTACTTTAAATGAAGCATATTGCAGAACATTGGTTAGAATATATAAACTTATTTATTGTCAAAAAGTATACCTATGTATGTATATATATCATATGTATTCATTATTTGTACATATATGACTTTTGCATGTAAACTTTATGTGCTAGATATTCTTTGACAATAAATATGTTTATATATTTTTCCCAATGTTCTGCCATATGCTTTATTTAAAGTCCCGAACTTTTCCACAATGGAAAACATCAGATCAAAAAAAACATTGATCTGATGCTTTCCAAAAAAATATGGCATTGTTTACATCAGCTGTAAACCAGAAGTGATGTCATGACATCGTTCTTGGCTTTCTAGGTCATAGAAATGAGCGGAGGCAATCTTTCCTCTGATAATCTCCATGGTCAGCTGGTGCAACCACCGAATCAGTTCCTGGGCTTTCCAAAGAGCCAGGTAAGCCCGAGCACCACTGGAAAGCGGCGGCGGGGGTTTGACCCCTCTCATCGCTTCTAAAAGTGATCCAGCGACTAATCAGTCTCTTTATTTTACAGAAATATATAATATACAGATGACCTGAATTGAAAACCTCAACAAAGATAAATAGCCAGTGATAAAGATTTTAATACAGGCATAAAGATATCTTAGCGTACATTTTCTACCATACCTTAAAGCAAGTTAGCTCCCTTACTACTATGTTCAACCTGCAGCTTCTTCACCAAGCAGAACAGAAGGAGAGTTCTTCAGTATGCCACACCACAAAAATTCATTAGAACAAAATGATAAATATACAGAAGTTTCCTGCCATGCAAAGCCTATTTCTGGGCTTTCAGAATGCCTATGGAGATAACCCAGCATAACAATGTTAAAACTATGAGACTGTCCAACTGTCTATGCTGATCATTGTGTAAAATGTGCATTTGTATAAGGCAGCCAGTTTAAAGGAACTTGCTTCCAATGCACCAGAAGAGACAAAAAATTGAGCTTGCACTATTTTTTCAGTGTAGTGCACCACTAGGCAGGTGTGAATGGGCCCTAATAAATAAAAAAACATAATTTCCAAGTAATGCAACACAGATGGTTTGCCATCTTACATTCAACTAGGTTCCCAGACATCTAAAAGCCAGGATCATGTGGGAATTCTAAAGTGTTTTAAGTCGTCCTAGGTGATTGACTAAAGTAGTGCACGTTTCACATTTCATAACACTTGTTTACTACATTTTATAGAATAACAGCACCGGACTCCTTTTAAAATATAATAGCCTCAGCATTCCTTTAGATGTGGATTGAGCTGAAATTCTTTGAAGCAACTTGTCTTTTAAAGTTTTTATATTTACTGCAAGGACTGACTGTTGTATAACTCACTATGAGATATTAGCAAATATTTGTTTCACTGAATGTCTTTCAGTCATCCTGTCACATTCAGGATGGTGCAGACACAAAAGATGTAAACTACTAAATGACTAATTTTTACTTTGGCTGAATAAATCTATACTTGCTTCAAACATCAAACCATGTGTGGGGGCAAACACTGATTCAGTTTATGTATGCAGTTTGGAATATTTGGTGATATTTGTACTATACACCAGTTCTGGATGTGTAACTGGCTAGAGCAGCCTGTCTCAACTGTTTTATCCTAGGGGAACCCATAAAAAAATGTTTAGGTCTTAGGGAACCCCCTGCTAAAATCAAATTCACCAGGAAATTATGGTAGTCAGTGAGAAGAATGGGTCCCTTAAATTGGTGGTCAGTTGGAAGAATGAGCCCCTTATATTGGTGGCCAAATTTACACCCCTTTAGACAGCTTTGAAAAATATTGTCATGCCATGGCTCTGACAAATTGCAATGGCCAGGAACAAACCAGGCACCGTTGGATAGAAAGTCAACCAGCAAAGCTCAAGGAACCCCTAGCAACCCCTAGGAAACCAGTTTGAGAATAGCTTGGGCAATGAATTACATGGCTCTGCCTATTGTCCTGAGCTGTTGGATTTGTCACCACTGATGTCTCTGGTCTTTGTCCAAAGCAGTCGCTCAGTAGGGAGTGAAAGATCCTCCCTCTTAAGCAGGCTTTCTGCAGCTGTAAAAGGCGGTTCTCTTTTCTTCCTCTTTGAACATCCATGACAGTGTCAGTGGAACACTGGATTACTTGAACATTCTGTAAACTGCAGCTCAGCACATAGTCCCCCAGCTGGGGCAACAACCCATCAGGCACAGTCCAGCCTCCTTTTTCTCTCTGATATATTCATCAAACAGGCGAGGGGAGAGAAGAAAATGTCCTTATTGCATTTATTTTCAGGTCTACTTGGCAGGATATAAAGAGCCCAGCCAGCGCTACACGTATGTTGGCAACAGAGTTACTTTAAAGGCATTATTAAAGAACTCTTTATCCACTCAACATAGTTTACTCTTCAACTTTAGAAGCAAAACACATATGCCCATTAGGGATGAGCCGAACACCCCCCCGGTTTGGTTCGCAGCAGAACATGCGAACAGGCAAAAAATTTGTGCGAACACGCGAACACCGTTAAAGTCTATGGGACACGAACGTGAAAAATCAAAAGTGCTAATTTTAAAGGCTTATATGCAAGTTATTACTGTAAAAAGTGTTTGGAGACCCGGGTCCTGCCCCAGGGGACATGTATCGAGGCAAAAAAGTTTTAAAAATGGATGTTTTTTCAGGAGCAGCGATTTTAATAATGCTTAAAGTGAAACAATAAAAATGAAATATTCCTTTAAATATCGTGCCTGGGGGTGTCCTTAGTATGACTATAAAGTAGCGCATTTTTCCCTTGTTTAGAACAATACCACAGCAAAATGACATTTCTAAAGAAAAAATATCATTTAAAACTACTCGCGGCTGTAATGTATTGTTGGGTCCCGGGAATATAGATGAAAATCATTAAAAACAGCATGGCCCCCCCCCAGTCCATTACCAGGCCCTTTGGGTCTGGTATGGATATTAAGGGGCACCTAATATCCATAAAAAATGGCGCGGGGGTCACCCAGGCCCCCAGGCACTATATACACTATACGGCCTGCCCTATATACTCTGCAGAAAATTGGGCCTTAGGTGTTAGTGGTACCAGAACACTGTAAGCCCACACAGTAACTCTTGGTGGGCTCAGGAACAGGCCCTGCTGTAAAATACTATATCAAAAATTGTAATTACATGTCCCTGTTAAACAGGGGCAGAAAAATTGGGCCGTGGGTGGTGGTGCCACAACACTGTAACCCCTCACAGATACTCTTGTTGGGCGCAGGAATGGGCCCTGCTGTGAAATATTATATCAACTAAACCAAAAATATTGTTGGAAGCTAGCATCATCAAGATTGAGGAGGAATAGGATAGTCAGCATAGGCTTCAAAGGACCCCAGATCCATAGCAAATTTAATCAATTACATCAGCAGCAGGTGCTTGATAGCTGCTGATCCAAGACACATTCATTGTTATGAATGTGAGGTTATCAAGGGAGTCTGTGGACAGGCGCACTCTTTGATCTGTTACAAAACCTCCAGCAGCACTGAATGTGCGTTCAGAAAGCATGCTGGATGTAGGACAGGCCTGTAGCTCAATTGCATATTGAGCAAGTTCTGGCCAGTGGTCCATCCTCAAGAACCAGTAACCCAGTGAATGCTCTGTTGGAAAGGTCTCCATGTCTGCTGTTGCCCCTAGATTTTCCTGCACCATGTAATGCAGACGCTTGCGATGGTTGTTTGAACTGATCAGACCTTGGCGCTGAGGACTGAAAAATTGTCTAACGGCATCGGTCAGCCAGCCACCGGGACTCCTCCGTGCATGATGGTGGGGTTACGGAAGGAGTGACTGTGTACAAGGAGCCGGTGGAATAGACCGCTTTGGCAGCTGCATTGGAAACCTACTCTGAGCCTGGGTGACAGAGAACGAGGAGGAAGAGGACGGCTTTGTTATCTACTCGACCAACTCTTCTGCATGTTCTGGCTCAATAACACAGCCAGCAGCAGAAAAAAAGTACAAGCGTGCCCCACGGCACCCGCAGAGGATGCACCATGTCCATGACCAGCACTGTTGACTGTAGACACAGAGACTGCTTGCCCTCTTTTAGTGGCCTGTGAGCGTCTGCCTGTCCTTGGTGGCCTTCCGGATATGAAGTATATATTGTGTTTGGCAACACCACACCACACCACAATGTATTAGATACTGTGAACACCATCAGAAGTATAGTAGAAACTGTACACACTGTATTAGATACTGTGTACACTGCCTGCACTGTATTAGCAACTGTACTAAGGCTGCACTTTATTATATATATATATTAATACACCGCCTGAAGTGAAATTAGAAACAGTACACCAAGGAATGCACTGTAGATATATGTTACACTGGATGCAGAGTATATATATATATAGATATATCTATATATATATCTATGTATATAGATAGATATATATATAGATATATCTATCTATATATATAGATATATATATAGATATATCTATCTATATATATAGATATATATATAGATATATATATCTATATATACACACACACACACACACATACACATACATACATACATACATACACATGCACACACTAGACTGACTGTATATATATATATATATATATATATATATATATATATACAGTATATCAAATACACTGCCACTAACTAAATAACCTGCCTGCTTAATCTAAATCAAGCTATCTCTCTGTCCACACCAACACTACACACGGCCGCCGTGTAAGCAGCCTTATATTGTGTGGGGCGTGGACTTAGCCCCCCTGAGCCATGATTGGCCACTTATGGCTCTCTTAGCAGAGGGCGCTGTGACTAGCCAAAGCATGCAGGTCAAGTGCATGCTTTGGCTAATCATCATACAGCAATGCACTGCGATCTCAAAATCCATACCAGACCGAAGATACCCCACTTTTTTTTTTTAAATTTTGGTGTGGGTTTTCCCTTCAAGATCCTCAGAGCACATTTCACATGCCACAAGTCGGATCAGTTAAGATGATGATCTGAATTGGATGCGACTTACATTCAAATCAATGGGCTGGAATCGTGCCCAAGTCAGACCAAAGTAATGCAGGAACCTTTTTCAAAGTCGGACCAATTAACATGGCTCTCATAGGGAACCATTGATTTATATGTGACATGTGCTCCCAAAGTCGGAACATATGTCGCTCCAGCGTCAACTGGACCTTAGATTGAAAGTTCAATTGGGCTTTAATTGCAGATGAATTCCCACACATAACAGATTAATAGAATGACCAATTATAATGAACATAATACAGAAATTAAGACTAAATATACTGTAAACTATATATAACGTGCTGCATGGTCATACATAAAGACATTTACAAAATGAAGAACCAGTAGATTCAAAACAGATATAAAGTAAAGAGTCTTATATACTCTTACTTATATAAATCTTACGGGGAGGAATTAGGGGGATTAACTGTACCTGGCCATTTACTCAGATGAGAATTTATCACAAGAGACAGAGTACATAGGCAATAACAAAAACGAACTAATGGATAAACTCAGATTCACATAACAGTAAGTGACAAGTAACAGGAGGCCTGAGGTTAAATCTTATTAGTATGTGATACTCAGCAGGTGCTTGGACTATCTTGAACCAAGAGAGGAAGTTCACTAGTTTTTTCTTGTTTCTTGTCTCTGTTATTCTACCAGGTGCAGTCACTGTCATTTCTTTCTGCTGCTTTGTTCCTCTGCTATCAGCATGAATCACTTCTGACAAGTTTTTTTGACACCAAAAGAATAATGTTGACAGTGGAGGGATCGCCAACAGATTGACAGCTTCATCTTTGTTCTTGTGTGCTGCGTGAAGGGGGGTGGGGGGTGTTTCTTCCTTCCAATCAGCACTCAGAGATCTCCTCACTGAGCTCTGCAGAGTGTAATTTCAGCTCTTACCCTCTTTTTTCTGACAGCTCAAACAAGCTTTATAAATTCTGGACCTTGAACAGATGTAGAGAAGAGAGGTTTGCAGCTAAACAGGTACAACAAATGTAGAAGGATTTGTTTCATCTCTGTATCACCTGAGGCTAGTCATTTCACTGGGTATATGTAAGGATTAAAGTTGGGAAAACGGTTCGGGCTGAGCAAAAGTTCGGCCCAAAAATCGCTAGTTCATTCTTTCGGTGAACACCCGAATTTGGTTAGCTGGTCAGGTTCAAGGCTTTGCCAGTTAAGGCACAGAGCACTGTCAGAGCCCTGATTGGACAAAGTGATAATAAGTTTGTCCAATCGCAGCTCATAGTCCCACCCCACACTATAAAATGTTCCTTCCCACAGTATATTGTAGTGTGTCAGTATAGGGTGATTATAGTGTAGTGTCAGTTTACTGTGTTAGTGTAGCTCAGCATTTAACACAGCATTACATAACTTTTAGTGCTGTATATAGTGCTGTACACCCCTTTTTTGTATGCTGCCTGTTTTTTTTTGTCTTTTTTTTTGTTTTGTCCTTTGCCTTACCCCTTTTTTGTCAGCCGCAGTTTTTCTGACTGCAAAGGTGGTGTTCCCCCTTTTTAATTTTTTTTTTTATAGTTTTTACATTTCTGTCAGCATCAGTCCTCAATTTAAAGTGCACCAAACACTACTTTTCATTCAATAAAGTGCATCCAATCACACATTTCTCACTTTATATTAAATTTGAGTAATAAGCCCCCCCATCATGTCTGGGAGACCAACAAGGAGAGGCAGATGTTCCCATGTCACTATGAGGGGGCCAGCAGCGTCTTTGTCAACAGGCAAAGGTGGACGTTCTCTTTCCTCAGGCATAGCACATTTGTCTCTGTTTAGTGATGTTGCCCATGCTATCCAGCCACAGCATGCAGAGAGGGTGGTGGACTGGCGTACTAAATCATCCTCTGTGACTCAAGCTGACACTAGTGCACAGTCCACCACAGCTGCCGGAGTGGCCTAATCTGCCTCCTTGTCCACAGCTACTCCTGCCATAGTCCCAGCATCATACATGGAGAAATCAGCTGAATTATTTGAACACAGTGTTAGCCACTTGCTTCTTAAGGATGCACAGATATTACTTGATTCAGATGTTGGTTCTGAGATAGAGGAAGGGAGTAACATGAGCCTACAGAGAGGGGAGAACACTGATAAACAACAAATTGGCAGTCATGTTCCCCCAACCGCAGCGTATTGCCAAGTTGGCTCCAGTGATTATAAGGATGGAGGAAATGATGATGATGAGGACTGACGCGACTTGGGTGGCAGATAGCGCAGAGAAGGAAAGTGAGGTGGAGGCACAACCCCAATGAGGCAGGATGTCCCCCAGAGGCAGCCATCATGGAAGAGTAGAGAACAGCCACCCTATTCCATCAGATTGTGGAGCTGTTATCTACCAGACCCACATCCTACAGCTCAGCTGTCTGGGCCTTTTTAGCACTTGTGCAGCCGATCGCTCTGTTGCAATTTGCAATCTCTGCCACAAGCAGATCAAGCCTGGCAAAAACACCAGCCATTTGGGTACCACATGCTTGACAAGGCATTTAACCTCCCACCACTCAGCCCATTGGCAAGAGCACCTGAAAGCCACACACAAGGGGCACAACTCTTCTCCTCCTCACTCCTCACCTCAAGAGAACAAGTAGGCTTTTCAGGAAGGAGAGGGCTGGCAACAGTTTGCTGCATGTAGTTTGCTGTTTGCTGCAGTTTCCATCCTGAGCCACTTAAAAAAATCTATACCTTTTAGCTAACTTCTGCGCTTTAGACGCAACTGCAGTACCAATGAAGATTTTCAAAAAGAGATGGATAAATTAACCGAAAGATTGTTCGCAAGGCGCTATACTAGGTCATCCCAAAAAAAATAGAGTCAAGAATGGCAATAGACAGGATTACATTTTCAAACCAAAGACAAAAAAGAAGAATGATAATACCACACGAATAATAATATGGTATTCGAATGAACATGAAAAAAATTTAAAAAATATTTTCCAAATACTGGTCTATCCTCACTGAGGATCCAGTTTTGGGAAATCTTGTGACTGGAAGTCCCCAAGTCACCTACAAAAAGCAGGGGCCAATGGGGACTCCTTAGTACAAAGCGAATATAAAGGGAATCAAGAAATGATCCCTGTAAACTATGTGGTACCTTCCCCTGTGGATCTTGTTCCTACTGCCCAGTTATTACATGAATGAGGCAGGTAACCTTACCCAATGGTGAACAGTTCACGGTAAAACACTTTGCGAACTGTAAAACCAAAGGGGTGGTATACTTAATGCAATGCCAATGTGGCTCCTTTTATATAGGAAAGACTCAACAGGAACTAGGACAACGTATCAGTAAACATATGCACAGTATGCAAATTGGCAACCTGTATTTGCCCCTTGCCTGACATGTTGCCAGAAGACACAAATACAGAATGCCTAAAGTAAATTTCACAGTACTAGATCAGGTTCATATTACCCCTAGAGGAGGGGATTAGAATAAAATTCTATTACAGCGTGAAATGTGATGGATTAGATATTTAAATGCTACAACCCCTCCCGGTTTAAATGAAGCCAAAAGGTATAGACCCTTCTTGGAGGGCTTCAATTCAGGCAAAACAGATTAATTGAGTCTTGACACGACAGAACTCTATCCCTCCTTTGATCTTTAGGACATGCACATAATAGCATCTTTCAAATAAGGAATTAGACAAAAATACTACACCTTTGGGTTTTTATAATTATATCTATAAAACAATGTTTTCTTATAATAGTTGATCAATAAATTGATTATTATCATTGTTGTATTATTTTTTTGACCATATAATGTGTTGTTGAGGTAATTGGATATACTGTTATGGGTATTGCCATGCTTAAAAGATTTGTTTCCCCTGTTTCCATTCACTGTTTCTAATTATACCCGACACAGGTAGGCCCCAGTCAGTGGCGGCTGGTGCACAAACAAACTGAAAAAATTCTGAAAAATACTGTTAAAAAAACATCAATTGCAGCGCCCGTGCGCCCACAATGCACAGGCTGCCAATGGCCCCAGTGACCTTTTGCTTGGTGCTTTTTTCAGTCTCCAACATCCCTGGGGAATTCCCCAGGTTTTAGGTTGGAGACATTCTGTGTCGGCGGCGTAAATGTCATCAATATGGCGCTGTCTTGGTCTCCGGATGTGGTCATCCAAGAGACGGAATATGATGCAATGACGTGTGACGTCAGCGCATCGGACATGCGTGCTATATGGAAACGCAAGGGACCTCAGCAGGCGTCATTCCTCCTTCCCACTTCAGTGGAGAGGGACATGAATTCTTGCACGAGCTCCGAGTTATTTGTAGAGAAGTTGATGTAGCAAAGATTGTTTTACCTAGGAGGGCAGATTTATCCTGCGCAGTCTATACTGACAACGCTAGGCACTAGTAAGTATACTCACCGCCAGGCTATGAAGCCTTTTCGGCTTTCTCTATATCTGGGGGAGAGGTGGGACACTGATGCCAACTCACATCTTTATATGTGTTGTTGGTTGCAGATATCTTCTTGCTTAGTATAGTTATTTTTTCTTTAAAGCAACAGCGCCTAATTTTTGGACAATCGTCTGTGGTCTTTGTATAATATGAATGGTTTTGTAATGGATATATGGGGATGCCACCTTGAAACTATGGGAGTGCTCAGACCATGCATTAAATATGCTGTAAGTATGTTTTCAAGTATGTCTCAAATGGATACGATCTGTAAACATAAATGCATATGTATGTCAATGATGTAAGCGCTATTACACATTATATTACAGAAGTGGTAGTATCCCTGAGGAAGTTAATTATACTCATACTTCAAACCACGTTGAATACCCCCACTATACTGAATCCATCATTTCATCATCATCGGGGTGGAATTCCAGCAAGTAGCTGGGGATACCACTCCATGTATTCCTTTTATTTTTCAAGCACCTTTGACATATGCCATATATACCATGTTGGACCTTATGTGTTGCGAAGATTGTACAATGTTCTTTTTACATTTTTAATGATAAAAAATTAAATTTTATTAAAAATTTGTAAAGTAATATATTTGATTGCCTTAAAAATCTCACCAAATGAAGATATGCTTTAAAACAATGTAATTGGGATGATGGCAATTACACCCACAATCACTTGAGTTTCTTTAATTTACCTCACTCCTCACTAGGGATGAGCTTTGTATTCGAATCGAATGCATGTTCGACTCGAACATTGCCTGTTCGGTCGTTCGCCGAATTCCGAATGATATGAGCCGTTTGCGGCAAATTCGAGTGGCGCGTCACGACCCATAATTCACTGCGGCATCGCAGTGCATTGCTGGCTGATGATTGGCCAAGCATGCACTATGACCCGCATGCTTGGCCAATCACAGCGCCATCTATACAGAAACCCGTAATTGGCCAAAGCCAGGGTGGCTTTGGCCAATTATAGCTCAGGGGGTTTAGTACATGCCCCACACTATATAAGGCCGCCTGCACGGCGGCCCTGTGTAATGTGTTCTGGCGTTGAGAGAGAAATAGATAGACAGAGAGACAGTGTCATTTGAGTTAAGTTAGATAGAGTAGGCAGGCGAGTCAGTTAGCTGCACTTACAGTGTATTGTGTATATATATACATCCTAGGTGTTGTATATATGTATATATATATATATATATACACTGTATTCAGTTTAGCTAGATCCGTTCCTGTTATTCTCTTCCTACTACTGACAGGCAGGCAGGTGTTTTTACAGTATTCACAGCTACCTGAAGAAATTTGCTGGTGTTCTTCTGATCCTATTAGTCCTATTAGCTACAGTATTTACAGATAGTGTAGTGAGTCCTCTGCACAGTGTGCACCTAAAGCTACCTGAAGAAAATGAGTGTTCTTCTGATCCTATTAGTACAGTACCGCAGGCAGCTGCAGTTTTTACAAGTTAGTGTAGTGCGTCCTCTGCACAGTGTGCACCTAAAGCTACCTGAAGAAAATGAGTGGTGTTTATCTGATCCTATTAGTACAGTACCACAGGCAGCTGTAGTATTTACAAGTTAGTGTAGTGCGTCCTCTGCACAGTGTGCACCTAAAGCTACCTGAAGAAAATTAGTGGTGTTCTTCTGATCCTATTAGTACAGTACCACAGGCAGCTGCAGTATTTACAAGTTAGTGTAGTGCGTCCTCTGCACAGTGTGCACCTAAAGCTACCTGAAGAAAATTAGTGGTGTTCTTCTGATCCTATTAGTACAGTACCGCAGGCAGCTGCAGTATTTACAATTTAGTGTAGTGCGTCCCCGTCACAGTGTGCACCTAAAGCTACCTAAAGAAAATGAGTGGCGTTCTGCTCCTATTAATACCACATGCAGGCAGCTACAGTATTTACAGTTAGTGCACTGTGTCCTCTGCACAGTGTGCACATAAAGCTACCTGGAGACAATTGCTGTTGTTCTGCTCCTATTAATACCACAGGCAGGCAGCTACAGTATTTACAGTTAGTGTACTGCGTCCTCTGCACAGTGTGCACCTAAAGCTACCTGAAGAAAATTGCTGTTGTTCTGCTCCTATTAATACCACAGGCAGGCAGCTACAGTATTTACAGTTAGTGCACTGCGTCCTCTGCACAGTGTGCACCTAAAGCTACCTGAAGAAAATAGCTGTTGTTCTGCTCCTATTAATACCACAGGCAGGCAGTTACAGTATTTACAGTTAGTGTACTGCGTCCTCTGCACAGTGTGCACCTAAAGCTACCTGAAGACAATTACTGGTGTTCTCATACTAATAATACTACAGGCAGGCAGTTGATTCTGCTAGCTGCAGTATCAGTATATATATACATCCCAGCTTTGTGCAGCTACATCTCACTGCAGGCCATTAGTATGTCTGGAAGGCCAACAAGGAGAGGCAGACAGTCACAGGCCAATAAAAGAGGGCAAGCAGGCTCTGTGTCTAGAGGCAACAGTGCTGGTCGTGGAGACGGTGCATCCTCATCAGCACGTGGCCGTGGGACACGCTTGTCCTTTTTTTCGGCAGCTGGCTGTGTTGAGCCGCAACATGCGGAAGACTTGGTAGAGTGGATGACCAAGCCATCCTCATCCTCCTCATCCTCTCTCACCCAGGCTCAGGGTACTTTGTCTGGCAAAGCAGCTGCCAACGTGGCCTCTTGCCTTGGTTCAATGGCATCAGTCACTCCTTCTGTAGCCCTCCTGAGGAGTCCCCCGAACTGTTTGACCACAGTGTTGGGTACATGCTCCAGGAGGATGCCCAGCATTTTGAAGGCTCCAATGATGGTACCCAGCTAGAGGAAGGCAGTAACGTAAGCCCAGAGAGAGGGGGTGCCCAAGAAGGACAGCAATCTGGCAATTATGTTCCCCCAGCTGCAGCATACTGCCAGCTTTGCTCCAGTGATGAGGAGGGAGGGGATAATGAGGTCACCAACTCCACGTGGGTGCCTGAGGAGGAGGAAGCGGCACATCACCAATGAGGCAGGATGCCCTCTAGGGGCCAGCTTAAGGGCAACACACCGACTGCATCACACCGCAGAGCTCTGCATGTGCAGGGCGCTGCTGTCTCTGCACATTATTCCAAAAGTTCTTTGGTGTGGGCCTTTTTTGAGACGAGTGCATCAGATCCCACCGCTGCTATTTGCAATATATGTCTCAAGCGTATCTCTCGTGGCCAAAACATCTCCCGCTTGGGCACCACATGCTTGACCAGACATATGTTGACCTGCCATGCAGTTCGTTGGCAAGCGTACCTAAAAGACCCACACCAAAGAACAAAGAGGACCTCTCCTTGCTCCTCATCAGCTGGGATCTTCAACCCCACTATACCTTCAGTCCTCTCTGAGACCTGCTCTGAGAGGAATGAAGGTGTAGAATTAGGTGTGTCACAGCCAAGTACTTGGGGGCAATCTGCTATCAGTACACCAACGTCAGATTGTACCAGGCAAATTTCCCTGCCCCAGCTGCTGCACCATCGATAGAAGTTAGCTCCCAGCCATCCACTTTCCCAGCAGTTGAATGCTAGCTTGGCTAAATTGCTAGCACTTCAACTGGTGCCTTTTCAGTTGGTAGACTCTGTGCGGTTCCTCAGTGGCAGGTTCCCAAACGCCACTTTTTCGCACAGAAGGCAATTCCGGCTCTCTACTGGCATGTGGAAGGCAATGTCTTGGCCTCGCTGGACAGGGCTGTCAGCGGTAAGGTGCATATTACCGCTGACTCATGGTCCAGCAGGCATGGACAGGGACGTTACCTATCTTTCACCGCGCACTGGGTAACTCTTCTGGCAGCTGGGAAGGATGCAGGACAGGGTGCAGTAGTGTTGGAGGTTGTTCTGCCACCACACCTCCAAAATACTACTAGTGGTGATTCTGCCACACCTCTCTCCTCCACCCCCTCTTCTTCTTCTTCCTCCATGGCCTCTTCCTATGCTGATTTGACTTTGGAACCAACAGTGCTCCGTAGGCGTTCAAGGGGCTACGCAAGCACGCAGGCCAAAAGATGCCATGTGGTGCCTGAGCTGATGTGCTTGGGGGACAGGAGCCACACTGGGGCAGAGATTCTATCAGCTCTGCAGGGGTAGGTTCAGAGGTGGTTGATGCCACGCCAGCTTAAGGCAGGTATGGTGCTTTGCGACAATGGCACCAACCTCCTCTCCGCTCTCCGACAGGGACATCTGACCCATGTGCCCTGTTTGGCTCACGTCCTTAACTTGGTGGTGCAGCGATTCTTGGGCTGGTACCCGGGCTTACAGGATGTCCTGAGGCAGGCCAGGAAAGTCTGTGTGCATTTCCGCAGGTCATATAATGCCAGTGCTCGGCTGGCTGACCTCCAAAAGGAATTTAACCTGCCCAAGAACTGCCAAATCTGTGACATGCCCACCAGGTGGAACTCAATGATGGCCATGCTGCAGCGGCTGCACACGCAGCAGAGGGCCATCAATGAGTACCTGTGCGACTATGGCACCAGGACAGGGTCAGGGGAGCTTGGTTTTTTCCCCACGCCAGTGGGCCATGATCAGGGATGCATGCATTGTCCTGTCACCATTTGAGGAGGCCACGAGGATGGTGAGAAGTGACAGTGCATGCATCAGTGACACTGTCCCCCTTGTCCACCTGTTGGAGCACAGGCTGCGTGGAATAATGGACAGGGCACTTGAGGCAGAACAGAGGCAGGAAGAGGAGGACTTAGCTCTCAAGGCCCCCTTTATCAAGACAGTGTTCCTGTGTGCCCGCTGATCACACAGGAAGAGGAGGAGGAGGAAGAGGAGGATTGTGTCAGCATGGTGGTGGAGCCTGGCACTCAGCATCAGCAGCAGTTTTTAAGGAATCATTTACAGTCCCAAGAAACCCATGGACTTGTACGTGGCTGGGAGGAGGTGGCTGCAGATCATGTCGTCCTTAGTGACCCAAAGGACGCCGGACCGAATGCCTCAGCAAACCTACGCTGCATTGCCTCCCTGATCCTGCAAAGCCTGCGGTGGTATCAAGGAGAGGGATCAATATTGGCTGGCAACCCTCCTTGATCCACGTTACAAGGGTAAGGTTGCGAACCTTATCTTGCCGTCGCAGAAGGAGCAGAGGATGAAACATCTTCGGGAGGCCTTGCAGAAAGGTCTGTGCAACGCGTTTCCAGAGACTGGGAGATTACAAACTCCTGTTCCTGGACAACGTGTTGCTGAGGCTTCGGTCAGTCAAAGAAGGAGCGGCGGAGAATGTGGCCGTCTGACCGATGCGTCCGGACAATTTTTTATTAAGGTATGATCGGTTCCAGCAACCATCGCCAGCGTCTGTTTTACATGGTGCAGGAAAACCTAGGGGCAAGATCTGACTTGGACACCTTTCCCACCGAAAATCCTCTGGGTTACTGGGTCTTGAGGATGGATCACTGGCCAGAGCTTCCACAGTATGCAATTGAGCTACTGGCCTGTCCTGCATCCAGCGTTCTTTCGGAACGCACATTCAGTGCTGCTGGAGGTTTTGTAAACGATCACAGGGTGCGCCTGTGTACCGACTCGGTCGATTGACTGACCTTCATAAAAATGAATCAGTCTTGGATCACCACCAGCTACCAAGCACCTGATGCTGATGTAACCGAATTTTTTTTTTTTAAATGTCAGATCCCTTCAAGACTGCCTATGCTGATGCTGAGTGACTATCCTGTTATGCTGAGTGACTATCCTCTTCCTCCTCAATGATCATGCTGATAGCTTGTAAGAATATTTTTGGTTCTGGGCGCCGACACCAGTGGCTAAGGCCCAATTTTGCAGCCCCTGTTTAACAGGAGCGTGTAATTACACTGTTTGATGCAAAATTCTGCAAGGAGGGTTCGTTGCTGTACTCAACTAGAGTATTTGTGAGGGGTTGCAGTGTTGTGGCACCAACACCAGTGCCTAAGGCCCAATTTTTCAGCCCCTGCTTAACAGGGGCGTGTAATTACAATGTTTGATGCAATATTCTGCAAGGAGGGTTCGTTGCTGCACTCAACTAGAGTATTTGTGAGGGGTTGCAGTGTTGTGGCACCAACACCAGTGCCTAAGGCCCAATTTTTCAGCCCCTGTTTAACAGGAGCGTGTAATTACAATTTTTGATGCAATATTTTGCAGGAGGGCTCATTCCTGCCCTCCAACTAGAGTATCTGTGAGGGGTTTCAGTGTTGTGGCACCAGTGCCCAAGGCCCAATTTTTCTGCCCCTGTTCAACAGGGACATGTAATTACAATGCTTGATCTAATATTTCACAGCAGGGCCCATTCCAGCTCCCACCAAGACTAACTGTGAGGACTTACAGTGTTGTGGCAACACCACCACCACCACCAAAGGCCCAATTTTTCTGCCCCTGTTCAACAGGTGCATGTAATTACAATTCTTGATCCAATATTTCACAGCAGGGCCCGTTTCTGCGCCCACCAAGAGTAACTGTGAGGACTTAAAATGTTGTGGCACCAGCACGACCACCACCAAACGCCCAATTTTTCTGACCCTGTTCAACAGGGGCATGTAATTACAATTCTTAATCTAATATTTCACAGCAGAGCCCGTTCCTGCGCCCAGCAATAGTAACTGTGAGGGCTTACAGTGTTGTGGCAACACCAACACCTAAGGCCCCAATTTCTGCAGAGTATATAGGGCAGGCCCCTACTTTCAAACCTCCAACTTACAAACGACTCCTACTTGCAAACGGAAGGCGACAACAGGAAGTGAGATGAGATCTACCCCTAGGAAGGGAAATTCTCTCCTGTAAGAGTTAATATGGGAAAAACGTGTCTCCTTTCCACTAATGCTTTATCATCAATCCTTGTTTCACTAAAAACCCCAAATTGTCAAAAAACATTTGTCATTGGGACAGAAAGTGAGGTAAAATCTTCTGAAGAGGTGCACAGACAGCAAAACAAATGTCACAGGGGTGATAACCCTTCCCTATGTTTTCCAAAAATCTTAAAAATAGATTTTTTGGCTGGAGCTACACTTTAAAAATGTACCAGTTCAAAATTACAAACAGATTCTACTTAACAACAAACCTACAGTCCCTGTCTTGTTTGCACCACCTGTATACTGCTGTTGAGAGGGCCTGGGGCCACACGCCTTTCCTTTTTTTAATTTGGGTGCGGGGTTCCCCTTAATATCCATACAAGACCCAAAGGGCCTGGTAATGGACTGGGAGGGGGGGGTACCCGTGCCGTATGTCTCACTGATTTTCATCCATGTTACCGGGACCGGACATTACATTAAAGCCGTAAGCAGTTTTAAATGACTTTTATTACTTTAAAAATGTCATTTTGTGCAGGGACTGTTCTAAGCATGGGAAACACACGCCACTTTACAGACATACTATAGACACCCCTCAGGTATTATATTTGAAGGAACATTTCACTTTTTTTTTTTTTTACTTTAAGCATCATTAAAATCACTGCTCCCGAAAAAACGGCTGTTTTTAAAACTTTTTTTTTGCATTGATACATGTCCCCTGGGGCAGGACCTGGGTCCCCAAACCCTTTTTAGGACAATACCATGCAAATTAGCCTTTAAAATGAGCACTTTTGATTTTGAACGTTCAAGTCCCATAGACTTTAATGGGGTTCTAACATTCGTGCAAATTTTCGGTCCGTTCGCAGGTTCTGGTGCGAACCGAACCGGGGGGTGTTTGGCTCATCCCTACTCCTCACCTTTCATGTCTACCCCTGCTATATCTCATGACCTCTCAGCAGCCTCCACTGACAGGGATGATGGTATAGCAAAGAGTGTCACAGGTCCTTGCAACAAGTCTGCCAGCAGCACACCACCAGCTGTAGAGTATAGCAGGCAAATTTCTCTGCCCCAGCTGCTGCATCAAAAAAAAAAAAAAATACACTCCCTGCAACCCACATGCCCAGTGTCTAAATCCCAGCTTGTCCAAATTTAGACACTGGGCATACATTACCCGTCAGAGTTAGTGGTTTACTGTATGACATATTTTGTGTATCCATTTTTGTAATTGCATCAGTTATGCTTTTATCATCACATTTTTCCTACTTGCTTTTTAACTTTTCTAATAATATGTACTATTTTTCAAAACAGTTTGTTTTTTGATGAGCCCTTGCCCCCAAAAGTCCCATTAGAGGAAACTTTTTTTCTTAGCTTGTCCAAATGTCCAATGTCTTTTTTTTCTTTATAAATGTCACTTTTGCTTCAGCAGGATTCATACACGGTACTGATGCGACACTTTACAGGCAGACTAAGGAGACCCCCCAGGCACTTTTTTTAAAAGAATTTTCATTTTTATTGTTTCACTTAAAGTATCATTAAAATCACTGCTCCTTTAAAACAATCTTTTGTAAAAGTTTTTCTGAATTGGTTCATGTCCCCCAGGGCAGTAGCCAGGCCCCCGTATCCTTTTTATGGCCAATAACTTGCATATAAGCCTTCAAAATGGGGACTCCTTTTCACGTTCGGGTCCCATAGACTTTAATTGGCTTCGTGGTGCGAGTCCGAACTTTTGTGATGTTCGAGTGTTCTCGAGTGCGCAAACTGAACCGGGGAGGGGGGGTGTTCGGCCCATCTCTAGTAGGGATTTACAACCAGTATGTAGGGTGGTTAAATCTACTTTTGTTGCGACAGTCCTATAACGAAGCCTTACTCAATTCCTTCAAGGCCTGATCGCACATGTTATTATTGATGATGTAGATTTCTTGCTTTAGTAGTTGATGTTGATTTATTATCACACACAGGAGAAGCAGATTTTAAAGTGTGGCTCCATATTGGTTAAAAAAAAAAATCTCCTCAAGTCTAATATATATATACATTGAGAGGATTTTAATAAACATAATTTAAGGGCTGGTTTACACCAAGATCGCACGGGAACACGCGCATTTGACGTACATGTTCCCATGTGATTCCCACGCGTTCCATTCCCATGTTGCACTTTGACAGCTGATTCATTTGAATAGGCTGCAAGAGGCACCAGACTGCACAAAAAGTAGTGCTTGTAGTACTAGCACTTGCACTTTAAAAACACACTGCACCAAATTGCATGGCACTGTGCCATGCAGTTTGGTGTCCCCAAATGCACTGCATTTAGGGTGCCATAACAATTAATTGCCACCCACCCGCATTTGAATGCGGTTCAGGAAACTCGCATGGAATGCACCTTTCTTGCACCACGCTCTGGTATGAACTGGCCCTAAGAGTTGAAACTGACACATGCATAGCTATCACTTCCTACTTCCTGAGTGCTACCTGTCCAGACAGGCTTGCCTACTATAATCACCTGACCTTTAGGCCCCTTTCACATGGGTGCCTTCACTCTGCAGAATCCGCGTGCTCAGCAGGGAATCTCTCCACTGATCCCTGCTGAGAAGGCAGATAACAGTTCCTTGTCTGCTCTGCTATGCAGAGTGCACACGGATGCAGTCCCACTCTCCTCTATGGGGCAATCAGATGGAAACAGACCGCCTGTCTTTTTCCATCCAATGCCATCTAACAGATAGGACCACCATCCATCTGTTTTTGGCGGACAGGATTGGATGGGGGCAGGTGTCAGCGGACATGTGTCCGCTAACACCAGCTGCTCCATAGAGGACAATGCAGGGTCCGATCAGGTCCACCTGAAAAACTGACAGGCGGACCTGATTGGATAGCCCGTGTGAAAGGGGCCTTAGCAATACTAGTGAACTAATTACAGGGAATGTCGTAGGGAGAGGTGATCTGTCCTTAGACACTTGTTTGTCATGGTTACTAGCAAATAGCATTTTCAACTTTTTGTCAGTTCAGAAAATTTGATGGTTGCAGATTGACATAACATTATGAATATATTGTTTAGCAATTATATTTTTATGACCATTTTCAACAAACCTGCATATTTTCAGTATGAAGGGTCCGGCTGAATGCCTTAGTCACCAAGGGTTAGAGTAGGGACCAGAGGGAATCTGAAAGTGACAGAGAAAACACAATATATATATAGTTTCCTGCTTGTTCTGTCTGTGCTTCGTAATCCCTAAACTGTGAAAATCGCCCCCACCTTTTTTCTTATTGTTCCTGTAAACTGACCACTGAGACCTTAAAACACTTATTATTTTTAGTTTGCTGCTCTTGGCCAACAAGCATTACTGTGTAGCTTTGCATGTTATTCCACAGACGTATAAGGATGATGGATCATAAAAATCAGTTTTCTCATGGAGTCTTGGCATATTAAAATGTAACAGATGAACAAAAATCATGTGTTTAAGGCTGGGTTCACACTGCTGCGGTGCGGGAACGCAGCGAATTTACTGCGGGTTCCCGCACCGCACCAACTCGCACGGCAGTTCACACTGCCATATGCGAACTGCTGGGGAGTGTCATACAATGTTAATGACACCCCCAGTTCAGCCCGCATATCGCAATGCGAACTGACAATTCGGACACTTTCGGATCGCATAGGTGTGAACACCCATGCGATCCGATTTTGGTCCGAACAAAAAAAAAGGTCCTGTGCGAGTTTGGACCGAATGCGGTGCGATATCAGCCATACTATCTGTATGGCTGATATCGCACAGCACAGACATCGCATGTGATGTGAACAGCAGTGCGCTGCGAATCACATGCGATGTCTGCAACGGCCGCAGTGTGAACCCAGCCTTAAGCTCAAATATAGAAGCACACAGAAACATATGTCAGATACATTACACACACGTTACTACGTGTGTACAAGTATAAAAGGGCCCTTTAGGTGGAGCTACACAGGGGAATTGAATGTCCTGCCAGAGATTCAGGGCCCATCCACATTCATTTGCCATTCTTCTGCATTGTGTCACTTGCTAACGTTTGTTAAAGAGGCCCATTGATTTTGAAAACGTTGCCAACTGACAAAAAAGCAGAAGTACATGCCCAATTTAATGACGCAGTGCACCTAGGGTTGCCACCTCATCCCTTTAAAACCGAACACATATTAATTACACAGGTTCAGTGGCTGATTAAGGTGGTAATTAAACTCACTTGATGCCTTATCTGCATTAAATTAGCCTCAGAACCTGTGTAATTCATATGTGTTTGGGTTGAAAGAGATGAGGTGGCAACCCTAAGTTCACTGCAGTCTTTTACCATGTGTTATGGTTAACTGCAATGCTTTGTCTTAGAGGTGCCACTCAAAATGAAGGTCATGACAACATGCTAATGCACACAACGCACTGCATGGCAAAAGTGTGTTTCTGCCCTTAAAGGGTCCAGGCATTACCCAAATGTAACTCTAAACCTTCCACTTCACCTCTAGAGCATGTCCAAGCATGATTTTTTTTTTACCATGTCCCTGTAGTAAAAGACAGCTTTTATTACTCCTTGTGACATCATCATCAGGCTTGGAAAATTCTTGCAGATGCAGCTGCTGAAAGCTTCTGTTGACGTAGACATGCCCACCCGAACTATGTGTCTTGGGAGTCAAGCCAGCGGCATTGTTTTGCTAGGAAAGAAATCAATGTATGCATGTGGACAGAGATGAGTGAGGGATAGGTGAAATTCTGTAGTCAGGCAGGACTGACACCATTGGTTGGGAATTTTAAATGCAGAAAATGTACTGTGTTATGATCCTAAAAAGTAAGCGAAGTATATACTGGATTTCTGGCAGGTATTTTCCTGTACCTGTAGCATTTTTAAAGGGAGAAAACACAGTCAATGCGCATGTATTACAAAAATGTACAGACTATGTTTCTTCTTTTCTTCATTAGGCTAGAGCTACACAGGAAAATTTTAGTAGCCCAAATGTTTTACTAAAGTTGCTAGCAATAATTACTAGGAGTGATAGATGTAACAAATGTTCCCTCAGTAAGTAAGCTACAAAAGTAATGTGCAAAATCCAAAGTCTTCATTTTGAAGGCTTATAAGCATGTTATTGGCCATAAAAAGGGTATGGGGGCACAGCTCCTGCCCTGGGGGACATGTACCAATTCAAAAAAAAAAACTTGTTTTTAAAGGAGCAGTGATTTTAATGATGCTTAAAGTGAAGCAATACAAATGAAAATGTAGTGCCTGGGGTGTCCCCTGTAAAGTAACGCATCTGTACCTTGTATAGAACATATGAAGTGAAAAAAATGTGTCACCTGGCGCAAAAATTATATTTAAAATTAGAGTGAGATCTGCTGCGGTTAGATATTCTCTACCATTGGTTAGAGAAAAATTGATATTGTATAAAAACTGTAACTGTGCTGATCATAAAGTGCTTATACAATATTACCACTAAAAACATTATTGGTGAAATGTGCACAAACATCAAAACTGTATAACTCAAATGCAAAATTGCAAAGTTATCAAAACTGCAGGACACAGATTTTTTTAAACTCCACTTCACAATTCTATCATTTAAATCACATGTGCGTAGTGTGCTCAAAAATCACATCCGTGCTATTTTAGAAGCCTTTTCACCACTTCGTGCGTCACCACCACCTTCTGAAATGGTCACTCACTAGAGTCTAGAAAAAACTTTGCCTTTGGTTCATATTGGGATAACCACTCCACTTTCCTGGCATTTATCGAGCTAGGTTGCCACCAGTTATTTCCTCAAATCTTGATACCTCATGAGAAGCAAATAGCCATCATTGTGCAATATGCTTTTGTAAAGTTTATTTAAACAAAAAAAGGTAAACATCCCCAATTATAAAAATGTGGGATTTTGTTTATATAAAGTTCTAAAGATCTAAAGTCTTTCACTTAGAATAGAAGTAACAGGTGCATAAAAATTGGGATTTGGGTGTTGGTGGTGCCTTCACCCTGTTATGCCCCGTACACACGATCAGATTTTCCAGCAACGAATGTTGGATGTGAGCTTGTTGGCGGAAAGTCCGACCGTGTGTATGCTCCATCGGACATTTGTTGTCGGACTTTCCACCAACAAATGTTGGCTAGCAGGTTCTCAAATTTTCCGCCAACAAATGTTTGTTGTCAGACTTTCCGATCGTGTGTACACAAGTCCGTCGGACAAAAGTCCACGCATGCTCGGAATCAAGTATGAGCCAGAGATATAACTAGCGTTCGTAATGGAATTATCACGTACGTCTTGCACGTCACTACGTTCGTAATTGTTGGCCAACATTTGTGTGACTGTGTGTATGCAAGACAAGTTGGAGCCAAAATCCTTTGAACAAGAATCCACGGTTTTGTTGTCAGAAAGTCTGATTTGTGTATGGGGCATAACACAAGAAGTACTCTTGATGAAAGCAAGAACTGGCCTTGCTGTAAAAAAATAAATTTGATGTTGCCCTTGTCAACAGTTGTGGAAAAATTGATCTTTGGGTGTTGGTGGTGCCTTCACCCCGTAACCTTCTAGAGGTACTCTTAATTATTGGCCTTGCTGTAAAGAATTGAAATATGATGCACCTGTCAAAACAGGTGAGGAAAAATTGGTCCTTGGGTGTTAATTGTGCCCATGAAACCTATACCAAAAAATTACTTCAAGATAAAATCAACACCCACAAAGCTAGGCAGCCTAGACAGTCTTGCAGAGATTTGAGATCCCAATAACACTTAATCAGCAACATCTGCATCAGGGGCTTGATAGCTGCTGCTAATCCAGGACTGATTCATTTTGAAGAATGTCAGCTGGTCAACAGAGTCTGTGGATAGACGCACTCTTTTATCTGTCACAAAACCTCCAACAGCACTAAATGCTGTTCGGAAAGTGCGCTGGATGCAGGGCAGCCCAGCAGCTCAATTGCATACTGAGCAAGTTCTGGCCAGTGATCTATTCTCATGACCCAGAAACCCAGTGGATCGTCTACTGGAAATCTCCCCATGTCTGTTTTCGCCCCTAGATAATCTTCCACGATATGATGCAGATGCTGCCAATGGGATGTTGAAGCTGAGAGCCTTGGGCGCTGAGGACAACATTTTTTGAAATGCATCACTGAGTCGGCCCCCTTTTCCATCGCTCCTCCTTTGACCAACAGAAGCCTAAAAACTAGCTTTTCCATGAGACTGTAACCTACCAGAGTCTGGAAAGACATTACATAAACTCATCTTTAAGGTGTCCTCAAGATATTTCATCCTGTGCTCCCTCTGCGAGAACAGGATGAGTTCTGAGACTTTCCCCTTGCAACGGTGGTTAAGGAGGGTTGTCAACCAATATTGATCCTTTTCCTTGATGCCACAAATTCTCAGGTCCTTCACAGGCTTTGAAGAATAAGGGAGCCAATGAACCACAAGTTTGCGGAGGCATTAGAAGCAGAGTCCTCTGGGTCACTGTGGATTACAGTATCTGGAGCTGCCTCCTCCCAGCCACATACTACTCCCAAGGTTTCTGGGGGCTGAAAACCATCTCTTAAGGTTTGATGTATGTCTTTCTCTGCTTCTATGCCTCCGAAACTGCCAGAATCCTCCTTATCCTCTTGTGTGATCTGTGTTATTGCAAGAATGGTGTCTGCATAAAGCGGGCCTTGAGAGAAAAGGAAGTCCTCATATTCCTCCCGCTGCTCTTCCTTGAGTGCCCTATCCATAATGCCATGCAGAGTATGCTCCAGCAGGAACACAAGAGGGGTTGGCACCACAGCCTGGGGACATATATGTCATTTGCTGATGCTCCCAATCTCTGTGATTCCTGGACCTTCTTGTGCTCCCTATTAAATATACTCTTCAGGTTCCCAATTTTGCTCTTCACAAAATTGATGTCTGCCCTTGGGTACAGAGGCTTCACCAGTTTCAGAAGTTTCTCCATCGCTGCCTTCCTCTTGATTTTATTAGCATAATCCCTACTCTTCACCTTCCACAGACAGGGCAGCTCCCGGTACTGGTCGATAAATTGAGGCAAAAAGTCGGGCGCAGTGAATTTATCCACCATGATCAATTATTTATCTGATGCCTGCAAGACAGAAAACAAGACAAACCATAATATCAGGCTTAATTAATAATCTTGTCCCAATATAGGCCTCGATCCAAACAGTATAGGCCACTAACCACCGATGCCCTAATTTACAATTGTACCTTCATTTTATGGCTCCTTTTGTGTGTTGGCGATCGTTTGTCCTCCACTCACAGGTCATACCTACAGATGTTACATTTATCACACGTTATGGCTTTAAATACACTGCTCATGCGTGAAACTCTGCCCCTGTCCTTCTTTCTAGTGTATTCCCCGCCTCTTCTCTTTCAGGGCAGTGGGAGAGCAAATGGCGGCAAGAAAGCAGGTGTGTGGTGGGAGCAGCAATGATGAAAACCCAGAGAAAGCGACTTCCAGATCCAGGAGGAGCTATAAGGCCGCAAATATGTCCTTTGAAGAAATGGTGGAGATGGTGGACATCTTAGTGAGGACAGGCTATGATAGGAAGCAAGGACCTTACAGAAACCCAAATGACAGAAAGGCAAGATCATGGCTAAAGTTGTGAGAAGTCTGCACAGGGATTTTGGGGTACGCCGAAACAAGGATCAGTTGAGAAAACGCTGGTCAGACCTTAAACTGAGAGCGGAAGATCAGTATAGAAAGATCAGGAAAGTGCTGTGAAAAAGTATGTATTTGTCCTGTGTCCCTATTATTACTTTCGTGCTGGTCCATGTTCTTTTCTTTACTGTTCTACAGTTTAAAATGCCAAGTTTTAGTTTTGTGGACACAGGAATCTTTCGCAGGACATGAAACATCGTTTTGATCGACCACTAATACTTCGTTATTGGGAGATGCACGTTAAATGCATTTGTTATGGCCTATTTTGATGTAACATAAGAGATATTAGATTGTTGTCTAGATGTGTTCGTAACTAATGAAATGTCAACTTTATTCAGTGTCAGTAGAGGACACTCAGCAGCTGTTACGCAGCTGGACGCAGGAGCACCATTGTGGGACACCATAGCACCCTTGTTATGGTGTCCCACGCAGGTGCTCCAGTGGATACTAGAGGTATCTCCATCTGTGAAATTTGCACAAAACAGATAAGTATTCCTGCTTTGGAAAGGGAAAAAATCATGTATTCAGCTTGGAACTCTGCCAAAACAGACAATTGAAAGACACTTCCAAACAATGTTTCATTACTATTTCTAGCCAAACATATCTGTCTGCTAAGTATACCTTGTTTGGATTCACATAGTGAAGAAAAGAAGAGGGACATCTGAGCTGTGTGTGGACACCAGTAACCCAGCACCTCCTGAAGATACAGAAAGTCAACTCACCAGACACCCTGAAGAAGATGTTGAAGATAAGGTACTGTGTGAAGTTCTCAAAATTGTGTCAACCACAGGTCAGTGTCTGAGACCGCATCTTCAAGTAATAGTTGGATGCCTGCATATTTCTAATACATGGTGTGTTTTATATTTTTTAGGTGATGTGGATGTTGTGGAAGACAAAACTCACTTCAGCAGTCAAGTGCACAAATACTTATCAGTGAGCTATTGGTTTGCAATAGGGAATTGGAGAGAATGAAAGAAAACATGCATGATCTCCAAAACAGAGTTCTCAACATCATCGATATTTTAGCTAAAATTTAAAAAGCAAATATGTTTTTTTTTTTTTTTTGTTCTGTTGTACATGTGCTTGTACAGTTTGAAATTTACTAACCTTTGCACATTTTTTGTAATAGTTGTAACTGTTATATTTGAATGTAGGATTTCACTTTAGCAAAAGATTGACATATGAACCTGCAACTCCATGACTTGTCATTATCTTTTTGTTGCATACATGTTACACAGAATCAAACTGATGCGTTTCAGCACTTGCAGCCTTCCTCAAAAGAGTAATTATGCTTTAGATCGTGCCCTGGTGGATGCGGTGCTACCCTTATACAAATTGACATATATGGGACGTAAATGCCCAAAAATTTGACAAGGTGTGGGAACCATGGGTGACCGCGAGACCACTTTTGGACTGAGGCGATCTTCGAGGATAGCTTAAAAACTAACGATACTGCTGGCCTACATGTATTAATTATCCGGGCCTAGAAATAGAAATATAGTTAAACGGAAATAATGTGGATAGTCCTGACTTGCCTACCTACCCTAAGCTTTGATGTTGTGCTGGTGTAGATGGAATGGGAAATCTCAGGATTTATGCTTGAAGCCCTCCTCCTTCCCGTATAACTCTGTTTGACGGGTGAACCCTTTTCCTAATATGTATCCAACCAAATAGCCTGATCGACCTGTCAGGGTCAAATATAAACCTAAAAAGATGCAATAGTATAATTGGGTCCAATGTAGCCCCCCCTCCCCTCTTCTCTTCCCTTCTCTCCCCCTTCCTTTCTCCTCTTCCCATCTCCCCCCTACCAACTATAAACTATGGTTATAATCCAGCACAAATGTTAGGCAGGCATACCAGGCTCCGACCCATATTCCAGAGTACTCTTATGTAGCATCATCATTCATTCTAATTTGAATGTGAGATAATATTTTTAGATAGCATATATTGATATGATATATTCATGCTGTACCGTATTTGTTTTCTTTTGTACTATTTTTTGTATTTGATATAAATAAAAACTTTTCTGTTAAAAAAAAAATTATGCTTTAGATGAAACACATCAGCTTGTTTCCTATTTACATTTTTTGTGATAAAAAGAGGAATCATTGAGTTGCCAGCTCCTATTTTAACTTTGCCCATTTCTCAGGGTGGTTTGCTCCCCCAGCTACAGCACCAAATTGGACACAGCACATTGTTGAATATGGTGGGGTAGCTTGTCGAAAAGTATTGTCATGTACAAAAAGCTTCGAGGTGTGCTTTCACACATTGTACAAATATCCGTGCTTTGTATATTACTATTTCACCTAAAAACTTGAATACCTTCACCAGTTTTAGTTACACGTTTACCTGTAATTTTTGTAGCTTTCGAAGAAACTTTTATAAGAAATGTGGCTGTTAGCCAAGTTACATCTAAAAAAGTAGGAACCAACTTTGTGTCTGTCCTTGCTTCTTTAGGAATGCTGTATTTTGTTTGCAGGAAAGTACAAATATGTACTTTGTTAATTTAGTTAGTTCCTTCTTCGTTCCTCCCAAGACCTCCTGCTCTCTAGTTCCCTCATCACCTCCTCCCATATCCGCCTCCAGGACTTCTCCAGAGCCTCGCCCATCCTCTGGAATTCTCTACCCCAATCTGTCAGACTGTCTCCACATTTATCCACTTTTAGGCGATCCCTGAAAACCTTCCTCTTCAGAGAAGCCTATCCTGCCTCCATCTAACAACTGCACTATTTTCTCCATTAGCTCACCCCCCACAGCTATTACCCTTTTGTATAACTTGACCCTCCCTCCTAGATTGTAAGCTCTAACGAGCAGGGCTCTCTGATTCCCCCCTGTATTAAATTGTATTGTAATTGTACTGTCTGCCCTAATGTTGTAAAGTACTGTGCAAACTGTCGGCGCTATATAAATCCTGTATAATAATAATAATAATTTAGGATGCAAATCGGTTTGGGCAACAAAGCCTTATGTGGCGAGTGCAAAATTCAATGTAAGTCCTGGTTCACATTGATGCTACTTGGAAATCATGGTACTTCACTTAAAGTTGTGCAATTTCTATGTAGCAAGGTCAGCGTGATTGCAGGTGCTACTTGATAGATATTTGTGTGGCTTCATGCCCAGATGTCTATTGAAGTCACACCTGAAATCGGCAAAAGTAGTGCAGCAACTACTTTTGCAAATTGGTGCAGCGGCACTAATTGTGTGTCGTACTGATTGGAACAGTGCCATTGCCTCCAATAGGCTGTGACTTGTCATGCGATTTTATCTCTCAAATCGCATGACAAATCGCTCCAATGTGAACCTAGGCTTTAGTGTCCAAGGTCAGTGTTTCTCCACTCCATTTCTCTAGGTGCACCACCAGGTCCTATTTTCTGTATTTTTCTCAGTATAAAAACGACTGTGTGAAAAAAAACAAAAAAAAAACAAAAAAACGACTGTGTGAATTACTAACCTTAAAAATGACATCATCACCTGTGACAAAAGCAAAAAATATAGAAAACATGACCTGGGAATGCATCTGGAGAAGGAGAGTTGGGAAACACTGCCCTAAGTAATGTTAATTGTAATCTTTATGTGTTTTTAAAAATAACAAAGCCAAAATTTGAAGATGCACACAAATTGTGCCCAAAGATTCTTATTTCCCTCATGATCCCATGCCTAAAATGTGTGTCTTTCCTACATCTGGTTTGCTAAAGCCCCAAAATACACAGTGTGTCAACATGTGCTATTTCCCAACACGGGGTATAAATGTACGCGTTTTGGGGTGCAACCCCTTTCTCATTACTAAAGTACGTGAGGGGAAGGGGTTGCACCCCCAAAATGTGTCCATTGATACCCCACGGTTGGAGATAGCACATGTTAGCAATGAACGCATTTTGGGGGTGCAACCCCTTCCTCTCATCTACTTTAGTTATGAGGAAGGGTTGCAAAACGCGTCCATTTATACCTCTTGATGGGAGATAGCACATGTTGATACACTGTGTGTTTTGGGGCTTTAGAAACTAGCCTGTTTGTACCTTCACAGGTACAAAAAGGCAGGGGATCATAAGGGACATTTAACAGTTATGCCTCTATGTGTACATGGCTTCAAATGTTGGCTTTAAGAGGGGTAAAATCACCCCATCTGAGGAAGGTAACCTCAACGCAGTCTTGGGATACTAATGTTTCATATGGCCTTCACTTTACCAAAATCGAACTTTGTAAGTTCCTGAGTTGGGGATGTGTATCTTATGTTTTCAAACATGCCTGTTTAGCCCCAAAAAAGGAAAAATAATGGCAAACATACATGTTTAGACACCAAGATGTTGGTTTGTTATAAAACCTTAAAACGTACATGTGAATGTAATATGTTTTTTACTAAACAATGTGTGTCTTATCATTTCAATGCTCAATACCAGTGTATTTGATAAGAAAAAGCATAATGTTTTTTAACTTAATTCATTAGATACATTATTAACAAAAACATTGTGTGTATGTAGCAGACCCACAGCACAATATAATAGTTACCTGAAGAAGAGATTGTCACCTCATGTAGCAAATAAGGTACGCTTGCACTATTGTATAAAATGGCCAAAATACAGGCCATTTGAGAACCTATTATACAGATAAGAAACACAGGCAACAGTAGTTCAAATGAAAAATGAGTTTATGATAAAATTAAATTCTTATTCTGGATCAGCTACAGTTTGCTGCAAAGCCACTGCCCCTCTACTCACAAAATAATCCATATATTTTTGCCGGATATCTCTGGTACTTTGGGAGGGCAACCCAGCATGGCCAGGTTTAAGAGCCATCATCATGGACACCGACAGACGAGCTGCAGACTCTTTAGCTGGGCCTGACACTGCGGGGTCCACATCAGTTGGCACTGAGGAAAGGTAGCTGCTAGCATTCCTTTGTAATTGTGGAGGATGCAACACCACAATACAACATGGTTGATTTTATATTGTGCCAGGTTGATAGGTGTTAAAAACAGCCTAAAGTGACTGGAGAGGATACCAAAGGCGTTTTCAACGACCCTTCTGGCACGAGAGAGCCTATAATTAAATATTCTCTGCTCTGGGGTGAGGTTCCTCATAGGAAAGGGCTTCATAAGTTGTTCTCCCAGAGAAAAGGCCTCATTTGCCACAAAAAACAAAATTGAGGCCCTCAACATTGTCCTGATCAGGTGGCAAGAAAAAAATGGTAGAACTCAGTCTGCATTATGACACCTCCATCCGAGTTGCGGCCGTTCTTCCCAACATTCAAAAAAAGGAACTCATACATTGCTAACACTACAGCTAGCAGGACTATGCTGCAAAAGCCCTTGTAGTTAAAGTAATATGAGCCCGAGTTGGGTGGTGGGACAATCCTGACATGTTTCCCATCAATAGCACCATCACAGTTGGGAAAATCCCACTGATGCTGGAACTGGCCTGCAACATCCTGCCATTGCTGTGGGTTGGACTTGTTACTTCTGCACATAACATTGCAAGCAGATTTGACACAAACATTCTTGGCCAACATAAGTATAAAATTTAAATGAGTATTTAAAGACAAAAGTGTAAGGTCAACTTATCAGATTGCTCACCCCCTCTGGTGACCCATTATACAAATGTTATGGTGGGGGGGATTGGTAGATGTTTTGTACAGGTAACCCTCTCCACTTCAATGAGAGCTGAATGCATATATAATGTCTGATACTTTGGCCAGCCCCTCCTTACTTACACTATTGGCAGCCCAGTGGACAGGTAAGAAGTATCATAATCTAAAAATATGGATACACACTGTCCAAATTGAAGCACATTTTGCCATTCATAAATTACTTATCAAGATAATAGGAGACAAAAACTTTCTGCGTTACAAGTTGAAGGTAATCAGGCAGGCCCTTGTACTACATGCTTTGGTGAATTCATCCAGAAATATGACCACAAAAGAGGTATAGTGTGTATGGGTTTTGCAAAGTCAGTATTTGTATCAGTTGACTTAGCATTTTGGGGGGAGGGGGGTTCCAAATGAGTTTGTGCCCCAACAAAATGACCTCTTGCACTCTGCCTGAATTTGAGGACAACAATAACATTTGGGCATATATTAGGGGGTGTTTAGGGTAAACACATAAATCTAGCTGACAAAATACATTGTTAAGTTACTAGGCTAGGTGTGTATGGGCCCAGGATAGCATGCTGGGGAGGTTAGTGAAGGAAAATATGCATGAAGGACAAAAAGGAGCATAAAAAGCTTACAGCATACACGAGGACAAAGAGGACATTCACAGCATATTGCAATAATGGTAATGATGGAATCAAGAAATTAATACAATACATTAGCAAACATTAAATACATAGACTGTGGTGTTAAAGGCTAAAACTTACCCGAATATAGTACTTCTGCAGGACTTTAATAATGGCAGAACAGGTCTCTGGAATAATGAGTCCCAGAGCCTGGGGGGAGACAATGCCAAGATACGGTGAAAGCAGGGGTCCTTCATCTGGAGATAATTCCTAAAATCATCAGGATTATTCTCCTGGAACTCCCGCAGCAAAGGCATATGAGAAAATTGGTCACGATTAAGCAACCAATTCTTGGTACAAGAACTCCTCCTCCTGTTCCTGGACTGGACTTGGGTTAAAGCAATAACTCCAAGCCCAATGATAGCACGTTCTCTCCTCTGATAACGCAACATGGCTGGTTGACAATTGGCCATTCAGAAACAAACTGACAAGCACGAACTCAAAAGTGCGAATCGACACTCACCAAACTTCTGCTAATGCAAAATTAGCAGAAGGAGCCCAAAGGGTGGCGCATGACAATTGAACTTGTTCTTTATCGGCTCGTAGTATGTCTAGTACATCATTACGTTCGGGTTTGTTGGCCGACAATTGTGTGCCGTTTGTATGCAAGACAAGTTTGGGGCCAACACCCTTTGGACAAAAGTCTGCGGTTTTGTCGGTGGAAAATCCGATCGTGTGTATGAGGCTTAAGAATGAGGCATGTTTTACCGCAGTATGGGATTGATTTATTGATCACTTCAGCCCCGGAAGGATTTACCCCCTTCCTGACCAGAGCACTTTTTACAATTTGGCACTGCGTCGCTTTAACTGCTAATTGCGCAGTCATGCAATGCTTTACCCAAATGAAATTTGCGTCCTTTTGTTCCCACAAATAGAGCTTTCTTTTCATGGTTATTTGATCACCTCTGCGGTTTTTATTTTTTGCGCTATAATCGGAAAAAGACAGAAAATTTTGAAAAAAAAACAATATTTTCTACTTTTTGTTATAAAAAAAAATCCAATAAACTCAATTTTAGTCATCCATTTAGTCCAAAATGTATTCAGCCACATGTCTTTGGTAAAAAAAAATGGCAATAAGCGTATATTTATTGGTTTGCGCAAAAGTTATAGCGTCTACAAACTAGGGTACATTTTCTGGAATTTACACAGCTTTTAGTTTATGACTGCCTATTTCATTTTTTGAGGTGCTAAAATGGCAGGGCGGTACAACGCCCCCCCCCCAATGACCCCATTTTGGAAAGTAGACACCCCGAGGAAATTGCTGAGAGGCATGTTGAGCCCATTGAATATTAATTTTTTGTCCCAAGTGATTGAATAATGACAAAAAAAAAAAATTTACAAAAAGTTGTCACTAAATAATATATTGCTCACACAGGCCATGGGCATATGTGGAATTGCACCCCAAAATACATTTAGCTGCTTCTCCTGAGTATGGGGATACCACATGTGTGGGATTTTTTTGGGAGCCTAGCCGCGTACGGGGCCCCCGAAAACCAAGCACCGCCTTCAGGATTTCTAAGGGCATACATTTTTTATTTCACTCCTCACTACCTAGCACAGTTTTGAAGGCCATAAAATGCCAGGACAGTTCAACCCCCCCCCCAAATGACCCCGTTTTGGAAAGTAGACACCCCAAGCTATTTGCTGAGAGGCATGTTGAGTCCATAGAATATTTTATATTTTGCCACAAGTTGCGGGAAAATGATAAACTTTTTTTTTGCACAAAGTTGTCACTAAATGATATATTGCTCAAACATGCCATGGGCATATGTGGAATTACACCCCAAAATACATTCTGCTGCTTTTCCTGAGTATGGGGATACCACATGTGTGGGACTTTTTGGGAGCCTAGCTGCATACGGGGCCCCGAAAACCAATCGCCGCCTTCAGGATTTCTAAGGGCGTAAATTTTTGATTTCACTCCTCACTACCTATTTTGGAAAGTAGACACCCCAAGCTATTTGCTTGATGAGAGGCACGGTGAGTATTTTGCAGCTCTCATTTGTTTTTGAAAATGAAGAAAGAAAAGAAAAATGTATTTTTTTTTCTTTTTTCAATTTTCAAAACTTTATGACAAAAAGCGAGGTCTGCAAAATACTCACCATACCTCTCATCAAATAGCTTGGGGTGTCTACTTTCCAAAATGGGGTCATTAGGGGGGTTTGTGCCATCTGGGCATTCCATGGCCTCCGAAACTGTGATAGGCAGTGAGGAGTGAAATCAAAAATTTACACCCTTAGAAACCCTGAAGGCGATGCTTGGGTTTTGGGGTCCCGTATGCAGCTAGGCTCCAAAAAAGTCTCACACATGTGGTATCCCGTACTCAGGAGAAGCAACGGAATGTATTTTGGGGTGTAATTTCACATATTCCCATGGCATGTTTGAGCAATATATCATTTAGTGACAACTTTGTGCAAAAAAAAAAAAATTGTCTTTTTCCCCCAACTTGTGTCACAATATAAAATATTCCATGGACTCGATATGCCTCTCAGCAAATAGCTTGGGGTGTCTACTTTCCAAAATGGGGTCATTTGGGGGGGGGTTGAACTGTCCTGGCATTTTATGCACAACATTTAGAAGCTTATGTCACACATTACTAGGGCTGAAACAACTAATCGATTAATCGACAACTAATCGATTATGAAATTAATCGATTACTATTTTCATAATCGATTAATCGGCCAGTAACATAATGTGGTTAAAAAGAAACTAAAATGAGCCCTTTATAGTACAAAAAGAGCAAATAATCGCTACTGTAACCATTTCTTTCACAGTTCTACAGTAAAAAAAATGAACCCCTTACAGTAGTGATTATTTGCTTTTTGTACTATAAAGGGCTCATTTTAGTTTTTTTTAACCACATTATGTTACCAAACGTCTTAGACCTGGTTCACATCTATGTGTTTTTTGGTGCTTTTTGCAGAAACGGACTACAGTTCATTTACATGGTTTCCTATGGGACACGTTCACATCGATGCTTTTTCAGCCGCTGCGTATTTGGAAAGCGTCAGTGACTTTTTTTTAACGCAAAACAGTGCTTTTTTGGTTCAACATACTTCAATGGAGAAGCTGTAGAAAAGCATGTAATGCGTTTTTGCAGCAATTTGTGTTTTTTAATCTGCCCAACAACAAATTGGCCAAAAAAATGCAAAAACGCAAATCGCAGCAAAATCACGTGCGCAAAAATCAAAACGCACAGCAAATAGCACGGCAGAAACAGATCAAAAGCAAACTGCATAGGTGTGCACCGAGCCTTGTGCTGGCCACACCGATCAATTTTCAGATGAGAATATTCATACGAAAAATCTTTGTACATTCGATGAATGAAAGAATGTCTGAAATTTTCACTTGTTTTTAACATTCTGTTTTTAAAATAATTGTAATTTCTGAACGAAAACCACATACACTGTCTGATAATTCCCTTCACTAAGAAGTTTTTTATTATTTCCAAATTTTCCCATTACTGTGGTTGAAAATGAACATAGATTTGACCCCACTAACGATTAGAAAATCGAACGAACGTTCTTATCTCTCCTCTAATAGTATATACAGTATATCTCCTCTTATAGTACATACAGTATATCTCTTCTGTCTGTTATTCTCAGAGTGGATTAGATATTTTGCTCCCCAACCATATAGTTGGCCATTTTTATTTACCACTGTATAGAGATATTTAAGAATAAATTGCCTTTTTTTTTAACTTTACATATTAACTAAATTATACACCACACTTCTTTTTTAGGGTTATTAACCGATTAATCGAAACAATAATCGGCCAACTAATCGATTATGAAAATAATCGTTAGTTGCAGCCCTACACCGTAGGGCTGCAACTATGCAGCTAGGCTCCAAAAAAGTCTCACACATGTGGTATCCCGTACTCAGGAGAAGCAACGGAATGTATTTTGGGGTGTAATTTCACATATTCCCATGGCATGTTTGAGCAATATATCATTTAGTGACAACTTTGTGCAAAAAAAAAAAAATTGTCTTTTTCCCCCAACTTGTGTCACAATATAAAATATTCCATGGACTCGATATGCCTCTCAGCAAATAGCTTGGGGTGTCTACTTTCCAAAATGGGGTCATTTGGGGGGGGGGGTTGAACTGTCCTGGCATTTTATGCACAACATTTAGAAGCTTATGTCACACATTACTAGGGCTGAAACAACTAATCGATTAATCAACATTAATCGATTACTATTTTCATAATCGATTAATCGGCCAGTAACATAATGTGGTTAAAAAGAAACTAAAATGAGCCCTTTATAGTACAAAAAGAGCAAATAATCGCTACTGTAACCATTTCTTTCACAGTTCTACAGTAAAAAAAATGAACCCCTTACAGTAGTGATTATTTGCTTTTTGTACTATAAAGGGCTCATTTTAGTTTTTTTTAACCACATTATGTTACCAAACGTCTTAGACCTGGTTCACATCTATGTGTTTTTTGGTGCTTTTTGCAGAAACGGACTACAGTTCATTTACATGGTTTCCTATGGGACACGTTCACATCGATGCTTTTTCAGCCGCTGCGTATTTGGAAAGCGTCAGTGACTTTTTTTTAACGCAAAACAGTGCTTTTTTGGTTCAACATACTTCAATGGAGAAGCTGCAGAAAAGCATGTAATGCGTTTTTGCAGCAATTTGTGTTTTTTAATCTGCCCAACAACAAATTGGCCAAAAAAAATGCAAAAACGCAAATCGCAGCAAAATCACGTGCGCAAAAATCAAAACGCACAGCAAATAGCACGGCGGAAACAGATCAAAAGCAAACTGCATAGGTGTGCACCGAGCCTTGTGCTGGCCACACCGATCAATTTTCAGATGAGAATATTCATACAAAAAATCTTTGTACATTCGATGAATGAAAGAATGTCTGAAATTTTCACTTGTTTTTAACATTCTGTTTTTAAAATAATTGTAATTTCTGAACGAAAACCACATACACTGTCTGATAATTCCCTTCACTAAGAAGTTTTTTATTATTTCCAAATTTTCCCATTACTGTGGTTGAAAATGAACATAGATTTGACCCCACTAACGATTAGAAAATCGAACGAACGTTCTTATCTCTCCTCTAATAGTATATACAGTATATCTCCTCTTATAGTACATACAGTATATCTCTTCTGTCTGTTATTCTCAGAGTGGATTAGATATTTTGCTCCCCAACCATATAGTTGGCCATTTTTATTTACCACTGTATAGAGATATTTAAGAATAAATTGCCTTTTTTTTTTTAACTTTACATATTAACTAAATTATACACCACACTTCTTTTTTAGGGTTATTAACCGATTAATCGAAACAATAATCGGCCAACTAATCGATTATGAAAATAATCGTTAGTTGCAGCCCTACACATTACCCACTCTTCTAACCACTTGAAGACAAAGCCCTTTCTGACACTATTTGTTTACATGAAAAAAATAATTCTTTTTTGCAAGAAAATTGCTTTGAACCCCCAAAAATTATATATTTTTTAAAGCAAAGGCCTACAGATTAAAATGGTGGGTGTTTCATTTTTTTTTCACACAGTATTTGCGCAGCGATTTTTCAAACGCATTTTTTGGGGAAAAAACACACTTTTTTAATTTTAATACACTAAAACACACTATATTGCCCAAATGTTTGATGAAATATAAAAGATGATCTTAGGCCGAGTACATGGATACCAAACATGACATGCTTTAAAATTGCACACAAACGTGCAGTGGCAACAAACTATATACATTTTTAAAAGCTTTTAAAAGCCTTTACAGGTTACCACTTTAGATTTACAGAGGAGGTCTACTGCTAAAATTACTGCCCTCGATCTGACCTTCGCGGTGATACCTTACATGCATGGTGCAATTGCTGTTTACATTTGACGCCAGACCAACACTTGCGTTCGCCTTTGCGCGAGAGCAGGGGGGGGCAGGAGTGCTTTTTTTTTTCTTTTTTTTATCTTATTTTTAAACTGTTCCTTTCATTTTTTTTTAATCATTTTTATTGTTATTTCAGGGAATGTAAATATCCCCTATGATAGCTATAGGTAGTGACAGGTACTCTTTTTTAAAAAAAATGGGGTTTATTAGACCCTAGATCTCTCCTCTGCCCTCAAAGCATCTGACCACACCAAGATCAGTGTGATAAAATGCTTTCCCAATTTCCCAATGGCGCTGTTTACATCTGGCGAAATCTAAATCATGAAATGCTCGTAGCTTCCGGTTTCTTAGGCCATACAGATGATTGGAGTCATTCTGGTCTCTGATCAGCTCTATGGTCAGCTGGCCGAATCACCGGCTGCATTCTCGGGTTCCCTGTTGGGACAGGAGAGCCAGAGAAAAACATGGAAGACGGTGGGAGGGGGGGACATTCCCTCCCACTGCTTGTAAAAGAAGTCTAGAGGCTAATTAGCCACTAGGATTGCTTTTACATGAAAGCCGACCGCTGGCTGAAAAGAATGATACCAAGATGATACCTAAACCTGCAGGCATCATTCTGGTATAACCACTCAAAGTCCAGCAACATACCAGTACGTTGCTGGTCCTTGGTGGGCATATATTGTAATCTTTTTTTCATGCAGCCTGTGGGCTGAACAAAAAAAGAGATTGATTGGTTGGTATGCCTACCATTAGAATACTTCCCTTCATCCACCCACTTCTAATGATGGGCATACATGCACCATTTATATATGCCGAAGCATGGGGGCATCCGCCCCAAAAGTTAGGAGCAAATCGCTTCTCCGCCCCTGCTGCCCCCATGCTTCGGCATATATCATCTCTGACAGCGCTGGAGTCAAGGCTTTATGTATCGTGGGAGCAAACGCTGTTGCTGTCAAGATAAATAAATCCGCGCTGCAGATGAATGGCATACCTGAAGACAAAAAAATGGTTAACAGTAAAACACAGTAAACAGTAAAGTATAAAAAATTGCATACCTGAAAAGCAAACATGATAAAACATAATAACAATAAAACATTGCAGAATAGAATACAGTAAAAAAGAGCAGAACAATAGAGAGAGAATAGAGAGAGAGAACAATAAAACGACAACTATTTTGTTTTTTTATTTTATATATATTTTTTGTGGTTTTTTTTTACACTTTTTTTTGTAACTGTAACTTTTATAACTGTAACCGGTTCCAGGTTCGGGTCTCTCAAAATGCGATGGCATCTTGGGAGACCCTGTGAAAGTGTGCCTAGTCTGTGCAATGCTGTACCCTACGCTAATACTCAACTAGTGTATGGTAGCGTTCAAAACATTCACCAATGCAAAGACCAGGATTGTCAGGACAGGAAGGACAATAATAGCGGGTGTCACGCCTATATCTGAGCTTGCTGCAGACACGGCATCTTTTTTGGGGGAGTTCATTGGGTAGGGGTACTCGGGAGGACATAAAGAAAATGCCTCTCATGCAGCCGACTGCATTTGGTTGGGGATGTGAATGGGGGAAGTACGGGTGCTGCAGAAGTGGTGGGTTCCCAATTTGGATTGGCGAATGCAGCAGGAATGGCACTATGGGCACGACGGGCCTGTGTTTGTCTTCTTCTTGGTGGCAGCGGGACACTATTTGTGCTACCCACCTCACCAGCTTGAACTGCACTTATGGGACTCGCCACGTCACCAAGTGTTACTGCAGTGCTGGTTTGACTACGACCGTAGCCGCTGGTGCTTGCCAGTTCACCAAAACGCTACCAAAAAACTGTTATCGATCGCAGGGATCAGGCCTGACTCTACGAACGCTGCAGTTATGTGTTTAGTGTTTTGTAAGTGACAGTGATCGATCGATATTGCACTTGGGTGGACTGGGCTGGGCGGAGGATCAAAACGCAGGTGCTAGCAGGTATCTGGGCTGATCCCGCTAACACTGCTCTTTTTGGGAACCCTAAACTGCTGGGGACGCTAGTATAGATCTGATCGGATCAGATATTGATCCGTTCAGATACTATACCACTAAGGGAGGTGTATGGTGCGTGCGTGGGTGTTAGCGCTACTGGCACTAACCTGACGCTGTCTGGGGCTGGTGCTTGCCAGTTCACCAAAACGTTACCAAAAAAACTGTTAGCAATCGCAGGGATCAGGCCTGACTCTGCGAATGCTGCAGTTATGTGTTTAGTGTTTTGTAAGTGACAGTGATCGATCGATACTGCACTTGGGTGGGCTGGGCTGGGCAGAGGGTCAAAACGCAGGTGCTAGCAAGTATCTGGGCTGATCCCGCTAACACTGCTCTTTTTGGGAACCCTAAACTGCTGGGGACGCTAGTATAGATCTGATCGGATCAGATATTGATCCGTTCAGATACTATACCACTAAGGGAGGTGTACGGTGCGTGCGTGGGTGTTAGCGCTACTGGCACTAACCTGACACTGTCTGGGGCTGGTGCTTGCCAGTTCACCAAAACGTTACCAAAAAAACTGTTAGCGATCGCAGGGATCAGGCCTGACTCTGCGAACGCTGCAGTTATGCGTTTAGTGTTTTGTAAGTGACAGTGATCGATCGATACTGCACTTGGGTGGGCTGGGCTGGGCCGGGCGGAGGGGCAAAACGCAGGTGCTAGCAGGTATCTGGGCTGATCCCGCTAACACTGCGTTTTTGGGAACCCTAAACTGCTGGGGACGCTAGTATAGATCTGATCGGATCAGATATTGATCCGTTCAGATACTATACCACTAAGGGAGGTGTATGGTGTGTGCGTGGGTGTTAGCGGTACTGGAGCTAACCTGATGCTGCCTGGGGCAACGCAGACCCTATCTGACCCTAAAACCTAACTTATATCACCGTCAGGCGATCAGGGGGCTAAACCTTTATTAGGTAATAAACGGCAGGTGCCCTGACACTATAATAAATAAACTAACTAACCAGCGTCACCCGTAACAGTTATACGGTGATCACTGGTGAAAGGGTTAACTAGGGGGCAATCAAGGGGTTAAAACCTTTATTCGGTAGTATATGGGGGTCCCTGACGCTATAAAACGCTGACGGCGAACCTATATATTTACTTCCCTAACTAGCGTCACCAGTGACACTAATACAGCGATCAGAAAAACGATCGCTTAGTGACACTGGCGACGGGGGGTGATCAAGGGGTTAAAAATGTATTAGGGGGGGTCAGGGGGGTACCCTAGACCGAAAGGGGGCTACCACTAACTGCCCTTTCTCTTCTAACTGTCATAAACTGACACCAATGCAGTAATCAAAAAAAAAAACCTGCTATTGGTGTCACTGTGACAGGGGGGGGGGGTGATTAGAGGGTGATCAGGGGGTGATCGGGGGGTGTAAAGTGTGCCTGGTGTGTTCTACTGTAAGTGTATGTGTTGTGCACTTACTCAGATGTCTTCTCTCCTTGGCGCCGAAACGGAAAATAAAGAGCCGAGGAGAGATGACATCACTTCCTCTGCTGCTGTTTACTATACAGCAGCAGAGGAAGATTCTCATTCGTTGGGAGAGATCGCAAGGGGGTGGCCACGAATGATCGCTCCCCTAACGATGCCGACCGCCTTGGGCAAGTGGTTAAACCTGGAAGGTGCAAAATCTGGTGCAGCTGTGCATAGTAGCCAATCAGCTTCTAAGTTCAGCTTATTCAATTAAGCTTTGACAACCAGCCCCCGTTCACATTGTGGCAATGTGACTTTTCCAAAAGTAGTTCCTGCGCTACTTTTGGTGACTTGGGTTGCAAATTCAATAGACATCTGTGCATGAACCTGCACAGATGTCTTTTAAATCACCCCCTAACTCACAGAAATGCGGGTTTGAAATTGTGCACGTTCAGCTGATCTTGCCAGATTTCAAACCTGCCTCCAAAGTGAAGGTAGGCTAAAATCTGGAAGCTGATTGATTTCTATGCACAGCTGCACCAGATTTTGCACTATAATGTTTTAGCAAATCAACCCCAGTCTGTTTTGTTGTTGTTAGCCTCCCTGCCTGTATATTAAGTTTTTGGTGTTGTTGGGGTCTAAAAGACTCCACTGCCCTTAGCAAAACACACTACTGTCCCTTTTCTTTTATTTGCACACCAAAATGGTGCTCAGAAAAAAAATACATTTATTTAAACCTAAGAGGTAAAGTTTCCTAGGGGGAAAAAAAACAGTTTTGAACCATTTAAAACCCATTGTGAGAAAATCCAAAATCCACTGTAAATTATTACACCAAAAAGGGGATAAAAGTAGTAGATTGGGCAAATCACTGACAAAGCAGATTTTAAAGCATTCGCTCATCTTTAGCAACAGCTATGTAAGATTTATTGGCTTAGTCCCTGTGGTAAAATTACTTTGGGCAAATAAAAACATAGCAATAAAATTTTAGTTGTTTTGTTTCTGGTGTGTATGCTTCTCGATGAAATCCTGAGCACAGCTGTTGCAGAATGATCAACTCTTCACCTTGAAGCAATGGAGCTTTGAAAGTTCTTTTGCACCTATGGGAGTATTTTTTGTTGCTCTTTTCAGAGTCCAGCGGAATATAGGTCTAAAGTTACTGTAAGCTGATTACAATTCCTTAGCAACCTTAATGCTTACATGTGTTTTTATATTGTTCCCAGGTTGCCTTTTTTTCTTATTGTACATCTGTAAATGCTGTTCTTTGTTCGCAAACATCTTTGTGACCCATTCCTGGAAAGGCCTGAACCTGCGTCTTATGAGAAATTAACACTTGTACACTTGTGTGTTTGTCCTTACCAATGCACTCACTGTCCGTCTGTCTGTCTGTCTGTCTGTCTCTGTTTCTGACTCATTAGCTAGCTCTAAAAAATGTATTTATTGATACTAAGGCAGGCTTTTTATTGCAGAACAGACATTCAATGTCTGTTCTGCAAAAAACTATAACTACCTGCTTGCTCACAGCAATCCCCAGAATGTAAACTAAGCTTCACACGGCCAGCTCAGCTTATAGTGGTCGGTAAGGATGGGCTCAGGCGTGTTCGCAACTCCTCGTGCCTGTGCCCGTGCCCACCAGGAAGCTGACACTGCGCAGTGTACCGATCTGTGCAGCCGCGGATCGGGAAATGTCTCACTGCCTGTGATTAGCGTTGCGCAGTGCCAGCTTCCTGGCGGGTGCGGGAACGTGGAGTTGCAAACACGCCTGAGCTCATCCTTATTGGTCGACCCAATCAATATGTACTGGAACGACCAGCTCCTGGCGCATGTGCAGGAGTGACGTCACCCCATGCTGGCAAATGAAGATGGCCAAAAACTGCCACACAGATGCCGGTGAGGAACCGTTGTAAAGGTGAGTATTGATCTCCAGAGTTCCACTTTAAGGGTCCATGCACACTGGGCTTAAAAAAAATGTCAGCTCTTTTGGCAGAAAAAAAAGCTCAAATAGAGCAATTTTGTACAGGCGTTTAGGAGCGTTTTAGTTTTTTTCTGCCAGAAAACTCCTCTCATAAATGTAAGCCAGACGGGGATATTTTCTGCTTCTAAACACTGAGCTTAAAATATGCCTTTAAACATCCTAATGTGCATGGTCACATAAGATAACACTGAGCTGCTTCCACAGGAAAAATGCCAAACTCCTGTAGAAGCTGTGTTTTTTAAGCCTAGTGTGCATGGACCCTAAAAAGGAACTTTAGCTGGGTATGCAAAAGTAAGCAGGTACAAGTCCTGTTGTACCAAAAAAGGTACTTACCAGCCATGGCACTGTTTTTGTATAACACATAATCTTCAGCGTTGTCCCGTAGTCTATTTGGATCCTGACCTTGAGAGCCTATTTGTATTATTGGTTTGCCACATGTTGCAATGCAACACAAGTGTGCTAAGAAAGTGTGGCAGAGGGCCATTTAGAATGAATAGCCCAATACTGCACCAACACGTGTTATGCATGCACCTCTATAACTAAGCCCCGGTGGGTGGGGCGAAACATGTCAGAGGACATGGCGTGTGAAGTGGTGCAAGGCTGAGACCAGTTTATACATGTTAACCACATGGATTGGGTTGAGTGGCTATTTTTTTCAAGTATGCTATACACTACTAGATTTGTGATATTTGAGAAAGTCACGTGGTCTGTGACGTAACGCGTGGGAGGAGCCGGCGACATTCACTGCTGTCTGACACATCAGTCTAGCAGCAGTGGCTTTTTCGATGAGCCTCGTCCACAGCGGCTGACTGCAATCTGCATGCCTGTATGCCTTAAACAAACCGGGTGCACGTGAGTGTATCACTGTGCTGTTTGCTTTTGTCCTTTTTCAGTTCATCACGCAATGATATATTTCTTTGTTTTTTTTTGCATAAATTACCCTGTGCTGAGACTACAAAGGGAACCAAATTATCAACATTATTTCGGTTGGAGCTTGTTGTAGCTAAAGCTATGAATATCAATCACTACAGCAATTAATCGCTTTATCCTAATGATGGATGAACTGCTGGGCTAATTATGCCATCACCTTTAAATTCCTGGATTAGTCAATCTCTGTTGAACATTTTTCTCTGTATCTTTATCTGTATTTCTACTATTTATTCAGCGCATATTCATTAGATCGGCACCCATTATTACCAATATTATCATTAATACTATCATCATTATTATTATTAATTTTATTATGATCACTATGGGGATTTTTTTGTATTTATCAGTATTAGTGTATTGAGCAGTTTTTAGGGAATTTAAACACATTCTTGCACTTTTTAGTATTTTTATTCATTGAGTGATTTTTTTGCACATTATTTCAATCGTATTTATACTTCCAATCACATTTTGTATTTGCACAGATTTGTATTTTACACGTGTCAGATGCACATTGATTGACTATTAGAGCGCATCAATATACTTATATATATTTTTCACCAGCACCCCATTCCTGAGTACCAGTGGGACTATATATATAGTATCTCACAAAAGTGAGTACACCCCTCACATTTTTGTAAATATTTTATTATATCTTTTCATGTGACAACGCTGAAGAAATTACACTTTGCTACAATGTAAAGTAGTGAGTGTACAGCTTGTATAACAGTGTAAATGTGCTGCCTCAAAATAACTCAAATAACTCAACACACAGCCATTAATGTCTAAACCACTGGCAACAAAAGTGAGTACATCTTTAAGTGAAAATGTCCAAATTGGGCCCAAAGTGTCAATATTTTGTGTGGCCACCATTATTTTCCAGCACTGCCTTAACCCTCTTGGGCATGGAGTTCACCAGAGCTTCACAGGTTGCCACTGGAGTCCTGTTCCACTCCTCCATGACGACATCATGGAGCTGGTGGATGTTGGAGACCTTGCGCTCCCCCACCTTCCGTTTGATGATGCCCCACAGATGCTCAATAGGGTTTAGGTCTGGAGACATGCTTGGCCAGTCCATCAACTTTACCCTCAGCTTCTTTGGCACGGCGGTGGCCGTCTTGGTGATGTGTTTGGGGTTGTTATCATGTTGGAATACTGCCCTGCGGCCCAGTCTCTGAAGGGAGGGGATCATGCTCTGCTTCAGTATGTCACAGTTCATGTTGGCACTCATGGTTCCCTCAATGATCTATAGCTTCCCAGTGCCAGTAGCACTCATGCAGCCCCAGATTATGACACTACCACCACCATGCTTGACTGTAGGCAAGACACACTTGTCTTTGTACTCCTCACCTGGTTGCTGCCACACACTCTTGACACCATCTGAATCAAATAAGTTTATCTTGGTCTCATCAGACCACAGGACATGGTTCCAGTAATACATGTCCTTAGTCTGCTTGTCTTCAGCAAACTATTTTTGTGCTTTCTTGTGCATCATCTTTAGAAGAGGCTTTCTTCTGGGACAACAGCCATGCAGACAAATTTGATGCAGTGTGCGGTGTATGGTCTGAGCACTGACAGGCTGACCCCCCATCATTTCAACCTCTGCAGCAATCCTGGCAGCACTCATACGTCTATTTCCCAAAGACAACCTCTGGATACAATGCTGAGCACATGCACGTGCACTTCTTTGGTCGACCATGGCGAGGTCTGTTCTGAGTGGAACCTGTCCTGTTAAACCACTGTATGGTCTTGGCCACCATGCTGCAGCTCAGTTCAGGGTCTTGGCAATCTTCTTATAGCCTAGGCCATGTTTATGTAAAGCAACAATTCATTTGAGATCCTTAGAGAGTTTTTTGCCATGAGATGCCATGTGGAACTTCCAGTGACCAGTATGAGAGAGTGAGAGCGATAACACCATATTTAACACACCTGCTCCCCATTCACACCTGAGACCTTGTAAGACTAACAAGTCATATGACCCTGGGGAGGGAAAATGGCTAATTGGGCCCAATTTGGACATTTTCACTTAGGGGTGTACTGACTTCTGTTGCCAATGGTTTAGACATTAATGTCTGTGTGTTGAGTTATTTTGAGGGGACAGCAAATTTACACTGTTATACAAGCTGTACACTCATTACTTTACATTGTAGCAAAGTGTCATTTCTTCAGTGTTGTCACATGAAAAGATATAATACAATATTTACAAAAATGTGGGGGGTGTACTCACTTTTCTGAGATACTGTACTTTCTTTTTTGCTTAGAGCAGCACTACAAGTATTAGCATGTCAGTGTTATGCATGTTACCTTACATTGTGGTAAAGCAAGCAGTAATGCACAAGTTATGGTAGCATGATGGTGTGAATAGGCTCTAAAGGAAACCAGTTCAGAAACATATACACAGCTGGTCCCCCTTCTGAATATGCTTGACTTTCATACTTTCATACTGATCCAGTGGTTTCAATACTTTCCAAATTACTGACCCAGAATAAGTATGCAGATTACCTGTGTTGACTTTAACTTTTTAATCTCCAAGATTGTTGCATGTCAATGATTAAAAAAGACTGTAGCCAAATAACGTGCATTTACAGCAGGAAGTTAGCAACGGAAGCCCCTATTTTTCTCTAATGCACTGTTTCTTGTACATTAAATAAAACAAACTGAGAGACTTAGTAGTTACATAAGCAGAAGACAGGAGCCTTTGTACAGTTTTTGAAAACCCCAAATTAATGGTGATGAGTTGTTGCTGACTATGACTTGACCCTCACTCACTGGCACAGACTTGCATTGACCCTGAGTGACACTGACACATATCATAGAGCTAACATTACTCATGTTTCCAACACAGTCTGTCAAATGTCAGATTTGTAGAAATAGAAATAAAAAGGTTCCTGCACAGATTTTGTGGAGACAGGCATTGTCCAAAGAGATCCATGGTCATGGAGGCAGCTGTAAAAGCTCCACATCTGTTGATGTACTAGGGAAGCAGAAAGGTACTGCATTACAAAAAAAAACGAATGCAAAGAAATATGCTGTGATTATTTAAAGGTATAAATACTTTAAAAATGTATTCTATATTCACTTGCATGTCCTATTTATTGTTCCAACATGTTACCTTTAACATGGCTTACTGCAGCCCTCTATAGGAATATAACTGCAAAATATTGGTTCCAATAGTAAGATTTTGATGAGGCACCCCCAGCTTTCCACTTTTCTCAGTGACCTCTGTCTGAAGTGCCTGGCATGTTGCATTTGCTAACAGAAAAAATATATGCTCAGCGCTGCCTCTCTCAGTCATAAATGTGCATACACTCACATCAAATATGTGTCATATGACAACATGTTTAACAAAGTGCCAATATAGTGCAAAAAAAAGGGCATACAATAAAGTTCAAATATTCAAAAAAATTACAAAATAAGGTGCAAACAATAAAGTTCATCAAGTGTGAGGTGCAGGGCTGGTGACACGTTGAGGTAATCTTGGTGACTTCCTGTGCTCCCCTCCTGGATCCCCACTCACCAGATAAAGATGAAAAATACGCCTGTGTATATCAAGACGGTGTCTCCTGTCCAGCAGATATGTAGGTAGGTTGTGCCTCAGAGAATGGAATCTCCTCTCCTTCACCACTTGATTGTCGATCCTACATACTTTACTTAGTCAAAGACGATCGGAGTAGTAAAGTTTGGACAAGTGAAGAGATGAGGGCATATAGTGTAATACTGCAAGGTTTATTAAAAGGTTTAAAATCATTACACTTACATGAGAATCTTTAAATTTGTGCAAAAATTGGCATCCAAACAGCCTTCACAGATTATCCTTAGCTTGACATGTTTCGCCCCTCCCACTGAAGCTTATGGAGTCTGTGGTTGGCTGTCTTATATAATTTAAGTACCGCCTACTACACCCAATGACTCCCACTACTCTCATTGATGGCGCAGTATGAAATTGACCTCACTTCCGGTTTCCGCCGGAACCGGAAGTGACGTTTCCGCCAAAACCGGAAGTGATCAGCAGCACAGGAAGTGATGTAATCCTTGTTGCCAAAAGTTAAACCTCAACATCCTACTTGCTGGATTAACAGGGAGTGATCAGAGGCCATCTAGTGTTGGTAATTCGGTATTACATTAAAAACAAATCAAGGTATATTGCATTAAATGAACCATTATGACAATGACAGTATACTCATACACTCATACATCTGGAAGAAAATATATAAGTAATTAGATAGTTGGAAAAAAAACATATAATGAGAACCTGGTCTGACAAATAATGAAAAGAAAGAAAAAAGAAAAAAATAAATAAAATAAAATAAAATAAAAATAAAAATAAAATAAAAAAATAAAAAATAACTATAATTTTTTCTTAGTTAGTTATTTATTTTATTTTTATTTTTATTTTATTTTTATTTTATTTTTATTTTTAATTTAATTTTATTTTTAATTTTTTAATTTTCAATTTTTTAATATTTTTTAATTTTATTTTAATTTTTATTTAATTTTATTTATTTTTTTCTTAGTTAATTCAATTTTTCATTATTTGTCAGAACAGGTTCTCATTATATGTTTTTTTTTCCAACTGTCTAATCACTTATATATTTTCCTCCAGATGTATGAGTGTATGAGTATACTGTCATTGTCATAATGGTTCATTTAATGCAATATACCTTGATTTGTTTTTAATGTAATACCGAATTACCAACACTAGATGGCCTCTGATCACTCCCTGTTAATCCAGGAAGTAGGATGTTGATGTTTAACTTTTGGCAACAAGGATTACATCACTTCCTGTGCTGCTGATCACTTCCAGTTTCTGTCGAAACGTCACTTCCGGTTCCGGCGGAAACCGGGAGTGAGGTCAATTTCATACTGCACCATCAATGAGAGTAGTGGGAGTCATTGGGTGTAGTAGGCGGTACTTAAAGTATATAAGACAGCCAACCACAGACTCCATAAGCTTCTGATGACGCCCAGTGGGAGGGGCGAAACATGTCAAGCTAAGGATAATCTGTGAAGGCTGTTTGGATGCCAAGGGGGCAATTTTTGCACATTTTAAAGATTCTCATGTAAGTGTAATGATTTTAAACCTTTTAATAAACCTTGCAGTATTACACTATATGCCCTCTTCTCTTCACTTGTCCTAACTTTACTACTCTGATCGTCTTTGACTAAGTAAAGTATGTAGGCTCTACAATCAAGTGGTGAAGGAGAGGAGATTCCATTCTCTGAGGCACAACCTAGCTACAAACCCAGGGACAGACTTGGTCCAGGGACAGTGTCCTCAGTCCGGGGACTGTCCCTGGAAACCGGGGACATCTGGTCCCTGGAAACTTGGGACATCTGGTCCCCCTAGGCTAGTGGCCAGCAGGACCCACAGGTCAGTGGCCAGCAGGACCCACACGTCGGCAGCCAGCTCCCAGCAGGACCCACACATTGTGGGTCCTGCTGGGAGCTGTCCGGGGACCTAGGAGTCCTTCTGGCCACTAACCTGTGGGTCCTGCTGGCTGCTTGCCATGACCTGTGGGTCCTGCTGGCCATGGCCAGCTGCCAGCAGGACCCACAGTGTTGAAGGCTATTTTAGGTTACTGGGTGGGCACTGGCCTGGGGCAGGGTAAATAGGGTGTATGGGGGGGTAGATGGGATGTGGGGTTCAGCTGTGGGTGTCAGGGTCTCTCACCTCAGTGATGGCAGATGCCCATGCCAGTGCCAGCTCAGCAGGTCCTTGCATCACCTCCCTCGATCCTGGGGGTGTGAAGTGATGCTCCTGTCCTGTGGTCAAGTAAACTTGCATCTCAAGCCAATCACGTGGGTCCCAACTCCCTGGCGTGCCTTGCTGCTCAGGGGTGGACTGACAACACCCAGGGCCCCCAGACCAAATTAAGCAAGGGCCCCCTGTCAGGCCCTGCCCATGACCCGTCCCTGGCCCTGCCATGACACACCCCTGGCCCCGCCCCTGGCCCCGCTCCTTCATTTTTCACAAAGTACAACTTTTTTTTAAAAAAAAAACACTGTTTAACAACAGAGTCTAATGGGACCTCGAGGGGGGTCTTTCTATAACAGTGTCCATTATAGAATCTGTTAGAGTCCCCTCCAGGTCCCATTAGAGACAGAAAAGGAGTATAATGGGACCTGGAGGAGGGCCTCTTTCTAACAGAGTGTACAGTGAACACCTTCATTCACTCTGGTCCTCATGGGACCCCCTCCTTGTGCCATGACTCTCACCCCTGCCCCAACCTCTCACAAAGTATAAATAAAATTGGCACTGTGTAGCGCTCCTCTTACCTTAACTATGGGTGCTGTAGCTGTGGCTGGCTCCCGCGTCCTCTGTGGCTGGCTCCTGTGGGTGGCTGGCTGGCTCCTGCATCCTCTGTGGCTGGCTCCTGTGGGTGGGTGGCTGGCTGGCACCTGTTGGTGGCTGGCCGGCACCATGCTGTGGCTGGCTGGCTCCCTGGTGTGGGTGGGTTACCGTGGGTGGCTGGCTGGCATCCTGCTGTGGATGGTCACTGTGGCTGGTTGGCTCCTTTGGATGGCACTCTGCTGTGGCTGGCTCCCTGCTGTGGGTGGGTCACCGAGGCTGGCTGGCTCCCGTGGGTGGCTGGCACCCTGCTGTGGCTGGCTGGTTGGCTGGTTTCCTGCTGTGGGTGGGTCACTGTGGGTGGCTGGCTGGCACTCTGGCCCTGCTGTGGGTGGGTCACCATAGGTGGCTGGCACCCTGGCCCTGCTGTGGGTGGGTTACCGTGGGTGTCTGGCTTCTGTGGGTGGCTGCCTGGTACCCTGCTGTGGGTGGCTGGCTTGGCTCCCTGCTTTGGGTCAGTGGGTGGGTAGGTGGCTGGCTGGCATGGTGCACTCTGCTGTGGGTGACAGGCCTGGCTCCCTGCTGTGGGTCAGTGGGTGGGTAGCTGGCTGGCACATGTACTCTACTGCGGGTGGCTGGCCTGGCTCCCTGCTGTGGGTCAGAGGGTGGGTGGGTGTCTGGCACGGTGCACCCTGCTGTGGCTGACAGAGAGGGGGGGGCTGACAGAGGGGGATGGCTGACAGAGAGGGGGGGCTGACAGAGAGGGGGGCTGACAGAGGACAGTGGGCTGACAGAGGGGGGTGGGCTGACAGAGAGGGGTGGGCCGACAGAGGGGGCGTGAGCTGATAGAGAGGGGGCTGACGGGGGTGGGCTGACAAGGGGGCTGGGTGTGGGCTGACAGAGAGGGGGCTGACAGAGAGTGGGGCTAACAGAGGAGGGTGGGCTGACAGAGAGGAGAGGGCTAACAGAGGTGGGGTGGGCTAACAGAGGAGAGGTGGGCTGACAGAGGAGGGGTGGACTGAAAGAGAGGGGGGCTGACAGAGAGGGGGTGACAGAGGGGGGTGGGCTGACAGAGCAGGGGTGGGCTGACAGATGGGGGCTGACAGAGAGGGGGGTGGGCTGACAGAGCAGGGGTGGGCTGACAGAGTGGGGGTGGGCTGACAAAGGGGGGGCTGAAGGAGGTGTGCTGACAGGTGAGGGTGGGGGTGGGCTGACAGAGGAGAGGGGGGCTGACAGGGGGGTGGGCTGACAGAGGGGGGGTGACAGAGGAGGGTAGGCTGACAGAGGGGGGTGGGCTGACAGAGGAGGGGTGGGCTGACAGATAGGGGGCTGAAAGAGAGGTGGGCTGACAGAGAGGGGGTGGGCTGACAGATAGGGGTCTGACAGAGGTGTGGTGGGCTGAGAGAGGGGGGTGGGCTGACAGAGAGGGGTGAGGGGGTAGATGAGAGAGACCTCAGAAACACACAGCGCCCCAGGCAGAGATGCGGGACTCTGGCAGCAGGTGGTCACGACCAACCTCGCCTGGCCGCATCCACACTTGACCAGCACCGCCGAGCGATTTGCAGGGCGCTTGCATGGACTACAAGTCCCAGGATGCCACAGTATGCGGCCGCACATGACCCTGTTCGCTCAATCACAGGGCGTTTGCGTGGACTTCAAGTCCCAGAATGCCACAGCATGCGGCCGTGCCCCCAGCCGACCTAATCAAAGAAAAAAAAAATTGGCAGCGGGCGGCCGCCGGACATTTTGCATATAAGTCGGGACGGCCTGGGGGGAAACTGCCACCCTGCCCCTGGCCCAGACCGCCCCTGTACTTACTATATGCAGTGCTTTACATACAGTATGTTTCCTACACTCACATCAGTCCCTGCCCTCATGGAGCTTACAATCTAAGATCCTTAACTAACATTCATACTTACTGTGTACATACTAGGGCCAATTTAGACAGGAGGCAATAAACCCACCAGCATGTCTTTGGAGTGTGGAAGGAAACCAGAGTACCTGGAGGAAACCCACGCAGGCACAGTGAGAACATGCAGTAGAAGCAACTCATATACATTCTATAGCGGACATTTCGGTAAAAAATAACTATCATCTATTTGTTAACTCTAACCCCCATGAAAAATTGCTAGCCCTAAACTTAAAGTGATTGTAAATGTTTTTTTTTTTTAAATAACAAACAGGTTTATAATTACCTGCTTGAGCTGCCGTGAACCTCCTCTTCTTGGGCCCCATGCACTTCTGGCTCCTCCTCTCTGGTGATTGCCCCCATAGAAAGCCGTGTTCTGTGGGGGCACTTCTGCAGTCTTGCTCCCGAGCCCCGCTGTATGCATCTATATACATAAGACTTGGTCCCGTCCCCCAGCTACCTCGTCATTGGCTTTGATTGACAGCAGTGGGAGACCAGGAAGTGAGGGGAGAGAAAAGCTGCAGGTTCGAATGAGGGATCAGGTAAGTAAAAGGCGAGGTGAGGGGGCGATAATGATGCCTAATCATTTTTTACCATAATGCAAGGAATACATGCCAGTGCTTACTCCTTAAAGAGGAATTTGTACAAAATTGAAAGCCTGCAGCTACAAATACTGTAGCTACTGACATCAATACAGGGATCCAGCTCTATCATTGCCTGGGCTCTGGGTTCTTTGCTGGTCTTCTGGTCCCATCTTGCTTATGGGAAGCCGACTATGACTTCCTACTGGCTCACAGATGGCACCCCACTAGGCATGCTTGAGTGGTGCTGAGCTTTCTGAATGGACCCGCAGCCTCCTGTGATGTGGGACATGTCCCAAGATGTTCGGGGCGGGGGGGGGGGGGTGAATTTAGGTGGGCAGAGGGGAAGTGGAAATGTATGTATATGTCACAAATAGGTACCCGCTCCAAAAAAAAAGTTTCAAGACAGAAGAGGGGGGAGGGAAAAGGATTGGTGGAACTTCCTTTTTTTTTAGGTGCAGTTCTGCTTTAAAGCATATCTTTAGTCAAAATATAAAATTGTTATATTCGTTTCCACATTATATTTTAAATATTTCTAGTCTACTCCTATTAATGTGAATAATGTTGAGATTTTCAATCTCACTTTGTGAAGATTCCCCACACATTTACTTCCCTGAATTCTAAGACACATGCTCACTACACATGTCACAGAGCCTGCCTTATGAACTACAGAGGTGCTGAGGGGAGGAGTTTCAGGAGGCGGAGTCAGTGCAGGAATCACAGCTTGCAGGCAGCATGGTACCATGGGATATGTATTCCTTAGTAATTAAAATGGAAATAGCAGAGGAGAAGCTGCAAAGCATTCAGGGAATCCAGGAAGTTGTTGAAAGAGATGGCCAGCAGACAGGCAGAACTCACATGAAAAGAGAATTTTCAAGTTTATATTGGATTGTCAAAATAACTATTGTTTGTATTTTTATTACTTTATATGTAACACTGTCCCCGTAGGGCTTGCTGAGTGTTGACTACTTAGGCCTCTCCCTGGTTACCAGCAGCTGGATGCAAAGAGTTCCCACTTGGTTGCTGAGGATCCCCACTTTGTTGCTAGGTGTTCCCGCTTGTCCTGACCTTCTCCCGCTTGCTCGTTACTCTATGACCAGTCCAGGGTATTTGAGTTTTTGTATTTTATTTTGGAACTTGGATGGGAGAAAAGATTAGTGGGATACTCCAAATGGAACTATTCACAATGGATAAGGACAACTCTCACTTGACGTCACTGGATTACTTGTGGAAGCAGTCACACGGTTTTAACCATACAGCCACATGTATGGAAGGATTAAGTCTTCATGCTCTCACTAGTAGCAGACTTGATGCACTACATTATCTTAAGGATACTCTATAGCATCCCCTTTACTGACACCCATCCACTGACTCTTCTAGCTGAAGGGGGTGTTTCTCACTCAACAGGTCCCAAAGACACAAATCTGTACTCACAGATCAGATCCTTCCGGGTGTCTCCCTTTCAGTCAGCTCTACAGGACATCTGGGTTCAGCTTTTCTCTCTCTCTAGGTCCCTGGGTCGACCACCCAGGGCCCCATAACCACTTCCGCAGAGGAGAGGGCCACCATCCCCTCCCTTCTGGACTCTGGACCCCGGCTCATCTAACTCTCAGCACATGTGCCCGGGCTTTAAATACAGTATACCAGCATGCAATGCAGCACTTCTCCTTTGCCAATTGCCAGGACTGTAACACTCCCTTGTCAGGTCCCCTCCCACTGTCCAAAATGCCTCCCTATTGGACCAGTGAGGGATAGTCAAACAAGCTGAGCTGCACCTAAGCACAAATAACAGACCTAAAGAATAGATCCTGCTCCCTGGTAGGCAGAGAGCAATCTAAGTTTTACCTGACCATCTTCCTGGTAAGCAGAAAGATCAAAAAACTATACTTTCTTCTAGCACCTACCTAGGAGGGTGCTACATATATATTATATTTTATATCATAATTATACATCGTTACAGAATGAAAGTGTTTGCTGTGATCATAGATCTCCTTTAAGTGAGAACGGTATTGTTTGTTCCACTTTTGTGTGCCCCTGCTAACTGCCACAACTGTTCTGTGTACATCCTATGATCTTATGTAAGCCAACACAAAGAAATAGCTTAAAATTGTCAGTTGAAACACTATATTGTTGTAAAATCCTATATTTATTTTGTTATTGAGAAGAGACACAGCAATAACTATTGAATTTGGAATGAGGAAAGGATTTTAGACTCTTATATAAATGGGTATTTTACTTGTCTATCTATAAAATATACAGACTGCTTTTATTCTGAGCAAGTTAATGATGAACCTTCTCCAAATATTTGCAAATGATCCTCCATCCTGGTTACAAGGATCAACAGGTTTGAAAGATGTAGGTTTCATAGAAGTAAAATATTAACTTGCAGTCTTCGCAAAAACATTAGAATCTCTCATTCACAAATCGAAATCCCTGTAAAAAATATCCTTCTAGACATTTTTTTTTACCACCAATAAAAGGGGGCTCTCCTCAGTTTGATATATTAGCTGCTTCAGCTTTCCTTTGTTGTATGCGTGCCTTAACAGATTACTGTAAGCATAGAGTTCGGTTATAGGAGACACAATTTCAGCTCTGCATTTACAGCCACTGCTTACTGTACTCTGCCTCTTGTACAGTAGGTGGGTCCATAGCCATCCCATGTAGTTGTTGCTTCGCTAGGGGCCTACAGAAGTACAGGGCCTACAGATGGCTACTGCTTTAGTCTACAACCGCTACAAAGTCCTTGTAGACCTAAACCATTTGCTAACGTGTACAGATGGTGAGCTAGGATTCCTCCACTATTCTATTCCCCTGGTCCTAGCAACACTGACTCATAGGTAGCTAGAAGTAGTCATATCGTAGAGCCTTGCAATTCGCTGCCCATGAGAAGAGAGCCACTGTTCTTATGCACATCACTGGAGATGGGGCTCAGGTAAGTATGGGGGGGCTGCACCCAGACCGTTTTTTACCTTAAAGCAGAGACTGCATTAGGATAAAAAAAAACTTGAGCCTTTACAACCACTTTAACTCCTTTCTACACAGTCTCCCGACTTTAATAATGGCATGCTATCATTGTTGTATAATGTACATAGAGTATGTTAAAACAATGATAAATATAACCATATCATGTGCAAAAGCATATAAAAATTGTAAACCACAGACTTACAAGCAGCAACAATAGAATCTCCATAATATCAGTCCCTTAAATGGGTTGGGAACATTGACCCGCTTTCCAGTCTGCAGATGTGAACGTCTGAAATGCAAGTGCAAATTATCTGCTGCAGGCTGCACTAGGATGATTTTGCGTTTACAGAAGGCTCTTTTAAAAGTAAGAGCCAACTTCTTGTCAGTCTCAGTAGATTGCATGTCCTCCGGTATGCATACATTTTAATTTCCTAGCTCATTAATGAGTATTTAAAGATGCATTTATTCTATTAGTACCCAAATAGCAAAAAATAAAGTGGCTGGGGTTTTAATCCTTCCTTATTCTATCCAAAACTAAAAAATATATTGGCTGTACATGCACTTTAAATTCCTTGCTCATTAATGAGTATTCAAAGTGAACACAGCTTCGCTTTGCTAAGTGAGTTTCTTGTCTACTTTAGTAAATTGAGTTCTTCTTATCAGTAATACAGCTGAAGTACTAAGTAAGCACTGAAGATACAATATCTCACGAAAGTGAGTACACCCCCTACATTTTTGTAAATATTTTATTATATCTTTTCATGTGACAACACTGAAGAAATGACACTTTGCTACAATGTAAAGTAGTGAGTGTACAGCTTGTTATACAGTGTAAATTTGCTGTCCCGTCAAAATAACTCAACACACAGCCATTAATGGCTAAACCGCTGGCAACAAAAGTGAACACACACCTAAGTGAAAATGTCCAAATTGAGCCCAATTAGCCATTTTTCCATCTCCGGTGTCATGTGACTCATTAGCGTTACAACGTCTCAGGTGTGAATGGGGAAGAAGATTGCCAAGACCCTGAAACTGAGCTGAAGCACAGTGGCCAAGACCATACAGTGGTTATCATGTTGGAATACTGCCCTGCAGCCCAGTCTCTGAAGGGAGGGGATCATGCTCTGCTTCAGTATGTCACAGTACATGTTGGCATTCATGGTTCCCTCAATGAACCATAGCTCCCCAGTGCCAGCAGCACTCATGAAGCCCCAGACCATGACAATCCCACCACCATGCTTAACTGTAGGCAAGACACACTTGTCTTTGTACTCCTCACCTGGTTGCCGCCACACACACTGGACACCATCTGAACCAAATATGTTTATTTTGGTCTCATCAGACCACAGGACATGGTTCCAGTAATCCATGTCCTTAGTCTGCTTGTCTTCAGCAAACTGTTTGCCAGCTTTCTTGGACATCATCTTTAGAAGAGGCTTCCTTCAACCTCTGCAGCAATGCTGGCAGCACTCATACGTCTATTTCCTAAAGACAACCTTTGGATATGATGCTGAGCACATGCACTCAACTTCTTTGGTCGACCATGGCGAGGCCTGTTCTGAGTGGAACCTGCCCTGTTAAACCACGGTATGGTCTTGGCCACCGTGCTGCAGCTCAATTTCAGGGTCTTGGCAATCTTCTTATAGCCTAGGCCATCTTTATGTAGTGCAATAATTCTTTTTTTAGATCCCCAGAGAGTTCTTTGCCATCAGATGCCATGTTGAACTTCCAGTGACCAGTATGAGAGAGTGAGAGTGATAACACCAAATTTAACACACCTGCTCCCAATTCACACCTCAGACCTTGTAACACTAACGAGTAACATGACACCTGGGAGGGAAAATGGCTAATTTGGCCCAATTTGGACATTTTCACTTAGGGGTGTACTCACTCTTGTTGCCAGCGGTTTAGAGATTAATGGCTGTGTGTTGAGATATTTTGAGGGGACAGCAAATTTACACTGTTATACAAGCTGTACACTCACTACTTTACATTGTAGAAAAGTGTAATTCCTTCCAGGCCCGTCGCGACAGGACAGGCAAAACAAGCAATTGCTTGGAGCCTCGAGGCAGTCATCAAGACCCATTTAGTAATAAAAATATGGTAGCTTGCTGACCATAATAAAAACAATTACCATAGCTTTCTTTCCATTTTCTTCTTTCTTTACCATCCCATTTCCATCTTTTTGCTTCTTTTTTGAATAAGGTAGTATTTATTAAAGCTTTTTGCAAAAATTTACAATGCAGAAAAAGACTCTACAAATGTTCAATTGTTGAAAATGTTCAAATTTTATGCACATTATATGCAACAGCAGTATTTGCACTGTAAACCTTTTTGTTTATATAAAGTGTTGGTGAACTTAAACTGTATCGCTATGCTTTGATTCCTGTAGGCTTTGCGTGCGTGCGTGCGGGGGGGGGGTAGGAGGGGCCTCCATGTCCATTTTGCTTGGCGCCCCCAAAGTCCTTCAAACAGCTCTGATTCCTTCAATGTTGTCAAATGAAAAGATATAATAAAATATTTACAAAAATGTGAGGGGTGTACTCACTTTTGTGAGATACTGTATATATTTACAAAAATAAATAATAAACAGACCAAAACTAAATAAAGGAATACTACACCTACTGCATTTTATAAATAATAATGGCACTCCCAATCTCATGTAAATTGGAGAGTAGCAGATAATAAAAGTTATATGAATAGTGGTGGGAACCTCTTCCACAATATTGTCTAGTTCACACTCCCAGGAGATTAAGTTACTGCTCCTCTGGCCAAGTTGTGTGTCCCTGACAATGGTGGTGTTTAAGCATTCTTCCAATATGTTGAGGTTCTTACAACCTGCTTCATCTTATCGTTTATGAAGCATAACATCTGGGAGAGCTTGGTATAACTATAGGTGAATGCCATCTTGATGCATCTAGAGTAAAACATTTGATGGCAAGAAATACCATAATTAAAGGGAAAGCACTGATTGACCAATATGTTATGTAGGTCATAGTGTTAAGGTGAGCAGTTGGTGCAGCTGGTGGAGTAGAGCATGTGGTGTATTACTAAGAAGCATTTGCATGGTGATAAAAAGACTATTATTGTGGACTTCTTTTTGAAACTACAAGTAATTTAAACACTTGGGTGTGTGAACTAGAAAACATTGTGGGAGAGGTTCCCACTGCTACTCATATCACCTTTATTATTTGCTACTCCTCATGTGAGTTGGGGAGTGTCATTATTATTTATAAACTACAATAAGTGTGGTATGGTTTATTTTAGTTTTGTTCTATTATTTATTTTTGTTTTGGCTTATATGTATGAATATAATCACTTTAAGGTCCATCTTATGAGGTATCCGCATGGGAGATAATGCATGGAACACTGGATTTTTTTTCGTATTCACCTGATTAAAGCAATTCTATGAACTTTACTTTTGACAATAGAGATACCTCAATGATACATCGAAAATACATCAAAAGTGTTACCGAAATCAAATATTAGTGGCATAAATCACATACAATTAACCTCCCTGGCGGTATGATTATTTCGGATTTTAGGTGCTGAAAGCGGTACAATTATTTTGCATGGAAATTTGGCGTTTTATATTGTAGGTCTGTAATTCTTAACAATAACACACTTAAATCTGTCCAAACAAGAGTCTAGTAGATATCCCGGGTATGATAAAGTTTGAAACACAAAAACATAAATTATAATATAATAAATAAAAATAAATATTAAAAAAAATAAAAATAAAATAATAATAAAATAAATTTCCCCACGATTCACTATCGCTCAATTCTGCAAGTGTTCTAATTTACTATCGCTGTTTTCTAGCTGGTCTAAAACCATTTTTGACGTAAAGGGACACTTTTTGGTTGCTATGGACAATCTCCAGTTTCCAGCCAGAAAGAACAGTATATATAATATAGAACTGCATGCAGGGCATAGGACAAAGCACTGGGGACAAAAGGGATGTGAAATAATCTCATACAGTACTGTAATCTGTAAGATTACAGTACTGTATGTGTTATGCTTTTTACAGTTTTTTTAATTTGCCGCCAGGCTCCGCCCCCGTGCGTCGCGACGCTCGCAGGGAACGGAGCCTGGCACGGAGAGGCTTCGGGCAGAGGACGGAGCCCACGGACACTGCGGGGGACATCGCAGGATCCCGGGGACAAGGTAAGTAACGCCGCCCCAGGATCCTGCAATGCGATCCCGAGTGTGGCTCGGGGTTACCGCTAATGGGACTGAATTTTAACCCCGAGCCACACTCGGGAAAACCGCCAGGGGGGCTACATTACATATAATCGCTAACACAATTGTGAGAAGGTCTGTGCTCAGTGATATGCAGGATGTGCACAGTTTTGTAATTTAATTTTTTCAATATTTATTTTTATTCATTGTATATTGATGTATAGGTGATGGGATTATATTGCAAAAAAGTAAAAAATATTACTACGTAGGTGATAATAACTTATTAGTGAACTAAAGCTGCTTGCAATATCACAACAAAACCAATCGTGCAAAAACATACATAATGAAAATTGCAGCGCTAAATAAATGAAGTTCAAAGTAAATAAAAAAAATTGTCCATATAGTGCTTGAACACTAAAGTGCACAGTGACAGAAGAAAGTCCATTGAAATAATATCCAAAGAAATGTGATTGCCTAGATAAATATTCACCTGGTGCACCTCCATCATGTCCCCGATGATGTCACATATAACGAAACATGTAAGACGTAGTCTATGTCTGAACTAACCATGCCAATTGAACTTGTATACAAGTCGTTTTTATCCTGGGAACTACCATTTTAACTGCTGACTAGTCACTGGATTGGCGTAGGTGTTTAGTAACCTTTTCTCAAAATAAAAGTGTTTTACGGTTTTTATACTACGTGGACCCCCTTTTCTATGCTTATTGGTCACGTCTGAGGAACACCAGGGGTTTGTTTGGCAAGCAATGTTACCTTCCTTACCGGTCTACCCACTGAGGGATTCGCTCTGAGTGCTGGATCATTATTTAAACGCCTGTCTAACGTGGAGTCTGGAGATCTGGTGGGCTCACATCCTGTTTATTATCACGGTGGAGGTGCACCAGGTGGATATTTATCTAAACAATCACATTTCTTTGGGTATTACTTCAATGAACTTTCTTTTCATCTGTCATTATGCACTTTAGTGTTCAAGCACTATATGGACTATTTTTTTGATTTTACTTTGAACTTTATTTATTTAGCGCTGCAGTTTACATTATGTAGATTTACTTATTTGCACTATATTACATTGAGCTGTGTTATTTAATAGTATTGCAAATTCACTAATAGCATGGCACAGGTGACTTTATTTGCATATATTTATTGAAAATTGATGTATAGATGATGGGATTTACTTATATTCGCTATATTATATTGGACTGTGTTATTTAATAGTATTGCACATTCACTAACAGCATTGCACAGGTGACTTTATTTGTATATATTTATTTATATTTAATATTGATGTATAGATGATGGGATAGAATTTATTGTATTCACTATATTACATTGAACTGTGTAAATCCAATTAATTTATTTATATCTACTGAATATTGATGTATAGATGATGGGATTTACTTACATTCACTATATAATACATTGAACTGTGTAATTCCAAAACTAGTATAGAAGCACTTATGGGGCATTTTTTATTGATATAGATGATGTGATTTACTTACATTCACTATCTAATACATTAAACTGTGTTTTCAGGATAGTATTGCACATGTAATAATAGCATGGCACAGGTTAATTTATTTATATATTAACGTATATTAACGTAAGGCAAACAGCAATGCAAAGCATACTTTATGTAGCAGAAAATGATAAGCTAGATTTCAGTGGTTTAGAATGAACTTTTTTTTCTGTTTAAAACTTTTGTTTTTTAAATACAAAGGTCCAGCTGTATCCTTTGACCACAACCATCTTTACTCTATGTATTGCTGCCATTTCATATAATTGCAGCTAAATTTTGCACAAAAGTATACAGATAATAGCTCCAGTTTAATAAACATAATTCACTAGAGAGAAGCTGTGCAAATATCTGTTTGTTGTTTTGTGTTTATATAACAGCCTGGATTAATCAATGATGAATGGAACTTTTTTTTATGTAATAGTGACACAAATCCTGGGGATTCAATGCCAGCTTTCTTTGAGATTCTCCTGTATAAGTTGGCAGGGGCACACTACTGATAAATACTAACTTCCTAGCAGACTCACAACAAAAAGAGAGAGGTAGCAATGCTGAAAACAGGCTATGCAGTTGGCATGAATTCCATGAGAGCCATTTTGAATTCATACAGAGAACTTGTGAATAGGAAGTAATTGATTCACAAACAGTGAATGCTTTCTTCATTTAGCAGCAGATGGCTAGCCTGCATAATCCAGCTTGCTTTTGTGTTTTAATTCCTTTGCTGTCTTTAACATTCCCTATCCCTCTCCAATCAAATTTCAAGTAATCATTGTTTTGTTTACATGTCTTAGTAGCAAAAATGATTTCCAAAATTTTAAAATCATCATAATTGCAAGCTTTCTAGTCACCTTTTGCTTTTGTATTTTACATTTTCTAATGTTGAAACTTCTTGGAAATCTGGAATTTGTTTGTTAAAGTCATTTAACTCTTAACATTACCCTTTCAACCAATCACCAAAAACGGTAGCAGATTTGAAATGTATCAGTGTTTAAATTTAATATGTGTGAATCAATACACCCGCGCCAAAATAAACAATTCAATAAAATATATAATAGATGGCAGCTGCTGTTCCAAACCTACTAAGTGAATTACTAAACGTGCACCAAACCTATTGTGCAAACAGCGCTTGCCAATATCACATTAATAAGTATAAAAGTGGACAACGTGATCTGCATACACTAAGTGCAAACAAAATTATGTAAGTGGATGTGGAAAAAAGGGGACTATTGGGATAGAGTAAACCCTTGATCAGTGAAAACATAGAGTGCCCAAAAAAGATATATATAATAGTATGATGTCAAAACAAGTGAATAAATATTGTTAAATAATAAAAATGTGTAAAAGAAACAAAGTGACAAAAAAAGTTCCTTCCAATACGCCAATAAAAAAGAAAAATAATTCCTCCTGCATGAATAATTCCTCCTGCGACGTCATCAGAAGCTTCTGATGATGTCACGCTTGATGACGCAACGCATAAGGCTGGAACGCACGTTGCGCTACGTTACGTCCTAGTGGAACACACGCTGACCCTGGAGTGGGTCTTGCGGTTTTCCACAGCTTCCACTGTTCGTTGTGGTTGCTCGCATAGGAGGTCCATAGATTGTTTTAATCTGTCAAATGCTGTAGCCATTTGAAGCTTTTAATAAACTACATCTACGGTTTCACACTATGAGGAGTCCGCCTTCTCTTTTTTGTTACCTATACCGCTGGTGATATCCCGTCTGAAGTCACGTCCTATCCAGATGAGGAGGACATTGGAGGATTTGCTCAAAAGTTCCAAGGAGGTCGGGGAGACCCCACAAGCCTTATACGATCCGTTCTGTCATAAGGCAGGGGGATCTACAACATCTGGTGAGTAGGGATGAGCTTTGAGTTCGAGTCGAACTCATGTTCGACTCGAACATCGGCTGTTCGCCAGTTCGCCGAACAGCGAACAATTTGGGGCGTTCGCGACAAATTCGAAAGCCGCAGAACACCCTTTAAAAGTCTATGGGAGAAATCATAAGTGCTCATTTTAAAGGCTTATATGCATGGTATTGTCATAAAAAGTGTTTGGGGACCTGGGTCCTGCCCCAGGGGACATGGATCAATGCAAAAAAAAGATTTAAAAACGGACGTTTTTTCGGGGGCAGTGATTTTATTAATGCTTAAAGTGAAACAATAAAAGTGTAATATTCCTTTAAATTTCCTACCTGGGGGTGTCTATAGTATGCCTGTAAAGGGGCGCATGTTTCCCGTGTTTAGAACAGTCTGACAGCAAAATTACATTTCAAAGGAAAAAAAGTCACTGAAAACTACTCGCTGCTATTAATGAATTGCCGGTCCGACAATACACATAAAAGTTCATTGATAAAAACGGCATGGGAATTCCCCACAGGGGAACCCCGAACCAAAATTTAAAAAAAATGACGTGGGGGTCCCCCTAAATTGCATACCAGGCCCTTCAGGTCTGGTATGGATATTAAGGGGAACCCCGGCCAAAATTTTTTTAAAAAATGGCGTGGGGTCCCCCTCAAAATCTATACCAGATCCTTCAGGTCTGGTATGGATTTTAAGGGGAGCCCTGTGCCAAAATTTAAAAAAAAATGGCATGGACTCCATACCAGACCCTTATCCGAGCACGCAACCTGGCAGGCCGCAGGAAAAGAGTGGGGGACGAGAGAGCGGCCCCCCTGAACCATACCAGGCCACATACCCTCAACATTGGGAGGGTGCTTTGGGGTAGCCCCCCAAAACACCTTGTCCCCATGTTGATGGGAACAAGGGCCTCATCCCCACAACCCTTGCCCGGTGGTTGGGGGGGTCTGTGGGCGGGGGGCTTATCGGAATCTGGAAGCCCCCTTTAACAAGGGGACCCCCAGATCCCGGCCCTCCCCCCTGTGTGAAATGGTAAGGGGGTACAAAAGTACCCCTACCATTTCAGAAAAAAAGTGTCAAAAATTTTAAAAATGACAAGAGACAGTTTTTGACAAATCCTTTATTTAAATGCTTCTTCTTTCTTCTATCTTCTTTCTTCTATCTTCTATCTTCCTTCGGTTTCTTCCTCCATCTTCTTCTTCTTCTGGTTCTTCTGGCTCTTCTGGTTCTCCCTCCGGTGTTCTCGTCCGACATTTTCCTCCGCGACGTCTTCTTCCCTTCTTCTCCTCGGGGGCAGGACCACCCGGTGACTCCGCCCCCTCTGACGCATGGGGACTTGATGGGGACTTACCTGTGGCATTCCCCGTGACGTCAGAAGGGGACGGTGTTACGCATTGGGTGACCCCGCCCCCCTCTGACGCCACGGGGAATGCCACAGGGAAGTCCCTGTCAAGTCCCCGTGCGTGAGAGGGGGCGGGGCCACCCCATTATTTAAGAACCGTCAGAAGAGGAGAAGCGTCACACAGCGGGAGCCTCCCATCATGCCATTATGTATGCGGAGCGGCCCGGGGAGAAGAAGGGAAGAAGCGGAGGAAGATGCTGGACGAGAACACCGGAGGAAGAACCAGAAGAACCAAAAGAACCAGAAGAAGAAGAAGATGGAGGAAGAAACCGAAGGAAGATAGAAGATAGAAGAAAGAAGATAGAAGATAGAAGAAAGAAGAAGCATTTAAATAAAGGAATTGTCAAAAACTGTCTCTTGTCCTTTTTAACATTTTTGACACTTTTTTTGTGCAATGGTAGGGGTACAATGTACCTGTTACCATTTTCCGCAGGGGGGAGGGCCGGGATCTGGGGGTCCCCTTGTTAAAGGGGGCTTCCAGATTCCGATAAGCCCCCCGCCGGCAGACCCCCACAACCACCAGGCAAGGGTTGTGGGGATGAGGCCCTTGTCCCCATCAACATGGGGACAAGGTGTTTTGGGGGGCTACCCTAAAGCACCCTCCCAATGTTGAGGGCGTGTGGCCTGGTACGGTTCAGGAGGGGGGCGCTCTCCCACCCCCCTCTTTACCTGTGGCCTGCCAGATTGCATGCTCGGATAAGGGTCTGGTATGGATTTTTGGGGGGACCCCACGCCATTTTTTTTAATTTTGGCGCAGGGGTTCCCCTTAAAATCCATACCAGACCTGAGGGGTCTGGTATAGATTTTGAGGGGGACCCCACGCCATTTTTTCCTAAATTTTGGCCAGGGTTCCCCTTAATATCCATACCAGACCTGAAGAGCCTGGTATGAAATTTATCAGTGAACTTTTATGTATATTGTCAGACTGGCAATTCATTAATAGCCGCAAGTAGTTTTAAATGACTTTTTTTCCTTTGAAATGTCATTTTGCTGTCAGACTGTTCTAAACATGGGAAACATGCGCCCCTTTACAGGCATACTATAGACAGCCCCCAGGTACGAAATTTAAAGGAATATTACACTTTTATTGTTTCACTTTAAGCATTATTAAAATCACTGCTCCCGAAAAAACGTCCGTTTTTAAAACTTTTTTTTGCATTGATCCATGTCCCCTGGGGCAGGACCCAGGTCCCCAAACACTTTTTATGACAATAACTTGCATATAAGCCTTTAAAATTAGCACTTTTGATTATTCATGTTCATGTCCCATAGACTTTAACGGTGTTCGCGTGTTCAAACAAATTTTTTGCCTGTTCGCAAGTTCTGGTGCAAACCGAACAGGGGGGTGTTCGGCTCATCCTTACTGGTGTGTGAACATCCACACCTAATTTTTCATCGTTTGTTACTGGCCAGTCAGCAGCCTGTGGGTGAATGGTGGACACCAACATCTATATTTGCATCAGAGAAAGTTGAGTTTTTCACCAGGCAGTGTTGTGTGTCAGGACTGTGTAAATCTCAGAGTCAGCTAGATAGAAAAATACATTCTTTCACAGGTAAAGCTGCTCTATTATGTATATTTCATTTGTGTATTTAGCTGTTTGCTTGGAGTTCAGGTTTAAACATCCTTGTTTATATTAGCAACTGAACACTCTCACCTATCATGAAACCCAACTTTTACTTGATTTCTATCCAACTTTTGTCCTTGCAAAGCTGTGGGCAATACAATAATGTGATGAACAAACTATGTTCCCTACTTTTCTCCAGATAATACAAGAGCAGGTGACACTTTAGTAGCTGTCAGGCAAAATTCCGACCTTGATTAAAGTGTCATTAAACTCAGATTATGAAAAACTCTCATTACATGCTATTTAACAGTGTATTCATAATCACAAAGCCACTAAAGCATTGGTTTTGTGTAGAGTGAGATATGGTTGATCCTGCCTTCAGCTGGCTATCCCATTTTCTCTGTGTTTCCACTGCAGGTTGAGATTTTGTAGACCAGCTGGTGTCCTCTATGGAGCATCCTCAAATTTCTGTTCCATTCTAAGCGCTTCATTTTCTCCTTTTTCTTATCTGTGCAGCCTCCATGACTATAGAGTCAGAGATGTGGGTGTTTAGACACTCCCCTCCTTCCTCCATGTCCTTGTATTGCTAAATACTATGGGGGCAGGATAAGTTATGCTGATTGATTACATTAAATAAGAAACAAACCCTAATGCCGCGTACACACGAGCGGACTTTACGGCGGACTTTGCCCGGCGGACTGGATTTCGTCGGACAATTCGATGTGTGTGGGCTCCAGCGGACTTTGTTTTCTCAAAAGTTGGACGGACTTAGATTTGAAACTTGTTTAAAATTTATCCGTTGAAATTGAGTCCGGTCGAAAAGTCCGCCGTCTGTATGCTAGTTCGACGGACAAAAAGCCACGCTAGGGCAGCTATTGGCTACTGGCTATGAACTTCCTTGTTTTAGTCCGGTCGTACGTCATCACGTACGAATTCGACGGACTTTGGTGGATTGTGTGTAGGCAAGTCCGTTCATTCACAAAGTCCGTCGGAAAGTACGTCGAAAAGTCCGCCGGGCAAAGTCCGCCGTAAAGTCCGCTCGTGTGTACGCGGCATTAGTTTTAATATAAATTAGTATAAAATATATCAAACGTCTCACACAATAAACTAGCTGTAGAAGCACATTATAAGCACTTGACGTGATGGTATATGGAGCCTGCCTGAATAGCTACATTTTCTGATTACCTTCCAAAATGTTTACACAGGTGCAGACAACTAGGAACCTTTTTCCATATATGGTGGACCTGCCCCCTGGTGGTTTTGGTCAGCAGTATTCTCCATTCTGACTACTCTGATGGGACAAAGTATTCATTCCAAAGCTGAATATGCCCTTCTTTGTATAAAACCTCCTGAGTTGTTTAAGGTGCTATTTAAATCAATGACCCATGTGCTTACAGCTGCTAAGCAAACAATTGGCAAGGCATGGTAATCCACTACTCTTTCTATAGCCAAGGTAAAATCTCAAATCACGCAAACAATGCTACATGAGAAGGTGGAGACAAGGATAACCGATACCATGCAAAAAGACTCGGCTGTGTGCTAGCCATGGTACAAGTGGCGGCCGGTCCACAAGGGGCACCGCCCCCCAGCCCACGGCACCACCCCCCAGCTTGCACCCATCTGTGGCCGTGAACTGTGCAAGGTGCTGGACCAACAGGTTTCTACCAGGTCCGTCACTCTCTCACAAGCACGTGACCACACCCCGAGGCCCCAATTGTCCAGTCTTATATTGTCCTCAGGGGTGAGGGGCACTGCACCCCGAGCTCTTCCACCCTGCGATGCCAGCGAATTGGAATTGGCTTCCAGCTTCCCAGAAAGAAGATCGGGTGAAGACAGAAGCTGCAGCGTCGGACAGTTCATGGGAGCTCCATCATAGTGTGAGTACAGACCTGGAGGGGGATGCCCGCCCCACCTCAAAATCCTCCAGCACCAGCCACCAATGCATGCTACACACATTTTCTTCCTGACAAAATAGATCATAAGCCGTTCGGCTTGTAGGTAGGGCTAGACCGTCATCCTTCCATTCTTCCATTTCTTCCTGTTATTCTCTTCCTTCTTCCAATGACCCCCCCCCTCTTTTTTTCTCTCCTCCTCACATTTTGAACCCACTGCCTGACTGCTACCCATGTTGACATCTCACTTTTTGAACCACCATATATCTACAGTTTCTATGGGCTTCAATTTTGCTTGATTTTGTTTATTTTGATGCTGTATAACACCTTTATTTGCTCAATTTATTTGTTGATTTATTGTATTACTGCTGTTTTGTGAATGGGTGCTACAGAACTATGTCTTGATTACCTCCAGATCATTTACATCCCATGCTTTGTTACTGTATAATTTAATAAAAATGTATTGAACTATACACATATCAAATGTAAGTGCTAATACCTGTAAAGTAAAAGAAAGAGCCTTGGATGTAGATGCAAATTGAACGTTGGTGTCAATCATCTTTGACTCTGCCTATACCATATTAATGCATAAAAAATACACATTTAATGTGCAATAAAGATTTATAGGGAGCTGTAAAACCAGTTTTTGATATATTAATATTCTAATTTTAAATGCTCTTCTGAAACATTTTTTTTTTTCAGCCATGTGACTGGCACAGCACCAATCAGGGCTGGCTAGGTACAGACTCATACTGCAGAGAGCATACGTGAACAAAGTAATAGAAGCTCCTCCCAGGGAATCCTTCCCAGCAGATGCCAAAGAACAGGGAAAGATCATGTGACCACACAACAGCGCTGCAGGAATATGGTACTTAGAGCATAAAAAAAAACCTGAAAAAACTAAATACAGTTGTATGATATACACTCACGGCCATTTTGTTAGGTACACCTTGCTAGTTATGGGTTGGACCCCATTTTTCCTTCAGAACTGCTTTAATTCTTTGTGGCATAGATTCAACAAAGTGTTGGGAACATTCCTCAGAAATTTTGGCCCATATTGACATGATAACATCATGCAGTTGCTGCAGATTTGTCAGCTGCACACATCCATGATGTGAATCTCCTGTTCACCCATATGTCAAAAGGGCTCTATTGCATTGAGATCTGGTGACTGTGGAGGCCATTGGAGTAAAGTGAACTCACTGTCATGTTCAAGAAACCAGTTTGAGATGATTTGAGCTTTGTGACATGGTACATTATCCTTCTGGAAGTAGCTATCATAAGATGGGTACACTGTAGTCGTAAAGGGATGGACATGGTCAGCAACAATACTCAGGTAGGCCATGGCATTAAAATGATGCTCAATTGGTACTAAGGGGCCCAAAGTGCGCAAAGAAAATATCTCCCACACCATTACACCACCACCACTAGCCTCAACCATTGATACAATGCAGGATAGATCCATGCTTTCATGTTGTTTACTCCGAATTCTGACCCTACCATCTGAATTTCCCAGCTGAAATTGAGACTCATCAGACCAAGCAACGTTTTTCTAATCTTCTATTGTCCAATTTTGGTGAGCCTGTGTGAATTGTAGCCTTAGTTTATTTTTCTTACCTGACAGGAGTGGCACCTGGTGTGGTCTTCTGCTACTGTAGCCCATCTGGTTCAAGGTTCAATGTATTATGCATTCAGATGGTATTCTGTATACTTTGGTTGTAATGAGTGGTTATTTGAGTAATGCCCTGTACACACGACCGGTTTTGCCGTCAGAATAAACTCTGAAGGTTTTTCAGATGGAATTCCGACAGAATTCCGCTCAAGCTGTCTTGCATATACACGGTCACACCAAATTCCGACCATCAAGAACGCGGTGATGTACAACACATATGACGGGACAACATGTACGACATCTCGTACTTGCTTCAGTGCATGCGTCATTTTTGGTACGTCGGAACAGCATACAGACGAGCGGTTTTCCCGATTTGGAATTTGTTCCATCGGAAAAATATAGAACATGTTCTCTATCTAAGTCTGTCTGAATTTTCGACGTAAAAATTCAGATGGGGCATACACACAGTTGGAATATACGATGAAAAACTCCCATTTTTTCTGTCAGAAATTCCGACCGTGTGTAAAGGGCATTACTGTTGCCTTTCTATCATCCTGAACCAGTCTGCCCATTCTCCTCTGACCTCTATGAATTAAACAACAAGGCATTTTCGTCTACACAAGTGCTGCTCAATGGATACTTTCTCTATTTTGGAGTCCATACCAGGCCCCTCGAGTCTGGTATGGACATTAAGGGGAACAGCACACCAAAATTTAAAAAAGAATGGCGTAGTGGTCCCCCCAAAATCCATACCAGACCCTTATCCGAGCAAGCAGCCATGGCAGGCCAGGAAACGGGGGGACGAGCGAGCTCCCCCCTCCTGAACCATACCAGACGGCATGCCCTCAACATGGGGAGGGTGTTTTGGGGTCCCTCTTCCCCACAACCCTTGCCCAGAGGTTGTGGGGGTCTGTGGGCGGGGACTCTGGAAGTCCCCATTACCAGATCCCGCCTCCCCATGTACCCATACCCATTCACCAAAAAAAGCAGTGAAATGTGACAAAAGACAATAGCCAGTTTTTGACAATTCCCTTATTAAAGATGTCTTCTTCTTTCCCCCGCTTTTTCCTTCATCTTCCTCCGGTTTTCTCCATCTTCCTCCGGCTTCTTCTTCCCCCGCTTCTTCCTCCATCTTCCTCCGGAAGAAGCGGAGGAAGAAGGAGAAGACCGAAGCAAGACCGGAGGAAGATGGAGGAAGAAGCGGGGGAAAGAAAAGAAGAAGATGTTTTTAATAAATGGATAGTCAAAAACCGGCTATTGTCTTTTGCCACATTTCACTACTTTTTTTGGTTAATGGGTAGGGGTACAATGTACATGTACACATTCACATATGGGGGGCCATGATCTGGGGACCCTCTTGGTAAAGGGGGACTTCCAGATTCCGATAAGCCTCCCACCCGCAGACCCCCACAACCACCGGGTAAGGGTTATGGGGATGAGGCCCTGTCCCCCATCAACATTGGGACATGGTGTTTTGGGGGGACCCCAAAGCACCCTCCCCATGTTGAGGGCATGTGGCCTGGTACGGTTCTAGAGGGAGGGGGGCCACTCTGTCATCCCCCACCTTTTCCTGTGGCCTGCCAGGTTGCGTGCTTGGATCAGGGTTAGGTATGGATTTTGGGGTGGACCCCACACCATTTTTTTTACATTTTGGCACGGGGTTCCCCTTAAAACCCATACCAGACCTGAAGGGCTGGATTTTTGGAATGCCACACCATAATATTATTGAATAATTACATTGCATGCATTTGAAGAGTTAACACAATGGAATAAACCAAACTCATGTGCATTTGCTTATTATGCTGCAGAGTACAATGCACGTTTTGAGGAGGTGATACACCTAGAAAATACAATTACTAATGTTTGATTATTTTCATTCTATACAATAATGCTTTGCATTTGAGGCATTAATATTATGGTACCAACCATGCTCATGTGGCATTGGCTATTGAGCAGGGATGAGCCGAACACCCCCCGGTTCAGTTTGCACAGAACTTGCGTACAGGCAAAAAATGAGTGCGAACACCGTTAAAGTCTATGGGACACGAACATGAAAAATCAAAAATGATCACTTTAAATATAATTAATACTTTAACTTTAATATTCCTTTAAATATCGTGCCTGGGGGGTCTCCTTAGTCTGTCTGTAAAGTAGCGCATCTTTCTCATGTTTATAACAGTACCACAGCAAAATTAAATTTCTAAAGGAAAAAATGTACGGTAATTTAAAACTGTTCGCGGTTGTAATGTATTGTCGGATCCCGGAAATATAGATAATAATCTTTAAAAAAACGCAATGAAAAAATTGTGTGGGGGTCCCCCCAAAAATCCATACCAGGCCCTTCAGGTCTGGTATGGATATTAAGGGGAACCCTGCGGCAAAATTAAAAAAAAATGGCGTGGGGGTCCCCCAAAAATCCACACCAGACCCTTATCTGAGCATGAAACCTAGCAGGGCACAGGAAAAGGGGGGACGAGAGAGCGCCCCCTCCCTCCTGAACCGTACCAGGCCACATGGCGTTAACATGGGGAGGGTGCTTTGGGGTCCCCCAAAAACACCTTGTCCCCATATTGATGGGGACAAGGGCCTTATCCTCACAACCCTTGCCCAGTGGTTGTGGGGGTCTGCAGGCGGGGGGCTTATCGGAATCTGGAAGCCCCCTTTAACCAGATCCCACCCCCCCATGTACCCCTACCCATTCACCAAAAAAAGCAGTGAAATGTGACAAAAGACAATAGCTAGTCTTTGACTATTCCTCTATTGTAAAAAAGCTCTAAGCCATCTTCTCCCCTGAGCTGTGTCTCCCGCTGTCATCTTCTCCTGGTGCAGTCTCTCTTGCCACCATCTTCTGTCACCATTTTCTGTCCCGCTGCTGTGTTCTTCCTCTCCGCCTTGTTCTTCCTCACCGCCGTCTTCCTCCGTTGCGTTTTCATGGAGAGCCTGCCCTCTTTATTTAAAAAAAAGGGAGCGAGCTCTCTGTGTGAAGTCAACGGATGGTCACGCCCCATGGCTGTGTAAGAGATGCCAGACAGTGGGTGACAACACACCGGAGGAAGATGGCGGCGATGAAGAACAAGGCGGTTAGGAAGAACACAGCAGCGGGAGAAGTAGGCGGTGGCGGGAGAGACAGCGGCAGGAGACGATGGTGACAGAAGATGGCGGTAAGAGAGACTGCACCAGGAGAAGATGAAATCGGGAGACACGGCTCACAGCTATTTTACAATAAAGGAATTATCAAAAACCGGCTATTGTATTTTGTCACATTTCACTGCTTTTTTTGGTGAATGGGTAGGGGTACAATGTACCTTATACCAGTTCACATAGAGTGGGGCAGGATCGGAGGGCCCCCTTGTTAAAGGTTTGTGGGGATGAGGCCCCAAAGCACCCCCCCATGTTGATGGCATGTGGCCTGGTATGGTTCAGCTCTCTCGTCCCCCCTTTTCCTGAAGTCTGCCAGGTTGCATGCTCCGATAAGGGTCTGGTATGGATTTTGGGGGGACCTCCACGCAATTAAAAAAAAATTTGGCACGTGGTTCCTCTTAATATTCATACCAGACCCCCAATTGGCCTGTTATGGACTGGGGGCGAAGCTGTTTTTTTCAATGATTTTTTATCTATATTGCTGGGATCCGACAATACATTACAGCCGCAAGCAGTTTTGAATGACATTTTTTCCTTTAGAAATGTAATTTTGCTGTGGTACTGTTATAAACATAGGAAAGATGCACTACCTTACAGGCAGACCAAGGAGACCCCCCAGGCAAGATATTTAAAGGAATATTTCAGTTTTTCTTGTTTCACTCTAAGCATTATTAAAATCACTGCTCCTGAAAAAATGGCAGTTTTAAAGTTTTTGGGGGGGTCCGCTCCCTACTAGACCTGAAGGGCCTGATATAGACCTGGGGGGAACCCCACGCAGTTTTTTGTTTTTTTGCTGGCATTTTTTTTTACTTTCAGTGGGGAAGCCACTGATAGCTGATGACTCATTCAAATCATGTGATTTGCAGTGTGGGGCAAATCACATCCGATGTCGGACAGCACACCAGTGTGAACCGGCCCTAGGGCCCCTTTCACACTTGAGCGACTTGTCCTGCGACTCTTGCATCCATAGACCTCAAGATTGCACCGGCATTGCTGAAAATTACATTCAATTTGCGGGAAAAAGCGCTGCAAAATCGCAGGACTTTTAGGTAGCTCAAGTGTGAAAGGGGCCTTATGGACCTCAAGTTGCATGAAAAGTCAGCCAAGTGTGAAAGGAACCTAATGAGATTAATTGATAACACCTTTGAATTAGGCCCCATTTGCACCAATGTAATCTTGCGGTGTATGGACCCCAGATCGCATCAAACTAATGTAGTGCAGGGACAAATTTGACCCATTTGCAGGATGCACAAGTGAGAATTGGGCCTAATTCAAAGGTATTATCCATGAATCTCATTCACACTTCTGTGACCTGAAAGTCACACTGTTTTGCTGCCACTTTGGTGCTGCAACTTGGCCCCAACTTCTGGGAATGCCTGTGTAATATTGCGCCCTATGTACCTCAAGTCACATGAAAGTCACACCAAAGTAGTACAGAGACTACTTTGAAGTTGTTGCAACTTGAAGTAGCACAGATATGAATGGTTATCATTGAGAATCATGGGGTACAACTTGTCATGCAACTTGGAGGTCCAAATTTGCTAGAAAATTTGCCCAAGTGTGAAACAAGTCATATATATTTTAATAGAAAGGAGCACTCATTTTTATTTGCATAGTCCTTACTGATTTACATCAGCAGAACAAATGCAGGAAGCGATGTGTACACATGGGCCAGAAGCAAATGTGTGGTGATGCCAAATAAACAAATCAATCAACCTCACCCACACCAAATCTAACTACCACATCCACCCCCACACTGAGTAAGCACAAGTACATATCCTACTCTTACCCAGCAAATGAGCAGCACCTACTCTTTGCTAAAGAGAGACCTCGCCATGTCCACCTAGATGGAGATCCTGACAGCACAGGAGCTTCCAGTGATTACAATGACTCATTTCCGGGTCAGATGGTAAAACCACGCTCTTTTTCATTGCAACCACCATTAGATTTTTTTATTTTCGTTTATTTGCAGATATGCAAATCTATATTTCTACCTATAATGATATTTGAAGGCAAACTTAGGGAGCTTGATAAGAAATGATGTCCCTGGGATTGCAGCAGGTGAATTACAAAGACAAAGGCCCAGTTTGAACCCTGGTTCACACTGACAGCGGGAGGAAATTGTGCGAGTTCAGCTAAACTCACACGATTTCATTCCCACGTCAGTCCCAACTTCAGGGGGAATTTCAAAGACATCTGTGCGAGTTTCTGCACAGATGTCAACAAAAATCGCACCCTGAAGTCACCAAAAGTAGTACAGAAACAACTTTTGGAAATTTCCGCGCCGCACTGATTAAAACGGTGCAATTGCCACCGATTTAGCATGCGATTTGACATGTCAAATTGCACCAATGTGAACCAGGGCTGGCACATACAACACTGCCTATCCACCAGCTGAGTTCATTACCTGCAATTCTCCAAAGCTGTTATATTCAAAGGCTCCACCTAAACACCTTTATCATTTACTTGCAGGTGTGCTGAAGAGATTAGTTTTTTTTTGGTGCACAATGATATCTTATAATTTCTATGGGTATAAGTAAGATATTGCACTTCCCCAAAACCACCACCTCCAAAACTAATTAAAAGAAGAAAGAAAAGAGAAAAAACAAACAAGCTCAATAATGTACTTTTATTTTGCCAGCAGAAACAAAACCATGTGTATATTTATTTACTAGCATAAAAAAATATTCTACAGGTTATATGGTGCTGCATTTAGCAAAACAGTTAGCAATTGGGTTTTAAGGGCCCTGCTCACAGGAGCTTACAAACTAAAATTTGTCTAAACCTTAGAGTGGACACAGCTTTACTTTCAGTGTATATTGGGTAACACATTTCATAGTACAACTACTCACCCACCAACCCACATCACACTTTTATCTGCAAGATTATAGAAACATACATAACAGTCATTATTCTTACAAAGCAATCCAACATAATATTAAAAAAAGGCACATATTTAAACTATAACACCCACCACCACCCCACAATCCACACACATACATTGGTGAGTATGTTCTGCTGGAAACTGCATTTCTGTGTACCTGATTAAGCAATGAGATCAAACAGTAGAAGGTCAGCAGATGCTCCCAAACCATGAATGCATGGTCAGACAGGAACAATACACACACAACATTGACAGCATGGCCACATAAACCCACTTTTGATGGAAAAAATTGACAAGGATTTCAGCAAACAAACAGCCCTAGTTGGGTCTTTGTCATTATGCACATTATCATTCCTTCTCCCCCAAAAAATCACAGCAAAAAACCTGGCCTCTTCACAGGCCAAACGGTCCCCCCTTACTGCAGCCCTTTATATAAGATGTTAGCAAACTGACACACGCCCAATATAAGTACACGCCCACCAATATCTTTTAAGCTGTCTCTTTATGTATGTCTAAAGTGATTGCACCTGATGGGCAGGAACACATAATACTATTTGCAACTGTGTTAGCCCAAAGATCAAAGTCCATTTGCATGCACATAAACAAAGCAACAGTTTTCTAAGCATATGTACCTGTGCAGTGTAAACCCTACAATTTGAAATGCCAAAGTCCCTGGACATGATTAGTGCTAACAAACATTAACATCAGTCCCTGGCTGCAATGAGTTTCCAATCTAAAGTCCAAAACAAACTTTCTTACATTAGAGACTATTTCGACAGGAGACAAATAAAATGCCAGCATGTCTTTGGATTGTGGATTGTGGTGGATTGTGGTGAGAAACCCACACAGGGAGAACATATAAACTTAAACACAAGCATTAGCATGTTGGGGAATTGAACCAGCAACCCCAGTGCTGCTGAACGGAATTGCTACCCACTAAGGCTGGGTTCACACTGGTACGACATGACAGTCGTACCACTTTTGATCCGACTTTGCCCTGCGACTTGATGTCCGACATGCATCCGACCTCAATGAACAGGGTTCCGACTTTGATTCCATCCCCGACAATACCAGGCACTGTGTCTGATATTAATCTTTAGGGGAATCTCCACGCCAATTTTTTTTAAAAAAACCGCATGGGTTCCCCCTCCAAGGGCATACCAGGCCCTTCAGTCTGGTATGGGTTTTAAGGGGAACCCCCATGCCATTTTTTTGGCATGGGCGCAGCCCCCCCCTGCCCGCTAAAGATAAGAAAACAATACATTTTTTACACCGATTACAGAAATAAATAGAATCTATCTATCTATCTATCTATCTATCTATCTATCTATCTATCTATCTATCTATCTATCTATCTATCTATCTATCTATCTATCTATCTATCTATCTATCTATCTGTCTATCTGTCTATCTGTCTATCTGTCTATCTGTCTGTCTGTCTGTCTGTCTGTCTGTCTGTCTGTCTGTCTGTCTATCTTGTTACTCCAGTCACATAAAAAGTACAATTCAATAAAGTTCTACAAAATTATTACATGTTTTACATGTTTTTTAAATGCTATTAGTGTAAGTATCTGTGCTTGTCCTTATATTATCCTCCTGTAATTTTCTATTGCTGTGGCTGTCCTAGAAGCTAATCATGTTCTTTAGAAGGGCAGCAACCATGCTATAAGAAGGAAAGAAAGAAAAGGCATAGAGAGCAGAGAAATGACCTTGGTTCTTGTTCTTGACCAAGCTGTGCTAATACTGCAGTGGAGTTCAAGAATCTGGACAGGCAGCATGTAAAATTGTACACCTCGCCAATTCTTACAAGGATGAAGATGCTGACTTGCTGTGTGCAAGCAAGAGCAGTGAAAAGTGCCCCAGACTTCTGATCTGAAGTCTGTGTTTACAAATATTGACATGGAAGGTGTCATATAGGAGCATATAGGGTTGTTTAACCTCTTGAAGCTTTACCCCCTTCATGACCAGGCCATTTTTTGTGATACAGCACTGTGTTACTTTAACTGACAATTGCGCATTCGTACGACACTGAAATAAAATGTATGTCCTTTTTTTCCCACAAACTGAGCTTACTTTTGGTGGTATTTGATCACCACTGTGGTTTTTATTTTTTTTAGGTATGCGTATAAAACACATTCAATAAAAAAAATTTAAAAAGTAATTTCTTCATAAATTTATGCCAATGTGTATTCTGCTACATATTTTTGATAAAAAAAGATCCCAATAAGGATATATTGATTGGTTTAACGTAAACATTATAGCATCTACAAACTATGGGAAATATTTATGCAATGTTTATATAATTATTTATTATACTATATGGTGATCAGCAACTTATAGCAGGACTGCGATATTGCCGCAGACATTCTGACACTAACTGACACTTTTGACACTTTGCGGGAACCAGTAACACTAATTCAGTGATCAGTTGTGAAAATTTTAACTGTCACTGTACTAATGACACTGGCTGAAAGGGGGTTAACATCTAGGGTGATCAAGGGGTTAACTATGTGCCTAGCCAGTGTTTGTGTGTTAACTGTGTGCTGCTTTTACTAGGGGAAGTAATGGATTCTAGTCCCTGCTTTGCAGGAACACAGCGGCCATTCCTTCCCTCCTGTAAGAACAGCGATCTGCCTTGTTTACATAGCCATATCTCAGTTCTCTGTGTATTGCCGACGATCAGCGAGTGTCGGAGGACATCGAGTGCCTGGCACCCACAGATCGAAAGCAGCCCGCCGGGGTGCACATGTGCCCTCTGCAGGTGGAAGTCTGGACTCACATATATATATGTAATCCGGTGAACAGCTGCCGCCCTGTAGCAGTAAAAATGCTATTTGGTGGGCAGCAAGCGGTTAATGTAGTTATCGTTTAAAATACAGTTTGAACAAAACAGTTAACCTGTGTTTCATAGCTTTGAAATATGATTTATGACTTTTGTTTTACAAGACAGTAAATATTCTAGAGGTCCTTTTCATTTAATTCATAGTAGCTCTATTGTGGCAAAGAGACAAAGGCTAAGAAATGTAACAATGAAAGCTCTGTGTTGCAGCATTGTAGTAATTAAAACCTATTTTGTATCTATCATTTTTACTACTGTATACAGAGCATTACACTCTCACTGAAACAATGTGTCATATCCAAGTAATTGCATAGTTACTATGCCATCTGTTTTGTTTTATATAGTCAATTTTTAACTTCAAGGGTACAGAAAACCTCTACAATGTTTACTAAGATTGCCTCTTTTAAGATATGTAGCTTTGTAGTAATTTGGGAATAATAGGTTATATGAGTATAAAACCTACTGAATAGTTTTTTTTATCTATGCATTGAAAACTGTGGCTCAAACTGGCACAGACTTTCTATAGACATGCCAGAGATGTGAAAGGAAATCTAGCAAGATAACGCTCAATGAGATTTATAGGGTATTACAGTTTTTCTCCATTGTTTTGGCTCATTTCTTGAAACAGAAATGACATTCTCAAAACTCTAAGTTCATTTGGCAAAACAGTCTTACAGTTCAGCACAACTCTATAACTCACGTGCAAAAGCTCATATCTCTCCCAAAACTGTTCACTCATGCTTCAAAACCATATTCCTTTCCCATATAAAGAGTCACTGCCCCCAAAATGGCAAAGATTCTTCTCAATTGCTTTGGCTCATTTCTTGAAACAGACCAGACGTTCTCAACTCTCTTGGTGCTTTTGCCAAAATAACCTGGATGGTTCAGCACAACACCATGGTTCACCTTCAAAAGCTCATATCTTTCCCAAAACAGTTCACTCATGTGTCAAAAATAAATTTCTTTCTCATTCAAATAGTCAGTGCCCCCAAAATGCTTCGTCCCTTTGGCATTGTGTAAGCACTGCAAGTCAAAATGTTTAGATGTTTTGTCTCTAAGGCAGAGGACCATTGAAATATCCCTCATGTCCACCTTTCAGTCTTAGCCCAGGCCTTCATTGACAATGGTTACTGTACAGTTTTTGTCTCTCTAACTGAATACAATTGTGTATAAAACTGAAAAAAAAGAAAGGATTTTAGGGTAAGAGTAGCCTCCAAGGTTTGACATCACACATTGCACTCATACTGCCAAGGAAAAATTACTTTACAGTATTGTAACCATTATCATTCACACACAAAGTAACTTCCATACATTAGAGTAAAAAAAAAATGTATACAGCATAATATACGGAAATATAAACACACAAACATAAAACAAGGAAAATTACATTTAGCTTACAATGCTGTAAATAAAGCGGAGTTTCACAACTACTGTAACATCTCTTCACTGGCCACCGTCCTCACCCTCCTGCCCATCCACATGCTGCTGTCTGGCCACAGATTCTCATCAACATTGCAGCGTATATCCTCCCTTGTGATGCAACGAGGGAAGAAATGGGAAGAAATGGTGTGCATGTCGCAACCATCCCCTACACTGATCTCCTGTAATATCCTCACAGGCAGCATCCATTGCATGGAGCAGGGACCTCTGATCTTGAGCCCGATGCTCATACACTCTCCACCTCCAAGCGGAGAAAAACTCCTCAATAGGGTTGAGGAAAGGAGAGTAAGGTGGTAGGAACACCATATCCATCCTTGGATGAGCAGTGAATATATATATATATATATGTATATGTGTGTGTGTATATATATATATATATATATATATATATATATATGTATATTTTTTTTTTACATTTGGTTCGGCTTGGGCCATCCCCCTTTTTTACATATTATCTCCTCATATGCCCAAGGTCGGTCCATGACATGCCAGTGATATGGTTGCCCACGTGACGCGCAGATTGGCATGCGTAGTGAGCACCTTGTGCTAGTGCCAGCTATCATTTTATCATTTATTAGTAATTTTTTATTATTTTTATTTCTTATATATATTTACATATATGTACTTTTTCATTGTTACTTTAACATATGGGGGAGAAATATTTATTTATATATCACACATCATTAGCGATTTTTCTTAATTTTTGGTCTCTATTTTGTGTACACAGCATCATACATCTTTTACTAATGTGCAGAGCCCCCCCCCCCTGTGTTCATTCATTTTTTGCATCCTCCAGCGCTCCTTTGGGGCCCCTCGATTGGCGTAGTCATTGTCTGCTGGGCGGCTGCGTGGTTGGGCTGACGTCAGGTGGTTCCTGTGCTCTATTGGCCGTGACCCCTTGAGGTCTGCCCCCAGCAACATGGCGCCGTATAATCTCTCGCCGGCCACGTCACTGGTGGGCGACGATTGATGCAGAGGAAGTGACGTGTACCCCGCCCCTTCCTCTTGCCTGGAACGCAAACGCACTGGCGTGCGTTCCAGCAAGGATACACTGCCCGGAAGCGTACGGCGAGCCGCTCACACATACAGGGATCGGACTGTGCTGTGGGTGTAGTAGAAGGTACAGTGCTCACCTACATATGATGGCTTGCTGTCCATAAGGTTCATCCCCCCAATAACATGCTCATAAGCCTATGCCACTCTGCGCTTCCTGTGCCCAGCATGTTATCCTTCACTGTGTTTATGGTGTGTTCCCCCATGGGCAGCTTCTGCCTTAGGCAGAAAGTAATCACATTGATATTTACATGTATGTATCTATATTCAATTCCATTTATATATTTTATATATTTTCTATTTGATTCTTAATTGACAACTTTCTAATAATTTTTTTCTAATTTTTTTTTATTATCACCTTTGAGGACCCCAGGAGGGAGGGATCCATTGAGGGGGAGGGCCCCCATGGGCCCTCCCTAATTCACTGATTGTGCCTTTTTTGGCACTCTATATATATACAGGGACCACTGAAGGAGAGATCACTGCTGTGCTCTGATGAAGAAGGGACGTGCCCTTCGAAACGCGTTAGCTGGTAGTGATGTCTGTATGTTCCTCTAAGATCTCTGGAAGGTTCTGCTCATCATTATAACCGCTTGCTGCTAGTCGGTGCTTGATTTATATTGCACCCTGTTCTACTACCGCTTGTAAGTAATTTCTTTTATCATTTTTATTTAATAAATATTTTACAAAAGATAATGCACATGGCTGGTGCGCCCCTCTCTCTTTTTATTTCTTACCAGTGAACCAGGCCCTGATAAGCAGGCCACGGTGGAAATTCACATTGTCCCATACAATTATATATCATGGTAGGTGAGGCCCTATGAGACCTCTCTTATTTTCAGGGATCAAATCCAAATGAAGGCGGTCCAAGAAGATGAGGAGCTTCTGTGTATTGTATGGGCCAAGACTGGGGATGTGAGTGGCCACACCATTCTCAGAAATGGCAGCACACATAGTTATATTGCCCCCTCGCTGGCCTGGGGCATCCACCGTGGCCCGGTGGCCAATAAAATTTCGGCCACGTCTTCGGCCCTTGGCCAGTTTGAAGCCAGCCTCATCCACATACACGAGTATGTGAGAGGTCTCGTTTCCTTCCAATGCCATTATTCTCTACAATAGAGTAAAAAAAGAAAACATCAAATCAGTCATACAGAAGAGTCATACACTACAGTTACAGACATTTACATAGGAATGTTCTACACAAGTTCAATATATTACTGGCCAGTATTCCAGTAGTTCCAAACCTGGGGTACATGTACCCTATGCAGAGGTACTACAGGGGGTATTTGACAGAAAGGGGAGGGGAAAAATTATCAATGAGTAGACTTACTGAAATGTTACAGTAAAACCCACAGTATTAGATAGATTTACATGGGAGGCACTACTGTAATTGCAGCTCTTTGACCATTTTCTTACTGTATTGTATGTTATATTCTTCAAAATAAGGATTATAATGATAATTGCATCATACAGTAAGCTGCAGTTTTTAGACAAAATGTTTATAAATCAGATACGTAAATCAAATACTTTCATACCTGGATTACCTAGATTCAGAAATCAGGTAAAGTGGGTACTGAAACCAATACATTTCGGGAACCACTGCTTATGGTAATTGTAAAAAGGTTATCTTGATGGACAACCAGTGACTGACTTACATGTACATACTGGTACCGCAGTTCTTTCACTCTCAGAGTTCCCCTCAAATGGTACCCTGTAATATGCGGGCTATTGTGGAGATGCTTATAGAGTGACATTTTGGAATAGGGCTTTGTCTTGTAGGATTGCAGTGCGGATCTGTCTCAATGTGATGGCATTATTTGCAAACACCATGTTACAGATCTCTTGTTCTTGTTGTTCATTGAGAAGTTTTCCTCGGCCACCCGTGCCAAGTTGTCGTCCAATCCTAGACATAGAATTCAAAGGACAACACTCCATTCATAATTTATACCTTATGTATTCCGTACAGAATGAGTTACCAATGTAATCGTATTGTTGTTTTACTTACAGTAACTTTACCACAATTCCAATGCATCACTGCACAGTGACTGGAATACTACTGTAAACTGTATCATCAATATTGTAGAAAATAAACTATTCCATACTATTCCATAGTTTATTTTCTACAATATTTTTCTTGTCATTGTTAGTATCATACGTAACATCCCACTGAGGTAAGATATTGTAATATTGTAGGCCTATCACACACACACACACACACACACTAAATGAATACGTAAATGAGTAAATAAACATATTTGTTGCTCTATGCACAGTGTCCTGTCCTATACATTATATAATTCCATCATTGACTGACTACATACCTGTTTTCCCTGCGAAAGGTTTGGATGATAGAGAAGACTGTAGAGCGAGGTACATTAGGCTGCACTCGGCAACCTGCCTCCGCCATTGTGAGGCCATGGTTGATGACATGATCTATAATTGTGGCCCGAATTTCATCAGGGACAGCATAGTGTCTCCGTGCTCCTCTGCCTCTTCCCCCTATTCCACCACCACTCACCCTTACTCCTCTTCGTCTTCTTCTTCCTCTTCCTCTTCCTCGAGCAGGCAGTTGCCCTTGTTCATTTACTTGGCCAGGTGCCTCCATGTTCAGAAATTGTACTGGTCCTGCATGTTCAAGCTCTATATATACATGTTTGGCAGCATTTACAATAATGGACAGCACCTGTCAGGTAACTAAACATACTGTTTGATTGGTTATCTGAGACCAACTCTGACTCCTTCTTTGTTAGTCAAGTTCTAGTTGCACCTGACTGTCAATTGCTGTAATCATTTTATCAAATGTTCCAAGAGATTCATATATGGTATTCATGGCATTATGTTCCTGAATAAATTTGACAATTGAACAGACTATTGTGCATGTGATGACTTAAACAATGAAATGATGCTGACACGTTTTGGAGAGAACAACCATTAGACTGAGAATTGACAATCAGTTTAGATCAACAAGATCTATTCACTTGGAAATTGTGCTAAATGTAGCCTACTTGTACTTAATCATTTGAAAAATGTACTGAGACATTGAGACATGTACTGAGACATTTGCAATTTTGATGAAATGAATGAGAAATTCAATTCAGTTGTGAATAATTGCCAAGTGGTTTGGAGATTTGTCCATGATGTTTTGAGAATGTCATTTCTGTTTCAAGAAATGTGCCAAAACATTGGAGAAAAACTGTAAACCTTAAAACCCAACCCCTGCCAAAACCTTTTATTTTTCTTCGGAATAAAAAATAGGGATTAGAAACTTTTTGTTGTATTTATCACTGTTTGGCCTTCTATTGGGGAGATTTCCCCTCACTTCCTCTAAAATCTGGCCAAAGAAGACCCAGATAAAAAAAGAAAACTAAACAAATTTTAGTACAGCACGGAAGGATTAGAACTTCTGACAATAATTTTATTGCTTTCTGTGACTTCTTGTGTATTTGACAACCACTCCCCTCATGTCCTGTTGTCACGGGGTACAGAAGTGAAGAAAAAACTCAGACAAAGATAACCACCTAACAGAAATATTGACTCTTCCTTGATTTACAGCTAATAAAAACCTTTTGTTTGAAGTAAGGATTTTGAAGGCCAAACCCACCCTCCTAGACCAAGAAGACACTTTTCAAAGCTAGATATATCACTTCTGGGACACCTAAAGTGGTCACAGACCCTTCTGGCCTTGCCTGAAGAACCCCCCATATTTCATGATGACATGCTGGATCACCTGGCTAAAGACTTGAGCCAGGCAAAGTATACAGTATGTGTGATTTTTCCCAGGACATAAGATTTTTCTCTCTCCTTGTGGCATGATGCAAAATTACAATGTTGCAGTCTGATGTTTTCACTACCACACAAGTTGCGTAGTACTGTGCTATCCCTAATTGCTGCATAGGCTAATAAAAGGGCTGTCCTTGATATGTCAATTTACTAATCCTCAGGCATCCCATTATAGCCTTTAAGACAAAGGGCCTGAGGCCCAACTTTAGTGTTTTTTATTTAAAGTGATTGTAAAGTCTTGATTTTTTAAATAACAAACATGTTATACTTATCTGCTTTGTATAATGGTTTTGCACAGAGCAGCCCATATCCTCCTCTTCTTGGGTCCCACACCGGCACTCATGGTCCCTCCCTCCTGTCGGGTGCACCCAAGCAAGCATGCTTCTAATCAGCAGCTCCGTGTATACATTCACACAAGGAGCCACAGAGCAGCCCTGCCCCCTCCGTCTCCTAATTGGCTCACTGGCTGTGATTGAAAGCAGTAGGAGCCAATGGCTCCCACTGCTGCCAAAAGCCAATCAGGAGTGCGAGTCCCAGGAGAGGCAAGGCTCTCCTGGACATTGTTGGATGGAGAGGGGACTCAGGTAAACATTAGGGGGGCTGGGGGGCAGTTGCACACAGAAGGTTTTTTTTTTGCATGAAGGGAAAAAAACCTTGTGCCTTTACATCCACTTTAAGTTGAGCTTTTTTGTAATCTCTCTCCAATGCAGCCTTCCTTTTTGTAATTTCTCCATCTGTGCTGCACACAGAAGGAGTGCATGTTTTTGCCCTTCCTCCAATGGCCATTAGGTACCTTGTAAGCTGGATGCTGTCCAATGTCATCCACCTTCTACCTCAGTGGTCTTTCTGTCAAGGACACATGCCGTTTGGTCAAGATTGCTTTCGTCATGACAGTGAAGTCACACTACCATGCCAAGGCCAAGGATAAATGTGGCCCATAACACAAAACTATTTGAGTTCTCAACTATGGGAAATACAATATATAAGCATGCACAAACAGGCTTCTTCCTTAAAGGTACAGTAAGACACCAGTAAGACACCAAAAGCCTAGAAATCACATTTACAAGACAGCTGGAGACTTGTAGTGTGTGTTGCACCAAATACAAACAAAGCATTTATGGCTTTTTGAAACTAATGAAAAAAGGTTCACATGGGCTGTGACTGGTACAAATAATAAAAAGAGCATCCCCAGCATTTTTCTTCATTTGCCTGTTTCAAAATGACCTAAGAACCTACCATTTTTGCTCTTTTGCATTTGATGTATATTTATATGGGTTAGTTGGGTGCTTTTTTTACTACTTTCTTAGGGTTGCATTTTAATTGCAGCATTAGGCATTGAAGCATTTAAAAAAAATTATTTATATCTGGTTAATGTGTGAATATACTGTATTATACTGATACTTTATAATATATAATTTAATGTTGTTAATGTTCATGTAACATAAGTACAATGGAACAAAAAAAATTGGCTTTTAAGAAATACATTCATGTTTAATTTGCCAAAAATAAAGCCCACTTTTCAGGGACTTAATTCACTTAAATGAAATTGAACAGGAATGAGGTGAAATGTTTGTTAATGGGTCCCTTGTAACTCTTACCACTGTAGTGTGACTGCAGCTTTAGCAGACACACAACAATAATCCCCAGTGGGTCTTGGGATCAAATAATGGGTTGCTGGAGGATTAGGAGCAACTCTATCCCTTTGGCACGGACTAAGGAATTTTCATTAAAATGACCTTGGGCAGAGTGAGGATGGAATTTAACTTTTTTTACACTTCAGAAACAACACCTTACCTGAAAAAGAGACAGTGAGGCACTGAAAACAAAACTTATCTTTGATACCCAGCAGAACATCTGACAACTCAAATACTCAATTTGAGCCTCGTCCATTATAAAGTTTTTAAATATGAAATCATCCAATTATTTAATTAGGCTCAACACAAAGTGTGACCAACAAACACATTCATCTCCACTAGAAAGTTTTTTTTCTGGCTTATATTTTCTATAGGCAAGATGCAATGGAATGAAAAACGTGAGGTCTACCCAGGTCACAACCTGCTGTACAATAAATATCGGGAAATGCATATCAGATTTTGCATGGAGCACCTGGAATATGATCATGCATCAAACTTCATCTTAAACATTGAAAACTGCATTTTTTATAAGTGTTAACACACCACATTGCAAGGTTTAACATACCGGCATCATTTTTGATGATGTTTAGGAGTTAATTGTGTTGGGGTACCAGCAATGCACTGCACCTTGTTTTGTGCATTGCAGTAAGGCAGGGTAAAATGCATGTTATACTGTACTTTACCGTAACACAACATTCTGAATGGGCCCTTACAATAGAACATTTTGCACTTTTTATACTCAAAAATAGCTAGCATCTTGCTAACCCTCTGTTTATCGGTGTTACTTGAAATGGAAAAGGGGGGTACGTTTTTCAAAATATTTTAGTACAAATAAAAAGTATATCACATACAGCAATAAACGGTGTGGTTACAATGCACTGATACAGCTATTATTACCTCATACAGTAGGTTAACTGGCTCCTGTCTAACTTGGCCCTAGTATGTGTATGTATGAATGTGAGTTAGGGACCTTAGATTGTAAGCTCCTTGAGGGCAGGGACTGATGTGAATGTACAATATATATATGTAAAGTGCTAGGTAAATTGACGACACTATATAAGTACCTGTAATAAATAAAATAAATATATGTCCCTTTAAAGGTAAGCAGTGTCCTTTTTCTGGTATGTTGTCACAGAGATTACATGGAAAGGTAATTACTAGTATGTGCAAATCCAGTTTTTAAGGAAAAATCTGTATAAATACATTTGTGTAAATCTAGCACTTGCTTTTTGATCACAGTGCAAAGTTTTGAATAAACTATTAAATTGATATTCAGCAAACTACAATAATGCAATGTCATAAAATATATGCTGGGTGAGAATAAAAACAGCTTGATTTGATGCATAATGACAACGGCTGTCTGACAGATTTTTGGCTTGGGGGCAATTCACTTTGCTGGCCTAAGTATTAAGTGGCCCATGGCACGCACACCAGGTGCATGCAGAGAACACACTTCCCCAGCTGCTTGCTGCACACAGAGAGCTTTCTGTAAGTTCGATCTCTTGCTTTGCAGATTGTACAATGATTCTGTGCACCCTCATGCATATAACTAAATGCTAATGGCAGGCAGCATTTTTATAATCACACTTATATTTAAGAACACGCATGTATGAAAATACTTCAAATTTAAACAATCTGCCCAGCCACTTTGAAATTTTTTAGCCTACTTCTGAAAAAAATGCAGTATTTGCAGGAATTGCTGTATGTAGGGTTGGTTTTGTCAGCTAGTGATTCTCCCTAAGCTGGGCTACACTCAGCTTATGTGCATATCTCAAAGAGGGAGAGGTATGTCTTTACCTGCCTTTTTCTGCACTTTGCTGTGGTTGCTGCTATACTGCTGGATCAAAGTCAAGATCTTTTGTAGCATTTGGCACTCTTGGGCCAGTACTTTAGGCAGCACCAAGCCTCAGATGGTACAAATTGAGATTACCTTTTCATATTCAGCTATTTTATTTGACCCACCTCTGGGCATTTATGCTAAATTCAGCAAGATAGCTGCAGGCAAAAGGGGTTACAGGAGATATTGAAAAGAATTAGAAGGCTCTGTATAATTCAAGAAACATAAAACTTCACCTTCTTCTGAGATTTTTCTACTTGCAGCTGTAAAATAGTATAAAGGGTTCAGGGATGGAAAGGGCAGGAATGGGCTAAGGGTAGGAGGATTCAGCACTCTTTGAAGTGTTTATTCTTTGGAAGAATACCAGAGAGGGTGACTTTTATTAGGATGAAAATATTGCAGAAAAAAGGAGAGTTACTGAAAGTTGCTTTTTAACTAATTGGACCTATGTACAGTATTTACCAGACCTTACCTATTGTGGTGACAGGTTCTCTTTAAAATAAATGTCTGGCCATGAACTTCTTGAGTAGGGCCAGAATATTTACAGTATCTCACAAAAGTGAGTACACCCCTCACATTTTTGTAAATATTTTAACATAAATTTTCATGTGACAACAGAAATTAAACTTTGCTACAATGTAAATGTAAATACCTTAGATTGTAAGCTCCTTGAGGGTAGGGACTAATGTGAATGTACAATGTATATGTAAAGCGCTGCATAAATTGATGGTGCTATATAAGTAACTGAAATAAATAAAATAAATAATAAATGTAAAGTAGTGAGTGTACAGCTTGTAAAACAGTGTAAATTTGCTGTCCCCTCAAAATAACTCAACACACAGCCATTAATATCCTAGGATGAACTTCTGCGCTACTATAATCAAATCGTGTAAAATTAATGTTGATGCTGCAAAATCAAAAATAGTGAACACCCTTCACTAGTAATAAGACTAAAAAGTGCACAATAAGGATGGATTGTGTAAGTGATTCTGCGCAACAACTACTCCGTAAATCATGCTACTACATATAGCTGAACACCTCATAAAGTTCCTACAAATAATAATTAAACGTGACTATCCTTTGATATTAAGAGAAATGAAAACGTGAATCAAAGTGACTTCAGTGCTGCTCAATCACATATAACGTGTACAAAAAAGCATATGAAAAACATATAAACTGTGATTGGTTCAGTGAGCATGCGTTGATAGGTGATCTGGTGACTTTTCGTGGCACTGGATGCCCACTAGGGGCTCTCAGAACTCTCACCTCAGTGACACAATAAAAGTGCCTGTGTGTATTCAGTGGGTCTGTGCTGGTTTCCGGTCCGGTCTAGTGTCGGTGTCCTATTCCGTCTCAGGGGGGAACCGCCTCCTCTGATGGATGAGCTCCACATATGGGTAATTAGAAGCAAAGGACTCCAATAGGGTAATATAGTTAAACCAAGGGAATTTATTAAAAATAATAGCCGCTTACATAAAAGAAAGCAACGATGCGCCAAATCAGAGCAAAAACAACGTATTCGCGATCCTCGCTACGTCACTTCCGGTCCGCACTACGTATTTCTGGTTACGTCCTACGCGTTACGTCATATCACGTGACTTCCTCAGGGCACCGGATTGGCTATAGCCATAGTACTTTTATATGGATAGAACAGGAAGTGGAAAAAACTCCATTTTGTTGTAGACCAAGTGAATGGCTGTACCGCGGCCATCATTGGAAAGGCGATGGCGCTGAATGTTTGTTAATAAAGTTATATTCAAACAAAAACGTAAAAAAAGTTAAAAAGGTTTAACCAGTCTCCTGAATATTTGGATAGTGGTTACCATAGGTTCTGTAATTAAAAATCAGATCTCTGACCGCTAAATATGCGATCGAGCTGTACTTAAGTAAAAAGCATTTTATTCTTATAATGGTAATAAATATATTAAGCTTTTAATAAAACGGGAATAAAAGGGATTAAAATGACATAATCCAAATAGCTAAAAAATGTGCATGTAAAATGAATTAATAATCCAATAAGGTTAAAAAGTGGATGGGCCGTGCTCATAAGATTCTATAGATAAAATTGATATAAATATGGTAATCCCCAAACTAACAAGGTAAAGTGCACCGGAAATGAAGTACTGAGTTTACAAAATTCTGAATATATATATAAAAAAATCTAGAAATCACTAATGAAACAATTAAGGTCAAATTCAATATTTAACCCTTCAGGTGCTAATGTTCTAATTCTGTGTATCCACTTCGACTCGTTCTGGCTGAGCGTTCTAATTTTGTGGTCACCTCTCCAGGATTTATTGTATTTCTCTATACCCCAAAATAATAGTCCCGTGGGGTCTTTATTATGAAATAATGCAAAGTGTTTGGATACATTATGTTTCGGACACCCTTTTTTGATGTTCTATAATATTCCAAAAGGTCAACTGGTAAGAATCAGGCGGAACTGCACTAAAGATGCAGATTTTGAAACTCAGGCTTACCTAATTGGACAGAGATTCGTCAAGAAAGGCTATGAAGAAGAACAAATAAGAAGAGAGATTGAGCGGATCCAAACAATGGATAGAAAACAAATGATACACGCACCTAAGAAAATACAACAACTCTCAGAAGTACCAAGCCTAATCTTAGATTTTAATGTTCAGTTTAAAGATATAGAAAAGATCATTCGAAGATATTGGCATATTTTAAAGGAGGACAAACATCTACAGAGGATCTTACCTGAGAGGCCATCTATCATTTATAAACGAGCCCCCACCTTAGAGAGATATCATTGTGAAGAATGTGGTTGAACCACCCCCTAAAAATAATTTTACCTTTTTTAATGGCAAAGGATTTTATCCCTGCAAATACTGTTACGCATGCACGCATGCTAAGAAATTTCAAACTAAGAAACATGAGTTCAAGGCAACTAGCACAGGTAACACTTACCCAATAAAGGATTTTATCAATTGCTATACAGAGGGTGTAGTGTACATTTTACAATGTTCCTGTAATTTACAGTACGTAGGAAGGACCAAAAGGGCCTTAAAAACCATGATCAAAGAACACATAGAAAACATCAAAAAAGGGTGTCCGAAACATAATGTATCCAAACACTTTGCGTTATTTCATAATAAAGACCCCACGGGACTATTATTTTGGGGTATAGAGAAATACAATAAATCCTGGAGAGGTGACCACAAAATTAGAACGCTCAGCCAGAACGAGTCGAAGTGGATACACAGAATTAGAACATTAGCACCTGAAGGGTTAAATATTGAATTTGACCTTAATTGTTTCATTAGTGATTTCTAGATTTTTTTATATATATATTCAGAATTTTGTAAACTCAGTACTTCATTTCCGGTGCACTTTACCTTGTTAGTTTGGGGATTACCATATTTATATCAATTTTATCTATAGAATCTTATGAGCACGGCCCATCTACTTTTTAACCTTATTGGATTATTAATTCATTTTACATGCACATTTTTTAGCTATTTGGATTATGTCATTTTAATCCCTTTTATTCCCGTTTTATTAAAAGCTTAATATATTTATTACCATTATAAGAATAAAATGCTTTTTACTTAAGTACAGCTCGATCGCATATTTAGCGGTCAGAGATCTGATTTTTAATTACAGAACCTATGGTAACCACTATCCAAATATTCAGGAGACTGGTTAAACCTTTTTAACTTTTTTTACGTTTTTGTTTGAATATAACTTTATTAACAAACATTCAGCGCCATCGCCTTTCCAATGATGGCCGCGGTACAGCCATTCACTTGGTCTACAACAAAATGGAGTTTTTTCCACTTCCTGTCCCATCCATATAAAAGTACTATGGCTATAGCCCTGAGGAAGTCACGTGATATGACGTAACGCGTAGGACGTAACCGGAAATACGTAGTGCGGACCGGAAGTGACGTAGCGAGGATCGCGAATACGTTGTTTTTGCTCTGATTTGGCGCATCGTTGCTTTCTTTTATGTAAGCGGCTATTTTTTTTAATAAATTCCCTTGGTTTAACTATATTACCCTAATGGAGTCCTTTGCTTCTAATTACCCATATGTGGAGCTCATCCATCGGAGGAGGCGGTTCCCCCCTGAGACGGAATAGGACACCGACACTAGACCGGACCGGAACCAGCACAGACCCACTGAATACACACAGGCACTTTTATTGTGTCACTGAGGTGAGAGTTCTGAGAGCCCCTAGTGGGCATCCAGTGCCACGAAAAGTCACCAGATCACCTATCAACGCATGCTCTCTGAACCAATCACAGTTTATATGTTTTTCATATGCTTTTTGTGTACACGTTATATGTGATTGAGCAGCACTGAAGTCACTTTGATTCACGTTTTCATTTCTCTTAATATCAAAGGATAGTCACGTTTAATTATTATTTGCAGGAACTTTATGAGGTGTTCAGCTATATGTAGTAGCATGATTTACGGAGTAGTTGTTGCGCAGAATCACTTACACAATCCATCCTTATTGTACACAGCCATTAATGTCTAAGCCACTGGCAACAAAAGTGAGTACACCCTTAAGTGAAAATGTCCAAATTGGGCCCAAAGTGTCAATATTTTGTGTGGCCACCATTATTTTCCAGCACTGCCTTAACCCTCATGGGCATGGAGTTCACCAGAGCTTAACAGGTTGCCACTGGAGTCCTCTTCCACTCCTCCATGACAAAATCATGGAGCTGGTGGATGTTAGAGACCTTGCGCTCCCCAACCTGCCATTTGAGGGTGCCCCCACAGATGCTTAATAGGGTTTAGGTCTGGAAACATGCTTGGCCGGTCCATCACCTTTACCCTCAGCTTCTTTAGCAAGGCAGTGGTCATCCAACGTTATCATGTTGGAATACTGCCCTGCGGCCCAGTCGCCGAAAGGAGGGGATCATGCTCTGCTTCAGTATGTCACAGTACATGTTGGCTTTCATGGTTCTCTCAATGAACTGTAGCTCCCCAGTGCCAGGCGCACCAGACCATGACACTCCCACCACCATGCTTGACTGTAGACAAGACACACTTGTCTTTGTACTCCTAACCTGGTTGCCACCAGACACGCTTGACACCATCTGAACCAAATACGTTTATCTTGGTCTCATCAGACCACAGGACATGGTTCCAGTAATCCATGTCCTTAATCTGCTTGTCTTCTGCAAACTGTTTGCTGCTTGCTTGTGCATCATCTTTAGAAGAGGCTTCCTTCTGGGACGACAGCCATGCAGACCCATTTAATGCCGTGTGCAGCATATAGTCTGAGTACTGACAGGCTGACCCCCCCCACCCCTTCAACAGCTGCAGCAAAGCTGGCAGCACTCTACGTCTATTTTCCAAAGACAACCTCTACAAATGAGACTGAGCATGTTCAATCAACTTCTTTGGTCGACCATTTAGAGGCCTGTTCTGAATGGAACCTGTACTGTTAAAACTCTGTATGGTCTTGGCCACCATGCTGTAGCTCAGTTTCAGGGTCTTGGCAATCTTCTTATAGCCTAGGCCATCTTTGTGTAGAGCAACAATTCTTTTTTTTCAGATCCTCATAGAGTTCTTTGCCATAAGGTGCCATGTTGAACTTCCAGTGATCAGTATGAGAGCATGAGAGCGATAACACCAATTTTAACGCACCTGCTCCGCATTCACATTTGAGACCTTGTAACACTAACGAGTCACATGATACCGGGGAGGGAAAATGGCTAATTGGGGCCAATTTGGACATCTTTACTTAGGGGTGTACTCACTTTTGTTGCCAGCGGTTTAGACATTAATGGCTGTTTGTTGAGTTAATTTGAGGGGACAGCAAATTTACACTGTTATTCAAGCTGTACACTCATTACTTTACATTGTAGCAAAGTGTTATTTCTTCAGTTTTGTCACATGAAAAGATATAATAAAATTTTTACAAAAATGTGAGGGGTGTACTCACTTTTTTGAGATATTGTATGTAACATTTACTTCCTGGAATCCATCTGCCCTCAGCTCAGGCATGCAGACAGGAGGATGTGCTTAAATAAGAAAACCTGAAGATAAGACCAGAAAAACAGAAGGCAATTGAAACATTTAAAACAAACAAATGTAAAACAAATAAATATAATATACTTTCCTATCTATTTACTAATGCTAGCAGCATAAGGATTCAAAATAGTCATCGTTGATTGGGAAAGTGATATTCCGCTTTAAGCTTTTTGTTAGACAGAAAGAGCATTTGGAGATTTGTGATTTGTAATGTCTTCATCAGCACCTAATATACTTCTACTGCTAACAATAATAGTAATTGTTGTTATTATTATTGCTATCAGCATAATCATTATATTATTTTATCTAAGTACTGTGAAACTGCTTAAGGTCTACCTATACATAATAGTTAAATTTCCATGTCTTTTTTCTAAGAAACTTGAATTGCATGCGTGCCTGTTTTCAGTGTTCCATTGACTGTATGTATATTTGCAAATTCTCTTGTGTGTTTGCTTATACTCTTTGCTTCTTCTCTGCTTCGTTCACTGCTGCTAATAATAACCAAAGCAGTAGGACAGAGTCAGAGGACACAGAGTTCCCTAGATAATGCAACACATGAACACCTGCTATAGCCCAAGATATGGTTTAATTATACAAAAGTGGCCATAATGTACATGTGCCCATACGGAAACACAGAGCAATGATGTATCCTCTGATAATGAATAGGAATGAGCAGAGTGATTTTGTCCAAACTGAATTGGTAGTGCAAAACTGATTTTGCCATCAGTGGCATTCCTCACTTATTTTCATTGAGCTTTTTAGGAAAAATGTACTTGAAAAAATATACTTGTATTTTTTTCCTATTTTTGAGAGGGGGGTGTATTTAGCAGGGATATTTTAATTAATTTAGTTTAGGGGCACATTTAAGTAAATGACAAGTCTGCAGTGTAGGATAAAGGGGCAAGGGCTGCTGAGGGTGACTGAGGGGAAAAAAAATAGCAAGTAAAGAAAAAATTATATAGCGGATGCAGTTGCAACACAAATCATATTGTAATGGAATGTTATTAAAAATTACCTTTCCTTTTCAATCTGCAGCCACTGTAATTTTCTGAAAATTTAATACAATATGGCTACCTGTAGGTGCTCTGTACACAAAACCCCTCAGAAACATTTCCTACTTGTGTGATTGACTCACAGATTTTCCCAGAAGTCTGCACTAAGATATAAGTCAGATTTCAGGAATCCCCTGGAACAAAAATGTCCTTTTTGGTGAGATACTCCCAATAGGAACACGTCTAAAGGGATGCAGGCCCAGCAGCTTTCCTCATTAGTGCCCTGCAGGGGCTGCAGCTGACTGATAATTATGAAACCACTCCCATTAGACTCACTTTGCCAAATGGGCACAGAGAAACACACATGGATTTCTTCAGAATAGCAAAAGGTAGGAATCTGCAACAAAGTTTGTTAAAATCCTTGAAATGTACATAGATCACCCAGGGAGGAATGTTTTTTTCTCAACAAAAGTGGAGTTACGCTTTACCAGATCCCTGAAAAGTTAACTGTGCTTATTTATTTTTTCTGACAATTAACTGTAGCAATGTTTAACTTTGTTTAACTGTCATGGAGAAATACAAAAGATTTTATTGCAGAAATAGTCATAGATCTCAAATTTTTTGCTGAGATCTTAATGGCAAACCATAGCTTTTAAATAAAAACACAGACATTTCAGAGACATGAAAGTCCCCTTTCCCAAGGTGACAGACAATATGCAAACTTCCAATCACATATATATAAAACCACTGCTATTAATAACACATCCCATCTGCACACTTGAGGTAATCTCATGCTCGGATCTGTCATCCTTCCTCCTATCATGTGACTCAAATGGGCAAATATTGGCAAATACCTGCCACAAATCACCATAAGATTCATCTTGTGGGGAGGAAATTCATACCCCTTGTTAACATAGTCATCAGTCATCAGCACCCTCTGAATCTGGTGGGCAGGGTATCAGACTAGGAAGAGATACTGTGCTTTTCTGCGCATTCCATGGACTGGAAATTCACATACCCGTTTTCTCCAAATACTGAAACTAACGCCACAGGAAAACCCAAAATGACATCCTAGCAACTATCTAACACTGAACTACTAGAAAACAAAGGAAAACAAAAGTGAATAAAAAAGAGAAAAAAAGTAAAAAAGGGGAAGAGGGGAAAACTGTATATCAAGATCTAACACCATAGATAAAAAAAACCTATTAAATATTTGTCTAGCTTGATCACAACAATGTGCACAGCCAGCATTTTAGCTCTTAAAGGAGACTTATGCCCCGTACACACGGTCGGATTTTCCAACGGAAAATGTGTGATAGGACCTTGTTGTCGGAAATTCCGACCGTGTGTAGGCTCCATCACACATTTTCCTTAGGATTTTCCGACACACAAAGTTTGAGAGCAGGATATAAAATTTTCCGACAACAAAGTCCGTTGTCGGAAATTCCGATCGTGTGTACACAAATCCGAAGGACAAAGTGCCACGCATGCTCAGAATAAATAAAGAGATGAAAGCTATTGGCCACTGCCCCGTTTATAATCCCGACGTACGTGTTTTACGTCACCGCGTTTAGAACGATCGGATTTTCCGACAACTTTGTGTGACCGTGTGTATGCAAGACAAGTTTGAGCCAACATCCGTCGGAAAAAATCCTAGGATTTTGTTGTCGGAATGTCTGAACAAAGTCCGACCGTGTGTACGGGGCATAACACCCTATATTATGATGGGACTCTAAACCAAAAACAATCAATTCCAAACTCCAAAAAAGATGAAAATAATCAAAACTCAGAAATCAACTCAAAGTACCAAAAATAAAAAAAGAAAATATCAAAATACTCTTGAATATGTGTGGAAAAGGGATTGACTGGAATCTAAAAACAGGGTGGGAAGGGTAAGGACTCGGTTGGGAAACCTCAGTAAAGTGACCCTAAAACATTTTATCAATCAAATCTAATCAAGAGAAAAATGTGGCCCTCAGCCAAATATTATACAACAATCCAAAATGTATAGGTTCCAGAAGAACACTAGTTCAGTTGTCTGGTAAAAAGCACACAAGTAACACCATGGTGTGTAAGCCCATTAGGGCCACCATTTGCAAGGAATGATTTCAAAAGGAATATCTTTAGAGGAGAATGTGATTTCTGTCACTACCTCCATTTGAACCAAGGACGAGCCTATGACCGTGCCCTAGATTGCTGAATCCGGTACTGAGTTTGTACAGTGTAGAAAAATCAGTTTGCCTCTGTTGATTGGTTTTTGCAAGCGGTGGTACTCCAGATCCATCCTGATGTCACTCTGTGTTTATGAAAGCAACATTTAAATAATCCTGTTGTTTTTCCAATACACACTGCTGAACACTGGCATTAGCCTCTGTCTCTGTCTCTGTCACAGTTAAATAATTCCCTGATGTAGTATATAGTAGGGATCTGATGCCTCCCCAAAGACAGGGGCCTAATTGCTTGGATGTGATGTTTCCTCAAAATCAGGACACTCATGGGCCATGCACCCTCCATGAGGGATGAAAGGTGAAAGTATAGGATGGATGTTTCTCCCAGTTTAAAGTTATGATTTGTGGTGGGTATATATTGTTATTTGGAAGTTTGCACATTGTCTATCACCTCAAGAAAGCAGACCATTGTGTCTCCAAAACACTTGTGTCTTTATTGCGCAATGTTTTGCTATTGAGATCTATGATTATTAGTGTACTGGCTATTTTTGTCTATGGTTTTAGACAACATCTCCATTGGCCGTGTACCCTAAGGTGTGAAAAGTGAAGATGGATGTTTCTCCATTTTAACAAAGAAGACACTTTTTCTCTATAAGAAAATTTGATTGTCCACTAATAGCTGCAGACTGCTTCAAGGCAGACACCATGACCCAGCAAAGTTTGAGCTTTTCCTCTAAACCAGAGGTTGCCACCCCCTTTTCAGAAAAAAATACTCAACACCCACCTGAAAATCTACCTTTTTTTAGGGAAAAGTTGAAAAAAGAGATATACTTACCTGATCCTCCACCCCTCTCCGCAAAAGGCTGATCCCTGCAACTCCTGCACCTCTGTGCCCTAGAGGTCTTGAGTCCTGACATCAGTAAGCTCAGAGCAGTATCCATAGCCTTGCTCTGGATGTAAGAACTCCAGGAAGAGTCCACTGCTGGATCGTGGGGGGGGGGGGGGTAATTTGTCGTTTGCCCCCCAGGTTGCAGTATCACCCACTTTGGGAAACACTGCTATAAACTTTTCCTGGGCTGTTGCTACCATGAGACAGAAGAAGGCCAGCACTAAAATACTGTAAATGTAGGAATAGGTTTTTACCTTATCTTTTTACCTCTCAGGTGCCATGCCCATAGTTTGAGTTGTTTGTGTTTGTAAGGGAGTGGGCCTTATCACTGGGGGTGTAGCTTAAAGCAATTTGTAAATGATCACCTTGTAAAACAACCCATTCAGTTTAAGTGTGGCAACCACATTCTTGTATGTTTTTACCTTTATTTGTTCCCCCTTAAAGATTTCAGTTCCTTTTTATTTGAATTGCACAGATTATAGGTCACTTTAAATGTGGAGAAAAAATTCAGAAGCAATTTATCTTGGTCTGATTTTTTTTTACATCTTAAAAACCTGTATAAAAAAATCCACTGTATATATTTTAAGATTGGTAACTGAAGCATATCTTCCACCTTGGTTTTATCTCACATGCACTATACCAGATAGTTCAGTCTTTGACACAGTGTGCATGGTCGCCTTTCTATATCATAGTAGGTGAACCTGTTTGTTACAGTATTTTTCTGAAGCTCCTGTTTTTAGTTAACCCTGTCCCTTCTGCTCTGTGATTCTATAGATAGTTTTCTTTTTTTCCACAAATGTTTTTCTTATGAAATAAAGTAGTATACAAGTAGTTTGAACAGTAATGGTATAATAACAATAGGCAGAACAAAACAAAAGTATAAAGGGAGTCAATAGACAATGCATAAACCTGTTTCGCCCCTCCCCCAGGCCATTATCAAAGACTTAAAAGGTTAAGTCTTTGATGACACCCTGGGGGAGGGGCGAAACGCGTCGACGAAACATCCGGCTCACGTCCAAACCAGTGACTCATTTCCTGTTCCCGTGGAATGCACGCTGTAAGCGGCGACCGCGGAAGTATTCTGATATGCCTGATTGCAACCGGGGATTCTGCGAGTAGCGCTGTGATGCGCAAGTGATTTCCCAGCTCCACAATATTTCACCATATTGCTTTTCTCTTTCTTTTGGGGTCAACATCCACAAGTATATGACTTATCTGCATGAACATCTATATCGGTTCCCATTGTAGAGGCATCACTTTACAAAATCCATAGTGATTGATTGACAGCGCAGGCTGAAGAGTTGCTGTTTGCTTCCAGTGGGACTGCTAATGAGGGCTTTGTTTAGTAGCCCAGCCGGTATTTATTGAAGTTTATTTATTAGCACTATATCAACTTTGTTAGCACATGTATTATTTCACTAGCAATTGGGCAAGTACCGATTGCGGATGTATTTCAAATTGCACTTTATGTATAAGGTTTATGGGGAACTAGCAGTTTATTTGTGTATTGCACCCAGTGTACACCAATATTCACTACCCATGTCATTTATGGATTCAAGTATTTCAGTATTGCACAGAGCACTTTACATATAGGATATTCATGGTATAGCACATTTTTTACCAGCGCTGTATATGTTTGTTTTATAAATAAATATGTCACCCTTTAAAATTGTGTACGCGGCACCAAACTACGGTACCTAAAAATCTCTATGGGTGAAGCTTTAAATATCTTTACAGGTTATCAGTTTAGAGTTACACAGGAGGTCTGGCGCTAAAATGATTGCTGTCACTCTGATGTTTGCAGCGATACCTCACTTGTTTGGTGCGATTGCCCTTTACTAATGCATGTGGGACTGATGTGCACTTTCAATTTTTTTTAATATTATTATTTATTTTATTTTATTTTTTTGTTACACTGTACCTTTAATTTTTTTTCAATCACTTTTATTGCTATTACAAGGGATGAACAGCATCCCTTGTGATAGCATGGGCCATGACAGGTCCTCTTTATGTAAAGATCATGGGTCTATTAGACACCAGATCTCGCTTCTGGCATCCAAAGCATCTGATCAAACTGAGATCAGTTTAATGAGATGCTTTCTCATGCCAGTAACGGCTTGTTTACATAAGACCGAAACCGTAAGTGACTAAATCCTAATCACGTCCATTTTTAGACATCACGCAGAAGGAGGAACATAAGTTGCTCTTATTCTGTCCCAGGAAGTGGATGTCGCAGGTCACCTCCCTACCTGGCTCCCCAATGGGACAGGAGCATCCAATAAAGGGGACCCCCTTCCGCCTCCTATTACTTTTACTTTGTGAAGAAGTTGGCCCTAAAAAATTATACCTAGAACATTGCTACAGCTACAGCAATGAACGGGATATCACCCCTCCCATCCAAAGAATGAAAAAATGTGTTTTGTTTTGATTTTTTATTTAAAGTGGAGCTGCACCCCAATGGGGAAGCTCTGCCTATTTTCCAACGCCTCCCCTCTCCGCTGCCACATTTGGCACCCCCCTGGGAGAGAGGGGGAGTGGGTACCTGGGTAGACAGGTACCCGCCCCCACTTCTGGCTGACTCTGCTACGACAAACTCACCTGGAAGTTTGGCCCTCCTCCTCCTTCCCCCGCCAACAGGCCATTCACATAGCGCAGCGCGCTTCGTGCATGCGTAGTAGGGAACCAGCTGTGAAGCCGCAAGGCTTCACTGCTGTTATCCCTTACTCGAGATGGCAGCACCCGAGAGCCGATTGAAAAATTGGCTGGGGTGAAGACACTGCTGCATTCGTGAACAGGTAAGTGTCCTAATATTAAAAGTCAGCAGCTACAGTATTTATAGCTGCTGACTTCTATGTTTTTCTGAAGGAGCCTGGGGCTCCTCTTTAACTAATTTCATTCAGTTAAATTCATTAAATTTATTTTTGGAATTGGTTTAGTTTTGTTTATTTGTTTTCGAATTTGAGTAAAATTTTCCGAATTCGACCGAATTGAATTCAATTCAACCCAATTCAGAAAGTTTGAATAGGAATTCCATTTTTTTTTCTATTTGAATGCAGCTGCCAAATTTTTCACAACTAAGAACTGCAATATTTTCACATTTCATATTCGTTTTTAAATCAAAACTGAATTGAATTCAAATCGAATTTGGGTTTTGCTATTTCAAATGAACTTATTTTCATTATTTTGAAGGATTAATTTACATTAGTTACTATTGCGATTCGGAATTTGGATACATCTTAAATTCGGAATAACAAAAAATTTGTTCAAATTTAAATTCGGAATAAAATGAATCGCACATGTCTATACCTGGGTATATGTGCACAATTCCACCAGGACTCTTGTTGAGCCCTTTGCTGATAATACCTGTTTGTACATTTATTATATGCACAATTATTAATCTTTTCTTATATAAAGCTTGTATTATTTCCATACTGGTATGCATCATCTATATACATATGGTTAATGTTATATGCCGTCTACATTAGTCCCGCTGCTCCCGATTACTTTGATTAGATTACTTATTAATTTCCCAGGAAGGAAATCCCCTCTGTTCACAGAGGCCCTGTCCTGGGTGGAGGCACTGACAACTTTATTTTTAAACCCACTCTTTCATTTAGCCAAGGTATTGGTTCTACTATTCCTACTCCTACTTACAGGTTTAGCACAATATCCTGTTTAGAGAGGGCCATTTGTCATAACCACTAAAAGAGGGCTACATATTTAATACAATGGATTAAATGTATTTTAAATGTGACAAACATAGGTACAGTATATTATATTGACTTAATTTTTAGCATTTTTAGTCTACTGTACAGCAAGCTGTACAGCAAAAAATTGGGAGAAGGAGGCTGCAGTACTTGGAGCCAATGGGATTTTGCTGCTCCTTCGCTGTCTGGGGGGCAGAATGATGAGCTATCTATGCAATAACTGCATCAGAGAAAAGTGAGGTCACCAGGCTTATTGTTCTATGTGGTAGGGCTTTGCTAAGGCTTTCTTTAGCGGGAATGCACTTGCGGCACCTCTGGCAAAGGATGTACAGTATCTCACAAAAGTGAGTACATCCCTCACATTTTTGTAAATATTTTATTATATCTATATTATATGACAACACTGAAGAAATGACACTTTGCTACAATGTAAAGTAGTGAGTGTACAGCTTGTATAACAGTGTAAATTTGCTGCCCCCTCAAAATAACTCAACACACAGCCATTAATGTCTAAACCGCTGGCAACAAAAGTGAGTACACCCCTAAGTGAAAATGTCCATATTGGGCCCAATTAGCCATTTTCCCTCCCGGTGTCATGTGACTCGTTGTGTTAAAAGGTCTGAATGGGGAGCAGGTGTGTTAAATTTGGTGTTATCGCTCTAACTCTCTCATACTGGTCACTGGAAGTTCAGCATGGCACCTCATGGTAAAGAACTCTATGAGGATCTGAAAAAAAGAAATGTTGCTCTACATAAAGATGGTCTAGGCTATAAGAAGATTGCCTAGACCCTGAAACTGAGCTACAGCACGGTGGCCAAGAGCATACAGCGATTTAACAGGACAAGTTTCCACTCAGAACAGTCCTCGCTATAGTTGACCAAAGAACTTGAGTGCACATGCTCAGCATCATATCCAGAGGTTGTCTTCTGGAAATAGACGTATGAATGCTGCCAACATTGCTGCAGAGGTTGAAGGGGTGGGGGGTCAGCCTGTCAGTGCTCAGACCATACACCGCACACTGCATCACATTGGTCTGCATGGCTGTCGTCCCAGAAGGAAGCCTCTTCTAAAGATGATGCACAAGAAAGCCCGCAGTTTGCTGAAGACAAGCAGACTAAGGACATGGATTACTGGAACCATGTCCTGTGGTCTGATGAGACCAAGGTAAACTTATTTGGTTCAGATGGTGTCAAGCGTGTATGGCAACCAGGTGAGGAGTACAAAGACAAGTTTGTCTTGCTTACAGTCAAGCATGGTGGTGGGAGTATCATGGTCTGGGACTGCATGAATGCTGCCGAAACTGGGGAGCTACAGTTTGCACTGTGACATACTAAAGCCGAGCATGATCCCCTCCCTTCGGAGACTGGGCCGCAAGGCAGTATTCCAACATGAGAATGACCCCAAACACTCCAAGATGACCACTGCCTTGCTAAACAAACTGAGGGTAAAGGTGATGGACTGGCCAAGCATGTCTCCAGACCTAAACCCTATTGAGCATCTGTGGGGCATTCTCAAGTGGAAGGTAGAGGAGCGCAAGGTCTCTAACATCCACCAGCTCCGTGATGTCGTCATGGAGGAGTGGAAGAGGACTCCAGTGGCTCTGGTGAGCTTCATGCCCAAGAGGGTTAAGGCAGTGCTGGAAAATAATGGTGGCCACACAAAATATCTCTAATATCTCTAACATCCACCAGCTCCGTGATGTCGTCATGGAGGAGTGGAAGAGGACTCCAGTGGCTCTGGTGAGCTTCATGCCCAAGAGGGTTAAGGCAGTGCTGGAAAATAATGGTGGCCACACAAAATATCGACACTTTGGGCCCAATTTGGACATTTTCACTTAGAGGGTGTACTCACTTTTGTTGCCAGTGGTTTAGACATTAATGGCTGTGTGTTGAGCTATTTTGAGGGGACAGCAAATTTACACTGTTATACAAGCTGTACACTCATTACTTTACATTGTAGCAAAGTGTCATTTCTTCAGTGTTGTCACATGAAAAGATACAATAAAATATTAACAAAAATGTGAGGGCTGTACTCACTTTTGTGAGATACTGTAAGTAATGGCAAAGGGTGCTGGAGTGTGCTGGAGTGTGCTGGAGAGTCTATTATTGCTGGCTGCTGGCTGATTTACTGTCGCTGCAGGGGATCTATTGTTGTGGGGGGACTGTTGTTGCTAGGGAGGTCTATTGTTGCTGGTGGGGGATCTATTGTTGCTGGTTGAAGTAGTAGTCCCATTGATGCTTGCTGTTGGGAGATCTATTTTGCTGGGGGGGGGGGGTGCCTAGCTGTTGGTGGGGAGATCTTTGCTGCTCGGGGAGTGGTATTGTTGCAGGGGATCTATTGATTTGTGGGAGGTCTATTGCTATCTTCAACAATTTTTATACAAATCACTCCAAAATGATACTTGGTTCTGTATTTTTCAAAAGGGGGGGTTCCTGAGTTGTGGGTAGGGGGTGGAACCAAGGGACAGTGCTCAGAGGTGGGTAGGGGGCGTACACAATGATTGACTCAGAAGGGGGAGTACCTGAACCTATTCTCTGGGAAAAAAAGCTCTGGGCTTTGTAAATCTCAGGACTGAGTGGGCAGAAATACATACCCTTTGGAAGGAAAAACAGATCCCATATATGTAGCTCTCCTGTGTACTTAGCTGTTTGTCTGGAATTCATCTTTAAAGTTTTTTTTTTTTAACATCTAATTTACATTCTTTCCCCAACAGAGACACCATGGCAACTCTCAACCAGTTAGTTCAAAGTTTGTGTTAGTGAAAGAAGGGCCCAGTGTGTTGCTTGAGGTAAAATGTTCATGTGGAAATTCAAATGACTCACCCTATAGTGTGAGAATGGAAGGCTTTTTTTTCCACATGTTCAGCACAAACACATGGGGCCATCCTCATACTGTCATTTCCTGGTGGAAACTGTTAGCAGGGCAAGATGTGTTTCCACCATTTTAGACAAGGATCATCTGGAATACAAGTACAGTCTGGCCTTTGGTCTATCGGATGTTTTGTTCCTCCACAACACAGCTGGTCACAGCTGCTGTCAAGAATCCTGAGAACTGACTGATCATTTAAGGTGGCTTAAGAAAGCATTAAAAATCAGCGCTGTAGACTGTGGGCACCTTGCCAGCGTGTGAGTGGTGTAGTGGATAGTGGACCTAGAAGAGTTATTTTATTCATCACTGAGGCTAAATTAGACAGATTATTTGCAATTATGCCCAAGCTATAATAATTTATGAGCATAGCAGAAGAATTAAATCCTTACCCTGGTCAAAAAGATTATCAGAATGCAGCGAAAGACTGTATCATTTCCACTTCTTCCATTCGAAGAACTAACCACAAACCACCTCAGCAAGCCCCTTTATCAATGACAGTACATTACTCTGAATAATATGCTTTCATCAGATCAGGGCCAGTGCTAACACTAGGCAAATTAGGCAGCTGCCTAGGGTGCTCTGCTGCCTAGGGCACCCGGCCACTGGTGTTCCTACTCTCTTCTCTTTGCAGCAAGCACCTAACTCTCAGCATCATCAGGCAGCCGCCGCTCCATTCGCACATAGTGTCAGAGGAGCAGCGGCGGAGGACTGTGTCTGTGTCCCGAGTCCCGAATGAATGGAAGCAAGAAAACATTCATTGATGGGCACTGGTGTGGCTGCATTTGATGGGCACTGGTGTGGCTGCATTTGATGGGCACTGGTGAGGCTGCATTTGATGGGCACTGGTGGGCTGCATTTGATGAGCGCTTTATTAAAAAGGTGGGGTATACATGGGCAGGGCAAAGGGGGTGGTGCCAAGGGGGTGGCAAAATGAGGTTTCGCCAAGGGTGTCAAAAATACTTGCACCAGCTCTGCATCAGACCCCCCCAGCTCCAGTATGACTGCTTCCTTTTCCCAGTCTACTTTATTACTAGAATTCCATCTACCTTTCTAGATTTTCATTACTTTAAACTACTAAATATGCTTACTTTTATCTTAAAAATACTGTATGCATCAAATGACTAATGTCCTTTTACTGTCCATCAGGGTTCATGTTAAAGACTTTTGAATTATGTGACTTGCCATTTATGTTTCAGTGAATGTTATGTGCACTACTTCAATTATTTAAATAACAAACATGTTATATTTACCTGCTCTGTGAAATGGTTTTGCACAGAGCAGCCCGAATCCTCCTTTACTCAGGTGCTTTGCTGGCACTCCTGGCCCCTTCCTCCTGTCGAGTGCCCCCACAGTAAGCAGCTTGCTATGGGGGCACCCAAGTTGAGCCGCAGCTCCCTGTATCCATTCAGGCCACAAACCAGAGCCACAGTTCGCCCCCCCTCCTGATTGGCTAACTGACTTTTGATTGACAGCAGCAGAAGCCAATGGCACCGCTGCTGTGCCTTAGACAATAAGGAGGGAGAGTCCCAGACCCAGATGGCTGAGACACTCGTGCACATCGCTGGTTAGAGATGAGGCTCAGGTTAGTATTAGGAGGACTGATGGGGGCTGCTACATAGAATGCATTAAGATCAAAAACCTTCTGCCTTTACAATCACTTTAAGCGTACACCTGTGTGAGGGCTGTGTTTGCCTGCAAGGTATGCACAGGAGTTTTGTGCTTCTGCATGCAGGCAGTCCCATTCATGCCAATTGGGATGCAGAGGCTAAACAGACACAGGCACTGCTTCTGATTTGACATCCGTGTGTATGCAGGTGCCTGTCCCTGAATGCAGACAGTTTGAGTTAGGGGACACACACCTGCACCGACAGGGTTGTCAAATATGGAGCAGTGCCAGTGTCTGTGCAGCTGCTGTGTCACAATTAACATGAATGGGATTGCCTGCATGCAAATGCATGGAACACCAGTGCATCCCATGTGGGCAAAACATGGCACTTGCATGGATGTACACTTAAAATGGAGCGCCACTGAAAAAAATTTTTTTTAAAAGTCAGCAGCTACAAATACTGCAGCTGCTGACTTTTAAAACATGGACACTTACCTGTCCAGGGCGCCCGCGATGTCGGCACCCGAGGCCGAAGCGTCTCTCCGTCCTCGGGTGCTGCCGCCTCCATCTTCGGTAGGGAATCAGGAAGTGAAGCCGTGCGGCTTCACTTCCCGGTTCCCTACTGCGCATGCGCGAGTCGCGCAGCGCAATACGGATGGTCCCTGCTGCCTCTGGGAGCCGTGTGTTTCCCAGCAGGTAGCGGGGAGGGACCAGGAAGTGGCGTAAATACCCGCAGATTCTGCGGGTATCTATGCCGGAAGTGGGTACAGATACCTGTAATATACAGGTATCTGTACCCCCCTCCCCCCTGAAAGGTGCCAACTGTGTCACCGGAGGGGGGAGGAACCTAATGAGTGGAAGTTCCACTTTTGGGTGGAACTCCACTTTAAAGAATAAGTTCACCTTTAGGAACATGCTACGTGTTCCACCGTTTCTAGGGTGGAACATGTTCCCAAAGCTGCAGCAGCTGCCCGATCATCCCCTCCCTGTGACAGCAGCATGAGAAGAAGTTCCCCGTACTAGCTGTCACTTTTTGAAATCAGCGTGGCAAAACGAACTGCACAGTGGAGGTAAGTATGACTTGTTTGTTATTTTCTTTTTTTAATTATTGAAACTTTACAATCACTTTAAGTGTAGATAGATTCCAGAAAGTAAATGCTACATGAATCATCTGCCCTTACTCAATATGACCACACACAGAAATGCTAGGGGGTGTTTTTCAAATTGATTTCTTACCAAAATAAATCATGTAGACACGGATGTATGGGGGCGTTTGCAGTCCCCAGATGCAGTGCAGTTCCGCTTTAAGACCAGTTCTCTTCTGGTGTACAGAAAGAGAGAGAGGTCAGTATGGACCCACAAAGATGTGTGTGCGTGTATTTGTGCCTAACTCTCTAGCCTAGAGCTTCATATCAACCATCATAAATATAAATGTGTATGCCTGTAAAATAAAACAATAGCACGTAATACTCTAAAAAAAAACGTATTTGTTACTGTCATGTATTTATATTTTTTTGGATGTTAGTTGAACAAAAAAATGTTAAAGCAGAACTAAACTTACCTTTGCTGCAGCGGGCCCACTGGCGCCCGCATCTTCTGCTGTGTGCCGGTATTCAGCCATCTTTATTGGCTGGCTCTGGATGACATCACTCCTTTGCATGTGCAGGACTCAGTCATTCCCGGAACACAGAGATCAGGCCCACAGTGTACAGTAAGTTGAGCTGCACATTAGCAGCTCAGTTTACAAGCCAGAGATAGCGAGCAGGCAGATACTGTGGGTGTATCTTATTGCAGAAGAGACATTGCAGGTCTCTTCTTTATAACTGCATGTCTCTTCTGCAATAAAGAGCCTGCCTCTTCTCTGTTTGTGACAGTAGAATTTTAGTTCTGCTTTAAAGTGATTGTAAAGGATTTTTTGTACTTAAAAAAATTACAAACATGTCATACTTACCTGGCTTTGCACAGAGCAGCCCCGATCCTTATCTTCTCGGGTCCCCTGTGACCCTCTTGGCCCCTCCCCCTTGCTGATTGCCCCACTTGCTGTGGGGGCACCCGTGTGTACTTGCTCCTGAGCTGGCTCTCTGGGTCCATAAAACACAGTGAGCATGGCTCAGCCCCGCCCCCCCTTCCATCTCACTGGCTGTGATTGTGAGCAGCAGGAGCCAATGGCTCCTGCATCTCATCTAATCAGGGAGGAGAGACCCGGGAGAGCCTCAGGTCTCGTGCACATCACTGGATCAAGATCAGGCTTAGGTAACTATTGGGGGGCGGGGGGGGGGGGCTGCACACGGAAGGCTTTTTATCTTCATGTCTTTCTATGTAGAGTAAATAAAAAATGAGTGCAGCGCTAAAACTGAATGAGTAAACAAAAAAAATGCTAAAGATCATAAATAAATAATTGGTCCACCACACAATATATTATCAAACCAACAGATCTCCTATAGAAGATAGAGGCAAATGTCTCTGCATGTGTCATATGTGAGAAAAAATCATATAGCATAAATTATGTGATCCCAAAATAATAGCAAAAAAAGTCCATAAGTGAAGTAGGTGGATGATCAAATTAAATTCCAAAGGAAATTGTGACACAGGTGATTCCAGCATCCAAAGTGACTTGCACCCAAGTGAGGTATGAGGCTCCTTACCAGCTCAGGATGACCACCATAACAGTGGTCCCACCAGGCGTTTGGGAAATTAACAGGTCACCCACAAACCTATGCCGATCATTCCGGTGTGTAGAACTAGAAACAATATTTGAGGCTGAAATTTTGCCAGACATTGAAAAAGGTTAACTCCTAGGCTAACCTCCCACTCATTGAGATTCCTGGATCACCGATTTGCTTGCAGAGGTGATACTTGTGTAATCAAGAGTTTTTATATAGTGTCCTAACTGGATGTATTTTAGAAGGTAGAATCAATTTTGGTGATAAAGGACATCCTGGGTGTTTAGTGGGACAGGAGCACCAGCCATAGGATGTAATGGGAAAAAGAATAAGGAAGGCTACAATGTTGAAAAGAGATAGGGACCATCTTGCAAGGATGTTGAAGGAGTTCAGTGGGATAAGGAGGAGAGATCCTTCCCTCCTTCCTCCGTGGTGTCCAACAGAGTAAACGTCGGTTTTCGTCCGTTGGACTAGCATACAGATGAGTTTTTTTTGTCGACCAGACACGAGTCCATCGGAAAGATTTGAAACATGTTCCAAATCTAAAGTCCGTCTGATTTTCGACCGAAAAAGTCCGCTGCAGGTCCGATGAAGCCCACACACGGTCGGATTGTCCGACGGATTCGTCCTGTTGGACCAGTCCGGTTGAAAAGCCCGCCCCTGTGTACACGGCATTAGTTTTTACCAATTTTCTAGTGCCAGGCTGCAGAAATATATGTGTATAAATATAGAGTGGAAAGGTCTAAAAAGTATATATACAGGGAGTGGCGCTGTGCATAAGGGAATTGATGGAATATAATGATTGTCTATTGATTATGATTTATGTGTCTTATGAGACATATTAAGGAGAACGGCAAAAAGATATGGAAAAAATATATATATATATCCCACATGGGGATCGGTAAGTGCTGATAAGAAAGTATGGATGCAAGTAGGTGTTCAATACAACCTTAATCCCATAACCCAATAAACGCTAGTGATCTCTAGTGATGTTATATGATGTGCACTGATAAGTGCCAGGATGTCAAGTGCAGTCCAATTAAGTGTTCCAGCCCCTGCTGGGATGAGCTACAAGTGATATATAAAGGAGGGGGTATCCACAACCCTCTAAAGTGCAGTGCTAAGAAATTAAAATAAATTGATATAAAGATAAAGATAAAAATAAAAATAAAAGTGTATATAGAAATTGTAAATATATATATAGGGTATACTTATAAGTGATGTATAATAAAAGTGGGATACAGGATTATGATAGTGATTAATAAAATAATTATGGCTCTAGTAGACTAATAATAGCACAGTTAATTAGCAGCATTAGATCTCATGTGAAAACGCAAATAAAAGTAAATTTCCAGTAAATTGTCAAAAAGTTCATGCGCCTCCGATGACGTCCGTGTGACGAAACGCGTAAGGCGGGACTATCTTGGTACGCACAACGTCACTTCCTGCCGCTGTGGTTCCTGTTAGCTGACCGGTGGAACGCAAGCGGTAGTTGCGAACAACGCTGCGTCCCGGGATAGCAAGGGGAGCCAGTGAGCTTGTACGCTCCCTACTCGTTTTTAAATTCATCCCTTGAAATTAACTCCGCTTTGTTGGACTGTATGATTTTAAATTACTAAATAAACGTTTTAAAAGGAGTTACGCTATGTGGATATAACTTCTTTATTCCATATAACATCTTTGGAGCGGATGTCCGGCTGGAGATAGGATCGCATTAGGGGATTATCAACTTCCCCCTTTTCCCTGCTTTGTTGGAGAGGCTGATCTGGACTGGGAAACTAGAGGCGAGAGGATATCACCACACAAGGACTCGATCGGCATTCGGATCTGATCGGTTGGAGTTGAAACATCTTATGCTTATACCCCTGCAGGGGTATAGCGTTCCGGTGAGTGGAATCACATCAGGGGCGATTGTGTCATTAGAAAGTCTGGAAGATGTCGGGTGGAAGATAATACATGAACTTTTTGACAATTTACTGGAAATTTACTTTTATTTGCGTTTTCACATGAGATCTAATGCTGCTAATTAACTGTGCTATTATTAGTCTACTAGAGCCATAATTAATTTATTAATCACTATCATAATCCTGTATCCCACTTTTATTATATATCACTTATAAGTATACCCTATATATATATTTACAATTTCTATATACACTTTTATTTTTATTTTTATCTTTATCTTTATATCAATTTATTTTAATTTCTTAGCACTGCACTTTAGAGGGTTGTGGATACCCCCTCCTTTATATATCACTTGTAGCTCATCCCAGCAGGGGCTGGAACACTTAATTGGACTGCACTTGACATCCTGGCACTTATCAGTGCACATCATATAACATCACTAGAGATCACTAGCGTTTATTGGGTTATGGGATTAAGGTTGTATTGAACACCTACTTGCATCCATACTTTCTTATCAGCACTTACCGATCCCCATGTGGGATATATATATATATTTTTTCCATATCTTTTTGCCGTTCTCCTTAATATAATCAATAGACAATCATTATATGCCATCAATTCCCTTATGCACAGCGCCACTCCCTGTATATATACGTTTTAGACCTATTCTTTGAGGGTACACGTTGGTGTCCTCTGCCTACATAGGGGGGCTGCAGTTGCAAGTATAGCCTGTAGCGCGGATCCACTGACTACATAGAGTGGAAAGGTGTGCCTTTGAAAAGTTTAATCTTCCATATGCTTTCAAAAACACACTTTAATGAATCACATGTGAATAAAGCAAGGTTACTGACTATTTATAGCACAAGGGGAAGCAGATGGCTTGAAATACCATGTGTATGAGAGAATATTTTGTCAATGATGAGAGATAAGACATCACGTGCCTAAAACCTTTTAACAAACATTTCAGTACAGGAAGGCATTGCACTATTTGTAAAACACAAATTACTAGGGCAGTGCAGTTAACCACTCACATTATTATTATACAGGATTTATATAGCACCAACCAGGGTTTCTCAACCAGGGTTCCATGGAACCATAAAGTTCCTCCAGAGGTTGCTAGGGGTTCCTTGAGCAATGAGCAGTTTCTGCCTCTCAGATAAAGGGATGGTGAACCCGCGCAGTGGACATAAAGACTTAATTGGTAAAGTTTGGAACTGCTGCCTCCCAACAGGCAGTCACCCTAAAATGGGGACAGCTGAGATATATTAGAAATGATAGAAGGGTTTGGCGCTGTTCCTATTTAGTTTCCTACCTCCATATAGGTTACTAGATTAAAATAAATTCTTAGGTGCACCGTGCATATATCAAATATTAAATACAAATTAACAATATGAATTCCCAAGTATACCGTGCATGTGTCAATTAAATATTCTGTTGCAATATTGTGCAATCATAGGTGATACATAGACATAACTTAAATGCTTACATATGTAATATTGCTAGGGAGGGAAGAAAGGGGGGGGGGGGGGAAGGAGGAAAGGGGGGGGGGAGGGAGAAGGGAGTGAGATAGGGAGGTGGGGAGGGGTGTAGGAAATCTGTTCCTAAGGAAAATTACAATAACAAGATAAAGTGCAAATGTGCTGGTGCAATCCAAAAGGCAACAGTGACAAGATAAAAGTGCAAACGTGCTTCAAAATTCTTTAGTAAGTCTCTTGTGTCATATTCTTGTGCTGTGATGATAATCCTTCACTTATAATATCTCTTTGCTCTGAAAGTGCAGCCACTCACCAGATCACTTCACCCCTGCGGGGGTAGTAGGCAGTTACAGTTTTATCGCCACTGTACAGCGATCGCTGGCGGGCTCAGGATCGTGGTATATCATATATAAAAAGAGAGGGAGTGCCCATAGCGTAAAATTGCTTTAAAAAAAAGTTTTATTACACAAAATGAAAGGGTACTCACACTTTTGCAGTAAAAATCAAGCGAAATGGTAAAAACGTCAAAACCGTCATTAATATCCTTCAGCGCTGGTACAGGAGGTGATGTTTGGGAAGCACAGATTAGGCCACGCCCTACGCGTTTCGTCGTTAGGACGTCTACGCTCCCGTAGACGTCCTAACGACGAAACGCGTAGGGCGTGGCCTAATCTGTGCTTCCCAAACATCACCTCCTGTACCAGCGCTGAAGGATATTAATGACGGTTTTGACGTTTTTACCATTTCGCTTGATTTTTACTGCAAAAGTGTGAGTACCCTTTCATTTTGTGTAATAAAACTTTTTTTTAAAGCAATTTTACGCTATGGGCACTCCCTCTCTTTTTATATATGATATACCACGATCCTGAGCCCGCCAGCGATCGCTGTACAGTGGCGATAAAACTGTAACTGCCTACTACCCCCGCAGGGGTGAAGTGATCTGGTGAGTGGCTGCACTTTCAGAGCAAAGAGATATTATAAGTGAAGGATTATCATCACAGCACAAGAATATGACACAAGAGACTTACTAAAGAATTTTGAAGCACGTTTGCACTTTTATCTTGTCACTGTTGCCTTTTGGATTGCACCAGCACATTTGCACTTTATCTTGTTATTGTAATTTTCCTTAGGAACAGATTTCCTACACCCCTCCCCACCTCCCTATCTCACTCCCTTCTCCCTCCCCCCCCCCTTTCCTCCTTCCCCCCCCCCCCCCCTTTCTTCCCTCCCTAGCAATATTACATATGTAAGCATTTAAGTTATGTCTATGTATCACCTATGATTGCACAATATTGCAAGTTAATTGACACATGCACGGTATACTTGGGAATTCATATTGTTAATTTGTATTTAATATTTGATATATGCACGGTGCACCTAAGAATTTATTTTAATCTAGTAACCTATATGGAGGTAGGAAACTAAATAGGAACAGCGCCAAACCCTTCTATCATTTCTAATATGCCTCTCAGATAAGTTCCCACTAACACCAATGATCTTTTTGGTTATCTATAAGGGGGTAATTCTTCCCAATGACCATAGTTATAAGGAGCATTCTTCCCTATGACCATCACATTAATTAATCATGAGTTGTAGATAAAGTAGTTTTTAGCAGGGGTTCCCTGAGGCCAGAAAATTATTTGAAGGGTTCCTCTGTGTTGAAAAAATTGAGATAGGCTAGCCATGACTTCATAGCCATGAAGTCATGGCTAAAACGCATTAACATCTGCTGTACCATCTTCTTTTTATGGAGTATCAATAAATATGAAAAGATTGAAGAGCGTGCATGGCATTGTGGATTATCTTTATTGACTATTGTGAGGGCAGCTGAGTGACTGCTTTTCCTGCACCTGACAGCTCAGGAGGTTATTCGGATGATTTGTGGTAGTAGCACCTTTTTCTTTCTTTTTGCTGGAGTATTTTATGAAAAATGACTGGATTTTGACCGTTAACAAAACAGACAGTAATGTGAATTTCCCTTTACTGCCAACTAAAGTATTTACCTTAAGAGATATCCTACTGATGGGATTTATTATTGGCTTCATTAACCATTTAAAGATCAGACTGTTTCATCTGCTTTCTGCTTTCAACTGCATCAGCGCCTGTCTGTACCAGGACCTGCTCATAGAGGGCCTGTGATCGTTCCAGGGCCTGCTCCTGGCAGGTCTGGGCCTCCTCATGGCGGGCCTGTGCTTGTACCAGCTGCTTTACTAGATCCTCCATAATCTGTTCAGAAGACTTCACAGCCTGTGCAACTTTAATCCAGGACATGGGATTGGCCTGCACCCCTCAAACCACCCAATGCATTCCTCCACCAACTGTAAAGGATCAGAGGGGTGAACAACCAGCTCAGAGACAGTCCAGTAAAAGTAGCTTTATTCCACAAAAAGGGCAAAATAAACAGAAAAAACAACAGGCTTGTTTTGAAACACAGTTGCACACATGGTACAGTTCAAAGTTCTGCAGCATATAGGCAATAGTTAATGGCTCTAATCAGAGCTACAGTCTTTCAAATGGTTAGGCTCACCCAGCAGGTACACAATTCAGCCATGGATTTTTCCACACAGCGTGCTGCTGTGTCTCTCTTACTCTAATTAAATCAACTCCCCCCTGACACTTTCAGCCCAGCTGACTAATAAGCAGGTCTGAAGGGGAAGTACCTGCCCTCTTCAATTATCCCCTTCTTAACCCTGCCCCAGGATGACTCTCTAATATATATATATATACTACTATATATATATAGTAGTGCTACATGCCTGTATATAGCTATAGCTATAGTATATATATATATATATATATTTACATCAGTGCCTTACCTCACAAGTGCGCTGGAAGAATGGTCAAACATTCCCAAAGACACACTCCTAAACCTTGTGGACAGTCTTCCCAGAAGAGTTGAAGCTGTTATAGCTGCAAAGGGTGGGCCAGCTCAATATTGAACCCTATGGACTAAGACTGGGATGTCATTAAAGTTCATGTGCTTGTAAAGGCAGGCGTCCCAATACTTTTGGTAATATAGTGTGTATATATCTATATATATATCTATATATATATAGAGATATAGATATATATCTATATAGATATATATCTATATATACACAGTGTATATACTGTAGATAAATACAGGCATGTGTCGCTACCCCTGCAGGGGCCGCTTGGAAGATTGGGTTCTCTGTTCTTCTGCCTCGACTCTGAGAACAACTTTAGCCCCATTGACACATCAGGCAAATGGATACTACACTTCTACTGGCAGCACAAATACAGATATCCTGCACACAAATAAGGTTCAGTATCAAAAAGCAAACATCAGACTAAGTAGTGGTAAATTAACACACACACTGCAGTCTTTTCGCAGCAAAGAGGAAATCACTCAATATTCAGCCTGTGAAAATACATGGTTGCAGTAAATAGCAATATGCACATAAATGAGTAAGTAAAGATCAATCATAGCTCGCTAGACATTATGTTCACTAGGCTATAGTAGCATAGAATGGAGTAGCCTGCTGCCGCGTCCTTAACAACCGATGACTCATCAGCTGAAACAAAACAGTGTCAGCAGTATAAATTTAAAAAAAAAACAGCTTGGGGTCCCGGCGAAGTAGGCATTTGACAGTCAGCCTTCGTTGCGGGCAGAGCTTTTTTTTTTGCAGCAGGCATCCTGATTGATGATGCATCTACTGTACATCAGGGGACATTGTTTTTTTATTTTATTTTTTAATAAAGGACTCGTCAAAAACTGTCTACTGTTTTTCTTTATTATTGACACTTTTTTGGTGAATGAGTAGGGTTACAATGTACACCCTACTCATTCACATGGGGGGTGGGATCTGGGGGCCCCCTTGTTAAAGGGGGCTTCCATATTCCAATAAGCCCCCTGTTCGCAGACCCCCACAAGCACCGCCCAGGGTTGTCGGTAAGAGGCCCCTGTCCCCATTTACATGAGGACAAGGTGCTTTGGGGTGGGGGCAGAGCAAAGCACCCCCATGTTGAGGGCATGTGGCCTGGTATGGTTCAGGAGGATGGCACTCATTTGCTCCCCCTTTCCTGGCCTGCCAGGCTGAGTGCTTGGATAAAGGTCTGATATGGATTTTTAGAGGAAACCCACACCATTTTTTTAAGGGTTCCCGCTTTAAGTGAAACAATCAAAATTAAAAATTCCTTTAAATATAGTGCCTGGGGGCACTAGTCTGCCTGTATAAAACATGCTGCAGCACAAATGTAATTTCTAAAAAAAAAAAGTCAAATCCTATTTAAATTGACTTGCGGTTGCAATTAAGTGCAAATTAAGAAAAAAATGGCATGGGGTCCCCCCCAAAACCCATACCAGACCCATATCAAATCACACAGCTTGACAGGCCAGGAAAGGGGGGACAAGTATGCACCCCCTCTTGAACCATACCAGGCCACATGCCCTGCAAGCACCATGTCTCCATATTGATATTTTTTTTTCAGGTGCGGCAGTGTGGTGGCTGGCGTGAGATGGATCTACATCGGAGGACATGTTTTTTATTTTTTAATAAAGGAATTGTCAAAAACTCATTTACTGTCTTTATTCACTTTTTAAACATTGTTTTAAATGGGTAGGGGTACTATGCAGGAGCAGGATCTGGGGGCCCCCTTGTTAATCATGAGTCATCGGTTAGGGATGCGGCGGCTAGCTAACCCAGCCTGTTGCTTAACAACCAGCTATTCTCCACACAGAATTCGAATCGGTCGATCAGTTTTTGACCGATCTGAATTCTAACTGTTCTGAAATTAGAAAACGAATAAACAAAAGAAATTTTAAAGAATTTCAATTAAATTTGTTGCTACTCATTACAATTTCATTCTGGGATTTGGATACAACCGAATCTCCAAATAACCAAGAATTCCTCCGAATTTGTATTACTACTACTACTACTACTACTACTAAATAACTCTTCTGTAAACAGCAGGCTATATCCATTTTAGAGTGCCCTCTATATGAATAGCAGCAATTACATTTAAGACTCCTTAAAGATATACCTCTTACTATGGAAAATAGGCAAAGTTCTTGTGAAGCAGCTATCTAAGTGAGCAGTCTTTAGCTCTAATTGCAAGAATAAAATCCCTGTAAAGTCTGCATGCATTAAGTAATATTGCTAGTTGGATGCCCAGTTCCTATGTGCTCAGTCTCTGCTAGCAACAACAGGGTAATGGTAGCAGTGTCCTCTCACCAGTCCCAATGATGCAACAGCACGTGTCCCTCTGTTTAAGTCTTGGCTTACTTCTGGATCTGCCTGGAGCAAATCTGGTCCTAAGCACATGTCTGCAGGCTTGTAGCAGGTTTATGTGCACACAGGAGCAAGGATGTGCCCACCTTGGTCTCCTTGCAGCAGAGGAAATCCTTCGGTATTCAGCCTGTGAAAGTACAGCTCTCTCTCTTTTTAAACCCAGTTCACATTGGGATATGTAGTCCAATAGTTCATTAACTGCCATAGTAAAGTTTATTTCCTGAACTTCATCTCTCATGATTCAATGCTGCCAACTATCAATTATCTTAAGCTCCTTCTGCTTGTCAGCTCCCCCTGGTGGATGGAGGCGAGGTAGAGTTAACCCATTTAGCTGAAGTCCAGTGGAGACACAGAAAGCACTGTAGCACTGTGTCCTAAATCGCTCTGTCTGTAGCCAAGCACCTAGCTACATATATACAGTATTTAACCCTTTCACGCCTAAGCCTATTTCTGACATTTGGTGTTTACAAGTTAAAATCCATATTTTTTGCTAGAAAATTACTTAGAACCCAAAAACATTATATATATATTTTTAGCAGAGACCCTAGATAATAAAATGGCGATTGTTGCAATATTTTATGTCACACAGTATTTGTGCAGCAGTGTTTTAAAGGCAACTTTTTGGGAAAAGGGACACTTTCATGAATTTTGAAAAAAAAAACAGTAAAGTTAGCCCAATTTTTTTGTATGATGTGAAAGATGATGTTACGCTGAGTAAATAGATACCAAACATGTCACGCTTTATAATTGCACGCACTTGTGTAATGGTGACAAACTACGGTACCTAAAAATCTCCATAGGCGATGCTTTAAATTTTTTTACGGTTACCAGGTTAGAGTTACAGAGGAGGTCTAGTGCTAGAATTATTGCTCTCGCTCTGACAATCGTGGCGATACCTCACATGTGTGATTTGAACACTGTTTACATATGCGGGCGCAACGTCCGTATGCGTTTTCTTTGCTGCGCAAGCTCGCGGGGACGAGGGCGCTTTCATTTTTTTTTTCTTATTTATTTTTATATTATTAAATTGTGTTTAAAAAAAAAAATCACTTTTATTGCTGTCACAAGGAATGTAAACATCCCTTGTGACAGTAATAGGTGGTGACAGGTACTCTTTATGGAGGGATTGGGGGTCTAAAAGACCTCCAATCCCTCCTTTGCACTTCAAAGTATTCAGATCACTGAAAACAGCGATTCTGAATACTGTATATTTTTTAAATCCGGCGCCACTGGCAGCCAAGTACACAGGAAGTGACGTTGTGACGTTGCTTCCGTGTTTACATTCAGGAGACTGTAACAAAGCCATTTCAGGGTTCATGCCAGTCTGTCTCTAGCTATCAGAAGTGGCGAATCGAGGATCGGGTCTCCCGGTGGGACAGGAGGCCCCCCCCCGGTTCAGAGTGGCGGGGGATGTCCCCTCCCGCTCCTCCGGGACAACAATCGAGCGGCTTTTAGCCACATCAGTTGTCATCCCTGGATAGCCGATCGCCCGCTCTAAAAGACGGTACCGGGTACTGCAGCTGCGGGCATCATCCCGGTATAACCCCTGAAAGCCTAGGCCACATATCTGCATACGCTCGGTGGGAAAGGGTTATATAGGAGAGAGAGAGCGAAAGAAAGAGAGTGACAGTCAGACAGACACAACCGACTATGTTCACAGAAGTATATTGTTTGTATTTAAAGTGTATGTAAATCCTAAATCTGTTTTTCAGTATGTTTGTTATCATTGCCTCTTGTATACAATTTTTTTTTTGTGAATCTGGTTGAAAGTATCTTACCTGGGGCTCCTGTCAGTAACATCACTTCCTGCTGAAAGCTGAGAATGCTAGGCAAAAGCAATAGGAAGAAAAAGCCTTAGGCCCCTTTCAGACGGGCGCCTCTGTGTAGCGGATTCTGACACAGTCCTGCTATCCTCTATGGGGAAATCGGATGGAAACACGTCGCCTGTCCATTTCCAACCGATCCGATCTGATTCATTGGACTGGTGGAAAATAGGACCACCATCTGTCGTTTTTTTTGCGGGCAGGATCAGAGCGGATGACGGCGGGTGTCATGACATCCGTCGCTCCATAGAGGACAATGCAGTGTCCGATCAGGTCCACCATAAAAACTGGCAGGCGGACCTGATTGGACAGCCCGTGTGAAAGGACCCTAAAGGCCAACTGAAAGAGAGTTTATGGTAGGATCAAAATGCGGCTGCTACTAAAAGGCAGTGGCTCACTGTTGTCAGCCTGCAACTGAAAGCGTTGTTACTGACAGGCTTTCGAGGTAGGAAACCTTGCAACAGATTCACATAAAAAAAGGATTTGCTTGATAAAATTGTATACACTGACAGAAATGCAAACACCTTATCAATTACTGTACGCTTTGCTAAAAGTACAAACAATGTTATCCTTCTTTTGTAAACTACTAATCTCTCCTACCCCCTATGTAATGGAGATGAAGTGTGAAAGAAAAGTTCAGCCTGGGTGTCAACCATGGCTCCCACCACAGATATAGTGTGAAGGTGAAAGCGTAGTTCAATTGGAACATGAAGTATGTTATGCGCAGGATCACCAGCTAAAAATAGAGGAAAAACGTATAAAACCATTTAATCTAAGGCCTGGTAAGCTGCAATAAAAGAATAAAGGAACTTTTTCTTTTTTTGCAAAATCTTTTTTATTCAATTTTTCATTAGCATACAAAATTAGCCCATGCAGGGGCCAAACCTTACCCACGCAGGGGCAGTTCTTCTGATGCGGCAACATACCGCAACAGGGCACAACATACAACATAAACAAACTAACTTGTACTATAACCCCAATGTGGGGAGAGGTTCAGTTCAGGAGAATCTGTGCTCAAATTGGTACCAACAGGATAATGCAACATGAGAGTAGTTGGGTCAATATACTAACAGACTAGAGATATAGTGTTAATCTAGGAATTGGTTACTGCATCAGTTGCCATGGTATTATCATCTAGCCAACAGGTCCATACCTTTTCAAATGTTTGTGGACAACCCCTGCCCGAGTAGGTGGCTTTATACAGGGGTAAACTGGCATTCACTAGGCTTTTCCAGAATCTGACAGAGGGGGGAGACGATTGTTTCCAGTTCATCGTAATGGCCTTACGAGCATAGTACAATAGCAGGGATATGAGTATTTTCCTGGCTCTGAGCATTGACAGTTGTTCCACCAGCCCCAGCAGACAATATTTAGGATCATAAGGAACACGAGTCTTAGTGACCTTAGCAATCACCTGGAGTACTTCTTTCAAATAATGTTTGATTGCTGGGCAAACCCAAAAAATGTGGGAAAAGTCACCCTGTTGGTAGGAGCAATGCCAGCATGCCAGAGAATGCGCCGGCGACATCTGGTGCAGCCTGTGAGGCGTGTAGTGAGCTCTATGCACAATTTTGTATTGGACCAGTTTGTCCCTAGCTGAGACCAGAGGGGAGAAGGGAAAGTCCCAAATCTCCCTCTAGTCGTCCTCGTCCAGCTCTGGTATGCCCCCCACCCATTTCCTGCGGAGGGGGGGCAACTCGGAGGTGGCAGCAACCAGCAGGGACCCATAGAGCTGAGACGTGGGTTTCTTCAAGTCCTTCACCCGAAGGGTGGATTCGAGCTCCGAGTATGCCAATTCAACTGGTTGGCCTAAGAACTGACACCTGTAGGCATGAGCGATTTGAAGATACCTAAAATGGGCCCGGGCAGGCACATTAAATGTGGTGCGTAAAACGTAAAAGGGGGTGAACTCTCTGTTGGTGATAACATGCTCAAGGGTCAGTATTTTGTATTTGGCCCAGGCCTGTGGATCCGGGATGGTATTGAACTGTGATAGGTTAGGGTTCAGCCACACGGGGGTGTGAGGATACCAGGAGTTCGGCTGGGGTGCCCTCAGCGCCTCACCCACCTTCCATGCCCACATAGTGGTACGCATAGAAGGGGTGAGATAGTGAGGCATTTTAGGCCCCCTGAATAGCAACCCCTTCAAAGCCTCCAGAGACCCCACTATAGCCGCCTCCAGCACGACTGCAGAGTTGGTCAGGTCTGGCTGCAACCACCAATGGGCGGTCACAAGCTGAGTGGCCAAGAAATACTTGTGGCAATCAGGGAGAGCCAAGCCCCCACTGTCCACAGGCCTGGTCAGAGTGGTGTATTTGAATCTAGGAGTTTAGGCCCCCAAATAAAGAAAAGGGAAAGTTGCTTAAGAGAATTAAAGAAAGTTTTGGACAGCCATTGTGGGGAGTTCCAAAAAATGTACCTAAATTTAGGGAGGACTTTCATTTTGAGAAGATTGATGCGCCCAATGAGGGAAAGGGGAAGATTGTGCCATGCCTTCAGTTTGGTTTTAATTGCTACCAAGGCAGGGTCAAGATTGAGCCTCACAAAGTCCCTACTCTCTCTTAAGATTATAATACCTAAATAGGTAAACTGATCAACCCACTGGAGTAGGAGAGAGGAGGGTGAGGAGGACCTGGCCCCCTCATCCACAGGGAACAGCTGAGACTTGTGCCAATTCACTCTCAACCCCATGAAGGCCGAAAAAGCATCCATGATACCGATTGCGCCCTGCAGAGAGTCACCAGCATCATTCAAAAAAGGCAGCAGATCATCCGCGTAGAGAGCCACTCTCTCCTCCAGACAGCCCACCCTAAGACCATGAACCTCAGCCGAGCTCCTGGGGGCCTCAGCAATAGGCTCCATGGCCAGAGCGAACAGAGTTGGGGAGAGAGGGCATCAATGTCTGGTGCCCCTCTGCAGGGGCAACGGAAGAGACAGGGAGCCATTCAGTTTAATGCATGCCATGGGACCGGTATACAGTGTGCGTATCCAAGCAATAAATTTCAATGGGAAACCCATTCTTCTAAGCACCTCCCACAGATATACCCACTCCACTGTGTCAAATGCTTTTTCCATATCAAGAGTGGCAATAGTCCTAGTGCCCTGGTTAGTATGGGGGGCATGTATATTAGAAAATAGACTACGTATATTAATGTCTGTGGACCTACCAGGTCCTCATAGAGGACGGTAAGGAGCCCTGTTGAAAACAAGCTTGAAACATCTGAGCTAGTTTGGGGGCAAGTAGTTCTGTGTGGGTTCTATAATACTCTATGGGCAGGCCATCCAGCCCCGGGGTTTTACCTGCCGGGAAAGACTTAATGGCCATTGTGACTTCTTCTGGAGTGATCTCTGAGACAAGGAGTTGCCTCTCTGTGTCAGAAAGCCATCCCAGTGCTAGCGTGTCCAACACAGAGATCATAGGTGTAGGGTCAAACCCATCAGGGAGTGAGGAAACATACAGAGAGGTATAAAACGTGGTAAATGCAGACAGGTTATCCTCCTGAGAGGTGACTAATACGCCATCTGCCATAAGGATTTCCGATATAACCGCTAAGGGCCTATCCTGCTGTGCTAGCAGTGCTAGTAGTTTGCTATTCTTGTCTCCATGCTTAAAGTATTCCTGTCTGCTATGTTGTATACCCAACCTGGTGGTGTCTAAAATATGGAGATGCAGTTCTCGCCTAAGCGATGAAGGGTGCTCAAAGTTGGGGACCGTTGCCGAGGCCGAATATTGATTTAGAGCCTCGTCAACCTTGTGCTGCAGATCAGAGATCCTGTCCCCAAGCTCCGCCTTCACAGCCGAGATATACTGACCCCTGCTGTGAGCTTTGGAAGTGTCCCATGTCATCTCCAGGGAGGCTGATCCTGCATTGTGCGTCCAATAGTCCCGCAAGGAAGGAGAAACTCTGTCATGGACTGCCTCGTTATTAATCCAATGGGGTTGTAACCTCCAAAGGGCTTTGCTTCGTGACCTGGCAGTCCTAATGGTCAATTTAAGTGGGTGTTGGTCAGAGAGGCCAGAGGGAAGGTAACTTGCCTCCTGAATGCTGGCCAGCAGGGCAGCATTGGCAAAAGCCAGATCAATTCTGGAGGATTTAAATGTGGCCGAGAAGCAAGAGTACATTCTATCTTGGGGTTGAAGCCACCGCCATGCCTCTTGGATCTCTGTTGCCTGAGCCCACGTTCCAAGATCAGAATTAAAAGTAGATTGAGGGGAAGGCCTATCCAGGTCACAGGACAGTGTAGCATTGAAGTCTCCCATGAACAGAACATGCGCTGGGCAATGCAGAGCCAGCCTCCCATAGAGCATGTACAGAATCTGTATCTGGCTCGGAGGAGGCAGATAGACATTCACAATGACATATTTCTTGTTATAAATGCTCAACATTACCATAAAAAAATTTCCCCTGGGGATCTAAATGAACATCATGAATTACACATGGTACACGTTTGCTGATCAGCATAGACACCCCTCGAGAATACGAGGAATAGGTCGCCCTTTGCACCCAGGGCTTTTTCAGAGCCAGAACCTTGCCACCAGTTAAGTGCATCTACTGCAGCAGCACTATGTGGGGGTTATACAGTTTTAAATATTGGAATAACAGTGTTCTTTTATATTAGTTATATGAGTTAAGCCCCCTGATGTTCCATGACAAAATGGTCAGCAGCTCAGCATCTGAGGGAACCATCATGGAACATCAGGGGGAAACAAGAGCAGGATGAGTCCAGCAAACCAACACATGTAAGTAAACCCAAAATTGGCACATATATTCATTAGGGTCAGAGACCAATGAAGCATTTGAGCAGCACATTGTGTATCCAGATCTTCAAAACAGAGAAACCCCTCTCCCCAGGACACATAACACCCTACCCAGACATCATCAAAAAACACCCTACTACCTAGCCAATACCCCAACATAACTGGGCTAGTAGTTTAATTCCTAAACCTTTATACCAAAAGTCACCTACGTGAGGCTCAAAGTTCCAGGGAAGAAACCTGTTGAACTCCCTACTGACCAGCAACCCAAACAACAATGCCAGTCAGTTTAAAACCCTTAACAGATAGATCTTCAGACTTCTTTGAAGAGTTCTTCAAAAGGCAGAAAAAACTGAGGGGGATTAGATACTTCAGTGAGTTGTGTCCAACAAGGTAGCTCCAGAGTAGAAGGATCTAGAAGAAAACATACATCTAGTCCAGGACCAGGAGGAACTCCAGCGTTCGATGGCTCGAGTTAGAGAGGGACCATAATCAGGGGTAAGTCATGCACCTCAGCCTCAGGAAGTAGAACTGTAGCCCATTCGAAATGGCAGGTATGGCTTGCGTAAGAGACTTAGGAGTCAGCCTGCAGCAAAGTAGGTGGTGAGACCAGAGGGCTAGACAACAAAAGACTGATGACTGAATAAACAACCCCTTAATGCGTGTATCCGGAAGGAAAATAGCATCTTTAAGGCAACTTTCTTAAAGCAACTTGTAGTGAGGAATAGCTTACTGCGCCTACCGCAGGGTGTCCAGTCAGTTATGCGCATCGGCCGGGGAGTCAAAGAACCTGACTGAGCCATTGTGAGGGACCCGGAGACGGCTGGGGTACAACATGCTGTATTTAATGTCCTTTTCACGTAGGCGCCTACGGACCTCATTAAAGGACTTCCTCTTACGCTGCAGCTCAGCCGAGAAATCCGGGAACAGTTGGACCGAGGAGTTGCCGTATGGAAGTGAGGGGTGTTTGCAGGCTTCAGAAAGGATCCTGTCCCGGTCCCTGAAGTTAAGGAAGCGGACCAAGCAGGGTCGGGGATTTGCACCAGGGATAATGCGTCCTGTGGGTACACGGTTGGCGCGCTCAACGACATAGGTCAGGAAGACATCCACGTGACCTAGCAGTTTCCTGAAGAACTCTTCCGCGAACTCGGCTGGGCGATTGCCCTCCTGTCCCTCTGGGAGACTCAAGACTCGGAAATTGTTCCGTCTTACCCTGTTTTCTGCGTCATCGGATTTGGTGACAAGCAGTTGTACCGTGCGTTGCAAGTCCGCTATGGTGTTAGTGTGAATAGCCGTAAGGTCTTCAGTGGCAGAAAGTCTGGATTCTGATTCAGTCAGTCTACCTCTGATCTTCTATAGGTCGTTTCTAATGAGATTACATTCTTCTGGTGATTCTCACCAGCATGGAGGTTTTGCTCTGTTCATTGGCAGCCAGGATCACTGCCGTGGAGCAGGTGGATGGATAGCCAGCAGCTTGTGATGATGATCTGGCAGAGGGGCCACACAGCACTCAGGCAGTCTCAGGGTGTTAATGTACACCACTGGGGTACTCATCCAGGGCAAGCAGCTCAGCACAAGCTCAGGCCTCTAGGATGTGAGAACTACTGTAGGCCTCAAGATGGCGGTGGGCCTCGAGTATATGGAGCCAGCCTCAGCCAGATTACTGCTGCAGGGCCGGCCAGCCAGGCACAGATACAGTCACTGGATCTGAAGCAGGGGATGCCAGGGATTAGGTAGGGCAGATGTACAGGCTCACCAGGCTGTTCAGCAACAAGGATGGTGAAGGATTAGAGTAGAATGATCAGAGCCATGAGTATATGGAGCCAGCCTTGGCCGGATTACTGCAGCATGGCCGGATTACTGCAGCATGGCCGGATTACTGCAGCATGGCTGGCTGGCCGGGCACAGAAATAGTCACTGGATCTGAAGCAGGGGATGCCAGGGATTAGGTAGGGCAGATGTACAGGCTCACCAGGCTGTTCAGCAGCAAGGATGGCAAAGGATTAGAGTAGAATGATCAGAGCCGCGAGTATATGGAGCCAGCCTTGGCCGGATTACTGCAACATGGCCGGCTGGCCGGGACAGAAATAGTCACTGGATCTGAAGCAGGGGATGCCAGGGATTAGGTAGGGCAGATGTACAGGCTCACCAGGCTGTTCAGCAGCAAGGATGGCAAAGGATTAGAGTAGAATGATCAGAGCCGCGAGTATATGGAGCCAGCCTTGGCCAGATTACTGCAGCATGGCCAGCTGGCCGGGCACAGAAGTAGTCACTGGATTTGAAGCAGGGGATGCCAGGGATTAGGTAGGGCAGATGTACAGGCTCACCAGGCTGTTCAGCAGCAAGGATGGCAAAGGATTAAAGTAGGATGATCAGAGCTCCTTGCAAATGCTTCCTCCTTGGCTTACATCCGGTCAAGCCCTCGAATAAAGGCACTTGTAGTGTCCACTTCCTCTTATGCCTTGTACACACAATAGGATTTTCCAATAACAAATGTTGAATGTGAGCTTGTTGTCGGAAAGTCCGACCGTGTGTATGCTCCATAGAACATTTGTTGTCGGAATTTACACCAACAAATGTTTGAGAGCAGGTTGTCAAATTTTCCGACAACAAAACTTGTTGTCGGAATTTCAGAGCGTGTGTACATATGTCCGACGCACAAAAGTCCACGCATGCTCGGAATCAAGCAGAAGAGCCGCACTGGCTATTGAACTTCATTTTTTTCTCGGCTCATTGTATGTGTTGTACGTCACTGCGTTCTTGACGTTCAGAATTTCCGACAACATTTGTGTGACCATGTGTATTCAAGACAAGTTTAAGCCAACATCCTTCGAGAAAAAATCCACGGTTTTGTTGTCGGAAAATCCTATCATGTATACAGGGCATATCTGTTCCTTCCCAACATGTTCACTTTATCTCTAAATTTAAGATATAAAAAAACAGACAGACAGGCTTTCCAAAGAAATGAAGTACAGCACAAATGATTTCTAAAGATTGTAGGCTCTTCAGTACAGGGAAGGCCACCCAGTGAAGATTTCAGGTTGGGAATGTTTTAGGTACATATAACCTATATAAAAATGTGGGGGGCAGAAAGAGGTAGTAAAACAGGACATATAGTGCACGTATCTTTTATTGATAGTCAGCTTTTACTGTGTGTCTGTATTTTCTACATATACACCATTCATATCTTACCAAATCTCCATACTTTACAGTCTATCACAGACATTACATTTTTATTCCAGACATTAAAGTGTTACTAAGGAGAATGTTTTATACTCTTTTCTCAAGTTTTGGGATCTGTACATCTCTTCTCTAGAAGTATTTAGTAATTTTACAGCTATTTGTGAGAAGACTAGCACTCAACTCCGTTGGGTCACTTGCAGCTTTCTTTGTATGAAACATCTTTATGTCTATCCAGATGGATAGTGATACCTGCAAGGGTGATAGTTTTGGCATCTTTTCTGTCTCTGACAGGACATGTAATATTGGATTAAAAACAAAAAATGGTGCTTCATCAACTTCCTGGAAGAAAGTCAAAACTCTAACTAGAAGCATGCAAAGAAAATAATATAGTAACCTGAATATATTTCAACTTCTCTCTGTTGTTTTTCTTCCATAGCTTGAACTCAATTCAGAGCCAAGGTGTCATTCCCACCATACCTTTTTTATATTTTCATTGAGGAGTTTGATAGCTTTGTTATTTAGATTTATAATGTTTATATTGTTTCCCGTGTTTTGTATTCTTGGATTGCTATATGCCTCTGCCTTTGCTCAAGATGTGACAGGAAAAAACTATGCTTATGAAACCCAGACTCCTTATTTTGAAGGACCTGTCAAGGCATACCCAACACGTAAGAGGAAACACATTATGTTTTCTTTTAATTGGATCCTTTACCAATTAAAAAGATAATTTGTTTTTGATGTTTGATTTTTTTTTTGTGTTTACAGAAAGAAATGTCTGCTGATGTCATACATGCCTTTGCTCCATTATGGAAAAATGCACAATTTGCCAAGGAGCTATTCAACCCAATGTCCCCTTCACTAAATTGTGAAAGTAAAAGTGCCCATTTATGTAATTGTTTAAAAAGGAACTTCTCTGTACCTGAACACCACAAATCAAAAACACTATTTGATTCACTTTTAGTATTCAAAGCAAACTAACCCATCCATCCATGCCTCCATGCTTTATTTTGCTGAGAAATCACATTGGAAAAACACCCCTAGCATTTCTGGCAGTGGCCATCTTGAGTAAAGGCAAATTATTTATGTGACATTTACTTCCTGGAATCCATCTGCCCTTACAGTGGGGAAAATATTTACTTAATCAAACAGAGCGAGTCGAGTTAATGCCAAAGAGCTCAATTTTGGTCTCATCCTACCACAGCACTTTGTCACAATCCTTCTCTGAATCATTTAGATGTTCATTGGCATAATTGTACATGTGCCTTCTTGAGGAGGGGGACTTGCCATTTTTGAAGGAAGAAAAATGCTGACTATGACCATAAGAACACCATCCCTACAGTCAAGCACGGAAGTGGAAACATTATGCTTTGGGGCTGTTTCTCTACTAAAGGTACAGACCGACTTTGCTGCATTGAGGGGCCAATGGATGGGGCCATTTATTGTGAAATCTTGGATAAGAGCCTTCTTCCCCCAGCCAGAACGCTGAAGATGGGTCATGGATTGGTCTTTTAGCATGACAATGACTCAAAACATACCGCCAAGGCAACAATGGAGTGGCTCAAGAAGAAGTGCATTAAGGTCATGGAGTGGCATAACCAGTCTCCAGACCTTAATCCTATAGAAAATTTATGGAGGGACCTGAATCTTCGAGTTGCCAAGCGACAGCCAGGAAACCTTAAGGTTTTAGAGAAGATCTGTAAAAAAGAGTGGACCAAAATCCCTCCTGAGATGTGTGGTAACCTGGTAACCAGATAAAAGGAACATCTTACCTCTGTGCTTGCCAACAAAGGTTTCTCCACCTAGCACTAAGTCATGTTTTGCTTGGGGATCAAATACCAATTTTACTCACTGAACTGCTATTTGTATTGTGTTTTTTCTGGATTTTTAGTTTATATTCTGTCTCTATCATTTAAAATACACCCACGTGATAAAAATGATAGACCCTTCATTTCTTTGTAAGTGGGCAAACTTACAAAATCTCCAGGGGATCAAATAATTATTTTCCCCACTGTAGCTCGGGCATGCAGGTAGGAGGTTATACTTAGCTAAGAAAACCCCTCCTCCCCTCTTAAAGACCCATGGGATGTATGACATGATTTGCCTAGGTCTGGAAACCAGGAATTAACCAAAGAAATGTAAAAAAAAAGTGAATATGGAATACTTTCCTATCTATTTTATAAAGCTTGCAGCATAAGGATAAAAATAGTCAATGTTGACTGAGAGGGCGAAGTTCCTCTCAAATTAAAGATGGCAGCATTGACGAATCCAAACAAATCTTTACATATTAAGTATGTTGTATTTTGCCAGTTTAAACGTGTATGTTAAAGTAACACAGTTGAAAATCATGCACCTTGAAATATTATGAGGAACAGTGTTTTCAAAACTTGCACATTGTAGGGTGCAAGGCTTCCCTTAAAAAAGACTTTTAAATCAGGTGGTAATACTTTGGAGTGTTCATTTATTTTGGGGGTTTAATGTTTTTTATTATATATTTAAAATTGCCCTTGTTTTAGGTTGAACTGCTTTTTTTGCTGCAAGGCTTCCCTTTACAAAAAAATATCTTTTGTTTCAATAGGTGGTATTTTGGGTTTTTATTTCTTTTGGTGGTCTCTTGGTTTTTATTTTATATTAACAGGGCCTTTTGTGAGTTTGGGGTGCACAAAGCACAGCAATTACTTGTAACTCACCATTTAGTTTTGTAACTGCCTTTTCGTTTGAAAGAAAAAAATAAGATCAAGAACAGTGAGCACCTAAAATTAATTTAAGTGCACCTTCCTGTCTGGACGGAATACCTTATGCTCTACAAGGATTTATGGAAGGTGGAGTGATACTGGGTGGAGATCTTAATCTGGCTCTTGACCCATTATTAGATGTTTATAAATCTGCCTCACATCTATCACACCAATATCTTAGACAAATAAAAAAAGCCCTCCAAAGAGTGCGATTGGTAGAAATCTGGAGAGTCCAGCATCCAGCTGAGCGAGATTACACCTTCTATTCAGTGTCACATGATAGTTATTCTTGAATTGACTATGTATTGGTATCCCAATCGTTATTACCAGCAGTAGTGAACTCCTGGAATACAAATGGTGTCTGACCATGCCCCAGTGTTTATAGACCTTTAGCTGGTCAAGTCGGCTAACAGACCCTGGTCACCCTGGACCCTGGAAACTTAATGAATCGTTGATACAGGATGGCCAACTTCATAATGACCTCTCTAGTGAACTGACCAGAATCTTCAATGAAAATGATACAGACAAAATTTCCCAAATTACAATATGGGAAACGCATAAATGTGTTCTTGAGGGTCTGCTAAATATGGTTGCAGACTTGGAAACTAAGCACAAAAAATCACTCTCACAGTCGGTAGCAGTAAAATAAAAATAAAAAAGAATTGCGCTATCTGCATATACAATGAGTGAAAAATAAAAATGTTATTATGTGAAAAAAGGAAACTGTGACGGAACAATAACACAATAACCCCGATATGAGGTCACAAAAGATAAATATACAATGGGCAGTGCAGCGCTGGACATATATTAGATTGTGAATTATGTTGTATCAATAAATGAGCAATCAACAACAGTGATTAACTACCAATAGAATACCATCAAATTAATGAGAATAGAGTGCTTATAAAGACAAAAATTCATAAATGTGATAAATATTCATAAAGTGAACGTAAAATGAAAGTCCAAAAATTGAAATATTCAACGCAGAATCCTGGGACAATGTTCCACCACTAGTGCTGCCCACCACAGGGTGATAGAGTAATGGAGGCTTACCGGAAAGCCTGCGGCCACCCTTATTCAGGGGGGTCAAAACAGGCTTAGTAGAAATGTATAGCTGTATGGATCACTAGGGATTCTGCTGATGTCCCACTACCTCCTTCCTAGACAGCCGGTCAGCCACAACAAGGATCGTTTTAGAGCATGTAGTCCCTGGAATACCTCATACAGCAATCAATCCAGCGAAGGCGAATCATATCAACAGAAAAGGAACTTCAATAGTGCAGAGAAAACAAGTCCAATTTATTGAATAAAAGCAACAGCATACACTGCATAAAATGCATTAAAAATCCTAGCAGGGAAATAGTTGGAAACTCCACTGCCGTTTAAATGAAATCGCGCATGCGCGATGCGTGTTCGCGTTGTGACCCGGTAGCAGTAGACCTCAGGTTAAAGAGAGAAAAACTTTCCTCTCTGATGAGACAAGAGACTAATATACAGATATTGAGGGCTAGGAACATACGTTATGAACAAGGGAATAAATCAGGTAAACTGCTGGCTCATTCATGGAGGGAAACTTCCCGGGCAAACTATGTTCCACATATCAACTCTGATAGAGGAAATCGTCACTTTATATCTAAGGAAATTGCAGAGGTCTTTCGAGAATACTATCTGATGCTCCACAATTTGCAGAATAGTTCCCCGTCTGATCAGATAGTACAAAAGCAACAATTAATTTGAGACTATTTCTCCTCTTCAGGACTACCGTCAATATCTGAGGATGCATCTGAATTACTAAATGCGCCGATCTCAATTGATGAATATATGAGGGCGATTAATATGCTTAAGCCCCATAAAGCTCCTGGCCCTGATGGCTATTCGGTAGCTTATTATAAGGCATTTCCTTTCACTCTATGTCTGAGATTTATTAAAGCATTTAATTCTCTTCTAGAAGATCGGCCTATACCGAGAGATACTCTTAGGGCACATATTACAGTTATTTCCAAGGAGGGTAAGGACCATGCCCAATGTAAGAATTATCAACCTATACCACTATTAAATGTTGACCTAATAATTTTTACACAGATATTAGCCTCAAGGCTACAACCTCTCCTTCAAAATGTCATCCACCCTGATCAGGCAAGCTTTATGCCTACCAAAGAGGCAAAGGATAACACCACTAGAGCCTTAGGTATTATTCATTTGGCTCATTCCCGTAAAATACCATTGTGCTTGCTATCTTCCGATGCTGAAAAGGCCTTTGACAGGGTGGATTGGATATTTTTGAAGGAGACGTTGACCCATATTGGAGTAGGGAAGGCATTTAGCAAATGGATAGAGGCTATATACTCTGCTCAATCCGCTGCGGTAAGAATTAATGAGGTGATCTCCTCATATTTTAATATGAGTAATGGTACAAGACAAGCTGTCCCCCCATTCATTTTTATACAAACTCTTGAACCATTTTTGCAAAATGTTCAACGAAGTACTGATATTCAAGGCTGCTTGATCGATAAGTTGGGTCATAAAATTGCAGCCTTTGCAGACGATATATTGTTTTTTATTACTTCACCAGAAACCACGTTACCAAATCTATTAAGCGAGTTTGACCGGCATTGCTGACTTTCGAATTTTAAAATTAACATTCAGAATTCGGAAATACTTAATATTACGCTGTCAACTAAATGAGTACAGGCTCTTCAACTGTCGTTTAATTTCCCATGGGCATTGTAATTTCTGACATGTCTAGGGGTTAAATTGACTTCCTCAATAGATAATGTTTTTCAAGTAAATTTTCCACCGCTATTGCGAGAACTCTCTTTAGATTTGGAAAGATGGAAGAAAAGTCCCTATACATGGATGGGCAGGAATGCTATTCTTAAAATGAACATTCTACCAAGACTATTATACATTTTTCAGACTTTGCCAATAGTCATTCCAGAGTCCTTTTTGAAATCATTACGCAGTGCTTTTATCAGATTTATTTGGGCAAAAAAATCCATGTTTATCTTTCCACTATTTGGCTATGCCAAAAACTTGGGTAGCGATTGAACAATCATGTACCAAGATCCCACTCCGATGTCTGCAATGGCTACGGCCAAGAACATTGGGAACCTTAAGACATCATCCCCTTATAGGAGCAACCCTAATGCCGCGTACACAAGATCGGACTTCTCGTCGGAAAAAGATATGATGGCTTTTCCGATGGTATTCCGCTCAAGCTTGCCTTGCATACACACGGTCACACAAAAGTTTGCTGAACTTTCGACCACCAAGAACGCGGTGGCGTACAACACTACAACGAGCCGAGAAAATTAAGTTCAATGCTTCCGAGCATGCGTCGAATTGTTTCCAAGCATGCGTAGGAATTTTGCGTGTCGGAATTGCTACAGACGATCGCATTTTCGGATAAGAACTTTTTCCGACCAAAAAATTGAGAACATGCTCTCAATCTTTTTCTGGCTGGAATTTGGCCATCAAAAGTCCGATGGAGCATACACATGGTCGCATTTTCTGAGGAAAAACTCTCATCGGTCTTTTGCGGGCCGAAATTTCGATCGTGTGTACGCGGCATAACAGTAATTCAAAAAAGTCATCTGTTTTCAAAAACAGATGGGGAAATCACTCGGCTCTACCGTCTTGGGAAACCTGTCATTCTCCCCAGGCTTTACAGATAACCACTTTAAACATACTCTGAGGTGTGGTAAATTACGATTAGGTGACTTTCTTGAAACATCAAGGTTGAAGACTAGGACGGAAATACAGTTGATGTTCAACCCGCCACTGGATCCGTGGTGGAAACAACAGCTTATCCACTTTCTCAGTTCCCTTACTCGTGGGGAGAGATCAGACTGTTCAAACACACCACTGGAAGACCTATGTCTGGTAGAAACACTGTCTACCCATGGGGTATCTGAGGTAAAAAAATGTTAATAGAGCTTTGTCTCTAGATTCCTTCAGAAATGGGAAAGAGATTTAGATACTACATTTTCCAAAGAGCAACGGAGTCACATTCTATATTTTGCCCACTATTCCTCAAACAGCTAGTAATTACCAAGAGCTATGCTATAAAATCCTTACAAGGTGGTACAAAGTTCCATCACTACTAAAGAAAAGACGAATATTTGCTGGTGCTCTGGAGAGTAAGAGGGTAATATGCTTCACATCTTCTGGTCATGTCGGAAATGAGTGGATTTCTGGTCCAAATTGTGAGATATTACAGGACAGTTAACGGATTATGATCTGGGACCTGACCCAGCTAGATATCTTCTCCATCTTTCAGACCTCTCAAAATGTAAATACAGAAACTCGTTGGTTGCTCATCTTCTGAATGCGGCAAAGGCCTGTATCCCTGCCCTATGGAAGCAGGAACTACCCCCCTCGATCTCATTGTGGTGTAAAAAAATAACCAATATATATGCTATGGAAAAAGATATCGCAATTACGCAAGGTAAAGAGGAAAAATTCAATAAAAATGGAAACAATGGTCCATCTTCGCATGTACCAGGGAATATGGCTGTACGCTTGTGGAGAGGGAGCGGGCGGGACTTAAGGGGGGACTAAGGGGGAAAAGAAGGAGAGAATTTAATCCTCTTTTTTATTTTTTCATTATATTATTATATTACATTATACATTACATTATATATTATTTTTCTAATTCTGATGTTTAATTATTATTTATATAGTAGCCTTATATATATTTGATGAAAATACAATCGATTTGTGTTAAGACATACTCTGTGATATGCATGCATTTAAAATGTGTTTGTTTAACCCCAACTGTTAAAATAAAAGTTAGGCATAGGTCTATTATGCATGATTAAAAGAGTCCTGCTACTGGTCAATTTTACTCTACAATTCTTGTTCTACAATTCTAGTAAAATGCCTAAAAATGCCTGTCTGTACTCTGAGTATCTAGTATACTTTGGAAAATTCTTCATCATTAAATTCATCATTAAATATATCCTCCTGCAATTTTACACTGCTGTATCATTTGCATTATCTTAATTTTTAACAGGATTTTGTTAAAAATTGGCCAACTACAGTTTTGCTTCAGCAAATGGGGGGACACTATTCGCTATTTGCTTAAAGTGGGCTTATTATTGCTTGATAAAAAAGCATGCATCACTGCCTAAACCATAAAAAAATCCACAAATATATGCTGTTGTTGATGCTGTCCGACAAAACTGTACTGTTCTTTAATACCATGTAGGGCTTTAAAGCGATAGTAAAGTCATTTAAAGAAAACAAAAGCAAACCTTGCAAGGTAAAGGCATAATGTGCTAGTATGCACTGCATACTAGCACATCATGAAAGACTTATCATAAAACGAAGCCCTCCACTGCAGTCACCACTGAGGGCTTCCATCTTCACCTGGTCTTCCTTCCGGGTCCGGGGAGTCCAACCATCTGACTGGACGAGCCGCGATGACATCACTCCCATGCATGTGCACGGTAATCTCAGCCACGGATTATTTATTTATGAATTATTTAGTCCTACAAAGGCCAGAGTTTGCTAACACAATTTGCCCCAATAGACAGTGGTATTCTCTGCTAAGATTATTTTCGTTAAATTTCAAAGATTGCTGAATTGCAGGATTTGTCAAACCCTCAACCCATTTAACCTGAGCAGATTCACTTTTTCCTAGTCATTATTAGCTCAAATATTCAGGTATCTAGATACTAGATTCAGGTATTCTAGATACTCACTCATGGTAGAGTATCTAGAGACATAAAAGATTGACTACATCATGTAGAAGCAGGGCCTTTTAACTTCTCTTCTCACACCTCCTGGGTTCCTGGGAAGATAAGTTCTTCAGCTGCCCTCCCTTAGCAGCTCAGAAAGGAAACATCTAATGAGGCAGAGATAGCTGAACAAGTGATCTGCAGCCAGGTGAGCGTCAATCTAAATCCTAGTGACAGACAAGTCTCTGTCCTAATATCCAAATGCGATCCAAATCAATATGTGTTTGCATTGGGGTAAGTTTGGAGTAAGTAGCTGAGACTAGGTCAATATACATCAGTTGGGGGAAAACAAAGGAAGCGCCACCTAAGTGCAGTATTAAAAGCAGGGTTTTAATGGCAAGGTACATAAAATCACTCACAAGATGAAGTAAAAATATGAGCTCATCTGTAGTCTGGTAGTCCAGGTAACTCCTAGTGTCCGAGTATGACACCCATGCATGGCTGTGATGGTGAGGGGTCCGCAGCGCGTCCTGTGGCCACCAGGAAGACAACCAAAACCAGCGTGGAACATAAGGATGTCATGGACAACAGGGAGACATCCGGAAGAGCCTGTAGAAGGTGCTGATGCTTCGAGCACGTAGCCTGCCTGCCCATCTTTTTTAACTGTAACAGCTATTCCGGATGTCTCCCCATTGTCCATGATGTCACTTCCTTGCATTCCATGCTGGTTACGGTTATCTTCCTAGTGGCCACAGGATGCGATGTGGACCCTTCACCATCACAGCCATGCATGGGTGTCATACTCGGACACTAATAGTTACCTGGACTACCAGACTACAGATGAGTGATTTTATGTTCTTTCCCTTAAAACCTTGCTTTTAATACTGCACTTAGGTGGCGCTTCTTTTGTTTTCCCCTTTCTATTCTATATACAGTGTTGGCTTTCTCTGCTCTGAGGACAGTTGCCGCCTTCATTACCCCACCATTCCTTTCTATGGACTTATGAACTGTTTATGTACTGCCTATTGGGCCGTACACACGATAGGATTTTCCGACAACAAATGTTGGATGTGAGCTTGTTGTCGGAAAGTCCGAACGTGTATTTGCTCCATAGAACATTTGTTTTCGAAATTTCCGCCAAGAAATGTTTGAGACAAATGTTTGACAACAATATGATATATCTATGTTTTTATTGTGTGAGCAGATTTTTGTCCACAAGTGATGTGTCATTTTGATTTTCAATATTGATAAGACTGAGAAAAGTACTGAAAATGTACATCATATCCGCCCAGTTTGTTACAGGTTAGGCTAAAATAGGCTGTCTATTGTCATATTTTTCTGCTGCAAACACTTTAAACAGATGTCCTTGACTTAATAACTCATCTGGCAAGCTTAGGGGCTTACAAGATAGCCTTATGCTGATGAGTACATTACTTGCTTACTTTGCCCTTGGGCAAAGAAAGAGGGGGGCTATGAGATTTATGAGCAATATATTAAGTATATTTCCATCGGAAGACCAGAATTTGGTCTCCAAAAGACCAGCCCTGAGTCTACAGATAGGCCCAAACTAGATAAAGCACAGTAAGACATACAGTAACATTTTGAACTGGAACAATTTTAGTAAATACAAAAATAACCTAATCTCTTAATAAGAATTATGTTTTGGTTTATGTATATGTTAACCTTTACTAAAGGTTATTTCAATCTAATTAACAAGGTTCATTAATCACTTTATAGGGTGCACTGGACAGTATTCTTGAATGTTTAGGCTCTGACATGTTCTCTTTTCTTTCATTTATTGTGGAATTCTATATATGTACAGTACACTGCATCTGTATAGTAAAAATAGTGAGAATAGGTTTGAGTTGTTTGGCCTCGTTCATGGATACATCTATGCAACAACGTACATGCCTATTCTTCAAGATATGAGGTACATTGCTTAAGCTAAATTTCTTTCTCTCTGTGAAATTCCCCATAGGTATATATTCAGGGTCTAGTGGAGACCTCTTGACAGGACTGCTTGCAATAAGTCATTATTAGGCAAGAAGGCATCAAGATTTTGAAGTGTGTAATTCAACAAACTGGAAAACGTTGGGTAGACTAATACTGTTAAACATGTAATCTGTTGTCATAAGATGTCACTATAAACAAACTGAGATTTATAAAATGATATTAAAAAAAGTAATTTAATGGAGCAAAGTTTATGATTTTTTAGTTTTTTTACCCAACCTATAGCTAGCCTTTGCAGTAACATGCACATGGAAGGGCAACACACATCACAAACAAACAAACCCTCAGGATTAATTTTATTCATACAAATGTTAAACTATTTATGACTGACAGGTATGTTGCTCTCTGTCAATCAAACAGGTCTTTGAAGTTTATCACGGTCAACAGGCTTCAGATGTTGAAATTGGTACTTTCGTAATAAACTTTAAAAACAAACAAAAGATTTCCCAGCACACTTACCAGCCAGCATGCAAAACAACCACATTGACCATGTCTAACAATTCATGTTAAAAACAGAGGGTTTTGTTGGCACGAATTTGCAAATATATGCATAAGCCACAATGCCACTTCAAGGCTCCTCTGTATACTGCAGTCCTAGCTCTATAATTTGAGAGTTTCCCAAGTTGGAGCACATATAGCAGTGGATATATTAAGGCCAAGTGTGTCTGGAGAGAGCCCAATCCTCCTAAAGGCACAGGGATGCACGTGGCGCCCAACAAGAGCACAATGGTGGCTGAAGGCATCCAGTGCGTCACCGCACCCAATTCAAACAACTGTACAAAAAAGTGGCAACCACCCCAACCTATAATTATCCTTTGCAGTAAGGTGTCCATGGAAGGGCAAAGCACAAACAAACATTAAAAACAGAGGGTTTTGTTTACACAGAATTGCAAATATATGCTAAAGCCGCAGTGCCCAAGTCAAGGAGTGCCCATGTTAAGGAGGGGTGGGCTCCCTCCAGGCACATCTGCCCTTATTCACTATATATATTCTATCCACTGCTATATATTCTCCAACTTGGGAGACTCTAAAATTATAGAGTTAGGACTGCAGTATACAAAGGAGCCTTGACCTGGGCACTGCGGCTTAAACATAAGCAGTATTTACAAATGTGTGCAAACAAAACCCTCTGTTTTTAATGTGAATTGTTAGACAGGGTCAATTTGGTAGCTTTGCAAGTTGGCTGGTAAATGTGCTGGGAAATCTTTTGTTTGTTTGTTTGTAAAGTTTATTACAAAAGTATCCATTTCAACAACATCTGAAGCCTGTTGACCATGATAAACTTCAAAGACATGTTTGATTGATAGAGGGCAACATATCTGTCAGTCATGGATAGTTTAACATTTGTATGAATAAAATTCATCCTGAGGGATGTTGTAAAAATGAATTCCCAAAGCCCATTTTACCTATACAATTATATTGTGTTCAAACACGTTTTTCTAGAGAGATCCCATAGTTACAGTACATTGTTTATCCTAACAAATATCAGTTAAAACATGATTGACACCCTAAGTACCTTCTGTTATGGTGTGAAGCTATTACCATATTTGTGTGTGCAGATGCATTCTTCAGATTTGCTCTATGACATTTATACTTCAACAACCTTTTGCTTGAGACATGTCAAATTCTTGTTAATTTCAAGACTTATTTTCAAATATTGTCTCAAATTTACTCTGGAAATGGCTGAGGGGAGCATAATAAATCATTAAACTACTTTAGTTAGTTGTAATATATTTCCTCCATAATATTAAGCAAAAAATGTTCTTTAGTTTTTCTCCTAAAACTTCTTTAACAGTTGCGTGAGAAAGAATACAAGTCCCTATAATAGAAGGGATTAGAAGGGAACAAAAACTATCTTTATGTTATTCCTCTTGTGAGACAAGATGAACAGTGTTCCCCAGCACAATCTTATTGTGATCTGCCAATAACAAGTTTGACACTTCTTAAACAAGTTGACATTCTTGTATGTTCTTCAAATCACCTTAGAATTAGCATTTTTATGTAAGTCGGGCTAGAATACCTCATCTAAAAATTATTCATGGTTTTGTATTCCCTGTGCTTTAGTCCCTAAACACACAGGCATTGTTTAACATCAACTTTTAACCTAGTCTAAAGAGCATTTGAATCAACAAGCATTTACAAAGCATTTTACAAGCTTTATGCAGGCTTCTTGTAGCCTGTAAAACAAACACCTTCCTCTAACATAGCTCTGTGTAAGCTACAATTCTGGCTACTTTTAGCTTACATGGGGCACTATTTTACTCCAAGTGGTTCAGTGGAGCAGCAGAGAAGCAAAAAGGTGGTATGTGCTGTCAGGGAGGGCTTAGTTAGGTGAACCCGTTGTTTTACGTAAGCTGTCTGATTATTTTTCCCTTTCCTACCTTACCCCTGGTGACCTACAGTATCTCACAAAAGTGAGTACACCCCTCACATTTTTGAAAATATTTTATTATGTCTTTTCATGTGACAACACTGCATAAATTACACTTTGCTACAATGTAAAGTAGTGAGTGTACAGCTTGTATATTTGCTGTCCCTTCAATATAACTCAACACACAGCCATTAATGTCTAAACCGCTGGCAACAAAAGTGAGTACACCCCTAAGTGAAAATGTCCAAATTGGGCCCAATTAGTCATTTTCCCTCCCTGGTGTCATGTGACTCATTAGTGTTACAAGGTCTCAGGTGTAAATGGGGAACAGGTGTGTTAAATTTGGTGTTGTCGCTTATACTGGTCACTGGTCATACTGGTCACTGGAAGTTCAACATGGCACCTCATGGCAAAGAACTCTCTGAGGATCTGAAAAAAAGAATTGTTGCTCTACATAAATATGGCATAGACTATAGAAAGATTGCCAAGACTCTGAAACTGAGCTGCAGCATGGTGGCCAAGACCATACAGCGGTTTAACAGGACAGGTTCCACTCAGAACAGGCTTCACCATGGTCAACCAAAGAAGTTGAGTGCACTTGCTCAGCGTCATATCCAGAGGTTGTCTTTGGGAAATAGACGTATGAGTGCTGCCAGCATTGCTGCAGAGGTTGAAGGGGTGGTGGTGGGGGGGTCAGCCTGTCAGTGCACAGACCATATGCCGCATACTGCATCAACTTGTTCTGCATGGCTGTTGTCCCGGAAGCCTCTTCTAAAGATTATGCTTAAGAAGGCCCGTAAACAGTTTGCTGAAGATAAGCAGACTAAGGACATGGATTACTTGAACCATGTCCTGTGGTCTGATGAGACAAAGATAAACTTATTTGGTTCAGATGGTGTCAAGCGTGTGTGGCAACAACCAGATGAGGAGTACAAAGACAAGTGTGTCTTGCCTACAGTCAAGCATGGTGGTGGGAGTGTCATGGTCTGGGGCTACATGAGTGCTACCGTCACTGGGGAGCTACAGTTCATAGAGGGGAACCATAAATGCCAACATGTACTGTGACATACTGAAGCAGAGCATGATCCCCTCCCTACAGGGACTGGGCCGCAAGGCAGTATTCCAATATAACGACCCCAAACACCCCCCCAAAATGACTACTGCCTTGCTAAAGAATAGGGATGAGCTTCAAGTTCGAGTCGAACATCGCATGTTTGACCGTTCGTCGAATTGCGAACGATATGGGCCGCTCACATCGAATTCGAGTAGCGCATCATGGCCCATAATTTACTGCGGCATCGCAGTGCATTTCTGGCTGATGATTGGCCAAGCATGCACTATGACCCACACGCTTGGCCAATCACAGCGCCGTCTGTACAGAGAGCCGTAACTGGTCAAAGCCAGGGTGGCTTTGGCCAATTATGGCTCAGGGGGTTTAATACACGCCCCACACTATATAAGGCCGCCTTCACGTCGGCCCTGTGTAGTGTGTTCCGGAATTGAGAGAGAGATAGAGAGACAGTGTAATTTGATTTAAGTTAGATAGAGTAGGCAGGCGAGTCAGTTAGCTGCACTTACAGTGCATTGTGTTTATATATGCATTCTAGGTGTTTTATATATATATATATATATATATACACTGTATTCAGTTTAGCTAGATCCGTTCCTGTTATTCTCTTCCTACTGACAGGCAGGCAGGTGTTTTTACAGTATTTATAGCTACCTGAAGAAAATTGCTGGTGTTCTTCTGATTCTATTACTCCTATTAGCTACAGTATTTACAGTTAGTGTAGTGCGTCCTCTGCACAGTGTGCACCTAAAGCTACCTGAAGAAAATTGGTGGTGTTCTTCTGATCCTAGTAGTACCGCAGGCAGCTGTAGTATTTACAAGTTAGTGTAGGGCGTCCTCTGCACAGTGTGCACCTAAAGCTACCTGAAGACAATTGCTGTTGTTCTGCTCCTATTAATACCAGAGGCAGGCAGCTACAGTATTTACAGTTAGTGTACTGTGTCCTCTGCACAGTGTGCACCTAAAGCTACCTGAAGAAAATTGGTGGTGTTCTTCTGATCCTATTAGTACCGCAGGCAGCTGTAGTATTTACAAGTTAGTGTAGTGCGTCCTCTGCACAGTGTGCACCTAAAGCTACCTGAAGAAAATTGGTGGTGTTCTTCTGATCCTATTAGTACTGCAGGCAACTGTAGTATTTACAAGTTAGTGTAGTGCGTCCTCTGCACAGTGTGCACCTAAAGCTACCTGAAGAAAATTGGTGGTGTTCTTCTGATCCTATTAGTACCGCAGGCAGCTGTAGTATTTACAAGTTAGTGTAGTGCGTCCTCTGCACAGTGTGCACCTAAAGCTACCTGAAGACAATTGCTGTTGTTCTGCTCCTATTAATACCACAGGCAGCCAGCTACAGTATTTACAGTAAGTGTACTGTGTCCTCTGCACAGTGTGCACCTAAAGCTACCTGAAGAAAATTGGTGGTGTTCTTCTGATCCTATTAGTACCGCAGGCAGCTGTAGTATTTACAAGTTAGTGTAGTGCGTCCTCTGCACAGTGTGCACCTAAAGCTACCTGAAGAAAATTGGTGGTGTTCTTCTGATCCTATTTGTACCACAGGTAGCTGCAGTATTTACAAGTTAGTGTAGTGCGTCCTCTGCACAGTGTGCACCTAAAGCTACCTGAAGAAAATTGGTGGTGTTCTTCTGATCCTATAAGTACCACAGGTAGCTGCAGTATTTACAAGTTAGTGTAGTGCGTCCTCTGCACAGTGTGCACCTAAAGCTACCTGAAGAAAATTGCTATTGTTCTGCTTCTATTAATACCACAAGCAGGCAGCTACAGTATTTACAGTTAGTGTACTGTGTCCTCTGCACAGTGTACACCTAAAGCTACCTGAAGAAAATTGGTGGTGTTCTTCTGATCTTAATAGTACCACAGGTAGCTGCAGTATTTACAAGTTAGTGTAGTGCGTCCTCTGCACAGTGTGCACTTAAAGCTACCTGAAGAAAATTGCTGTTGTTCTGCTTCTATTAATACCACAAGCAGGTAGCTACAGTATTTACAGTTAGTGTGTCCTCTGCATAGTGTACACCTAAAGCTACCTGAAGAAAATTGGTGGTGTTCTTCTGATCCTATTAGTACCACAGATAGCTGGAGTATTTACAAGTTAGTGTAGTGCGTCCTCTGCACAGTGTGCACCTAAAGCTACCTGAGGACAATTGCTGTTGTTCTGCTCCTATTAATACCACAGGCAGGCAGCTACAGTATTTACAGTTAGTGTACTGTGTCCTCTGCACAGTGTGCACCTAAAGCTGCCTGAAGAAAATTGGTGGTGTTCTTCTGATCCTAATAGTACCACAGGTAGCTGCAGTATTTACAAGTTAGTGTAGTGCGTCCTCTGCACGTGTGCACCTAAAGCTACCTGAAGACAATTGCTGTTGTTCTGCTCCTATTAATACCACAGGCAGGCAGCTACAGTATTTAGAGTTAGTGTACTGTGTCCTCTGCACAGTGTGCACCTAAAGCTGCCTGAAGAAAATTGGTGGGGTTCTTCTGATCCTATTAGTACCACAGGTAGCTGCAGTATTTACAAGTTAGTGTAGTGCGTCCTCTGCACGTGTGCACCTAAAGCTACCTGAAGACAATTGCTGTTGTTCTGCTCCTATTAATACCACAGGCAGGCAACTACAGTATTTACAGTTAGTGTACTATGTCCTCTGCACAGTGTGCACCTAAAGCTACCTGAAGAAAATTGGTGGTGTTCTTCTGATCCTATTAGTACCACAGGCAGGCAGCTGCAGTATTTACAGTTAGTGTACTGCGTCCTCTGCACAGTGTGCACCTAAAGCTACCTGAAGACAATTGCTGTTGTTCTGATCCTATTAATACCACAGGCAGGCAGCTAAAGTATTACAGTTAGTGTACTGCGTTCTCTGCACAGTGTGCACCTAAAGCTACCTGAAGACAATTGCTGTTGTTCTGCTCCTATTAATACCACAGGCAGGCAGCTACAGTATTTACAGTTAGTGTACTGTGTCCTCTGCACAGTGTGCACCTAAAGCTACCTGAAGAAAATTGGTGGTGTTCTTCTGATCCTATTAGTACCGCAGGCAGCTGTAGTATTTACAAGTTAGTGTAGTGCGTCCTCTGCACAGTGTGCACCTAAAGCTACCTGAAGAAAATTGGTGGTGTTCTTCTGATCCTATTAGTACCACAGGTAGCTGCAGTATTTACAAGTTAGTGTAGTGCGTCCTCTGCACAGTGTGCACCTAAAGCTACCTGAAGTAAATTGGTGGTGTTCTTCTGATCCTATAAGTACCACAGGTAGCTGCAGTATTTACAAGTTAGTGTAGTGTGTCCTCTGCACAGTGTGCACCTAAAGCTACCTGAAGAAAATTGCTGTTGTTCTGCTTCTGTTAATACCACAAGCAGGCAGCTACAGTATTTACAGTTAGTGTACTGTGTCCTCTGCACAGTGTACACCTAAAGCTACCTGAAGAAAATTGGTGGTGTTCTTCTGATCCTATTAGTACCACAGGTAGCTGGAGTATTTACAAGTTAGTGTAGTGCGTCCTCTGCACAGTGTGCACCTAAAGCTACCTGAAGTAAATTGGTGGTGTTCTTCTGATCCTATAAGTACCACAGGTAGCTGCAGTATTTACAAGTTAGTGTAGTGCGTCCTCTGCACAATGTGCACCTAAAGCTACCTGAAGACAATTGCTGTTGTTCTGCTCCTATTAATACCACAGGCAGGCAGCTACAATATTTACAGTTAGTGTACTGTGTCCTCTGCACAGTGTGCACCTAAAGCTGCCTGAAGAAAATTGGTGGTGTTCTTCTGATCCTAATAGTACCACAGGTAGCTGCAGTATTTACAAGTTAGTGTAGTGCGTCCTCTGCACGTGTGCACCTAAAGCTACCTGAAGACAATTGCTGTTGTTCTGCTCCTATTAATACCACAGGCAGGCAGCTACAGTATTTAGAGTTAGTGTACTGTGTCCTCTGCACAGTGTGCACCTAAAGCTACCTGAAGAAAATTGGTGGTGTTCTTCTGATTCTATTAGTACCGCAGGCAGCTGTAGTATTTACAAGTTAGTGTAGTGCGTCCTCTGCACAGTGTGCACCTAAAGCTACCTGAAGAAAATTGGTGGTGTTCTTCTGATCCTATTAGTACCACAGGTAGCTGCAGTATTTACAAGTTAGTGTAGTGCGTCCTCTGCACAGTGTGCACCTAAAGCTACCTGAAGTAAATTGGTGGTGTTCTTCTGATCCTATAAGTACCACAGGTAGCTGCAGTATTTATAAGTTAGTGTAGGGCGTCCTCTGCACGTGTGCACCTAAAGCTACCTGAAGACAATTGCTGTTGTTCTGCTCCTATTAATACCACAGGCAGGCAGCTACAGTATTTACAGTTAGTGTACTGTGTCCTCTGCACAGTGTGCACCTAAAGCTACCTGAAGTAAATTGGTGGTGTTCTTCTGATCCTATAAGTACCACAGGTAGCTGCAGTATTTACAAGTTAGTGTAGTGCGTCCTCTGCACAGTGTGCACCTAAAGCTACCTGAAGAAAATTGCTGTTGTTCTGCTTCTATTAATACCACAAGCAGGCAGCTACAGTATTTACAGTTAGTGTACTGTGTCCTCTGCACAGTGTACACCTAAATCTACCTGAAGAAAATTGGTGGTGTTCTTCTGATCCTATTAGTACCACAGGTAGCTGCAGTATTTACAAGTTAGTGTAGTGCGTCCTCTGCACGTGTGCACCTAAAGCTACCTGAAGACAATTGCTGTTGTTCTGCTCCTATTAATACCACAGGCAGGCAGCTACAGTATTTAGAGTTAGTGTACTGTGTCCTCTGCAGAGTGTGCACCTAAAGCTGCCTGAAGAAAGTTGGTGGTGTTCTTCTGATCCTATTAGTACCACAGGTAGCTGCAGTATTTACAAGTTAGTGTAGTGCGTCCTCTGCACAGTGTGCACCTAAAGCTACCTGAAGTAAATTGGTGGTGTTCTTCTGATCCTATAAGTACCACAGGTAGCTGCAGTATTTACAAGTTAGTGTAGTGCGTCCTCTGCACAATGTGCACCTAAAGCTACCTGAAGACAATTGCTGTTGTTCTGCTCCTATTAATACCACAGGCAGGCAGCTACAATATTTACAGTTAGTGTACTGTGTCCTCTGCACAGTGTGCACCTAAAGCTGCCTGAAGAAAATTGGTGGTGTTCTTCTGATCCTAATAGTACCACAGGTAGCTGCAGTATTTACAAGTTAGTGTAGTGCGTCCTCTGCACGTGTGCACCTAAAGCTACCTGAAGACAATTGCTGTTGTTCTGCTCCTATTAATACCACAGGCAGGCAGCTACAGTATTTAGAGTTAGTGTACTGTGTCCTCTGCACAGTGTGCACCTAAAGCTACCTGAAGAAAATTGGTGGTGTTCTTCTGATTCTATTAGTACCGCAGGCAGCTGTAGTATTTACAAGTTAGTGTAGTGCGTCCTCTGCACAGTGTGCACCTAAAGCTACCTGAAGAAAATTGGTGGTGTTCTTCTGATCCTATTAGTACCACAGGTAGCTGCAGTATTTACAAGTTAGTGTAGTGCGTCCTCTGCACAGTGTGCACCTAAAGCTACCTGAAGTAAATTGGTGGTGTTCTTCTGATCCTATAAGTACCACAGGTAGCTGCAGTATTTATAAGTTAGTGTAGGGCGTCCTCTGCACGTGTGCACCTAAAGCTACCTGAAGACAATTGCTGTTGTTCTGCTCCTATTAATACCACAGGCAGGCAGCTACAGTATTTACAGTTAGTGTACTGTGTCCTCTGCACAGTGTGCACCTAAAGCTACCTGAAGTAAATTGGTGGTGTTCTTCTGATCCTATAAGTACCACAGGTAGCTGCAGTATTTACAAGTTAGTGTAGTGCGTCCTCTGCACAGTGTGCACCTAAAGCTACCTGAAGAAAATTGCTGTTGTTCTGCTTCTATTAATACCACAAGCAGGCAGCTACAGTATTTACAGTTAGTGTACTGTGTCCTCTGCACAGTGTACACCTAAATCTACCTGAAGAAAATTGGTGGTGTTCTTCTGATCCTATTAGTACCACAGGTAGCTGCAGTATTTACAAGTTAGTGTAGTGCGTCCTCTGCACGTGTGCACCTAAAGCTACCTGAAGACAATTGCTGTTGTTCTGCTCCTATTAATACCACAGGCAGGCAGCTACAGTATTTAGAGTTAGTGTACTGTGTCCTCTGCAGAGTGTGCACCTAAAGCTGCCTGAAGAAAGTTGGTGGTGTTCTTCTGATCCTATTAGTACCACAGGTAGCTGCAGTATTTACAAGTTAGTGTAGTGCGTCCTCTGCACAGTGTGCACCTAAAGCTACCTGAAGACAATTGCTGTTGTTCTGATCCTATTAATACCACAGGCAGGCAGCTACAGTATTACAGTTAGTGTACTGCGTTCTCTGCACAGTGTGCACCTAAAGCTACCTGAAGACAATTGCTGTTGTTCTGCTCCTATTAATACCACAGGCAGGCAGCTACAGTATTTACAGTTAGTGTACTGTGTCCTCTGCACAATGTGCACCTAAAGCTACCTGAAGAAAATTGGTGGTGTTCTTCTGATTCTATTAGTACCGCAGGCAGCTGTAGTATTTACAAGTTAGTGTAGTGCGTCCTCTGCACAGTGTGCAACTAAAGCTACCTGAAGAAAATTGGTGGTGTTCTTCTGATCCTATTAGTACCACAGGTAGCTGCAGTATTTACAAGTTAGTGTAGTGCGTCCTCTGCACAGTGTGCACCTAAAGCTACCTGAAGTAAATTGGTGGTGTTCTTCTGATCCTATAAGTACCACAGGTAGCTGCAGTATTTACAAGTTAGTGTAGTGCGTCCTCTGCACAGTGTGCACCTAAAGCTACCTGAAGAAAATTGCTGTTGTTCTGCTTCTATTAATACCACAAGCAGGCAGCTACAGTATTTACAGTTAGTGTACTGTGTCCTCTGCACAGTGTACACCTAAATCTACCTGAAGAAAATTGGTGGTGTTCTTCTGATCCTATTAGTACCACAGATAGCTGGAGTATTTACAAGTTAGTGTAGTGCGTCCTCTGCACAGTGTGCACCTAAAGCTACCTGAAGACAATTGCTGTTGTTCTGCTCCTATTAATACCACAGGCAGGCAGCTACAGTATTTACAGTTAGTGTACTGTGTCCTCTGCACAGTGTGCAACTAAAGCTGCCTGAAGAAAATTGGTGGTGTTCTTCTGATCCTAATAGTACCACAGGTAGCTGCAGTATTTACAAGTTAGTGTAGTGCGTCCTCTGCACGTGTGCACCTAAAGCTACCTGAAGACAATTGCTGTTGTTCTGCTCCTATTAATACCACAGGCAGGCAGCTACAGTATTTAGAGTTAGTGTACTGTGTCCTCTGCACAGTGTGCACCTAAAGCTGCCTGAAGAAAGTTGGTGGTGTTCTTCTGATCCTATTAGTACCACAGGTAGCTGCAGTATTTACAAGTTAGTGTAGTGCGTCCTCTGCACGTGTGCACCTAAAGCTACCTGAAGACAATTGCTGTTGTTCTGCTCCTATTAATACCACAGGCAGGCAACTACAGTATTTACAGTTAGTGTACTATGTCCTCTGCACAGTGTGCACCTAAAGCTACCTGAAGAAAATTGGTGGTGTTCTTCTGATCCTATTAGTACCACAGGCAGGCAGCTGCAGTATTTACAGTTAGTGTACTGCGTCCTCTGCACAGTGTGCACCTAAAGCTACCTGAAGACAATTGCTGTTGTTCTGATCCTATTAATACCACAGGCAGGCAGCTACAGTATTACAGTTAGTGTACTGCGTTCTCTGCACAGTGTGCACCTAAAGCTACCTGAAGACAATTGCTGTTGTTCTGCTCCTATTAATACCACAGGCAGGCAGCTACAGTATTTACAGTTAGTGTACTGTGTCCTCTGCACAGTGTGCACCTAAAGTTACCTGAAGAAAATTGGTGGTGTTCTTCTGATCCTATTAGTACCACAGGCAGCTGTAGTATTTACAAGTTAGTGTAGTGCGTCCTCTGCACAGTGTGCACCTAAAGCTACCTGAAGAAAATTGGTGGTGTTCTTCTGATCCTATTAGTACCACAGGTAGCTGCAGTATTTACAAGTTAGTGTAGTGCGTCCTCTGCACAGTGTGCACCTAAAGCTACCTGAAGTAAATTGGTGGTGTTCTTCTGATCCTATAAGTACCACAGGTAGCTGCAGTATTTACAAGTTAGTGTAGTGCGTCCTCTGTACAATGTGCACCTAAAGCTACCTGAAGAAAATTGCTGTTGTTCTGCTTCTATTAATACCACAAGCAGGCAGCTACAGTGTTTACAGTTAGTGTACTGTGTCCTCTGCACAGTGTACACCTAAAGCTACCTGAAGAAAATTGGTGGTGTTCTTCTGATCCTATTAGTACCACAGGTAGCTGGAGTATTTACAAGTTAGTGTAGTGCGTCCTCTGCACAGTGTGCACCTAAAGCTACCTGAAGTAAATTGGTGGTGTTCTTCTGATCCTATAAGTACCACAGGTAGCTGCAGTATTTACAAGTTAGTGTAGTGCGTCCTCTGCACAATGTGCACCTAAAGCTACCTGAAGACAATTGCTGTTGTTCTGCTCCTATTAATACCACAGGCAGGCAGCTACAGTATTTACAGTTAGTGTACCGTGTCCTCTGCACAGTGTGCACCTAAAGCTGCCTGAAGAAAATTGGTGGTGTTCTTCTGATCCTAATAGTACCACAGGTAGCTGCAGTATTTACAAGTTAGTGTAGTGCGTCCTCTGCACGTGTGCACCTAAAGCTACCTGAAGACAATTGCTGTTGTTCTGCTCCTATTAATACCACAGGCAGGCAGCTACAGTATTTACAGTTAGTGTACTGTGTCCTCTGCACAGTGTGCACCTAAAGCTGCCTGAAGAAAATTGGTGGTGTTCTTCTGATCCTATTAGTACCACAGTTAGCTGCAGTATTTACAAGTTAGTGTAGTGCGTCCTCTGCACGTGTGCACCTAAAGCTACCTGAAGACAATTGCTGTTGTTCTGCTCCTATTAATACCACAGGCAGGCAACTACAGTATTTACAGTTAGTGTACTATGTCCTCTGCACAGTGTGCACCTAAAGCTACCTGAAGAAAATTGGTGGTGTTCTTCTGATCCTATTAGTACCACAGGCAGGCAGCTGCAGTATTTACAGTTAGTGTACTTCGTCCTCTGCACAGTGTGCACCTAAAGCTACCTGAAGACAATTGCTGTTGTTCTGATCCTATTAATACCACAGGCAGGCAGCTACAGTATTACAGTTAGTGTACTGCGTTCTCTGCACAGTGTGCACCTAAAGCTACCTGAAGACAATTGCTGTTGTTCTGCTCCTATTAATACCACAGGCAGGCAGCTACAGTATTTACAGTTAGTGTACTGTGTCCTCTGCACAGTGTGCACCTAAAGCTACCTGAAGAAAATTGGTGGTGTTCTTCTGATTCTATTAGTACCGCAGGCAGCTGTAGTATTTACAAGTTAGTGTAGTGCGTCCTCTGCACAGTGTGCACCTAAAGCTACCTGAAGTAAATTGGTGGTGTTCTTCTGATCCTATAAGTACAACAGGTATCTGCAGTATTTACAAGTTAGTGTAGTGCGTCCTCTGCACAGTGTGCACCTAAAGCTACCTGAAGAAAATTGCTGTTGTTCTGCTTCTATTAATACCACAAGCAGGCAGCTACAGTATTTACAGTTAGTGTACTGTGTCCTCTGCACAGTGTACACCTAAAGCTACCTGAAGAAAATTGGTGGTGTTCTTCTGATCCTATTAGTACCACAGGTAGCTGGAGTATTTACAAGTTAGTGTAGTGCGTCCTCTGCACAGTGTGCACCTAAAGCTACCTGAAGACAATTGCTGTTGTTCTGCTCCTATTAATACCACAGGCAGGCAACTACAGTATTTACAGTTAGTGTACTATGTCCTCTGCACAGTGTGCACCTAAAGCTACCTGAAGAAAATTGGTGGTGTTCTTCTGATCCTATTAGTACCACAGGCAGGCAGCTGCAGTATTTACAGTTAGTGTACTGCGTCCTCTGCACAGTGAGCACCTAAAGCTACCTGAAGACAATTGCTGTTGTTCTGATCCTATTAATACCACAGGCAGGCAGCTACAGTATTACAGTTAGTGTACTGCGTTCTCTGCACAGTGTGCACCTAAAGCTACCTGAAGACAATTGCTGTTGTTCTGCTCCTATTAATACCACAGGCAGGCAGCTACAGTATTTACAGTTAGTGTACTGTGTCCTCTGCACAGTGTGCACCTAAAGTTACCTGAAGAAAATTAGTGGTGTCCTTCTGATCCTATTAGTACCACAGGCAGGCAGCTGCAGTATTTACAAGTTAGTGTAGTGCGTCCTCTGCAAGCAGGCTTTGTGTCTAGAGGCAACAGTGCTGGTCTTGGAGATGGTGCATCCTCATCAGCACATGGCCGTGGGACACGTTTGTCCTTTTCTTCGGCAGTTGGCCGTGTTGAGCCGCAACATACGGAAGACTTGGTTCAGTGGATGACCAAGCTGTCCTCATCCTCCTCATCCTCTCTCATCCAGGCTCAGGGTACTTTGTCTGGCAAAGCAGCTGCCAACGTGGCCTCTTCCCTTGGCTCAATGGCATCAGTCACTCCTTCCCTAGCCCCACCATGTCCTCCTGAGGAGTCCCCCGAACTGTTTGACCACAGTGTTGGGTACATGCTCCAAGAGGATGCCCAGTGTTTTGAAGGCTCCAATGATGGTACCCAGCTACAGGAAGACAGTAACGTGAGCCCAGAGAGAGGGGGTGCCCAAAAAGGACAGCATACTGCCAGGTTTGCTCCAGTAATGAGGAGGGAGAGGATGATGAGGTCACTGACTCCATTTGGGTGCCTGATAGGAGAGAGGAGGAGGAGGAGCCACATCTCCAACGAGGCAGGATGCCTTCCAGGGGCCAGCTTGAGTGCAGCACATCGATTGCATCACACCCCAGAGCTCCGCATGTGCAGGGCGCTGCTGTCTCGTTATTCCAAAAGTTCTTTGGTGTGGGCCTTTTTTGAGACGAGTGCATCAGATCCCGCTGATATTTGAAACATATTTTTAAGCGTATCTCGCGTGGTCAAAACATCACCCGCTTGGGCACCACATGCTTGACCAGACATATGTTGACCTGCCATGCAGTTCGTTGGCAAGCGTACCTAAAATACCCACACTAAAGAACAAAGCGGACCTCTCCTTGCTCCTCATCAGCTGGGATCTCCAACCCCACTATACCTTCAGTCCTCTCTGAAACCTGCACTGAGAGGAATGAAGGTGTAGAATTACGTGTGTCACAGCCAAGTACTTGCGGGCAATCTGCTATCAGTACACCAACATCAGATTGTACCAGGGAAATTTCCCTGCCCCAGCTGCTGCACCGCTGAAAGAAGTTCGCTCCCAGCCATCCACATGCCTAGCGGTTGAATGCTAGCTTGGCTAAATTGCTAGCACTTCACTGCTGCCTTTTCAGTTGGTAGACTCTGCCCCCTTCTATGAGTTTGTGGAATGTGCGGTTCCTCAGTGGCAGGTTCCCAAACGCCACTTTTTCTCACGGAAGGCGATTCAGGCTCTCTACCGGCATGTGGAAGGCAATGTCTTGGCCTCATTGGATGGTCCAGCAGGCATGGACAGGGACATTAGCTATCTTTCACCGCGCACTGGGTGACTCTTCTGGCAGCTGAGAAGGGTGCAGGACAGGGTGCAGTAGTGTTGGAGGTTGTTCCGCCACCATGCCTCCAAAATTCTACTAGTGGTGATTCTGCCACACCTCTCTCCTCCACCCCCTCCTCTTCTTCTTCCTCCATGGCCTCTTCCTGTGCTGATTTGTCCTCGGAACCAACGGTGCTTCGTAGGCGTTCAAGGGGCTACGCAAGCACGCAGGCATAAAGATGCCATACGGTGCTTGAGCTGGTGTGCTTGGGGGACAGGAGCCACATTGGGGCAGAGATTCTGTCAGCTCTGCAGGGGCAGGTTCAGAGGTGGTTGATGCCACGCCAGCTTAAGGCAGGTATGGTGGTTTGCGACAATGGCACCAACCTCCTCTCTGCCCCCTGACAGGGACAACTGACCCATGTGCCCTGTTTGGCTCACGTCCTTAACTTGGTGGTGCAGCAGTTCTTGGGCAGGTACCCGGGCTTACAGGATGTCCTGAGGCAGGCCAGGAAAGTCTGTGTGCATTTTTGCAGGTCATATAATGCCAGTGCTCGGCTGGCTGACCTCCAAAAGGAATTTAACCTGCCCAAGAACCGCCTAATCTGTGACATGCCCACCAGGTGGAACTCAAAGTTGGCCATGCTGCAGCAGCTGCACACGCAGCAGAGGGCCATCAATGAGTACCTATGTGACTAATGCACCAGGACAGGGTCAGGGGAGCTTGTTTTTTTCCCTATGCCAGTGGGCTATGGTCAGGGATGCGTGCACTGTCCTGTCACCATTTGAGGAGGCCACGAGAATGATGAGCAGTGACAGTGCATGCATCAGTGACACTGTCCCTCTTGTCCACCTGTTGGAGCACATGCTGCGTGGAGTAATGGACAGGGCACTTGAGGCAGAACAGGGGGAGGAAGAGAAGGACTTCCTTACCTCTCAAGGCCCCCTTTATCCAGACAGTGTTCCTGCGTGCCCGCCGATCACACAGGAAGAGGACGAGGAGGAGGATTGTGTCAGCATGGAGGTGGAGCCTGGCACTCAGCATCAGCAACAGTCTTCAAGGGATCATTTACAGTCCGAAGAAACCCATGGACTTGTACGTGGCTGGGTGGAGGTGGCGTCCTTAGTGACCCAGAGGACTCTGGACCGAATGCCTCAGTAAACCCATGCTGCATGGCCTCCCTGATCCTGCAAAAGGATCCTCGTATTCGTGGTATCAAGGGGAGGGATGATTACTGGCTGGCAACCCTCCTTGATGCACATTACAAGGGTTAGGTTGTGGACCTTATCTTGCCGTCGCAGAGGGAGCAGAGGATGAAACATCTTCGGGAGGCCTTGCAGAAAGGTTTGTGCAACGCATTTCCAGAGCCTGGGAGGTTGCAATTTCCTGGTCCTCCTGGACAACGTGTTGCTCAGGCTTCAGTCAGTCACAGAAGGAGCGGTGGAGAAAGTGGCCATCTGACCGATGCATTCAGACAATTTTTTAGTCCACAGCCCCAAGGTCTGATCAGTTTCAGCAACCATCGCCAGTGTCTGATTCACATGGTGCAGGATTACCTAGGGGCAAGATCAGACTTGGACACCTTTGCCACCAAAAATCCTCTGGGTTACTGGGTCTTGAGGATGGATCACTGGCCAGAGCTTGCACAGTATGCAACTGAGCTACTGGCCTGTCCTGCATCCAGCATTCTTTAGTTACGCACATTCAGTGCTGCTGGAGGCTTTGTAACGGATCACAGGGTGCGCCTGTCCACCGAATTGGTCAATCGGCTGACCTTAATAAAAATGAATCAGTCTTGGATCACCAGCTACCAAGCACCTGATGCTGACGTAACCGATTGATTTAAAAAAAAATGTGAGATCCCTTCAAGACTGCCTATGCTGATGCTGAGTGACTATCCTGTTATGCTGAGTCACAATCCTCTTCCTCCTCAATTTTCATGCTGATAACTTGTAAGAACATTTTTGGTTCTGGGCACCGCCACCAGTGGCCAAGAGGCATGTAATTACAATTTTTGATGCAATATTTTGCAGCAGGGCTCATTCCTGCGCTCCAACTATAGTATCTGTGAGGGTTTGCAGTGTTGTGGCACCAGCACCAGTGCCCAAGGCCCAATTTTTCAGCCCCTGTTTAACAGGGGTGTATAATTACAATTTTTGATGCAATACATTGCAGCAGGGCTCATTCCTATGCTCCAACTATAGCATCTGTGAGGGGTTGCAGTGTTGTGGCAATTTTTCTGCCCCTGTTTAACAGGGGCGTATAATTACAATTTTTGATGCAATACTTTGCAGCAGGGCTCATTCCCGCGCTCCAACTATAGCATCTGTTAGGGGTTGCAGTGTTGTGGCACCAGTGCCTAAGGCCCAACAGGGACATGTAATTACAATTCTTGATCTAATATTTCACAGCAGGGCCCATTCCTGCGCCCACCAAGAGTAACTGTGAGGGCTTACAGTGTTGTGGCAACACCACCACCACCACCACCAAAGGGCCCAATTTTTCTGCCTCTGTTCAACAGGTGCATGTAAATAAAATTCTGGATATAATATTTCACAGCAGGGCCCGTTCCAGCGCTCACCAAGAGTAACTGTGAAGACTTACAGTGTTGTGGCACCAGCACCACCACCACCACCACCACCAAAGGCCCAATTTTTCTGCCACTGTTCAACAATGGCATGTAATTACAATTATTGATCTAATATTTCACAGCAGGGCCTGTTCCTGTGCCCACCAAGAGTAACTGTGAGGGCTTACAATCTTGTGGCAACACCAACACCTAAGGCCCCAATTTCTGCAGAGTATATAGGGCAGGCCCCTACTTTTAAACATCCAACTTACAAATAACTCCTACTTGCAAACAGAAGGAGACAACAGGAAGTGAGATGAAATCTACCCCTAGGAAGGCAAATTCTCTCCTGTAAGAGTTAATATGGGAAAAACGTGTCTCATCTTCACTGATGCTTTATCACCAATCCTTTTTTCACTAAAAACCCCAAATTTTCAAAAAACATTTGTCATTGGGACAGAAAGTGAGGTGAAATCTTCTGAAGAGGTGCACAGACAGCAAAACAAATGTTACAGGGGTGATATCCCTTCTCTATGTTTTCCAAAAAGGTTAAAAATAGATTTTTTGGCTGGAGCTACACTTTAAAATGTACCAGTTCAAAATTACAAACAGATTCTACTTAACAACAAACCTACAGTCCCTGTCTTGTTTGCACCGCCTGTATACTGCTGTTCAGAGTATATAGGGCCTGGGGGCCCCACGCCTTTCCTTTTTTAAATTTGGGTGTGGGGTTCACCTTAATATCCATACAAGACCCAAGGGGCCTGGTAAAGGACTGGGGGGTGGGGGGTACCCATGCCGTTTGTCTCACTGATTTTCATCCATATTGCCGGGACCCGACATTACATTAAAGCCGCAAGCAGTTTTAAATGACTTTTATTCCTTGAAAAATGTCATTTTGTGCAGGGACTGTTCTAAGCACGAGAAACACGTGCCTTTACAGGCATACTATAGACACCCCCCAGGTACGATATTTAAAGAAATATTTCACTTTTTGTTTTCACTTTAAGCATCATTAAAATCACTGCTCCCGAAAAAACGTCCGTTTTTAAAACTTTTTTTTGCATTGATACATGTCCCCTGGGTCAGGACCCAGGTCCCCAAACCCTTTTTAGGACAATAACCTGCATATTAGCCTTTAAAATTAGCACTTTTGATTTCAAACGTTTGAGTCCCATAGACTTTAATGGGGTTCTAAAGTTTGCGCAAACTTTCGGTCCGTTCGCAGTTCTGGTGCGAACCGAACCAGGGGGTGTTCGGCTCATCCCTACTGAAGAAGCTGAGGGTAAAGGTGATGGACTGGCCAAGCATGTCTCCGGACCCAAACCCTATTGAGCCTCTGTGGGGCATCCTCAAACGGAAGGTGATGTCGTCATGGAGGAGTGGAAGAGGACTTCAGTGGCAACCTGTGAAGCTCTGGTGAACTCCATGCCCAAGAAGGTTAAGGCAGTGCTGGAAAATAATGGTGGCCACATAAAATATTGACACTTTGGGCCCAATTTAGACATTTTCACTTAGGGATGTACTCACTTTTGTTGCCAGCAGCTTAGACATGAACGGCTGTGTGTTGAGTTATTTTGAGGGGACAGCAAATTTACACTGTTATACAAGCTGTACACTCTCTACTTTACATTGTAGCAAAGTGTCATTTCTTCAGTTTTGTCACATGAACAGATATAATAAAATATTTATAAAAATGTGAGGGGTGTACTCACTTTTGTGAGATACTGTAGGCTTTGCAACCCTTCCTGGATGCCTGGGACCTTCAAGATGGAGTCCAGCAAATGATCAGTTAAAATGTGTTCACTGATCTCCCTTGGGTAGTATGAACCCAAGAGTAGTATTGGGTCTGTATACACCAAAATTAATTTGAGTGTCAGTTTATTGAAAATTTAGATGTAATAAGCAATAGTGCAATTATCACGTGACATAAAAAAAAGCAACTGCCAACATTTTAAAATGATTGTAAATATATATTTTTTTAAAAAACAAACAGGTTTGTACTTACGTTCTCTGTGCAATTCCATTGCGGCCCGAACCTCCTCTTCTCAGGTCCCTCACCAGCGCTCCTGGTTCCTCCTCCCTGGCGAGTGCCCCCATAGGAGGCTGATTCCTATGAATGCACTCATGCAGGCTCCCTTGCTGTCTGCGTCTATTGCCCCTGACTCCCTCGTCAGTGGTTTTGATTGACAGCAGTGGGAGCCAATGTTTTTTTTTTCAGTGCCAGGGTAAGAATGTGGAACTGTGCCCCTCCCCCACTTCTAATACATGCCATAGAATGGAGGAACTGCTCTGTGCCCATTCTCTGCCTTTTTGCTATGGCAGCCCATTAAGTGTGCACCACACACATGTGTGGCTAATAACTTGATTTCTAGCAACTAGAAGGTTGTTGTACATGCACAGTGTGTTTTTCGTGGCATCTGTGGGCAGATTTGATGGAGAGAGGGCATGATGGAGCACAGTGTGACAGACATGAAGCTGATGCCCACTGGTTGCTAGCCACTGATTTGAAGCTTGCATTTAGTGAGGTTGCTCCCCTCTATTGCTGCATCCTGAGTGGCTGCCCCTACTGCCCACCACTTGTCCTGGCACTCCTGCTAGCTGTAGATTTACTCAGCTTCAAGCCAAGCTAAAGGAGAAATTATTTCTAATGTCCATTCTTCTAATATCTGCAATTTTGTCAGGTTTAAATACAACAGAATCAGTGGGTTTTAATCTTATATCTGTGGTGTTGCACTGGGAATCCTCAGTTCTGCTTTTAAACAGCCCAAGTTCATCTACAGGTGGTCAAAGATTGTAGGAACTTGCTGTTCAGCATTTTAACCAACACTATAACTTTTTGTTTAGCATTATTCACATCTATTCTTTTTGAAGGTGGAAAACTCCTTAAATATTTTTTTTATAGTGTAGTACAGCCCTCAAATTTTCCACTCGCCTACTCGCATTTTGCGAGTGGAAAATGAGGGCTTGCAAGCGTGGGCTGCCTGAGAGTGGGGGGCGAGCACCGCCGGCAGGTGGGGTTGATTGGGAGCCGTTCTACCAGTGATCGCCTCGGTGGAAGAGAGCATGGAGGAAGAGAAGAGCCACGGGGTCACCGAGTGGTATAGCACACTGTTACAGCTTACATTGAAATTGCCTCCACTCTGCTCGCCGTCACACACAGCCCCGCCTCCTCCTGACCCCGCACCTGTGATAGACAGAATGCGGGTCCAATGCTGGGATGTGTTCTGTCTATCACAGGCGCAGGGTCAGGAGGAGGCAGGGCTGTGTGTAATGGCGAGCAGAGCGGAGGCAATGTAAGCTGTAACAGCGTGCTATTCGCGCTATGTGATCCAGTGGCTCTCCTCTTCCTCCAGTCATGTTTCGGCCAACCTCTCTGTTCCTCTGCCCTGGCGAGGCTGCAATGTTGGGTGCAGTGAGCCTGCAGTGGGGGCACAGTAAGGCTGCAATGTTGGCACGGTGAGTCTGCAACGGGCGCACAGTGAGGCTGCAATGGGGGCACAGTGAGGCTGCAATATTGGCACAGTGAGGCTGCAATGTTGGCACGGTGAGGCTGCAATGGGGGTACGGTGAGGCTGCAATTAGGGCACAGTAAGGCTGCAATGTTGGGCACAGTGAGGCTGCAATTTTGGGCACAGTGAGGCTGCAATGTTGGGCACAGTGAGGCTGCAATGGGGGCACAGTGAGGCTGCAATGTCAGGCACAGTGAGGCTGCAATGTTGGGCACAGTGAGGCTGCAATGGGGGTACGGTGAGGCTGCAATGTTAGGCACGATGAGGCTGCAATGTTGGGTACAGTGAGGCTGCAATGTTGGCATGGTGAGACTGCAATGTTGGGCACGCTTAGGCTGTAATGTTTGGCACGATGAGGCTGCAATGTTGGGCACAGTGAGGCTGCAATGTTGGGCACAGTGAGGCTGCAATTTTAGGCAGGGTGAGGCTGCAATGTTAGGCACAGTGAGGCTGCAATGTTGGGCACAGTGAGGCTGCAATGTTGGGCACAGTGAGGCTGCAATGGGGGTACGGTGAGGCTGCAATGTTAGGCACGATGAGGCTGCAATGTTGGGTACAGTGAGGCTGCAATGTTGGCACGGTGAGGCTGCAATGTTGGGCACGGTTAGGCTGCAATGTTGGGCACGGTGAGGCTGCAATGTTGGGCACAGTGAGACTGCAATGTTGGGCACAGTGAGGCTGCAATTTTGGGCACAGTGAGGCTGCAATGTTGGGCACAGTGAGGCTGCAATGGGGGCACAGTGAGGCTGCAATGTCAGGCACAGTGAGGCTGCAATGTTGGGCACAGTGAGGCTGCAATGGGGGTACGGTGAGGCTGCAATGTTAGGCACGATGAGGCTGCAATGTTGGGTACAGTGAGGCTGCAATGTTGGCATGGTGAGACTGCAATGTTGGGCACGCTTAGGCTGTAATGTTTGGCACGATGAGGCTGCAATGTTGGGCACAGTGAGGCTGCAATGTTGGGCACAGTGAGGCTGCAATTTTAGGCAGGGTGAGGCTGCAATGTTAGGCACAGTGAGGCTGCAATGTTGGGCACAGTGAGGCTGCAATGTTGGGCACAGTGAGGCTGCAATGGGGGTACGGTGAGGCTGCAATGTTAGGCACGATGAGGCTGCAATGTTGGGTACAGTGAGGCTGCAATGTTGGCACGGTGAGGCTGCAATGTTGGGCACGGTTAGGCTGCAATGTTGGGCACGGTGAGGCTGCAATGTTGGGCACAGTGAGACTGCAATGTTGGGCACGATGAGGCTGCAATGTTGGGCACAGTGAGGCTGCAATGTTGGGCACAGCGAGGCTGCAATGTTGGACACAGTGAGGCTGCAATGGGGGCACAGTGAGGCTGCAATGCTGGGCATGGAGGGGTTGAAATGGGGGCACAGTGAGGTTGAAATGTTGGGCACAGTGAGGCTGCAATGTTGGGCACAGTGAGGCTGCAATGGGGGTACGGTGAGGCTGCAATGTTAGGCACGATGAGGCTGCAATGTTGGGTACAGTGAGGCTGCAATGTTGGCACGGTGAGGCTGCAATGTTGGGCACGGTTAGGCTGCAATGTTGGGCACGGTGAGGCTGCAATGTTGGGCACAGTGAGGCTGCAATGTTGGGCACGATGAGGCTGCAATGTTGGGCACAGTGAGGCTGCAATGTTGGGCACAGCGAGGCTGCAATGTTGGACACAGTGAGGCTGCAATGGGGGCACAGTGAGGCTGCAATGCTGGGCATGGAGGGGTTGAAATGGGGGCACAGTGAGGTTGAAATGTTGGACACAGTGAGGCTACAATGTTGGGCACTGTGAGGCTGCAATGTTGGGCATGATGAGGCTGCAATGTTGGGCACGATGAGGCTGCAATGGTGGGCACGGTGAGACTGCAATGCTGGGTACGGTGAGGCTGCAATGGTGGGCACGGTGAGGCTGCAATGATGGGCACGGTAAGGCTGCAATGATGGGCAGGGTGAGGCTGTAATGATGGGCACAGTGAGGCTGCAATGATGGGCACAGGCCACGCTGCAATGATGGGCACAGGTCATGCAGCATTGATGAGCACAAGTGAGCCTGCATTGATGGGCACTGGTGAGGCTGTGCTGATGGAAACTGATAAAGTTGTTTTTAATATTTAATTTGTAACTTAATTCTGCATAAAACATTTAAGTGTCATTTCATGAGATAATTTATGAGGACATGATTAGGAGCAAAATAAGGGGCGGGGCAAGGTAGGGGTTGGGCGGGGCAACTGGTGGTGAGTAACCCTTGAAGCCTGGCTAGTAGCTCCGGACTTGAAATTTTGAGCCCTGGTGTAGTATATTGTAATATACCAAGTTCTTGCCAGAGATCCTCTTTGATTGTTTGTCATTACATTGTATGAGAAGTAAAGTGTGTTTGGCTAGCTATGTGTACAATGAGAGGAAAAAACAAATCATTACAAATCTTGACCTAAGTGTTGATTCTGTTTAAATATCCTTTTGATACATATTATTCTATTGCTGAATTAGCAGTGTATAATGTGTGAGTAATGCACAAAGACAATATACATTTCCAAGTTTCTGATGTCATTCATTTCCACTATTCCAAACAGAATGTAGCTATTAAAATGGTGTGGGGTATTTCAGGGAAACCCATATCTCATGCTGGACATTAACCAAAGAAGCATGCAATGGTATAGCCCTTTCGTCCAATGTTACATATGCTCCTAATTTGCAAGCCAAAATATTTTAGTCATAAGAAAACTGTAATCTAAAAAAAACATGAATAAGATGATGTGGAAAGCTTTGTACCTAAATTAATCCTTTTTGTCACAGGGGATCTCTGACTTGTAATGACTATTTTCCCAGAATACAGGATGTAACTATCGGAATGCTTTTTGAACAAAAATGTGATTTAATTTTGTGGAATTTATTTCATTACACATTTCAAATGAATGGATGTAAAAATTCTACCTTACTATAAGACAACAGCAAACAAACAGTGAGGGGAAACCATTAAAAACCTAATAACACCTTTCTGGTGATATTGACCTTTAAAATCGCCTGCGCCAGATAAAAAAAATCCCTGCTGCCCGTATCAGTAGCTTTACAACACATGCAGAAGATTTGGATGGTTAATAGTGCTATTTTTATAAACTGGTGATATTGCTGCATCAAATAAAAAAAAAGAATTACGTAAGTTGACGTACAGAGATGGGCAGACCACCTGTCTCAGCGCACTGTGTAGAAGTCTCATAGCAACCATTGACAGAACAGCTCTCCTTGTGATTGACAGCAGGCTAGGTGAATCCGATAGCCAATAGCAGGCTTTCTATTGGTAATGGATCTGCCCACTTCTTGCTGTCAATGACAAGGGGAGCGAGCAGACCTGATGGAGAACTAATTACTCAGCTTTGCATCAAGCTCTGCCCATTCAGCCCTGCTCTGTCTGTTTGACAGCTGCATTGGTGAAAGGGAGCTCAGCTGCACTAAGGATAGAGTGTCTGTATGGAGGGGATATGAGGATGGAGCTGTTGCATGTGATGCTTGCTACAAATTCATGCACCTGTTTATAACAGGTACATGAATCTGTCAACTGCATTGACATTTGCTGGGCAAATGCACTGTAGAAATCTAATGAGTATGATTTTCTCATTTCATTAGGCTTATTGGTAATATAAAATTTGCAATCATTCCAAAAGCCTCCCGCTTACACCAACCTGCCTGGAAAATTGTAGACAGCCATTGGTGACAATATGGGGTTGACAAATAGACTGTGCATTTTGCAAGTGCAGCTGCACTCTGCAGGAGCATTTGCTCCAGAGCTTAGTAAAGGAGGTGAAGTTTCACTTTGCCTACCCAATCACATGCAAGAAAATTTAAAAAAAAAACATTTTTACTTGCACATAATTGGATGATATAAGTCTGCAGAGCTTCCCTTCATTTATTAAGCTCTGGAACACAAGCCCTTATAGAGTGCAACTGCACTTGCAGACTGCACAGTCTGCTTTACTTTAGTACACCATGGTGTTCAATGTGTAAACAGCTTATCTAGGATAGGAGAGGAGATAACAGATGTACTGGAAGTTTACCAGTACACTGAAGAATCAAACTCTGCCAAAACTCAATACATCATCTCCAAAAGCAAAAGTTTGGCCTGAACTTTGCCTGTTCGCCTGCTTCATACTTATTTTTAAGTATGAAAGGCTGACCTTTGTGTATGTATGCATTTTTTCTATGTTACCTTGCAAAGTATCCAATAATGTATTTAACAGCAAGCTTTTTTTTACCCATGTTAGAATTGTATACCAAATTGAATAATTGAAAACATGGTTTTGATTTAATCCTGACTGGCATTGCCTTTACCCAGAGGCACTTATGGGCTTTTTTTGCAGCCAACCATTTTATAGATATACTACACAAATCTCTTAGCACAGTTTATCTCCTGCCAAAAATGAGCTTCCCTTCAATAGCTTAGATTTAAAAATGTTTTTTTTGGACTTATCTGCAGGTGTTTCATGGTGGTGATGAATTAACATTTTAATTGCAATATAAAAAATTAACTGGGAAAAACAATATATCATTCTGAGTGTGCTCATCTCTTGGGTGAGGCCAGTGGTAGTGTGCTTCTGCTCTAGACTAGTCACAACATCAACAATCTATTCAGAACGTTAATTATTAGGTGTTTTAAATATTTTATATCTTACTGGAAAAGCATAATACTTATTACCAGCAACTAGTTTTAATCACAATAAATATAAAGCAGTGTATTTGACATTAAAAATGAAATGTAGTGTTACATAAGTAAAAAATGCTGCTGTAGTAGAGTTGGCAAACCCGGCAACTAATTATAATGGAAAAGCCTACTTATAAAGAACTGAACTGGCAGTCAGTAAAGCATGAACAGGTGGCTAATTATAATGAAAAATATGTATTTATAAAGAACTGAACTGGCAATCAGTAAGGCAATAACAACAGATTTAAAGAAGAAAAAGGTTTAAATTGATATAGCAGCTTAACATAACGAAATAAAGTCACTATCTCAATCCTTTTTATAGCTGCCAAATATCCAGGGAAGAGGAGGAGAAGAAAATAGGTTTAAACAAAGGACTCCACTTCTTGTAAAGAGGTATGTTGCAATCTGTCATCCTGACCATGGATCTCTTTATCTGCAGTCACTGTTACTCTATCTAAGAGGCTAGACTTGTGGCTTGGGGCTATGTTCAAGTACATGGAACAAACAAGAGAATTTTTTTTCCCAGCGCACTTGCCAATCAACCAGCAAAAAAAAAAACAAAATTAATTTGCTAACAATTTGCATTAAAAACAGAAATTTTAGTTGCACAACATTTGCAAATATATGTGAAAGCCACACCGCCTTATCAAGGCCTCTCTGTAAAGTGTGGTCCTTACTCTACTATGAGAGCCTCCATGTTGAAGCATATATAGTAATGGATTAGATAAGTGCTGGTATGGAGGAAGGCACCCCATTCCTCCCTTAAGGTGCAGTGATACACTAGAAGCCCAGCAAAGCACCACGAAAGCTGAAGTTGTGTTTCTGCACCAATTCCAGCAAGTTAAATAAAAACAGCAATCCCCCTAATTTATAACAAGCTTTCAGAGTAAGGTGCAAACAGAGGTTTTGCTGCAGTGACACTGGGTTTTGGGGCAGTTACCATTGTTGTTTAGCTTACTGGAATTGGTACAGGGACGCATTAGACACTAGGTTGCCTCAAGGCTTACCTGTCCTTATATGATCTATTGCTTTATATGCTCTAGCATGGAGACTTTCATGGGCTAGAGTTAGTGCCACATTGTATAGAGGGGCCCTAACGAGGCAGTGCACCTTCCATATATATTTGCAAATGTTGTGCAATTTAAACCTGTAGCCTGAGGCCCCTATATCCATTCAGCACCTTTCCTGTCACTACCTGAACAAGTTCTTAATGCAAAACTTGGTGGGAATAGGGTTATAATTACACCCTGATGCAAATCAGTTATATTAATCAAGTTTCAATTTCTCAGTTTAAAAGCATAAACTTCAAAAACTTGGACTTAACTTAAACATTAGTTCAGGTCAAACAAGGCAACACTGCTATCACAAATATACAGTACATGATCATAGAATGAATAAGGTAAAGCTACATTATCTTTTAAGAGTCTGTCTCTGGCCAATAAACAATATTAAAAGAGATGAAGGAATCTTTAAACAAAAACACACAGCGCTAAAAAAAACGCCTGTAGAGCACCCTGAAAGAGCCGCTCCTGTCTCTCCAATGTGAAAGCCCCGAGAATAAAATGATGGTCGTTGCAATACTTTATGTCACACCATATTTGCGCAGTGGTCTTACAAGCGCTCTTTAAAAAAAAAAAAAAAATACACTTTTTTGACTTAAAAAATAAAGTTAGCCAAATTTTTTTTCATATCATGAAAGATAATGTTATGCTGAGTAAATTGATACCCAACATGTCATGCTTCAAAATTGCGCCCGCTTGTGGAATTGCGACAAACTTTTACCCTTAAAAATCTCCATAGGCGACTTTAAAATTTTCTACAGGTTACATGTTTAGAGTTACAGAGGAGGTCTAGTCCTAGATTTTTTGCTCTGACTCTAACAATTGTGGCAATATCTCACATGTGTGGTTTGAACACCGTTTTCATATGCGGGAGCGACTTACGTATGCGTTTGCTTCTGTGCGCGAGCTCGGTGAGACGGGGCACTTTAAGATTTTTTAAAATTTATTTTACTTTTAATTTTATTTTTTGACACTGTCCTTTTAAAAATAATGTTTGGGTAACTTTTATTCCTATTACAAGGAATGTAAACTTCCCTTGTAATAGAAAAAAAGCAAGACAGGACCTCTTAAATATGAGATCTGGGGTCAGAAAGACCTCAGATCTCATATTTACACAAAAATTCAATAAAAAAATTGAAATGTCATATTGTCAAAAAAAATTCCCTTTAAGAGCATTGGGCGGAAGTGACATTTGATATTGCTTCCGCCATCCAATGCTATTGACCTGAGTAAGGGCCATCTTTCCCTCACTTGGATTCAGGCTGTGGACGTGACAGGACCCGATCTTCTCCGCCGCTACCGGTGGCTCTGGTAAGATGCGGACACGACCGGAGCGCTGCGGGAGGGGGGCTCTCTCCGCCCTCGATAAAAGTGAACTTGTGGCAAATCCGCCACTGAGACCACTTTTTTCTGAAAGCAAGCCACCCGCTGAAGAAAAGGATAACGGGGTTATGGCAGCTATCTGCTGCCATAACAACAGTATTCCTCTTCAAACAGTCGCCGCATAATGACGGCAGGCGGTCCATAAGTGGTTAAAGACATACAGTACAGTGTAAACGTTTTCTTTTCATTTTTATTTTCTTTCATTTTGGATAAAGTATGTGTAGCACACCCCCGTAGGGACTTCTGATGAACTTGGATCCCCCACGTCTGCACAGCCAGGCACACCGCAGGGACTGCTGATGAACTTTTATCCCCCACATCTGCACAGCCAGTCACACCGCATTTTCACAAGCACCCAGAGTCCGAGAACAGTCTGTGACTTTGTTTTTGTTATTTATTGAGAGTTAATAACTTGGACAGGCATGGGATGTTATGGGATGCCCACTTGACTTCAGCAAAACTTTGGCAACAGCTTCAGGGACATCTTCCTATATACAATCTATATACAATCTCCTTTACACTCCTTCTGCATACACTTGCTTGCTGGCTCTAGCTGAGTCACTGTTGGCTGATCTGACAGGCTCTCAGTCAGATTTGAGCATTTGCCCTTTACAGGCAGGAACTCGTAGCCCCAGGTTGTGTAGCAAAATACAGTGATCAGCTTGTACTTCTTCTGTGGCTACTGATCCCAGCATCACCTCTTGAGACACTGCCAACCCACCTGGCTGCAGCTGCCCCTTTCACTAGCCCTCCAGACTAACTTTCCACACCAGTCCTCCAGACTGACTATTCACCAGCCAACCCGGCTGACTCTCTCACCAGCCCATACGGCTGACACTCAGAAGATCTCCTCGGGGAGGATGAAGACTTAAGCCCACCACTGTCTTCGGGGAGAACTGGCTACATGTGACAGTCTCCCCTCTTGTAGCAATGCTGATCTACTCACACTGTCTTCTCTCTTGCTCCCGTGCCTCCAGGAAGGGCTTCCTTCCATGTGTTTTGGCAGGATTCTTTCAGCATCCGGACCCCCGGCCCAAGGCAGGACACGCCCCCATCCAGGCTAGGGAGCACCCCTGAGGGCCACCGACAGCCTTCTCAGCACTCTATTTCCATCTTCCACCCGGCTGCCCCTGCTGGCATGGCTCATGCCTATTTATGAGGTAAGCTCTGCCCCCTGCCAGCCCACTACTGGAGATTGGCCGAGGGCTCATAAATATTCCATGCAGCTCCTCCGAACCTCCTGCTCACTAGCTCTAGAACATTCTCCAATGTCCCAGAAATAGCACCAGGCACGAGAGGAGCTGTCCGCATGCGTCATTCAGTCCTGACTCACTGAACCCTGACCCAGATTCAACAGTTAAGACTTAGCCCTGAGCTAACTAAAATGTACCTACTCTAAAGGAACCTACACTACTTCTAGCACACACAAGAGAGTGCTACATATGGAATGGCTTAAACCTCTTTTTTTTCTTTTGGTGTTCATTTGATCCCATTGGGGACATTTGGTTTGACTGTCTAAGACAAACAACTGGATGTGAAAAGAAAGCTTTCCAAAGTGAGGGGAAATTCCCTTTTTAAACAGTTGTGAGCATGACAGGAATCCCTGTCAGAACATTTACTCTAACCTCTTGTTTAGTGACAACTTTAAAATTTTGTCTTTCCCATCACTTTCTTTTTTGGTAACAATGGTCACCAAGACAGCTAGAGAGGGTGACTGTCTCTATCGGGGACACAGGCAGCAATAAAAAGACTTTAAACTTTACACCCCTCTAACTAATTGCTACTGTAAGTAAACAAGAAATAAATGCTTATCTGAATCCATGGTCGTGTGACATGTCAGATGCGGGGGGGGGGTCAATTCACTAAGAGATCAAGAAAAACTCATGCAGTAGCTCAGGCGCGAGCAATTCACAAAAAAATGCATTAAATACTGTATGTGTTTTTTTACACCTTATTATTACTACCACTGCTAAATGTGACAGTTAATGTTTAGAGATGCTGTCGCCGTCATTGTAACAACCAGTGACTCATCCCTGCCCTGCTCATTCAGCTGTCAGTCAGGGATTTCTGGCAGACGGTGAATGTAAACAAAGGTGAATGTAGAAAAAAAAATTGTGTGGCATCCCTCCAGTCTATACCATGCCTTTCAGGTCTGGTATGAAATTGAAGAGGGACCCAATGTCAAAAAATCAATGGCATGTGGTCCCCCCCAAATCACTACCAGACCCTTATCCAAGCATGCAGTCTGGCAGGCCAGGAAAGGGGGGGCAAGCATGTGTCCCCCACCTCCTGCACCATACAGGGCCACATGCCCTCAACAAGGATGGGTGCCTTGTCAGGGGGGTATCCCCTAGCAGAGCACCCTGTCCCCATGTTGATGAAAACAAGGCCATCTTACTCACAACCCTGGCCCAGTGGTTGTGGGGGTCTGGGTAGGGGCTTATTTGAATCTGGAAGCCCCCTTTAACAATAAGGGGGCCCCAGATACCACCCCCCAATGTGAATAAGTGAGGGATTCATTGTACCCCTACTCATTCACAAAAAAAAGAACCCTAGAAAAAAAAACACCCAAATGTCCGTATTTGGTCAATGACATAATTGAATAAATTTAGAAATGCCTATATTTTGTCAATGACATCACCCAGATGACCCCGCCCATTTGTTTACTTCAATGATAAGGTCATACGGTGAGAAGAAACATGCATTTCCGGGTCCAGACTGATAAAGAAAACTTTAGCATCTCTACCGTGGAGTGCAGGCAACCTAAGTTAGTCAATTGAAAATCTATCAATGAAAAATCAGTGGTTTTACAGACCCACCCACACATCAGAGTTTGGGGGGTGTGCAGGAAATGGTGCGAGGCCCCAAATGGAAACAGTCTGTGTTTGGGGTCACGCACCCTTCCATGCATAGATGTGAAACTCAGATGTTCATTTGAATCTGTACAGCCATTCCATATCCATTATATAACATAGGCTGCCCGCAAGCAGTTCCATGTTGCTTTGTACTATAGAGTTTCTGTGGTGTCTAATAATGGGATTTAAGTGTCCTTGTCAGGATTGGATTAGGCCATTGTTTGCATTTGACAAAGAAAGGTAAGTTGTAAAAAATACAAAAGGGTGTAAAAAAAGAGTTTCTAGGAAGCACAAGAGGCTATAATCACAAAATCAAATGGCTATGGAACGGAAGAAACTCATCATAGAATTTTAAGAAAAGTGAACTTGAAAGGGGAATCCCCCACCTTAAGAGAGCCACTGACACACAGGTTAAGATGTGCTCTTACCGTAAAACATGGACCCTCTAATTACGGAAGGTCACATAAGCCTTAGTACATCCACCATTAACTATATCCAAGGAGAACAGCGGTGATGGTGTGCGTCCCATATGCAGTTTCTTCTGATTTAGATTCTGATCTTCTGGATAATCCAGCAGTGAACCAAATGAAAACAAAAGGAGCTCCAATAGTGTAAAACCTTCTTACAGGAATTTTTATTGGGCTAAAAAAATTGCACTTGCACATTCCCATAGAAGTACAGGCAAGATAAAAACAGCAACAATCTGCAGCAGATACAGGAACGTGATGACAGGTATGTGTTCTTTCACCCAACCAGTTTAGTCACAAATGGACTTCTTTTGGGGCATAGGAAACACTTCCTTTCATTGCTATTTAAGCAAGAAGATCCAGCCAAGCCTCACTTTCACTCAAGTAACCATGCGGCTCAAAACACAAATCCAAGCCTCGATCTGGGCTCAACACCAAATTCAAGCCTCACTTGCAATAGCGGGACCCAAGGAGGGCGTAATGTATCGCTATGCACAGTGGACATGGCGTCTTTGTGGCTCAAGAGTCCCTAAATCTAAAATAAACTACAACTAAAGGAATAGAATGTGGTGTGAGCTCAAACTTAGTGAAGCTAAATGCGGCTGGAAACTTGTCACATTATTAACACTAAAAAACGTAAAAAAAACAGGACTAAACAATAGATTTAAAATAAACCAAAAAACATGACTAAATATAAACGAAAAATCTAGGAATTATTAATGAAGCAGTTGACATCCCAATCTATGTTGAGGCCATGAGGAGTATAACTTTTAGGAATATATATCCACCTAGTCTCCATTCTGGATAATTCCCTTACTTTAAGACTACCTCTCCAGGGGGAACAAAATGGTCTATACCCACAAACAGGGTCCCATGCGGGTCCCTATTGTGCACAAGATCATAGTGCCGTGAGACACTGTGATTCTTGTATCCTTTTTTAATGTTAGCAATATGCTCATTGAGCCTAAAACTAAACGCACAGGTAGTCTGGCCTACATATTGAAGCCCATAAGCACATGGGTGGTGCTACATGTAATAAAAGGTTTGATTGTATATATTGTAGAAGTAATATTAGAAGAGAAATCGAGAACTTTCCTTGTTTTTAATCTGTTTAAATGACAGACCTGACATCTCTCACACTTCTGGTATCCAATTAAGTTATGGAAGAAGGAAGGTCTGGAGGGGGGATCAAGCACACTTTATACTATTCTATCTTTCACAGAGGATGCACCCCTGTATATAACTTGTGGTTTAGACGGAAGTAGAGGTGTAAGCACACTGTCGTAAAATGTGCCAGTCTTTCTGTATTATACGCTTGATAGCATAATGTTGTAAAGAATAAGATGTCAAAGATGACATGCCAAAGTTGGCTGTATTGATGATAGTCTCTGGTTTATCACACAATAGTGTACCTCTATCAATAGTTTTGACCTGCTCTATAGTAGTGTTTAAAAGAACAGGATCATAACCTTTCTCAGCAAATCTTTGAGCAAGGAGTGAAGCCTGCTTATTGAAGTCCTCCAAGTTTGTACAGTTCCTCCTGATCCGAAGAAACTGTCCCTTGGGGACCCCATCCGACCATGCCTTGTGATGACAGCTATCCCTGGAATTTACTGCATTTCTATCCGTGGTTTTGAAAAAGGTGGTGGTAGTCAGTCTGCCCTCCTCCACTCTAATATCCAAGTCCAAAAAATGGATCTGGGTCTGGCTCAGTTCATAATTGAGTACAATTCCTCTATCGTATGATTTAAGAAATCCAAAAAATCAACTAAAGAGGCAGAATCACCTCACCATAAGAGAAGCATGTCATCTATATAACGAGCCCACAAGGCCAAATTAGGCCTCTGTTGTGCATAGATGATATCCTTCTCCCACTGAGCCATGAACAGATTAGTCACACTAGGGGCATATTTTGCCCCATCGTGACACCTGTGTTCTGTAAAAAAATAATTTTCCCCAAACCAAAAATAGTTATGCGTTGCCGCAAATTTGAGAAGATCTATTACAAAATCTTTCTGAATAGGTAGCAAACCAGACTCAGAATTAAGATAGTGTGATACCCATGTCATGAGGAATAATGGTGTTCAGGGACATTTTTTTGGGAGCAGTGATTTTATTAATGCTTAAAGTGAAACAATAAAAGTGTAATATTCCTTTAAATTTCGTACCTGGGGGTGTCTATAGTATGCCTGTAAAGGGGCGCATGTTTCCCGTGTTTAGAACAGTCTGACAGCAAAATGACATTTCAAAGGAAACAAAGTCATTTAAAACTACTAATAGCGGCTATTAATAAATTGTTGGTCCGACAATACACATAAAAGTTCATTGAGAAAAACGGCATGAGATTTCCCCACAGGGGAACCCTGAACCAAAAAAAAAAAAATGGCGTAGGGGTCCCCCTATATTCCATAGCAGGCCCTTCAGGTCTGGTTTGGTTTTAAGGGGAACCCCGCACCAAAATTTAAAAAAAATGGCGTGGGGTCCCCCCAAAAATCCATACCAGACCCTTATCCGAGCACGCAACCTGGCAGGCCCCAGGAAAAGAGGGGGGGACAAAAGAGCGCCCCCCTCCTGAACCGTACCAGGCCACATGCCCTCAACATTGGGAGGGTGCTTTGGGGTAGCGGCCCCCCAAAGCACCTTGTCCCCATGTTGTTGAGGACAAGGGCCTCATCCCCACAACCCTTGGCCGGTGGTTGGGTGGTCTGCGGGCGGGGGGCTTATCGGAATCTGGAAGCCCCCTTTAACAAGGCGACCCCCAGATCCCCCCCGTGTGAAATGGTACCATTTCACAAAAAAAGTGTCAAAAATGTTAAAAATGACAAGAGACAGTTTTTGACAATTCCTTTATTTAAAGTCTTCTTCTTTCCATCTTCTTGGGGTCTTCTTCCTTCTTCCTTCAGTTTCTTCCTCCATCTTCTTCTTCCTCTGGTTCTTCCGCCGATCCTCTGCTTCTTGCTCCGGTGTTCTCTTCCAGCATCTTTCTCCACGGCGTCTTCTTCCCCGCTTTTGTTTTTGGGCCGCTCCGCATCAATGGGAGGCTCCCGCTGTGTGACGCTTCTCTTCTTATGACACTTCTTAAATAATGGAGGGTGGGGCCACCCAGTGACTCCACCCCCCTCTGACGCACAGGGACTTGACAGGGACTTCCCTGTGGCTTTCCCCATGATGTCGAACTCGAAGCTCATCATTAGCTGTTAACATCCACCAACCTTCCTGAAAAGGACACTCACTGATAAGGTTGATTACTAACTTAGTATCTTTACTTTAAGAGGGCATATTCTTGACCAAGGGTTGCAGGTATGTGTCAATGTATTTGTCCACAGAATCAATACCACTGACTATAGGGCGTCCCCGGGGGCAAACCGGATCTTTGTGTAGCTTAGGAATTTCAGCTATATTAGCTTCTTTATCTAATACGATACCCCCTTATCCACTGGTCTAATGACAAGATCCTTGCTGTCACACAATTGTTGCAGCTCTAGTTCCAAATTGGGCTGTAGTTTGGTGTTAAGAATTTTAACTTTATCAAGGTCCCTCAGTACAATGTCTCTAAACACCCTAACTGAGGGAGCCACTCCCCCCAAGGATTGAAAAGACAGGCATTACGGAGGTTAGATGAACGGATCCCTGTTGTAATTGAACTTCTTGAATGGGGTTGGATGCGAAGTATCTTTAAATATTAATGGTATGAATATATTTCTGTATGTCTATAAACGTTTAGAATCTGCCCACTGTTGGGGAGTGTTCTCAAGCAAATAGAGCAAGAAGAGACAATGTTGAGGGTTAGAAATACTTATATCACTTTAGCCAAGCTGGCGAAGGAGCTAAATATTCAGGGGGCACTTCTAGAAGTGTCTGTGCCTGAAGAGTAGGTCCAGTGTGAGCCTTGTATGTGCCTTTTTGCATGCTTGCCTAGGAAGGGATCATAAGCTTAAGAATCTAGTCTCAGGGAATGGGAAATAGGCCTGTGCTAGAGCCTGGAATATAGAAAGGTGGCTAAAAAAAAGGAAGCAGCATCAGGAAGCTTGCTCAGTCCATTGCTTGTCTCAGCATAAAGACACTTATTGAATAATTTCTAGCTTTAACATAAGGGCCCACACTTAAAGGCACACACTAAGTAATTGCTGTTCTCAGTGTATACTAATGCATACTAGTTCATTATGCCTTTGTCTTGCAGGTTTTTGTTTTTTGTTTTTTCATCTGGTTTTACAACCACTTTAACACAGCATACATTTTTTAAAATAGTTCTTACCTTTTTAATGTTTTGAGCAGAAGGTGCCATTGTTGACTGCAAGCATTTCTCAGCTAGCTCAGTATAATCTGTCCCAGTAACTGTGTTGGGACTGTTTCTAGTTCTCATTAACATACAATGGAGAAGCCTAGCTCTTGAACCTTTAATCCTATGTTAAGACAGACAGTGCCCAAATTTTGTACAACTGATGAACTGAGATATCTGCCTATACAATACAGACAATATTAATTATGGCAAAATACTCTCCAGCCTTCTCATAAGAAAGAGAACTAAATAGAATGTTTTCCATGGTGGATGTTCTAGAAAACAGAATCTAAAAATTATAGGCTGCAATTTTTTTTTATTATGCTATGCGAATAGTGATATGTTACAGATTAAAAGTAGATATTATTCATAATTTGCTGCAATAGTGAAAATACCAATTAAAGGCACATCCTTGGCCCATAAGAGGGGCTTAACTTATTACTATTTAGGCTGGGGGATTTTTGTTACTATTTGGGTATCCTGTAAAGCCTATCTTTCTCCCCTTGATACTGAAATAGATAAATGGCTGCACACCACAGCTGGTCCAAGATCGTTTATTGGACAACCAAAATGACACCACAGAACAAAGATTGCCTGGTAGATGCATTTCACACAGTAAAAATGTGCTTAATCATTTTACATTTTTAATGTGTGAAACGCATCTACCAGCCAATCTTTGTTCTGTGATGTCATTTTGGTTGTCCAATAAAGGATCTTGGACCAGTTGTGGTGTGCAGCCATTTCTTCTATTTCTACAGACTGTGGAGGCAAGCCGAGGCGGGCACCCACCAGGTCCATTAGGCTTCCTTGTCTCACCTGGAGAGGCAAGTGTTCTTTGTTCAGTATTCCCCTTGATACTGAGCCAATAAAATCAGCAAGCAAAGTTTGACAGCATGGATGTCAGTCATTTCATCACCACTGGTGGGTTGATAAGTGCTTTGGAGCATCTGTAGACCAGATCACCAAAAGCAAGGCTAGGAGGGCCCATTAAACTCAATGGCTCCTTAGGAGGGTATGGAATGACCATAATTCTCCTAGTGGCCAGAGATCCTTAACCTAGACTTTAGGAACATAGGAGCAATATATTTTCTTTTTTTAATGGCAAAAAAGAGGTGCTTTTCTGTACTTTGATTTGATCATGCTGACAGGTGTCCTATTGATTCCTGCAAAGTTTGAATTTTAATGATAGGTGCACCTCAAGCCTCTGATTTCACTTCTAGCCGTGAAATATTTGGGTTTGTTGCATCACCTATATTTAAATCACATACAGTTGAACATGCTCAATCAATAGTGAAAAATGCAAAACAATAGCACCAAGTACAGTAACCTATAGCAGCCAATAATAATCCAGTTTACTATGGTCAGATCTGTGCAAGATTGCTATGCTCCCACTTTGAAAAAACTATTTGTTTTTTCGCATTGTTCTGTCGAATAAACAAGCTTGTGTGAAACAGGATTTTGTGAAACAAATATTATGTACACGCTAGATATACGGTAAACTATCCTCATTTTCTACTGCCAGCTCTCATACATTCACAGAAAAAAGAAAAAAAGCTCACAGCTGTCATACATTTTCAACAGATTCCTCTGGGCCTAGATGAGGTTTGAAGAAATTCCTTTTCTCTTACTCATTAGTTAAAAGGAATTACCATAACATCTGATAGTGTAGAAGAGGGAAATTTACCATCCTGACCTTACCCAAAACATTCCGGAACTGGGGTCTGAGGATTTATTAGCTCATATGGTCTGTGAAGGTCAAAGAGGCCCTTTAGCAAAGTTCCAAAAAAATTATTCTAACTAATACAGTATTCATTTCTGTAGAAAATAACATTCAGCGTGGATAAACTTGACTTGTACAAGTTACCGTTCCTTCCTAGATTTTTGTCATAGGAAAGGCATGTTCCACCAGAGTAATTTCCAGCTGTCCGCAATGTGCTGATACACCACAGCCAATCATGGGAGAACGATTGAAATAAACAGGATGTTCTCAATGTGTGCGACTGCATGTGTGACAAACCTCCTGAACATTTCATACTCCCCTAATGGGATTTAATTCATTGTGTAATGTGCATCTGTCTTTAACAAGAGAAAGTTGCGTTCCTAATTTGTACTATTATTACAGTGTTTACCATAAATTTATTTACGATGGAACTTTTACATACTTGCTCTCCCATATTTTTGCTCTCATATAAAATAAATATTTTAAAGGTATCCACTAGAGGGCTTTTTGCACTTTACTACAATTACTCAGCCTCCCTGCTTACTAACTTCTGGGATAAGATATCACTACTTACAGTAGTGTGTATTGTTTTTAGTGACTTGGCAGACCCATAGACTGGCATTGAAGAAAAGGACAGTAAGGCTCCATTCACACTAATGCTTTTTTTCATGCTTTTTGAAGAAATACAGAACATTATTTTTCACAAGGGTTCCTATGGAACACGTTCACATCAATGCATTTTTGTGCCTCCAGGTCCTTAACAACCGATGAGTCATCAGTTGTCAGTGTGACAGCCGAACGTAAATAAATAGGATTGCAAAAAAAAAAAAAGATGAAAAAAAAGGTGTGGGGTCCCCCCCAGGTCCATACCAGGCCCTTTGGGTCTTATATGGATTTGGAGGGGACACCCCTAACCCAAAATTGTTTGAAAAAATGGTGTGGGGTCCTCCCCACAATCCATACCAGACTCTTATCTGAGCATGCAGCCTGGCAGGTCAGGAAAGGGAGCGGATAAGCGAACGCCCCCCCGCTTAACCATACCAGGCAGCATGCCCTCAACATGGGGGTGCTTTGGGGCAGGGGGGGTTCTGCCCCCCCACCCTAAATCACCTGGTTCCTATGTTGATGGGGACAAGGGCCTCTTCCCAACAACCATGGGCGGTGGTTGTGGGGGTCTGCAGGCAGAAGGCTTATCTGAATCTGGAAGACACCTTTAACAAGGGGACCCCCAGATCCCGGCCCCACCCCTGTGTGAATGAGTATGGGGTACATTGTACCCCTACCCATCCACCAAAAAAAAATAAGTGTGTTACAACACACAAGAGACGGTTTTTGACAAGTCCTTTTATTAAAAATCGTGTCTTCTTCTTCAGCCTTCTCCCTCTGGTCTTCCTTCTCCCTCTTCTCTCTCCGGTAGTTTCTTCTCCCTCTGCTGTCTTCTTCCTCCGGCAGTTTCTTCTCCCTCTTAGCTCTCTGGTGATGTCTTCTTGGTCCTCTGCCCGCTAAAAATATAAAACACGGTCTTACTCTGGCTGCCATTTCTTATATAGCCATGGGGGCATGGCAATCTGGGGGCGTTACCCAGAGAGCCCACCCCTTGATTTTGGGGGGACCCCATGCCATTTAAAAAAAAAAAATTGGTGTGGGGTGTCTCCTCCAAATCTATACCAGACCTGAAGGGCCTGGTATGGACATGGGGGGACCCCACACTGGCTTTTTTCAGAATTTGTATTTGCTGCCAATTCTTTTTTTTTACATTTAGCTGTCAGCGGGCAGCCCCACTTACAGCTGATAACTCATCAGCTGTTAAAGATGCAGCTGTCGGTTTCCCAGCCTGCTTTTTAACAACTGGCTATATACCGCATTGCTGTTCACATCACATGCAATGTCTGTGCAATGCAAATTCAGTCATACAATCCGGTTCGCAGATGTCAGTGTGAACTGCCTGCGATTCAGATGCGATGTCAAAACCTGCACAGGGATCACGCTGCTTCCCGCATCGCACCAGTGTGAACCGAGACTAACCAAGCTTCCCAACAAGGGAACAAGCAGAGGACGCATATGTAATGAGCAATGTGACTACCCTATGTACATACATTTCTTCATTTTCAAAACATGACACACATTGATAAGATTTATTTATATGATTTACTAAAACTGGAAAGTGTAACATCTGGTGCAATTCTGCATAGAAACCAATCAGTTTCCAGGGGTTTTTTTTTGTGAAAGCTTAACTGAACAAGCTGAATTTAGAAGCCGATTGTCTACCATGCACCAGATTTTGCACTCTCTAGTTTTAGTAAATCAACCCCCAAGTTTTTAGGACTGAGGTACAGGCGAAGCCATTTAAATATGATAGCAAATAGATGAACCTTTTTTTGCTGAAATCATACGTAACAGCTGCACCTCATTATGGAAATAAAGATGTTTATGCACCTTAATAAAGACAACAGAAAAGACATTTGTAAAGCTATATATATAAGCAACTCAGTCACTTTGACTGATTTGACATAACTGTAACATGCTCCTGTTACTAGCCTTAAGTTTTTAGAAACATGATCTGCCATACAGCATTTCATAAGCTACACAGAGCAAGTACAGGGAGCAAAGAAAAATCCATTGGGACAAAGGTCATTGACAATCAATTACTAAGTAGAGGCTAATAATACAATCTAGGTAGATTTTAACATGTGAGTTGTCATAGCATTATTAACAGTGGTACTCCTTATAATGTACAGGTTATATGACATGACATTGTAGAACTAGTACAGCTAATTAGTAAAATTATCTAGAATGCGGTACATCTGTGGCAAAAAAAAGTAAAACAAATATCTAACCAAATATGGCTAGAAGCAGAGTGTGAAATGACTGAACCACCATCAGACCCGTGTAGTAAAAGTAAAAAAGCCATGTGGCTCTCATATAGCCTTTTGATCCTCACTTTCTGTGCCTATGACATCATGGAAAGAGATAGGGTGGAGTGGTTGCCACTGGAACAGAAAAGCACTAACCCTTACCCACTGTTCTAAAATGTGTTTTTTTTAGAGAGAGATTTATTACATCTTGTTCTCAAATTGAAGAGCAGAGATCACCTCAATAGGTGACACTGATGGCAATAAAAAAACAAAAATTCCCTGTACTGTCCCAAATAAAGTAAAATGTTTGGACTGGTGTTGGCTTTTAAGAATTCATTAAATTTTGATTTATTCATTTTTACATACAGCAAGCAAAAGCACCTGCATCTTTCTTGATATCAGCATCCTGTAATTCCCTTGTACAGCTGTACTGCAAAAAAATGAGGCTCTGCTCCAAAGAATACTGCTGTACACTGACTCTAACACTGTATGCTACCTGACAGTAGACACGTGCAATTTGTTTCGGTCCGAATATAAATCCGGACTCATTTTTGATAATCAGAGAATCGGATGTATCTGAATTGCCAAATAAAATAGTAACAAATTTTGTTGAAATTCATTCAAATTCATTTTGTATGTTTTCTAACAAATTCCAGATTTTCAAATTCGATTCAAATTCAGATCAGTCGAAAAAAGATTGACTGATTCGAATACTGTTTGAAGAATAGCTGGTTGTTAGGGAATGGGCCAGGAAGCCGGCCGCCGCATCCTTAACAACCGATGACTCTTTAGCTGTCAGCGGGCTTCCCCACTGACAGCTAAATGTAAACAAAAGAATGATGGAAATGCAGAAAAAAGGCCCTTCAGATTTGGTATGAAGTTTAAGAAGAAATGGCAAAATGTAAAAAAAACGGCGTGGGCCCCCCTAAATCCATGCCAGACCCTTATCGGAGCATGCAGCCCAGCAGGCCAGGAAAGGGGGGTGAGTGAGCGCCCCCTCCTAAACCATACCAGGCCACATGACCTCAACATAGGGGGGTGCTTTGGGGCAGGGGGGCCATGTTGATGGGGACAAGGGCCTCTTCCTCACAACCATGGCCAGTGGTTGTGGGGGTCTGTGGGCAGGGGGCTTATCAGAATCTGGAAGTTCCCTTTAACAAGCTCCCCATGTGAATGAGTATGGGGTACATAGTACCTCTACTCATTTATCAAAAAAGTGTAAAAAGTAAATAAAAGCACAACATGAGTTTTTGACAAGTCCTTTATTAAAAAAAAATTAAAAATGTCTCCCAGTGTAGATCCATTGTCAATCACACCGCCCGCTGCCACCGTCGACCTGTAAAAAGAACCCCTCCAGTCCCGTTGAAGGCTCCTGCTGCCTGCCAGCTCCGCCGTCTAAAGTTCTTAAATAGCTAAGGGGCGAGGCCACTCAGCGACATCACTGGGTGGCTCTGCCCCCTTGTGATGCCATTGACTGGAGCATGCTGGGTCAATGAATTCACAAGGGGGTGGGACCACCACACTCGGTTAACTCCACCCCTTAGTTATTTGAGGAATGTCAGATGGCTGAGCAGGCAGACGGCGAGAGCCTTAGACAAAAACTGAGTTTTTTCCCCTTTTTCAGGTCTGGTGGTGATTGACGATGGATTTACACCAGGGGCCAATTTTTATTTATCTTTAATTTTTTAATAAAGGACTTGTCAAAAACTTATGTTGTGTCTTTAATCACTTTTTGGGTGAATGGGTAGGTACCCTATACTCCTTCACATGGAGGGGCAGGATCTGGGAGCCCCCTTGTTAAAGGGGGCTTCCAGATTCCAATAAGCCCCCTGCCCACAGACCCCCAAAATAAAGGGTTGTGGGAAAGATGACCTTGTCCCTATCAATATGGCGACAAGGTGCTTTTGATTTTTCGTTGCCGGCATTTTTTTGTTTATGTTTCAGCTGTCAGTAGGGAAGCCTGCTGACAGCTGATGAGTCATCATTTGTTAAGGGCGCGGCAGCCGGCTTCCCGGCCCGCTCCTTAACAATCAACTATTCTTCACACGGAATTAGAATTGGTCGATCATTTTTCGACTGATCCAAATTCAAATTGTTCAGAAAATTTGGAATTTGTTAATAAAATAATATACAAAACAAAATTAAACTAATTTTAATGAAATTTATTACTATTTCATTCGGAGATTCGAATACATTCGAATCTCTGCATAACCAAATATTTGTCCGAATTTATATTCGGACCAAAACAATATTGTCTTAAATTATGCTACATTATGTATGTAGCCAGGAACTGGCTATTATACTTGCAATTCAGGGACAGTGTACAGTGGTAATCAATGTGGGATTCTCTCCCTCTAGTGTTGGCTGGGACTCTATGTGTAATTTCCTTTCAGTCTAAGCAGAGCAAAGCATCATGGGATGTGTAGTTTAGAATGCTGAGGTTTCAATGCCAGCAGGACTGGTCTGAACTACTACTACCAGAATGCTAAGGAGCCCGAGCAGACTGCTGGGAGACAATATAAAAGGGCCACGGCCTACATCGCTCTCTTGGGACACAGGCTTGGATTCTGCCAGCAGGAGCTCTGTGCTGATGTGAGCTGCTGCTAATTTGTAGCCTGCACAGCGAGGAGTTGCACAGGTGCATCCAGAGGGATCTCTGCGGACAGCATCGCTTCTTCACTATAGCGGATTGGAGACTGTTCCAGATCTTCCAGCGACACCTGCACTTCAGATCTGAGTAGGCCGCATCGAGCTGTGACGGAGTCAGATGCCATTCCCAGAGCCAGGAATCAGGGGGAGTTCCTGCAAGAGCTTTCTTCACAATCACCTGCATCGCTGCCAGCAGCTTCTGTATCCAGTGTGGTGAGCGGGCATTTGCCCATGTAGCTTCATTAGAACACTGCATATAAACATCATTTACTTAATCCAGCTTTCTGGTACTTGTGGTGGCACTGAAGCCAGTGTTTACACTCTGAACACTGTATGCAGACATGTATATCCTATTCACATCTTTATTAACAGCAATCCTATTGGATACGACATTATCAAAGCCCTATGGGAAAAGTTTGAAGTGAAATACAGATAACTTACAGATCAGTCAATTTGGTTATATCTTACTATCCAGGATCACTTAGTGAGGCAGAAGTGAGTGAGTCTGACATAGAAAATAAAGTGTCAGTTCCCTACACTTCTGCTGACCTGTTCACATTAATATTGGTAACAGTTGGTAAGAATGACTGAGCCCAGGGTGTCAGAGGTGATGGAGGATTTGCAGAGTCGGGGCAAACAGTGGGGTACAGATATTATCAGCGGCCCTTGCGAGGGTAGTGCTACATTGTAATATGGCCTTTCTCCCAGAAAAGGACAGGGAACTACTTCCAAAGCATAACATTTCAAATAGCCTACATGTTTCTCTCATATATGTTCAGTTAAATAAAGGACATCTATTATCACAGCTTACACTTTTATTTTATACCATCAGCATTGTAATAGCAATACAAACAATGGTTATTACTTACAATCCACTATAGGCTTACTTGAATACTCTCCTTTCATGTTGTGAGCGCTGCCTGTCTGAAGTGCAAAAAAATGCCTGTTGATCCTGGCGAAAATCCAATGAGTTCCTAAATTCCTGTAGCACATTACTGTCTCTGTTGTACTGAAATCCATAATAGTGTTGTTAGAATTGTGTCAGTTTTCCTCTGCTGGGCAGCAGTACATCTCCTCCCCCCTATGTTATGGAGATAAGGAAAGGGGTAGTTTTGTAGTTCAGAAGTGGACAAATTAAATGCCAATAGCCTGGCCACTTTAAAGCAAGTATGTGTTACGTTTATAGAAGATGAGGAGTTCCAAAAGGAAATGTAACATGTCTTATCTAAATAATCGGTCTTCTTATTGCAATCAACTTCTCTTTGTCCTTTTTTTGCATACAATTTCCTTAGCGGTAGGTACCGACATTTTAAAAAACAATTATCACTGTTATCTCTTTTTACTCTCCTGACTGGGTGCAGGTAACTGGTGCTAGGATTATATACTGATCCAAGAAGAGTAACGCTGCTCCAGGTGATAAAAATAAAGTTGGATTAATTGGGCTGGGTGCTAGCTCAGGCTCGCCACCATAGATACAGAGAAAAGAAAGATGTAGCCACACACCACCATAAATCCAATACAGATTTATTGCATAACATGAACAAAGATGAGTAAAGTGTGAAACGCATCACCTCCTGGCTGTGTCCTGGTGGCAGGCTTTGTTCATGTTATGCAATAAATCGGTATTGGATCTATGGTGGTGTGTGGCTACATCTTTCTTTTTGTTAGGATTATATAATTTTACCTTAGGGAAAGCCACTAATGGTATATTTAAAATGTGCCCATATCTCAGTAAAGAAACATTATTTGTAGGCAAGTAGTCCAGCAATTAAATTGTATATCAGTCATAATTGCTTTTATGATTTTGCCATGGTTTACAAAATGTTACACTTATTTTTCTGCACTCTATGTGTGTCTGTATACAGTACACAGAACAGACTATGTAAAGCTGCCTACATTTTAAAAGAGGGAGGAAATCATTTTCAGGCTGCAAAATAGACAGGACTGGCCTTGGATATACTGATCTTACTGAAAACCAAGCATAACTTGAAAATGTAATATTTTTGAGGGCACATGCGCAGTAGCTTCCAAGATGGCCACCAGCATCTGAAGCTCCGCTCCACCCCGGCCTTGTCCGTTCCTCGGGAGCAGACAGAGTGCTCATCAGCTTATAACCGGCACCCTCGGGTAGGGGAAACCCCCGGGAAGCTTCCTATGTCCTCGGGCACCGCCAGACGGAACCTCACAAGCCAGATGATGGCCGCCAGCAGCCTGATCAGCTATGCCAAGATGGGCACCGCTCATCCGAGCCGCAGCGTGGCTGCTTCAGAAGAGGACTCCATAGCTGATCAGGATCATCTCTCCCAGCCTTCTCCAGGTACTGTGCATGCTCCGCAGACCCAGGTCCATTCACCAGCCTTCACCGAATCCCTCCTCTTCAGCCTGCACACCGGCATACCATCCACCCCCATGATGGATCCACATACAGGCCTGCTGTTGTCAGTCAGTGAAGCTCAGGAGACAACACCCACCCCCACTGATATCCCCTCCATGATGGAAGCATTTGCTCATATGCCTTCTAAAAGCCTAGCTCAGAACGCAGCTCAAATTACTTCCTCTATCCATGCTGACATGCAGCAATTTGGACTCAGATTGGACTATATTGAGAAAAAAGCTGACCAAGCTGCGGCCCGCATCAACCAGAACACAGCACGACTACAAGACATACAGGATCAACTCGAGACGGCCTCTGCGAAGATTGACGATCTCGAGAACAGATCAAGACAGTACAACTTCAAGGTACGGGGCTCCTGGAATCCGAGAAAGAGGTACAGTCTGCAATCAAAGACCTCATTAAAAATCTCATCCCTGGGATCACCGAAAATTGACTGGAGCTGGACAGGGCTCACAGAACTCTGCAACCCCCCCCGCAAAGATGGCCTCCCAAGGGATAAAATTGTGAAGCCTCATTTTTATTCCGTGAAGGAGGAAGTGATGCAGAACGCCAGAAATTTGAATGACTTAGCTTTACACGGACATAAAATACAGATTTTTGCGGATCTGTCCCCTTACATGGTTCAGAAGAGGAGAGCCCTTAAACCTTTACTACAGCTTCTCCAAGAGAAAGATATTCCATACAGGTGGTCGTTTCCTCTGAGACTAAATTTTTCATATAAAAGTAGAAGTTGCAGCTTCCCCACCTTCGCAGAGGGCGAAAATCTACTCCTGCAACTGGGCCTAATCCCTCAGGCTAATTCCTCGTCTCATACAAGCAAAGGAACTCCTTCCTCCACCAAGAAACCACCACCGGCAAGCCCTCTTCAACCCTCCTGGCTGAAACAAAGCTCCAAGAGAACGAAAGAAAATCTCCCCACGTGACTCTAAACCTATTTTTAGTGGCTCGGGTCTCAACCCTGGACAGTCGGTGTCTAATCCTGACCTTTGGGGTTTTCTTTGAAAATGTACCCTTGTTTGCCCTGGTTCGTTCCGGGACTGCCCCCCCCCTTTTTTCCCCCATGTTGACTCTTAGTTAGCTCACTTTGCCTAGTGGAGGTATGTCCACCTGGTCTGTCTCCCTGGACTTGGGAGAAGTGGAGATTATTGCAATCTGTTCACCGACCTAGGTTTTACAGGGTCAAAAGGTCTCTTGACGGGTACCAACCTGGATTGGGTCTGCTCCCCCCCCCCACCAGGCTTTGATATTTTCATATTACCGGGATGCTGAAAGGGGGATTTTGATTCCTTTCCACCGGCCGGTGCCTTGCTTTTCTTTTTTTTTTTACCTGCTGGGGCTCCTGGGGCATCTTGTTTGGCTCAGGTGCCTCGGAGGAGGGGGCTCCCTGGGGAGTCTTACCCACAATTGAGCTCAAATGGGCTCGGGGCGGCCTAGATTCCCATCACTTAAGGGCGGGGGCCTGGATAGCTCCAGTTTACAGTGTTTAATTGCATTCTTGTTATTACTCATAAGTTTTTTAAGTTTAACTTCATTTTTTGAACGCTCTGTCATTTGTTCATGATAGACTCATTTGTTGTCTTCAGTCAGCATGTTTAGAGGAACTGGGGCTGTGGTGGACCCAGTGCACCGAACCCAGATCCCAGGAGTACCTCCGGTTTCCTTGGGCTCTACATGGCATCCCTGTTTCGGGGCTGCTCCGGTCCAACTGGATGCAAGGGAGGGAATGACTAATCCTTCCTTCCCTTAGGTTCGGCTGGGGTCAGGGACCCAATTTTATTTCTGCTCAACCTTCTGTTATGTTTATTGTTATTTTTTGGATTTTATTCACATTCTCACCATTATCTCATCTTTTTCTCCTCCGTTTCATCTCTTTTTCCCTTTCCCCCCATTCTACTCTTATATGTTTTGTTGTAGGTTCTTCGGGACTCCAAGGGGATGTCTGGTTCCGCTTTCCAGGTCAGAGCACTCATCACGTCATATATACTGATCCTCGCATCACTCTTTATTTCCCAGGAGACTGTAAGTCTCAGTTCATACAGATAAATATCTCCCCTCTGGACTATGGCTAACACCTAAGACCAACACCATCCCCTTAGAATTATTTCACACAACACTCAAGGCCTCAATTCTCCAGTCAAACGTAGAAAGGTATTCCAGTCATATCAATCCATGCACGCTGATGTCCTGCTGCTACAAGAGACGCATTTCCCGGTTAGCTATAAACCCTCATTTATACATCAACATTACAACCAATTCTTCTTGGCTTCAGCAGAAAATAAAACGAAGGGAGTGGCAATCTGCTTCGCCAAACACTTAAATGTTTCACAACCAGAGACGATAGTTGACCCCCAGGGATGATTCCTGCTAGTTTCTGGTCACATAGACGTCGACCTTATACTTTCGTTTCCTATTACGCACCCAATAAGGGTCAAAGACAGTTTTTTGATTCAATGCTTAAAAAACTTAAAATTCACCTAAAAGGTTCAGTATTTATAGGCGGTGACTCAAACATCGGCTTTGACTCCGGACTAGACAGATTAGCAGATGGAAAATCTAGATTAAAAGCCCATCCAAACAAAGCGCTAAAATTGCAGCTCTCCGGTACAAAGAAGTACTGATCGATATATGGAGGGAAGCAAATCCACACAAAAAAGACTACACTTACTTTTCTGCCCCTCACAACTCCTTTGCCAGGATAGACCACATCTTCTCACGCTCTCGCACTATCCCACTTATTCTAAGCTCAAATATCATTGATTCTCCTCTGTCAAACCACGCAATAGTCTCGGTGGTGTCCCAGAAAGTAGGCCCCACAAAGGGCCCTCCTCGATGGAGATTACAGGAGTCCCTCCTCAGTGATCCGATACACTGCTCGGGTATAGAAGCGGCCATTAAGGATTATTTCCCTAATAATCAGATGGCAGATGTCTCCCCCTCAATCATATGGGCAGCTTACAAAGCGGTTCTTCAGGGACAAATCATTAGCTTGTCTTCCCAACTCAAGGCAGCTCATAAAGCTGAAGTCCTCAAACTTACAGCGGAATACCGTGCCGCTGCGAAGGCGCACAAGAGCCTCCTCACCACCGAGTCCTTGAAGACACTCGACAAGTCCCGTACCCTCCTTAGCCTAGCACTGACCTCAGCGGCCGAAAAACATCTAAGATGGACGGGGGCATAAATTTTATCAAACTGATCGGATAGGCTCTAGACTAGCGACTAAACCTACCCCTAAACAACGCTCTTTAGCATTCCCCAAAATTAAGACGACTTCAGGGGACTTGACCCAAAACCCAACAAAGATTATGGAGGCATTTTCTCAGTTTTACTCTAATCTGTACAGACCCATCGACCCACCTTCACAACCGCAACGGGGCTGCTTCCTAGACAACCTTCCTCTACCTACATTGTCTAAAGATCATAGAGAGCTCATGGAAGCTCTTTTTCCATGGAGAAAGTGATAGACACGATCCACTCTCTAAAGACGGGATCAGCCCCGGGACCAGATGGTTTTTCTACGGGATATTACAAAAAATTTGCCCCCTGCCTGGCCCCCCATCTAGCTAAATTTTTCAATTCCCTCAGGGATGGAGCTCTCCTGGGACCTGATCTTAATTCCACATATATAACTGTAATCCCTAAGCCTGGAAAAGACTCTAGTGAACTGGTTAACTATAGGCCTATTTCGCTTATTAACAACAATATCAAAATATTCACGAAGATTATAGCGAATAGGGTAGCGAGCTTTATTTCAACATACATTCATAAGGATCAGGTGGGCTTCATCCCTGGGAGACAGGGACCGGACCAAATTCGTAGAACAATAGACGTTATCTGCTCAAGTCTAGGTGGGATGGGGGTCCTCATCAGAAGGGATTCCTCCTTTATATGGATTTACATAAAGCTTTTGACTCTTATTCTACCCCCTCAGCCCAGGCAAGGCTCTTGGGTAGGTACTCAGGACAGTTCCCAATTGGTTGGGGGACTAGTTAGGGCTGTCCACTCTCCCCTCTCCTTTTTGCGATAGCCATCGAGACTTTGGCGGTGGCAATCAGAGCCAACCCTGATGTTAAGGGGGTGCGGTGCGGAGATCAAGAGCATAAATGTGCGCTTTATGAGGACGACCTCCTCCTATATATCACATCCCCCATCACCTCCACCCCTATGATATATAAAATCCTACAGAATTTTAGCACAGTATCTGGCTTAAGGGTCAATTTATCTAAATCGATAGCTTTAAACATTACGGTTCCGCAACATCTACTCACACAACTCTCCACCAACTTTGAATTCTCATGGGTACAAACAGAAATACCCTACTTAGGTATTAAAATAACACCAGATATATTTAGCCTTTTTAGTGCGAATTATCCCCCTATGTTTCGAAAGTGCAGAGGGGATCTGGAGAGATGGGCTAGATGTGGTTTGTCCTGGCTGGGTAGGATTCATGCGGTGAAGATGACTCTCCTCCCGCGCCTCCTATACCTGTTTCGCTCTCTCCCTATCCCGATTAAGAAAACAGTCCTCCTCAAATTTCAATCGGAGATTCTCCGCTTTGTTTGGGGACATAAAGGGTATAGATGTCCATCTAGCATTCTATTTCGTCTGAAAAGTCAGGGTGGGCTGGGTTTGCCGGATCTATGAGGATATTATCAGGCCGCCCAATTATCCCAAATCTCTGTGGTCTTCACGAATGGACCAAAACCAAGCTGCCTTTCGATGGAATGACAGGCCACCTATCACGGGTACTCACCGAGGCCGAGATGCTGGGAGTGGCTTCCCTTGCGGCTAAGCGCACTACACCCCTGGTAGTGGTACAGAGGGTGTAGGGCACAGAGAGGCACGGGTCGCCTGCAGGCAGGAAGCTCTTGAGAGGAGGACTTCAGTCATGCAGAGATGAGAGCAACGGTGGCTCCGACCCAGAGCTGGAGAAGAAGACCCGGCCGGGGTTCTAACCCGCAAACACAATGGGAGCTGGGAGAAGTGCAGGAGATCAGGCACAGAGAACCCAGTAGTGGAGAGTCCAATATGCAGACCGATAACTAATACTGGAGACTGGCAGATGAGGAAGTCCTTGAAACAGGCCGAGGGTCAAACACAGCAGATGGTAAGTAGAGGAATCCTGAAGGCAAGCCAGAGGTAGGGATTGGAGATGTCAGCAGAGAAGTCCGTTTAAACAAGCCGGGGTCATACACGAGAAGGCAGGAGAATCCGGAGACAGGCAGAGGGTCAAACACTGGAAGCAGATCGTGGGAAGTCCTTTAAACAAGCCGAGGTCAAAATGCTGGAGAGAGACAAGGTAGGTCAGGCAAATCCGGGTCAAACAGGTAAACACAAGAAGCAGGAATCAGGAACCGAACACTGGAAGCTGAAAGACAAACCAGCAATTAAACAGGGCACAAGTCAGTCCTTATATAGGCCAGAAAGGGGGCGTGACGCTGACGAGCGAACGTTCGTACGCCATTACGCCGTTACGCCGTTAGTGAACCCGTGTGTGCCGCTACTTTGCTAACGCGCATGCGCCGAAGCGCGGCTCCGCCGCGCAATCGCACAGGAACCTTCCGATGTTGACAGGCTCTTTTCTGACACCACCCCGTTAAACACTATAGATTATCTTCTCTGGTGTGATCCAAAGGTGAGGCCAGCTATCATGTCACCCACCCTTTCACACTCTATAGCTCTGAGCACAGGTCTTTTCAAGCAACATAACCTGATCTCTCCTATGAGACCGCTTGCACATCTTTTTCACAATGCTGATTTCCCGCCAGGGATGGTCATTAAGGCGTTCAAATGGTGGACGGATAAAGGCCTCTATAGAATAGGACACTTTCTATCCCACAAGGGCCCGATTACGCTGACCCACTGTAGGAATAACTTAGACATGCCCGAGTCTGAGGTACTCAGATTCTCCCAAATATTCCACTACCTACATTCAATTTGGTCACGTAAACAAGATAGCCCCTCCTTGACTCCCTATGAACATTGGTGCTCCAACACTGAAGGCCAGAGAGGAGGAATTTTCCTGATCTATTCAGCACTGAAATCTCATTCAGACAAACCTGCTTATGCTCGGGCCTGGAGAGAGGACACAGACAGCTCCTGGACTACACAGGAATGGTTTAATGGGTTTCTAAGATCTTTTACAGGTATACTAAATATTTCCCTGATAGAAGCTAGTGTCAAAATCTTAACACATTGGTATTATGTTCCTGCTCGCCTTTCAGTTATTTTCCCAGGGACCTCCCCATTTTACTTTAGGGGCTGTGAGCTTCAGGGTTCGATGATACATACCTGGTGGACTTGTCCGCGAATTAGATAATTTTGCCAGAAAGTGTTCCGCACAATTAGTACCATTTCGCAGAAAGTAATAACCCCAGACCCCAACATTGCTCTGCTGAATGGAAGTATCAAGGCTCTCCCTAAATTTACACAGAAGAGGATATTCTTCATCCTCTTAGGGGCTAAAGTAATCATCGCAAAAGCTTGTTAGAAACCTAGAGTTTTGTTTCTTGGATTTAAGAGGAAGGTCTCTTGGTTTATGGCACAGGAACAAATTGTAGCTAAACTAAATGACAAAAGCGGTATTTTTTTTGCTATATGGGAGCCCTGGGCTAGATACTGCGGCATCCCCCTGTTTCGGGGTATGCCGAATGAACCTGAGTCTGGAGGAACCTCATAGTGATTCCGCCCTTCCCCTACTCTTACCTTGTTCACACCTTTCTCTCTTTCTTTGATGGAGACTCTCTTGTCTCCTATTTAGGATTGTATTAGTCAGTTTTAACATGGTATTCATTTACTCAAGAAGAGCTCTAGTAGGTAGTCACTTCACTGTTGTTTTCTGACGTCAGGTTCGGAATAGGCTACTTTAACTAACTTCATTGTTCACCTGCTGGGTCCTCGGTTTCGGGGTCCCGGGGGTCATGAGGGTGGAGACATGGGAAGTCTCAGGGACACAACTGGAGAGTGTGGTAATGGGACTGACAGGCTCTTTCACAGTGCGATCCCATAGGGGTGGAGTGCCTTTAGTCCGATTGTTGAGTCAGGTATCCATCTTTTGGATACTGGGACCCTAGACTCCCGTACAATCTGAGTCTTATTCAGCCTCTCAAGCCTCCCTCTGGATAATCACTGTAGGTTGTCATGTAGGTTCAGTTTGACCTCGTGCTTGAATGCTTTTTTTTTTGTCATTCTGCTTTCAGTATATGTTTAAGAAATGTCATGTACTTTTTTATCTACTGTGTCTGTATACTTTTCCAATAAAACAAACATTTTAAACGAAAATGTAATATTTAAACAAAGTGTGTTCCCCCTGTGAGTTTTGGGTGGATATAATCATATTTTGTAAACACAAAGTAAAATGTAATAATGAAAATGTAATATTTAAGCAAAGTGTGTTCCCCCTGTGAGTTTTGGGTGGATAGAATCATACTTTGTAAACACATTTTCAAGATCTCTTATACTCAAAGTATATCATACTGTAATGCCACTGTGATCACTGGGATATAGCCAGTCGAATATTAACACAAGTAATGTAAACCTTGCATCTACGTCATAAGTATCCATGTTTACAATCAAGAATAATCTTGGAGATCGTTTCATCATCCTAGGCAACTAGCATCTAGTTTCAGGGTATCCCAACAGCAATCTGCTTTATCACATGTTTTTAATTTTTTTACATTTATGAGCATGATTAGAAATACGCTGGCTACATTCTTTCATCAAATGAAACCATGATTTGGTGAGGTCTCTTTTAAAAAATAGATGGCATGATTAATCAAGAAACTTTGGTGGAAATACTGTAATATTTACTTATTTGATAATTTGTACAACATAAATTTGTGTAGTGTTTTAACTCGTGTTTACCATGTGCATGTCATCAGCTATATGTATTTGAAACCTTGTTTTGGTGTATGTGTGTGTGTTGTGTATGCATTTTTTTTGAGGGGGGGTCTTTTGAGTTGACCCTCTCCTTGCAATTTACATACATTTTCTCTGTGGTACCCATGTAAACCAGGAGATCTAAGCCAATGAACATGTGGGAACTCTCTGTACAGTGCCTCTACTTAGAAGGACCTTGAACTTGCAGGAGGGATCCCTATTCAAGAACACCTTCTCCCCAAGCAGTTACACTTACTTGAATCGTGTAGTTATGCAGATTCAGTTCTTGGATGCTTCATAACAATTTTAATGCAGAACTTGAGGTAGATAAAAGAATGTAAAATGCCCAAGAATCCAACATTTCGGCTCCTACAGCTTTTCAGGGCTTATAGTCACGGGGTTGGGTTCAACTCCAGGAGCACAAAGCTACAACTACAATACCTCCCCACAAAATATGAGGTTCTTGTTGTGCTCAGTTCTAGATCTCTGAATGCAGCTTCAGAACAATTACTGGTATACTGCATGTTCATTTATGTACACAGACTTCAGGTACAAAGCCTGTAATGCCCCGTACACACGGTCGGATTTTCCGATGGAAAATGTCCGATCGGAGCGTGTTGTCAGAAATTCCGACCGTGTGTGGGCTCCATCGGACATTTTCCATCGGATTTTCCGACACACAAAGTTTGAGAGCAGGATATAAAATTTTCCGACAACAAAATCCGATTGCGTCAATTCCGACTGTGTGTGGCCTGTTCCGACGCACAAAGTGCCATGCATGCTCAGAAGAAATTCCGACACGGAACAGCTCGGTCTGGTAAAATTAGCGTTCGCAATGGATACAGCACTTTCGTCACGCTGCAATGTTAAAAATGTGTCAGAGAGGTTACCTGGTTGGGCGCCGGGGCGCGCGGGGGCGTGTTGGCGCTCGCGTTCCTGGCCGTGCTGGGGCGCGTGTCCCTGGGGGCGCTGGTGTGTCTGGGCTGGCCGACCGTGGCGTGCGGGGTGGCGTCCGGGCGTTCGTGCGTACGCGCGTTCGCGCTAGCGCGCGTTCGCGTTAGCGCGCGCCCGCCTGTGAGCGCTGCTTGTGACGCGACCCGGTTCGGTGGGCGTGCACGCCGGTGTCGGGGGCGCGCTCGGGCGCGTGCGGGGGCGCGGCGCGCTTTGGCGAATCGGCGCGCGCACGTGCGCGGCGTTTTGGCGCCAATCGGCCTATTTAAGGCTTGCCTCTATGCTGACCCAGTGCTGCCTGATCAAACAGCTCTGTACCTTGTCCGTGATCATCCTGAGTTCCTGTTTCCCTGTTGTGCTTATCCGTTGTGACCCGGCTACCCCTTGGACTATCCCTGATTGCTGCCTGAACCCGACCCCGGCTTGTCTGACCTTGTTTCTGCCTCACCCTCTTGTACCGCTGCTGCCAGCCCGTTGCCGACCTCTGCCTGTGTGTGACCAGCCTGATCAGTTCCTGCCCAGCATCTGCTCTACCCAGTCTGAAGACCTACCGGTTGCTTGCCAGACCATTGTGCTCCAGGACCCTACTACAGGCCCTCATACCACTCCGCATTCGTGGCCTCCTGTCTACTCTATCAGGGGCCCCGAATCGGATACGTAAGGGAGCCTACCCTCTGCCCAAGCGGACTCACCTGTCTGGTAAGTGTGGGACCTGACAGTATCAGGCAGCCATGACTGAGTCCGGGCAGGGGGCCTCCCCCATGGATGAACTGTGCAGGCACCTAGCGGGCCTCACTCAAGCCGTTAAAAGTCTGCAAGAAGGCTACAACAGATTGGAAGGGCAGGTCCAGGCCCTCTCAGCCTCTCCCTCAGGAGCAGCGTCCAATTCGGCTTCAGCACCCTCTGTAGTGATGCTTCCACCAGAGCCCAGAGTACCTCCACCCGAGAAGTTTTCAGGAGATCGCAGCAAGTTCCAATCGTTCCGCAACGCTTGCGAACTGTATTTTGCCCTGCAACCCCGTACATTCTCCCTGGAAGCTACTAAAGTGGGGTTCATCATATCCTTGCTGACTGGCGAACCTCAAACCTGGGCCCACAATCTGCTGAAACAAAAGGCTCAATCCCTTGATTCCGTGAGTGACTTCTTCCTAGCCATGTCCCAACTGTATGAGGACCCTCAGCTAACGGCAACGGCTGAAGCCACTTTGCATTCCCTCCAACAAGGTCGCAGAGCGGCTGAAGATTACGCCGTGGAGTTTAGGCGTTGGAGTGCCGACACGGAGTGGAATGACGCTGCCTTGCGTCACCAATATCGGCTGGGATTATCTGACCCTCTAAAGGACGAGCTGGCACGAGTGGGGGTTCCCCAGACACTAGAGGAACTCATCAATTTATCTATCCAAATTGACCGTCGCCTCAGGGAAAGACGCTCTGAAAGATCTGTTGGTCATCCACGTCTTGCCTGGATGTTGCCCAGGGTCCCTAGTGCCCCGCACCAAGCTCCATTGGTCTCATCCGCTTCCGCCCAGGAAGGCTCGGAGCCTATGCAGTTGGGACTGCTCCGTCCCTCTCTGACCCCAGAAGAGAAGACCCGAAGACGCACACTCAACCTGTGCTTGTACTGTGGAGAGCCCAGTCATTTTGCAAGAGCATGCCCCAATAAGAGGCGTAAGTGTCTACCGTCTTCCTCATTGTGTGCACCTGTCCTACCTAGTACCGGTAGCCATTTAACACTCTCCATTGTCTTGCAGTTACCTGGAAGGAGCATCCCAGTACCGGTCATCGTTGATTCAGGGGCATGCAGTGGATTCATTGACCGGACCTTCATTGAAACTCACCATATCCCCACTCAAACTAAAGCCCAAGGACTGGCAGTCTTTCTAGCAGACGGTTCCACCCTCCGTTCCGGACCCGTCACCCAAGAAACGGTTCCTCTTTTGGCCACCATTGGCCCGGAACATCAGGAACTATTACGCCTAGATGTCATCTCCTCTCCTCTCTTCCCAATTATCCTAGGGATACCTTGGCTACAGGCCCACAATCCTAGCATCAACTGGGCTACGGGCAAGGTTCAGTTTTCCTCCGAATATTGCAGACAAAACTGCTTACGGGGAATTCCACCAACCTCTTCCCAATGTCTGTGCATGGACTCTGAAACTAAACTCTACCAAGATCTTCCTGAACCCTACCGGGATTTCCTAGACGTGTTCAGTAAGAAGGGGGCAGAAACCCTTCCAGCACATAGACCCTATGACTGCCCAATAGAACTTCTACCGGGTACCGAAGTCCCCTTTGGTAGGATCTTTCCCTTAACTGAGCAGGAGCTGGGCACCTTGAAGACTTACATTGACGAAAACCTGAAGAAAGGGTTCATTCGTCCTTCCACGTCTCCAGCTGGGGCAGGCATCTTCTTCGTAGAAAAAAAAGATCATTCCCTACGTCCCTGCATTGATTACCGGGAGCTTAACAAAATTACCATAAAGAACAGATACCCGCTACCTTTGGTTCCTGAGCTGTTTCAGAGGTTAGGATCTGCTACCGTGTTTACTAAACTAGACCTCCGTGGAGCCTATAACCTGATCCGTATAAGAGAAGGAGACGAGTGGAAGACAGCTTTTCGTACCCGATTTGGTCATTATGAGTACCTTGTCATGCCTTTTGGTCTGTGCAACGCACCGGCAACATTTCAGCACTTTGTTAATGACGTCTTTCATGATTTACTGGATTTATACGTCATCGTTTATCTAGATGATATCTTGGTCTTCTCCGCCTCTCTGATGGAGCACCGCAAACATGTACGAACTGTACTCTCCCGGCTAAGACAGCATGGGCTCTACGCCAAACTTGAGAAGTGCGAATTTGAGCTCCAATCCATCCAATTCTTGGGTTTAATCATCTCTCCTGATGGCATTAAAATGGATCCTCAGAAAGTATCCGCTATTCTGGAGTGGCCTGCACCGACTGACAAAAAAGGGGTACAACGTTTTATTGGCTTCGCCAATTTCTACAGAAAGTTCATCAGGGGATTTTCTTCAATCATAGCTCCCATTACGGAACTTATTAAACAAGGGTGCCGGTTCCACTGGACCCCTAAAGCACAAGAGGCCTTTGGAAAACTCAAAGCGTTGTTTACCTCAGCCACTATTCTTAAACATCCCAATCCTGCCTTGCCTTTCGTCCTGGAGGTGGATGCCTCCGAAGTTGCAGTCGGAGCTGTACTGTCTCAGAGACAGGGTGCCAAAGCACTCCTGTATCCAGTGGGATTCTTCTCACGTAAGCTCTCTCCGTCCGAGAAAAACTATGATGTGGGTGATCGGGAACTTCTGGCCATTAAGGCAGCTCTGGAAGAATGGCGTTATCTCCTGGAAGGAGCAGCACATCCCATCTTGGTCTACACAGACCATAAGAATTTAGAGTACCTAAGAACGGCCAAGAGATTAAAACCCCGGCAGGCCAGATGGGCACTTTTTTTTTCGCGATTTATTTTCCACATCACGTACAGACCTGGATCCAAGAATGTCAAATCCGACGCCCTTTCCCGAATGTTCCTTGACTCTGAAAGAACCTTGTCCCCAGACACCATTCTCCCTTCTGGAAATTTCCTCGTTCTACAGGAAGACATAATCTCTCAAATCAGGCGAGCTTCCTCGAGAATGCCCCCACTTGCTGAAGCCTGTGCCAAGGATGGACTGCTCTGGTTCAAGAATAGGATTGTGGTTCCTGAGGAGCTGAAAGCACGGGTACTAAGCTTGTGCCATGACCACAAACTTGCGGGTCACTTCGGCACACGGAAAACAATTGACCTTGTCCAACGCTCCTTCTGGTGGCCTCATCTTACCAGGGATTGTAAGGCATATGTGGAGTCTTGTGATACGTGTGCCAGAAATAAGTCAAGAGCATGGGGCCTACTGAAGCCATTACCAGTCCCAGAGAGACCTTGGGCCATGATCTCTATGGATTTCATCGTGGAGCTCCCACCATCAGAGGGTTTTTCATCCATTTTTGTTGTAGTGGACAGGTTGTCTAAAATGGCCCATTTCCTCCCCATGAAGGGCACCCCCTCAGCCATGGAGACCGCCGCTATCTTCATCAAAGAAATCGTCAGACTACATGGAGTCCCGACCAATATAGTCTCGGACAGAGGCGTCCAGTTCACCTCCAGATTCTGGAGATCCCTTTGTGGTGCCCTTGAGATCGAGTTGTCCTTTTCCTCGGCCTACCACCCTCAGTCCAATGGACAAACCGAGAGGACGAACCAAACCTTGGAGCAATACATCCGCTGTTTTTCAGCTTTTTCCCAAGATGACTGGGCCTCCCTGCTTCCCATCGCAGAGTTCTCTTATAACAACTCTTTACATTCAGCGACTAATCAGTCTCCGTTCTATGCCAACTATGGTTTCCACCCATCCTTCTTACCTGGAGCATTTCCTGAATGCCCTGTTCCTGCAGTTTCCGAGACCTTGAACTTTTTCTCCAATAACAACAAATTGCTACAGGAAACCATGACCAAGGCTCAGGAAGACTATAAGAGGATCTTCGACAGGAAGAGACGAGGAGAACTTATGCTAGAACCTGGCAATTCTGTCTGGCTGTCCACCGCAAACCTCAAGCTAGCTTGTCCATCCAGGAAACTGGGTCCCAAATACCTGGGTCCTTTCTTGATCAAAAGGAAGATCAACAATGTGGCATTTGAATTGGACCTCCCCAATTCCCTGAAAATTCATCCAGTATTCCACGTTTCTCTCCTAAAACCGGTCACGCCTAATTTCTTTCCTGGTCGTTGCATTGGTCCACCCAAACCGATCAAGGTTGATGGCGAAGAGGAGTTTGAAGTGGAAGCAATTCTTGATTGCAGAAGAAGGCGCAATCAGGTACAATATCTGGTGAAGTGGAGGGGCTACGGTCCCGAAGACAATTCGTGGGAACCAGAAAACAATTTGCACGCTAACGATCTCCTTCAATCCTTCAAAACCTCTCATCCCGCAAAGATGGCCCAGCTGGGCATCCGGAGTCTGCCCTTGAGGAGGGGGCACTGTCAGAGAGGTTACCTGGTTGGGCGCCGGGGCGCGCCGGGGCGTGTTGGCGCTCGCGTTCCTGGCTGTGCTGGGGCGCGTGTCCCTGGGGGCGCTGGTGTGTCTGGGCTGGCCGACCGTGGCGTGCGGGGTGGCGTCCGGGCGTTCGTGCGTACGCGCGTTCGCGCTAGCGCGCGTTCGCGTTAGCGCGCGCCCGCCTGTGAGCGCTGCTTGTGACGCGACCCGGTTCGGTGGGCGTGCACGCCGGTGTCGGGGGCGCGCTCGGGCGCGTGCGGGGGCGCGGCGCGCTTTGGCGAATCGGCGCGCGCACGTGCGCGGCGTTTTGGCGCCAATCGGCCTATTTAAGGCTTGCCTCTATGCTGACCCAGTGCTGCCTGATCAAACAGCTCTGTACCTTGTCCGTGATCATCCTGAGTTCCTGTTTCCCTGTTGTGCTTATCCGTTGTGACCCGGCTACCCCTTGGACTATCCTTGATTGCTGCCTGAACCCGACCCCGGCTTGTCTGACCTTGTTTCTGCCTCACCCTCTTGTACCGCTGCTGCCAGCCCGTTGCCGACCTCTGCCTGTGTGTGACCAGCCTGATCAGTTCCTGCCCAGCATCTGCTCTACCCAGTCTGAAGACCTACCGGTTGCTTGCCAGACCATTGTGCTCCAGGACCCTACTACAGGCCCTCATACCACTCCGCATTCGTGGCCTCCTGTCTACTCTATCAGGGGCCCCGAATCGGATACGTAAGGGAGCCTACCCTCTGCCCAAGCGGACTCACCTGTCTGGTAAGTGTGGGACCTGACAAAATGGTTTAATACAGCGCACTCTCTTCTTCTTTATAATGTGACAAGAATTAAGTAGTTTTGCTGCTCATATTCACACACACTTCTCACAAACTTTTTTTTTTTTTTTTTTCTTGGGATTCCCTGAATATATTGTTATTTGTCACATCTGACATATTTTTTTTTTTTGATTTAAAGCCATTTTTCGTTTAGATTTTATGTTTGTATTTTTTCCAAGGCTGATCTTTGTTTAATGTTATTTTTAGTTTTACTCCAGACTATTTTTGTGTGTGTTTTGTGTGTCAAGTTACCACAACACCATTGATATCTTTTATTATTTAATCTCAAGGAAATTGTTTGTTGTTGGTGTCCCTTGTTAATTTCACATTGTATTTTTGAAATGTACCTGAATCCTCACAAACAAACTGTCCTTTTTGAAGTAAAACACACATAGGCAAGTATAATTCAAAACAAAAATCCTTTATTAAGGGCTCAGAACCAAACAAAGAGGGAGGCAACGCTGGATCAACAGGAGAAATTAGCGAAGCCTGGGACCCCCAGGGCAGACATCAATTCTTGAACATCAAAATTGGTGGCCTGAGGAGTCCATATGTAAGGGAGGGCAGTCTGGTCCAGAAGTCACAGAGATCCGGAAAGCAGCAGATGACATCTGTGTCCCCAGGCTGTGGTACCACAAGAGCCTGCATCTTTTGGCCGACCAGACTGGATCCAGGGTCCTCACTTTCTGGTCTTCCTTCCACGCTTCCTTCCTGGCTGTGGCTCTGCTGTTGGAGATGTGGCATGAGGAGGAGTAGGACCTGGAGGAGGAGGACTAGGAGGACCTGGAGGAGAAGGAGGAGAAGGACCATGTGTGAGTTCACAAAGGTGTGTTTCAGATGTAATTTGGGCCCCCATACCTTTATTAAGAGCCTCCAATATTAACGACTCACACATGAGTTGTTGTCCCTCCTCCATCCTCTGCATTTTAGAGGTAATGATGGCAGCGAAGTCATCCTCCACGGTGTGTGGTGCTCCCAGGGCCTCTGTAGCCCTCCAAAAGAGGCCTATGGCAGTCTCCTCCAGGGCACTCCTCCTCCTGCCACTTTCTCTTTCCAGGTGTAGGGGAGGGACTGGCATATCAGGCAGCCGGCTCGGCCCAGCCACCTCCTGGCTGAGACTTCCCTGTGTATGAAAAAGGGACATGGTTTTAGTTTTTGCATCATCAATCACAATCATAAATTAGTACTCCAAACTAACATCTAGTTAACATCATTGATTGGCAAAGCAGAAATATTTAGAGGAATGCTACACCTGGCTCAATCTGGGCTCCTCCACATGTTGCTGTCTGGAAGGCCCAGGTTGGGCGTCAGAAGCCTCAGCTGGAGGGGAAGGAAGCGTGGAAGGAAGACTGGAGAGGGATGATCTGGGTTCAATCTGGCCTGCCAGAAAATGCAGCCTGTCATAGTACCACATCCGAGGGACATAGATGTCATCTGCTGCTCTGGATCTCTGCGAATCCTGGACTTTCTGGCGCTCCCTTACATATGTGCTCCTCAGGCCACCAATTAGGATCTTCAAATATGTGATGTCTGCCGTGGGGATCACCTGCTTCACAATTTCCAACAATTGATCCAGCGCTGCCTTCCTCTTTGTTTGGTTCCTGTAATGTGGGTGGTTGATCTCCCACAGACAGGGCAGCTCCCTGAACATGTCAATGAATATTGCCATGAAGTCATTATCTTGTAAGATATCCATGTTCACTGCAAGACACAACACAAGACAAACCCTAATGTCAGGCCAAACTCTACTAATCTTGTTACAATATAGGCCTCAATGTAGAAGCAGTATAGGCACAAGTATGTCTCTTACCTTCGTTCTTACGATCAACGCCTCCAATGCTCCTTCCTCCGCTCACAGATCGTACGTAATACGCACGTGTGGTACGCTTTATACACACTGCGCATGCGTGTAACTCCGCCCGCCCCTGACTTTCTGTCTAGTCTATTCCCCGCCCCTTTTCGTTCTGCGCAGTGGGGGAAGAGCACATGGCGGATACACAGCAGGTGCGTGCTAATTACAGGAACGAGGAGGAGGAGGAGGAAAGCCCGGATCCGGACACATCCTGATCCAGAAGGAGAAGATTTAAGGCCACAAATATGTCCTTTGGGGAGATGTTGGAGATGGTGGACATCCTGAAGAAGGCCGACTATGATGGAAAGTATGGACCTTACCACAACCCCAATATCAGAAAGGCCAAGATCATTGCGAAAGTGGTCAAAAGTCTGCACCGGAATTTCGGGGTACGACGATCGAAAGATCAGCTCAGGAAGTGGTGGTCAGACCTGAAATTAAGAGAGCCCGAGCAGTACAGAAAGATCCAGAGAGTGCTGCAAAAAAGTAAGTAGTTGTGCTGTGTTCCTATTCTTTTTGTCTTTATTACGTTCGTGCTGCTCCATATGCTTTTCTTAATTGTTGTACAGTTTAAAATGGCAATTTTAATGTTCATGGGACCATTAATCGTTCGTATCAAACATTTTTATTTCGGCCTCTAAAACACCATTGTTTAGGCCATATGCATTTTCCGACATTTTTTAGGGCCTATTTGTATGAAAAATATTTGGTTGTGTAGATGGCTTTGTTACTAGAATGAAATGCAACTAGATTCTGTTAAGGAGAGGACACTGAGCAGCTGTTTTCACATCTGGACACTGGAGCACTAGTGTTGGACACAAGAACACAATTTTTATTAGGGGGGGCACACAGGTGCTCCAGTGTATACTATAGGGGGGTCTCCATCTGTGAAGCTTGTACAAAACAGGTAAAGGATTGCAGGTTGACAAAGGACACTAAAAAAGCTACATCTTGGAACTCTGCTAAACTTGACAATTGTACCCCACTTCCAAGCAATGTTTCCCATTTATAGTTCTGCCAAATATCTGTGTGCTAATTATACCATTTTTGTTTAACATAGGGGAGAAAAGACTTGGAGGACACCCCTCATCCGAGGAGACCAGAGACCCCCCACCTCTGGAAGAAGGGGAAATACCCCAAACACAAGCTGAGCAGGAGGAGGAAGAAGATGTGGTGGAAATTGGCACCACAACAGGTGAGTGTCTGCGACCACAGGCTCAGGTAAGAGATGGATGCTGGCAGATTTTTGATACCTGTTTTTGTTTGGTTACTCTCTTTTTAGGTGATCGTGATGTTATGGATCGAGATCCTTTCACATCAGAAAGTGCACAGATCCTGATTGGGGAGATCATGGGGTGTAATTTTGAATTGGAAAACCTCAAGAAAAAAAAAATCAATGATGTTATTCAAAAAAATAATAACATCATTGATGTTTTGTGGCGAATTTAAAACCCCACAAAATCACTTTATTTTTTTGTGTGCTACAATCTTTAAAATTTTTGAGCGATATTTTGAAAATCCAAATTTGCACACAGTGTGCCAACATGTGCTATCTGCCATCACGCGAGATCAATGGATGCGTTTTGGTGGTGCAACCCCTTCCTCAATAATAAAGTAGCGGTGAGGAACGGGTTGCTCCCACAAAACACGTTCCTTGATCCCCCGTGATGGCAGCTAGCACATGTTGACATTCGTAAATTGGTGTGCATCTTCCAAATTTGGCTTTTCAAGGGGTGACTTCACCCCATCTGAACGCAATATCAAACACAGTTCCTAAATACTCATGTCTGATATTGCCTTCAAGTTTTACCATATGTGAACTTTGTAAGTTCAAGATTTTTGTCTTTCTTGTTGGTTTTACACAGGCCTGTTTTATCGTAAATGGACAATTCTATTTTTGATAATGCCCCCCCAAAAATTGTTATACAACAAACATGTTGGTTTGTTTTAAAAACCTTTGGTAAATGCACATTCGATTGTGCAGGTATTAAAAAGATTGATAATCAAGAATGTGTGGATTATTGTCTCAACGCTACAACACTTTTGTGGTGATGTAATTGCTGTTTTCTGAGAAAATGGAGGTTATTTCCTAAGGGCAAATCCTCTTTGCACTACAAGTGCAGTTTCAGTGCAGTTTCAAGTGCACTTGTAGTATAAAAAGTGTCTACGCCTTTAGTAATTACAGCCCAACAGTGCTTTGTATAAGGTTACACAATCACACCATTTTCAGGACTCCCCACATTGCTGTCATGGTCAGCTAAAACAAACACGAGCAGTAAATGTCACCAAAGATTAGCTTTTTCTTTTTTATTTGATAAATGCTTCACAAATTGTCTAACATATTGATGGCCTCCCTACCCGCAAAGAACTCAAGGTATCTTAACTGGAAATCACGGGCACTCAGGGAGGGCAAGCCAGGACGGCCACTTTCAAGTGCCGTCAGGGTTGGATCATGTAGAATTCCGGCCTCAGGCCCAACTGAGCCAGCATAGTTGGCAGAATGTTTGCGTAAAAAGTTATGGAGAACACAGCATGCCAGGATTAGATGATTACGTTTATACTCCACCATATGGATGGGTGTCAGAAATAGGCGGAACTGGCTGGCCAGGATTCCAAATGTGTTCTCCACCACTCTTCTGGCTCTGGCCAGCCAGTAATTAAAAACCCTCTGTTCCGGGGTGAGGGTCCTCATCGGGAATGGCCGCATAAGATGGTCCCCCAGCGCAAATGCCTCATCTGCAACGAAGACAAATGGGAGTCCTTCCACACTGTCCTCTGGAGGTGGCAAGTCCAAGCTGCCATTCTGGAGACGCCTGTAGAACTCTGTCTGAGCGATGACTCCACCATCGGACATCCGGCCATTCTTCCCCACGTCCACATACAAGAAGTCGTAATTAGCCGACACCACCGCCAACATCACAAAACTATTGAAACCCTTATAGTTGAAATAGTACGACCCCGAGTTGGGTGGTGGGATGATGTAGACGTGTTTCCCATCAATTGCCCCTCCGCATTTAGGAAAGTCCCACCGCTGGGCAAAGTGGGAGGCCACAGAGAAGAGGTCTTGCAAATCATCAAAAAATACAAATACAGCAAGGATGTTAAGGAACACATCCCTACATTTTATTATTATGATGAATATTAATAGAAATTCTATATAGTATATGCCCTATTAAAGATTGTGAAAATAACTCTCCTAATGATATTGAAAACTACCAAGTGTCATTTCTCAATTGTGTAATATAAACCAATTTAGACACATGGGTCTAGATATCCTTATGTTAAATATATGTTGCAAGACCAGATAATAGAAATTAATATTTATGACAACCAGCAGGGCTACTATGGATGTATTTTAAAAAGACATTAATAGTAATTATGATAGGAAAGTTTCAATAAATCACTTTTTAAACACATACAGTACGGTGTATTACAATCTCGCACAGATACATACACAGTGCATACTCACACAATACACACATGCTGTACCCTTTTATACAAGTAATACAGATTGAGGCACATCATATATACATGAGGGCCATTTTTTTTAGATCACAGAAAACTTGTCTGTTCACACCACTGACCATGGTAAGCAGTCTGTAGCCTATCGTCACAATTTTTTTTTCTTTGTTTAAACACCAGAACTGCATGCAGGGAAATTAGATTTGGTCATAGAAACATTATAGAAAGCTGCACTGTAAGCCATTATTCTTATCTCAATTCTAGTAAAGTGTTTTTCCCTTCTACTCTTAAGGGGCAGTGCAAGATTTTTATCTAGATTTTTATTTCTATTATTTACATTAATAAGAAAAGTGTCTTGCCTTTTAACAACAGTCACCAGTTTAGTACCCTTGGAATGCAGATAGGCATCATCTTGGCAAGGAGGGCTGTAAGCGTGCAAGTTCCCTAGCATGTTGATACCAGCCTGTATGCCACTGGGGATGGAAAGTATGCTTAAAAGTGTACTAAGGGGGGTCATAAAATTGGCTCCCTTTTCTGTCTAGTGTGGGCATTGCAAGAAGTGTTAAAATGCAGCTACCTCTGCCCTAGTGAGTTGCAATTTGGAGTATTGTCTAAAACCACATATGACTTCATGCAAAGAACGTGTACCAAAAAAATGGCGCCTTGTGGGGATGAGAACATATAAACAAACAGTTGCCCCCTTTAAAGTGAACGAATCGCTGGAACTGTGCGAAATTATAGAATAAAGAATAAGGCGCTATACATGTTCATAAAAAATGGCACAAAGAAAACACTGTATCAAACGCAAATGTGCACATTAATGAAAAAATAAGCAAGCATAAAGTCCATAAGTGAATAAATCCCAACACCAAACTGGAATACTCTGAGATAAAACTTCTACAGTAGATCTTCCACCGCGAGTGCTCAGTAGGAAGATGGCCACTCACAGAGCTGTTTGACCCCTTTTTACAGGATTATCAAAAAACTCTTTGGGGACACCAGATTGGTTCCACTAATGGCATGAATCCACTCCAATGGCCACTCAGGAAGGAGCTAGAATGTAAAAAATGACTCCACAGGAGACACGGATGAAAGTCTCATAGTGTAGTACTTTTGAATAAAGTAAAAACAGCAGCAATAACAGCAGTTACACTCACATATGATAGTGCCTGGCCTGGCACTAGGTGTAAACAGTGTGTGTGAGTCAGCTGATCCCTGGGGGTGGCGTGCGTTCCATGTCTCACTCCGAAGGTGCAAAGCCTGGTGTGGGGTATCAAATATGGACCCGGAAATGACGGATCCTCTATTCTGACCTATGTTTCGCCGTAAATGGCTCTTCAGGAAGTGATCACCACAGCTGACTCACACACACTGTTTACACCTAGTGCCAGGCCAGGCACTATCACATGTGAATATAACTGCTATCATTGGTGCTTTTACTTTATTAAAAATTACTACACTATGAGAGACTTTCATCACTGTCTCCTTATGGAGTCATTTTTTACATTCTAGCTCCTTCCTGAGTGGCCATTGGAGTGGATTCATGCCATTAGTGGACACAATCTGGTGTTCCCAGAGTGTTTTTTGACCATCCTGTAAAAAGGGGTCAAAAAGCTCTGTGAGTGGCCATCTTCATACTAAGCACTCACTGTGGAAGATCTAGAAGTTTTATCTCAGAGTATTCCATTTTGGTGTTGGGATTTATTCACTTATGGACTTTATGCTTCCTTATTTTCTAATTAATGTGCACATTTGAGTTTGATGCAGTGTTTTCTGTGTGCCAGTTTTTTTTTTTATATGAACATGTATAGTGCCTTATTCTTTATTTTATAACTTCGCACATGTTACTTCATGCCAACATCTAGAACCACTTGTTCAAAGCCAAGATATATCCTGGCTTTTTAATTCCATTAGTTCCTTTCTCACCATAACCCTCTGGATTATATATTCTTTCTAGCAAAATATAAAATATAATGCATAATGTTTTTACATATTTCTACTCAATGCTCATGTTTATCAATGTATTCTGCTCTGTTTGGGAAAAAATCCTGTAGTACTAAGTAGTTTAAATTAGAGCTTAATTATATTGGAAAGAAATACATACCCACCTGCACCCGCCCCCCCCCCCCCCCGACTTTAAATCTGGAGGTATGAGGGCATCTAGTTGCAGAAAGGAGAGCTCCAGGCTGAAAATGAGCATTGCAACAAAATTGTTTTTTTAAATTTTTACAATCAATAAGGTATTACTATTTATTTATCGATGTATGTATTTTTTGTTAGCTGGAGCTCCAGGCAGATATACAGTGCCTTAAAGAAGTATTCATACCCCTTGAAATTTCCCACATTTTTTCATGTTGCAACCAAAATGTAAACGTATTTTATTGGGATTTTATGTGATAGACCAACACAAAGTGGCACATAATTGTGAAGTTGAAGGAAAATGATAAGTGGTTTTCAAAATATTTTACAAATAAATATGTGAAAAGTGTGGCGTGCATTTGTATTCATCCCCCCTGAGTCAATTCAGCCTCCCTGTCAGAAACCATGAAACAGATTGAGACAGAAGTACAGTTAAATCACACTAGTTTAATAATAATAATAAAAAAAGGTAAACAGAGTAAACATAGTCAAAACATAGCCAGAGTTCAGGAACCGGAACAGCTAGTCAGACAAGCCAATACGTCAGGGAGCCAGAAGGAATGTTAGCCAAGCAAGTCTTTAACAGGAACATAGGAGAGCGTCTCTAGAGATGTGACCAAGGCGAAGGCAGAGAGATCATCTGGACTGGACGGCTTAAGTAGGCAGGGGCCGACGAGCAGGATCATCAACAGGTGAGTCACTGTGGAGAGGTAGGAGCTGGCAATTAGCCGACAGCTGAGCGGCCAGCTCAGAGAAGGAAGGGCTGAGCCCAGCCCTGACACTCCCTAAGTCAATACTTTGTAAACCCACTATTTGCTGCAATTACAGCGGCAAGTCTTTTTGGGGATGTCTCTACCAGCTTTGCACATCTAGAGAGTGACATTTTTGCCCATTCTTTGCAAAATAGCTCAAGCTCTGTCAGATTGAATAGAGAGCATCTGTGAACAGCAGTTTTCAAGTCTTGCCACAGATTCTCATTGGATTTAGGTCTGGACTTTGACTGAGCCATTATGACTGAGCCATAGATTGGGGTGCAGAAGTGAAACGTGGAGGGGGAAAGACAGGGTGTGGATGGGGATGCAGAGGTGATTGTGGACTGGGTGTGTAAGCTGTGGATGGGGGGGTGTGTGCAAAGGTGACATGTTGACAGAAGTTAAAAACAGGGTTGTGGCTGGGGGGGCTGCACATGCTAATGTGAATTGTGGAATGTGGGGGCAGAGAGGGTGAGCTGGCTGTGGATGGGGGGTGAGCTTGAACTGTGGAGAGGAGGGGAGAGGGTGAGCTTGGGGGGGTGAAATGTGGACGAGAGGGGAAAAGGTAACCTGTGGGTGGGGGGTGAGCTGTAGAGAGGGGGAGAGAGTGAACTATGTGGGGGGTGAGCTGTGTAGGGGGAGGTGAACTGTGGATGAGAAAAGAGAAGGTAACCTGTGGGTGGGGGAGGTGAGCTGTGGAGAGGGGAGTGAGGGTGAGCTGTGGGGGGAGGGGTGAACCGTCGAGAGAAGAGAAGGTAACTTGTGGGTGGGGGAGGTGAGCTGTGGAGAGGGGGGAGAGGGTGAGCTGTGGGGGGGAGGGTGAACCGACAAGAGAAGAGAAGGTAACCTGTGGGTGGGGCAGGTGAGCTGTGGAGAGGGAGGGAGAGGGTGAGCTGTGGGGGGAGGTGAACTCTGGATGAGAGAAAAGACGGTAGCCTGTTCTGTGAGGGGGTAGGGTAAACTGTGGGGGGTGAACTGTGGATGAGAGAAGAGAAGGTAACCTGTGGGGGGGGGGGGGGGGGAGCTGTGGAGAAGAAGGAGACTGTGAGCTGGGGGGGGGTGGGGGTGAAATGGGGTTGGGGTTGGGGGGTGTGAGGAGGTGGGTTTGGGGGCAGAGAGTTGACTGGGGTGGGTGGGTTCCTGCACCTATTCCCTGAGAAAAAAAGCCCCGAGTATGAGAGTCATTTTAGTAGTTGAGAGGAGCCCATACAACTGTGCCAGACTGAATATAAGACTGGAGATCAGCTTTAAGAGACTGTCAGCAAACTATCTAAATCCATCTTGCTCATTATCCTCACTATACACACAGCAATTCAAAATGTGGAAATCAGTGGTGGCAGAAGAAATGAAAAGACAAAAAACCTCACACATATTTCAAGGGCATCTGCTTAGTTTCTAAGTAAATGAATGAATTTGTAGAATTCAGCACTGCCAAATAGCTAACAAGACCTTAAATCCTATGTGACTTCTTTATATGATTGTATAATTGTTCCCAGAAATAAGGACCATAAAACCCTATGTCATGTTCAACCATAATTAAGAGGAAGGAGAAGCAAGTTGTAAAAATGACAAACATAATCCAAAATTATCCACTGTGACATTTATTTTGCAAGCACAATCGAAACAATAAAATGCAAAGTGATAAAACATATTCCTCACTTCCTTGTGTTTTTTTCCTCACTGTCCTTTGATTTGACCACAAAGTTTACTGCTCTTTTTTGGCAGACACATTGTATTTTTCAGCAGCAGTGTCCAAGCATATGTGAGGATTTTCTTTTAAATGTTTATTAGCATTATTTTCATCAGATTTGTGATTAGCCATAATCATAGTGTTGAAAGATCACTGTCAGGAACATTTTAAAGCAATTATGTAATTTTTTTGCATAGTGTAACCATTTTTTAATTCTTATTTATAATAAACTGCAATTTTTAAGTCATAAATAGTGTTTATGCCTTAAACTGATGCATGGCAAATCACTGGTCAAGGTGAGATGGGCAAAGCAAATGCTTTGAATAATTATAACGTATATCTATGGTGAAAATGTAAAACCATATATTTCTTTCCACGTTGTATATAATTTTTTATAGCAATCCCACACATTTACTTCCTTGAATTCTGTGACACATTTTCACTATGCCTGATGAATATACACTCACACACATTTTACAGAGATGGCTTTCTCAACTACAGAAGGCATAGTCAGTATAGGAAACATTGCTTGGAGGCAGCAAGGTACCATGGGGAATGTAGTCTTTTGAAATCAAAATTAAAGCATTCAGGGATTCCAGGGAGTTGTGGAAAACGATTTCCAGCCAACAGGCAGATCTCACAGCATGAAAGGAGGCTTATCAAGTAAGTGTATACTGGATTGTCAAAAAATAACTACCGTGTTTCCCCGAAAATAAGACTGGGTCTTATATTAATTTCTGCTAAAAAAACACACTAGGGCTTATTTTCAGGGGATGTCTTACCTATGTCCCCATCTTCTCTCCCCCTGTAAGCTCAGGAGTCATCATTATGACATCTTTATTTCCAAAAATATGTATCTGTTTTGTAATATTATATAATGTTCAGTAAGTCTTCCTTTGTAACCTTATTGTCGAAAATACCTTATTGACAGCATGGATGGGTGCTCACGTGATCCGCCGGAGCTCTTCTTCCCCGCTCTGAGCACTACCGAGGGAAGGGCAGAGAAGCCTGCTGAAGTCAGCCCGCTTCGAGCACTGCAGAGGCAGTCAGTTTGGAGGAGAGGATAAGATCTCCAGCGGGTCACGTGAGTGCCCAGCAGCGCTGTAAGTAAGGCATTTTCAACAATAAAGTTTCAAAAGAGACACAGTGGACATTATATAACATTTGTACAAAACAGATCATATATTTTTACATGGACTTTACTAGGGCTTATTTTCGGGGTAGGGCTTATTTCTGGGCAAACATGGCATAGTTTGTATTGCACTTACAATGCTGATGTTTTATAATTATTGTTTATGCTGTGATTACACAGTAGGTTAGTAGTTTCTGCAGCAATTGATGTGACTAAACCAAGAATAAGATAGTTGCACAGAATATTAAGAATATACACCTATGGGGGAATTACTATGGTGACCATCTTTCATAGTGTATTGAAGCAGAGAGCCATGTTGATATCATCACCTTAGTGCGGCTCTCTGCATCAGATGAGGCAAGCATTAAAATAACCCAGTGCATCACATGAAGGGTCTGAAGACATTTGAAAAGGTATTGAAAAACCAAAGTATGCACTGTGGGGGGCCTCTGAAGGTGAAGAGGGGTCCATTGGGTGGTCTGACCTAAAATATTACTTGCAGGTGGTAAGTAGTTAAATCAATATACCTGTTGTAAAAGGCACCGGGGATTTGGTCTTGGAAGGCAGGTATGTTTCTCTGTTATTTGGGTTGGGGTCTGTAACGACACCCCCAGTATGAAAGGGGTTAAAGTCGTTTAGGACATTTCATACCCAAACACAAAGGCAGCTACCGAACACTCCAATCAGCCGAACAAGGAACCCATACAAATAATCCACCCCAAAAACGAGACACGGCTCTGTATTCAGGTTCCAAGCAGGAATCAACTCATTTTTTATAACACATGGACACAACAGATAAAATAACTCAGAGACTCTTTCCCCCCACCCTTGGAAAAGAGGGCGGGTTAAACTGTCCAATGACAATGGACACACAGGTCAGGTGTGTTTAACGTCTCATCAGTACACAGTGTTAGCAGGGAGAGCTGTTGGAAGAATCCCCCCTCCCTCCAATGCAATACACATCCTGTGATCCAAGGCAGACAAACACAAACCCTCCAATGCAATACACATCCTGTGATCCAAGGCAGACAAACATAATAGAACATTGGTTTGCAGGAGGCTGGCATTCAGTCCCCTCCAAAAGCCTCTTTTCCGGCTAGGTTTGTCACAGGGTCTCTTAAAGGTGGAGATAAGATACAATTTAAATACTCAGGGATATCACCCATGTAAAGTGAGGGGCTCGAGGGTATGTCTGTTGGAGAGCAGGGGATTAATTTACAGTTCTCTCAGGATTGGTAAGTCCTCCTTTTGAACCCAGAATTTGGAGGCTCGGAAAAACTTTGGGTGGGAAAGAGCCTCCAACCCTAATTACAGGGGCTTTGGTTCTGAAAAGGCTAACCCACCTGCAGGGGATGCCTGAAAAGGAGCAAAAAGGAGTTAGCACGTGTCTTTGAAGTAAAGTGAAGTGGTTCACAACTGTGAACTGTCTAGCAACTTAGACTTTAAGCTTCTGCAGCCTTTCTTGTACCCTGAAGCAGATGGGAACCTTAAAGCAAAAGAACACAGCAGCAGGGCACATCAGTTATTGAGATCAATATGGCATTACTTTAATAAAAATAGCACACTTACAATTAACCAGCTCTTGGTCCAACCCTGAGTAGCAGCAACAGGCGAGATGACAATCCAATTTGCCAATCAAACAGCAGAACTGTATGGTGCCAGACCCATGGGACGGAGGATTGCCTGCAGTGTCTATGGCCACAACTTGTGCAACACACTGACAGGAGGCAGAGCAACATCACAGGATGGACAGACAGGTTTTTATTTAAGGGTACTGTCCCTTTTGTTAAGCCCTTTTTCTTTTATATGGACCTATCGACTTCTATGATATTGAAAGACAAGCTGTGTACATTCTTTGTGCATATATCTTTGTTTGTTGGGAACTTAAAAGCAGGTGGGGGACTGGTACACTAACGGTGAGCCATATTATTGTTTTCAATATAACAGAAGTATGGACTATTTGTATTTGATTTGCTGAAAAAAAGCTGTTTTAATTTCCTGATTTTGTAGTAACAATAAAGACTGTTTTATTTTTACAAATGCCAGGATCCCAATATTACACTGTCAGTATGACTCTTAGTAAATATACAGTTAGGTCCATAAATATTTGGACACAGGCATAATTTTAGCTTTTTCAGGTATATACCAAAACATATTCAAGCTATAGTTATATAATCGATATTAGCTAAAAGTGCACACTCTCAGGTTTAATTTGAGGGTATGCACATCCAAATCATAAGAAGGGTTTAGGAATTAAAGCTCTTAAGAATAGCCATCCCCTTTCTTCAAAGGACCAAAAGTATTTGGACAATTGAATCAAAAGCTGTTTCATGGCCAGGTGTGGGCTACTCCTTCATTATTTATTCATCAATTAAGCAGGTAAAAGGTCTGGAGTTGATTCTAAGTGTGGTATTTGCTTTTGGAATCTACTGCTGTGAACCTACATCATGCGTTCAAAGGAGCTGTCCATGCAAGTGAAACAGGCCATTGTAAGGCTTCAAAAAAGAAACAAATCCATCAGAGAGATAGCAGTAACATTAGGAGTGGCCACATCAACAGTTTGGTACATTCTGAGGAAAGAAGAACACACCAGTGAGCTCAGCAACATAAAAAGGCCTGGACGTCCATGAATGACAACAGTGGTGGATGATCGCAAGAAAAACCCATTCACAACATCCAGACAAGTGAAGGACACTCTCCAGGAGGTGGGCGTATCATTGTCAAAGTCTACAATCAAGAGAAAACTTCACAAGAGCAAATACAGAAGTTTCACCACAAGGTGCAAACCATTCATAAGCCTGAAGAATAGAAAAGCCAGATTAGACTTTGCCAAAAACATCTAAAAAGGCCAGACCAGTTCTTGTTAAAGCATTCTTTGGATGGATGAAACCAAAATATCAACAACAACAACATAAATTGACCATAAACCACCCCCCTTGTTAACTTGCAATACTTAAGCCATATATTAGACCAAAACATAAAAATACTTTTTTTTACAGTCTCTTTAAATGTAAACCTCCAGCGCAGACCTTGTAAGTGGCTGAATAAAAGTGTATGTATTATCTTATTTTTGTTCTTATTTTCTCCCTTTAGTTCTGTTAAAATACCATTCGGAGTGTTTTGTTATATCTGAGCAAAAAATACCTGTTTATTTTGCCAAAAATTTTGTCAGCTGATAACTTCCTGAGCGCTCTACACAAAGAGGAGTTATGAAGATGAGGAGGTGGAGATAAAGGGAGGTTTGTGTTATTTATAATATGTCAAAAATCAAGTAGGCAGCGCTGACATCACATGCCTAAGAATTCAGAGGTGTGCTATTATGTCAAAGCAGAATGTAGGAGTATTTATTTCTGGCATATCAGCATATCAGTAGTTACCATATTTTTTCTGTCTTTGTAGTGTGCCTTAAGGAATAAAATATGGGGAAATGTGCATGTATTCTAGAGATATGTTAAATATGTTTTTGATTTTGCATTCACATATGCTTTGAGTAAGGAAAACAAAAGACTGTAAAGAAAGAAAAATGTATTATACCTTATTATACCTTTATGCAATTCATGAAGGAAAACAATCCTAGGCCAGCTAATTTATGTAGCCCATTCATTTGCAAAAATTCTAATTCAAATAAAGGTATCAAAAATGTGTGTGTTATATTACCTGTTGTTGTCTTGTGTTTTGCAAACCAATGGTGAGAACACAATGGAGTGGAATAATGCAGGTAATTATTACACCACTAACATCATCAACAGACAGCTTTATTTATTGCATCTTTTTGTACCTCCATCCAAGCCTCTCTCCATTCTGCTGTTCTTCCAGTTCATATATATATATATATATATATATATATATATATATATATATATATATATATATTTCTTTTCATACAGCTGGCTTAACTGTCTCTTAAGAAACTGAAATGCTTTAATACTAAGTATGAAAGTGCTGCATTGAGATTTTTTTATTTGTTTTTTAAATGTTGAAAATAGGTTGCACTGTAATGTACAGACAATCTTCTAAGTCATTTTTGGTAAGTCTGTACCCAAACCAAGTGATATTAGCATGCTAAAACACCCTGTATCATAAGCAATATCAACAAATGTTCCTTTTTAAATACAGTATTTGCTTTAATTTCATTCATCCTGCTTTTTCATTATGCTGCTGACCTCCTGCAGCATCTTTCTTTTTATATGCATGCACTATAGCGAAGGATGTATAGCCTTATGACAGATTTCCTGATGGGGACCATGCCTGTAACGTGTGTTGAAATGACCACTTGTAGCCTTCCTTTAAAGCCTAGGTGACAAGTTGACAACACAGGAGCACAACTGGGAGTCAGGGATAAAGCATTTTCTTTTCTTTTCTTTTTTTCAAATAACAATTTTTATTGATATTTTTTTCCAAAAACAAAGAAAAAGAACATTCAATAATATGAGCACTATGTTCATAACAAGTAAAAAGAGTAGTCATAATGCAGGAAATATGCTTTGAAACAAGACAGTGGCAGCTGCAATATCCAAACTGAAGACATTTCTCAAAAACAATTTAAGTAACAGGTTCTCAGTAAAAACTATATAACTGCTAGAAAATTATAGTGCAGGATATCTTCATAAAAAAAAAAAAAGATAATATTCAGGAAAAAGCATAAAAAGAAATGGTAAGAGGAAGAGAGAGGAAACCAAAGAAGAGTCAAAGGGGAGGGGGGTCTCAGGGTGGGTCCTCCTGGGTATACCATAATTCCCAAACACGATTGTGAACCTCCAGTCTGTCCTGTATTCTACCAGTCAGTTTCTCCATCAACTCTGTATCTTTAATCCTAGCATACAAGGCATCTGAGGAAGGGGGGAGCATTTTTTCAATTTAGGAGCTTTAAGACAGCGCGCAGCCATAAGGATATGGCGCAGCAGCTTCTTGTAGGGTTTAGAAATTTTCAAAGGGGATAGGCCCAACAGGAAAAATGTATGTGTCATTGGGATGGATACCTCAAAGAGGCGACCCAGTAGTTGTTTTACTGAGTGCCAAAAAGGGGTAATCAGTGGACAGCTCTAATAGATATGGAAGAGGGTACCCCTGTCTCTGTGGCAACGCAATGGTCAGAACTGGTAGGATAGATGGCGTGGAGTACATCTGGAGTCAGGTACCAAAAGTAGAGAAATTTATATGCCTTTTCTTTATAAAGAGTACACAGGGAGCTCTTAGCAGCCTGAGAGCAATCACCTGCCACGCCTCCAGGGGGATTTCCTCACTCAGTACCCTCTCCCATTGGAGCATGTAAGAGTGTTTACCTTGATCTAAAATGGAGTAAGCATTCAATATCCAGTAAATGTCAGAGATCAGACCCTTTAATGCTGTGCCTTCTAAGATCAGATGTTCAAAAGCAGATGGAGTGGAGAATTGCAAAGTTGGAGTGATGGTTTGGGCATCATGGCAAATCTGCAGATATTCATTAAACACCTGCCGAGGCAGATCAAATTTATCCTGAAGTTTAGTAAATGGCAATAGTTTAAAAGACCTAGGATCCACCGAAATGGAATAAGTTCCTCGAGAGGACATCAGAAACGTGAGGTTGTCGGGCACTTTGGGATTATAGAGGAAGGAGATCCGCAGTGATGCTTCAGCTTTAAGAGCATATTGGTGGGATAATACACACCAGATCTTCCTAAGCTGGGCCATGGTCCCCAGCAATCGACAAGGATCTACCTCCGCATTCGCATTCCACAAAAGATTGTTGGGGTGAATGGGTGCTAGCCAAAGTTTCTCAATTTCAGTGCATTTTACATAGGAACACTGTGTAAACCAAGAGGCAACTGCGCGTAGCTGGGCCGCTTGATAATATCCTATAAGGTTGGGGAACGCTAGGCCACTGTCCGTTCGCGAGGCCAGAAGTACCGAATGGGGTATTCTGTGCCACTTGTAATTCCAAACAAATTGTAGAAGATCTGCTTGCAGTTTTTAAATGTGTGCTAGGGGGACAGGAATAGGTACAAGAGCTTGGGGAGGAGGGACAACTTGACAGAAGCAATAAGTCCCAGTAGGGAAATATGATGCTTCTTCCATTGTTGTATGGTTGATCCTATCTGCTGATAGAGAGGGGGGAAGTTTAGTGTAGTGAAAGTCGGAGAAATATCAACCCCCAAATATTTTAGAGAAGTGGATTTCCACAAGTAAGGGAAACATGTCGTTAAATGTCTGACTTTGTCCGCGGATATTTTAATGGGGAGGGCCTCAGATTTAGACGTGTTCATTTTGTATCCTGAAAGGGCACCGTAATGATCAAGTTCAGCCTGCAGGTTTGGTAGGAAAACCCTAGGGTGGGTCAGGGTAAGAATGATATTGTCTGCAAACAGTGAGATTTTGAGATAAAGCATTTTCAACCTATATTAGTAAGTGTCTGAACAAGGACCTTTATGGCAGGATCAACCAACATTATTTTAATGTAAGTTAAATATTTAAAAATAAATATTAAAAAAGAAAATTACTTATAGAATTATATTAGAAGCATGTAAAATAATACATTAGATTTTAGTGATTCAATCATTATATACATATATATAACATATAAACAAAAAAAGACCGACAATGTTGGAAAAAAAAACAATATTTTTTAGTTTTTGCTATAAAATATAGCCACTAAAAAAATATAAAACATAGCCACTAAAAAAATGTAAAAAAATCGAATTTCTTCATCAATTAGGCTAATATGTATTCTGCTACATATTTTTGGTAAAAAAAAAAAATCTCAATAAGCTTATATTGATTGGTTTGTGCAAAAGTTATAGAGCTACAAACTATGGGATATTGTTATGGCATTTCTTTACTAGTAATGGAGGTGATCAGCAATTTTTAGTGGGACTGCGACATTGCCCTGGACAAATCGGACACCTAAGTGACACTTTTGACACTTTTTTGAGAACCAGTGACATTATTACAGTGATCAGTACTAAAAGTATGCACTGTTACTGTACTAATGACACTGGCTGGGAAGGGGTTAACATCAAGAGTGATCAAAGGGTTAAGTGTGCCCCTAGGAGGTGCTTGCTAACTGTGTGGAGGATGGACTGACTGGGGGAACACAGAGATCCGTGTTCCTGCTTAGCAGGAACAGATAATCTCTGTGTCCTCCCCTGACAGAATGGCGATCTGCCTTGTCCAGATGAAGCTACACACCCTAGTTTTGTGAAACGCGTTGACGTCATCACGTCCGGACGTCACGCCCGCTGTCATCCCCATTGGTGTGTAACCCTACTCAGTACACGCTGAACACTTTTTATTGTTTGATTATGCAGACATCAATTGCCTAGACGTCCGGACGTTTTGTTTGTTTGTTGGTCAGTTTTGATTACATGTTTTTTGTCCCCCCTGTCTGTGTTATCTTTTTGATCGGGTTTTTAGTTACCGATCATTTTTATCAGGGCAATGCAATTATCGGTTCATGCTCTTATGTCTACATGTATCTATTTGTGTACCACAATAAACACTTGTTTAATTATTTACATTTGCCTTTCATTGGAGCCCTACTTTTTCTTGGTCCCCCCTCTGTTGGGGACAATTGTTGATTTGCAAGCGTTCAGGGGCTGTAGGGCAATCATAGATATAGGGTACACATTAGACACTTATTACATGGTTTAACAAGCCTCATTTTATCCAACTTGACTGCCTTGTTTACATAGGCAGATCGCCGTTGTGCCTCTCTGGGGAATGATCGTGGGTGGCAGGCGGACATTGGGTCTGCCAGACCCGCTGATTGACTCCCCCTCTGTCCATTGGGCACGCGCCCCCAGTATCTATTGCACAAAACTACCTACAGGTATGTGATTTTGTGCAATAGAGCCGCCCTGACGCAGTATATATGTGGTAGGCGGTCTATAAGTGGTTAAAGTATATATAAATTGAATCACTGAAATAAATATATATAAAGTATCTCACAAAAGTGAGTACACCCCTCACATTTTTGTAAATATTTTATTATATCTTTTCATGTGACAACACTGTAGAAATGACGCTTTGCTACCATGTAAAGTAGTGAGTGTACAGCTTGTATAACAGTGTAAATTTGCTGTCCCCTCAAAATAACTCAACACACAGCCATTAATGTCTAAACTGCTGGCAACAAAAGTGAGTACACCCCTAAGTGAAAATGTCCAAATTGGGCCCAATTAGCCATTTTCCCTCCCCAGTGTCATGTGACCCATTAGTGTTACAAGGTCTCAGGTGTGAATGGGGAGCAGGTGTGTTACATTTGGTGTTATCACTCTCATTCTCTCATACTGGTTACTGGAAGTTCAACATGGCACCTCATGGTAAAGAACTCTCTGAGGATCTGAACAAAAGAATTCTTGCTCTACATAAAGATGACATAGGCTATAAGAAGATTGCCAAGACCCTGAAACTGAGCTGCAGCATGGTGGCCAAGACCATACAGCGGTTAAACAGGACAGGTTCCACTCAAAACAGGCCTCGCCATGGTAGATCAAAGAAGTTGAGTGCACGTGCTCAGCATCATATCCAGAGGTTGTCTTTGGGATATAGATGTATGAGTGCTGCCAGTATTGCTGCAGAGGTTGAAGGGGTGGGGGGTCAGCCCATCAGTGCTCAGACCATAGCCCGCACACTGCATCAAATTGGTCTGCATGGCTGTCGTCCCAAAAGGAAGCCTCTTCCAAAGATAATGCACAAGAAAGTCTGCAAACAGTTTGCTGAAGACAAGCAGACTAAGGACATGGATTACTGGAACAATCTCCTGTGGTCTGATGAGACCAAAATAAACTTATTTGATTCAGATGGTGTCAAGCGTGTGTCAGAAACCAGGTGAGGAGTAGAAAGACCAGTGTGTTTTGCCTACAGTCAAGCATGGTGGTGGGAGTGTCATGGTCTGGGGCTGCATGAGTGCTGCCGGCACTGGGGACCTACAGTTCATTGAGGGAACCATGAGTGCCAACATGTACTGTGACATACTGTAGCAGAGCATGATCCCCTCCCTTTGGAGACTGGGCTGCAGGCCAGTATTCCAACATGATAATGACCCCAAAAACACCTCCAAGATGACCACTGCCTTGCTAAGGAAGCTGAGGGTAAAGGTGATGGACTGGCCACGCATGTCTCCAGACCTAAACCCTATTAAGCATTTGTGGGGCATCCTCAAATGGAGGGTGGAGGAGCTCAAGGTCTCTAACATCCACCAGCTCCATGATGTGATCAGGGAGAAGTTGAGGAGGACTCCAGTTGCAACCTGTGAAGCTCTGGTGAACTACATGCCCAAGAGGGTTAAGGCAGTGCTGGAAAATAATGGTGGCCACACAAAATATTGATACTTTGGGCCCAATTTGGACATTTTCACTTAGGGATGTATTCACTTTTGTTGCCAGCAGACATTAATGGCTGTGTGTTGAATTATTTTGAGGGGGCAACACATTTATACTGTTATACAAGCTGTACACTCACTGCTTAACATTGTAGCAAAGTGTCATTTCTTCAGTGTTGTCACATGAAAAGATATAATAAAATATCTACAAAAATGTGAGGGGTGTACTCACTTTTGTGAGATACTGTATATATATATATATATATATATATATATATATATATATATATATATATATATATATATATATATATATATACATACATATATATATATATATATATATATATATATATATATATACATACATATATATATATATATATATATATATATATATATATATATATATATATATATGTCAGTGATTCAATTTATATATACTTTAACCACTTAAAGACCGCCTACCGCATATATACTGCGTCAGGGCGGCTCTATTGCACAAAATCACATACCTGTAGGTCATTTCGTGCAATAGATACTGGGGGCGTGTGCCCATTGGACAGAGGGGGAGTCAATCAGTGGGTCTGGCAGACCCGATGTCCGCCTGCCACCCACGATCATTCCCCAGAGAGGCAGAATAGCGATCTGCCTATGTAAACAAGGCAGATCACCATTCTGTTAGGGGAGGACACAGAGATCATCTGTTCCTGCTAAGCAGGAACACGGATCTCTGTGTTCCCCCAGTCAGTCCATCCTCCACACAGTTAGCAAGCACCTCCTAGGGGCACACTTAACCCTTTGATCACCCTGATGTTAACCCCTTCCCAGCCAGTGTCATTAGTACAGTAACAGTGCATTCTTTTAGCACTGATCACAGTAATAATGTCACTGGTTCTCAAAAAAGTGTCAAAAGTGTCACTTAGGTGTCCGATCTGTCCAGGGCAATGTCGAAGTCCTGCTAAAAATCGCCGATCACCTCCATTACTAGTAAAGAAATGCCATAACAATATCCCATAGTTTGTAGCTCTATAACTTTTGCGCAAACCAATCAATATACGCTTATTGAGGGTTTTTTTTACCAAAAATTTGTAGCAGAATACATATTAGCCTAATTCATGAAGAAATTAAATTTTTTAAATTTTTTTAGTGGCTATGTTTTATAGCAAAAAGTAAAAAATATTGTTTTTTTTCCCAAAATTGTTGGTCTTTTTTTGTTTATAGTGCAAAAAATAAAAACCCAAAGGTGATCAAATGTGGGGAAAAAAGGACATAAATTTTTTTTGGGTACAGTGTCGTACAACCGCCTAATTGTCAGTTAAAGTAACGCAGTGCTGTATCGCAAAAAATGCCTGGTCATTAGGGGGTAAAACCTCCTGGGGCTGAAGTGGTTAATATTTGACGTCAATCAAACATTTTTGAACTTTAAAAATATTCTATTTTCATTGTAAAATCACTTGCCCTATTTTACACACTTTACTTATCCAAAACTCTATTGTTGATTGTAAGTCTGCAACAAAATAACAAATGTGATAGAACTACAGAATCCATGCATTCAGAATCATGTAGGAAACAGACTTAAAAATGAAAAAAATTGTTAGAATAATTGTTAAAAATGACTGAACATGAAAAAAGAAAATGTGCATTGTAAACGTTTCATTCATTTCTTATTTCAAAGACACAAGAGCACTGTATTTCTATTTATATAGAGCTTTTGTAGGTAAGCATGTGACTGAATAAATGACACAGCAGGGTTTCTTCAAGTCAAAGAAAGGGAAAAATTGTTTGGAACAATTTGCATTAGTTCAAGGGTAACCTTGAGCACTTTACAGATGGTTTATTGCCATTCTTGTGCTGGTTAAGCTGTCTTTCATGTCAAAAGTCTTTTCCTGCTTTCTGATCAACAGGAAGAATTGTGGCTGCCATGCTGTTCACCTAAGCTCCTGCAGGGGCTCTTTTCCTTTGATCACTGATATCGTTTGCAATCGAGTTAAAATAGGGGGCTGCTGTGATAAGCCGAGACTCTGACAGCGAACAAGAATTTTCCCTTTCCATTTAAACAACTTCTTTTCTTCTCAGGTCTTGGGAACAGTTAATCTCAACACAGAGGGACTAGTGTTTAGGGCTGATGTAAGGATGGGAGAGTCTGGTGTTTTTTCCTTTCACTAAAAGTAAGATATTAACAATCCAAAAATATGTGAGCAATTAAGCTAGGCTTGAAGTAACCTTGAAAAATACTGTCATTTTAAATGACAACTTTGTATTTATACCTTACTCCCCCTTTTTTTTAAATAATCTATTAATCCTTTTTGTTTTTTGAAATATATGTAAATCCAATTGTTAAATCATACAGTAGGTTTTAACACAAAAGTCATATTCAATATTTTTTAAAAATACAGGTTTTAATAAAACCAGTGTAAATGTTTTAAAAAACGCTGCGCTGTCTTTAAATAAAAACAAACGTATATGATAATGACTGATTAAAGTGACACTAGTGCAATAAAGAGGTAATCACATGAATCAAACTAGAATAATTAAATCACATCTACCATACACTAATGTAAATAAAGTGACAATAGTGCAATAAAAGTGCTATTCACGTGGATCAAGTTAGTATGATAGAATCACAATTTGCATAACATTAATACAATGACATATAGAAAAAATAATCAATTGCTGTAGTGCATATGTGTGATGTCCCATTAATATATCACATCAAACAGTGCAAAAAACTCATATATTAAACACAAGCCCCAGTCCGGGTGATCACATGGATTTGATGCTTCAGTGCACCACTCTATAGAAGGTAAATATACTCCGGGATCGTGTGAGATAGTATGCTTCTCCTCCTTGAGCAGACCGGCTGCCTCCAGTACCGTCCTGTCCCCTCCCCAACGCATGTCGATACAGGGATGTGAAGCATCTTCCTTAGAGGGATTAAGGAAGATATGTCAATCCCCCTGAGGAAGATAAGTCACATCCCTGTATCGACATGCGTTGGGGAGGGGACAGGATGGTACTGGAGGCAGATGGTCTTCTCAAGGAGGAGAAGCATACCATCTCACAGATCCCTAAGTATATTAACCTTCTATAGAGTGGTGCACTGAAGTACCAAATCCATGTGAGTACCCCCGGACTGGGGTTTGTGTTTAATACATTTTTATATACCAAAACATTACCACACTATCCAGCCTTTTCTGTTATTCCACATATCAATGGAGACTACGTTATTGGGCAGCCCAGGATTCTACAGCATTCACAGAACCCAGAGGTGGTTTACAGGCGTGTTTTGACTGAACTTAAATGTGAGGTCACACGCTCTGAGGTGAGCATTCATTACCTAGGAGGGAGCACCAGTGTGTGAACACACCAACACGTTTGGATCACTGCAATAAGAATCAACTATTTATGGACTTTATGAGTTTGTTACACTGTTTGATGTGATATATTAACGAGACATCACATATATGCACTACAGCACTATTTTTTCTATATGTCACTGTATTAATATTATGCAAATTGTGATTCCATCATACTAACTTGATCCACGTGAATAGTACTTTTATTGCACTATTGTCACTTTATTTACATTAGTGTATGGTAGATGTGATTTAATTATGCTAATTTGATTCACGTGATTACCTCTTTATTGCACTATTGTCACTTCATTCAGTCACTATCATATACGTTTGTTTTTATTTGAAAGACAGCGCAGCATTTCTTAAAACATATACACTGGTATTGCACAAATTTGTGGGACGTGATCAATGGCAGCAGCTGTCCATAGAATAGCTATTTTATAAGTGGTGGCTCGCAAGATTTCTTTATTTCAGCCTTTAATAAAATATTTCCTGTGACCCTACCATAAAGATTCTTTTTAAGGTCTTTTCCTATTATAGGGTGACAACGCTCTGTCCCTTTTTCTGGATTGTACTCCTGCATTGAGATCGGCACCACTCAGATCTACAAAGGATGAACAGGGCTGAAAACAATTATTTTATTTAAAAAAAGCAATTGTTTATGATATACAGTGCTTTAGCAAGCTAAGGAGTTGATTTAATAAAATAAAATAGATGGTTCACTTTGCAAGAGAAGTTGCACTTTGTTAGGGTTTTTTCCCCAGAGTTTAGTGATTGCGGTGATTCCATCATCCAATCATGTGCAAGCAAAAATGCTGTTTTTTCTGTTTTCCTTGCATGTAATTGGGTATTCTTTGCCATGAAAATGTGGTGAAATTTCAATTTTCACTTGCACATGACAAGATGATGGAAGTCAGTAGATTTCATTTTATATGCAATCTAGGAGTAGAAAATGCATATGTATTTACTGTACACATTTTGTTGTAACACTTTTTAATTGTAAGGCAGAAAACAAGGATGGTACTCGCAGTATGTATTACTGGACAGAGCAATAAAATTGCCATAGCCAGAATAATGGTAGAATTACACATCTTTATAAAGCACAGCAATTCACTCCATCGAACAGTAGCTTCAATAGGCTACTTTATAAAGAAGCAACATACTCAAATTGGTATACCCTCAGTTCAGATACTCAAAGAATTAGTATACAGTATATCAAGGGTGGTACCCTTTCTGCAAAAAAAAAAATACCTGCTGTGTGATCTTTTCCCTATTATAGGGCGTACACACGGTCGGACTTTGTTCAGACATTCCGAAAACAAAATCCTAGGATTTTTTCAGACGGATGTTGGCTCAAACTTGTCTTGCATACACACGGTCACACAAAGTTGTCGGAAAATCCGACCGTTCTAAACGCGGTGGCGTAAAACACGTACGTCGGGACTATAAACGGGGCAGTGGCCAATAGCTTTCATCTCTTTATTTATTCTGAGCATGCATGGCACTTTGTCCGTCGGATTTGTGTACACACGATTGGAATTTCCGACAACGGATTTTGTTGTCGGAAAAATTTATCTCCTGCTCTCCAACTTTGTGTGTCGGAAAATCCGATGGAAAATGTCCGATGGAGCCCACAACATCTTGGAGAACTAACCACAGATCTTCTGTGGATGTAAGCTGCCTCAAATCCACGTGGATTCTTTTGGATAATTACATCTAATGCCTTGTTTCCACTGAGCGGATCGGTTCGGTTTGGTACGGTACGCTATTTTGGGTGTTTCCATTATGAAAGCGGCTCATACAACCGAACCGAACCGTTCCATTCAGGGTCCTGCTTCAGATGTGGGGCCATAGAAAATGGATCGGTTCGATTAGGGCGGAGCTACGATACATTCCACTGATTGGCTGACAGAAAACCCTCTGCTGTGCTATGCTGAGGCATTTTTTCTAAACCCTGTATGGCCCCTTGTGGTCCCACTTGCAGTGGAAACGCTCACCAGAATAGACCGGACCATTCTAGGCCATTCAAACTGTACCGACCCGAACCGATCCGCTCAGTGGAAACGAGGCATATGTGAACTGAAAACAGACATATTTTAAGCTTTTGTGGCATTATCTGCTGATTTTTAATCCGTTTAAATAAAACTTCTTGATTTTACATTAGTGTTACGAGTTGTCTATATATATATATATATATATATATATATTATATATATATATTTGTCCACTTAAGAGTCCGTGGCTACTTTATATTGTTTGAACTGTTTGGTACTATATATGGATGTAGACATATAGCACAGTGCCCGGCTTGCATAAATCATGTATTAGAGTTATAACCCCTGTCCCATTGGTGAGATCTACCTTAAAGTGATTGTAAAGGATCGTTTTTTTTTTTTTTTTAAATAACAAACATATCATACTTACCTCCACTGTGGAGCTCATTTTGCACAGAGTGGCCCTGAATATCCTCTTCTAGGGTCCCCCAGTGGCTTTCGCAGCTCCTCCCCGCATCAGATAACCCCCTAGGAGAAGCACTCTCCAGAGGGGATTACCTTGTTGGTGCGGTCCCGCGTCCAGCATTTACATCCACAGACACTACTGCTGAACTCGGCCCCACCTCACGGTGCCCACATCATTGGATTTGATTGACAGCAGTGGGAGCCAATGGCTGCACTGCTATCAATTAATCCAATCAAGAGCCTGGACCCCGTGGAGAGAGGGACAGCACATCCCCGCCGAAGAGATGAAGGGGCTCAGGTAAGTAAAACGGGGGGCTGGGGGGCCGGTGACTGCCAGGTGTTTTTTCACCTTAATGCATAGGACGCATTAAGGTGAAAAAACATGAGGGTTTACAACCCCTTTAACATCCTGTCCCATAGCCAAAACAGGAAGTGAGAGATAATCCCTGCAAAGTAAGGGAATCCCTTGGGGGATCTTTAGAGTGAATCTTCCTAATAGGGGCACAGACTTTAGGGTGAATCTTTCTAATGGGGGCATGGACAGCAATAAAAACTGATATGTGTTGTAATCCATCTCCACTGTATCCAAAAAACAAACAAAAAACCAAATATTTTGCCTGTAGGTATGCTTTGTTTTTTTTGTTTTTTTTGTTTTTTTTTAATTCTTTACATATATGGCAACTCCATCTCACCCCTTTCATATTGCGGTTATTTTCTGCTTAATGTGTACAGTTATTTCCCAGGCAACAAAGAATGAAAAAAGGTGAAAGCTATATTTTATTTTAAAAAAATGAAAGTTTGCTTTAGCAAACTAAAACATCATTCAGTTAGGATGTACCTTTATTAAATTTTTTTTATTCATGGAGGTATTGAAAGGCATGTGACCTATCTGAGGTATGAGGCACAATTCAAAAAAGACCTCTTCACTAGGTTGCCTCAAAATGTATAAAGAGAAGTGTATGCGCATTTTAAAGCTGAAGTTTATATTATTTTGCCCCCCACCCAACAATGCTAATGAAACAGTTTTTCTACTTAAGCACTTATACTGGATTTTTTTTAGGTGTAAATCTATACAATACACATGCACATATAAATATATGCAGCTTGAGTATAAGTGTCTGTTTTTAGTCTGCATGTTTTATGAATGAACCCACTTCTTCAGGATATACAGTCACATTATTTTTCTGTATAAATCAAAAATAATGACAGAAGAGACAAGATGATACATCAATGCAGGCATTATAATAACAGTTTATCCACATCCACGTGAGATCCGTTGTTAACCATCAATTGCCTGCATCACATGAACTTACAATGAAAAAAAGCCTACATTGATATATTCTAAACATTTTAGATGCTATATCTCCATTTCCCTTTTGCAGGCTTTGGATGAACTTAGTGTTCCCAGAAGTGGCTCTGGGGTAAATTACTGCAATATAATTTGCACTAGCAAAGATGATATAACCAGATAAAATATAAGGCTAAAAAGGAGCATTAAAACTGTTATGCATAGAAAGAATACTGTAGGAGATTATCCTTATTATTCATTTATAATAAAAAATATGGAATTGTTTTTAAATGTCTTTTTCTAGAGAAAATGTATTTTCTCTAGAAAAAGATATGTATTTGATATGATCTGTGCTATGGGTATATGATATTTACCATGGATCCTTTTTTCTCTTGATACCTCAAAGTGGGGGAAATGCTATATGAGAAGCGGTAAGCATAAGAACTGAACATATCATCTGGAATCTTATGGCACCCACTTTCTTGGGAGATAAACACCATTGCAATTCTCAAAATCTACAGTTTCATATTTATCAGTTCTATAATAATCATCTTAAAGGCAAAAAATACACTAATCTAAGGTAACTGAGTACCAATCCCCTTTTGCTTTCCTTGCAAAGTAATGGTGAGACAATACAACTGGCAGCTGAATAGGGTCAATGATGAGTCATCCATTGCTATGATGCCAAAGGCTGCCAGCTTCATAGCAACCAGGGAGCCCTCTGTGTGAAGCTATCATTGTCATTGTCTGTGAACTGGCGGCAATTCCTTTAGAATCTGAGGCAGGTTCTAAAAGTGGCGATGACAAGAACTACCAGAATCTGGCACACGTGTCAGAAAGCTTTTCAAAACGGTCACAAGGCTTTTCTGAATTAGGCGTAAGTTGTTTTAAAGGGGCCACACTGCCCAAAAAGTGTTGTGACATGTTTGCTAAATTACCCTATAAAGAGTTTCTTTCCTTTTTTATATTTTTTTTCTCGAGCATGCTTCTGTTGGTGGTCATTTTTAAAAAAGGCAGGTGATTCCATCTGCCTTTACTGCCCAGATTTATAACCTGCTCCCCCTTCAGGATGATGTTCAGCAAAACTGAATTTCTTTTTGGGATTTCAGGATTGTGTTAATGTATGTATAGCTTTGTAGATGCTTCCTTGCCCCAGGTAACACTAGATGTCATCTGAAAAAGGAAAAAAGGGATTTGCCAAGAAATCTTGTGAGATTTTGCTAAATCTCGCTAGATCTCATAGTGTATACATGAAATTTATTTGAAAGTCACCGCCGTTATGGGGTACGGGAGCAGCTGCAAGGCCTTGACTATATCACCAGTGCTTCTAGAGACCAGGAAGTGAAACCTAACTAAATGTAAATAACTGCCAAATGCCCTTTTCCCCCATACACACTATTCATTTAGTTATTTTTTGTTTATCAGCATGCAAAGCTGAATGCAACAATGAGACATCTATTTTTGGGAAATAAGGTCCACTTTAGCATATAATATACCACCCAAGCCTTGAGATCTTTAACCCATTGCTAGGGTAGCAGAGTTCAAATCTAAATTACAACTAATTATGGGATCTGCCAGCACTGACATGTTAAAGCAGACCTTTTCCCCCTTTACCTAAATTTCACATCAGCAAAAATCTCTGCATGTTGATGTAAAATTGCTTAACATTTTTTTAATTTTTAATTTTATATTTTACTTACCTTTTTTCTCTTCCACTTCCTGATTTCCTTGAAGGCGGTGGTGATGTAGCCCTGGCTGCACAGATGGCCCCTGGGAAAGCAATGTCACCATTGCCATCAGGGAAATCGATTAAACTGTGAGATCTTGTGAGATATCGCAGTATTGTCATGCTGCGAATGCGCAAGATGAAGTGTGTATAATTATGCGTCTCATTTCGCGCATGTGCTGGATGAAATTACAATAATTTGCTTTGAAAAAAAGCTTCTCTCCAAGATTTTGGAAGGGTTTTTTCTCCCCAACAGATGCCTGTAGTGTCCTACATCATTTATGTACTTCATCTTGCACATGCACAGTATCACAGACATTTTTAAAATGGCATCACAGGAGCAGTGACCCAGGCAACACAGAGGTAGGACAAAAATCGGTAAGTACGAAGAAAAAGTCACAGGATATAGGTATATGCTTGTTTATTGCCCCATTATCAAAGCATAGGCAGGTGGCAACTGCAGTATATCCTGCCACCTGAAGGTAGAACTCTGCTGCTTCTCTGGCTGGCAGGAGCCCATTGAGGACTAATTGACCCCTGCTTTGGTGATAGGCAGCTCTCTTGGGGAGAACAGCAATTCTATTGGACACCGAAATCCTCCAAGATTTGGGCAGCCATCCTGACTGAGGGTTTTGACAGATACAGTTCAATGCGTCATTTGGGGTGCCCACAGTGTGGAAATAAGGTAGGGACAGAGCTCTGCTGTGTAGGGAGAGAGTAGAAATAATATTAGGAAGAGTCATATGAGGAAAAGGGGGTTTTGGTTTGGGACTTTAACCACTTGCTGACTGCCAGTCATCGATTGACAACAGCAGAATAGCACTCCTGCGCAAATCGCTGTAGCTATACGGTGGGTTCTTTAGGGAGTATAGGGGGCCTGCCGCGTGATGCAGGAGCCAATGCGCGTGGCCGGCAGCCGCGATGGCCGCTGGCTACCCGCGATTGCTCCTGAGAAAGACAGAATGGACATCTGTCAATGTAAACAGAAAGATCTCCATTCTGTCAGGGGTGAGGAGACAGATCTGTTGTTCCTACTGCTCAGGAACAAAGATCAGTCTCCTCCCCCAGGCAGTCCCATCCCCCACAGTTAGAAACACTCCCTAGGACACACATTTAACCCCTTGATCGCCCCCTAGTGTTAACCCCTTCCCTGCCAGTGACATTTAACAGTAATCAGTGGTTATTTTTTAGCTCTGATCGTTGTTTAAATGTCAATGGTCCCAAAATAGTGTCAAAAGTGTTCGATCTGTCCGCCACAATCCCGATAAAAAATCACAGGTCACCGCCATTACTAGTAATAGAAATTTAATAATAAAAATGCCATAAATCTATCCCCTATTTTGTAGACGCTATAACTTTTGTACAAACCAATCAATATACGCTTATTGCGATTTTTTTTACCAAAAATATGTAGAAGAATACATATTGGCCTAAACTGAAGAACAAATTCATTTTTTTTTATATATTTTTTGCGGGTATTTATTATAGCAAAAAGTAAAAAATACTCCTTTTTTTTCAAAATTGTCGTTTTTTTTGTTGTTTATAGTGCAAAAAATAAAAACTGCAGAGGTGATTTGAAGAGAGTTTAACAAGACTTGTGGCCACTCATTAAAATTAGAAGAAAAGAGGTTTAACCTTAAACTACGTAGAGTGTTCTTTACTGTAAGAGCAGCAAGGATGTGGAATTCCCTTCCACAGGCGGTGGTCTCAGCGGGGAGCATCGATAGCTTCAAGAAATTATTAGATAAGCACCTGAATGACCGCAACATACAGGGATATACAATGTAATACTGACACATAATCACACATATGTTGGACTTGATGGATTTGTGTCTTTTTTCAACCTCGCCTACTTTGTAACTATGTAACTATGTGATCAAATACCACCAAAAGAAAACTCTGTGGAAAAAAAAGAACGTCAATTTTGTTTGGGTACAGTGTCGCACGACTGCGCAATTGTCAGTTAAAGCGACGCACTTATGTATCGCAAAAAATGGCCTGGTCAGGAAGTGGGTAAATCCTTCCGGGGCTGAAGTGGTTAAATGAAGCACAGGGCCAACTTGGGCTCTGTGTCTCCATCCCTATTGCAATTGAATAAAAAGAGGAGGTTGGAACTTTAAATGAGGTGCATGGCAAGTGGCTGGCGAATACTACCACATAAATAAAAAGTATCCAATTAGACAGGAGGAATAATAAACATTATATATATATATATATATATATATATATATATATATATATATATACTGTACTGTAATCTGATAGTTGGGAAAAAAATAAAGAGGGGAGGAGGGGAAACTTAAAACCACCCCAATAGGAACATACCCCTTCCTAGTATAATTACAACTCAGCTCTAGGTGCAGCATGTAATGTTGTGGATAACGGGCTGTTAGGGGACGTTTGTACTGGGAACTGTGGGGGTATGTTCGTGATCATCTGGGGCAAAAAGGAGGACCTCAGGGGAGATACAGATCTCAAGAGCATGGTGAATAATACAGAGAGTAGCAATCGTATGGGGTTCTAGAAAAAAGTATTTGGGAATACATAATTAATGTAAGTAAAAATAATTAATAAGTATAAACTCATGATTGGATTGCATGAGTAAGTAAAAATAATTAATAAGTATAAACTCATGATTGGATGGCATGAGTAATACGATTGCTACTATAGCCCAAAGTTAAAAAGAAGAGAGAACATAGGGAATGTAAGGGTGTAAAGTGAATATATATATATATATATATATATATATATATATATATATATATATATATATATATATATATATATATATAAAAAGTAGTGAAGGGTGCAGGAAGAAAAAATAATCATAGGACAGTTATACCATGGGTATAAAATAAAGAGAGTGTGTGGACTATATGTAAATATAACCCCAATATAAAGATAGAGGTGAAACAATAGAGAAAATGTGTAAACACAAAAGTATAATTGCCCCACAAAACTTGTGGGGACAGTGCTAGAATAAAAAATATGGAATATAAAAATAATAATGAGTGAAGGTAGAGAGAGTCTAGAAAGAAAGTCGACATATAAGTACCTCCTGTTTCATAATGTTGCCGTACTCCAAGTATGGATACAGTGTCCCAGAGGGGTGAGAGAAAAATAACAGAGAATGATGTGATAACCTTACGAGGGTGGCTATATACCCTGCAGATTCCTTACATGTTTTAATTATTGGTCCAGAGTTTGTTCCTTGTCACACGTCTATGTGGGGTTACAGGGTTGTTGGGTTTGTATTCTGTTGATGCTGGAGCCTGGGCGTGTTTCCTGTTGCGTATCGGCGCCACGCCCCCCGCGCCATATGTGTGACGTCAACAATGATGACGCGTTGACACCCCCCCAAAAAAAAACACCAGCCGCCACTGATTGGCTGCATGGGATTGGGATTGCACAAGAATCGCGCATGAACATGGTCAGTGTGAACATGCCCTTAACGTTACTATTGGAAAGTGCCTTGTGGACAAACATTGCCCTCTACTGTCTGAAGAAGTGTATGACCTGTAGCATACAGTATGTGGTGCAAATGTTGTAAATTGCCTTGATTATGTGAACAGTCAACTTCCCCAATTTAAACAAGGTTAAGTATTTATGTGTGGCTACTCAATTCTCTGGTACACTGGTAAAGGTATACATGTTTATAAAATAGGGATGGGGAAGGGGGGTCCACTTCAATTATAGTAAACATAACTCCAGCCTCCCCCTTAAAGAGTAACTCCACCTTCATGGGGGAAAAAAATAGCAAATAAAGAAAAATATTATAGCGTATACAGTTGCGACAAAGTCATATTGTAGTTGAATGTTATTAAATATGACTTTTCCTTTTCAATCTGCAGCCACTGTAATTTTCTGAAAATGCAATGCAATGCAATATGGCTACCTGGTGGTGTTCTGTACACAGAATGTGTACAGAACGCCCCCCAGAAACATAATTTCCTGCTTGTGTAATAGGCTCACCGATTTTCCCAGAAGTTTGCATAAGATACAAATCAGATTTCAGGCATCCCCTGCAACAAAAATGTCATTTTTGGTGAGATACTCCCAATAGGAACACGTCTAAAGGGATGCAGACCCAGCAGATTTCCTCATTAGTGCCCTGCAGCTGCACAGCTGATTGATAATTATGAAACCACTCCCATTAGACCCACTCAGCACAGAGGCACAAAAGGGACAAACAGGGATTTCTTCAGAATAACAAAAGGTAGGAATCTGCAACAAAGTTTGTTATAATCCTTGTAATGTACATAGATCACCCAGAGGAGAATGTTTTTTTCTCAACAAAAGTGGAGTTACGCTTTAAAGCTGAATTTTAGGAATTCAGACACTTTATAAAAAGTGAAAGCATACGAGTTAAATCCAAGGAGGTGCATGACATCTCCTAAACTTTTCTCTAACATTTATATCTGACAGATTTATAGTACTCCCTGGGGATGGCTATTGGTGTATTTCCGGGAGCCCGATCTTTATCTTTCAAGCCTGAGCATCTTCAAAGTGTCAGAAAGCGCAGGAGCCTTTCTATTATGTGAACTCTTTCACAAAATACAAAGGCTTCTCTGAATGGGCAGCAGAGGGGAGGGGAAGGCATAGCAGCTTCAATGACTCTACTGTTAAAGATGCTGGGACCTGAAAGATCAGCATTGGGCTCCCAGAAACACAGCAATAGCCATCTTCAAGGAGTACTATAAACCTGTCAGATATAAATAATAGAGATGTTTGGGAGATGTCATGCACCTCCTTGGATTTAACTCATAGTATTCTTCACTTTTTATAAAGTGGTTGAACTCAACTCCTGGATTTCTGCTTCAACATTGCATAGCAGGGGAAAGCTAGGTAGGATTTTTAGGCATGGTAAACAGCAATTTATATATATATTTTAAGTCATGATATATGTAGAAGAACATATAACAGATATAAAATAGGTGTTATCCCAATTTGGCTACAAAAGTGGAAATAAATGAAGGGTATGGTGCTGCGCTAATCCAGTAGAAGGTAGAAAATGTTGTTAAAAGGTAGTGGTGTATAACATATATCCTAGTGGGTAGATATGCGTGCTAGTAAGGTATTGCAACTTAAGGCTGTGGAGCCAGAAATATCAAAAATAGAGAATAAAAAAATATATAAAGTGCCAAGTGCATAAGTAATATAATATAACATAAACTTGCTAAAATTGTGAATAGTGTTCAAACAAGTGACATTGTGTCAAACACTTCAGTGTAACCAATATAGTGCCCTAATGTGGGTAAGCACTATAAAGCTCAAAAACATAACGGCATAGGTAAAATATCATATACTGGTATATTCATCAAATAAATATTAGTGCAACTAGTGACAAATTAAATACGATACAGTGCAGAGAATGCTACAATCCTGTGTATCATGCACAAACAGGGATATACTGTGATCTCAATGTGTCAATGAAAATACACACTGTGATAAATATTCTGCAGATGTTTCAGGTGCATTGTATACGCATGGAAAAATACACAGTTTGGTGCCTCGTGAAATAAATAAATGTAAATCAAGTGACGGGGGTATTAGTCCATAGTGGATAAATAAAGCATCCAGTGATTTCACACAGAGCAGGAAGATTTTGCGTAGGGCATATGGTGAGTGTATGCCATAAGGTGTATCAACCAGGGAAATTAACACCGTGAATCCTCTTCGTGACAAGCAATCCTGCACTAGTAAGTAATGGCCCCTTACCACATCTCACTAGGATAACAGCGTAAACAGCAAAGCTGATGTAGGCTCCTTTTCATAAACCTGCACCCGGCTATGTTCTCCAGACTCTAGGTCCCTCCAGAGACGTAATGGCCATAGATGGAAGAAAGGGAATGCCTCATAGTGTAGTATTAGATTTTCAAACAGCCAAAGTTTATTAGGATAAAAGCACTCACATAATACAGCAATACAGCGTATCACCGACGAGCGGTGAGCTCGTATACGTCCGTCAATGGGATGTGCCTCTCCTGTCCCTATGCATGACGTCACATGCCTCGTGACTTCATCAGGGGATACTAGAGGGCACTGAGTTTAGTCCTTAAATAGTAATGGTCTAATCAAATGTACGGCGGCCATTTTTTTGTAGCTACATGAGAAAATGCCATAGTGGCCATTTTCCGGGAGACTAATGGGAGCGGCCATGTTTTTGGTTATCCAAAAAGCAGCATGGCTTGCAAGTATTCTCGCTAGCGGTGTTTATAGCCATAGACCATACAATGTATAACCCCAATCAAATGGACAGATGAACTCTGAGCTGGAGAAAAACGGGTATATTGCTGGCTGAACAATAAAAGTAAAAAGCTATAAATATAATATGTAAATAAAAACGGTCCTTTGTAATGATAGGGGGTACCACATAAAATGAGACTAAATTATTAAAATTCATTTGTTGAAAAATCGAAAGTCATAAATATATATAAAAAAATTATTTTATTAATGATTAATTTGGATATTTAAGAAAAAAATTAAAAATATATAAATATATATAAAATATATAAAAAAAATTATATAAACTAAATTATTTAAAAATTAGGAAAAGGTTAGAAAAAATTAGTTAAAATCTAATTCTAAGAGGACGGTAATTGCACTGAGGAAGCATACCCAATTACCGTGCATGCAGAGAAAGTTTTTAATTAAGTGCATCGATTTTAGCCTAAAGAATAACTACTTTTGGTATGACAAAAACTACTAATCACCAACACACTGGAGTAGCTATGGGAGCGAAATTTGCCCCAAGTATAGCCAGACTTTTCATGGCCCAGTGGGAGGAAGAAAATGACTTTTCAAATACACCTGAAGAATTGGTAATCTACAAAAGATATATCGATTACATTTTTATCCTATGGAAAGGCGACGCAGACCAGCTAAAACTATTTTTGGAAAGACTTAACATGAATAATAGAAACATAGAATTGTCCTGGGACCTCAGTGAAAATCAAGTTACATTCTTAGATTTGGAAATCCTACAAGAAAATTCCGTACTTAGGTCACAGACGCACTTCAAAAAAGTCGATAGAAATAGCTACCTGCCTATAGAAAGCTGTCACCATAGGAATTGGCTTTTTAATGTACCAAAGGGCCAATTCACACGGCTGAGATGCAACTGCACGGATTTAAATACCTTCTTAGATCAGGCAGAGAAGGTAGCACTCAAATTTACGAAAAAAGGCTATGATCGCCAGTTCATTAAAAAGAAAATAGAAGAGGTGATGGCAATGGACCGGAATGTATTAATTAGAGATACGCTCAAACAGAAACAACCAATGACGGGAGCACCTCTAATTTTAGACTTTAGTGATCAGCATAAGAAAATAGAAAGAATTATTAAACGCCATTGGTATTTACTTTTAGCGGACAAACAACTACAGGAGTCCCTACCTCAAAACCCTAGGTTCTTATACAAAAGAGCACCAACGATCCGAGACAAAGTGGTGAGGAATGTATTAGATCCACCGAAAAGGACCTACTCCTTTTTTAATGGAAAAGGCTTTTACCCATGTAAGAGATGCTTTGCCTGCCTAAGAACAAGAAGGCCGAATGAAAAGAAATTTCAGTTCACATCTTCCAGTACAGGAGATACATATGAGATAAAAAACTTCATATGTTGCAACACAGAAGGAGCGATGTACGTCCTCGAGAGTAGCTGCGGGCTCCAATACGTTGGCCGCACGAAAAGGCCCCTCAGGGTGCGGATTAAAGAGCATGTCCAGAATATCATCAGAGGATATGATAAACATAGTGTTTCGAAACATTTCTTGCTATGTCATAACAAAGACCCCACCCACCTTCAATTTTGGGGAATTGAACCTTACATTAAACATTGGAGGGGGAGTCACACAGCTAGGACCTTAAGTCAGGCAGAGTCCAAATGGATATTCACACTAGACACATTCGCGCCAAGAGGCCTTAATATCGAATTCGATTTGAGCTGCTTCCTAAGCGACTTCTGACCATTTAAATTTATTCCCATCTTTAATATAATATAATATCCTAGCCGTCCCCAGCTGGATACTGAATGCCGGTAGACTCTCCTATATTCAATAATTGCTAGGTAACGGCTTGAGTATGAGGGCCTTTATAGTAGTCTTGACTGCTCGTGTGTGCGTACATTAGGCCCCACTCTGCACTTTACCACTGGCTTATTTGTTCCCATATTGTCTGCAATATTTCAATTCTACGTATCTATTCCTAATTTTTTCTACATGCACTTTAAATCATGATAATAGCATTAACGTATTATGTTCATTATTACTCAATATCACTGTTACATGACCTGGACAATTTATTTTAACCTGAATGCATATTTACAATCATGATGTTTCTTTATGTTTCCTAACCTGTTATGTATACCTTCATCAGTGCTATGGCCTATCCCATCCCGTCGGTTTCAATTCTTATAATACTTTAACCTGTGCAATTACCATCCTCTTAGAAATAGATTTTTATTAATTTTTTCTAACCTTTTCCTAATTTTTAAATAATTTGTTTATATAATTTTTTTATATATTTTATATATTTTTTATATATTTTTAATTTTTTTCTTAAATCTCCAAATTAATCATTAATAAAATAATTTTTTTATATATATTTATCACTGTAGATTTTTCAACAAATGAATTTTAAGAATTTAGTCTCATTTTATGTGGTACCCCCGATCATTACAACGGGCCGTTTTTATTCACATATTTTATTTATAGCTTTTTACTTTTATTGTTCAGCCAGCAATATACCCGTTTTTTCTCCAGCTCAGAGTTCATCTGTCCATTTGATTGGGGTTATACATTGTATGGTCTATGGCTATAAACACCGCTAGCGAGAATACTTGCAAGCCGTGCTGCTGTTTGGATAACCAAAAACATGGCCGCTCCCATTAGTCTACCGCAAAATGGCCGTTATGGCATTTTCTCATGTAGCTACAAGAAAATGGCCGCCGTACGTTGGATTAGACCATTACTATTTAAGGACTAAACTCAGTGCCCTCTAGTATCCCCTGATGAAGTCACGAGGCATGTGACGTCACGCGTAGGGACAGGAGAGGCACATCCCATTGACGGACGTATATGAGCTCGCTGCTCGTTGGTGATACGCTGTATTGCTGTATTTGTTATGTGAGTACTTTTATCCTAACAAACTTCGGCTGTTTGAAAATCTAATACTACACTATGAGGCAATCCCTTTCTTCCATCTATGGCCATTACATCTCTGGAGGGACCTAGAGTCTGGAGAACATAGCCGGGTGCAGGTTTATGAAAAGGAGCCTACATCAGCTTTGCTGTTTACGCTGTTATCCTAGTGAGATGTGGTAAGGGGCCATTACTTACTAGTGCAGGATTGCTTGTCACGAAGAGGATTCATGGTGTTAATTTCCCTGGTTGATACACCTTATGGCATACACTCACCATTTGCCCTACGCAAAATCTTCTTGCTCTGTGTGAAATCACTGGATGCTTTATTTATCCACTATGGACTAATACCCCGTCACTTGATTTACTTTTATTTATTTCACGAGGCACCATACTGTGTATTTTTCCATGCGTATAAAATGCACCTGACACATCTGCAGAATATTTGTCACAGTATGTATTTTTCATTGACACATTGAGATCACAGTATATCCCTGTTTGTGCATGATACACAGGATTGCAGCATTCTCTGCACTGTATCGTATTTAATTTGTCACTAGTTGCACTAATATTTATTTGATGAATATACCAGTATATGATATTTTACCTATGCCGGTATGTTTTTGAGCTTTATAGTGTTTACCCACATTAGGGCACTATATTGGTTACACTGAAGTGTTTGACACCATGTCACTTGTTTGAACACTATTCACAATTTTAGCAAGTTTATGGTATATTATATTTATGCACTTGGCACTTTATATATTTTTTTATTCTCTATTTTTGATATTTCTTGCTCCACAGCCCTAAGTTGCAATACCTTACTAGCACGCATATCTACCCACTAGGATATATGTTATACACCACTACCTTTTAACAACATTTTCTACCTTCTACTGGATTAGCGCAGCACCATACCCTTCATTTATTTCCACTGTAGGGCCAAGTGGGACCCTTTGCGGTGCAAGCAGCTTTTCCTACTTGTAGACACCAATACATGATAGCGCGGGAAAAACTATCAACCTTTTTTCCTGTAAGATGTGGAAATACATTTTAAGGTGCTTTGAACTGTGATGCCATACAAATCTGTGATAGTGGGGATAACCCTGGAAAATTGGTTTATGGGGGTACACAATTGAACTGTGATTGCTAATTATGTGCATTGTTTTTTTTATTATTCTTTGTTACTGCAGAAAGCACCAGCTGTCTTTAACAATAATTATTATTATTACTATTATTATTATATATGTCTCCTTAAAGTAATGATAGGTAGAAGACCTGTAAAGGAGTTCTGTGTTTTTGTTGTAGTTTATCATGAGGTAACCAGACTTCCAGACATTTCCAGCTGCCATTAATCAAGGCTGGAGCCTGACTGGAGCCAAGCAGGGGGCCAGTTCTCGGATTCTACCTGAAGCATGGGAAATACAATGGGACAGAGATAAATGTTTTTCACCCTAAAAACACTAAAATCCATCCTTTCATACTAGTTAACATTCACTCCTAGATTGATTTAGCCTGTCTACCCCTTGGCCAAACCATTTATTTCCCTTGAACAGTGACAGTTTTATGTTTAGCTAACTTGTTATTATGCTTAGATTACTTGCTTGTTGTGTTTCATGCGAGCTCTCTTTCCTGGGCAAACAAGCTTCCCCAATCTGCGTCCTATTAGATGTTATGTGATTCTTGTTTAACATGGGAGAAAACATTTTGATCACACTATCAATACCTTTTATTGTCAACACGCATTCCACAAGAAGCCTTAAATAAACTTACTAATTTGAAAAACACATCTGTCAGGTGATGCAAGTGTCTGGCTTACTATGCTTCCTGTTAGGTTTACAAACACACAATTCCTTCATAGTCCTGGAATGCGGACTTGAAAGATAAGCACGCAGCTAGTGTCTACAATACTAACTTGTGCTACCATCTTGAGAGCAGAACAGCATGACGCCAGAGCAAACACATTGGATGGTATGTTTGACATGACTTTTTTGTCATTCTGTGTTACATTTCATTAAAAATGTAATGTAGTACTATGTATATATATATATATATATATATATATATATATATACAGAGGGAGAGTGAGAGAGAAAAGTTCAGGGGTGAAAACTACTGTGATAGTGCTTTGGGATCACATGCAAAGCTGTTTCTCATAAACACATAAACGTCTTTAACCACTTGCCGACCTGCTCATGCAGATGTACTGCGGTCTGTCGGCTCTCCTGCGCAAATCACTGTACCTGTACGGTGGCTCACGCAGTTGCGGCTGAACGCGCTCAAGCCCCCGGCTGCACGCTGCGGCACCGTACCAGCAAGTCTGGCAGACTCAATGTCTGCCGGCGACCCGTGATCGCCTATTACAGAGGCAGAACGGGGAATGTGAAGATACAATACTGACTATAAGAAAATGGACACGGTTGTTGCATACAGCGGACCACAATAAAATGGCCGCAACTCCATTTCCAGTTTTACTAGATATAAACACAGTTTCCACTGCCAATCCGGATCCCCTGATGAAGTCACGTTAAGACGTAACGCGTAGGGAGTGGCCCGAGGTTGCAGTATACCGGAAGTGATGTGAGAACGGCGTCCAGATGCCATATTAGCTGTTTATGCCTGTTTTTTAATCTTTTAATGCAAGAGTCCAGCTTTATCTCCTAATAATATTGTATTTATCGCTAACATACTACACCAGGGGTGTCCAAACTACGGCCCTCCAGCTGTTGCAGAACTACACTTCCCATGAGGCATTGTAAAACTCTGACATTCACAGACATGACTAGGCATGATGGGAGTTGTAGTTCCTTAACAACTGGAGGGCCATAGTTTGGACACCACTGTACTACACCATTCGAGTTTTATCTCCCTTCCTTGCTGCGGGCACGAGATTACATGAGGAAGCAGATTTGGAGTATCCATTCAGGTTATATACCTAGTGGAACGGAGGACCCCCTGGTGGTGGATGTTAAAATAGCGGAATAGATTCCTGTACATTATTTATGCTGACATTTCAAGATATCAAGGTTTTACACTTAATGGAACGGAGGACCCCCTGATAGTGGAAGTTGAAATAATGGAATAGATCCCTGTTTATTACCTTATGCTAACATATCAAGATATGAATGTGAGGGTTCTGTGAGCTCATTTATGGGATTATAAACTTCTCGCCTGTTTGCTGTGTAATTTATTTAAACATACCGTATATACTCGAGTATAAGTCGAATTTTTCAGCACATTTTTTTGTGCTGAAAGTGCCCCCCTCGACTTATACTCGAGTCAAGCACTTTTCTGCAGCAAAAAATTTCATTTTCCAAACCGACTTTGGGGCCCCGTATCTCAGGGCCACTTGGTGCTAGGAACCCCAAATTTGGTGTTCAAACCCAGTGGAACTGGTACCACAACATATCCAAAGCTGTAGTTCCTAGCACCAAGTGGCCCCGAGATACAGGGCCCCAAATTCGGTTCAGAAAATGTCATTCTCTGCTGCAGAAAAGTGCTTGACATTTTCTGAACCGACTTTGGGGCCCCATATCTCAGGGCCACTTTGGGCTAGGAACCCCAAATTTGGTGTGCAAACCCAGTGGAACTGGTACAATAACATATTGCACTAAGTGGCCCTGAGATACAGGGCCCCAAAACCGGTTTGGAAAATGTCATTCTCTGCTGCAGAAAAGTGCTTGACATTTTCTGAACTGATTTTTGGGTCCCTGTATCTCGGGGCCACTTGGTGCTAGAAACCCCAGCTTTGATAATTTTATGGTGCCAGTTCCACTGGGTTTGCACACCAAATTTGGGGTTCTTAGCACTAAGTGGCCCTGAGATACGGGGCCCCAAATTCGGTCAACTGTGTCCATCTGCAACAATGTCATTTCGGGACCCTTTGGGTTCAGAGACCCCAAATTTTGCCTGCAGCTAGGGGGCATCTAGGAACCCTTAACTACCAAGTTTGAAGTTCAGGGGACCTATGGCTGCAAATGGGCACAGTGATGCTGCAAATGGGCATTGTTGACCCTCTTTTCCACTTACAGTAGCTGTGCATTTCTCACCCTCGTCTTATACTCGGGTCAATAGGTTTTTCCCATTTTTTTGTGGTAAATTAGGGCCTCGACTTATACTCGGAACGACTTATACTCGAGTATATGCGGTATTTTTGAAAAAAACTTTTTTTGGATATTTACTGAAAAATGTTAAATTAAGAGACCATCATCATATTGAATCTAATGCCCCTAGATTGATATACCAACTTATGGACTAATCACTTTTGCACTTTTATTATCCCAATTCATTGGACACCATTTACACAGTGTCTATTTACTTTATTTATTGAGCACTTTTTGCACATTATTGCTGTAGCGCGGAATCACTATATGATTGTATGTACTTATGAGTGGATTGTGAACACTGGAAAATTCTGCTGCAGACAGTTTTCTTCATTTCATTTGATTGCACTTTAATGTACGGTACGCACTTTGGTTATTTAATTGTTTATTTAAAAAATTTTATAGTTTACGAGGGTTTCCCTCTTTTAATGATTAAGAGATTATTTTGAACACATCTTAGTAGCGCGAAGGCCTTCTGTATTTTTACAGAACGGGGAATTGCCTTTGTAAACAAAGAGATTCCCCATTCTGACAGGGGACATGTCAGAGATCTACTGTTCCCAGTGATCGGGAACAGTGATCTCTGTCATGTCCCTGGCAGCCCTTCCCCCTACAGTTAGAACATGCTGAGGGAACACAGTTAACCCCTTGATCGCCGCCTAGTGTTAAACCTTTCCCTGCCAGTGTCATAATGTCACTGGTCCCCAGAAAGTGTCATTTGGGGTCAGATTTGTCCGCCGCAATGTTGCAGTCCTGGTAAAAATTGCAGATCGCCGCCATTACTAGTAAAAACAATAAAAAAAAAAAATAAAAGTCCCTAAATCTATCCCATAGTTTGTAGGGGCGATAACTTTTGTGCAAACCAATCAATATACACCTATTGCAATTTTTTTACCAAATGTAAAAAAAATATATCGGTCTAAACTGATGAATATTTTTTTTTTTGGATACATATTATAGCAAAAAGTTAAAAAAAATATTTTTTTCAAAATAGTCGCTCTTTGTTTGTTTAAAACAATAAAAACTGCAGAGGTGATGAAATACCACCAAAAGAAATCTCTATTTGTGGGAAAACAAAGGACATCAATTTTGTTTGGATACAGCTTGTGCAATTGTCAGTTAAAGTAACGCAGTGCCGTATCACAAAAAATGGCCTGGTCATTAAGGGGGCAAATCCTTCCAGGGCTGAAGTTGTTAAAACAAACGTGTTATACTTACCCGCTCACCATCGTTCCTGGCCACTTCCTCCTTGATATGCTTGCTATGGGGGAACCCAAGCCAAGCCACTGCTCTGTGTGTTCATTCAGACACTGAGCTGTGGCCCCCTCTCTCTCCTATTCTCATTGGCTCATTAACTTTGATTGACAGCAGTGGGAGCCAATGGCGCCAGCTGTGTGTCTCAGCCAATCATGTTGTAGAAAGCCGAGTCTCTAATGCAACATCGCTGGATCGAGATGGGGCTCAGGTGATTATTAGCGGGGGCTGAGGGGGGCCTGCTGCACACAGAAGGTTTTTTTTACCCTAATGCATTTGGGATAAAAAAAACCTTCTGCCTTTAGAACCACTTTACACACAAGCAGAACAGTCCTTAATGAGGCTGGGTTCAGACTGGTGCGATGCATGAACCCTGTGAATCCAGTGGGGGTTCCAACATCGCACCTGCATCACATAGTTAACACTGCGATCTACGAACCGCTGAGGGTGTCAATGTAAAGCTATAGACACCCCCAGAACAGTTCGCAGATCACAGTGCGAACTGTGAAATGGTGCAGGAATCGCATAGGTGTGAACACATTGCAGTACGGACCAAAAAATGGGTCCTGCACTATTTTGGTGCAAATGCGATGCCATTTCAGCCATACAAACTGATCAGCACTCTCAGCCTGAGGGTTCTGGCAGCGGGAGGGGGGGTGTCCCCCTGTCAAAACACAATACACAATAGAACAGCAGCGGAGATTGCTGTACTAACGTCCGATAGTTAGTAACAGTGGCTCCTCCTAAGCCATTCAGCCCTACTAGGTTAAGTGGAAAAAAAAATACTTGTGTGTGCTAGGCTTAAATTGGGAGTAAACTCCCATGCATTGTTGTTACCTATAGGTGTTAACCAGGTACATAGAAAACAAGGCATTTTGTCTTGTCCATGTGGTGGGACTGTGCTGGAATAGCTTCCTCAGCAACACACTATCAGACCCGCCACCCAGCCCAGTACAGCCCCTCCCTGCCTGCCCTGCTCAGCCTTGCTGAACCCTGCTCAACCATGCACACAAGGTGGGGGCAGGCAGGCCAAGCCCCCTGAGTTTCCTCTTTTACATACAAGCCCATCGCTTTCACCCAGCAGCTCAGAATGTGGCCTGCCTGCCCCCACCTTGTGTGCACGTGCAGTTGGCAGCAGGAGAATCTTGACACTTGTGGAAGCAGCAAGTGGTAGTTGGGTTGGCCCACAAGCTTCCAGCTATGCCTCTGTATGTACATATATACATACAGTATATACACTGAGCAAAATTATAAACGCAACACTTTTGCGTTTGCCCCTATTTATCATGAGCTGAACTCAAAGATCTACGACTTTTTCTATATACACAAAAGGCCTATTTCTCTCAAATATTGTTGACAAATCTGTCTAAATCTGTGTTAGTGAGCACTTCTCCTTTGCCAAGATAATCCATCCACCTCACAGGTGTGGCATATCAAGATGCTGATTAGACAGCATGATTATTGCACAGGTGTGCCTTAGGCCACAATAAAAGGCCACTCTAAAATGTGCAGTTTTATCACACAGCACAATGCCTCGCTGTATAAGGTGTATCATTTTATATATATAGATCTATATATCTCTATCTATCTATCTATCTATCTATCTATATAGATCTATATATATATATATATATATATATATATATATATATATATATATATAGATCTATAGATATTATAGATCTATATATATAATGATACACCTTATACAGCGATTAAGAGGAATTTTAGACCAGTTATTTTCACAAAACATGTTCAGGTTATTGATTGTTTCTTGGATCCAGGGAAAGAAAACCACGGGATAGCCAGTAGCTCACTGGGGTGTATGGGCTGGGAAGGCTCTGTGTGAGAGAAAAAAAAGTGTCCCTCAAAAAGTTGACTCACCTTAATAAGGTGCCATCCTGGTAATCGAAAATAGCATAGAAAAGAAAAAGGTGAGAAGAGAGCCTCACCTGCAGTAATTACTAGGAACCATGCAGCTTATAGATAAGGGAACTTTATTACACAAAAATATCAAATGGTAATACAAAAAACAACAGATAAAAATCCCATCACAACCACCTCAGTAAAAACTTTAAATAGACAACGTTGTCTATTCAAGATGCAGCTGCATCATAAAAATCCACACATGTACATATGTCAACATAGCATTCCTGCGGTAATAGAGCAACTGACACTATGGTGAAGTGAAATCACTGTTGAGACACCATAGATAAGATATTACCACAGTGTGGGGGATGGTTGAGCAAAAATGGGAGCTCTGCGAGTGCAGCAAGGGGGGGGGAACAAATTTTTCCTATGACCACCGTGGGTAGCAACTCCAGGCACTCACGTGCCGTATGTAGTACAAATATATATCCCAAGTCCAGGGTTTTCCACAGAAGGGTGAAGCTGTGAGGTAGTAATGCAGTAAGGTCATGTATAGTTAACACTGTAGCAATGGTTTGGATATCAGTCCAGCGTATAGCACAACACAACATAGGAGTATAGTGCATGGACCAAAAGGTTAGGTGAGCGGACCTGTTGGTCCATGCACTATACTCCTATGTTGTGTTTTTCTGTACTGCAGTGAACATTGGTCACACTGAGCACAATATTCCATGCTATAAAAAACACAAAAAACTAAAAAGTGTCCTAGCTAACTAACTTTACCCCCAAGGCTGGACTTGCTTGCTTTTGTCTATAAAGGTAATGATGATGACTAATAATATTTTTATGTTTACAGATATTTTTAAATTATTTTTTATGTTTTCTCGTAAATGTAATGTAAACATTTACAATGAACTTACTTAATCCTTTTCGATATGTTAAATATACCATTAAAGGTGTTTTGTTATACCTGTTTGGTAAACTTAAAGGATATCTAAAGTTTCAAAAAACAAACATGTCATACTTACCTCCTCATTGCACTTGGTTTTGCACAGAATGGCAATCCTCCTCTTCTGGGGTCCCTCAGCAGTGCTCCTGGCTCCTCCTCTGCTTGAGTTCCCCGTTGGAGAGCCGATTTCCCTCGGGGCACTCGTGCGAGCGAGCTCCCGTGTCCTGCTGCTGCGTCTATTGACAAAGACAGCATGACTCGGCCCCACCCCCGGCTCTCGTGTCATTGAATTTGATTGACAGCAGTGGGAACCAATCGCTGCACTGCTCTCAATCTATCCAATCAGGACCAGAGACACCGGTTGGAGACCGGGTTCAGGTAAGTAAAGGGGCTGTGGCATGACGGGAGGTTTTTTACCTTAATGCATAGAATGCATTAAGGTGTAAAACCTTGAGGGTTTACAACCCCTTTATAAAAAATGCCTGGGGGCACTTGCATGAGATCATTGATGCACCTCCTGAGTACACATTTGCTGCTAATAGCTCCAGGATTGCTGCTATCTCCAACTTAGAGCACTCATCATAACAGAGTTAAACACAATGGTAAACACAGACTTAAAAGCTAAACAGAAGCTGAAGGCGAACAGGGAAAGTCCTGGTGTGTGTCCCAAACAAGATCATTTGTTTGGGACAGGGCTGCATTACCTCCACAGCATCCCTCTCCAAGTCAGGGCACACCAAGAATCACTCCCAATGCTTGCCTGTCAGAAACCCAAGCACTGGGCAGGTTCTGCATAATGCAGCAAAGAAAATCACTCCTTTCATAGCTCCACAGTGTAAACCATTTTGTTTGGTGTCTACTTGCTCATCATCTACTAATGGATTCATTGCAACTTCAGATAAGGAACTCTCTTAGTTTGTATCCCTTTTTTTCTTCCTTCAGTATGCTGAAATCATAACCCAACAACCCAGGGTCTCAGGCTTAAGACATTACCTGAGCTATGTATATAATGCAACAGACTCATGTATTAGGGATCAGATTCATCCAATCAATTCATCCCCCCTTCATTTCCATCTTTACATGCCCTGTTATAACTTCTGCCACTATTTGCTTCATGATACTTGGTACGTAGGGGGCCATTTGCTCCTAACCCTCATACCCTTGTGGCAAAATGCCTCAACCTATTGCTGAATGCTTTCCAAACAAACTCTGAGACTAACCACCAACTGATACTGACAACTGTCTTCTATAGGAAACCACACTATGTCAGAGGCTACTACATTGAAGCTCACAGCTTTCTCCACCACCCGAGTCTGATGCTTGCTGATTGCTACAATGTGTCCACCTTGACCCACGGCCTTTGATTTTGGAACACTCCCTCATTCACAATTGCCAGATGCCCATGGAAATACCATATATGATAGCCTTTATACAACCAACTACCTTCTGCTTCTGCCTAGACTAAAACTAAGGCTAAGCAGAATAACCACAATTAAAATGTCATACAGTTTAAAGCTTTTATAGTGTTTTAGAGTGTTGTCAAAGGCTATACTAACACATATTCTAATGTCCCAACAGAGACAAATACTGGACAGTGGCCAAAGACTTTGACACAATGCACAAATATCTGGTGATCTGGTAGCCAGATAACTACCTTCCTCCTGGCTTCGACTTTAAAGTGGTTGTAAACCCTCACATATACCCAGTGCAGTGAATAGCCTCAGATGATACACAGAGATGAAACAAATTCCCAATATAGGTTTTACTTGTTTAACTGCAGTCTTCTCTTCTCTACAACCCTTCCAATTGATAAAAGCCTTATGCATTTGTGAGTGGTACAAAGAAGGAAGTGGAGAAGTGCAGTTACAGCTCTGAGACACTGTATGAGAGCTGATTGGAGGAAAGGGACACGCCCCCCCCCCCCCCCCATTCCGCCACATAGGCAGAGGAATGAAGGAACACACAGAGCTGTATTTAGAATAACTGTGTGCTTATTTCCCTCCCGACACAAATTTGAGCTTATGCTATCTCATGTGTCGGAAAACTCAGAAGTGTCTCATGCTGATAACAGAGGAATGAAGCACCAGAAAGAAACAACACTTAGAGCTTTGGAGAGAGGCAAGTACACACTACATATATACAGTATGTGTTTAGTTCAATTTTCATGGCTGGGGTTTATAACCACTCTAACCTACTGCAGCTGTAAGATATGGGCTCCTTGCTCTCTTTTCAGGAACCCCTACTTCTCTTCACCCTTTCTTTCTTCCCTATCACCCACTTTTCCTCACCTTATTCCCATGCCACCTCATTTAGATACACTTGAACTGCGAACAATTAAATGAATACACCAGTGAAGTAATCCTCACAATAGCAAGAGAGATAAATTGTAGGATTTTGAGTAATGAAGGACCACATATGAAAATATGATTTAAGTAAGTGCTTCTCTGGTCAGCTAGGGTACGCCTTTTTGTTAGTTGTGTGAAGGAGTGCAACATTTTAACAAGACAAACCTACATATATGCTGGTGAATGGTGATCCATTGTGTCTCAGCCAAATAAGTGGTCACCTAAAAACGAAACATTTCATTAAGTCTTACCTTTGAATAAGTTGGGAATAAAAGCTGTATTGTTTTAAGATATAAACTAATTTATTGTTTCCTCCTGTTACATGCAGTAGTAGAAAAAAAACATACAAATCATATATATAAAACAATTATCCAAAATTTCAAAGTGCTGGACATTTTGGTTCAATTGAAATTGTTAAAAAAACATTTTTCCTTCAGAATTGTTTCTAAACTAATTTTTTATTTTACAATGCTGGTGCATGAAAAAAAATCCACAGCTCTGTTATTGTTATGTGCATGCCACACGAAACAAAAGCTTTTTTTTTATGATACTAAATTCATTTTAGGTTTGCCTTTGTTTGTCTTCTGTATTGTAAGAACAGCTAAAGTAACAACATGTTCATAACAGCCTCTGGCAAGGGATTGCCTGCTAAAGATAATAGCTTTGATTCTTCTAAAAGTTCATTTTACTATGTCTTTTTGGACAGCCTTATAAAAAATGTACCAGGACTAAAAGTGATAGCTTTTAAAATGTACTGGGACTATATGCTAAAAGGAATGGCTTTTCTCATCTATCAAGTTTAATATTATGAAATAATGGCATATGTATCACTTAAAAAATATGTTCACTGCCATTGATATGTATTTCCAACTCATTTTAAAACATTTGGAAAATTTAAAGAAGTAATGAATTGAATGGTTTGTGTGATCTTTCAGTGTGAATCTTCACATTCCTATCACTTCCTGCCCATACAATGGGCTTCACATTTAAAGCAGCACTATACAGTGCCTTGCAAATGTATTCACCCCCTTGGCTTTTTACCTATTTTGTTACATTACAGCCTTTAGGCCCCTTTCACACGATCGGACCGTTCAGGTCCGCCTGTCAGTTTTGACGGCGGACCTGAACGGGCAGTCCATGTTAGTCTATGGAGCGTCGGATGTCAGCGGAGACATGTCCGCTGACATCCGACCCAGTCCGATCCGCTGAAAAGCAGACGGATGGCCCTACGTCCAGGTCCGTCGCTGGCGGATCGGATTGGGTGAGATCTGACGAAAACGGACACGCTGTCCATTTTCGTCCAATCCCTTCATAGGCGGCAGCGGCACCTGACAAGTCCCTCCCCGCTCAGCGGAGATCAACGGACTGATCTCCCGCTGAGCCGGCGGACTGAGGCGGGCTCCGTAGAAACGGAGTCCGTCTCGTGTGAAAGGGGCCTTAGTTGAATGTTTTTTTAATCTGAGTTATATGTGATGGATCAGAACACAATAGTCTACGTTGGTGAAGTAAAATGAAAAAAAAAATATATACATAAAACTATTTTTCAGAAATAAAAAACTGATAATTGGTATGTGTGTATGTATTCACCCCCTTTGTTATGAAGCCCATAAAAAGCTCTGGTGCAACCAATTACCTTCAGAAGTCACATAATTAGTGAAATGATGTCCACCTGTGTGCGATCTAAGTGTCACATGATCTGTCATTACATATACACACCTTTTTAAAAGGCCCCAGAGGCTGCAACACCTAAGCAAGAGGCACCATTAACCAAACACTGCCATGAAGACCAAGGAACTCTCCAAACAAGTAAGGGACAATGTTGTTGAGAAGTACAAGTCAGGGTTAGGTTATAAAAAAATATCCAAATCTTTGATGATCCCTAGGAGCACCATTAAATCTATCATAACCAAATGGAAAGAACATGGCACAACAGCAAACCTGCCAAGAGATGGCCGCACACCAAAACTCACGGACCGGGCAAGGGGGGCATTAATCAGAGAGGCAGCACAGAGACCTAAGGTAACCCTGAAGGAGCTGCAGAGTTCCACAGCAGAGACTGGAGTATCTGTACATAGGACGACAATATGCTGTATGCTCCATATAGTTGGTCTTTATGGCAGAGTGGCCAGAAGAAAGCCATTACTTTCAGCAAAAAACAAAATGATACGTTTTGAGTTTGCGAAAAGGCATGTGGGAGACTCCCAAAATGTATGGAGGAAGGTGCTCTGGTCTGATGAGACTAAGATTGAACTTTTTGGCCATCAAAGAAAACGCTATGTCTTGCGCAAACCCAACACATCACATCACCCAAAGAACATCATCCCCACAGTGAAACATTGTGGTGGCAGCATCATACTGTGGGGATGTTTTTCAGCAGTCAGGGCTGGGAAACTGGTCAGAGTTGAGGGAAAGATGGATGGTGCTAAATACAGGGATATTTTTGAGCAAAACCTGTGCCACTCTGTGTGTGATTTGAGGCTAGGATGGAGATTCACCTTCCAGCAGGACAATGACCTCAAACACACTGCTAAAGCAACACTTGAGTGGTTTAAGGAGAAACATGTAAATGTGTTGGAATGGCCCAGTCAAAGCCCAGACCCCAATCCAATAGAAAATCTGTTCAGACTTAAAGATTGCTGTTCACAAGCGCAAACCATCCAACTTGAAGGAGCTGGAGCAGTTTTGCAAGGAGGAATGGGCAAAAATCCCAGTGGTAAGATGTGGCAAGCTCATAGAGACTTATCCAAAGCGACTTGGAACTGTGATAGCCATAAAAGATGGCTCTACAAAGTATTGACTTTAGGGGGGTGAATAGTTATGCACATTGACTTTCTCTGTTATTTTGTCCTATTTGTTGTTTGCTTAAAAATAAAAAAAACAAAAAACTTTAAAGTTGTGGACATGTTCTGTAAATTAAATGATGCAAATCCTCAAACAATCCATGTTAATTGCAGGTTGTAAGGCAACAAAACACGAAAAATGCCAAGGGGGTGAATACTTTTGCAAGGCACCGTAGCCCTAAAAGAACATTTTAGCACCAATCGAACAATTGAGAAAAAGAAAAGCCTGGAGGAGAATAATCTGGTCATGTGACCGGTTAAAGGCCTCTCTACCAATCATGGAGCGCTCTCTGCAGCGTTAAGTAGAGAGAACTCCCTTGGACACCGCAGGCTTCACCCCACACGCTGTATTCTACAAATGGGATGTGCAGTAAAATGCAGGACATGTTGTAAGGTAATCATTTTACACTTAATCTTTTGATTTATCATCTGCTCTGTAGTGTAAAGACTTACTTAAGTATAAATTTAATGGATTGTTTAGGTGGGCAAAACTAACACCTAGTTTTTTTTTACTTTAGTCTTGCTAAACTCAAAGCAAAACTTTTTTCCCCACTTCTGATGATTAAATCAAAAGTCTAAGATTTCCATTTACTTTGTGTAATGTGTCCGGGACAGGAAGTAAGGGGGAATCACCCTTGTGGACACGCAAAGCAAAAAAAGCATGTAAGCCTTTGAGGCAAACAGATGAAGTTTTGAGTTGCCTTTAAGTCTTTAACTTTAGTCTATGTTGAATATACCCCTAAGTGGGAGCAGTTTTATATTACTAAAGCAAACCAATAAAACTCTGCTCTAGAGCTCTACATCTGATGCTGGTGAGTAGTATTCTAGATGTTTTCACTGTTTGAAACTGAACCCTGCCAATTTATACTGGAAACAAAGATTGCCTGCCCTTGTTTAAATTTTCACCACTGGTGCTTTTCGCTACCTTTTTGTCAGTGATCTGGTGATTGGGAATCCCTTTTACCTACTATCTTGTAATATGGAAGGAGAATTCTTAAATATAACAACTAAAACTTTTTGCTGTATCTCACATGCAGAAAGCCAAATATACAAATCATTCACTAATAAGTTAAGTAAAATGGTTCTGTAGCAGAGTGCCCATTTGCTTACCATGTTCAGATGCAAGTGCGGGTCTCAAATCTCTGATTTCTTGAATTTGCCCACAAAGTATAATTTCCCCAGCTTACCTTCCTCAGCAGCTCATAAGGGGCACAACTGAACAGCCAGAGGTAGCTGGGCAAGTGATCTGGAGCCAGGTGAACAGCCATCCACTGTTAGAATCAGCATGCATGCAGCCTGGCCACAGCTTAATACCTTCTGGTTTCTTTAAAAGACCTAGGTATTCCAAGTAACCCCATGCCTCTTTGCTACCAGAGTACTTCAGTTCCATTGGGGTGGCCACTCTGTTTCCCTGGGCCTGGAAGCCCTCTAGCTGTTTGCCTATGTTACTTGGAGTTCACCATGAGGGTTGCTGTTCATGAAGATAATCACAAGTTTTGAGGATAATCTAAACTGTTTTACTGGAGTAATGATTCTCAGCTTGACTATTTGTTTGATAGAAACATTGCTGTGAGCAGTTCATGTTTATTCCACTTTTAGGCCTCATGCACACACAGCATTTTTACAGCTGCTTTTAGCAGCGTCAGATTTTTTTTTTGCAGCTTAAAAACGCCTCTCCATGTTATTCTATGTGTCTATGCGCATACAGACTTTTAGGAGCTGTAAGTGGCATAGGCTTTTATAAGCTGTCAAAATGAATGCTTCCCTATGAGAAACCATTGATTTGAATAGAAGTCACACCACAAGTCAGATCAGCTTGTGCGCTGAGGATTTTGAAGGGGAACCCCCACCAAAATGAAAAAAAAAACTGGTGTGGGGTTCTCCCCCAAGAGCATACCAGACCCTTTGGTTTGGTATGGATTTTAAGGGGAACCCCCATGCCAAAATCCGTACCAGACCCTTATCCGAGCATGCAGCCCAGCAGGTCAGGAAAGGTGGGGACAAGAGAGAGCCCCCCCCCACATGCCCTCAACATGTTGATGGGGACAAGGGCCTCTTCCTGAAAACCTTGGCCGGTGGTTATCTGGGTCTGCAGGCGGGTGGTATATGGGATAAGGATGTCCTTTGATGACGCCCTGGGGGAGGGGCGAAACGCGTCGACGTCACATCCGGCCTTCACACAACCAAGTGACGCTTTTTTCATCTTCCTGGCTTCGTGGAACGCACGCTACCAAGCGGCGATCGCGGAAGCATCTGATATGCCTGACATGCTTGACTGCCACCAGGGAAAGCGTGAGTAGCGGTTTGTAGCGCGATTGGCTCTTACATCCCGCAGTACTTCACCATATTTTTTCTCTTTCTATTTTGGGTGACCGATTGCAAGCTCTGTGGCTCCATTGTTTGAAGTATCAGCCTAAACATCCATTTATCCATTTAGAAGTACCTGGTGTTGGATCATAGATACGGACTGACCTTTTTGACTTAGGAGCCGTTGGGCCATCATTAAGTTGTCTGTCTGAGTCTTCCATGCCCAGCTGGTGCTAGTTATTTATTTTGGGACTGTTTTTTTATATTTTTTTATATTTTTTTGCACTGTTATATTGTGACTAGAGTTCACTTGTATTTGATTTGTTAACCATCTATTAGCCTATTTTTTAGGTTGTTTTCAATCAGGTAACACTGGTCGTCTTCTCACATATCACTTACACTGTGGTGACCAGCAGTTGTAATTGGAATATAGTTAATACCCAATGCATATTTTCAGCACATAGCACTTTATTGTACAATTACGTTTATCAGCGCTGTAACCGTCTATTACTCAAACGTGCATTAACGACAATGCAAAAAGCTACTAAAATCATGTTTTTACAGCCTCTTTTTCCTGGCATTGGTAGTGGCTTTGCAGCTCGTTTTTTCTAATGCCCTGTGTGCATAAGGCCTTATAATCAGACTGTGCAGTGTTTGCATGTACTTTTCTATCATCAACCTGTTTTTCACTATTCTGTGCAGTGTGTACACGTTTTTGCCACCATAAATCACGTTTTAAATGGTTGCTTCTAACTTTGCGCCCCTTTAGTTAACTGCAAGTTTTGGTTATGCACTGTCTGTTCATTTAGCCATTTATCTATTCTGGTAAACTTTGTGTCTATGAACAGTATTGGCCATGTTAGTACTTCTCCATATCGAAGCAGGCAACCTTCCGCCCTTGCAATAATGAGCCTCTTATCCTGACAGGATTTCCAGATAGTTAACCATGATGTAAAGCCAAGCAGAAGCCCATTTCCCCAGTATGAAATGGAATTGTAAGACATGGCAGCAGAGATATGCCACAGGGAAAGGATCTGAGTGGGATGACCTGGCTGGGTGATGCGGGTGAATGTCTGAAAGAGCAATTTGTTGATGAACTGCTGTACAACAAGATCAGACAAAACTTGCAAGAAAAAGTGTTCATAACATGTCAGAATTATTATTATTATTATTATACAGAATGTATATAGCGCCAATATAAAAAGGGAGACAATACAGTTACAATACAATAAAAGACTCATAAGAGGGCCCTGCTCAGAAGAGCTTACATTCTAATAGGGTGGGGCAGGTGGTACAAAAAGTAAAAGAATCAGAGATATAGATGCTTAAATGCACCCTTGGCCACGTAGGTGAAAAATGAATAGACCCACCTGTAACCAGACAGTGACATTGAAGGGGGTCATCCAGAAATTAAAAAAAGGATGGCTCAACTCCAGACAGAGTTATCCACACTGAAGCACAGAAAGGAATACTTCTCAGAAGAGCAAGAAGGGAACATCCCCTCATGGAGAATGCAAATGCTGCCTTGGAGGCAGCTGAGATGGGCAAGGTCACCATCCCCGTGCTGGGGCTGTCAGGAGCTGGGCCACCCCAAAGAGACTTCTCCAACCACAAACAAAGTCAATAAACTAGAATGCCCCAAGCTTTGGGGTGGCAAAGTGGAACAACACCCCATCCAAGAACTGAAGATATATTGATCAGGTTATGTGTGCATAATTCAATGGCTAAGAGATCAAGTGCCTCTTAAGCCAGGTACATACTATTGTTTTTTTTTTTTGTTCAACCCCGTGCGAGGTTAGTTCAGCGATCTTCCCCGCTGAACTGTTGTGTTCTGACAGGGTGAAGCCCCCCCCCCCGCCAGGACACTCTAATCAGCATTCTCTGCCATTGGCTGCAAGCGCTGATTGAGGGTTGGATGCTGGTTTTCCAGCATGAACGCCTGACAGAAACATACATACAAGCCAAATGTCAGCCTTTATTTTTTAACTGGACGTTGTCTCCCGTCATTCGGCCCGTGTGTACTCGGCATAAAATACCGACTCACAAGTCCCTACTCCACCAGAACAGATACTTTTCTAACAAGCTGAGCCCAGACACACCATGGATCTCATTGACAGCCACCAATGAGCTTGCAATAGAAGTAGTCAGTATTACCTGGATGAAAGTGGAGCTGTAGGGGCAGGACCAATCCAGAAGGGCTTAGTGATTACACGTACCTCAGGGAGGGGGATGGCCACAAGTAATACTGGGTATGAATGCCATCTGAGGACTGAGGTTCTGATGGGCATCCTGTACACTTGGCCGACCTAAGGAAAGAAGGTAACTGGCTGCATGCTCTGGAAGCACTGGAGGGCCCTGACATGTGCTATGTTGACATACAGAAAAAGTTGCATCATCAGGGTTTGATACCACCTATACAAGAACTTATACTAACCATGAATGTCAGTTCTCACAATGGATTGCAAGGCTTCACTGCTGTCATGCTACCCTTACCCTTACAAGTGGCTCCTTTTGTCCCCAGGACCTTCACAGTGGTCTGACAAGAAACAATATTAGTTTGAATCTGTAACACCAAGACTCTTCCACTCCACCTGTTCCCTTGGAAAGCAGTGGTGGAACTTGCCCTAATCACAAATGTGATTTCCCCCAAGGTGGGGTAAATAAAGCTCTGAGAATTGTTGTATGATGTGTGACTATGAACTCAGTAGCCGGCAAGTGAATATAACTCAGTAGTCAACAGGAATGAACTAAGAGAGGGCTGGTAGCAAATACTACCATTGAGAAGCGGTAAGGAGACTACTAGGTAAGTGGTCGGACATGTTCTGTGAGGAAGAGCATGACCTAGGATTTAGCAATGGGACAGAACATGACATACCCACAGGTGAGACACTGAAGTATTCCTACACTCATCTACAAAGAAGTCAAGCATATACTAGAACAGATAATGCAACAAGGGGTGGTTGAAAAAAGTAAGTGTTCATGGGATGCTCGCTCCTTTTTGGTGTGGAATATAGGCATGTGAATGCTGTTACCCTGAAGGATGTCATATTGAATAATCCCTTGTCTCGCTAGGATAAGTTATTTTTTTATCCAATCACATCAAGGGGTATTGGCAGATCCCTGTTGCTAAGGCAGACTGCCTGAAGACCACCTTTATTACTCCCATGAAGTTATGCCATTTCAAAAGGATGCCCTTCAGACTGAACATCACAAATAACAGATTCCAGATAACGATGAAACACTGCCTTAGAAACAGGAAAATTAAGAAATTTTGATCTACCTAGATGATGTAGTGGTGTCTTCTGCCACATTCGAGAACCATCTTATACACTTAAATGCTGCATTGGCCCGGCTGCATTAGTGTGAAACCCTCCTTTTACCCTTCAAGTGAACAAGTAAAAAATGAACAGCCACCATCAATCATGTCATTCAGAGATGTATATCCACATCAATCATAATGCTCGATACTCGCCGACTTACTGAAAGAAAAAAAAAACATTGTCGCCTGTCAACACACATTTGGTTCCATCACTTCAATCCAACCAAAAGACAAGTAAGGCGGATGACAGCTGATATAAACAAGGGGCATTCAAGTCAAACTGGGACTTTTCATTTTACAGGTATAAAAAGGGATGTTAGCATGGTGGTACTACACACAGTAGTGAGTGGCAAGTGTGCCATAATACTGACATACGGGCCATTCCAGAGACCGTTAATCAAGGTGGCAAACAACAGTGTAATGCCCCATACACACGATCGGACTTTCCAACGGCAAATATGCGATAGGAGCTTGTTGTCGGAAATTCCGACCGTGTGTAGGCTCCATCGGACTATTTCCATCCAAATTTCCGACACACAAAATTTGAGATCTGGATCTCAAATTTTCCGACAACAAAATTCCTTCTCGTAAATTCCAATCGTGTGTAGACAATTCCGATGCATAAAGTGCCACGCATGCTCAGAATATACATATATATATATATTTTTTAATCAAGATCTCCTATTTTTTTTTTTTATAGTGATCTCCATAATATTTTTTCTCATTTTGTGTGTCAAGGAGGTTGGTGTTTGTGTCCCTTGTTAATTTGACATTGTATTTTGGAAATATACCTGCCTACTCACAAACAAACTCAAGCTGGGCTCCTCCACTTCTTCCTGGCTGGAAGGCCCAGGGTGGGCGTCGGAAGCCTCAGCTGGGGTGGGAGGAAGCATGGTAGGTAGGCTTGAGAGGGATTCCCTGACTTCAGTCTAGTCTGCCAGAAAATGAAGTCTCTCATAGTACCACAGCCTGGGGAAATAAATGTCATCTGCTACTCCTGATCTCATAGATTTCTGGACCTTAGTACGCTCACGATTATATGCGCTCCTCAGGCCACCATTTTTATTTTTTTTAATAGGGGATGTCTGCAGTGGGAACATGCGGCTTCACCAATTCCAGCAGTTTCTCCTCTTTATTTTGTTATTATAATGCGGGTGTTTCACCTGCCACAGACAGGGCAGCTCCCTGTATTTATCAATGAATATTAGGAGGAAACTGTAGTCTTTGAACCCATCCATTTTCTCTGCAAGACACAACACTAGACAAACCCTAATGTCAGACAAAACTCTCCTAATCTTGACCCAATATAGGCCTCAATCTACAAGCAGTATAGGCCACTGATGCACCAAGTTAAAATTGTACCTTCGTTATAACGATCGTCGCTTCCGCGACTCCGTCCTCCACTCACAGATCGTGCGTACGACGCGTGCGTGTTACGCTTTATATACACTGCGCATGCGTGAAACTCCGCCCACCCCTGACGTTCTTTCTAGTATATTCCCCGCCCCTTCTCTTTCGGCGCAGTGGATAGAGAACATGGCAGAGGCACAGCAGGTGCATGCAGAGGAGAGCAGCAACGACGAAAGCACGGAGTCACAAATGTCCCGATCCCGGAGGAGATTTAAGGCCTCAAATATGTATTTTGTAGAGATAGTGGAGATGGTGGACATCTTTAAGAGGGCCGACTATGATGGGAAGCATGGACCCTACCTAAACCCTAATGTGAGAAAGGCCAAGATCTTGACTAAAGTTGTGAAGAGTCTGCACAGGAATTTTGGGGTACGACGATCCAAGGATCAACTGAGGAAACCCTGGTCAGACCTGAAATTGAGGGAGCATGATCAGTACAGAAGGATCAGGAAACTGCTTTGAAAAAAGTAAATAGTTGTCATGTGTTCCTATTATTATTATTACTGGCATGCTGCTCCATGTGCTTTTCTTTACTGTTGGCACAGTAATCGGTCGTAGGAAACATCGTTCGTTCACCCACTTATAAGATGTTTTGGGCAGATGCAGGTTAACTAAATTCGTTCAGGCTTATTTGTATTAAAAGAAGTTTGTTGTCTAGATGGGTTTGTAACTAGAATGAAATGGAAAATTGATTTAGTGTAAGGAGAGGACACTCAGCAGCTGTTTACACATCTGGACGCAAGAGCACTAGTGTGGGACATCAGAACGAACTTTTTAGGGTGTCCCACACAGGTGCTCCAGTGGATACTAGGGGTGTCTCCATGTGTGAAACTACAAAAAAAGGAAGTATTCCAGCTTTAGAAAGGAACTAAAAATGTATTTAGCTTGTAAATCTGCCAAAACAGACAATTGGACGACACTTACAAGCAATGTTTCATATTCCTATTTCTGGCCTCAAATATCTGTGTGCTAAGTATACCTTTTTTTTATTCACATATGGGAGAAAAGACTCGGGACATCTGAGGACACCAGGGATCCCGAAACTCCTAAAGAAGGGGAAATCCCAAAACCACAAGCAGAGGATGAGGAGGGAGACGTTTATGAAGTGGGCGAAATAGTCACAACAGGTGAGTGTCTGAGACCACAGCTTCAGGTAATAGATGGATGCCTGCATAATTATAATACATGATGTGATTTTTTATTTATTTTTAGGTGATGTGGATGTTGTGGAAGAAGAATCTCATTTCACAAGTGAAAGTGCCCATATCCTCATCGGGGAGATAATGGGGTGCAATCGTGATTTAGAAAATATAAAGGAAAACATCAATGATGTTCAACAAAAAATGAAGAACATCATTAATGTTTTAGGCAGAATATAAAACATACAAAAATTGTACCATTTTATTGTGTATTTTTGCTTTTAAAAACAAGTTTTAAAATATTTTAAAAGCCAAATTTTGAAGATGCACATGGTGTGTCAACATGTGCTATCTGCCATCACGGGATATCAAGGTACGCGTTTTGTGGGTGCAACCCCTTCCTCGCAACTCAAGTAGGTGAGAGGAAGGGGTTGTACCCCCAAAACACGTCCATTGATCCCCCATGATGGGAGCTAGCACATGTTGACATTAGGCAGGGGATCAGGAGGGAAATCCCTATTTTGAATCCCAATTTGTGTGCATCTTCAATGTTTTGCTTTTACAGGGGTGACATCACCCCATCTAATGAAGGAAAGATCAACAAAGTTTGGACATACTAATGTCTGTTATTGTCTTCACTTTATCAAAGTTGAACTATGTAAGTTCCTGAGTTGTGTATGTTATGTTTTGAAACATGCCTGTTTAACCAAAAAAAAGGCTATTTCTAATGTGACAAAAACAATGTTATACAACAAAGATGTTGATTTGTTGAAAAAGCCTTTTCTAACGCACATGTGCTTTGAGTAAAATTTTTTCTACTCAACAATGTGTGGCTTCCTATTTCAATGCTCAAAAGCAGTTTTTGTAGTAAGTTGGTGTTTACAGTGACAGTGGGGGTTATTTACTAAAGGCAAATCCACTTTGCACTACAAGTGCACTTTCAGTGCAGTTTCAAGTGCACTTTTGCAGTGCACTTGGAGTGCAAAGTGGAATTTTCTTTATTAAATAACTCCCACAGTGCTTTATAATTTGCCACAATCAGGCCATTTTCGTGACTCCACAAATTTCAGTCATAGTGCTGAAAATGATGAATATTTTTATCAGTAATGCATTACATACATTAACAACAAAAACAAGGTGTGTGTGTGTAGCAGACCCACAACTTAATAGTTCGCTGAAGAAGAGATTGTCACCTTATGTATCCAAAAAATTACGTTTGCAATATTGAACAAAAAGGGAAAAAAGAAAAGCCCATTGGATAACCTAGGAGCCAGCTAAAAGAAACACAAGCAGTAAATCAAAGTAAATATTATTTCCATTTAAATAAAAAAATTATTTTTCACATGTTTGTTAAACATTTTGTGGCATATCAATGGCCCCCTTACCCGCAAAGTACTCTAGATACTTTTTATGAACTTCACTGGCGCTTTGGGGGGGGCAAGCCAGGACAGCCAGCTTCAAGAGCCGTCAGGGTTGTTGTATCCGGTAAAAAGCCGGCCTCAGTCCCAACTGGGGCCACGTAGTTTGATGCATTTTTTCGTAAAAAGTAATGCAATATGCAGCATGCCATAACAATATGATTGATTTTATATTCCGCCATGTTTATTGCAGTGAGGAATAGGCAGAACCGGCAGGCCATTATTTCAAAGGCATTTTCCACCACTCTTCTGGCTCTGGTCAGCAGGTAGTTAAAAACCCTCTGCTCCGGGGTGAGGGTCCTCATCGGGAACGGCAGCATCAGGTGTTCACCCAGACCAAATTCTTCATCAGCAACAAAGACGAATGGGAGTTCTTCCACGTTCTCTTCAGCAGGTGGCAAGCCCAAGCCACCATTCTGGAGCCGTCTGTAAAATTCGGTCTGAGCGATGACTCCACCATCCGACATGCGGCCATTCTTCCCCACATCCACATACAGGAACTCATATGTTGCCGACACCACCGCCAACATCACAATACTATTAAATCCCTTATAGTTATAATAGTATGACCCCAAGTTGGGAGTGGGACGATGTGGACGTGCTTCCCATCTATTGCTCCTCCACAGTTGGGAAAGTCCCACCGCTGGGCAAACTGGGATTGCCATTCCTGTAGCGTTGAAGGAAACTGTAGAGTCAAACAAGAAAAAAAAAATAGTCATTTTGCACATAAACATTGCAAGCAGATTAGACACAAACATTCTAGGCCAAAACCAGTATTAACATTTATTTGAAGGAGTATTTAAAGACAAAAAGAGAAGGTCCACTTATCAGCTTCCTTACCCCCTCTGATGGTCCATTGTAAAAATTTTAGGGGGGGAGATGTTTTGGACAGGTAACCCTCTCCACTTAATTGAGAGCTGAATGCATACATAATGTGTGTTACTTTGGCCAGCCCCTCCTTACTTACACTATTGGCAGCCCACTAGACAGGTAAGAAGTGTCATAATACAAAAATATAAATACATAATGTACAAATTGAAGCACTTTTTTACATTTCAAGATAATAGGAGAACAAAACTTTAAACAGTACCATTAGAAAGTATTCAGGCAGGCCTGAATAGGGCAGGCCCTTTTACTACATGCTTTGGGGAATTAATACAGAAATCTGACCACAAAAGAGGTAGGTATAGTGTGTATAGGTTTGGCAAAACCAGCATATAGAGGATTGGTATCGGTTGACTTAGCGGTTGGGGGGGAGGGAGGGTTCAAAATGATTTTGAGACCCCCAAAAAAGCCTCTGGCACTCTGCATGAATTTAAGGACACAAATAACATTTGTACACATTTTAGGGGGTGTTTAGGGTAAAGCACTACTATGGAGCTGACAAAATACATTGTTAAGTGACTAGACTAGGTGTGTATGGGCCCAGGATAGCATGCTGGGGAGGTTAGTGAAGGCAAATATGCATGAAGGACAAAAAAGGAAGTTTTAAAGCTTCCAGCATGCATGAGAACAAAGGGGACATTGACAGCATATTACAATCATGGTAATTAGGGAATGATGAAATAAATACAATACATTAGCAAACATTAAATACATATAATGTGACGTTAAAGGAGAAATCTTACCTTAATATAATCCTTCTGCAGGACCTGAATGATGGCAGAACAGGTCTCTGGAATAATGATTCCCAGAGCCTGGGGGGAGATGCCTGTCGAGAACTTGATATCCTGCAGACTTCTCCCCATCACCAAGTACCGCAACGTGGCGACTAGCCTCTGTTCGGGAGTGATGGCTTGCCACATGCAGGTGTCCTGCAAGCTAATATAAGGGGACAGCAAAGCCAACAAATGGTGAAAAACGAGGTCCGTCATCCAGAGATAATTACTGAAATCGTCAGGATTATTCTCACGGATCTCCTGCAACAAAGGCATGTGAGAGACTTGGTCACGCTGGAGCAACCAGTTCTTCTTCCATGAACTCCTCCCCACCCTGTTCATGGACTGGTCTTGGGTCAAAGCAGAACCCCAACACCAAGCCCCCACACAGCACGAACTCTATGACAAGTACGTAACCGCAACATGGCTTCAAAATTGTCAGCTGGTCAGAACGAATTAACAGAAAGCACTGAAAAACAGAAAGGCCTGAGAAAAGCAAACTGAAAATCAGTAATGAGTGGACAAGAAGGCACTGAAAATCAAATACATACTATAATAATAATAATAATACGCACTGACAAACAAATGCGAACTGACTACATGCACTGAAGAACAGATACGAACCCACAAGCACAAACTGAAGAGCAGTAACAATCTGAAAAGCACGAGGCTGAAAAGTGCGAATCGTCTCTCACCAAACTTCTACTAACACGAGATAAACACTAGATTAGCAGAAGGAGCCCAAAGGGTGGCACACTTGATTTGAAACTTCCCTTTTATAGTGCCGTCGTACATGTTCTACATCACCGCATTCTTGACGTTCGCAATTTCCGACCAACTTTGTGTGACCGTGTGTATGCAAGACAAGTTTGAGCCAACATCCGTCGAAAAAAAAACATGGATTTTGTTGTCGGAATGTGCGATCGTGTGTACGCGGCATAAATGTGTGCATGGAACAGCATTTGATGATGAAGTTTTTTGTGAATGCGGATATCTACAGAAAACTTCAAGCACAGAACGGTGATGTTTCAAAATGTTTCAAAGATGGTCGTACATCCATAAGTGACACGTCAGTGACACGTCTGTGGAAGAAACAGCCTAGTATGATAACTAAGGGTGTCCAGTTTCTGCAGGACAATGCACAAGCTCATACTGCTGACAGCACTATGTGCACATTACAGCAATTTGGCTGGGCGGTATTGCACATCCCCCTTACAGCCCATACCTCGCCTCAAGTAATTTACACCTGTTTGGCCCCCTAAAAGAGTTCCTCAGGGGTCAGCATTTCAGCACTGATGACGAAGTGAAACAGGCTGTCCTATATGATTCAGACGTACTGACAAATCTTTCTATGCCGAAGCTTTGCAGGCATTAGGTAAATGCTGACAAAAAATGTATAAATGTAGCAAGGGAGTATGTTGAAAAATAAATACAATTTTCACTCCTTGAAATGTGCTCTTTTATTATATAAACTCAAAAGTCACGTTTTGACTTGAATGCCCCTACAAAGGGGGGGAGTCTCTCACGTGATGTCATTGACCATATAAGAACATGACTACAATTTTTTTTTGCTTTGGTACATGTTCCTCATGGCAGTGCCCAGCCCCCATGACAATAGTTTGCCATTCCCTTGCCTTTTTTTTAACATTTGTCTCCCATTGACTTCTAATGGGTTCGGATTTGGCACCCGAACTTTAGACGTTTTTGTCAAACCCTGATCAAACCAAACCCAGGTATGATCAGCTCATCACTAATCTTAAATATGCTTTGCATCTTCTTTGTTTAGAAGATACTTAATGTATTGAATTCAGTGAGCTTCCCCCTTCCCTATCTTTATATGTTTGCAGTTTATACTTTATCAGCAAAATATAACTCACTGGGTGAGTGAACAAGTGAGGATTTTAGTCATTTGTGTCTTCTCATAGTATTTGTGCTTGATATTTGTTATGTTATTTGTTATGGTTTATTTGTTCACTTGTAATTTGTTTGTAAATGTCTGTGCCTTGTTTTTTAGGGTGTTAAAGTTTTCTAATTTATTGTGGTTGACATATTTATTATATTATATTTATTATATTATATTATATTATATTATATTATATTATATTATATTATATTATATTATATTATTTAACCCCAATAAAGTACCATGACCAACAAAAGGCACTAAAATAAAAATAGGTGTGTGTCTTATTTTCTTTTTTTTTTTTTTAGAGGTACTTTAGTAAATTATTGTTTTTTATTGCTTCCTTTGGGGGAAGTGGGATAGTTCTGTAAAAACACGGTAATTAAACATATCCAAACCCTGCTAAGGATAAAATCATAGATGTGTTACTTATGTAAAATGCTGAATGAGTATACGAAAGTATACGCGAGTATAACCAAAGCAAGCAGATATGTTCAATTTGAAAGCTGTAGCTCTATAATATTCAGTGTGTGTGTGTGTGTAAAATATGAATACCTTATTTGCATGGCTCCACACATTTTTATGAGAAATAATTAACTGGGCATTTATTTTATATACTGTATTCATTAAATGAAAATTATAACATGTGGTTATCTCCTGTGCCAAAAAATTGTTGTTGATTGATTAGCATCCATCTTAAAAAAAAGCAAAAAGTATTCCCTTTCATTTTGACCTGTTGACTTCATAAAGTTTTATGAACTAAGATGATGATGATACATTAGGTGAAGCTAAGTATTATGTGTAAGGGTTAAACACATCTTTGCTAAGTTGGTGTATATAGACATTTTGAAAGAATGTGCATTACTGCTTTCATCCTGAAGTGTTACAAAGCTGGATGGATCTGTTTATACATTCCTGAGTAAGTGGGAGAGAAAAGCCACTCTGCAGAGGATGCCTCCTGTCTCCGGAAATAGAGGGGGAGACCGGATTTCAGATAACAGCTTCCAGCAATTATACCATTTGTACTAAACATTAATTGCATGAGGGATTGCCTGCAGAAAAGATACACATGTGAATTATCATGAAAGCTAATAAATTAAAGAGCTAGAGCCTTTCGCTTTGTTTAATGGAGTTTCATGTTGCAAGGCAAAATAAAAAATTATAAAAATAAAGATAAAACTAATTAAAAATGTTATTACATTTTATAACTATATCGATAGATAGATAGATAGATAGATAGATAGATAGATAGATAGATAGATAGATAGATAGATAGATAGATAGATAGATAGATAGATAGATAGATAGATAGATAGATAGATAGATAGATAGATTTTTACCCTGGTGGTCTTTATGTATTTCTGTAACTTTTCTATTAATACATTATATTATACATTTGCATGAACTGCAGCACTGTCTTTTATGTTTTGTTCATTCTTTAAATGTAGCTTTGCAAGAATTTGAAAGAAAGGAGAATTTAATTTAGGAAGAAGTGGTGGTATGGGGCCATTGTCAAATGACACTGCATTTTCTTACATCTTCTTACATCACAAGCAAAATATTGGGACAAAAACCACAATTTCCTGCTACATTTTTTCCATCCCAACAGTACATTCAAAAGCAAACACTTAAAGTGGATCTTTGTTTCAAAGATTCCCCTTACTTTTTGTCAATGAGCAGTGGAAACAGGTCAAACCTTCTGTCAGGTTTATCTACTGCCTGTGTTGTCAAAGATCTCCTTTAACCCCCTCTTCTGAAGATAGAAAACCTAAAACCAGAAAAACTTTTTGGCCTATTTTCATGTCATGTAACTGGTCTTCCAGTTAAGTAAATTCTGTCATGGTGGTGCACTGGTTGGGTTGGAGATTTTGTAAGTCTGTGCAGCCTACTAATATGGCCACACAATAAAGATCTGTATAGCATAGCTCCAAACTGTCTTTGATTTTGAGTGACTGTCCCTCATTTGGAACGACATCCCTCTGTTCCACTCTCTTCCTCAACTGTCTTTCTTTCTGGTTTGTTGTATAGACCTCTATAAAAAAAATTGCTATTTAACTTTCAAAAGTGTTGTGCTGGACTTTTCTTTACATTCAACTTTTAAATTATTTCATTTGTTAATTTTAAAAGCCAGTATAAATAAAAAGAAGTGGTAAAAAAGCAGTTAACCAACCATTAAATTCCCCATATAATGGGGTGTGTCCTTTGCATACATACTTTTATCTAATAGGCATCCCTCTTTCCCATCTAAGAAAATTGAGAGTTATGGTTTAGGGAAATGTCAAAGTAAGCATATTTAAAATAACACGATTAGCACAAGGGGATGGGGGTGCACTGTGATTATGTGGGCTTTAAAAGAGGTAAGTAGTTATAAATGTTATATATTATATATATACAGTATATGGAGAAACACATCATCAACTATTTCTAGTCAATAGAACTCACTTTTTTATTTAATGAACTACTACTTACTATACAGCATTTGTTGTATACAGATACATACAGTATGAGTTCACAAGATAATTTCATAAATGAAATGCTTGTTATATAAGCAAACCAATGCAATAGGAAAAATGATTACAGTTATTTAAACTAGGCACTTCAAAAAGTAAAAAAAAAAAAACTTTATCCTCCCCAACATTCCTTGAAGTCTTTTAGAGTGTGCAGTTATACTACGACTGGAATGCTCTTATGCTGGGTAATAGTAATCTTTATTATAAGAGACTAGAACTTCATACTATAATCGTTTTCTTCCGGACTGCCAGCTGTGAATACTTAGAATAGATTAACTAAACAGCAACCGATTTAAATACCATTCAACAATTCCTGCTAAATACATAATTGTACAGGATGAAGCTAGAGGTAATGTCATTCATACACTTAAGGGTAATTACAAGCAATTTGAAAAGTCACAAACTCTTTTCTTAATAGATGCTAAATGCTGCATAAATCCAACAAGTACACTGACAGCAAAATATTGTACATGTGCAGGGCACACACACATACAAACACATTTGTGTACCTATACATAAGAATATATCTATGAATGCATCTACATATATCTAGTCCAGTCTTGCTTACTACCAAAAGTCACAATTTTGCTAATACTGAAAGACAGACTGTGCAGAGAAAAATACAAGGACTACCTCTCCTTCTGAAAATGCTAGTTGCCTGGCTGCAGTAATAATAAAGTGTTTTTAGAGCAATTTCCTATTCAAGGGAACGGATAGATGCATGAGGCCATTGCTAGATCCTTGACTTTATGCTTCTCTGGGTCAGGGACTCGAGGTGTTGAAAGAAGGTAATTGTTAAAATTGACAGGACATTAGCACTTCCAGCATTAGTTTGTCAGCAATGGGAGTTGCCAAATTTTGAGAAGTCTCTATTTTCAAGGCTAAAAGGCAAAGGAATGTCAAGCAAAGAACATGAAGAGATGCCAGGGAGGATATGTACTGATGCAAAAAAATGTTAAGAAATACTGTTCTGCTGGTAGCGGCTATTTTAAAAAGGCTTACATTCTATCCCTAGAGACAAAAAAGTTCCCCTGCACCACTAAATGTTCATTGAGATCTAGGAAGCAAGAAAAGCAGTTTTACCTACCTAATTTCCTCCCATTAACCCCCTCCCATTCCCATGCTACGTTACCCCCCCTCCATTCAGGGCTACCCTCTTCTTCCCTATGCTATGGCAGTGAACTGTTCCTCTAGATCCTCACATCCAGAGAAGGGCTATGGACTCTGCATTGGACTTAATAATATCAGAGGCCTGCAACTGCCAGAGCATAGGGAAGAAGAGGCTGCAGGACTGCTCTCACAGCCTGGAGAGAGGTTCAGAAGACCAGGTAAGTAAAACTTCTTTTGTGGCCCCCAGACCTAAAAGAGCATTTAACACTTACAGTGCAGGGGTAGTCCCACTGCAAGAGAGGATTTCTACTTTCATTCGAGTTCACGTTTAAGTTGAAACATAAGAAATACACAAACCATTGGCGCTAAATAAATCCTGTATAATAATAATAATACCATGTTTGGCTAAAGCCCTAGCTTGTCTGTGAAGTGGTTCATCTGCAGGATGTACAACAGCATTACTGAAATTTAGAAAGGAAAAAAAAACATTTTCCATGAAATGACATTTCCCTGCTTACTTTTCTTTTTTCTTTTTGTTATATATGACATGGGGACCCACCCCCCATATCAAAGAAAGGGCATGAGGAGATGGTCACTTTCAGGGGGAACATGTACACATGTGCAAAAAAAAATCATTAGGGAGCAACTCTTTTTGCAGGGCTTAAAGAGTAACATTAAAAAAAAAAAACCTTCATAAATAACACGCTTGGCGGATGCCTTAAAAATTTTTGTGAAGTGACACACCTGTAGCAAAAGTGACATTTAAAAAAAAAAAATCTTTTAAACTGCAGCTAAATTACATTTCCTGGCTACTTTATTCTGTTTGTAAACAATGCTGCTGGTATTCTTCCCAACATCTATACCAGACATTTATCCTAGATGAGGGTCTTCTACTGATTGTAAGGGAAGACCTCAGGAAAAAAATGGCATTGACCATATTTGGTCATTTGAACTCCCCCCAGGAAGGAACCCAGGAACTCCAATCCTTTTTTTGTGTGGGACCTCACTTTAAAATTTATGTCAGTGTCAGGGCTGTCTCCTGCTACTTAACCACTTGTCGACCGCCGCACCCCGATATACGTTGGCAGAAATAGCACGGGTGCACAAATTGTCCCACCGGGGAATCTGATAATGCAGCCGGTGGTTCCGCCAGCTGATCATAGAGCTGATCGGAGACCAGAATGGCTCCAATCATCTCTATGGCCCAAGAAACCGTAAGCTATGAACATTTCATGACTTTGGTTTTGCCGGGTATAAACAGCACCAATAAATTAAAAATAAAATTAAAAAGCAAAGATAAAAAAAAAGAAAAAGCACACCTATTCCCCCGTGCTCACGCACGCAAAGGCGAATGTAAGCGTCTGTCTTGTGTCATATGTAAACAGCAATTGCGCTATGCATGTGAGGTATCAATGTGAACGTCAGATCGAGGGCAGTAATTTTAGCAGTAAGTAGACCTGCTCTGTAAATCTAAAGTGGTAACCTGTAGAGGCTTTTAAAGGCTTTTAAAAATTAAAAAGTATTTTGTTTGCTGATGCACGGTTGTGCGCACTTTTAAAGCATGTCGTGTTTGATATCTTTGTACTCGGCATGAGATCATCTTTTATATTTTACCATGGAAAATTTTATATTTTGGCACAAGTTTTAGGAAAATTACAATAATTTTATTTTTTATTTTTCACAAGTGGTCAATAAATGATATATTGCTCAAACATGCCATGGGCATATATGAAATTACACCCCAAAATACATTCTGCTGCTTCTCCTGAGTATTGGGATACCACATGTGTAGGACTTTTTGGGAGCCTAGCCGTGTACAGGACCCCGAAAACAAATCCCCGCCTTCTAAGGCTTTCTAAGGGTGTAAAATGGTGATTTCACTCCTCACTACCTTCACAGTTTCGGGGTCATTTTGGGGGGTTTATGCTATCTGGGCATTTCATGGCCTCCGAAACTGTGATAGGTAATGAGGAGTAAAATCAAAAATTTACACTCTTAGAAAGCCTGAAGGCGGTGCTTGGTCTTCGGGGTCCTGTACGTGGCTAGCCAAAAAGTACCACACATGTGGTATTCCCGTACTCAGGAGAAGCAACAGAATGTATTTTGAGGTGTAATTTCACATATGCCCATGGCATGTTTGAGCAATGTATCATTTCAGTGACAACTTTGTGAAAACAAAAATGTATTGTAATTTTTCCAAAACTTGTGGCAAAATATAAAATATTCCATGGACTCAACATGCCTATCAGCAAATAGCTTGGGGTCTCTACTTTCCAAAAAGGGGTCATTTGGGGTTTTTTTTTTCTATCTGGGCATTTCATGGCCTCTGAAACTGTGATATGTAATGAGGAGTGAAATCAAAAATGTATGCCCTTAGGAAGCCTGGAGGTGGTGCTTGGTTTTTGGGGACCTGTACGCAGCTAGACTGCCAAAAAGTCCCACACATGTGGTATCCCCGTACTCAGGAGAAGCAGCAGAATGTATTTTGGGCTGTAATTTCACATATGACCATAGCATGTTTGAGCAAAATATCATTTATTGACAACTTTGTGAAAAAATAAATACAATTATTGTCATTTTCCTGAAATTTGTGGCAAAATATAAAATTTTCCATGGGCTCAACATGCCTCTCAGCAAATAGCTTGGAGTGTCTACTTTCCAAAATGGGGTCATTTTGGGGGGTTTGTGCTATCTGGGCATTTCATGGCCTCCAAAACTGTGATAGGTAGTGAGGAGTGAAATAAAAAAATTACGCCCTTAGAAAGCCTGAAGGCAGTGCTTGGTTTTCGGGGTCCTGTATGCGGCTAGACTGCCAAAAGTACCACACATGTGGTATCCCCGTAGTCAGGAGAAGCAACAGAATGTATTTTGAGGTGTTTTTTCACATATGCCCATGGCATGTTTGAGCAATATAAAATTTCAGTGACAACTTTGTGTAACTTTTATTTTTTATTTTTCAATCACTTGTGAAAAAAAAATAAAATTGTGCTCAACATGCCTCTCAGCAAATTCCTTGGGATGTCTACTTTCCAAAATGGGGTCATTGCCCTGCACTTTTAGCACCTCAAGAAATGAGATAGGCAGTCATAAACTTAAAGCTATGTGAATTCCAGAAAATGTACCCTAGTTTCTAGACGTTATAACTTTTGCGTAAACCAATAAATATACGCTTATTGGATTTTTTTTTACCCGAGACATGTGGCTGAATGCTTTTTGACCTAAATGTATGACTAAAATTGAGTTTATTGTATTTTTTATTTTTATTTTTATTTTTTTTTTAATTTCCAATCTTTTTTGTTTATATTGCCAAGAATAAAAAACGCAGAGGTTATCAAATACCACCAAAAGAAAGCTCTATTTGTGGGAAAAAAGAATGCAAATTTCATTTGGGTACAGCATTGCATGACCGCGCAATTACCAATTAAAGCAGCGCCAAATTGTATCAAAAGTGCTCTGGTCAGGAAGGGGGTAAAAGCTACAGGGGGTGAAGTGGTTAACAAGCAGCTCTTTTCTTTCAGTGCTCAGAAGCTGCTCAGCTGTCAGTTAATTACCAGCCACTCATTGTTACCACAGTAACTCACCTGGTTACTATGTCCTGCCTCATTTGTCCAGCCTACAGCCAGCCCATTTTTGCTATTTAAACAGCTTAGCTCATTTCCTCCTTGCCTTTGCAAGGTCTATGATCTCTAAGTGTATTCCTTCCTGTGTTCCGATGTATGACTTGGCCTGGCTGACTTCCCTTCGACTCCTGTTCCTGATTTTTGCTCCTCACTACACTGACTTCTGGTTTCCTGACCCGGCTCGTCTGATTACCCGCTCTGGCATCCAAACCCTGGCTTCTGCTTTTGACTACTTTATTAACTGTGTTATTTTTGCCATTTCATTAAAGGTTTTAGTTCAACTGCACTTTCTGTCTCCATCTGGTTCATGATTCCTGACAGTTAGATCCCTTATTTAGAATAGGGGTCTGGTATGGTTTTTGGGGAGCAACAAGTTTCTATTTCAGTTTTTGTCTACATCATAAAATACTATTGACTGTGTCGCCGCTGGCATCCTAGCAACCAGTGATGTTATGCAGACCGCCCGCATAGTGTTGTTGGTTGCTAGGATGCAGGTAGCACAGCAGAAAGTTTTAATTTGTTGGAGGTAGTAATACTGCCACTAAATAATGAATCCTGCTGCAGTAGCAGCAATGGGTTTGTGTCAGTAAACGGGTTAAATCTGCCTATTTAGTTCTTCTGGTCCATGAATCGCAAACATGCAGTACTCAGTGTAGATCATGTATGTGATATAATATGTGAGAGTGAGTGTCCAGACCTGGTCTAATATAGACAAGCTGTTGAAGCAGACTGCCTTCTCAAGCTGGCCATAAATAGATTTCTATTTTGCAGGGACCAGCTTAATTTTGATCCATTTGTGGGCAGGCAAGTTGTACAGAAATTGATCTCTCGATCGACCTATGTACAACCAGCCTGTCAGTTTCTTTTGTTCGATTAGTGCCACCGCCTATAGCTGACATCACTTATCATTGTATTCTAAAAATAAGGAACTCTCCCTGCTGTCAGAATACAATAGCTCCGCGGGAGGGATTTCCCCATCAACACCAAGTGTGTTGATGGGGGAATCTAATCTTTTTTTTTTCTTTTCAACCCACTGGTTGAACAAGAAAAGAAAAAAAAAGCATCATACTGTCTGTCTGAGCTAAACAAGTATCAGTCTGTATGTGAGCAGAAAACAGGTCCAGTCTGGTGACTGATGGAACTGGTTCAGCAGGGAGGCAGAGATTGGAGCAGCTCTGTCTTAAAGAGTTATAGACAGAGCTGTGCAACAAAATAGCCAGAAGGCTGAAAGACACTTTTATTCATTGTTATGCTAAACAACCCTTGCGTGGGAAGACATGTTAGAATCTGCATTTTTTTTGCTAGAAAATTGCTTAGAACTTCAAAAATTATATATCTTCTGAAAGCAAAAGACCTGGATAATACAATGGTGGTCATTGTAATTTTTTTATGTTGTACAATATTCGTGCATATTTTTAGGACATAATTATACTTTAGTGCACACAAACACAATATTATATCCAATTTTAGTAAAATATAAAAGATGTGATTGTGTTGAGTAAATACCTGTAGATACGAAACATGTCAAGATTCAAAATTGCGTGTTTCCATGCGTAAAATTTACATTATGTAAATGTTTACGGTACATAAAAAATAGGATGCTTTGAAAACCTTTACTGGTTATCAGTTTAGAGTTAACAGTGAATTATGGTGCAAAAATTACTGCTCTCGCTCCAATATTCACAGTAATACCCTACATGTGTGGTGTAGTCACTGTTGACAAACACATGTGGGACCTATGTATTTGCATGTATGCATTAGGAAGGAAGTATAGGGGTGATTTAATTTTTTAATAATTTTGTTTACATTTTATTTATACTTTCTAATTTTCTATATTTAAGTTTGTTGCTATATCAAGGGGGCTAATATACCCCTATGTGATAGCATGGGTAGGTGACACATACTCTTTATGGAGACAGAGGTCTATTAGACCCCTGATGTCTCCCCTGCCCAGCACTGCCGCTAATCTAGCTTCCATGGTGACAAAATCTGACCAATGTAAAAATCAATAAACGAAGAAACAAAACAAGTACTCAGCTCAAGGTTCTGACCTCAAGCTGATTTTACCTACCTGGCTCAGTCCCTCAGGAAGTATGAAAACCCAAAAGTTAGCATTTCAGCCAAGCAGCAAAGCAGCTAATGCTTCATTGGAAGATCAGCAATGGCATGCTCCGTATTTTTCCCATACCATATTTGTTTCAAAATCTAAAGTTTACTGTAAGCTATTTTACTATACTTACACACACTTTTCTAATTTGATTTATGGACTTGGAAAAACTAAAAGAGGCTTATGTATAAATAAGTGTGAAAACAAGAACATTTCTTGTTGAACATTGCTACCCATCAAAATCCTCGTTTCACATTTAGCTCTAGACTGAAGACATAACAGTTGGAGGCTGATGGGTTGCTATGGACAACAATTTTTTTTTGTAGGCAGGCTTTTCAAATCAAATAAAAGATCAAATCTCCAAATAGATCAATAGGATCTGCTCTCTAGTCTGTGCTCTTCTGAGTTCCTTGTGACCAAGCCATAATGTGGGGAAACACCTTTGGGAGGAGATTTTCTTTTGGGCAAAGACATTATGGCTAAATTTCCATTAGGATTATCTAATAAATAAACTCAAAGAGCCAAAGACGAGTGTAGTTCCTACTGATCTATTTTCATCTTGTGACAAGTGAAGACTTGCTTTTTGAACCTGCATCCAGGGCCTAGAGATCAAGTAAAAGAGCAAGTCTAGTACAGTGCAGCAGGATTGGGATTTTGCTAATCAAATCTTTAAATCTCCTTCTGTTTTTATAAATGTTTTGGTATAGGTATTTATCATTTGCTTCCATGTACAACAGGGGTACAAAGAAATGTAAGGTTTTTATATAGCCAGTTCTTATACTGTCACAAAATATGGATGTGCCTTGTTTATAAAATATAGTGTATTAGCTGATATTGCTAATAATAATGACAGGAGTAACAATCTATTGAAGCAAATCAGAGCTGTGTTTAGATGTTAAAATCTGACCTCAGAAATGACTGAATGTAGTAATGAGTTTTGACAATTCGATTAACTGAATTAGATGAAATAATGGATGTAATAGCTGCAATCTGTGCTGACTGTAATGTAAATTAAAATCATATAATTCTGTAAAAGGACACACAGTTTACAGTACAAGCACAGAGCTTTCATTCGGTATAAACAGTGTGTATTATTGGCCTCATAATCCAAATGTAAGGTATAATCATACTTTTGGCTTTCTCATTATCCCAAAGTCAGACTGCTCATGTCACATTATCCACTGGATGGATTCTGTGGCCCATTACCAAGAATGTTAGTGTCTCCCATTATAATGACGTGACTCTGATGACTATAAATACCACTGCAAATTCTCCACACCATTTACTGGCTTTTGTTGGATTCCTGTGCAGATTTATATGATTTGCTTGTAATTACAATGAAGCTCTGTCATGTCTGAACAGCATTCAGTGATGTGCCTCTTTCTACAATTCTATGGGCTGAAAGATAGCCATAAGGATAATTATGTAACTTTCACAATGAGTATGTGTGCCTTATTGTTATTGCTGCTGTTACTTTCGATGAATCCATTTCTATGACGACTTTCTTTTTTTGTTGTATTGCTGAAAACATAATGAGTTCCTGAAAAATACAAAAGTCATTTAAGGGGACTTAAGTTCTTAGTGAAAAATCCCCCCATAGAAAATGGGATATCGCAGATTAATGTGGAAATTATCTGACCACTATGTGAGTCATGCGTTGTGTGTGTTATGTAAACAGCTGCCTAAATGTTATACCTCTAAATACAAAGAGGGAGATTACTTGATGGAAATGAACAATACAGCAAAAAGTACTTTTAAACTCCAGCCTGAATTTCAGTATGTTACAATGTCAAAGCAGCATGATTACCTAACAAGTTAGTAACTGGGTAAACTTCCTTTGCAGTGGAACCAAAAAAAAAGTAGGTAATTCAAAAAAGTTTTGCCACTATTAAAGGCTAAGTTCACTTTTGGAGCTTATTACACATTACACCAGTATTTAGGGCGTAACATGTAACATATTCCAGCACCTACCCCCAATCATCGGCAGGGTGGTAATTAGGGGTAGGTGCTGGAGTATGTTACATGTTACGCCCTAAATACTGGTGTAATGTGTATGGGCTTTCTGTTTGAAAACTGGATGAAATGTCAATGGACTACAAAGTTTTCAAACAGCAAGCCCATACAGAGGTATGGGTGAGAAGGCTGGAGGGCATGTCTGCAGGAGCCTGAGATTGCATATGCAATCAAATAATTATGGGTTCATTGCTTTGCAGGCTCCATGGGCAAAAAAATTATAAATTAACAAATACACAAGTAAAAAACATTTTGGTTAATGCATGATTCTGTGTCAAAAAACACAGTCACTTCCAGTGCTAATAGGTCTTCCAAGGTGTGGAGTAACAGATGTCAGATAAAATGGTGGTGTGAAAGGTATATATAGTATCCCAAAACTAGGTGGATGCTGCCTTCCTTAGATGGGGTAATCCGAAAGGAACTAGTAGAAAAACAGATAATTTAATAAGAAGAAATTTTCGTATAAAAGTGGGTACTCACAAAATGCAACTGACAAAAGGCCATAAACACAGTGCACGGACATGCACAGAACACGGCGTACAGCTAACGTGTTTCAGGGGTGCACCCCCTTCCTCAGAGCTAGGCTCAGCCTTTATGGCCTTTTGTCAGTTGCATTTTGTGAGTACCCACTTTTATACAAAAATTTCTTCTTAATAAATTATCTCTGGTAATGCACGCCTTCCATTTCTGTTTTTCTTATGATTCTAAAACAGACTGTACCTACATTGCATATACTACTGGTGATGATCTATCAGTGTCCTGACTATCAGTACAGCCCCAACAGTGCCCATCAGTGCTTCCTATCAGTAACTATCAGTGCTTTCAAGCAGTGCTCATTAGTGCTGCCAATCAATGCCCATCAATGCTGTCTATCAGTGCCCTTTGGTGCCTCCTATAAGTGTCGCATATAAGTGCGGCTTCATCTGTGCCTTCTCATCAGTGCCCATCAGTGTCTCCCCATCAGTGTCCATCAATACCGCCTCATTAGTGCCACCTCACCAGTGTCCATCAGTGCCACCTCATCGGTGCCCATCAGTGCAGCCTATCCATGCTCATCAGTGCAACCTCATCAGCGCACATCGGTGAAGGTGTAAAATTACTTATTTGTAAAATTTTATAACAGAAACTAAGAAAAACTATTTTTTTCCCCAAAATGTTCTGTCTTTTTTTGTTTGTTTGGCAAAAAAATAAAAAACCCAGTGGTGATTAATTACCACCAAAAGAAAGCTTTATCCGTCTCAAAAAAAGATAAACATTTTGTTTGGGCACAGTGTTGCATGACCGCGCAATTGTCATTCAAAGTGCAACAGTACTGAAGGCTGAAAATTGACCTGGGCAATAAGGGGGTAAAAGTGGTTAACGTAGTGTGGCCCAACAGTGCTAACCTACATGAAAACCGCCCAGTCTCACTCTTTACCCCCTAATTCTGGTCTACAAAACATACTTTGAAATATGTACAAATAATTCCTCATTACAATTTTCTCTTTTGTCCCAGGGAGAATAAAATGTAACTTTAGAGTTTACAGATGTGGCCTTCTTTCTCCCTATTAAATTGCCTCTGATAAGCACTATTTACATTCTGTGCAGAAAACCAGCGTGATTTCTAGCTTATGTGTCAGAAAAATAAGAGTCTACCTCTCAATAATAAGGATGAGATTCCCTGTCTTAATTCTGTGCAAAATATATGCAGTGGAGACGGAAAGTATTCAGACCCCCTTAAATTCTTCACTCTTTGTTATATTGCAGCCATTTGCTAAAATCATTTAAGTTCATTTTCTTTCCTCATTAATGTACACATAGCACCCCATCATACGCATGCGCATGGGGTGTGCCGGGTGTGCCTGGGCACACCCTAATGCTCAGGCACATCCGACAGACCCCAGGGTTATTTTTCGGGCAGTATGTTCGTAAAATCCATTTTGACATCTCTGCTATATGACAATGGCAGTGCTGAGAATGGGACTATTTTTCATTTGGCTATGTGTGTGCAAGCCACGGGCCGCGGAGTAAGCCGGCAGGCAGCCGCATTTTCCGATGCTACCTCTATAGTTCCGGCTCCCTGACAGATGAATATCACTCCGCTGCCTGCTTACACCGTGGCCAGTGGCTTGCACTCACAGGAGCAAACCGGTCCTGCCCCCTGCTACTGTGGGGGCTGCCGCAGTCCATCACTGCCCTGTGTACACTGCCAAGAAAATGATTGGTTGCCAGGACCGCTCCCAGCAGAGGAGAAGAGTGTAACTTTCTCCTCCCTGCTCCACCTCTGAGTGCCCCGCCCCCGGCTTCTGCCCTGCAGACAATGGAACCAGCTGTGGTGAGGAGGACCTGGGAGATGTCACTGGTAAGGGGGGGGGGGTGGGTGCACAGACTCTGGCAGTGTGCGTGCGTCACTGCAGCAGGCAGGGACAGTGTGTTGTTCAGTCATTCTCAGTCACATTGTGTGTGGGGCACTGGAGAGCAGCTGAGAAAAGAAGCCCAGCCTGCTATGCTGGGATTTGTAGTCCCATGGAGGGGAGGACAATGCTCACACATACTGTGGGGGGGGGGTAGTTGGTGATATAAAGTAAAAAGCTTTGTGCTGTGAGGAGGCTGCTATGGCTGACCTGACCCCCTTCTAGAAATATTTATTGTCTGGTATACTGTTTTAAAGGGGAACTCTGCAGTCTCTGGGGTAAAGGGGAACCCTGATGTAAATGGGATCCCTGTGATATCTAAAGAGCCCCTCACATCACAGTCCGCAGGGATCCCCTTTGTGTCAGAGTCCCCCCTCACAGTGTACATAAAGGAGAACTCTGATGTAAGTGGGGACTCTGGGTACCCTTATATAAGAGGGGATGCTAGGAACTCTGATGGTATGGGGGGACTCTGGTGACCAGAGACCCTCTTATATCCAAGTCCCCCTTTACACCAGAGACCACAGCATTCTTTACATCCGATTTCCTAATGTGAAGGGGAACTCTGGGGACTCTGATGTAAGAGGGGCTCTCTGAGAACCCTAATTTAAGGGGGGAACTGTGATATAAGATGTGACGCTATTGACTCTGGTGTATGGTTAAATGCTGTGGACTCTGATGTAAAGGAGGACTCAGATGAGAGGGGGGCGCTATGGAATATGTAGGGGCTCATTCACAAATGCTTTGATTTCTGAAGAGCGATCTGCAAACAGATTGCTCTTCAGAGAGCATTTGAGAAGCGGTGAGGAGGAGTTGTATCACCACCACACCACCTGCTTTACCCCTTTGAACTCCACACTGCACATGGTTGTGGGCCGCTTGCAGAGTAATGCCTTTCACTTGAATAGGCCATGGTCAGTGGGTGCTACACCTGCTGAAAGCAACAGGGTATAATTGCAGGTGCGGCACGTGAACATGCCCAGTCGCTGCCTCTACAGCTAAAAAGGTGGTAGCGGTTGATGGGTGGTAAAAGCACGTCTCAACTGCAGAGTTTTACTGCCCCTAACCACTATTGTGAACAATTAAATTTTAAAATTTAAAAATGAAGTGTTAAAAAATGTTTTAATACATTTTAAAATGCTTGTTCACACTTATTTATAAGAGTGTGTGTGTATATATATATATATATATATATATATATATATATATACGCACATGCACATACACGTGTGTTTGAGCTTTGGGGTGCACACCCTAATGCAATAGGCTGCGCACGCCAGTGCACCCCATATTGACAGAAAAACACAGAATTGTTGACATTTTTGCAGATTTATTAAAAAAGAAAAACTGAAATATCACATGGTCCTAAGTATTCAGACCCTTTGCTCAGTATTTAGTAGAACCACCCTTTTGATCTAATACAGCCATGAGTCTTTTTGGGAAAGATGCAACAAGTTTTTCACACCGGGATTTGGGGATCCTCTCCTGTTCTGTCAGGTTGGATGGTAAACATTGGTCGACAGCTATTTTTAGGTCTCTCCAGAGATGCTCAATTGGGTTTAAGTCAGGACTCTGGCTGGGCCATTCAAGAACAGTCACGGAGTTGTTTTGAAGCCACTCCTTCGTTATTTTAGCATTGTATTTTTGAAATGTGCCTGCCTACTCACAAACAAAATTTCCTTTTTGAAGTAAAACACATAGCTGAGTATTTGTCAAAACAAAAATTTAAAATTTATTAGGGGTCCTAAAAAAATAAAGAGGAAGGCAACACTCGAGAAACAGTTGGAATTGGTGAAGCCTTTGTACCCCAGGGCAAACATAAATTATTTGATAGGCCAAATTGGTAACCTCAGGAGTCCATTTAATAGGGAGCACAATACGGTCCAGGACTCTGAGGGATCGGGATCAGCAGCAGATGACATATATGTCCCGAGGCTGTGGTCTTACAACAGCCTGCGTCTTTTGCCAGACCACACCAAACACAGGCCATCACTCCCAACACTTCATTCCACGCTTCCTTCCAGGCTGCTGTGGTGGGTTGGGTGGCTGTGTTGTTGGTGGTGTTGTTGGAGATGGTGGTGGTGTTGCTGGAGGTGGTGGAGGAGTATGGTCCAACTCACACACGTGGCTTTTAGTTGTGAGTTGGCCCCTCATCCCCTTGTTTAAGGCCTGAAGTATTATCTCCTCACAGATGAGGCGTGGGCCCTCATCCATTTGCTCCAGTTTACTGGCTGTCAGACAGTCATACGACTCGGGGCCACCAGGGGTTGTTGTGAGGACTGCAGTAGCCTGGCTAATTAAAGTAGTTACTGACTCCTCCAGGTTCCTCGCCTGCCTGGTGCTTTTTGTTGGAAGGTGGAGGGGAGGAACCTGGGATTCTGTCAGGCTGCTTTCCACGGTCACCTCCTAGCTCAGACTTTCCAAGGCCTCCTCCTGGCTGATACTTTCCTGTGTATGAAAATGGTACATAGTTTTTGTTTTTTGGTCATCAATCACACACAATTTAGAGCTCATGACTGTTGCAAATTGAATGTTACCAAATAGAAAAGACTATCATTCTGACCCCAGCATTTTTCACTCTCTTCCCAATCATTTTTGGCTACTATTGTCTATTGATATGTAAACCACTTTGTTAAATCAGAAATTAGAGTTCAATAATAGCATCTAGTTAACACCATTCAATTTTTGACAAAACATATGTTGAAAAATGCTATACCTGGCTCAAGCTGGGCTCCTCCACATCTTCCTGGGTCGAAGGCCGAGGTTGGACTTCAGGAGCCTCATCTGATGTGGAAGGAAGTGTGGAAGGAAGTGTAGATAGTGATGACCTGGGTTCACTCTGGTCTGACAAAAAACGCAGTCTGTCATAGTACCACAGCCTGGGGACATATACGTCATCTGCTGCTGCTCCTGATCTCATTGAATCCTGGACCTTCTTGTGCTCCCAATTATATGTGCTTCTCAGGCCACCAATTTTGGCCTTCAAATAGTTGATGTCTGCCGTGGGAGTCACCGGCTTCACCAATTCCAACAATTGCTCCAGCGCTGCCTTCCTCTTTAGCTTGTTGGAGTATTCTCTGCTTTTCACTTGCCAGAGACATGGCAGCTCCCTGTACCTGTCTATGAAGTTTGGCAGGAAGTCAGGGTCTGTAAATTTATCCATTTTCTCTGCAAGACACAACACAAGATAAACCCTAATGTCAGGCTAAACTCTCCTAATCTTGTCCCAATATAGGCCTCAACCTCTAAGCAGTATAGGCCACTAACCACTGATGCCCCAAGTTAAAATTGTACCTTCGTTTGCACGATCGGCGCTTACGATACTCCGTCCTCCGCTCACAGATCGTATGTATGACATACGCGTGTTATGCTTTATATACACTGCACATGCGTGAAACTCCTCCCCTGACCTTCTTTCTAGTGTATTCCCCACCCCTTCTGTTTCGGCGCAGTGGGGGAGCACATGGTGGAGAGACAGCAGATGCATGCAGAGAGCAGCAACGAGGAGGAAAGCCCAGAGCAAGGCAGTTCCACATCAAGGACGAGATATAAGGCCTCAAATATGTCCTTTGTAGAGATGGTGGAGATGGTGGACATCTTGGAGAGGGCCAACTATGATGGGAAGTATGAACGTACATAAACCCAAATGTGAGAAAGGCCAAGATCATGACTAAAGTTGTGAGAAGTCTGCACAGGAATTTTGGGGTACGACGATCCAAGGAGCAATTGAGGAAACGCTGGTCAGATCTGAAATTGAGGGAGCATGATCAGTACAGAAGGATCAGGAAACTGCTTCTAAAAAGTAAGTATTTGTTGTGTGTTCCTATTATTACTAGTACTTTAGTGCTGCTCCATGTGCTTTTCTTTACTTTTGTACAGTTTAAAATGGCAAGTTTGAGGTTCGTGGGCACAGTAATCGTTCAAATTAAACATTGTTCGTTCGACCACCAATACAACGTTTTTGGCAGATGCAGATTATATATAACTATATATATAACTATAATGAAATGCAAACTTGATTCTGTGTAAGGAGAGGACACTCAGCAGATGTTTACACATTTGGACGCAGGAGCACTGTGGGACACCAGAACAACCTTTTTATGATGTCCCACACAGGTGCTCCAGTGGATACTAGGGGTCTCTCCATGTGTGAAACTTTAAACAGGTAAGTATTCCAGCTTTGGAAAGGGAAAAAATCATGTCTTGAGCTTGGAACTTTGCCAAAGCAGACAATTGGACAACACTTCCAAGCAATGTCTCATATTACTATTTCTTGCCTCAAATATCTATGTGCTAAGTATACCTTTTTTGTATTCACATAGGGGATATTCGGGACATCTGAGGACACCACAAACCACACACCTCCTAAAGAAGGGGAGATCCCCACACACCCCGAAGATGTGGTTTCTGAGGTTCAGGAAGTGGGCAAAATAGTCACCACAACAGGTCAGTGTCTGAGACCACAGCTTCAGGTAATAGATGTATGCCTGCATATTTATAATACATGGTGTATATTTTTTTTTAGGTGATGTGGATGTTGTGGAAGAAGAAACTCACTTCAACAGTGTGAAAAGTGCACAGATCCTGATCAGCGAAATAATGGTGTGCAATCAGGATTTAGAGAAAGTCAAGGAGAACATCAATGATGTTGAAAAAAGACTCACCAACATCATGACGTTTTAGGCAAGATCTAACAAAAAAAAAAATATTCAATGTTGTCATTATTTTTTAATTTTTTATATACATTTTAAAGTAATTTGAAAGCCAAATTTTGAAGATGCACACAGTGTGTCTTTTCGCTACATCTATCAAAATAGATGTAGGGAAAAGACACACATTTTAGGCAATGGATCATGATAGAAATCCACATGTTTGAGTCCCAATTTGTGTGCATCTTCAAAATTTGGCTTTTACAGGGGTGAGATCACCCCATCTGATGAAGGCAAAATCAACACAGTTTTGACATACTAATGTCCCATATGGCCTTCATTTTATCACAGTTGAACTTTGTAAGCTCCTGAGTTGTGGATGTTATGGTTTTAAACATGCCTGTTTAGCCACAAAAAGGCTATATACTGTCACACATACATGTTATACACCAAAGATGTTGGTTTGTTAAAAAACCCTTTTAAATGCACATGTGAATGTGCTTGGAGTAAAATGTTTTATACTCAACAATGTGTGGCTTCTTCTTTCAATGCTCAATACAAGTTTTTGGAGTAAGTTGGTGTAGTTTACAGTGACAATGGGGGTTATTTGCTAAAGGCAAATCCACTTTGCACTCCAAGTGCACTTTCAGTGCAGTTTCAGTGCACTTGAAGTGCAAAGTGGATTTGCCTTTAGTAAATAACCCCTGCAGTGTTCTAAAATTTGCCCCATCAGGCCATTTTAGGGACTGCAAGCAATTAATTCATGGAGTTGAAAAGGATGATTACTTTTATCATTAATGCATTACATGCATTACCAACAAAAAAAATGTGTGTGTGTGTAGCAGACCCACAGCACAACATAATAGTTAGCTAAAGAAGAGATTGTCACCTCATGTATCAAATAAGTTACGTTTGCACTATTGAAGAAAATGGCCAAAAAAAGGTCATTGGAGAACCTAGGAGAAAGCTAAAAGAAACAGAAGTAGTAAATCAAATGAAATATGAGTTCAGTTTTTAACAACAAATTTATTTTAAAGATGTTATACATTATCTGGCATATCAATGCCCCCCCTAGGTAGCTTTGCCGTACTTCGGGGGGGCAAGCCCAGACGGTCAGCTTCAAGTGCCGTCAGAGTTTGATTCGGTAAGCCGGCCTCAGTCGCAACTGAGGCCACATAGTTGGCTGAATTTTTGCGTAAAAAGTTCTGTAAAATGCAGCAGGAAAGAACAATGTGATTTAGTTTATATTCCGCCATATTGATTGCAGTTAGGAATAGGTGGAACTAGCTGGCCATTAAGCCAAAGGCATTTTCAACCACTCTTTTGGCTCTGGCCAGCCGGTAATTAAAAACCCTCTGGTCTGGGGTGAGGGTCCTCATAGGGAATGGCTGCATAAGATGGTCCCCCAGCAAAAATGCTTCATCCGCTACGAAGACGAATGGGAGTCCCACCATGTTGTCTTCTGGAGGTGGCAAGCCCAAGCTGCCATTCTGGAGCCGTCTGTAGAACTCCGTCTAGGCGATGACTCCATCATCCGACATCCAGCCATTCTTCCCCACGTCCATAGAGGTATTAGTATGTCGCCAACACCACCGCCAACAACACTATACTACTATACCCCTTATAATTAAAATAGTATGACCCCGAGTTGGGGGGTGGGACGATGTGGACGTGTTTCGCATCTATTGCCCCACTGCATTTGGGAAAGTCCCACTGCTGGGCAAACTGGGAAGCCACAGTCTGCCATTCCTGTGGGTTTGAAGGAAACTGTGGAGTTAAACAAAAAAAAAAAAGAGTACTTTTGCACATAACATTGCAAGCAGATTAGACACAAACATTCTTGGCCAACATAAGTATAACATTTATTTAAATAAATATTTAAGGTCAAAAGTATAAGGTCCACTTATCAGATTCATCACCCCCTCTGATGGCCCATTGTAAAAATTTTAGGGGGGGAGATGTTTTGGGCAGGTAACCCTCTCCACTTCATTGAGAGATGAATGCATAAATAATGTATGTTACTTTGGCCAGCCCCTCCTTACTTACACTATTAACAGCCCACTGGACAGGTAAGAAGTGTCATAATCCAAAAATATGAATACACGCTGTACAAATTGAAGCACATTTTTACATTCTGCAATTACCTATCAAGATAATAGGAGAATAAAACTTTAAACAGTACCATTTGAAAGTATTCAGGCAGGCCCTTGCACTACATGCTTTGGTGAATTCATTCATAAATATGACCACAAAAGAGGTAGGTATAGTGTAAGGGTTTGGCAAAGTCAGCAGATAGAGTATTGGTATCGATTGACTTAGCGGTTGGGGGGGAGGGAGGGTTCCAAATGAAGCCTCTTGCACTCTGCATGAATTTAAGGATAACAATAACTTTTGTACACTGTTTAGGGGGTGTTTAGGGTAAGCACTACAATGGAGCAGACAAAATACACTGTTAAGTGACTAGGCTAGTCATGAACTTAATATTCTGGAGATTTCTCCCCGTCGCCAAGTACCGCAAGGTTGCATTGATCCAGCCACCACACGTCATACGGCAATCTGCTACATCCGTAGGATTCATCTGTGTTGGGACAGTTGGACATTTATTCCTTGGCTACTTAGCCAATATTACTATTTTCAGCAAACTGTTTGTCCCACCTACCTGGATGTGAACTACATGGGCATATATCACAGAATAGATATTGCAGATACTATGCACCTTGAGAATCTGCCCAATACTCACAATACTTACAGTTTGTGAATTATGTAATATCATTATGGACTCTTCTGTCCTCAGTGCCTGCTTAGAGATGGAATCATCACACTGAAATTTATTTGAATGCTAAAAAACTTTTTGAACCCTCGGCCCCTGAGGAAGGTATTTGAACATCTCATACCGGAAATGCGTCGGGCATTTGGGCATTTACATTACATGCTATTATATGTATAACATTTATTTGAATTTCCATGTAACATACGTTGTGCATCTTTGTCATATGTGGATTTTATATGTTTTTCTATTCTATATCATTAAAGATTGCTTTTTACATATTTTTGAGTGGGTGGTGGGTCTGTTAAAGTCCCAATTGAGGGGGTTATCACTTTTGTTCTGCAAGGTGGCAATGAGCCTCTGCTCAGGAGTGATGGCTTGCCACATGCAGGTGTCCTGCTTTGTAATATAAGGGGACAGTAAAGCCAACAGACGGTGAAAAATGGGGTCCATCATCCGGAGATAATTCCTGAAACTATCAGGATTATTCTCCTGGATCTTCCGCAGCAAAGGCATGTGACAGAATTGGTCACGCTTGAGCAACCAATTCTTCGTCCACGAACTCCTCCTCACCCTGCTCATGAACTGGACCTGGGTCAAAGCAATAACTCCAACACCAAGCCCAACAACGGCACGAGCTCTGCGTCGAGAGCGTAACCGCAACATGGCTAGAAAACAGTCGGCTGGAACAGAACGCACTGAAAATCAGAAAGGACCTGAGAAGAACAATCTGAAAATCAGAAACGAGCGGACAAGAACGCACTGAAAAACCAAAGCGAACTATAAATAGAACGCACTGAAAGACAGGAATGAACTGACAACACGGACTGAAGAACAGATACAAACCCACAAGCACAAACTGAAAAGTAGAAACGAACTGAAAAGCATGAGGCTGAAAAGCACGAATCGTCTCTCACCAAACTTCTACTAACACGAGATAAACACGAGATTAGCAGAAGGAGCCCAAAGGGTGGCGCACTGGCTATTGAACTTCCTTTTTATAGTCGCGTTGTACGTCACCGCGTTCTCACGTTCGGAATTATGGCCCAACATTTGTATGACCGTGTGTATGCAAGACAAATTTGAGCCAACATCCTTCGGAAAAAAATCCACAGTTTTGTTGTCGAAAAATCCGATTGTGTGTACGGGCATTAGTGTGCAAAAAAACACACCAATTGTTTGTTTCCTGATGCTAAATGCCTGTCCAAGCTCCCAGAAATTGTAGCCTGTCCAAAAAGGCTTTCTAGCTATGGTGCAAACATGTATACTATTTACCAGGTGAGAGTCGAAAAAAATTTTTTTTTTTTACAGATGTTAAATGCCTGCTCAAGCTTTCAAGCATTGCAGCCTGTCCAAAAATATTTTTTAGCTGTGTTGCAACCCTGTATGCTATCTAGCATGTTGTACATCAGTGTCCAGAAAGAGACACTAATATAGTTGTTTTTATGGATGTAAAATGCCTGCTTAGAGAGGAACTGCAGTCTGCTCACATAATTTGTAATAAAAACTTTTTTGCCATTCTGAAGCTTCCCTCCCACCACTTTGCCTATTTTTTTATATATACTGTGATTCTGTACTTGCCAAATATGCTACAGAAATTTCCCTCCACTGAGTATGGCTGCAATCATTTTAACTGGGCAGCTGAAGCTGCTGCCTTTTTACTTCCTGGATTTACACAGACACACAGAGGCACACCTCCAGCTCTGCAGCTCTCATTGGCCATCTTATGACTCATCCACCCTCCCTTCCTGGCAAACTGTGCATGATGTCATGAGAGCTGTGCATGATGTCATAAGCCTAGGCTTTTTTCCAGACAAGAAACAGGAAGTGGGCTGTATAAGGTATTTACTGGCAGAAAAAAAAATGTTTTACTATCCAAAGTTAAAACAACAAGGGCAGAGGATTTAATAGATGGAAAGATTAAAAAATAACCAAAGTTCCGCTTTAAGCTCCATCATCAGAGTGCCCAAAAAAACAAAAATATATATTTTATGGAAGTTAAATGCCTGCTAAAGCTTTCAGAATTTGCAGCCTGTTCACAGGCTTTTTAGCTGTTGCAAACCTGTATGCTATTTACTAAGTCAGTGTCCAAAAAAGACACTGATATTTGTTGTTTTATAAATGCTAAATGCCCACTAAAGTTCTCAGAAATTGTGACTTGTCCAAATAGGTATGCTATTTCCTACGTCAATGTCCAAAAAAGACACATAATAATATATATATATATATTTTTTACACATGCTAAATGCCTGCTCAAGCTCTCTGAAATTGCAACCTGTTCACAAAGGCTTTTTAGCTGTGATGCAAACCTGTATACAATTTCCATCATCAGTGGCCAAAAAAAAACTGCCTCTTCTCTCCAATGTGGGTTTGTGAATTATGGTTTATGGTTGGTACACAATACAGTGTGTTACTGAATAGGATATCACAACAAACTATGCTCTGTGACTTCTTTTGGATCTGTTTTTTATATGAACGTTATAGCTTTAGTTATTTTGTGTAGTGTATACCTTACAATAGTTTTTTGGTGCATTGCCTATTCTGCTTCCAATGCTCAATTATTACTTTGACAGTAAAACTGATGCTGTCCCCGAGTGTCATAACATTCTGTAATTCCACATACAGCTTTAAGACATCCCCCAGCCATGTTATATATAGAAATTACATATTTTTTAAGTTATCTTTTTAAAACATTCCAGAATGGCTTCCTCCCATTGAACGACAGCTTTTAAAAACTATTTTCCCTTAGTACACGTCCCCCAGTCAATGCCCCTCCCTCTTCCCTGTGCCCTTTCTTTGTCAGTCCTTTGACTTTTAGAAAATGGCCTTAATGAAAATGAACAATTAGCTTCAATAATTTCAATGGGGTTTGAATTCTGGTTCTAAACTTTGATAACGTTCGCAGAACGTACAACAAACTGGGTTCAGGTATGTTTGGCTCATCAATAATGAGGAGTCCTGAATGACACAGAAAGTGGTGCTGATATTTTGACAACGGAGTTAGTCTCTGCTTCCATACATTGTGTGACCAGGGTGATAAGCTTTGCATTCAGTCCTTTGTCAGTCTTTTCCAGATTGAATGACTCTGGGCATCATTTCACCTTGAAGATTGAGGGTTTTTAGTGGCTGAAACAAGCTACTGCAGGGGAAAGGTTCTTCTTAAAAGTGAGTATTGCATTTTGAGCTGAGTGTGAACTTATAAAAAGGCAGATGGAGCTACATTTGTAACTGGCTTCAAAGTCATCCTGATCCAGTTTTCTGAGCATAATGGATCAATACCCTCATCTCTTATAATAAGTTGAAGGCATGATTTCTGCTCATGATTTTGCAGATTTTTCTGAAAATAACATTTCTGTTCAATTGTACTTTATTGTAAAAAGGATTGGAGTACAGTTCAAAAAGTCCCAATTTTCTTAATTTGTCTGTGTGGTATGAGTTATTATTAATGAGTGTATACCATGTGAGCCTAGCTTACATTTTGTGTCTGGTGGCCTAGAACAGTTTATTCACACCCTTGCTAGCAGGCTACAAAAACATTCCTAACTTAACATTGATATATTTTAACAAAAGCAAACAAAGCAAAGTTAATAACCCGGTAACATGAAACAACAAAGGATAGATTTTCTTTGTTGTTGTTAAGGGACACAGTATTCAATGACAATTGGGTTATATAGAAGGATTTGGACACTGAAACAGAAAGACAGTAGCCAGCCAGGTATAACCCCTCCCAGCAAGCTACACGCTTTGCTAGTGTCCTAGGATGATTGACATCCTTTCTCTATCAAGAAAAGTTTAACCATTTTGCTAGCCATTAGTCTCTTTGCTCAAGACTTCAAGTTTCCTTCATTCAAGACTTCATCTACATGCTGCCTAGCTGGGCTCTTTATGCAGCTATCCAGGTTGGTGTACCCTCAGCAATGGCTTTACAGCATGTACATGGATCCTGCTGGACTGAAGATTGTGGGGCCTGCCTAGAATGTGTCCTTTAGGCATTGGGCTCAGCTTGTGGTGCTTTCCAGACTCTTATGTCTCAACATTACCAGTTTGAGACCCTACTCTTGGTTTGTCTATCCCCAGTGTTCTGGCCCCCAGGCTGCCCATGCTACGATCCCTGGACATTTCTATTGTGGGATACCTGGATGAGCTCCTATTAAGGAAACCAATGGCACAGGTTCTGAGCGACAATGTCCAGACTTTAAAAAGGTTCAGTTGGATCCTGAACCTTCAGAAATCAGTGCTGGAACTGATACATCAACTGGAATATATGGGTCTCATCCCAGACATAACTGAAGCCAGATTTTTCTTTCCCCAAGCAAAACTTCTGACTCTCCATTCACAGGCTCAGACCATACATTCCAGGAGCCATCCAACTCTGTGATTCTGCATGAGAATTATGGGCTCATTTGTAACCTCTTTTGAGGCACTGCCATTCACTCAGTTCAATCCCAGACCCTTACAACACAACAATCTGTCATCATGAGACAAATCAATTCATTTTTTTAACAAGCCATCTCACTTGACACCTGTCACCTAACACCTGATTATATCTGGCCTAGTGGCTCAGGCATACAGTTCTTGAGTTAGGGAAATTCTTCTACCCACTGTCTTGGAAGATCCTGACGATGGGTGCCAAATGAAGGGCTGGGGAGGGTTCCAGGCACCTTTTCAGTGAAGGTGACTTGGTTGCCAGAAGGATTGGATTCCCAATCAACCTTCTAGAGCTCCAAGAGATTTGGTTGTCCCTGTAACACTGAACACCTGACTGGAGGGTCATCCAATCAGGATGCAGTCAGATAATACCACAGCAGTGATGAATTGCAATGGTCGTGGAGGAAACAAAAGTCTTGCTTTGACAAGAAAGGTAGAAAGGAATCTAGCCGGGGCAGAACTCCATGTTCACATTCCGGGTGTAAACATTTGGCAGACAGGCTACCTCAGCCATCAGCGTCTGGACCCAGGGCAGTGGTTCTTACACCCAGAAGTGTTCCAGGATTTGTGTCACAAATGGGGGATGCCGGATAGGGACCTGCTGCCTTACAAGTTCAACAACAAACTGGATAAATTTGTCTCTAAATGCAAAGATATTCTGGTGGAAGCAGTGGATGCTTTGTTTCTGATTTCTCACCCTGCCTCACCGTTGCTGCCCTTAATAGTATGGTTTTTAAAAAGAGAGGCCACTAGCCTCCCATTTATTATTTAGGACTTTTGTACAGGGTGTCTCTCATATTGCTTCTCTTGCACCTGGAACTGCATGGATTTAAATCTTGTTCTGTTGGCTTTCTCAGTCAAAGACTGCACTTGGAACCCATCAGAGATATTACTCTGATCTATTGCTAATATAACATTTCTACAAAACTGAAGCACGCTGAGAGTGGGAGGGGTTGGACCACTCTGGCCACTGTTTTTTATTTGCCAGTTACCAAATCCTCTTTTAGGAGGTAGTATAACTCAGTTGTCTTTAAATAACTAAATTCTTATGCCCCTAATGAACTCCAAGAAACTGAATTTTCAGTAAGCACAAAAATCCAATTTTAACATACGTTCATACAATATAAAAATGGTGTAATGGGTTCCAAATATAAAATACTCCTGTTTTAATTTGTAGTCATAGAAACTAAGTGTAGGATGACAAATCATCTTTAAAAACTTGCTATAGGGTATAGCCATCATCATTGTAATGCTAATGGCAATTTTACTTAAGACTAATGAAGTGTTGATGAAATAAGATTTTACCAGCAATAACCAGATGTGATGAGTTCTCCACATTTCCTTTTTCTAGCTTAAGGCTTTTGCAGCAAGACTTAGGCTGAATATAAATTGTTTTTAGTAATAACACAGAAGAAAATCCAAAGAAAAAATTGACAGTTGGAAATATGTCACTTTTAGCACAGAACTCTTTCTTATGTTTTACATTTTTCTGTGGATATCCTCTAATGACTATAGCTTGTTTGTAAGTGTTGTTGCCCATAACAACCAATCACATCAGTGTTTTCTTGCACAAATATCTACAGTGTGTGGATTTGGCATGGGGCCTGCATGCTTTTGGTGCAGATAGGCTCCTTTGGAGGAATGTGTGTGCATAATTGGGCTTGATTAGAGATAGAGCTTGTTTAAAATCTAATTTAGGTTAGTGTTGGGCTTCATTTTTTAAGCCCAATTTTAGTAAAACATTTTTTGTTCTATTATAGTTAAAGTAGAGAGGGTTTAGAACCTCCGTCAGTTTTTTAGTAGTTGTCTCTACTAAGAGAAAATGTCCCCTCAATTCCCTTTGCTTTATCCAAAACTAAAAAAAAAAAAAAAATAGAAAAAAAATGTTGTACACATTTTTCTCTACAGTGTAGACTATTTGTATTAGGAATATTACATAACATTAAAAATACAAAATTCCTTTAAATACCATGCTGAATGCCCTGGAACTGCCAGTGAGGTGGTACATCATGTCTACAACCTGCTACAGTTAAGCTCTGCTTCCACTACTGCGAGTTGTTGTGCGACTTGAAACATGTGAAGTCGCATGACAAGTCAAAACCCATGTATTTCAATGGCCCCTGTTCTAATTGGTGCGACTCAAGTCGCAGTGACTCCAAAAAAGGTTCTTGCACTACTTTGTTCCTACTTCGGTGCAACTTGTTCTCACATGGCTTTCACCGGTCGCATGACATCACAACACAAATCACATAGCAAAGTCGCAGTGTAAATCGCGCGACTTTGGAGACGCAATAGTGGAAACATAGCCTTAAACTGACATTTACAAAGAAAACAAATGCCATTTAAATTGCTGGTAAATGATAGCTCTCAGCTGCTTCCTTCTGTTTGCAAACAGACAAGGATTCCCTTTATCTATGCAAGATTTTTATCCTAGAAAAAAAAAAAAGACGCAGGGTTTCCTCTAAGAACACATACTAGACCCTTATCCTTGATGAGGGTTTGGAATGGATATCAAAGGGGACCCCATGCAAAAAAAAAAAAAAATTAAACAACAAATTGTGACCCCGCATTTTATACAAGACCCGTTGTGTATTTAAAGAGGGAGCCCCACAAAAAAAAAAAAAAAAAAACTTTGGGTCCCAAAGAAACACAGGCAGCTATCTCCCAGGTGCTCATGTGACAATCTCCACTTGTGAGCTGCACATTTCAGCAGTCCTTCAGGCATTGAGATTGGCATCAGGCAGTCTTCTCACACTGCCATCAGCTTTTCTGGTAGAGACAGAGTGGTTCCTAGTAGGCTGTCCTGCTTTTATGACCACCACTCTGTCTTTGTGGATTGCTCTCCCCAGCCTCCATTCCTCCCTAATGTACTGAAATTGGGCCCAGGTCTTCTCATAATCTGGCACCTGTAGAGGCTTAGGGATATGCAAGTACTCCCACACCAGATCATCCTCCCACTCTCTCTGGGAGTCCTCTATGATGTTCATGATGTTGGGAGGGACATAGGGGTAGTCCAGACCGAACCTCACGCTGGAATCTGGAAAACCTGGGCAGTTCTCTTGGCATCCCTTTTCCTGGCAGGACACAAGCGTTGGGGGACCTCCTGACCCACTGTTTGAATTCAGCTGCTCTGGTCTGGGTGGTTGAAGGTCTGTTGAAGAAGATCTTTTTAACACTGACAAGGCTCCTGCAACTCCTCCGGACACCTTGGACTGGATCTCTTCCTGGACCAGGGAGCCTCCCATCTCCCATTCCTCCTCTGAGCTACTGTGTGATGACAATCCGCTATCGAATCTTCCAGGGAACTGAATTCTGCCTGCAATCTGCGGGAAACCCAATCTATGGCCCTGTCTCTGCTTTTTCCCTTCTGGCTTACCTCCCTCCTGCACTGGCTCCTTCCAGGTGGGGTCAGCAGAGCACATAGGTGCAGCCAGCATCTCAAGGATATTATCTGGTTCCTGCTGGACAGTACTTACAGTTACCATGTCCCTGACCGCTCTGCAGGCCACGCCAGATCTCCATTCTTCTTCCCCAATGTCACTGGTGTTTGCAGGGGAGTCACCAGGCTCAGACTCGGATGATTAAAGGCCTGTTCCGACCTTCCAGGAAATGCGCAGCTGTAATTGGCACAGTCCTGATTGCAGGTCCACGTGATAGTACTGTGGTCCCTGCTGGCTGGATATTAGCTGGGTAAGCAGCTCTTTGCAGTGCCCACACTGGATCCAGGTACTGACCACCACGGTCAGTATCCAGCATTCAGGACACAGCAGGCATAGTTGCTCCGTCTCCTCAATCATCCCAAAGGGCGAATCCCCCATGATGCTCCAACCAGACACTGGTGTCCACCTGTGTCCACGGTGTCCACCAGTGTCCGCTCCTGCAGATCGGGCTACCAGGTCAGCGCTGAAAACACACAAGCACACTCCTCTGCTAGCAGGGTACACTGGATTTCCTCCAGGGTGTAGCTCCAGCCCCAAGCTTCCAGACAGGCTGGCGAGGAGGAGCAGGCCTCTTCCCACGCGCATGGCTGTAACCCCTTTTTAGCTGTGCTGAAGTTTGCAGGCCCACTATTGCTTGCAGAACTTGTGAGGGCATGTCGCTCGGCACCGACTGTGCCTGAGCAACTGGGAGCAGGTGGCCGCTGACTTGCACTGTGGTTGCCTGGGGTAACAATAAAGTCTATGGCCCATATCTCACTGTAGGGAGCAACAGTAGACATTTCCAGGCACACTTTACTGTAATAAGCAGGAGTTTGAAGCATAAAGTTACTATGTCCAGCATTAGCAGATCACTTGACATATTTGTAATCCATGAGCCCGATCGCCTGCTGTGGTTGCAACGGGTGAAAGTACATGTTAAAAGTTCACTGAGTGGCAGGTTTGAGCACAAGTGTCCATCCCAGCCGCGGTTGGGGCGACTGGGTGAACAGGGCAGCAATAACTTGACAGGCATCTCCCGCTGGTTGCTATGGACAACGGCACTTCCCTGGTTTAACCCCTGTGGTGATCTTTGGAACAAGATACAGTACCTTGGTTTACTGAAAAAACTCTGGGTGCTAGGAGCAACGGCTGGTAGGTTGACCGTGGGCAGATATCCCAGACGACGTCCCCAAATGTAGCGTTACCCCCACAGGAGCTGCTGGTAAATATGGTTATCTCCCACCCTGCAGGGCCAGGCACATGAATTTTCCACTTACACTGGAGACAAGAAGCAGTCCTTGCAGCTTTGTTCATGTTTTTTATTTAGGGGGATTAAACTTGGATGGGGTAAGGGTTCTTATGGAATGCCTATTTGATCAGTAGGAAACTCTTCAGGGACACAACATACAGTATCTCACAAAAGTGAGTACACCCCTCACATTTTTGTAAATATTTTATTATATCTTTTCATGTGAAAACACTGAAGTAATGACACGTTGCTACAATGAAAAGTAGTGAGTGTACAGCGTGTATAACAGTGTAAATTTGCTGTGCCCTCAAAATAACTCAACACACAGCTATTAATCTCTAAACCGCTGGCAACAAAAGTGAGTACACTCCTAAGTGAAAATGTCCAAATTGGGCCCAATTAGTAGTTTTCCCTCCGCGGTGTCAAGGGACTCATTAGTGTTATAAGGTCTCAGGTGTGAATGGGGAACAGGTGTGTTAAATTTGGTGTTATCACTCTCATATACCGGTCACTGGAAGTTCAACATGGCACCTCATGGCAAAGAACTCTCTGAGGATCTGAAAAAAAGAATTGTTATTCTACATAAAGATGGCCTAGGCTATAAGAAGATTGCCAAGACCCTGAAACTGAGCTTCAGCATGGTGGCCAAGACCATACAATGGTTTAACAGGACAACTTCCACTCAGAACAGGTCTCGCCTTGGCCGACCAAAGAAGTTGAGTGCACGTGCTCAGCATCCTATCCAGAGGTTGTCTTTGGGAAATAGACGTATGAGTGCTGTCAGCATTTCTGCAGAGGTTGAAGGGGTGGGGGGTCAACCTGTTACTGCTCAGACCATACGCCGCACACTGCATCAAATTGGTCTGCATGGGTGTCGTTCCAGAAGGAAGCCTCTTCTAAAGATGATGCACAAAAAAGCCTGCAAACCGTTTGCTGAAGACAAGCAGACTAAGGACATGGATTACTGGAACCATGTCCTGTGGTCTGATGAGACCAAGATAAACTTATTTGGTTCAGATGGTGTCAAACTCATATGTTGGCAACAAGGTGAGGAGTACTAAGACAAGTGTGTCTTGCCTACAGTCAAGCATGGTGGTGGGAGTGTCATGGTCTGGGGTTGCATGAGTGCTGCCGGCACTTAGGAGCTATAGTTCATTGACAGAGCCATGAATGACAACATGTACTGTGACAAACTGAAGCAGAGCATGATCCCCTCCCTTCGGAGACAGGGCCGCAGGGCAGTATTCCAACATGATAACGACCCCAAACAAACCTCCAAGACGACTACTGCCTTTCTAAAGAAGCTGAGGGTAAAGGTGAGGGACTGGCCAAACATGTCTCCAGACCTAAACCCTATTGAATATCTGTGGGGCATCCTCAAACGAAAGGTAAAGGAGCGCAAGATTCCTAACATTCACCAGCCCCGTGATGTCATCATGGAGGAGTGGAAGAGGACTCCAGTGGCAACCTATGGAGCTCTGGTGAACTGCATGCCCAAGAGGGTTAAGGCAGTGCTGGAAAATAATGGTGGCCACGCAAAAATATACTGTAGACACTTTGAGCCCTATTTGGACATTTTCACTTATGGGTGTACTCACTTTTGTTGCCAGCGGTTTAGACATTAATGTTGTGTGTTGAGTTATGTTGAGGGGACAGAAAATTTACACTGTTATACAAGCTGTACACTCATTAATTTACATTGTAGCAAAGTGTAATTTCTGCAGTGTTGTCACATATAATAAAATATTTACAAAAATGTGAGGGGTGTACTCACTTTTGTGAAATACTGTATATGTATCCAGTATATACACACTATTCTGCTACCTCCAGCACAGACTTGCTTGTAGAACTACAACTCCCAGGACCAGCTACCACTGATGGGAGGATCTTACGCTGACACCCCTTTGGTGTAGCAAAAAAAAAAGAGAGGTCTTTGGAGCTAGCTGTCCTATTTGTGGCTACTACCACCTCTTCAGGCACTGCCAGCCCACCTGGCTGCAGCTGCCCCTTTCACTAGCCCCCCTGGCTATGTCTCCACAGTCCTCTCAGACTGCTTGCGCCCAGTCCCTTCAGGCATGCCTCCCATTCTTCTGACTGTAATATTCACCAGCCCTCTTGGCCGTCTTCCTCTCTGGAGATTTTCCCGGCAGTGTCCTCCTGCTGTCCTTTCCTTGGTTCTGGGCAGAATCCCTCCGTGTGTCATGAAAAGGGTCCCTTCTGCACCCAAGCCATGGCCTGAGTTCACCCCCCACCCCAAACTGGGGACCTACTCTCAAAGGCATCCGACAGCCATCTCAGTCCAGCTAGCTCCTCCTGGACTCCTCCCAAATGCTTCTGGAATCTTCTCCAAGTTTCCAGATAGCAGGGTGGTCACCAGAGAAGCTGCTCGTGAGTCATCCAGCCTACCTGAGCCACTTACTAGACCCAGATTAATACATAGGCTTGGCTGTCAGCCAAGCCTGAAAATGTACTTACACTAACACAAAACGTATCATTTAGCACTCTAGCCATGCTATGGGGTGCTACACTGGTATAAAAATTGCATGAGGGCCCCATGCAATGGTGTAGAAGGGTGTCACATTAGATGGGCTCTATTTAATAATTATAATGATATATCCATAACACCTTATTATAAGACCACCTGAATCCATGAATACATTATGTCATTCATCATATACTACCCCCATAGGAGAACACAAAATGTGCAACTGATTAAGCACATTAGAAATATATGAGTGGACAGTCCCAGAAGACTCCGCCTCCAAAAGAAGATGAAGAACATGAGGACTTCACAACCAGGGAGGATGTATCCATGGGCTCAGGAGGTCCTTAAATAAGGTGTTATGGATATGTCATTATAATTATTAAATATAACCCATCTAATGTGACATCCTTGTAAACCAATATATTCCCATATGTTCCATAATCACATGTGGAAGGCCTCTAACTCACAACATAGATAAATAACCAATGATGCCTGGAGACTACATGTCACTAATATTAATTGTTGAGCCAATGTAATGTACCAACTATACCCCTACTCCCCAAATTGGATAGATACTAAATGATCATAGGCCCACTATTTTTGGTAATACATTGCCTTGCATATTAGAAGTAAGTGCCTTTAATATGGAGTTGTCAAAAAGACCTCCTCAAATGAACATAAAAAAAAATGCTCAAATGACAATGCTTTGTGATTTTTCTAATCTGCTAGACAATGTATTACCATTAGGGATGAGCCGAACACCCCCTGGTTCGGTTCGCACCAGAACTTGCAAACAGGCAAAAAATTTGTGCCATAAAAAGTGTTTGGGGAGATGGGTCCTGCCCCAGGGGACATGTATCAATGCAAAAAAAAGTTTTAAAAACGGCCGTTTTTTCAGGAGCAGTGATTTTATCCACTTCAGCCTTGGAAGATTTGGCTGCTCAATGACCAGGCCATTTTATGCGATACGACACTGCGTCGCTTTAACTGACAATTGTGTGGTCGTGAGATGGTTGACATAGTTTTTTTTCCCACAAATAGAGCTTTCTTTTGGTGGTATTTGATCATCACAGTTTTTGTTTTTTGCGCTATAAACAAAAAAAAGCGTCAATTTAAAAAAAACAAAACAAAAAGGCTGCAGTCGTGGGGATGCCTCCTATTGAGGCACAGTTTGTCCATTTTTTTTCTCGGGTCTTTGGACGCTGTGATCGAAGCTGGATTTATATTGCGGGACTTGTCCCAAACTGCCTCATGTCATTTTAACTTTTTTTACACTTTTTTAGTGAATGGGTAGGGGTACAATGTACCTGATAGCCATTCACATGGGGGGGTCTGGATTGTGGGGAAGAGGCCCTTGTCCCCATTAACATGGGGACAAGGTGTTTTGGGGGGCCCCAAAGCACCCTCCCCATGTTGAGGGCATGTGGCCTGGTACGGGTCAGAAGGGGTGGGACGCTCTCATCCCCCCCTTTTCCTGCAGCCTGCCAGGTTGTGTGCTAGGATAAGGGTCTGGGATGGATTTTGGGGGGACCCCCACGTCATTTTTTTTGCCGCGGTGTTCCCCTTAATATCCATACTAGACCTGAAGGGCCTGGTATGGATTTTAGGGGGGACCCCCACACCATTTTTTTTTTAAATTTTGGCACAGGGTTCCCCTCAATATCCATACCAGACCCAAAGGGGGACTCTCGCTGTTTTCTTCAATGATTTTTATGTATATTGCCAGCATCCGGCAATACATTACAGCCGGTAGCAGTTTTAAATGACATTTTTTCCTTTACAAGTGTAATTTTGCTGCTCTCATTCATAACACTACGTATGGCCGCTATATAAGCAGCCTTACATAGTGTGAGGTGTGGACAGAGAGCTCTGTGATTGCCCAAAGCATGCAGGTCAGGTCAACAGCCGTCAAAGCACTGCGATCTTGCAGTGCATTCATGGTCTTGCAGTTCATTATGGGGCATTCCGCAGGCGCTCGAATTTCCCGCGAATGCTCCATAACATTCTAAATTCGGCAAACACCTGATGTTCGAGTCTAACTTACGCTCAACTCGAGCATCAGGCTCATCCCTAATTACCATAAATATTGAGCCCATTATCATTTAGTATCTATCCAACTCAAACTCCTAAAGTGTTGACCTTCCTGAAGAAGCAGGCTTTGACCTGTGAAACGTGTTGAACAAGCAAGATAACCCCATTCAGAAAATCTAATTAGGGGCTGGTGACTTTCTAAATGCAGCATTTTATGTGTATGGCTGAGAAAAATATACAACCGCTTTATGGGATTTTAATCTTTATATGATGGAATAAAATGTTTGTTGTATTTTTTTAATTACAGGTGCAGTACCTTTAAAGTCATGTTTAGATATTCTTGTAGGGGTTTCTTTACCTGTATATTTCATGGAGAATGTTGTACCTGTAAATCCATATATTTAAGGGGGTGGCCATTGTGCCCATACTGCCCGCTTGTTTGTAACCCATGGACAGTAACACAGAAAGCTTGGGTGCTTGTTCTGTCTCAAGGAGCAGATAGCTAAACCTCCTTATCCCAATAACTGTAGATACCATATTTCTTTGATCTCAGTTTTATTAGAACAAGCCAGGTGAAACTACAAAATAACAGAAATAGACCTCAATAAGTATAATGTTGCATACAATACAGCATACATTGCATAAACAACGATATACAGTACAAGATGGGATAGTAAAAACTTACTTTTTAAGTTCTCTAAGGGGTGATGGCGATAGATAGAGAAATACATGTGTTGTTTCCTGAATGTCTTCTCACAAAATGGTGGCTGTTTCACTTCCTGCTAAGATTCTACCCAGAATTCCCTGCTTGCTTCCTTAGTTACACATACAAATAAACAAAGAAACAGAACTGCAGCAATACCAAAAAGGAACGCTAGATGGAGCCTGCACACCACATATGATTGTCTTAATTAAATTACACTTTTGCATGTAAATTTAACAACACAGGTACAAATAACCAGTATAAAACATCAGCAAGACATCTGGTGGGCAGAACAGTGCTTAGTGACAATATTGTAATCTTGAAACTAAATTTGCTGAAACCTTGAACGATAAACAAAAAATATATTGTAAAAATATTTTAGCAGCCTCATTCAGGTATTACTTTTTTCTAGATTAGAGAGTTATGTTTAATGGTAATCTAGGAAAGTTAAACAGCATGTTAACAATTAGCATGGAGTCATTCCATTCTGTAAATAGTAGAACTGACATAACTTTCTGTTTCCTAGAGCTAATAGTCTGCTGTAAAGCTTTGTGGTTGGAAATTTCCACCTAATGCCTTGAATTACTTTACAGAAGAAAACGTGTTTTCCACTATAATACTTTATATACCAATATATACACACACTATGGTCAAATTCTAACTGAAGATGAGTTGTTTATTATTTATTTAAACAATGAAAATATGAAATGGAGGTCCTTAAAACAAAAATATTAAATGTGTAAAAAAAACCTGATCAAGTGTTTAAAACATTCTTTGGTAATTATTTTTAAATATTAAAATTATTATTGAGCCTGTTCATATTTCTGTATATGCAGTACTGTGCATTTGTGTTACAGTATGTATTTATGCACTTTTGTTGATTCATTATATACAGGGAGGAAAAAAAACATTCTGATTTCCCATGATAGAAACGTATCTATACATTTACCATTTACTTAATTGGTCTGTTTCACTTATGTAAATGCACAGAAATGCTGCATACCTTGTATGTCAAAAAATACATTTAGATACAGCATTCAGATGTGAACATAAGACAGAAGATATTTACATTTAAAATGCATTTCTATGCAGCAAAGCCTAAGTGGTTTAATGCAGGGACAAAAAAAAGTGAATATAGGAGACTATATATTCTCAAAATCTACATTTTTACCAGACCCCTGAGCTTATTCCCTCTCTAATATTTTGTCAGCTCCATGCCCTCATAGTGTATGAGAGGTAACTAACACAGACATAATGATCATTTTTGTGGCCCATTCACAATTATACTTTGTAATAACACACCATACAATGCGTGTTATAGCAACATAAACCACAGTGCTGTTTGGTACCATTAATTTTAACCACTTTGGCTCCGGAAGATTTACCCCTCTTCATGACCAGGCCATTTTTTGAGAAATGGCACTGCCTTATTTTTACTGACAACTGCGCGGTCATACGACACTGTACCCAACTAAAATTTATACCCTTTTTTTCCCACGAATAGAGATTTATTTTGGTGGTATTTGATCACCTCTGCAGGTTTTTATTTTTTGCGCTATGAACAAAACAAACCCGACAATTTTAGTTTAGGCTGATATGTATTTTTCTACATATTTTTGGTAAAAAAATTAATTGCAATAAGCATATATTGATTGGTTTGTGCAAAAGTTATAGTGTCTACAAAATAGGGGATCATTTATGGCATTTTTATTATTATTTTTTTTTTTTTTACTAGTAATGGCCGTGATTTGCGATTTTTATCAGGACAGTGAAATTGCGACGGACAAATTGGACACTTTTGACACATTTTTGGGACCATTGACAATTATACAGCGATCAGTGCTATAAAAATGCACTGATTACTGTATAAATGTCACTGGCAGGGAAGGGGTTAACACTAGGGGGAGATCAAGGGGTTAACTGTGTTCCCTAGATGTGTTCTAACTGTGGGGGGGATGGGACTGACAAGGGGAGGAGAGAGATCGGTGTTCATACTTGGTATGAGCTCATGATCTGTCTCCTCTCCCCTGAGAGAAGCGGGATCTATGTGTTTACACACACACAGATCACAGGTGCCCAGTGGTCATCATCGCGCCCGCTGGGCGCTGGAAGAGTGGCAAGAAGAAAGTCATTGTTGAAAGCAAGCCATAAGAAGTCCTGTCTGCAGTTTGCGAGAAGCCATGTGGGGGACACAGCAAACATGTGGAAGAAGGTGCTCTGGTCAGATGAGACCAAAATTTAACATTTTTCACCTAAAAGAAAAACGCTATGTGTGGCAGAAAACTAACAGTGCACATCACCCTGAACACACCATCCCCACTGTGAAACATAGTGGTGGCAGCATCATGTTGTGGGGATGCTTTTCTTTAGCAGGGACAGGGAAGCTGGTCACAGTTGATGGGAAGATGGATGGAGCCAAATGCAGGGCAATCTTAAATGAAAACCTGTTAGAGTCTGCAAAAGACTGGGGCAGAGGTTCACCTTCCAGCAGGACAACAACCCTAAACATACAGCCAGAGCTACAATGGAATGATTTACATCAAAACATATTCCTGTGTTAGAATGGCCCAGTCAAAGTCCAGACCTAAATCCAATTGAGAATCTGTGGCAAGACTTGATAATTGCTGTTCACAGACGCTCTCCATCCAATCTGACAGAGCTTGAGCTATTTTACAAAGAAGAATGATCAAAAATGTCACTCTCTAGATGTGGAAAGCTGGTAGAGACATCCCCAAAAAGACTTGCAGCTGTAATTGCAGCAAAAGGTGGTTCTACAAAGTATTGACTCAGGGGGGCTGAATACAAATGCATGCCACACTTTTTATAATTTTCCTTCCACTTCTCAATTATGTGCCACTTAGTGTTGGTCTATCACATAAAATCCCAATAAAATAAATTTCCGTTTTTGGTTGTAACATGACAAAATGTGGAAAATGTCAAGGGGTGTGAATACTTTTTCAAGGCACTATATACGTAACATTTAGAACAAATGATCAATAGAAAAGCCAACCCTAACGTTTTTTTTTTGTTTTTTTTTTAAACAGCTCATGACTACTTTTCATCCAGCAACTGTAAAACAAGAAACAATAAACAACTTGATCAGGACTCAAGAGCATATAATATACAACACAGCTTGCAAAATGCATTGTAAGGTACAGGAGAACATGAGAGAAGCTACATTCAGGAATATTTAACATATTTCAAGTCTATGGTCTATCAACCATATCTAGTATAAATAGGCCCTTAAAGCTGGACATTCATGGGCCAGTTTGTTTGTTTAACTGACCCGACTCCCCCATCCCCACATTTGATGTGGATCAGGGGACTCTCCCCGTTGTGGCATTGTATTCTGACAGCAGGGAGACTTCCTCGTCATCAGAATACAAAGATGAGTACTGAAACCTATTGCCTGCTGCACTGATTGAACGAGAATATGCCCAAAAGGCCGGTTGACTTCTGTTCAACCATACTAGCCACACATATTATGAGACTCAGAAGGTACCTTTTTTTGATCCATGAATGGTCAGCTTTAAACTTAATGGGTCCTTGTTCAGGTGCAAAGTCAGCCTAAACAGTATGTTTTCCCCTGGTTTAAAAAGCTTGACATTCATCTGAAAATATCATTTGAAAATATATGTGGCGTTTATTTTTTGCTTAATCTGTATTTAAAGATCTGGAAAAAGTAAAATTGTAGTTACACCTGGAGACCTTTTTTTTTTTTTTTTTTTCTCTTTAGTGGAAAGATCAACAGACTGCAGTTAACACGCTGACATTCAGTCTGCCTTAGGTACCAGAGACTACTTGCATAACAAACCTGTCAATAATTTACTAAGGGTGCAGATAGAAGGGAAGAAATGTCTCAGCAAATCAATTAGTTACTTATTATCCTGCTGTTACACTTCCTTTCTCTCTCTGTTTGCTTACACAGGAACAGAAATGCACATATACTGTAGTTTAACTAATATATGTCATTTTAAACCTACATCGATTAGTATGAAAGGAATATATGGTTTATGCGGTACTATTTCCATACACACTGGGGGACATAGAGTGTATCAATGTTTTTAGCTAAGGAGGATGGCTGTGCTATCCAGTCAGATTGTTGCTTATATTATTCCCTGCTACACTGGCAGAAAAGCAGAACCTGACCGGATACTACAAGTTACAAATTGATAATGGAGCTCACTTTATGAATGCAGAATACCAAAACCCACATTTTTATATATATGGAGGAAAGAAAAATATTTGCCAGGGTTGCTAAAGTCAACCAGCCTTTTGCTAATGTAGATTAAAAAGGGAAGTGTATCTAAAGTCATTTTTTATTTTAGTTTTGGGTGTAATAGTGAGAGATTCAAATCAAAATTTTACTGCTGTATGTGTTCCAGTTAGGGAGATCCACTCTCTCTATTTGGCCTGATGACCACTGTAACCCGAAATCTTAAAATCTGAGATTTTACTAGTGTTGCCAACCGTCAGTATTTTTACTGGCAGCCAGTAAAAAACAGGCAGTAAATGCCAGTAAAAAGAAAAGGTTGCCAGTAAAAAAATATGGCTGTGACGCTCAGCCCGGAGCCAGCCGAGACCATACGAGTGCCTGCTACAGTGTGTTCGGGCGGCTCTGGTGGAGGCGGTGCCTGAGCATGTCCTGTGGTGTCATGGTACAAGGGAGCCAAGCAGAGCGGCCAGAGCCTTGTGTGTGGTTCTGCGGGATGGGATTAAGGCAGGCCATGAGCGTTGTTTGGACTGTAGGGACCACCTGGCTTGTAGAGAGACTGTCAGTGTGACTCAGGAGGGGATGTGTTGTGTCTGTAATATGTACTGCTGCACACTGCTGTCAGTATCACTGTGAGAGTCAATTTCATGTGTGTGCCGCCCATTCTAATTTCTTGTAAGGATGAACACAGGAGATGCATCTTAGAAACGTTACGTTTTTTTAGTATGAATCTTGCACATTTAAATCCCAAGTGGTTAAAGTGTATTTAAACACGAGAACATAATTTTCATCTATTGCAGCTTACCAGTCTCTAGATGTGGTAGCTGCATTGGTTTTCTTTTTTTAGGATTGTTTTCCTTCATTTTTACCTGGTGTTACTTACAGTAACACATTTCCTTTCCTATTGTGTCAATACTAACTTACTGTGTCTATGAAGGAGCAGTGCTGTCCTCCTGATACATGACTACAAAACATTTCCCCTACGGGGAGTAGTTCAGCTATACCCAGAGGGACCTCTGCGGACAGCATCACGTACATCATTGCCAGCTGTATCTGAGTTCCAAAGTGGAGAGGGGGCATAGCCCATCTTGTTGTTAAAGACACTGCTTTCAGACATCATTTACACAGTCCAGCTGGGTGCTATTAAAGTTCCACTGGAAGTCAGTTCTTATTTTATAATGAACACTGAAAACAGACACTTTTGCCCAGTTCACATTATTGATTCTTTTAGCTATACTGAATAACATCATTAGGGTCATATCACAGGAATTTACAATACAACAAGGATACCTTAAAGTTCTGTCAAATTTGCTACACCCTATTATCAAGGATTACTTTAGTTACAATACAACAAGGCTAGCTGAAGACATCTGGATTTCAAGGAATATCCTTTTACCTTTTGCTATCCTTTTGCCTTATTTGCCCTAAATTGCATTGGACTTCATTTAAAGGGAGCCAGACAATTTGAATATAATAGTCTGCATACTGTTTCTTTATGTTGTGTAAGTTTTAATGGCCTGTGGGTTGAGGAGGCAGAAGGGAGGAGCTTGACGCAGAAGACATAGAGTCAGCTCTCTACTCTCCTGTTAACCTGCTCACATAGGTGTCTGTCATTGGATTAATATCTGTGTTCATCTACAGTTAAAGAAACTTCCTATCATTATATTGCCTTTTTTATAAGTATACATAAAGTATGTGTTTGTAAGAGTGCCTTTTTATTATCTTACAGTGTTGAGATATACTTATTTTTGTGTTCTCACTAATACAGTAAACATACTTGAACTGTTTCTCCGATGCCGGAGCCAATGCGCGTGCCCTGCGGAGGCGATGACTGCCGGTTACTCGCGATCGCTTTACACAAAGACAGAACGGAGATCTGTCAATGTAAACAGACAGATCTCCATGCTGTCAGGGGAGAGGAGAGCGATCTGTTGCTCATACTAAGTATGAACAATGATTGGTCTCCTCACCCAAGCAGTCCCATCCCCCCACAGTTAGAATCACTCCCTAGGTAACACAGTTAACCCCTTGATCACCACCTACTGTTAACCCCTTCCCTGTCAGTGACATTTACGCAGTAATCAGTGCATTTTTACAGCACTAATCGCTATATAAAAAGTATCCAATCTGTCCGCCATAATGTTGCAGTCCCGATAAAAATCACTGATCGCCGCCAAAACTAGTAAAAAAAAAAAAATAATAATAAAAATGCCATAAATCTTTCCCCTATTTTGTAGACACTATAACTTTTGCGCAAACCAATCAATATAACTTATTGCGATTTTTATTACCAAAAATATGTAGAAGAATACATATCGACCTAAACTGAGGGAAAAATGTGCTTATTTAAAAAAATTGGGGATATTTATTATAGCAAAAAGTACAAAATATTGTGTTTTTTTCAAAATTGTCTGTCTTTTTTTGTTTATAGCACAAAATGTAAAAACCGCAGAGATTATCAAATACCACCAAAAGAACTCTCTATTTGTGGTAAAAAAGGATGTCATTTTTGTTTGGGTACAACGTGGAACGACCGTGCAATTGTTAGTTAAATCGACGCAGTGCCGTTTTGCAAAAAATGGCCTGGTCATTGAGCAGCCAAATCTTCCGGGGCTGAAGTGGTTAATGTATGACACGTTGCCATATAGTTCGTATAACACTAGATCCATCCACCATTTGTTTAAACATAAGGTACGTTATAAAGTGGACCTTGTACTAAAAATGCAGGCTCTGCTTATTTACCGAGGACCCACTCCCCCGTTGGCAGAACATTGCAATACAAAAAAACTGGGGGTAAAAAAAATGTAGTCATATATGTTTCCTGCACCACCATCTTCTTTCTACAGTTTCTAGGCTTTTGGCAAGATCCCAGAGAATATTGAGTAGCCTAAATCTTCTAGAACATACTCTAGAACAGTTACGGAGCATCATCTTGCAAGATTCAAGCAAATCAACAGTCCCAGGATCTTGTTGAATAGATGGGGATGTCATCCCCTGCAATATAGAAGACAACTACAGTAAATTAACTAGCTTTTTTTACCAATTTTTTTTGTAATTGTAGTGTAGCATTATTGTTTGGTGGGCTCTAAGTAAATAAGCAGACCTTGTCTGTTATTGGGGGACAAAGTTTTTTACAGAATACAGGTCTCTTGCATTAGTATACAGGTTTCTAAACTATATATTCATACATTTTATCCAAATGTGTTTGCCAAATGAACTTGCCATCTGCATAAATCTCTGTGTAGTCAGACAACTCTGTACCCCATAGATTGCTATTGACATATCCTTGCCAAAATAGATGGTCTGTTGAAGTCACCCATACAGTTACAAGTACTCAGGGCCGCTGATAGAAATCATGGGGCCCCGTACAGCATACCTGACGGGGCCCCCTTCAGCCCCACCCTGGTCCCGCCCCTGGCCCCTCCTCCAGCCCCAACCCGGCCCTGTCCCTGGTCGGTCCCTCCATGAGCCCCACCCTGGCCCCTCCCCAGAAGGTCAGAGACTGCAGAAATAGTACAGTAGATGCTCAGAGATTGCAGACATAGTACAGGAGATGATCAGAGACTGCAGACATAGTACAGGAAAAGGTCAGAGACTGCAGACATGGTACAGGAGATGATCAGAGACGGCAGACATAGAACAGGAGATGATCAGAGACTGCAGACATAGAACAGGAGATGGTCAGAGACTGCAGACATAGAACAGGAGATGGTCAGAGACTGCAGACATAGTACAGGAGATGATCAGAGACTGTAGACATAGTACAGGAGAAGGTCAGAGACTGCAGACATGGTACAGGAGATGATCAGAGACTGCAGACATGGTACAGGAGATGATCAGAGACTGCAGACATGGTACAGGAGATGATCAGAGACTGCAGGCATAGTACAGGAGATGGTCAGAGACTGCAGGCATAGTACAGGAGATGGTCAGAGACTGCAGACATGGTACAGAAGATGGTTAGGGATCGCGGACATGATTGATTCAGGAGATTTTCGGAGACTGCGTTTATGTCTGAACGCCTGAACCCAGTGTACAAGGATATAGTATCACAGGGCTGATCCACTCTATTTAAACCAGCTCTGCAAGATCAAGTCAGTGATTTTCCTTTGAACCAATCACTGACTTGATCTTGCAGAAGACAGTCACATCCAATTTCCAAAATACAAATTTTCTTACTAACAGTGAACTGGTCAGGATTAGTGGAGGACAGTAACCAGTTAATGGGGCTGTGAAGTTTCTAGCCTGATCCAGCAGTAAATTCTCCAAAAAAAACAAAAAAAACATCAAACAATCTGTGCAGCACACACAGAGCTCTGGCTAAATAGCTGATTCTAAGCTGAAATGGTTAACAGCTGCTGCAGAGTCTTCCAGAGATCGTATCAGTGTGATCGGGCAATGTGCAGTTCAGGTTAGGCAGATAAAAAAAAGTAATCAGCAAGACAAGAGGAAGGGGAGGCTGATCGGTAACCTGTACACTGCCTGATCACATAGATATCTGCAGTCGGCCAGCTACATGTTACTGTGCTCCCGACGATCCTGTTGTTTCCATTCAGCCACAGCTGTGTGTCCTGCAGAACTTGTATTGCTGCTGTAGTCATACCTCGTGTGTTTCCCTCCTTGCTCCCCCATCCAGTCCCACTTCAGCACTGTTTACAGTCAAATGTGCCCGGCTGGAGAAGGGGGGGGGGGAACACTTTTTTTTTATTACTTTGCATTCTTTCATTCACTGTTTATATTGCCCGGGCCCCCCACTGCTGCCCGGGCCTGGTACAACAGGGCCAGTTGTACTGGCCCTGCAAGTACTTACTGATGGGTACCAAATATAAACACCAATCTTTAAGAATTGCATGTGCAAAGAAAATTCATAACACAATAAAATGAAATAGGGAGTTACTTCCCTTTTGTACAAGCCTTAAAATATTTTGCAGTGATAAATTTAGGTCAAATAGTTTAGGGCTGTTAAAAATTATAAATAGTTAAAATAGAGTATGTCATATTCACAGATGTCACATTACCTGAGCACTGGTTTTGCCTCTTGGCAGTGTTAACAAAATGAGAACATGCATACAAAGTCCAACATAGAGATATGTGCCTTATCAGGAACAGGCCAAGCTTTTACAATCAGTTTCCTCCAGATAAGACTCTACCATAGCAATCTTCGGAAGTGGGCGCACAGCGCTGCCTGATAAGTTTACATAAGAAAGGAAACAATCAATTTACAGCTGTGACTGAATAAGCCCTTATCATGCTCATTTCCTCACTATTGCTTCACAGGCTAAATATTGCATGTTCAAAGTTAACTTCAATGTGACAGCCAAATATTACTGAAAGAAAAGATAGAATACTGCTTTTTTCTATTTAAAGTGAGGACTGCATTTTTGCCCTGGGGAATAAAAAATAAATAAAAAAACAGTCATTCATGAGGCAGCAGGATCACCTGAACATCTGGCTGCTGCTGTTCTACTACCCTCTGAAACGTGATCATCTCTGGATTGCTTTTCAGAGGAAGACAGACACTGTCACCCATCTGAGAGAGCCCTAAGTCTTCAACTGCCATTTGGTTGATTGGCTTAAGTAGTGCATATATTTCTATTGTAATTATACACGTTCCATTTTGACATTGCATAACAATTAATGCAATAATGAATGAATTAATGTATTATTAATGTATCAATAATCTATCATTACATCATGTAATAATAAATTAACACATAATGTATTAATAAACATGAAATAATGAGTTCTTACATAGTACTTGGGTTAGGCCAAGGCCAGTGCCTGCTGTCATCCTGCTCAAGTGAACTTATCCAAGCAAGTCAACTACTCACGTTTTTTGCTAGAAAAGAGGTGATTGAGCAGTTGGTAATCTATGAAGTCCTGTTATTTATCTCTGCTTTACAGTAGTAACCTTCATGAGCCTGTGGATAGCCTGCTCTGCTTGCAGTTTGACACCTGTCAGCTACAATTTGTATTAGAACAGATTTATATGCAATATGTTTATTGAAGTTGAACACCAGGCAAACAGCTAAATGCACTGATGAAACAAATATAAGGGAATATTTGAACCTGCAAAATAATTTCTTTTGAAAACTCCTTCTACGAACTTTAACCAGACACTGATAGACATTGATAGAAGTCACAAGACTGCTATACAGTATACTACTACTGAAGGGAAAAGGTATTTAGCGGTTTAAATTTACTAAAATAATTGCATTTTCATGTTCTGTGCACTGTGGGAGACCAGATATATTGAATGCAGGGTACTGGGTTTAGTAACACTTTAACCGCTTCAGCCCTGGAAGATTTTACCCCCTTCCTGACCAGAGCACTTCGGCACTGTGTCCCTTTAACTGACAATTGCGCGGTCATGCAACGTTGCACCCAAACAAAATTGACGTCATTTTTTTCCCCACAAACGGAGCTTTCTTTTGGTGGTATTTGATCACCTCTGTGGTTTTTACTTTTGCGCTATAAACAAAAAAAAAGCGACAATTTTGAAAAAAACGCAATATTTTTTAAATTTTGCTATAATAAATATCCCCAAAAATATATAAAAAAAATATTTTTTTCCTCAGTTTAGGCCGATATGTATTCTTCTACATATTTTTGGTCAAAAAATTGCAATAAGCGTATATTGATTGGTTTGCATAAAAGTTATAGTGTCTACAAAATAGGGCATAGTTTTATGGCATTTTTATTTATTTATTTTTTTTACTAGTAATGGTGGCGATCTGTGATTTTTTATCGGGACTGCGACATTATGGCGGACACATTGGAAACTTTTGACACATTTTTGGGACCATTGGCATTTATACAGCGATCAGTGCTATAAAAATGCACGGATTACTGGAAAAATGTCACTGGCAGGGAACGGGTTAACACTATGGGGCGATCAAGGGGTTAATTGTGTTCCCTAGTGTGTGTTCTAACTGAAGGGGGGAGAGGACCGTGTAGGGGAGATGACAGATCACTGTTCATACTCCCGGAAACTGTGTGTTTATACACACAGATCCCGATTCTCAGTGTGTCAGCAGCGATTGTGGGAGCCCGGCGGTGATCGTCGGGCACTCGCATCGGCTCTGGGCGAAGCGACATAACATAACGTCGTTTCGCCCAGCCGTGCCATTCTGGTGGCAAGTGGTTAAGTAACACATACATGTCCTGTGCCTCCTCCAGCCTATGACTGGACAAAGGTGAAGCAGTATACTAATAAGTATTTACCACCACTGCCCAGAAAACACTATGGGGTTGATTTACTAAAACTGGAGAGTGCAAAATCTGCATAGAAACTAATCAGCTTCCAGAATGCACAAGCTCAGTTAGAAGCTGACTGGCTACCATGCACAGTTGCACCACTCTCCAGTTTTAGTAAATCTATGCGTCTACTTTGCTGTCACTACTAGTTTGCAGACTTTTTTTTTCTCCCGGGGTCTTGAACATCCACGTGTCATGGACTGCTACTACTAATACTATTATTGGTATACTTCTACTATTACAACCAGCATTATGCACTTATCTTGACGTTAAAGCAGACTTTCACCCAAAAGTGAAACTTCTGCTTTATGCACTCCTTGCCCGCTTACATGCCACATTTGGCATGTATCCTCCTCTCCCCCTAGGCGGCCCCTCCATCTCGGCAATCTTCTGGGACACGTGACAGGTCCCAGAAGATTGCCTGTCCACTGGGAGAGTGCAGCGCGACTCGCGCATGCACAGAGCGCGCCTTGCCGTGAAGCCGCAAGCTGTCACGGCCGAGTGCACACAGTTTCAATGGAGGCGCCGAGGAGAGGATGGGGGGAGAGGAGCGGGGCTCCGTGCAGCCACATCGCTGGACCGTGGAACAGGTGAGTGTCTGTTTATTAAAGACACTAGCTATAAGCTATACTTGAATTAAATGTATAGCTGCTGACATTTAATAAACAAAAACATGCCTGGAACTCCACTTTAATACTATTTTGCAGACTTGTAACTCATCAGTGCTGAATTTCATAGTTAGGCCTTTAATGATTTTGTATAGTTTATAGGGACTTGTTCTTTAAATTGTATTGTAGGATTTAGGGTATCATAGCTGGTTCTGGGGAGTAGAGTAAGGTGGCCAGGTTTTTAAAATGAAATCCGGGGACATATTTTTTTTACTAGTAATGGCGGCAATCAGCGACTCTCTGCCCGTCGTGGCCGCCGCCCGCCTCACAGCCCTCCTGTTTTTTCACCTTAACGCATCTTATACATTAAGGTGAAAAAACACCTTGAAGTGACCGGCCCCCTAGCTCCCCCATTTTACTTACCTGAGCCCCGAATTTCCCTCTTGCATCATCCCTCTCTCTACGGGGCCCTGGCTCTTGATTGGCTATATTGATAGCAGCCTAGCCATTGGCTCCCGCTGCTGTCAATCAAAACTTATGACGCGGGTGCTGGGGGGCGGGGCCAGTCATACATTCGGTGGCTATGACGCCGAATAAATGACTCAGGAGTGCGCCCGCAAAGTAACCCCCTGGGAGAGCGTTTTTCCTAGGGGGGTTATCTTATGCGGAGAGGAGCCGCTGAGGGACCCCAGAAGTCGGTGTTCAGGGCCACTCTGTCTAAAATGATCTGCACAGTGGAGGTAAGTATGATATGTTTGTTATTTAAAAAAAAATAAAAACGATCCTTTACAATCACTTTAAGTCTCACTCTCCGGGCCCCGGCTACTACTGGGTGGGGAGCGGAGAAAGATCTCTCTCACGGGGAAGTTAAGGAGATTGGCAGGCAGGCGGTTTGTGGGGACTTGAGCCAAGGCAGAAGAACATGCGAGCGGAACTGAATGGGCATGCACCTGAAACTGAAGAAATATTCCCACCGCTCCGACCAGCACATGATCATCAGAAAGGGGCACAGAAAATGGAAAAAAATACACCCCCCTAAGCTAGTAGGAGCGGCGGAGCGCGCGCGCAGGGCGGGGGCGTGTAATTCAGATTTTTTTTTTATTCTGCACTGACTGTCTTTGAAATTCCCCCAGCCCCTGTTCAAATCCAATCCGGGGACAAAACCAGGGACAGACTTGGTCCGGGGACAGTGTCCTCAATCCGGGGACTGTCCCCAGAAACCGGGGATGTCTGGTCACCCTAGAGTAGAGGTTCCTTTATAACTAACTAAACTGTTTTTCCTCATGTTAGCAGGCTTGCACACAACTTCTTGAACTTACATCTCTAGTGGCACCCAGAGGACAACTTGATATAACTGTTCACTTAACAATAGAATTAGGATACATTTTAGTGTTTACTATCTATTACATGCCTTTTTGAGTTCCTATTATTGAGGTTGAATTATACTATGTAATGGACCCTGTAATAGTATATACCAAAGGAGATGCTAGTAATTTTTAATCTAGCAGAACTCACTTCCATAAAGAGAATTATGATCAGTAACTGTTCTCATTTATTAGAGAATTATAAAATGTTTGTCTACTGTATGTGCAATGTGTACTAACCCACAGCAACCAATTAAAATTCAGTTTGCTATTTATGGTTTAATCCTACTCTTCCTCAATTTTTTAAAGCACCAGAGCCTATTGCATGGACCAAGTATAATATTAAACTTCTTTCTCAAGTGATTACTGATCAGAAACGATCTACTTTTTATACACTTACTTCGACTTTTAATATTCCAAGCTCCCACTTATTTAGATATTTGCAGCTTCTTCATACCTTTCAGGCAGAGTTTCCACAGGATAGTTTAACGATTAGACAATCCACTTTAGAATTAGTACTTAGGTCTGAGTGTCTTGATAAGTCTTGATAAGTCCACCTCGAGATTGTATCCTCATCTTATATTAATTTCTATCCCGCCATTAGAGGCTCTGAGAGATAGGTGGGTGCGAGATATACCAGATTTAGATGGGAAGATTGGAGGGGTGTGTGGGATTTCCCTTTGCGATCTTTGATATCCTTAAGAGATCGTATGATTCAATTAAAATTAGTACATAGAGCATATATTATGCCACATAGACTTAAAAAGATAAATCCTATGTATTCTTCGGAGTGTTGGCGATGTGGTGTGAATCAGGGGGATTTCACAAATATTTTCTGGACTTGTCCATATATATATCTTTTGGGTGGAAGTGGTGGATCTATTGAATTCTATTACTTCTGCTCCCTTACTGGTTTTAATGTCTGTTTGTCTGGGCCTGGTAGAGACTATTCTTCCTACAATGTCTCAGCGAGTGTTCGCTAATATAACATTATTTTACACAAGAAAAGCTATTGCTCTGCATTGGAGGAAACCTCGGTCCCCTACGCTTCATACTGGAAACAATTTGTAAATAATAATCTTCCATTGATATGCAATTAGCGGACCTCCAGCTGTTGCAGAACTACAAGTCCCACGAGGCATAGCAAGACTCTGACAGCCACAAGCTTGACACTCAGAGGTAGAGGCATGATGGGAGTTGTAGTTTTGCAACAGCTGGAGGTCCGCTAATTGCATATCCCTATAGAAAATAGGGGCTGTCCTAGTAAACATGATAAAGTGTGGGCAAGGTGGCTGGATAAACCGTATACAGCATTGAATGCCCATGAGGGCCATTGTTTATAATAGGTATGCTCCCATATGAGTGATGTTGGGGGTCATTGGGGAAGTAGGAATTAATGTTTATTTTAAAAATCGTTTGCTTCTTTTTTTTTTTTTCCTTTGTGGATTAATAATTGATATACTGGATTCTGAAATTGTATTATTACACTTTTGGTTCAGTGTGCATGATGTCTTGTTGTGTTTTGTTTTTTTTCTGTTATGAAAATTAATAAAAAGATTTATAAAAAAAAAAAAAAGTTTGACATGACTTCTGACTGACTGCTTTGGGTTACTGCACTTTATACAAAATAACTGTTTAAATTCACCTGTCACTAGTGTAGCACCCTCTAGGTAGGTAGGTGCTAGAGATAGGATTTTTTGTAAGGTAGGCAGGAGCAAGAGAGGACAGCAGGAGAGAGCATTGCCGGGCAAGTCTCCAAGGAGAGGAACAACTGGTCCTAGATTGTAAGCTCTAACGAGCAGGGCCCTCTGATTCCTCCTGTATTGAATTGTATTGTACTTGTACTTTCCGCCTAATGTTGTAAAGCGCTGCGTAAACTGTTGGCGCTATATAAATCCTGTATTATAATAATAATAATAATAACTGGTCGCAGCCAGGAGGGCTGGTGAGTGACATGCACAGTCAGGGAGACTGGGGAGGCACGCCTGAGAGGACTGGGAGCATGCAGCCAGGGATGGGTCCAGAGCCAGTACAGTAGACTGTGGTGTCATGGGCAGTGGAGAAGGGCAGCTGCAGCCAGGAGGACTGGCTGGGCCTGAAGATGGGTTACTGGGCTTAGTAACCAAAGTTAGGGCAGCTAGCACCAGTCTCTTTCTATTGCTACACTAAAGGGGCCCGCGGTCCCTGCCTGCAAAAGGCAATTGCTAAAGCCTGGCTGAGCCAGTGTCAGGCCTAACCACTTTTTGCTAGCTTAGCCTGGAGATTAGAGAGGAAGCGATGTGCAGCAGGAGAGAGGCATGAACATTAGGGAGGAAGCGATGTGCAGGAGGAGAAATGGAGTGCATATACCAGTGAGTATATACAGTATCTCACAAAAGTTAGTACATCCCTCGCATTTTTGTAAATAATTTATGATATCTTTTCATGTGACAACACTGAAGAAATGACACTTTGCTACAATGTAAAGTAGTGAGTGTACAGCTTGTATAACAGTGTAAATTTGCAGTCCCCTCAAAATAACTCAACACACAGCCATTAATGTCTAAACCCTGGCAACAAAAGTGAGTACACCCCTAAGTGAAAATGTCCAAAATGGGCCGAATTAGCCATTTCCCTCCCCGGTGTCATGTAACTCGTTAGTGTTACAAGGTCTTATGTGTGAATGGGGAGCAGGTGTGGGAAATTTGGTGTTATCACTCTCACTCTCTCATACTGGTCACTGAAAGTTCAACATGGCACCTCATGGCAAAGAACTCTCTGAGGATCTGAAAAAAATAATTGTTGCTCTACATAAACAAGGCCTAGATAAATCCTAGATATAAAAAGATTGCCAAGACCCTGAAACTGAGCTGCAGCATGGTGGCCAAGACCATACAGCATTTTAACAGGACAGGTTCCACTCAGAACAAGCCATGCCATGGTCGACCAAAGAAGTTGTGTGCACATGATCAGCGTCATATCCAGAGGTTGTCTTTGAGAAAGAGATGTATGAGTGCTGCCAGCATTGCTGCAGAGGTTGAAGGGGTGGGGGGTCAGCCTGTCAGTGCTCAGACCATACGCCGCACACTGCATCAAATGCTTGGCTGTCATCCCAGAAGGAAGCCTCTTCTTCAGATGATGCACAAGAAAGCCCGCAAACAGTTTGCTAAAGACAAGCAGACTAAGAACATGGATTACTGGAACCATGTCCTGTGGTCTGATGAGACCAAGATAAACTTATTTGGTTCAGATAGTGTCAAGCGTGTGTGGCGGCAACCAGGTGAGGAGTACAAAGACAAGCGTGTCTTGCCTACAGTCAAGCATGGTGGTGGGAGTGTCATGGTCTGGGGCTGCATGAGTGCTTCTGGCACTGGGGAGCTACAGTTCATTGAGGGAACCATGAATGTCAAAATGTACTGTGACATACTGAAGTCGAGCATGATTCCCTCCCTTCGGAGACTGGGCCGCAGGGCAGTATTCCAACATGATAACGACCCCAAACACACCTCCAAGATGGCCACTGCCTTGTTAAAGAAACTGAGGGTAAAGGTAAGGGACTGGTCAAGCATGTCTCCGGACCTAAACCCTATTGGGCATCTGGGCAAAGTCTCTAAAATCCACCAGCTCGTGATGTCGTCATGGAGAAGTGGAAGATGACTCTAGTAGCAGCCTGTGAAGCTCTGGTGAACTCCATGCCAAAGAGGGTTCAAGCAGTGCTGGAAAATAATGGTGGCCACACAAAATATTGACATTTGGGCCCAATTTGGCCATTTTCACTTAGGGGGTGTACTCACTTTTGTTGCCAGCTGTTTAGACATTAATGGTTGTGTGTTGAGTTATTTTGAGAGGACAGCAAATTTACACTGTTATACAAGCTGTAGACTCATTACTTTAAATTGTAGCAAAGTGTAATTTTTCAGTGTTGCCACATGAAAACATACAATAAAATATTTACAAAAATGTGAGGGGTGTACTCACTTTTGTGAGATACTGTAGCTGTTCCAGTTGTTCCAAGTTCTGCAAAATTCCATTGGGCATCCCATACTTCCTAAACCCCATCCAAGTTCAAATTCCTCAATAAAACATAAAACCATGCACATGGACTGTTTTCTGTCTTGGAGTGTCTGAGAGGTTAATACTGGGCTGGGTAGGTGGGCCACATCACTTAGCAGCCCCTACAGGGGTACTGCTACAATCCTTTATCAAATAAAGCTTATTGCTCTTTAATGACTGGTGTGCCTTAGCAAGAGTTAAACTCCTTGAAAGAAAGTCAAGGATATGCTAGCTATAATTTCTAGCTGTTAGACTAAACCTTGCAAAACACCTCTTCATCCTGTGATATATAGGACAGTGTGAGGCTGGAAAGGAGCCTCAGGAATTTTACCAGGTCTCAAAATTCCAGGCTAATTCTTGCAGACACTGACCTATGAATTTCAAACAAAAACAAGGTAAAGTGTTGAAGAAGTCAAGTACTCTCAAGTTACAACACATCATGTTCATTCTGGACTTATGAAAGAATGGTAAATTACATGTGCAAACAAAGCAGAAACTGGTTCTGGTGATTTTAATTTCATTTTATTTTTTCATTGATAAAAATGTAATTAAAACGTCAAACCAAAAAAAATTGTGACACACTGCATCCCCAAAATACACCAACCATAAGAAATGATATTCCCATTGTACAGTGGGGGGCCTAGGAAGGATACACAAGTGACTGAAATTAAGACCAACTAACCTGTTCTGTTCTCTGTGGAGGCAAGAAAGTTGGTGCACCATGCTTCAGTTAACTAATCAATGGGTCCATTGGATATTCACTACAATTCAAGTAGTAAAAAAGGCACCAGATAAAGAGAGGATTTCCTTCTAATGGGCAATCTAGATCTCTAACCACTGTTCTGGAAGGTATGTGTTGAAAGGATTTTTTTTATGGAGTAATAGAGGGTGATGACACCAGTGGAATACTAACACAATGTGGTTTATTTACTAAAACTGGACAGTGCAAAATCTGGTGCGGCTCTGCATAGAAACCAATCAGCTTCCAGGTTTAATTGGCAAAGCTTTATTCGTACAAGCTGAAGTTAGAAGCTGATTGGCTACCATACATAGCTGCACCAGATTTTTCACTCTCCAGTTTTAGTGAATCAACCCCAGTATTATTTATATTGATGTGAACACTGATGGCGTTGGTAGCAAAGAGTATCAATAGTATGTAACCGAGAAGTTTATAATGTACCAACAAAGGCAATATCGTTTTGGCAAATGCCATCAGTGGGGATGAGCCGAACACCCCCCGGTTCGATTTTGCAGCAGAACATGCGAACAGGCAAAACATTTTTGAGCATGCGAACACCGTTAAAGTCTATGGGACATGAACGTGAAAAATCAAAAGTGCACATTTTAAAGACTTATATGCAAGTTATTGCCATAAAAAGTGTTTGGGGACCCGGGTCCTGCCCCAGGGGTATCAATGCAAAAAAAAGTGCAAAAAAGAGTTTTAAAAACAGCCGTTTTTTCGGGAGCAGTGATTTTAATATTGCTTAAAGTGAAATAATAAAAATTAAATATTCACAGCAAAATGACATTTCTAAAGGGAAAAATGTCATTTAAAACTACTTGCAGCTATAATGTATTGTCGGGTCCCGGCAATATAGATGAAAATCATTGAAAAAAAATGGCATGGGTGCCCCCCCAGTCCATTACCAGGCAGAAAATTGGGCCTTAAGTGTTGGTGGTACCAGAACATTGTAAGCCCTCATAATTACTCTTGTTGGGCAAAGGCACGGGCCCTGCGTTGAAATATTATATCAAAAATTGCAATTACATGCCCCTGTTAAACAGGGGCAGAAAAATTGGGCCTTGGGTGGTGGTAGTGGTGCCACAACATTGTAACCCCTCACAGATACTCTTGTTGGGCACAGGGAAAGGCCCTGCTGTTAAATATTATATCAAAAATTTTAATTACATGCCCCTGTTTAACAGGGGCAGAAAAATTGGGCCTTGGGTGGTTGTGGTGCCACAACACTGTAACCCCTCACAGATACTCTTGTTGGGCATAGGAATGGGCCCTGCTGTGAAATATTAGATACAAAATTGTAATTACATGCCCCTTTTAAACAGGGGTAGAAAAATTGGGCCTTGGGTGGTGGTGCCCTAAACCAAAAAAATTGTTGGAAGCTAGCATCATCAAGATTGACAGTCTTCAAGGGATCCCACATACTTAGCAAATTCAATCAGTTACATCAGCATCAGGTGCTTGATAGCTGCTGATCCAAGACTGATTCATTTTTATGAATGTGAGCCTATCAACGGAGTCTGTGGACAGGCGCACTCTTTGATCCATTACAAACCCTCCAGCAGCACTGAATGTGCATTCAGAAAGCATGCTGGATGCAAGACAGGCCAGTAGCTCAATTGCATATTGAGCTAGCCAGTGATCCATCGTCAAGACCCATTATCCCAGTGGATGCTCTGTTGGAAAGTTCTCCAAGTCTGCTCTTGCCCCTAGATATTCCTGCACCATGTAATGCAGATGCTGGCGATGGTTGCTTGAACCGATCAGACCTTGGCGCTGAGGACTGAAAAATCATTTAAAGGCATCGGTCAGCTGGCCACTTTCTCCACCACTCTTCCTCTGACTGAAGGAAGCCTCAGCAACAGGTTGTCCAGCACCAGGAAATATTAACTTCCCAGGGTCTGGAAATGTGTTGCACAAACCTTTCTTCAAGGCCTCCTGAAGATGTTTCATCCTCTGCTCCCTCTGCAAAGGCAGGATGAGTTCTGCAACCTTACCCTTGTAACATGGATCAAGAAGGGTTTCCACCCAGTAATGATCCCTCTCCTTGATACCACGAATCCTAGGGTCCTTTCGCAGGCTTTGCAGAATCAGGGAGGCCATGCAGCGTAAGTTTGGCATTCGATTCTGAGTCCTCTGGGTCACTAAGGATCAGGAGATCTGTAACTACCTCCTCCCAGCCACGTACAACTCCTTGGGTTTCTGGGGACTAAAAACCATCCCTTGAAGACTGCTGCTGAGTGTTATCCTCTACATCCATGCTGACACAATCCTCCTCCTGTTCTTCCTGTGTGTTTGGCGGGCCCGCAGGAATGCTATCTGGATAAAGGGGGCCTTGAGAGGTAAGGAAGTCCTCCTCTTCCTCCCACTGTTCTGCCTCAAGTGCCCTGTTCATGATTCCACGAAGTGTGTGCTCCAACAGGAAGACTAGAGGGATAGTGTCACTGATACATGCATTGTTGCTGCTCACCATCCTTGTAGCCTCCTCAATTGGTGACATGACAGTGCATGCATCCTTGATCAGCAGTCACTAGCGTGGCGAAAAGACCCTGACTCTGTCCCTGTCCTGGTGCCATACTTGCACAGGTACTCATTGATGGCCCTCTGCTGTGTGTGCAGACGCTGCAACGTTGCCAACATTGGGTTCCAACTGCTGGGCATGTCACAAAGGAGGCGGTTGGTGGGCAGGTGGCATTCCCTTTGAATGTCAGCGAGCCGAGCACTGGCATTGTATGACCAGCGAAAATGACCACAGACTTTTCTTGCCTGCCTCAGGAGATCCTGTAAACCTGGGTACCTGCTCAAGAACCACTGCACCACCAAATTCGGGACGTGTGCCAAACATGGAGCATGGGTCAAGTGTCCCTGTCGGGGGGTGGAGAGAAGGTTGGTACCATTGTCGCATACAACCATTCCTGGCTGAAGCTGGCATGGCGTCAACCACCTCTGAGCCTGTCCCTGCAGAGCTGACAGAATCTCTGCCCCAGTGTGACTCCTGTCCCCTAGGCAGACCAACTCAAGCACTGCATGGCATCTTTTAGCCTGACTTTTTGCGTAGCCCCTTGAACACTTACAGGGCACCACTGGTTCAGAGGACAAATCTGCAGAAGAGGCCATAGAGGAAGAAGAACAGCCAGCAAAGTTACCCAGTGCGCCGTGAAGGAAAGCTAACGTCCTTGCCCTTGCCTGCTGGACCATGAGTCAGTGGTAATATGCACCTTACTGCTGACCGCCCTGTCCAACGATGCCAAAACATTGCCTTCCACATGTCTGTAGAGAGCCGGAATGGCCTTCCGTGAAAAGAAATGGCATTTTGGAACCTTCCACTGAGGTACAGCACATTCCACAAATTCCTGAAAGTGGGCAGAGTCTACCAGCTGAAAAGGCAGCAGTTGCAGTGCTAGCAATTTGGCCAAGCTAGCATTTAGATGCTGAGCATGTGAATGGCTGGGACCAAATTTGTATTTACGGTTCAGCAACTGGGGTAAGGAAATATGCCTGCCAAAATCAGATGGTGGTGTACTGCTAGCAGATTGGCTGCAAGTACTTGGGACTCCTATTGCTATACCTTCATTCCTCTCAGTGCAGGTTTTTGAGAGGATTGGAGGTATAGTAGGGTTGGAGATCCCAGATGAGGAGCAAGGAGAAGTCCGCCTTTCTCTATGATGTGGATCTTTCAAGTGTTGTTGCCAACGGACTGCATGGCAGGTCGTCATATGTCTGGTCAAGCATGTGGTGCCCAAGCGGATGCTGTTCTGGCCATGCTTGATCCACCTCAGATATAGGTTTCAAACAGCAATGGTGCGATCTACTGCACACATGTCGAAAAAGGCCCATACCAAGGAACTTTTAAAAGTCAGTGGGGAGTCAGCAGCGCCCTGCACCTGTGGAGCTCTGCGGTGTGATGCAATAGGGTGGTTGCCCTTAAGCTGCCCCCTAGAGGAGATCCTGTCTTGTTGGAGTTGTGCCTCCTCCTCCTCTCTTCTCTCAGGCACCCAAGTACAGTCAGTGACCTCATCATCCCCTCCCTCCTCGTCACTGGAGCAAACTTGGCACTATGCTGCAGCTGGGGGAACATGACTGCAGGTTTCTTGTCCTTCTTGGGCACGCTCTCTCTCTAGGCTCACGTTACTCCCTTCCTCAACTTGGGAACCAACATCGAAGCCTTCAAATCGCTGCGCATCCCCTAGGAGCATGTACCCAACACTTTGGTGGAATAATTCTGGGGACTCCTTCATGCATGATGGTGGGGCTACGAAAGGAGTGACTGCGGACAAGGAGCCGGTGGAATAGGTTGCTTTGGCAGCTGCGTTGGAAGGCAAATTACTCTGAGCCTGGGTGACAGAAGATGAGGAGGATGAGGACGGCTTTGTTATCCACTCCACCAACTCTTATGCATGTTCTGGCTCAATAACATGGCCAGCATCAGAAAAAAAGGACAAGTGTGCCCCACGGCCACCTGCAGAGGATGCACCATGTCCATGACCAGCACTGTTGACTGTAGACACAGAGGCTGCTTGCCCTCTTTTAGTGGTCTGTGAGTGTCTGCCTCTCCTTGGTGGCCTTCCGGACATGATGTATATTTTGTTTTGCAACACCACACTACACTGTATTAAAATTGGGACTTTGGTGGTGGTGCCACAACACTGTAAGCCTTCACAGATACTCTTGTTGGGCGCAGGAACTGTGCACACCACCTGCACTGTATTAGCAACTGTACTATGGCTGCACTGTATTGTGTACTGTGTACACCACCAGAAGTGTAGAAGAAACTGTATACACTGTATTAAATACTATGTATACTGACTGCACTGTATTAGCAACTATACTTCGGCTGCATTGTATTGTGTACTGTGTACACCACCAGAAGTGTAGTAGAAACTGTACACACTGTATTAGATACTGTGTACACCGCCTGCACCGTGTTAGAAACTGTACAATGGCTGCACTGTATTTTATAATGTGTTCGTCACCAGTAGTGTACACTGTACACACTGTATTAGATACTGTGTACACCGCCTGAAGTTTATTAGAAACAGTACACCACGGAATGCACTGTAGATATAGGCTACACTGGATGCAGAGTATATATATTATAAGACTGTATATATATATATTAATACACTGCCTGCACTGACAGAATATAGAGTAAACACTGAATATATAGTCTATGCTAAATGCAGATTACATTATATATATATATACATACACTCCCTTGTTATCTCTTGACTATTGCAACTCCCTTCTCATTGGCTTACCTCTCCATAGGCTATCCCCTCTTCAGTCTATCATGAATGCTGCTGCCAGACTTATCCACCTTACCAACCGCTCAGTGTCTGCCAACCCTCTACTTCAATCCCTACACTGGCTCCCAATCACCCAGCGAATTAAATTCAAAATTCTAACCACAACATACAAAGCCATTCACAACTCTGCCCCAAGCTACATCACTAATCTTGTCTCCAAATATCACCCAAATCGACCTCTCCGCTCTTCTCAAGACCTCCTGCTTTCAAGCTACCTCCATCTATCCAGCTATCCCCTACTCTTGCTACCTTCAGGCAATCCCCGAAAACTCATCTCTTCAGGAAAGCCTATCACGTCTCCAACTAATCTCCTACCACTTCCACCAGCTCATTCCCCACAGTTACAACCTTTTGTACCACCTGCCCCACCCTATTAGATTGTAAGCTCTTCTGAGCAGGGCCCTCTTAATCCTATTGTATTGTATTGTATTATAACTGTATTGTCTCCCTTTTATATTATAAATCCTGAATAATAATAATATCAAATACACTGCCAATAACTGAATAACCTGCCTGCTTAATGGAAATCAGGTTATCTTTCTGTCCACACCAACAACACTACACATGGCCGCCGTGTAAGCAGCCTTATATAGTGTGGGGCATGGACTTAGTCCCCCTGAGCCATGATTGACCAAAGGCACCCTGCCTTTGGCCAATTATGGCTCTCTTAGTAGAGGGCGCTGTGATTGGCCAAAGCAGATCTCACAGTGCATTATGGGGCATTCCACGGCACTCGAATTTGCTGCGAGCGCCCCATATTGTTCGCTCTTCGGCAAATGGGCGAGCACCCTATGTTAGAGTCGAACTTATGTTCTTCGGCAAACGGGCGAACACCCTTTGTTCGAGTCGAACTTATGATCGACCCGAACATCAAGCTCATACCTAGCCATCAGTAATAGAATCTAGGAGAAAAACAGAGAGGTGTAAACGCCCCATGTGCCTCCACTTTCATCGTGATGTCATCCTCCATGTTCCACTGATGTGGCATTCTCCTCCTAACTTCTGCACCATCATCTGATCCATAATCACCTTTACTACTATCAGATATTGGGTACATTTTCTTTTGAAATTGTGGCATCTGTGGCACCAGTGCCAGTTCTGCTTGTAAAAATTAGACTGTGCAAGGATAACACACATTGAAACTGTGGCCTCATTGGATATGTGTTGGAATTGATAGAACAAGGCAGAACGATGCCAAGACATTGATTTACTAAAGGCAAATAGACTTTGCAAGGAAATCTTCATTTTGCAAGGGAATTACACTTAGCTTGGTGAATATGGTGAAAAGTTACTGTGCAAAGAAAACATTAACAAGGAAATAAAAAAAAAAAGAGTATTTTTGTTTGCACGTGATTGGATGATGGAAGTCATTCATCAAAGCTACGGGAAAGTTCCCTTGCAAACTGAAAAGCTTATTTGCCTTTTTAAAATCAACCCTGGGTTCTGGTCTGATTCCTCAGAGATGTTGAGCCACCTGCTGCAACCTCCAAGTCCTGATTTGTCCCTAATGCTTGGGCCATTCTGATGACGAAAACTCCAGCACTTCCCGATAGTCTTGAAGCCTGACTCCCACAAATACTTACTGGCCCTTCTACTTCATTGACCAATATGAATATGTGGGGAGGAGGATAGGGGAAGAAAAGTTTCAAAACTACACTTATTGCTAGTTAGTTTAAGACCCCTTTCACACTGGGGCGTGTTTCAGGTGTTTTTGGGCTAAAAATATCACCTGTAAAGTGCCTGAAAAACGCCTCCTCTGCAGCCCCAGTGTGAGAGCCTGAGTGCTTTCACACTGAGGCTTTGCGCTTGTAGAACGTTAGAAAAAGTCCTGCAAGCAGAATCTTTCGGCCGGTGGGGGAGCAGTGTATACACCGCTCCCCCACCGCCCCTGCCTTTGGAATCAATGGGCACTGCTGCTGAAGTGCCTGCAAAGCGCTTCGGCAGTGGCGCTTTGCGGGCAATTTTGACCCTTTATTCGGCCACAAGCAGCTGAAAAGTGCCGCTATTACAGCGGTGAAGCGCCGCTAAAATTAGCAGCGCTTTACCGCTAACTTCACCCACCCCAGTATGAAAGTAGCCTTAGTTTTAATATAACTTTTAATACAACCAGAATAGCTGGTTGTTAAGGAGCAGGCGGCTGCCATGTCCCTAACAACTATGATTGATCTGCTGTTAGCAGGCTTTCCCGTTAACAACTATGATTAATCTGCTGTTAGCACGGTTTCCCGGATTTACATCGGGGACATGTTTTTTTATTTATTTTTCATAAAGGACTCGTCAAAAACTGTCTTTGTGTCTTATTTACTTTTATGTACTTTTCACATTTTGAAACACCATACTTATTCACATCAGAGGAATGGGATCTGGGGGCCCCCTTTTAAAGGTGGCTTCCAGATTCCGATAAGATACCCCTGCCCCCACAACCACCAGGCCAGGGTTGTGGGGAAGAGGCCCTTGTCCCCATGTTGATGAGGTTGATGTGCTTTGGGGGGAGGTCCGTCGGAGGCATGTGGCCTGGTATGGTGCAGGAGGGGGGCGCCCGCTCATCCTCCCTCTCTCCTGGCCTGCTGGGCTGCATGCTCGGATAAGGGTCTTATATGGATTTTGGGGGGAACCCACACCATTTGCGAAGGATGGTCTATGTGGACAGCTTTACCCCGGATGCCTGCATACTTAGACTTGCCTGTTTTATTCTTCAACCACGTGAGTTGCTAAAGGTTGCACCTTCATTAAATGTAACCATATTGCTACACTAATGCCGCGTACACACGGTCGGACTTTTCAACCAGACTTGTCCGACGGACTCTAATGGACCAAATCCGGCGGACAATCCGATCGTGTGTGGGCTTCACCGGACCTTCAGCTGACTTTTCCAGTCTCAAATCTGACGGACTTTAAATTTGGAACATGCTTCAAATCTTTACGTCATAACTCCGCCAGACCCAGAAATCCACTCGTCTGTATGCTAGTCCTAGGCAGCTAGGGCAGCTATTGGCTACTGGCTATCAACTTCCTTATTTTAGTCCGATGTACGTCATCATGTACGAATCCGTCGGACTTTGGTGTGATCGTGTGTAGGCAAGTCCGGTTGTTAGAAAGTCTGTTGAAAGTCCGCCAAAAGTCCGTTGAAAGTTTGTTGAAAGTCTGTCGGACGGACTGTCGGACTTTTGTAGCTGAAAAGTCCGACCATGTGTACGCGGCATTAGAGGCACCTCTCTTCTTTTTTATAGTCAGTTGTTACATGACGCTAGTCATATATCAAGACATCGCTTGTATATCAATTCAAGTTTTATTTAAAAAATTTGCTTGCCTTCCAAAACGCTCTCAAACCAAGTTACTCTCAATCCAAAGTTTTACTGTACCTTAAGAAATATATTTTGAAACATTGTTTAATTCAAAATAAACATACTTTCCTTGCAGAGTAGTGGTCTGGTAATATTAGAACAAGGCCTAGAGTTGACTATTTTATGTTATGTTATGTGTTGTAATAAAACCATGTTACCAACTGCAAAGCGCAAATATTTTTGAGCAAGGGTCTCTCTATCATGTGTGCTTACGCTTGTGTGCATGCATGTGTCCTATATGCAAAAATCTAACATATTACCACATTAATCTGAAGTTTTTAAAAACTGGAGTGGACTTCTTTCATTTTACAGATATCTATTGTTGCTAGGTAACCTAGGGAACCTTTCTGTTTTGACATGCATGGAATGACTAAAGCTCTCTGCTAGTTTGGCTTAAATCCAGATCCTGTCGTGTCATAACAGGTAGGAAAGAGGCTACAGGAAGATGAACAAAAGAGAAAAATCTTTCAAAACACAAGCAGAAGTGCAATAAAATGTGTCAGAAATGAACAATAGATTTATGTCAGAAAACTAGGGAAATGAGCAATGCGACTAATCATAAAGATCCTGGATCTTTGTCCAGATTAAACCCTATGGAAAGTCTGTAAGATGAAATTAGTATTTTTTTTTACCTTCAAAGAAAGAGTGCTTTTTGATTAATAGGGAAGTGCAAGAGCTCTAGAAGGAATAAATTACCTTGATTTGTACATTTTTCATGTTTACAGAAATCTTTAGCTTTTTTTTGCAGACATATCTAGGTGTTATACTTTGCTGCCACCTAGTCACAAAGACCAGTAAGCATCCCTGAGCTCCCTTTTGATCACAGTCTTATTGGAGACCACCAGAAACCCAGAGTTGTGGATAAAACTCACAGGCACTCAGCTGTTTTAAATATATAATTGTTCCTTCTTTAATTTCCTAGATCATCTGACTGGCAAGGACAGTGGTGTTCTGGCTGCATGTGTTTACACTAAATGGAAACCACACCATCCTGCTCAACCTGGGCAAATTATAACAGAAGCACTCTCAGTCATAGGGTTGATTTACTAAAGGCAAAAAGACTGTTCAGCAAAAATGTGTTGTGCTGTCTTTTTAAATTATAAATTCAACAGATATACTGTAAATAATATCCCAGATATTGTTTACCAATATATCTACTATATCAAACACATAGTGATATCCAATCAATATAAATCAAAGTGCTCAATAGTCATTATTGATAAAGCAAAGTCCATCCACGTGTAAATAAACATCCTTCAGGGGTGTGAGATCTCAGTACAAAACAATTTATCCAGTGCTCCTCCACCTGCACACAGAGCTGCTTACCAGAACAATAGACCCCACATTCACCGAAGTCATACCGTGCTTTAGCACAAATCCCAGATGGATGGCTGTATCAGACTATTTCCCATAGGCGTGCGTAGGGGGTGTGCCAGGTGTGCTTGGGCACACCCTAATCACTATGCGTGGGACCGATTTCCCCCTACTGAGCAGGCAGACTTGTTGCCCCCCCCCACCCCGCAGTGCTGCTGGTTTCCCTCCTCTCCCCCCGGCTACTATGGAGGATGTTTCAGGATGGAGAAGCGTGGAAGGGGCTAGTAAGTATGTAATTTACCGGCCTCTTCCATTTCTAAATGAACACAACAAACACACTCGCTCACTGTGTCCATTCATAACTGAAGCACAGTAAGCTATGTTTACTGTGCTTCAGTTTGTGAATGAACAGGAAGCCACTTAGCACTAAGCACTTCCTATTCATTCGATGTCCCATGCAGCTGAGACTGCAGAGAAAGGCATGTGTGTTTGAGCTTTGGGATGCACACCCTAATGCAATAGGCTGCGCACACCTCCGCTATTTCCCCTTTTTAAGATTTCAATATCGGTCTCCAAAGTGCAATGATAATCAGGAGGAAACACAGAACAAAACTAAATAGTGTAATATTATGGACACCTTTTATTATTGTAAGAAATATCGGTAACAAAAAGACCCATGCAGCATAACACAGAAAACACTCCTAATTCTCCGGGGGGCCGTGGGCATACTGACATCATCGCTATACTCTGCCCTAAGCACGTTCTAGCTTAAGGGATATGCATAGGGCATAGTGGTAGTGGTGGCATACACCCAACAGAGTGGAGTGAAGTGTAGTGGTGCACCCAACGAAGAAGGAGAAGCATTTTCTGTGTTATGATGTCTATGAGTCTTTTGGTTTGTGATTACTGATATTTCTTACAATAATAAAAAGTATCCATAATACTACACTAAGGAGTTTTGTTCTGTGTTTCCTCCTGAATATCATTGAGCTTTGGAGACCGATATTGGTATCTTGAAAGGCGAAATAGTCCAGCATTGTTTTGACAACACTCCTTTGCAATTAACAGTGATCAGTACTACAAATATATTTTTTTACTAACTTTGTTTAGTTAAAGACTGGTCAGATCTGTTACACAGAGGACAGGTGGATCTCTTATGATAACTAATACAAATGATGGCTTTATGAAAAACACACATTCCACTTCACCATCATGGTTTTTTTTTTCAGCTGAAACCCACCAGTGTCCTAGTAATGAATGATGTCACATCACACTGCACTGCACAGTGCAAAGCTTGCCCTAGAAAAGGACAGAACTTCTGTCATGGAAGTCCACCTCTGTTCATACCAAACAGACTCCAGATCTACTGCTCCACCATTTCAGATGTCATGGGACCGTAGATGTCAGGCTAAAGAACTACATCCTGCAAACATGCATAATAGAATACAAAATCACACCACACAAATAAACTTTGATAAAAATAGGCCATGGCCTGGTTTATTGGCTTACAACAAATTATATATCACATCATAAACTTTATTACTTTAATAACATTATTTCAAACGAACTTCATCCAGAATTCACCAAAAATCAACCCAGCCACTAAGACTCGGGTTGACCATTATCTCTTTCTTTAAACCATCATCTTTTCTTTTGGGAGGGAAGTTCATCCTGATGACTCCTCTCTGGCGACTGGCAAAATTCTAGTCAGTGGGTTCTATAAATAGCCCCCCAAACACCTTCTAGAAGGTTCTAAGGTCACCTGACCCTAATTAAACCAATCCCCTTTTACCTTTTCACCTTCTGGAAGCTTCTCTGCCATGTGACCCTGTTCCTCCAATATTTTTTTTTAAATAATAGCCAATGCCACAGCCCCATGAGGCAAGGGGGGTCTAAATGGGCTGCCCCCCTTTTACCTCACATTCTCTGCTCTGCTATGTTGCTGCGCTTCCCTGTAGAAGCTCCTGTATGTGACTGAAATATTTTACTCCAGAATTTTAGACTGTCCTGAAAGAAGTGACACTTCTTAGGAGTAGTTCCAAATGTGAAGGGGGCTGAGGACTTTGAGGTGATGGAAGGCTCCAAATGTGAACAGGGCCTTCTGATGTGAATAGGGGGTTGCAGATGTAAAGGGGGCTTTCAGATGTGACAGGGGACTCTGATTTGAAGGGGGGACATTAATGTGAAGGGAGGCTCTAGATGTGATTGGGGCTTTTGTATGTAAAGGAAGTGAATTTGGGGCTCCTTATTTTTACAGCCAGCCGCTGGACACCATTGCTTCTGACCAAAGTGTTTATTGTCTTAACAGTTGCTGACTGACTATTTTATAAAGATTTTACTTCTGGACCGAGCATGTTTCTGACACTTGTTGCTTACAAGTTAAAAATCAGTATTTTTTGCTAGAGAACTTACAGTAACAGTAAAGTTAGCCCAATGTTTTTGCATATTGTGAAAGATAATGTTACACTGAGTAAATAGCTACCTAACATGTTATGCTTAAAAATTGCATGCACTCGTGGAATGGCGACAAACTACGGTACTTAAAAATCTCCATAGGCAAATTTTTTTAACGGTTACCTGTTTTGAGTTACAGAGGAGGTCTTTTGCTAGAATTATTTCTCTTGCTCTAACGATCGTGGCGATACCTCACATGTGTGATTTGAACACCGTTTACATTTGTGGGTGCGACTTACCTAAGCGTTTTCTTTGGTACACAAGCTTGCGGGGACGGGGGCGCTGTCATTTTTTTTTCTTCTTTTTTTTTTTTAATTTAAAACTGACCCTTTAAAAAAAAAAAAAACTGATCACTTTTATTGCTGTCACAAGGAATGTAAACATCCCTTGTGACAGTAATAGGCAGTGACAAGTACTCTTTATGGAGGGACCCCAAATCCCTCCTTTGCACTTCAAAGTATTCAAAACGCCAAAATCGACATTTTGGAACACAGGCATAGCCCACTTCTAAGTACACAATGGGGTTTATTTACTAAAGATGGAAAGTGCAAAATCAGGCTCACTTCTGCATAGAAACCAATGCGCTTCCAGGTTTTATTACCAAAGCTTAATTGAACAAGCTGAGGTTAGAAGCTCATTGGTTTCTATGCAGAAGTGAGCCTGATTTTGCACTTTTTTTTAAAATCGGCATCATTGGCAGCTGAGTAAACTGTAAGTGAAGTTGTGACATCGCTTACGGGTTTTTAAATTGGAGACCTGATCAAAGCCGGCTGTGTTAGGACCTCTACACAGCTGGCGGACGTGCCGGATGGTCGCTTTGGTCTCCGGTGGGACGGGAGACCCAGGCAGAGCAGCAGAAGGTGGGGGGGGGTGTTCCCTCCTGCTCCTTATGATAATGGCGAGTGACTCATTAACTGCATCGCTAGCTCTCAAAAACGGCAGCTGCAGGCATCGACCCAATATAACCACATCAACCAAATGACGTACAGGTACTTGATTTGGAGTGAAGTGGTTAAGGTAGGCTAAAAAGCATATGTAATGGAAGAAGTTAATTTTTTTAAATGATTGTACAAATTTCTTAGGCTCAAGTTCTATTTAACCATGCCCCTTTAAGCTACTCTCACTGTTAGCATAACCTGGCCAATCCCATCATGCTTTATTACCTAAAATATTTTTTGGGGGTGACAGCGCTGGGGAATAGGAAGGGGCAGAGACAACTGTGGTGTGTTGAAAGGTGGGTAGGAGGGTGGAGACAAGGGTGACCCAGGGGTGAGAGGGAGTACCTGCACCTATCTCTACCACCTTAAAAATTGAAATGCTGATATATCAGTCTAAACTAAATATAGATTAACAAGGTAAACAACGGAAAAACATATATAATGGCATACTTTATTGTTATGCATGATTATGATATTTCCAATATTCTTAGGAATCATACCCTATCCCATTATGATTCTTGTTACAAGACCGTGAAAGAGAGATCATTTAGAATGTTAGTGTTCAGCAGTAACTAGGAAAATCTATGTGACACTGGTAATGTTAGGAAGCATTACACGGTACTTATGAAAGAAAGTAGAATCAAGCAGTGAACACACTCACTCAACTGGACATTACAGGCAGCTTTAACACATACTATTATGTTTTACCAAGCTTGTGACTTATAGATTTTGTTCAACATTTCACAATTTAGGTAATCCCTTCCTTTTTTCACAGTATTTTAACATGTTGAAAAACGATAATTGCTTCTCTGAAAAGGGCATACCACAGACATCGAACTTCTGTCACGTCTGTGAATATCCCTTTCAATCGGCAAATACAACTTGGGTGATGGACACATTCACAATTTTTCTATAGCTAGCTGGCAGTTCTGCTCTTGCTGTCTTTAGATGTATGGCCTTCAGAAGGCTAAAACAACCGTGGGTCAAATCACCCACTGGGGCTTTCATCCATCAGTGGGCTAACAAGACTTATATTTCACAATCTGCATTTGAAAGTGCTGGACCACTATGTCAGGAAATCTGCAGCCATCTTTTATAGGCAACACTGAAGTTTATGTATTGAGAGAACATTTTTTTGTTCTGGATAGAGTGGAGAAAGGTTAGACCATGTAAATATACACAGTATCTCACAAAAGTTAGTACACCCCTCACATTTTTCAAAATATTTTATTATATCTTTTCATCTGACAACACTGAAGAAATGACACTTTGCTACAATGTAAAGTAGTGAGTGTACAGCTTGCATAACAGTGTAAATTTGCTGTCCCCTCAAAATAACTTAGACACACAGCCATTAATGTCTAAACCACTGGCAACAAAAGTGAGTACCGCCCTAAGTGAAAATGTCCAAATTGGGCCCAAAGTGTCAATATTTGGTGTGGTCACCATTATTTTCCAGCACTGCCTTAACCCTCTTGGGCATGGAGTTCACCATAGCTTAACAGGTTGCCACTGGAGTCCTCTTCCACTCCTCCATGACGACATCACGGAGCTGGTGGATGTTAGAGATCCCCACCTTCCATTTGAGGATGCCCAACAGATGCTCAATAGGGTTTAGATCTGGAGACATGCTTGGTCAGTTCATCAGCTTTACCCTCAGATTCTTTAGCAAGGCAGTGTTCGTCTTGGAGGTGTGTTTGGAGTCGTTTACATGTTGGAATACTGCCCCGTGGTACAGTCTCCGAAGGGAGGGGATTATGCTCTGCTTCAGTATGTCACAGTACATGTTGGCATTCATGGTTCCCTCAATGAACTGTAGCTCCCCAGTACCGGCAGCACTTATGCAGCCCCAGACCATGACACTCACCACAATGCTTGACTGTAGGCAAGACACACTTGTCTTTGTACTCCATCCTCGCCTGGTTGTCACCACACATACTTGACACCATCTGAACCAAATACATTTATCTTGGTCTCATCAGACCACAGGACATGGTTCCAGTAATCCATGTCCTTAATCTGCTTGTCTTCAGCAAACTGCGAGCTTTCTTGTGCATCATCTTGTGCGTCATCTTTAGAAGAGGTTTCCTTCTGGGACGACAGCCATGCAGACCAATTTGATGCAGTGTGCACAGTATGGTTTGAGCACTGACAGGCTAACCCCCCCACCTCTTCAACCTCTGCAGCAATGCTGGCAGCACTCGTTCATCCCAAAGACAACCTCTGGATATGACGCTGAGCACATGCACTTAACTTCTTTGGTCGACCATGCCTGTTCTGAGTCAAACCTGTCCTGTTAAACCACTGTATGGTCTTGGCCACCGTGCTGCAGCTCAGTTTCAGGGTCTTGGCAATCATCTTATAGCCTAGGCCATCTTTATGTAGAGCAACAATGATTTTTTTCAGATCCTCAGAGAGTTCTTTGCCATGAGGTGCTATGTTGAACTTCCAGTGACCAGTATGAGAGAGTGAGAGCGATAACACCAAATTTAACACACCTGCTCCCCATTCACACCTGAGACTGTGTAACACTAACGAGTCACATGACACCGGGGAGGGAAAATGGCTAATTGGGCCCAATTTGGACATTTTCACTTAGGGATGTACTCATGTTTGTTGCCAGTGGTTTAGACATTAATGGCTGTGTTTTGAGTTATTTTGAGGAAACAGCTAATTTACACTGTTATACAAGCTGTACACTCACTACTTTACATTGTAGCAAAGTGTCATTTCTTCAGTGTTGTCACATGAAAAGATATAATAAAATATTTACAAAATAGTGAGGGGTGTACTCACTTTTGGGAGATACTGTGTATATATATATATATATATATATATATATATATATATATATATATATGTAGCGCTGGTAGATTTTTAATCTACTGCCCCGTACACACGGTCGGATTTTCCGATGGACAATGTCCGATCGGAGCGTGTTGTCGGAAATTCCGACCGTGTGTGGGCGCCATCGGACTTTTTCCTTTGGATTTTCCGACACACAAAGTTGGACAGCAGGAGATAAAATTTTCCGGCAACAAAATCCGATCGCGTCAATTCCGACCGTGTGTGGCCTGTTCCGACGCACAAAGTGCCACGCATGCTCAGAAGAAATTCCGACACGGGACAGCTCGTTCTGGTAAACTTAGCGTTCGTAATGGATAAAGCACTTTCGTCACGCTGCAATGTTCAAAATGGTTTAATACAGCGCACTCTCTTCTTCTTTATAATGTGACAAGAATTAAGTCGTTTTGATGCTCATATTCACACACACTTCTCACAAACTTTTTTCGTTACTATTTATCGGGATTCCCTCAATATATTTTGATTTCTCACATCTGACAACATATTTTTTTTTTTTTTTACTTTAATGTAGAATCTTTTTTTGTGTTTCTCTTTTTATTTTTTATTTTTTCTGGTGATTTTGATTTGTACTCCCGAAAATGTTTGTGTGTTTTTTGTGACAAGTTCCCACAACACCATTGATATGTTGTTCTATTTAATCTGTAGGAGGAGATTGTTTGGTGTTGTTGTCCCTTGTTAATTTCACATTGTACTTTAGAAATGTACCTGAATACTCACCAACAAACTGTCCTTTTTGGATGAAAACACACACAGGAGAGTAGAATTTACCTAAAAATATTTTATTAAGGGGTCACAACTATAAACAAAGAGGGAGGCAACGCTGGAGAAACTGCAGAAGTGGGTGAAGCCTTGGACTCCCAGGGCAGACATCAATTATTTAAAAGCAAAATTGGTGGCCTGAGGAGTCCATATCTAAGGGAGGGCAGTCTGGTCCAGAAGTCCCAGAGATCCGGAAAGCAGCAGATGACATCTATGTCCCCAGGCTGTGGTCATACGAGAGACTGCATCTTCTGTCAGACCAGACTGATCCCAGGGCAATCACTCTCAGGTCTTCCTTCCACGCTTCCTTCCAAGCTTTGGCTGTGGTGGTGGAGTTGTGGCAGCAGGAGGAGGAGGAGGAGGAGGATGGTCCATCTCAATGACATCCGTCTTGGGTGTCAGTTCCCCACTCTCTCCCTTACGAAGGACTTTATAAATCAGGTCCTCAGAAATCTTGCGTTGGCCCTCCTGCATGCCCTGCAATTTGGTGGCAGCCATGCAGGCAAAGGCCTCTTCAGGACTGGGGAAGGCTCTGAGGGACGCCGAAGCCTCCTGGATCAGCCTGTACGCTGAATCCTGCACAGGACTGGGAGTGGCCTTCCTGGCCCTTTTATATGGCAGGCGGAGGGGAGGGACCTGAGACTCAGTCAGGCTGCGACTTGTCCCTGGCTTCTCTTGGCTGACACTTAGCCCCGCCTCCTCCTGGCTGCCACTAATCCCTGCCTCCTCCTGGCTGCCACTAATCCCCGCCTCCTCCTGACTGCCACATTCCACAGCCTCCTCCTGGCTGAGGTCTTCCTGTGTATGAAAAAGGGACATAGTTTTAGTATTGTTTTCATCAATCACACACAATTTTCACCTCCTGACTGCTGCAAATTCAATGTTAACAAATATAACAGACTATCCTTCTGAGGCCAGCATTTTGCATTCTTGTCCCAATTTTGGGTGCCCACTACTGTGTATTGATATGTAAAACACTTTCAAGCAGCAATTAGTGATCAATAATAACATCTAGTAAACATCATTTCTTTATTGCCCAGAAATCTGTAGAAGAATGCTATACCTGACTCCAGCTGGGCTCCTCCACTTCTTCCTGGCTGGAAGGCCCAGGTTGGACATCAGAAGCCTCAGCTGGTATGGAAGGAAGCGTGGAAGGAAGAGTAGAGAGGGATTCCCTGACTTCAGTGTGGTCTGACAGAAATCGCAGTCTCTCGTAGTACCACAGCCTGGGGACATAAACGTCATCTGCTGCAGCTCCGGATCTCTGGGAATCTGTGACCTTCTTGCCCTCCCTAAGATAAGTGCTCCTCAGGCCACCAATTTTAGCTTTTAAATAAGGGATGGTTGCGGTGGGGACCACCGGCTTCACCAACTCCAGCAGTTTCTCCAGCGCTGCCTGCCTCTTCTGTTTGTGATTATAGTGGGGGTGTCTGACCTGCCACAGACAGGGCAGCTCTCTGCACTTGTCAATAAACAGGGTCAGGAAATTGTGGTCGTTGAACCCATCCATTTTCTCTGCAAGACACAACACAAGACAAACCCTAATGTCAGGCCAAACTCCCCTAATCTTGTTACAATATAGGCTTCAATTTCGAAGCAGTATAGGCCCAAGTTTAGATCCTACCTTCGTTAGCACGATCGGCGTCTCCGATGCTCCTTCCTCCGCTCACAGATCGTACGTAAGACGCGCGCGTTACGATTTATACACACTGCGCATGCGTATAACCCTGCCCGCCCCTGACGTTCTTTCTATTCTATTCCCCGCCCCTTTTTGTTCGGCGCAGTGGAGGAAGAGCACATAGCAGATAGACAGCAGGATCGTGCTAATTACAGCAACGAGGAGGAGGAGGAGGAGGAAAGGCCGGAGCCTGAAACGTCCCGATCCAGAAGGAGATTAAAGGACTCAAATATGTCCTTTGGGGAGATGTTGGAAATGGTGGACATCCTGAAGAAGGCCGACTATGATGGAAAGTATCTGCCTTACCCCAACCACAATGTCCGAAAGGCCAAGATCATGGCGAAAGTGGTCAGGAGTCTGCACCGGAAATTCGGGGTACAACGATCGAAAGATCAGCTCAGGAAGCGGTGGTCGGACCTGAAATTACGAGAACATGAGCAGTACAGAAAGATCCGGAGAGTGCTGCAAAAAAGTAAGTAGTTGTGCTGTGTTCCTATTGTTCTTGTGTTTATTACGTTCGTGCTGCTCCATGTGCTTTTAGGAACTGTTGTACAGTTTAAAATGGCAACTTTCATGTTCATGGGCACATTATTCGTTCGGATCACACATTTTTTTTCGGACTATAAAATACCATTGTTTAGCCCATATGCATTTGGCCACCATTTTGAGGCCCTATACTTGTCTTCAAAGAATTGGGTTGTGGAGATGGCTTTGTTACTAGAATGAAATGCAAACTAGATTGTGTGTAAGGAGAGGACACTGAGCAGCTGTTTTCACATCTGGACACTGGAGCACTAGTGTGGGACCCCAGAACACCATTTTTATTAGGGGGGGGCACACAGGTGCTCCAGTGTATACTATAGGGGGGTCTCCATCTGTGAAGCTTGTACAAAACAGGTAAAGTATTGCAGCTTGACAAAGGACACTAAAAAAGCGACATTTTGGAACTCTGCTAAAATAGACAATTGTACCCCACTTCCAAGCAATGTTTCATCTTTCTAGTTCTGCCATCAAATATCTGTGTGCTAAGTATACCTTTTTTGTTTTACATAGGGGAGAAAAGACTCGGAGGACACCCCTCATCCGAGGAGACCAGAGCCCCCCCCCCCCTCTGGAAGAAGGGGAAATCCCCCCAACACAAGCTGAGCAGGAGGAAGAAGACGTGGTGGAACTAGTCACCACAACAGGTGAGTGTCTGCGACCACAGGCTCAGATAAGAGATGGATGGCGGCATTTTTTTTAGACCTAATTTATTTTGGGTTTCCTTTCTTTTTAGGTGATCGTGAGGTTGTGGATGAAGATCCTTTCACATCCGAAAGTGCCCAGATCCTGATCGGGGAGATCATGGGGTGTAATTTACAATTGAAAATCATCAAGCAAAACATCAATGATGTTATTCCAAAATATAAAAACATCATTGATGTTTTGGGGCGAGTTTAAAGCCCCTCAAAATCACTTTCTTCTTTTGTCTGCTACAATGTGCGAAATGTTTTTGTGATTTTTCCCAAAGCCAAATTTGGAGGATGCACACAGTGTGCCAACATGTGCTATCTGCCATCACGGGAGATCAATGGACGCGTTTTGGGGGTGCAACCCCTTCCTCAATAATAAAGTAACGGTGAGGAAGGGCTTTCTCCCCAAAAACACGTCCCTTCATCCCCCGTGATGGCAGATAGCACATGTTGACATTGGGAAATTTGTGTGCATCTTCCAAATTTGGCTTTTCCAGGGGTGATTTCCCCCCATCTGAACGCAATATCAAACACAGTTCCTAAATACTCATGTCTGATATTGCCTTCAAGTTCTACCAAATGTGAACTTTGTAAGATCAAGATTTGTGTCTTTCTTGTGGGTTTTACACAGGCCTGTTTTCTATAAAATGCACATTTTGATTTTGGATAATGAAACCACAAAAATTGTTATACAACAAACATGTCGGTTTGTCAGAAAAACCTTTGGTAAATGCACATGTGATTGTGCTGGTATTAAAAAGATTGTTCATCAAGAATGTGTGGATTATTGTCTCAACGCTACAACACTTTTGGGGTGATGTAATTGTTGTTTGATGAGAAAATGGGGGTAATTTCCTAAGGGCAAATCCACTTTGCACTACAAGTGCAGTTCCAGTGCAGTTGCAAGTGCACTTGTAGTGAAAAGTGTCTATGCATTTAGTAAATAACAGCCAACAGTGCTTTGTATAAGGTTACACAATCACGACATTTTCTGGACTCCACACATTTCTGTCAGGGTCAGCTAAAACAAACACAAGCAGTAAATGTCCACAAAGAAGAGCCTGGGGGGAGATGCCTGTCGAGAACTTGAGGTTCTGCAGGCTTCTCCCTGTCGCCAAATACCGCAAGGTAGCGACCAACCTCTGCTCCGGAGTGATGGCTTGCCTCATGCAGGTATCCTGCCTGCTGATATAGGGGGTCAGCGAAGCCAACAAACGGTGAAATACGGGGTCAGTCATCCTGAGAAAATTCCTGAAATCACCAGGATTATTCTCACGGATCTCACGGAGCAAAGGCATATGACAGAACTGGTCACGCTGAAGCAACCAATTCTTGGTCCATGAACTCCTCCTCGCCCTGTTCACGGACTGGACTTGTGTCAAGGTCAGGACCCCAACACCAAGCCCCCGCACAGCACGAACTGTATGAGGAGTACGCATACGAAACATTGCTAGAAAACGGTCGGCTGCTCAGAACGAAGTAACAGAACGCACTGAAGAACAGCAAGGCCTGTGAAGAGCAACCTGAAAAACAGCAACGAGCGGACAAGATCGCACAGAAAACTCCGATATGAAATGACTGCACGCACTGAAGAGCAAATACAAACCCACAAGCACAAACTGAAGGGCAGAAAACGATCTGAAAGCCACGAGTCTGAAAAAGCGCGAATCGTCTCTCACCAAACTTTTACTAACACGAGATTAGCAAAAGGAGCCCAAAGGGTGCCGCGCTTGGTTCTGAACCGGCCTTTTCTAGTCTCGTCGTACGTGGTGTACGTGACCGCGTGGTTGTCGATCGGAAATTCCGACAACTTTGTGCGACCGTGTGTAGGCAAAACAAGTTTGAGCCAACATCCGTCGGAAAAAATCCTAGGATTTTGTTGTCGGAATGTCCGAACAAAGTCCGACCGTGTGTACGGGGCATATTACTGATAGGTAAATTTAGTGGGTTACTTGTTAGGTGAAGTTAGATTTGCCTCTGTTCCAGCTTGGCTGAGTTGCGTGTACTTCCACACTGCACCGGTGGGTATAGTTGTCCCCATGGGCCGGTGTTGGAAAGGCAACGTGTTGAAGCATATGAGTACTCCTCTGTCCCGCAGACAACTCGGTGGAGGTGGTCCTCCGAGTTGCATTCTGGGAGAGGGTATTTTTGGGACAGACGCCATGTTTAGGGGTCTTTTTTCCATCCACCTGCTGGGCCTCTTGGCCGACAGGTATGCATTAGGAATACCACCTCGTGGTCCTCCGTTCCGGAGGCCCACTTCGCTGCAGCATGTGGGTGGGCCCCGAAGCCTGTCTGGGGCCTACCACAGCGGCAGAGGAATGGTCCTGGGCTGTCTATCCTGAGAGAAGAAGCTGGACAACTGAGGAGATCCCAGAGGAGGACCCGTCATGGAAAGATCATGCAGAGTGCTGGTCTGGAGAGGGGCCTGGTGACTCAGTTGGAGGACGCATCCTTAAGTAATCTTACTGCATAGTACTGCCGGGTTGGCTTAAAGGTTCAAGTGCTGTGTTTGATATTCATCGTAAACCATTAAATCCTGTGGCAGAGGATCGTACCGGTTTTGTTCCAAACAAGTCTGTGGCAGAGACTTTTGTTGATGCTACGTACTGGCTGCTAGGCAAGTGAGAGAGGCCTATGCAGGCGGGAAAAAATTGAATCCCACAAGGGGAGTGCATTCAAATACAAGTGTTCAATTCCTAACAATGTTCTAAAGAATACTACGAAAAGGTATTTGAGCTTCCCTGCAACTTTCCTTCTACCTCTTGCCTGCTACTTCCTTTATTACCTGTTCAATAAAGCATTGGAAAAGATACTCAAGTGTTTGGTGCCTACCTTGTCCGGAGGTAAACTCAACGGGACCCTAGACCCAGTGCCGGTCAAACAGAGGTGGCGAGAGTTAAGGCAACAGCCCGCTTTAAACCAGCAGCTCCACCGAGAGTTATTGCTATATATATATTTATCTATATATATATATATATATATATATATATTAGGGCTGTGGAATTAACGATTAATTCCCCGATTAATCGTTAATTTTTTTTGATCGATCAAAATTCTTTTGATCGGTACTCACCTCTCCGCCGGCTTCCGGGTCTTCAGGGAGTTTTGTCGGAGATCCAGTGACGTCACGGACATCCTCCCTTCCCCAGTCAATGACGGTGCCCTCGCTGGACAATGGTGAAGTTATGGAATACAGCAGGCGCCTGACGGTTCCAATCATGGCCTGATGTGTCCGCGAATTGCAGAGGTGTGGCTGCGAGCCAGTTTTGTGATTGGCCGGACACGCCCCATGCTGATGATAAGTGACCCTTGCTGGGAATAAAGAAGCATGGGAAGGCATTATGAAGGTGAGTGTGTTGTCTGTACTGGACAGGTCAATTGTGGAGGAGGAATTGTGGTGATTTAAAGTATATATACAGCTTGAATCTGTATTTTAGTTTTAGATTAGGTCATGCAGAGAGAAAACACCTCTCGGTTTAGGCTTTGCCTTATGCATCCCAGTGTGGAGCTTTCATTTCACTTCCTGTCCCAGAGACACAACGGAAAGTGAAATGGCATTCCCATTTTAGATGGTTGTCAACAGGACTGGTATACCCATTAGAGGCATTACCCAGATAGCAAGCAATTGAGCTGCAAGTTTGAAAATGTCTTGTTAAAGTGGAGGTCCACCCTAAAAACAAATTTAACATTAAAAGACTCCTTAAAATTTTTTTAAAAAGTTTTTTTTTAAAGTGTTAAGTCATGGATTGTGGAAACTAACTAGTGTCTGGTGATTGTATATAGCAGGGATTTGCTGTTGCAAAGCTACAAGTCCCATCATGCCTCTGCCTCTGTGTGTCCATGCTTGTGGCTGTCAGAATCTTGCTATGCCTCATGGGATTTGTAGTTCTGCAACAGCTGGAGGTTCGCTAATTTCATATCCCTGGTATATAGTGTATACCACATTTACCACTGACTAATGCAGAGTTGCAAAGCAAGGAGATCAGATAAAAGTAGTTGGATCTGTATGTGCGTTATAATTAATCGAAATTAGTCGATTAATTGATTAAAAATAAAATTGATTAATCGAACACGAAAATTTTAATCAGTAACAGCCCTGATATATATATATTCTGCAATGCTTATTGCAAATCAGAGGTAGCTCCTTTTCAGTAAAATCCCTGCAATATTTTGCATTTTATACTCCTGACTATGGACCCCTTCTCAACTAGCTATCAGCAGCCTATATTACACATTACACATCTATTCAAACCTGCATTGTAGTGGCATATTTTCACTCCTCTTTACATTGATGGTCAATTGACAGCTCTACTTTAATAAGAGTCTCTTGTACATTGGTAACCACTGGAAAGTATAGGAACCTGAAATAAAAGCCCCTTTACAGTGGTGGTCAGTGGTGAAGCACCCCCTTATCTTTGTGATCACATTGATTTACTGCCTTACACTATTGTTCAGTGGTGAGTGCCACTTTACACTGGTTAATTGGCCCTTTACATTAGTGGACAATGTTGAGGCACACCTTTACAATGGTGGACAGTGGTTAAGTGCTACCTTCAGCTGGCCTTACAACTGTACAATTTGTTAGAAAATTGTCATTTTCAGATCATTCAGTTGATTATCTAAGAGTTAAATTGGCTATTCAACAATTGGTTTTGACTGGAGTGGGTAAAAAAAATCAAAGGGCAAGGATGAAAAACTTTTGTTGAATCCAATAGGAATGAACACATTTCTACTAATTTAATTTGTTCCCAGCTGAGAAACTACTACTCCAGTGATCTCTCCACTAGCTTCCAGGTCTCGTTCTGAGTTTCTGCCCTGCTGCATTTTAAACATAGGTCATTCAGAACAGACACCATTCAGAGATTGCTTTGCATTTTCTCAATGAATGTAAAGCATTCTCTGATAGAATGAGGTGGTGAGGTGGGGCAATGATGCTCCCCACCTCATTCAATCAGAGAATGCTTTGCATTAAGAAAATGCAAAGCATGTTGTAAAGCGCTGCACAAACTGTTGGCGCTATATAAATCCTGTATAATAATAATAAAAAAAAATTCTCTGAACGGAGCCCATGAAAAGCAGACAACCTCTTGTGTTAACAATGCAGCAGTGCAGCCACTCGCCACAGGACCTAGAAGCTAGTGGAGATCACTGAAGTTACTGTGATTTCCAGCTTCTAGAGGGATCCCACAGGTATGGCATACTATATGTATAGTTACATTGGTCCAAGCTTTATCAGTGAAACTACGTAAGAGTATCCATACCTGGAATTCTTCTTTAACCTCAGCACTGGCATGTTTATTTACATTTCCAAAGAATTGTTTAACCGCTTGCCGACCAGCTGCCGCAGTTGTACTGCGGCACTATGGTTCGGCTGCGCGAATCGCTCTGTGTAAACACAGAGATCCCAGTTACAAAGTATAAACACCAATCTATCTCTTCCCCTAGCAAGTCCCATCCTCCCTTCAGTTAGAACATGTAGCAGGGAACACAGTTAACCCCTTGATTGCCCCCTAGTATTAACCCCTTTCCTGCCAGTGACATTTATGCAGTAATCAATGCATTTTTATAGCACTGATCGCTGTATAAACACCAGTGGTCCCAAAAATGTGTCAGAATTGTTTGATGTGTCCGCCAAAATGTCGCAATCATGATAAAAATGGCCGCCATTACTAGTAAAAAAAAATAAATAATAAAAATGCTATAAATCTGACCCCGATTTTGTAGACGCTATAACTTTTGCGCAAACCAATCAATATATGCTTATTGCGATTTTTATTACCAAAATTATGTAGAAGAATACATATCGGCCTAAACTGAGAAAAAATGTGCTTTTTTACAAAAAATGGGGATATTTATTATGGCAAAAAGTACAAAATATTGTGCTTTTTTCAAAATTGTTGCTCTTTTTTTGTTTATAGCACAAAAAATAAAAACTGCAGAGATGATCAAATACCACCAAAAGAAAGCTCTATTTGTGGGAAAAAAAGGACGTCAATATTGTTTGGGTACAACGTCGCACGACCGAGCAATTGTCAGTTAAAGTGATGCAGTGCCGAATCGCAAAAAATGGCCTGGTCATTCAGCAGCCAAATCTTCCGGGGCTGAAGTGGTTAAAAAAAAAAAATCAGATCACCCTGGGGTGTCTACTTTTTTCCTGAATAATATCGGTGCATTTCTTCTTATTATTGTTATTATTATTATTAGCGAGCAGGAGGTCTTGGGAGGTATGAAGAGAACGATTTTATTTATTTATTTTATTTGTATTTTAAATGTAATTTGATGGGTGATTGGAGAACTGTAAAGGGATTGGCAGAGAGGGGTAGCAAACACAGAACGGTTGGTAAGGTGGAAGATTCTGGCAGCAGCATTCATGATAGACTGAAGGTAGGATAGCTTATGTAAAGGTAAGCCAATCAGCAGGGAGTTGCAGTAGTCAAGATGATCAATGACCAGTGAGTGAATTAGAAGCTTTGCAGTGTTATTGGTTAGGATGGGGCGTATTTTGGAGATGTTAAGTAGGCTGAGGCAGCGAGCTTTGTATAGTGATTGGAAATGGGTCCGGAAGGAGAGTTAGAGTCCAGGGTAACACCTAGCTCCCTGGCATGTGGGGACAGGTTATAGTTGTGCCTTCAATCTTAACAGAGAAGTCAGGAAGAGGCACGTGGGGGGGGCAAATATTATGAGGTTGGATAGATTTTGGGCATCATCATCATCATAGAAAGAAAGGAATTTGCCTTTGTTAGCCGATAAAACACTGTCTGTTGATCCCATCCCCATATACATGTAGTAAGACTAATTTCTTCAGAAAAGTGGGACTTTGAATGGATCACAGACAGAGAGAATGTAGAAAAATAATTGAATTTTTATTATTACATGAATAGACAACTCATGGTGAAAAACACAATACAAAGCATTGGATAAAACCAAGACATATACATAAAAAACACAGAATTAAAAGACCATATATGAACCAAAGCCCAGAAGCTGTCAGGACGACAGACCATCCAACGCGTTTCGAAAAAAAACACACATGGTTTTAATCTTCTTCGGGGACTAAACCAAGCTTATTATTTTCAAAGTTGTATGTTGGATCGCTGCTAGAATGCGATAATTCAGTTAGGAAAAAAGAGGGGAATCAGGGGAGGATATCCAACCGTCCCAAGCACCCGTAGATCAGACTGCCACACACCCAAGAAGGGGGAATGTTTGCCCAAAGGATATGCTGCAGTGAGCAGGGAAAAATTTAAATCGCCAGGACTGTCTGAAAATTAATTCAAGAGTTTGAGCTTTTGTGTGCCAAAACAGATCCAAGAAAAATCAGCCAGATTTAGGCATGATCTGACTGTCTGTGTCCTAATTGTGTCTAGTAGTAGGACGGGACACAGTGGAGAAAAAGATATCACCTACGCTGAAGGATCTGTTAGGGATCTGTGGGAATTGTTAGACATGGCTCATATTGTCTTATTTTATCTTGGTTTTATCCAATGCTTTGTATTGTGTTTTTCACCATGAGTTGTCTATTCATGTAATAATAAAAATTCAATTATTTTTCTATATTCTCTCTGTCTGTGATCCATTCAAAGTCCCACTTTTCTGAGGTAATTGGTCTTACTACATCATCATAGAAATGGTATTGAAAGCCATGGGAGGCTATCAGCTGACCCAGGGAGGAGGTATAAATCAAGAATAGGAGAAAAAACCTTTGGGGCATTTCGACAGAAAATGGAAGAGAATAAGAAGTGGTAGAACTTTAAGTGATGCTGCAGGTGGGATAGGTAGGATAAACCAGTGAAGAGTACAGTCACAGAGACCAAAAGAGTGGTGTTTTTTTCCATGAAGGAGAGGGTGGTCAACTGTGTTAAAGGCAGCAGAGAGGTCCAGGAGTATGAGTACAGACTAGTGACCATTGGTTTTAGCGCTTACTAGATTGTTTGTGAGTTTTAGGAGAGAGAATGTGGAGTGTTGAGTGTTTAGGGCGAAATCCAGACTGAAGGGATCAAGAAGGCTATTCTCAGTGGGGAGGTTGCTCAGTCGGTTGTAGACCAGATGTTCAAGGAGTTTAGAGAAAAAGGGTAGTAAGGAGATGGGGCATAGGATGTTAAGATTGGTGGGGTCCAATAAGGGTTTTTATAGTATGAGAGTGACTAGTGTATGTTTTAGAGAGTTGGGGAAGATGCCAGAAAACAGAGAGAGATTGAAGATGTGACTAAGAGAGTAAGATAGAGCCAGAGGGTGATCATAGTATTTGTGAGGCAGCAGGATCTAGGGGGCAGGTGGTTAGAAAAAAGTTTTGCAACCTCGGAGTTGAATGAGGAAAGTAATGAGTGTATCTGTGGACATGGAGTATTAAGTGTGGGGGGGAGGGGGTATCTGTACAATGGAGATCTCATTATGAATTGTATCAATCTTTTTTTTTTTTTAAGTTTTTGACGATCTCCTGGGCATTAAGTGAGTTAAGCTCATAGATGGTTCGAATCCTGACCGGTTCAGTAGGGGCAGGCCAAGATTCAAACTATCTATGGGCAAGCTGCAACCAGCATGTCGGATTTTTACATGCATTTATTTCCAGTGGCAATAGCCACTAGCAATAATCACTGTGTTCTCCCAACAGGAATGGCTCCCCACGCCCCCCTGCTGGGAGAACACAATAGCTCAGCGGGAGGGAATTTGAGCAATTTTCCATCCTGCAACCCATGGTTGCAGGACAGAAATTTGCATCATCTGTGGCCTGCCTCAGTGGGTGGAGGTAGTGGAGGACAAGGTAGAGAGGTAAAGGGAGAGAAGAGTAGACGGGGGCTGGATGAGAAGGTGTCAATGAGAGTCATATGACATCAGCCGGTGACCCCGCCCCATGCCAATATAAGTAGTGGCGCACCACGCACCGTGCACCCAGCATTAGAGCCGGAGAGCATCCCATCAACATCGGAAGAAGAACAGAGGGAGAAGACCCAGCAAAGGAGTGAGAAGACCCGGCAAAAGAGCGAGAAGACAGCGGAAAAGACCCGGCAGACAGCGGACAGAGGGAGGAGAACTGGAGAGGGCTAGAAGACCTGCCAGAGGCAGAAGACGTCGCCAGAAGAGGGAGAAGAGCAGAAAAGGAAGTCGGAAGAGATGCCGGAGATGTCTTAATAAATTACTTTAAAAACCTGCATACTGTGTTTTATTTTTGACACTTTCTTTTAGGTGAATGGGTACAATGTACCCCATATTCATTCACATAGAGTAAGGGGCCAGGATCTGGGGGCCCCCTTGTTAAGAATCAACCCTTGTTGATTCTGATAAGCCCCCTGCCTGCAGACCCTGACAACGAAAGCCCAGGGTTGTCAGGAAGTGGCCCTTGTCCCCATCAACATGGGGACAAGGTGCTTTGGGGTGAGGGGCGCAGGACCCCCCTGCTCAAAAGAACCCAAAGCAACCACCCCCAATGTTGAGGGCATGCGGCCTGGTACAGACTGTGTGCTCGGATAAAGGTCTGGAATGGATTTTGGGGGAAAAAATGGCATAGGGGTTCCCCTTAAAATCCATACTAGAGCCAAGGAGCTGATATACTCTCGGAGGGGAAACCCATGCCGTTTTTTTTTTACATTTTTTTTACATTTTGCGTGGAGTTCCCCCTAAGGATTCATACCAGACACAGTGCCTGGTATTGTTGGGCATCAAAGTCGGATCCCTGTTCATTGAAGTCGGATGGATGTAGGACCAATGTAGGACCGATGTAGGACTGATGTCGCAGAGCAAAGTACTATGATAGTGGTATAACTGTCGTGTCGTACAAGTGTGAACCCGGCCTGAAACCTAGAAGCTGATTGGGTACTAGGGATGGGCTTTATGTTCGGGTCGAACATGAGTTCGACTCAAACATTGGCTGTTTGCCCGTTCGCCAAATAGCGAACAATTTGGGGTGTTCGCAGCAAATTCCAAACCCACGGAACACCCTTTAAAAGTCTATGGGAAAAATATGGTGCTAATTTTAAAGGTTAATATGCAAGTTATTGTCATAAAAAGTGTTTGGGGACCTGGGCCATGCCCCAGGGGACATGTATGAATGCAAAAAAAGTTTTAAAAACGGCCGTTTTTTCGGGAGCAGTGATTTTAATAATGCTTAAAGTGAAACAATAAAAGTGTAATATTCATTTAAATTTCATACCTGGGGGGTGTCTATAGTATGCCTGTAAAGTGGCGCATGTTTCACGTGTTTAGTACAGTCTGACAGCAAAATTACATTTCTAAAGGAAAAAAAGTCATTTAAAACTACTCGCGGCTATGATGAATTGTTGGTCTGGCAATACACATAAAAGTTTATTGACAAAAACAGCATGGGATTCTCCCACAGGGGAACCCCGAACCAAAATTAAAAAAAAAATGTGTGGGGGTCCCCCTAAATTCCATACCAGGCCCTTCAGGTCTGGTATGATTATTAAGGGGAACCCCGCGCCAAAATAAAAAAAAATGGCGTGGGAGTCCCCCTCAAAATCCATACCAGACCCTTCAGGTCTGGTATGGATTTTAAGGGGAACCCCGTGCCAAAATTAAAAAAAAAAATGGTGTGGGGTCCCCCCAAAAATCCATACCAGACCTTTATCTGAGCAAACGACCTGGCAGGCTGCAGGAAAAGAGGGGGGACGAGAGAGCGCCCCCCCTCCTGAACTGTACCAGATCACATGCCCTCAACATTGGGAGGGTGCTTTGAGGTAGAAGGGCCTCATCCCCACAATCCTTGCCCAGTGGTTGTGGGGGTCTGCGGGCAGGGGGCTTATCGGAATCTGGAAGCCCCCTTTAACAAGGGGACCCCCAGATCCCGCCCCCCAGTTTGAAATGGTAACGGGTACATTGTACCCTTACCATTTCACAAAAAAAGTGTGAAAATGGTAAAAAAAAACACACAATGTGAGAAAAGTCCTTTATTAAAAACCGGGTGGCCCCGCCCCCCCTCTGACGCTACGGGGGAAGCCATAGGGATGTTCCCTTAGCGTCAGAGGGGGGCGGACCAGGTGACCCCGCCCCCTCTGACGCTACGGGGGAAGCTATAGGGATGTCCCTGTGCATCAGAGGGGGGCGGGGTGACCCTGCGACGACATTGTGTGGTCCCGCTCAGTTTTAAAAGAGCTGTCACCTGCGAGGACTTCTCCCACAGTGTGTGTTGTTTTTTTTTTACCATTTTCACACTCTTTTTGTGAAATGGTATGGGTACAATGTTACCTGTTACCATTTCAAATGGGGGGCGGGATCTGGGGGTCCACTTGTTAAAGGGGGCTTCCAGTTTCTGATAAGCCCCCCGCCCGCAGACCTCCACAACCACCGGGCAAGGGTTGTGGGGATAAGGCCCTTCTCCCCATGAACATAGGGACAAGGTGCTTTGGGGGCTACCCCAAAGCACCCTCCCAATGTTGAGGGCATGTGGCCTGGTACGGTTCAGGAGGGGGCGTTCTCTCATCCCCCCCTCTTTTCCTGCGGCCTGCCAGGTTGCATGGTCAGATAAGGGTCTGGTATAGATTTTTGGGGGGACCCCACGCCATTTTTTTTTAAATTTTGGTGCGGGGTTCCCCTTAAAATCCATACCAGACCTGAAGGGTCTGGTATGGATTTTGAGGGGGACCCCCATGCCATTTAAAAAAAAATTTTGGCACAGGGTTCCCCTTAATATCCATACCAGACCTGAAGGGCCTGGTATGGAATTTAGGGGGACCCCCACACATTTTTTTTTAAATTTTGGTTCGGGGTTCCCCTGTGGGGGAATCCCATGCTGTTTTTATCAATAAACTTTTATATGTATTGTCGGACCGACAATTCATTAATAGCCGCGAGAAGTTTTAAATTACTTTTTTTTCTTTAGGAATGTAATTTTGCTGTCAGACTGTTCTAAACACGGGAAACATGTGCCACTTTACAGGCATACTATAGACACATACGAAATTTAATGGAATATTACACTTTTATTGTTTCACTTTAAGCATTAATAAAATCACTGCTCCCGAAAAAAAAGGCCGTTTTAAAACTTTTTTTTTTGCATTGATACATGTCCCCTGGGGCAGGACCCAGGTCCCCAAACACTTTTTAAGACAATACCATGCATATAAGCCTTTAAAATGAGCACTTTTGATTATTCATGTTCATGTCCCATAGACTTTAACGGTGTTCATGTGTTCGAACTAATTTTTTGCCTGTTCGCATGTTCTGGTGCAAACCGAACGGGGGGGGTTTCGGCCCATTGCCATTGGGTACTATGCACAGCTGCACCAGATTCTGTGTGCATCAGTTTTAGTATATCTCCCCCTAAACCTCTTCCCAGTCAAGCGAAGGTTCCAAGCGGACCATCAGCAAAAGAAATTACATACTGAATTTCCTATTTCAGAGAAGTGAAAGGAAGCTCAGCAATTTTGTTTAGTGAACTACTTTTTTTTCTTAGTTCTACTTTAATAAGCACAAGGCAACTATCCTAAAAATTCATCAGTTTCAGAGCAAGTTGCTTCGACTTTTGCATGCTGTAAAAGCTTGAAATCTTTTTGACTTCTTATGACTTTTGGTGTGTCAGTAGGATACACTTTCTGCAGCCTCGGGGTATTCAAGATAGGAGCAGAAGGTTCATTTTAAGGAAGATCATTTTACACTGTTATCCTTCCTTAGATTTTGCTAAATATACAGTAGGCAAGTAGAAACATCTCACCGAAACTCTTCAAATCAACACTACCGGGCTATAGATTCTGTAAAATGAATGTTTTGGATAAAATCCAATCTCTTCTATCCCTACAGGGTAAGAAGTCATTAATTTACAATATATTATTTCCTATTTTTCTATTACACTTGGAAGCTAGTTACAAGCTTCAAAAGAATAGTTGCCTTATTCTGTTTGTGATACCTTTACACACCTTCTACCCAAAAAAACACATACATTATTAACCTACTGTGTATCAACAGTGAATAATTTCTTTGCCAGAACTATTCTACTCTTCTGAAATAAAAGTGGGTAAACAACTACACATTACCTTTGTGCTTCAGTTTTAGTCATAGGGTAACTCTCCAATTAAAAATGGGTTACATGAATTAGTGTACCACAGTCCAGAATCAATGGGGAATTGTTATTGAGTTACATCTATGTAGACTAAATGGAGACAAAAACAAATTCACATATTCAACTTACATACAGCTGTTTAAAAAATGTTCGTGTTTGTAGCCAGGTGCTTGGCTAGAGACAGAGAGCGATTTAGGACACTGTGCTGCAGTGCTCCCTATGATCCCAATGGACATCTGCTGAATAGGATAACACTACCTCACCTCCATCCACCGGGGGGAGCTGACAACCAGAAGGAGCTTAAGAGACTTGGTGGTTGGCAGCATTAAATCATGGGAGATGAAGAGAAGTTCAGAAATAAAATTTACTATGGCAGTCAATGGACCATTGGACTACAATTCCCAATGCCAGTCGAGTGTAAGGGGTAATACTGTAAGGGGTAATACTGAGGAACTCCTTGCAACAATCTTTGTTGCAAGGAGACCAAGGTGCATGCATTTCTTCTCCTGTGTGCACATCAACTTGCCATAAGCCTGTGGCCATGTGCTGAAAACTAAGGATGAGCCGAACACCCCCCGGTTCGGTTCGCACCAGAACATGTGAACAGGCAAATAATTCAGACGAACATGTGAACACCGTTAAAGTCTATGGGACACAAACATGAAAAATCGAAAGTGCTCATTTTAAAGGCTTATATGCAAGTTATTGTCATAAAAAATGTTTAGGGACCCGGGTCCTGCCCCAGGGGACATGTATCAAAAAAAAGTTTCAAAAGGAGCAGTGATTTTAATAATGCTTAAAGTGAAACAATAAAAATGAAATATTCCTTTAAGTATCGTGCCTGGGGGTGTCTATAGTATGCCTGTAAAGTGGCGCAGTTTTCCTGTGTTTAGAACAGTACCACAGCAAAATGACATTTCTAAAGGAAAAAAGTAATTTAAAACTGATCGCAGCTGTAATGAATTGTCGGGTCTCAGCAATATTAATAAAACTCTTTGAAAAAAACGGCATGGGTTCCCCCCCAAGTCCATTACCAGGCCCTTTGGGTCTGGTAATTGCGGGGGGCTTATCGGAATCTGGAAGCCCCCTTTAACAAGGGGACCCCCAGATCCCGGCCTCCCCCTATGTGAATTGGTAACGGGTACATTGTACCCCTACCATTTAACAAAAAAAAGTGTCAGAAAATAGTAAAAAAAATTGATGACACTTTGGGACAAGTCCTTTGAAAAAGAAAACGTACTTTTAAAATTTAAACAGAAACAAAAAAAAATGTTTTTTTTTTTCAAAATTTTCGGGCTTTTTTTATTTGTTGCGCAAAAAATAAAAACCGCAGAGGTGACCAAATACCACCAAAATAAAGCTTTATTTGTGGGAACAAAATGATAAAAAAAATTTGGGGTACAGTGTTATATGTCCGCGCAATTGTCATTCAAATTGGGACAGCGCTGAAAGCTGAAAATTGGCCTGGGCGGGAAGGTGTCTAAGTGCCTGGTATTGAAGTGGTTAAAGGAATATTTTATTTTTATTGTTTCACTTTAAGCATTATTAAAATCACTGCTCCCGAAAAAACGGCCATTTTTAAAACTTTTTTTGCATTGATACATGTCCCCTGGGGCAGGACCCGGGTCCCCAAACACTTTTTATGGCAATAAATTGCATATAAGCCTTTGGAATGAGCACATTTGGTTTTTCATGTTAAAGTCCCATAGACTTTAACTGTGTTCCGCGGCTTTCAAATTTGCCGTGAACACCGCATAATGTTCGCTGTTCGGCGAACAGGCGAACACCCGATGTTCGAGTCGAACTTACGTTCAACTCGAACATCGGGCTCATCCCTACTGAGAACCAAAGTCACTCCAGGCAGATGCAGTAGTGAGCTAACATTTGAACAGTGAGACACTTGTTGTTGTATTGTTGGGACTGGTGAACAGACACTACTTCCATTAACCTTTTGCTGCTAGCAGAGACTGAGCACACAAAAACTGGCCATCTCGCTATTAGCATTATTTACTGCATGCAGACTTTACTGGGACTGTACTCATCTGCACTACCATAAAGACTGGGCCCCAATGCTAGCCAGATGAAGAACTAGGGCTAAAGACTGCTTACTCAGCTGCTTACCAAGAACTGTGGTTATTGTCCATCATAAGAGGTACCTCTATAGGGAGTCTTAAATTTAATTGCTGCAATTCATATAGGTGTCCGTTTATGAAGCAGTGAAAAGATTTCACTGCTCCATTTTCTGGCATTCTCAGAGGAGATCGTTCGCCTTGGATGCGAGTTTATGAAGCTTTGTAGATCGCTTCTCCTTTGGAGGAGTGAAGCGATCTACAAACGCTTGAAACAGTGGAGAATGCCCCTGAAACTGGAATCTCATGAGACTTTACGAGATTACAGTAACAGAAATTCACAGAAACACTGAGATGTCAGTTTATTAAGCAGTGATAAATTATCACTGCTCAGTACACGGACAGACGGTGCGGTTAATGCTAATAAAATAAAGAGTCCCCCAACATAATATATATATGTATATATATATATATATATATATATATATATATATATATATATATATACACACACACACACACACACGTCAAATCACATAAGTGGAAGCTGTCTGACAAAGTGAAGCACGCTAACAGATCACAAAATGCAATACATCATGCCACAATCTAAAAAAATTCAAGAACAGATTAGAAACTAATGTATCCGTCTGGGAAGGGTTTTAAAGCCATTTCTAAGGCTTTGGACCTCCAGTCAACCAGGGGGAGAGCCATTATCCACAAATGGACATAACTTGGAACAGTGATGAACCTTCCCGGGCCTACAAAAATTACTCCAAGAGCATGACAACAACTCATCCAGGAGGTCATAAAAGAACCCAGAACAACATGTAAAGAACTGCAGGCCTCACTTGCCTCAGGTAAGATCAGTGTTCATGATTCAACAATAAGAAAGAGACTGGGCAAAAATGGCATTCATGGGAGAGTTTTTAAGGCAAAAAGCCACTGCTGACCAAAAAGAACACAAAGGCTCATCTCACATTTGCCAAAAAAGTCTTGATTTATCCCCAAGACTTTTAGGCAAATATTCTGTGGACTGATGAGACAAAAATTACTTTTTGGAAGGTGTGCGTCCCGTTACATCTGGCATAAAACGAATACAGCATTTCATAACAAGAACATTATACCAACAGTCAGACATGGTGGTGGTAGCGTAATGGTCTGGGGCTGCTTTGCAGCTTCAGGACCTGGACGACTTACCATAATTAATGGAACCATGAATTCTGAGCTCTACCAGAAAATTCTAAAGGAGAATGTCCGGCCATCAGTTTGTGACCTCAAGCTCAAGTGCGCTTGGGTTATGCAGCAGGAAAATGATCTCAAACACAAGAGCAAGTCCACCTCTAAATGGTTCAAACAAAGCAAAATTTAGGTTTTGGAGTGGCCTAGTCAAAGCCCGGACTTAAATCCAATTGATATGCTGTATCATGACCTTACATAGGCTGGAAAACTCTCCAATGTGGCTAAATTAAAACAATTCTGCAAAGAAGAGTGAGCCAAAATTACTCCACAGCAATGTGAAAGACTCATTGCCAGTTATAGCAAATGCTTGATTACAGTTGTTGCCGCCAAGGGTGGCACAACCAGTTATTAGGTTTAGGGGGCAATTACTTTTCACATAAAGCCAGGCAGGTTTGGACAGCTTTTTTGCCTTAATAACAGAAACCATCATTTAAAAACTGCATTTTGTATTTACTCGGGTTATCTTTGTGTAATAATAAAATTAGTAATTTAAGTGTGACAAATATGCAAAAAAAAAATCAGAAAGGGCTCAGGGTCAGGGGTAGTTTTTCACAGCATTGTATATTTGTAGTGTTTAGTTATCTCTCTCCAAAGCCCTAAATCCCGTGTCTTTCTGCTGCTTTGTTCCTCTGTTATCAGCATGATAACTTCTGACAAGTTCTCCAACACAGGAGATAAAAGCAGCTGAAAATTTGTGTTGGGGAGGGAGCTTAGAGACAAATAAGCAGAGAACTTGTCTATTCACAGTACAACTTTGCAAGTTTCTTCGTTCCTCTGCCTATGCGTAGGGGGGGTGTGTGCTTTTCCTCCAATCAGCTTTCACACAGTGTATGTCCAGACTGCCCTCCCACTGCTGAAACAGGTAGAAAAATTTCTAACATGATGTGCACTTTATAAAGGATATAAAAATCTGGACAGCAGATATACATGTAAAACTTATGTAGGGAGATTTGTTTCATTTCTGTGTATCATCTGAGGTTGTTCACTTCACTGGGTATATGTGAGGGTTTACATCCACTCTAAGGTGGTTAATCTACCTTTGGGTTGTTGGTGGCTCACTTTCTGTGTGCTGATATAGAGTGCAGGTATACTAACACTAACTAACACAGATGTGAGCATGTCTCAAGCCACAATCAGGTGTGTCAGTGGGGAGCGAGCAGTTTACTGAGCCGTGGCAGAACAGAGAACCCACCATCATGAGCTGCTCCTGCAGGGATAAGCGCTACAACTGTATACAGACATTGCCATGGGTTATTAATAACCTTGTGGAGACAAACAGTTTAGATTGGGTACATAAAAATAAAAAGATAGTGAATGGATCTTCAAAGCGTTTAGCATCAGGCTTCATGCTAGGTAGAAAGGATCTGTCATAAAAGTAATTGATATATTGTATATCATCACAGTTTTATAATGCATACATTTAGTCAAACAAACCATATTTTTGTAATGCACTTACAAGTTGCATCAGCCACCCTAAAAATTTAGGAGACACTTCCAGCCGTAGGCCCACAAAGGCTGCCCATTAGTATACATACCCTAGCTACTATATTAATAATTATGTATAACCAACGAGCAACAAGTCTCAATTCATCATAACATGATGAAAGGACCTGGAAATGCTTATATTTGTATTTTACCAGCTAGTTCTGTAAACCTTGAATGAATGTATGTTGTATATGCCCGTCCCAAAAAAACAACAATGCTCTGCGCTTAGTACAATATTCTAACGGTGTATGTGCGGCACATAAATAATTATATGACTAGTAGCAGCTGCTTAAATAGTAGAACATGTATATAGGCAATAATGAATCAATTAAATTAGATAAATATATAAATACACAATTATAAATATATAAAGTGTCTCTTCAGTATTGCAGCAGCGCTGTGCACCCCAATTAAACAGGGTCTCTTTCTTAATCTATTTCAGAAAGTTCAAACATGGATCTGATAGCCAGAGTCCCACCAATAAATAATCAAGATGTATTCTGTGAGGGTAGTAATCCTTTCACCAAGCGATACACCACGTGCTGGGGTCCCCAACGAAAACTCACTCACCAGAAATCAGATCAATAAAAGCCTTGATTAATAGTAGTAAATCTGCATCAATATCCAAAGCGACCACCAGATGTCAGTATTATTCCCAGCAGTTCCAATAGGATATGTAGAAGAAACAAAAATGCTCACATAGCGTGATACTGCTAAACATCTTTATTTGAACCATCCAAACATCCCCTTAAAACCATGCGTACCAAAATTTAATAAACATTGAGCAAAGATAACAAAGTGCACTGTGCCTGATTGCGTCCTCCAGTCGTGAAAACCTGTCAGGAGTGCTCCCTGTGTGTAACCACAGTCACACGCTTCCTGGTTCCTCGGTTGGTGGAGCACATGCGTCACTTCCTGTGCGACACGTCCCTAACGTTTCGTCACTTCCTGGACTTCTTCTGAGGGCCTCAGAAGAAGTCCAGGAAGTGACGAAACGTTAGGGACGTGTCGCACAGGAAGTGACGCATGTGCTCCACCAACCGAGGAACCAGGAAGCGTGTGACTGTGGTTACACACAGGGAGCGCTCCTGACAGGTTTTCACGACTGGAGGACGCAATCAGGCACAGTGCACTTTGTTATCTTTGCTCAATGTTTATTAAATTTTGGTACGCATGGTTTTAAGGGGATGTTTGGATGGTTCAAATAAAGATGTTTAGCAGTATCACGCTATGTGAGCATTTTTGTTTCTTCTACATATCCTATTGGAACTACTGGGAATAATACTGACATCTGGTGGTCGCTTTGGATATTGATGCAGATTTACTACTATTAATCAAGGCTTTTATTGATCTAAGTTCTGTAAACCTGGATTTAAAGAATATTTAAAGTCTATAAATAACCACATTTGTACCTGCTGGCTGTGTTTTCTGAAAATATTCATTTAAAATAATAGCAACATTCCATCCACTGAAAAACAGGATAATCTTTCATAGTTACATCTTTCATAGTTACATAGTTTAAAAAAGAACCCTAAACCCACAGTTAATCAGGGGAAGACAAACAACCATTAAAAAGCCCAAATTTTTCCAACAAGGAAAAAGTTCCTCCCTGATCCTCTAGGCATCAACAATTTACAGTGTTATTACCTCTAATAAATAATAATTGTTACATTCTCCGCTTTAGAAAGACATCCTGTGAAAGTCTATTCCACATTTTCACAGCTCTTTCTGTAAAGATACATTTTCATATACGGAGGTTAACCAGTTGCCAACCAGCCACTGCAGTATTAAAGTGGCAAGGTACCTTGGCTGCGCGAACCGCCGCACTGGTACGTTAGTTCGTTCACTAGCTTTTGTGGGCGCAATCGCGGGAAAGAGAGGCAGAACGGAGATCTGCCTGTGTAAACAAGGTGGATCCCCGTTCTGACAGGGGAGGAGAGAGAGATCAGCTGTTACTAGTGATCAGGAACAGTGATCTCTCTCTACTCCCAGTCAGTCCATCCCCCTAACAGTTAGAAAGCACCTCCCCAGGAAACACTTAACCCTTTGATCACCAATAGTGTTAACCCCTTCCCTGCCAGTGTCATTTATACAGTGATTTGTGAATTTTTATAGCACTGATCACTGTATTGCTGTCACTGGTCAGCAAAAAGTGTCACTTAGGGTCAGATTTGTCTGCCGCAATGTTGTAGTCCTGCTAAAAAGCTCAGATCGCCGCCATTACAAGTAAAAATAATAAAAAAAAGAAAAAGTCCCTGAATCTTTCCCCTATTTTGAAGACACTATAACTAACAAACCAATCAATATACGCTTATTGCAAATTTTTTTTACCAAAAATATGTAGCAGAATACATATTGGCCTAAACTGATGAATACATTTGTTTTTTTTATATATTTTTTTCTGGATATGTATTAGCAGAAAGTAAAAAAATAAAGTTGTTTTTTTTTTCAAAATTGTCGTTTTTTTTTTTGTTTATAGCGCAAAAAATAAAAACCGCAGAGGTGATCAAATACCACCAAAAGAAAGCTCTATTTGTGGGAAAAGAGGACATCAATTTTGTTTGGGTACAGTGTTGCATGACTGCTCAATTGTCAGCTAAATGAACACAGTGCCGTATCGCAAAAATGGCCTGGTCAGGAAGTGGTTAAACTCCTTTTCTGCCAGATGCATTCCAGTACTCCCTTGTTATTTACTATAACCTTAGTCAACAACTTTCTACCACGTTTACTACATGGACCATGTATGTATTTATTTAAGGTAATCATTTACATGCCCTAAAATAATCTAATTATTTTTCCTTTTTCTTTTCCTCCTTAACGACTTCAGCCCCAGAAGGATTTACCCCCTTCCTGACCAAAGCACTTTTGCGATTCGGCACTGCATCGCTTTAACTGACAATTGCGCCAACATATATCGTCGTGCGCTGGTCGGAAAGGGGTTAATCTAATTGTGGAGTTTCTGCTGACATTTTCTACTTAAAGTGATATTAAAGGCAGATTTAAAAGAAAAAAATAACAAACATGTCATACTTACCTGCTCTGTTCAGTGGTTTTACAGAGAGCAGCCCCGATCCTCCACTGGTACTAAAATTGAACAAAAAGATCCGGATGGCCACACTCCAATGAAAACTATTTCTTTATTCTTATGATAAATCCATACAGCAAGGATAAAACCACTCCAATGGTACCCCCCCCCCGCCCCTCCCTTCTCTCGAGTGACTCCATTGCAAGCAGCTTGCTATGGGGGCACCCTAGCAGGCTCACCCCAGAGCCACTGTTCTGTGTGTCTATTCATACACGGAGCATGCCCCCCCCTCTCCTAATTGGCTCACTGGTTGTGCCAATGGCTCCCGCTGCTGTCTCAGCCAATGAAGAGAAAAAGACCCAGGAGAGCAGCTGCACTTGTGCACATCACTGGATCGAGATGGAGCTCAGGTAAATATTAGGGGGGCTGGGGAGGCTTCTGCACACAGAAGGTTTTTTACCTTTATGCATAAAGTTTTGTGTGTGGAGGTATAGTGTTATGGATTTATGTGTACTGACTATCTTATACCCTTTTGCTCTGGCTTTCATATTTTATGGCCAGCACTTTAGATTCTAGTTTGGGCATCAATACCAACCTTCCTTTTTGATCCATAGTCCTCTTTGTGGACATAAGATAAATTCCCCATTCAGGAGGTTTTGGTAAGAATGTAAGTACTTACTCCCTAGGCTCTATAAACAGATCCTAAAGCCAGAAAACAAAGTACCTTAGATGGCTAACCTATGCATATGTTTTTAACTTCTTTTAATATTTGTGATATTTCCAATAAAATGTTTTTTATATATACAGTAAACAGCCTGTCCTTGTCTGTATTACACCCAAGTAGGTACATGTAAAGTCTCACATATTTCCTGTACTTTTGTATACCTTCATGCATAGAATGCATGAAGGTAAAAAACCTTGAGCCTTTACAACGACTTTAACTGTTCTAAACTATTGAATCTATATTTGAATCTAAAGCTTCAGACATTTGTTTAACATATTATTATTATTATTATTATCAATATCACTACTATTTACTTTGTATTTACTTTTTTTTTGTTTACAAACTGTTTGTTTAGGGAACTGCATGTAAAGACATTAACATAATATACAGTATATCCAAAAAGTGTTACAATCAGGCAATGCAGAAAAGCTGTAGTCTTGTAATTGCAGAATAACAGTATAAGTTGTGAGACACATGTGGGTGGGGTACAGCGTGGTGCAAAGTCAATAGTTCACACAGGCAGGTGCAATAAACTTGTATAGAAGAAATGAAGCAATAGCTCACAACAACCCTGGTGGGAAAGAAACCCAACCGGGCCCACTCACAGTTCAGTATCGTGACAGGGGTAGATTCCAGACAGAATTACAGCTTCTGTTGTGGGAAGACTAAATGCGGCCTGACCGTCTGGTCCCAAATCAGGAGATTGTCCAGAGAGATGAGGCCCTACGCTTACCCTCCTCATCGGGAACCTTTCCCTAACACTGTTACAGTCCCTCACAGATGGGGTGGCTGTCCATACTCTGTCCATTCACCAAAGCGAGTCAAAACCCGGGAGCCAGTGCCTTAAAAAAGCTCTGTCTGACCCAGGACAATTGCTTGAGTCACGTGGGGTGGCAGCATCCAATAGGATAGCTTCCCCAATGAACCAGGAAACCATAGTGGGAGCTTGTTCTTTCTGATGTACAAGAGCTCAGTCTGTCATGGAGAAAGTAGACTGCACCTGTCTACATACGTCATCAACAAACATTTAAAATAGATACAAAATTGTTTTTTAAAAAAGTCAATTCAAAAAATCTCAAGGAAGAATTCACAGAAAATTATTCTACAAATACATTTCTAAAAGAAGACCATATATCCCATTATTCAGAAAAACGAGGCATTGAATCAGAAAGCGTGTGGAAGATTCTTACCATCAGCATTATAGCATCCATTCTGTCCCTGATTTGTGTGGCGTGAATAGAAGTCTTCTAATTTAAGGCAATTGCCCATAGTGTGGCAAAACAGATAGTATGGATCAATTTTTCTGACATGTAAGAGGTGTTAGGGATTGGAGCGAATAACAGACACATGTAGAGTAAGGATAACAGAGCTTTGTGCTATCCAGGATGAGATCATTGAAATTTTGTGCCAAATGGACTTCAATCTCTCATAGCTCCAGAAAATATGGAGAAGGAAACCAGGGGAGGTGCAACCCTGAAAACAAACATCAGCGGTCTCTGGGAGCATAGAGTGCAATTTTAAAGGTGTATAATATCATCTGGTTAATACGGTAAGGGCTGTTTCCTTAACTGAAAGAGATCAGGCACATTTGTGAAGATTACAAACCATAATAAACCAGTCATCTAGCAAATATTGTTCACCATATTCCTGTTCCCATCTCAACATGTAATGTAATTTATAGAGAGGTTGAGGGGCGGGACTTTGAGTGAAGCACACGGATGCTTTTTCCCCCTTTTCCTCCCCCTTCTCTCTTTCCTCCTCTCTTCCCATTGCCCATCTTTCCTCTCCTTTTCCTTTCTTCTCTTCATTTCTCCTCACTATGATCCTCATCATTTCTCACTCTCCACCACCACACATTCCCCCATATTCCCTTTCCATTCCAGTGCACCTCATTCACTGGCTGTTTTTTCTCCAGCAGGTTCCCCCGCCTGGGGTCATTCACTTCTCCCATGCACCATACCTCCCATTCACCTTTTTCCTGTCACTACTTGGGGCCATTGCCGCTGCTGGCTGTGCTGCCGGGTCGGGCCCCCTCAGCTCCGGGGAGTGGCATCCTTGGCCGGATTGTCCTGTGCGGCGATGATCTCTCCCATGCGTGGTCACGCTCATGTAAGTTTGTGGGACAAATGTATGGATATGTGTGGGGTTTTTCACATTTTCTGCATTTGCCCATGCATTTTTTCAGATAACCACCCATGTCCCTATTTTTTCATCTTTTTAGATAACCATTACGGTTTTGCTCCTGATGAGCGACTTTAAGGTCCCGAAACGCGTAGAGCTAACAACTACCGTTACAACAGTGTATTCATGAACCTACCACGGCCGTTTCTCTTCACCCAGTATATGTACTCCTTTTTTCCCAAGTGATGCTTTAATGCATCCATTTTTGTTTTCCAGTATCATTTACACTGCAATTAATCACGCTCTGAAGTGACCCGTGCAACTGTAAAATACTGACATATATCTTCTAACAGAGTCATTATGTATGTTTTTAGATAATTTTTCCTACTTATCTTATCTTTACTATTATTTCTAATGGCGCTTTAATGCGCAAGCTACTTTTATGAGTATTCCCTGCAATGCAATTAATCATGTTATTACGTGACCCGTGTACTTGTAAAATACTGTTTTAAACCTTGGTTGGACAATGCATTTATATGTGATATGTAATTTGAGGTATTGATATCCAATTTATGTACTGAACTGTATACCCCCAACTTATGCTCTAAGATGACTCAATTAATAAACCATTTTCTAAATTCATTTCTTTATGCATCCGTGTGCTTCACTCAAAGTCCCGCCCCTCAACCTCTCTATATATACTAATATGGGATGGAGGATGGGATCTGTACGGCCCCCCTTCCTCATACAAAGTCCCACCTTTTGTTATTTTCCTTATGTAATGTAATTTATTGAGAGTAGGGTCAGCTATCAAAAGGCCATAGACAGAGGAAATTAGGCCTTTCCGTCTGAGAGAGGATTTACAGATTTTCTCAAACAGAGTTGGTGATCAGACAGAGACAGAGACAGAGAATAGTGGGAAGCAAAAAAATATCTAATTTGAAGACATTGGAGCCTTTCTTTGTGGGATCTCCTATCATAAAGGTAAATTAGTATTTTCTTGGAGAGTAAGTATTTTCTTGGAGAGCCGTAAGTGTAATCAAGTTATTGAAAGTAGAAATTAATACATTTCATACCGTGCTCAAACCAAATCATGTGATATAAATTACTTAAACATATGCACGTGGCAACAAATATGAATGAACTTTGTACATACAACAATATAATAATAAAGTCCATGAACCACCACCAAACGATTCTTCAATCCAGTGCACAGTGAAAATACAATTCTGTGAAAGGGAAAGGTGCCGTCCACCAATCTAGGCAAATTTCCTACTCACTGGATGGATCTGACACCCATAACAGGTGTCAAATAAGCAGAGAATGTGTATCACAATGTCCCCACCGAATACAGGCGTCTCTCCCCAACAATGTGGCCAAACAAGATGTGTAGATCAGAGAAAGAAAGAGAAGCTCCTCATAGTGTAGCTTGTAGCCATTTATTTAAAAAAAATGTACTCATTCCATTAAGAACACATAAAATGGAGCCGGTACGCCAAGTTGTGCTATACCTGCGCTCCAACCACAATGGCGGAAGTGACGTATCACATATGTAATCCGACACGTTTCGTCAGCAAATCTGACGTCCTCAGGGGTCATGTGATTGGATACCAGAGTGCATGGCTAAGACATCATACCTTTTTTATTTATCAAGTTATTGGCCTTCCACCAAGAGAAGATACCAGGTGAAGGAAAGACAGTGGAAAATCTTGGGTCCCCTAAAAATGTGGTCAAGGGAGAAACTGAAGAGACCAGGTAGTGTTTCTGTTTGTAGAGGTTCCAGATACATAGGGATTGCACCACCAGAGTATTTAAGGGAGCTACAGCTGAATAAGAGATCGAAGATGACCAAAGTAGGACTGGAAGATACAGTAATATGGGTAAATAGAACCAATTCAAACTTAATTCAGGGGACCTTAGAGTTTGATATTTCTCTTTAAAATTTCTAAATATATTTTTTACCAATGCATACCTGTTTTTTAGGGAACCGATGGAACCAATCGATCTTCTAGCTAGTATGCTGGCATGTAATAATTTAGCAATCTTAATAAGATTTTTAGGATTCCCTAGAAGGTATTTTGTAGTATAATAAATGATATGTAAATTTAAATTTTAAAACTAGATTTTAAAAAATAGGCAGCAGCCTTCTAAATTTCAAGCTTGCATGAGCGGTGCCTGAAAGAGGGTAGCTCAATACAAATGTATTAAAAAGTTCACTTTTTTTTTATATAGCATTCATGTACTCTTTTTGCAAAAATATCATGTCATGACCTCTAGTCTGTTCAGGGAGAAGACATTATGAATGGAAAGTCTGGATACATGGATGAGCACAAGAAAAGTAAGTGACTGTAAATTTAATAGAAAACGTTGATATTTTTGCAAAAATAGTACATGAATGCTATATTGGTGCATAGGGGAGCTGGAATTTAGAAAAAAAAAAGTGTACAAAGGTGAACTTACTCTTTAACCGATTCCCGACCATGTCACGCAGATATACTGTGGCAGAATGGCTCTCCTGGGTGAAATCCTGTACGGGTACGTCCTACCCTTTTTCGGCCACCAGAGGGCACGCGCGCGCCACTGCACAGCGGGAGACCCAATGCGAGTGGCCAGCGGGCACAATCGCCACTGGCCACGCGTGATCGCGTGCACAAGCGCCAGCATGGGGATTTGTGTGTGTAAACACAAATCCCTGTGCTGTCAGAGGAGAGGAGCCATATCATTTGCTCCTACTAAGTAGGAAAAACAATCTGTCTCCTCTCCTAGTTGCTCCCATCCCCACACACTGAGGGAACACACAGTTAACCCCTAGTGTTAATCCCTTCCCTGCCAGTGACATTTACACAGTAATCAGTGCATTTTTATAGCACTGATTGCTGTATAAATGCCAATGGTCCCAAAAAAGTACCGCTAAAAATCGCATATCACCACCATTACTAGTAAAAAAAAATATATATACAAATGCCATAAAAATGCCATAAATGCCATAAATCTTTCCCATAGTTTGCAGATGCTATAACTTTTGCGCAAACCAATCAATATACGCTTATATACATTCTTAGTGAGCCACTAAACCTTTCCTTTCCCCTCTCACTTCTGTTTGTTTGGAACAAGCAGAGCATGTTAACTGCAGTCATGTGCACTGCTCTATGCACGCTACAAATCCCATAGTCCATCTCAGGAGTGAGTAAGAGAGGGTGGCTATATTCCTACATTGAGCACAGCCATTCTTTAACAGGGAGTCAGAATACAGCAGCAAAAAAAGGAATTTGGAGATTTGGAGGAGGCTGAGAGCAATAGTAGGTTCTTTTTTAAACTCATGTATACATATTTGAATATCATTTTTTTAAGCCTAGAATTTAGTGTCACTTTAAGTTCCCATTCACATATGTGTGATGTGGGAATGTGCACAAGGTTGCATGAAAACGTGTACCTATGCATATTAGTTTCTGAACGAGGACTAAGCCAATGAAGTTCAGTGTTTCCTGGAATTTAACCACTTGCCCCCCGCCATATAGCAAAATGACAGCGGCAAAGTGGTTGCGATATCCTGACCGGACGTCATATGACGTCCAGCAGGATATCAAGCCGCTGCGCACCCCCGGTGGCGCGCATCGCGGCGATCGTTATTGAAGTGTGTCAGTCTGACACCCCGCAACACCGAACTAGGTAAAGAGTCTCTGACAGAGACTCTTTACCACAGGATCAGCCGTGTCCAATCACAGCTGATCACAGTGTAATGTAAACAGGAAGAGCTGGTGATCGGCTTTTCCTCACTCGCGTTTGTAAGACGCGAGTAGAGGAGAGCCGATCAGCTGCTCCTCTGACAGGGGGGGTCTGTGCTAATCGATTATCAGCGCAGGCCCCCCCCCCCGAGGATACCCACACTGAACCAACAGGGATGCCACTAGGACCACCAGGGATGCCACCACTAGTCACCACCAGGTATGCCACTCTAGACCACCAGGGATGCCAATCAGTGCCCACAATAGGTGCCAATCAGTGCCATTATTGTTTGGCACTGATTGGCATCAATTGGTACCATTTATTAGTGTACAGTGGGGATGAGCTTCGAGTTCTAGTCAAACTCATGTTTGACTCAAACATCGGCTGTTCGCCAGTTCGCCGAACAGCAAACAATTTGGGGTGTTCGCGGCAAATTTGAAAGCCGCAAAACATCCTTTAAAAGTCTATGGGAGAAATCAAAACTGCTATTTTTAAAGGCTTAAAAATGTTGATGGGGACAAGGGCCTCATCCCCACAACCCTTACCCTTGGTTGTGGGGGTCTGCAGGCGGGGGGCTTATCAGAATCTAGAAGCCCCCTTTAACAAGGGGACCCCCAGATCCTGGCCCCCCCTATGTGAAATGGTAAGGGGGTACAAAAATACCCCTACCATTTTCCAAAAAAAGTGTCAAAAATGTTAAAAATGACAAGAGACAGTTTTTGACAATTCCTTTATTTAAAGTCTTCTTTCCATCTTCTTTCTTCTATCTTCTTTCTTTTATCTTCCTTTGGTTTATTCCTCCACCTTCTTCTTCCTCTGGTTCTTCCTCCGATCCTCTGCTTCTTGCTCCGGTGTTCTCGTCCGGCATCTTCCTCCACGGTGTCTTCTTCCCTTCTTCATTCTCGGGCCGCTCCACATCCATGATGGGAGGCTCCCACTGTGTGACGCTTCTCGTCTTCTGACACCTCTTAAATAGCAGAGGGCGGGGCCAGCCGGTGACCCCGCCCCCTCTGATGCACAGGGACTTGATGGGAACTTCCCTATGGGTTTCCCCGTCACATCAGAGGGGGCGGGGTCACCCGTTGGCCCCGCCCTCCGGTATTTAGGATGTGTCAGAAGACGAGAAGTGTCACACAGTGGGAGCCTCCCATCATGGACGCGGAGCGGCCCGAGAACGAAGAAGGGAAGAAGATACCGTGGAGGAAGATGCTGGACGAGAACACCAGAGCAAGAAGCAGAGGATCGGAGGAAGAACCAGAGGCAGAAGAAGATGGAGGAAGAAACCGAAGGAAGATAGAAGAAGATAGAAGAAAGAACATGGAAAGAAGAAGACTTTAAATAAAGGAATTGTCAAAAACTGTCTCTTGTCATTTTTAACATTTTTGAGACTTTTTTTGTGAAATGGTAGGGGTACATTTGTACCCCCTTACCATTTCACACAGGGGGGGGCCGGGATCTGAGGGTCCCCTTTTTAAAGGGGGCTTCCAGATTCCGATAAGCCCCCCGTTCGCAGACCCCCACAACCACCGGGCAAGGGTTGTGGGGATGAGGCCCTTGTCCCCATCAACATGGGGACAAGGTGCTTTGGGGGGACCCCAAAGCACCCTCCCAATGTTGAGGGCATGTGGCCTGGTACAGTTCAGGAGGGGGGCACTCTCTTGTCCCCCCTCTTTTCCTGCTGCCTGCCAGGTTGCGTGCTTGGATAAGGGTCTGATATAGATTTTTGGGGGGACCCCACACAAATTTTTTTTTTAATTTTGGCACGGGGTTCCCCTTAAAATCCATACCAGACCTGAAGGGTCTGGTATGGAATTTAGTGGGACCCCCATGCCATTTTTGTTTTTCATTTTGGTTCAGGGTTCCCCTGTGGGGAAATCCCAATGCCGTTTTTATCAATGAACTTTTATGTGTATTGTTGGACCGACAATTCATTAATTTTGTTTATTTATTTATTTCAGGTACTTATATAGCGCCGTCAATTTACGCAGCGCTTTACATATACATTGTACATTCACATCATTCCCTACCCTCAAGGAGCTTACAATCTAAGGTCCCTAACTCACATTCATACATACTAGGGACAATTTAGACAGGATCCAATTAACCTACCAGCATGTCTTTGGAGTGTGGGAGGAAACCGGAGTACCCGGAGTAAACCCACGCAGGCACAGGGAGAACATGCAAACTCCAGGCAGGTAGTGTCGTGATTGGGATTCAAACCAGCAACCCTTCTTACTGCTAGGCGAGAGTGCTACCACTACACCACTGTGCTGCCCATTAATAGTTGAGGGTAGTTTTAAATGACTTTTTCCCTTTGAAATGTCATTTTGCTGTCAGACTGTTCTAAACATGGGAAACATGCGCCCCTTTACAGGCATACTATAGACACCGCCCAGGTATGAAATTTAAAGGAATATTACACTTTTATTGTTTCACTTTAAGCATTATTAAAATCACTGCTCCAGAAAAAACGGCCATTTTTGAAACTTTTTTTTGCATTGATCCATGTCCCCTGGGGCAGGACCCAGGTCCCCAACCACTTTTTATGACAATAACTTGCATATAAGCCTTTAAAATTAGCACTTTTGGTTATTCATGTTCGAGTCCCATAGACTTTAACGGTGTTCGCGTGTTCGAACAAATTTTTTGCCTGTTTGCATGTTCAGGTGCGAACCGAACAGGGGGGTGTTCGGCTCATCCCTAGTGTACAGTACCACCCATCAGTGCCCATCCATGCCCATCCGTGCCGCCTATCAGTGCCCATCCATGCCACCTATCAGTGCCCATGCTTGCCGCCTATCAGTGCCCATCCGTGATGCCTATCAATGCTCATCAGTGCTGCATATCAGTGCCACCTATCAGTGCCCCATCAGTGCCGCATATTAGTGATGCCTCATGCCTTTGTTTGGGTACAGTGTTGCATGACCGCGCAATTGTCATTCAAAGTGCGACAGCGCTGAAAGCTGAAAATTGGTCTGGGCAGGAAGGTGTATAAGTGCCCTGTATTGAAGTGGTTAATAACCATTTAATAAATAAAAAAATAAAAAAATAAATCATTAGGAATTTCATTTGATATACAGAAAACTGTTGATTTGGACCTTTTGAATTTCCTAATTTTTTGGCTCACCTCTAGAGGTGAATTATGGAACCAAAACCAGTTCCATTTTTGTCTACTTCTCAATATACACTCACTGGCCACTTTATTAGGTACACCTTGCTAGTACGGTACCGGGTTGGACCCCTTTTGCCCTCAGAACTGCTTTAAGTATTTGCAGCATACTGTAGATTCAACAAGGTGTTGGAAACATTCCTCAGAGATTTTGGTCCATATTGACATGATAGCATCACGCAGTTGCTGCAGATTTGTCGGCTGCACATCCATGTTCCACCCGTTCCACCACTTCCCAAAGGTGCTCTATTGGATTGAGATCTGGTGACTGTGGAGGCCATTTCAGTACAGTGAACTCATTGTCATGTTAAAGAAACCAGATTGAGATGATTTGAGCTTTGTGACATGGTGCATTATCCTGCTGGAAGTAACCATCAGAAGATGGGTATACTGTAGTCATAAAGGGGTGGACATGGTCAGCAACGATACTCAGGTAGACCGTGTCATTTAAACAATGCTCAATTGGTACTAAGGGGCCCAAAGTGTGCCAAGAAAATATCCCCCACACCATTACACCACCAGCCTGAACCATCGATACAAGGCAGGATGGATCCATGCTTTCATGTTGTCTATGCCATTGTCAAATTATGACCCTACCATTTGAATGTCGCAGCTGAAATTGAGATTCATCAGACCAGGCAATGTTTTTCCAATCTATTGTCCAATTTTGGTGAGCCTGTACAAATTGTAGCATCAGTTTCCTGTTTTTAGCTGTCAGGAGTGGCACCTGGTGTGATCTTCTGCTGCTGTAGCCCATCTGCTTCAAGGTTCGATGTGTTGTGCATTCAGAGATGGTATTCTGCATACCTTGGTTGTAACAAGTGGTTATTTGAGTTACTGTTGCCTTTCTATCATCTTTCTATCATCTCAAACCTATTCTCCTCTGACCTCTGACATGAACAAGGCATTTTCGTCCACACAACTGCCACTCACTGGATATTTTGTCTTTTATCGGACCATTCTCTGTAAACTTTAGAGATGGCTGTGTGTGAAAATCCCAGTAGAACAGCAGTTTTTGAAATACTCAGACCAGCCCCTCTGGCACCAACAACCATGCCACGTTCAAAGTCACTTAAATCCTGTTTCTTACCCATTCTGATGCTTAGTTCAGACTTCATCAAGTCATCTTCACCACGTCTAGATGCCTGAATGCATTAAGTGGCTGCCATGTGATTGGCTGATTGGCAATTTGTGTTACCAAGCAATTGAACAGGTGTAACTAACAAAAGTGGCCGGTGAGTGTAGGTCCCTTATTCATTCCTGATTTTTTGCATTTTTTTTTCTACTCTTTGTTTCTTCAGTGATGTGTTTCACTTTAGTAATATTGCAGTATAAAGCTTCCATGAAAGGTTGAAACAAATAGCTGCTGTTTAGCTTTTAGTCCATACATTCATAAATGATTTCAGATGTACACCCTCCTAATACAGGACGCAAGGCACATTTAATTTTTGGCCTGCTCAGTATTCAGAGGATCATTTGACTTGGTCTGCCCATGGTTTCACAGGCTAGGAGTTTTATTGCTTCCCGTTGGAAACTCAAATGACTGGGCTTGATTATTTACTATGCTCTGGTCAATCCCTGGAGAGGTGTTACCAGAAGGTGGTCTGGGAGGTGGTAAATAGCCTGAAGCCTCGAAGAGATTGTCCTTTTCCCACCAGGAATGGATTGGCTTGCCCCTGAAGCCCCTCTGGACTGAATGCTGAGTCTTTCTATCAAGGGATCAAGTCTGAGGATGTAGCTGCTAGGACTTGTAAGTAGAGACTCTGACTGACTCCCTAAAACAACCTAATCAGAGAGACCTGCCTCATGGTATCCAGCTATGAGACTTTAAGTATTCTGGAGCTATCTCATGGTCCTCAGCTATAAGGCGTTAACCAGGGGCGTTGCTAGGTCTGCAAGATCTGTGGCTAGAGCCCATAGCAGCGATCACCAACCTTTTTGCATGCCGGCAAGGGGGGGGGAGGAGGCACGCCGACAGTAAGGAATTTTTTGCCGGCGATGGCTGGTGTTGACATTTCAATCATCATGGCACCATGGTTGACATGGTGTCATGGTGATTAAAGTGCATTATTTCTATTGTTACATTCTAATATATAATGAAGTGGTTCAAATCACCATATTGCAGAATCAGTGGGAGCCCTGGGCGTGTCACTTGCCACATCTCCTGCCACCAGTTGCAGCATGTTACTTGCCATTGACACCTGCCACTAGATGTGGATTGTCACTTGCCATGTTGCCTGCCACCAGATGTGGATTGTCATTTGCCACTTTCACCTGGCAGCAGATGTGGATTGCCACATCACCTGCCACCATTTGCAGATTGTCACTAGCCACGTCACCTGCCACCATTTGCAGATTGTTACTTGCCACGTCTCCTGTCACCATTTGCAGATTGCTACATCTCCTGCCACCATTTGCAGATTGTCACTTGCCACGTCACTGGCCACCAGATGTGGGTTGTCACTTGCCAACTGATGTGGATTGTCACCAAATATGCATTGACGCTGCACTGGTGGCAGGCTGGCAGCACTGGTCCATTTAGTGAGAGCAGGAGAGCGGTGATGCGGGGCGGGCAGTAAGAGAAAATGTAATCTCACTGCTCCCCGCCGCACCTCCGACAGAGAAGCAAGGGGTCTTGCTGCAAAGTGGAGCTCCACCAATGACAGGAAGCACGTGACCTCCACTCCACCTTGCTGTGAGGGCGGAAGAGCGCTGATGTGTGGCAGGCAGTGAGAGATGATGTCATCTCTCTGCTGCTCACCACACCTTGCTCCCAAATTGAAGAAGCCCGGCTGTGAGGAGCGCTGATGTAGAGTGGGCGGAGAGAGATGTCATCTCTGCTCGTCCGCCTGCTTGTTTCTATCCCCTCCTCTGCCTCTTTCATGCAACCAGCCCACCCACCTCAGCAGCCGCGATCCGCTGGTTAGGCAGGGACCCTACGGCAAGGGACTCGGGGCTATGGGCCCCAGATTTGGGCCTATAGCCCCAATAGCCACCCCCTAGCAATGCCCCTGGCAGTAACTATTTTGGATTTATCTCACGTCCCCAGCTATGAGAAAATAGACTGTTCTGTAAACTCCCTCATGGCTCCCAGCTGTGAGAGCTACACTGTGCTACCTCTACCAAGAGAAGAGTGTCCTCTGCTAATTGTTCTTAAGCATTTTTCTGCTCTCCTGTTAAAGTTCTGCAAGCAATAAATCTAAGACATCCCCTTGACTGTTTAATAGAGCTGGCGCAAATGGACTGCTGCTTTTGTGACTGGTATCCTCTGCACTGTTTGGGAAGCAACTAGTTAAATACAGCGGCTCTTTCAAGAGTACCACTACACATGTTGAAGGCAATATTTTAAATGTAGAATGTTCAGTACAGTAATGGCATGAACACACAAAAACAGTCTTGGTAACTTTTCAAAAATTTGGAGCCTTCCCACTGATCTGTTTATTATTGTTCCCAAGCATGATGCCTTTCCCTGCTTTGAGAACAAACAGCTGACACTATGGGGTTTATTTACGAAAGGCAAATCCACTTTGCATTACAAGTGCACTTGGAGGTGCAGTCGCTGTAGATCTGAGGGGGACATGCAAGGAAAATTAAAAAAACACCATTTTTGCTTGAACATGATTGTATTATAAAATCAACAGAGTTTCCCCTCATTTTAGATCTTCCCCTCAGATCTAAAGCGACTGCATTTCCAAGTGCACTTGTAGTGCAAAGTGGATTTGCCATTAGTAAATCAACCCATATGAGTGGCTGTCAGTTTTGGCTGTCGCTGCTTGTTTAGGCCTCCATTGATGATCAAGAACCAATCATGGTGTTCCTGATCATGTGAACATTGCCTCAGCTATTATATAGTGATCACATGCAGGATGGAGGCTTTATTGACAACATACACCTTCAGCCTGTCAATGAACACTGCCATCTTCATGCTACAGTGGGATCTGCAGTGACATCTATTTAACAGTGTAATTTGTGAAAAGCAGTTATATTAAAAATAATATTAATTGATTTAATTAATTAATACATAAAAATGTGCATTTGTCAAAGCATGTTTGTTTTGAAAAAGATGTAGTCATGTAAAACCTTATATATCCTTAAAAATACATGAGAAATAATTATATATGCAAATGAGTAAAGTTGTTGTTAAGTAAACCCATGCATGCTGATGTTGCAAAATTTGGCATGGACATCAATAAACTCTTTTGAAAGGTTTTAGAAAGGTTAACTAAATTATAGCAATTACAAAAAAAATGCTTATTTATGTGGCCTCAACTATATTGCAGGTATACATGTACACAAAGATCACTCTTCTTTCGTTCATGTGACAGGATAAAGAGCTGCAATGACATTTAAGTAAATTCCTCTTTTCTCAGTGTAAAAATATTTGTAGGGATAAATAATCTTTGCAGTTATTGTTTTCCTGAATATTTGATTATGAAACATCCACATAGATGGACAACAGGGAATCTCACTGCACATGGGTTTAGACAAATCATTATTTTATATATTTATATATATATTTTTAATGCAGTGTTAGAAGCAGGTGCTAGCCCATTGCCTCTTTATGCTTCCGCTGTGGGGAACAGGTTAGAAGGAGCCAACTAATTGAAAATTCTGCAGGGAAATTAATTCTGCACACATCTGTTGAATCACTCTTTTTAATGTGCTTACTCTGTCAGCAGTGTAATGTTTCCAGATGTTTTATATTATGTGATGAGACTTTCTCTTGAAAATAAAATATTCTCAAGGGATAAATGCTTTTTAAAGGACAATATAAATGTTCAAACCTAGGTGGTGAAAAAAATATTACCAAGAACCTGTCACATTTAAACAAACCTGTAAGGTTAAAAGGTATCTTAACCCAAGAACAAAAATTTAGTATTTTGCAGCTTTCAATGTGATAGCTACATTAGTTTTCTTTTTTTTCAGGATTTTTTTCCTTTATTTTTTAACCAGTGATCCTGCCAGTAACACTCTTCCTGTCCTAGGGTGACAACATTGACTTACTGTAGGCAGGACTACAAAATAGCTCCCCTTTTGCTCTGCTCCACAACAAGATTTTGTAGCTCACATAAAAACCTGGGAACAATGTCAACTGATAACAATCAGCACAGGTAAAATGTATACAACGCTCACAAGATTTTTTGCAGGGTCAACAAGTATTATTTTGCACCTATGGGCGGTGCCCAGGTGGGGACAGGGCATATGCTGAAACCCATAGAGGGCAGCGCTTTCCATAAATGAGGGACACTTCTTCGTACAGACATTTGTTTAAGTTAAAAATCCATGGCATAGTTCTTTTGTTCTATACTCTGTACACTATGGATAACATAGTTGGTGAGGTTGAAAAAAGACTCAACCAACCTATGTGTGTGATTATGTGTCAGTATTACATTGTATATCCCTGTATGTTGCGGTCATTCAGGTGATTATCTAATAGTTTCTTGAAACTATCAATTCCCTCTGCTGAGACCACCGTCTGTGGAAGGGAATTCCACATACTTGCCGCTCTTACAGTAAAGAACCCTCTACGGAGTTTAAGGTTAAACCCCTTTTCTTCTAATTTTAATGAGTGGCCACGAGTCTTGTTAAACTCCCTTCTGCAAAAAAGTTTTATCCCTATTGTGGGGTCACCAGTATGGTATTTGTATATTGAAATCATATCCCCTCTCAAGCGTCTCTTCTCCAGAGAGAATGAGTTCAGTGCTCGCAACCTTTTCTCATAACTAATATCCTCCAGACCCTTTATTAGCTTTGTTGCTATTTTTTGTACTCGCTCCATTTCCAGTACACCCTTCCTGAGGACTGGTGCCCAGAACTGGACAGCCTCCTCTAGGTGCGGCCGGACCAGAGTCTTGTAGAGTGGGCGAATTATCGTTTTATCTCTGGAGTTGATCCCCTTTTTAATGCATGCCAATATTCTGTTTGCTTTGTTAGCAGCAGCTTGGCATTGCATGCAATTGCTGAGCCTATCATCTACTAGGACCCCCAGGTCCTTTTCCATCCTAGATTCCCCCAGAGGTTCTCCCCACAGTGTATAGACTGCATTCATATTTTTGCCACCCAAATGCATGATTTTACATTTTTCTACATTGAACCTCATTTGCCATGTAGTTGCACACCCCATTCGTTTGTTCAGATCTTTTTGCAAGGTTTCCACATCCTGCGGAGAAGTTATTGTCCTGCTTAGTATCATCCGCAAACACAGAGCTTGAACTGTTTACCCCATCCTCCAGGTTGTTTGTGAACAAATTAAATAAGATTGGTCCCAGCACAGAACCCTGGGGGACCCCACTACTCACCCCTGACCATTCCGAGTACTCCCCATTTATCATCACCCTCTGAACTCGCCCTTGTAGCCAGTTTTCAATCCATGTACTCACCCTATGGTCCATGCCAACGGACCTTATTTTGTACAGTAAGATGGCAAATCACCTCCTCATAGAAGGTTAATAGATTCTTCATGAATCCATGCTGATTACTGCTAATGATACCGTTCTCATTACTAAAATCTTGTATATAGTCCCTTATCATCCCCTCCAAGAGTTTACATACTATTGATGTTAGGCTAAGTGGTGTGTAATTCCCAGGGATGTAAATACTGGTGCTAGATTGGCTTTTCTCCAATCAGCTGATACCATTCCAGTCAGTAGACTGTCAGTAAAAATTAGGAACAATGGTCTGGCAATTACTTGACTGAGTTCCCTAAGTACCCTCCGGTGCAAGCCTGGTCCCAGTGATTTATTAATGTTAAGTTTCCCAGGTCTAATTTTAATTCTGTCCTCTGTTAATCATGGAGGTGCTTCCTGTGATGTGTCATGAGGATAAACACTGCAGTTTTGGTTACTGAAGCCCCCCGATTCCCTCGTGAAGACTGAGGAGAAGAATAAATAAATAACAGTTCCTTAATATAATTCTTTCCTTCAGTGCAGCATTTCTGAGCTGGTGCCATGTGACCAGCATTGGACTCCACTAGCACAGCTACCTGTCACCTCATTCCAGTAACACTGACCCGTATGTTTACCGCTTCACTTTGCATGTGAATAAACTTGAATCCCAGGAAACTTGACTCCCAATGCCTAACCTTCCTTGAGGCCTCATTCCATCTTCTGAGACATACAGGCTGGGTCCCTAGGAAGCCACGTACCACAAGTCAGACCTAGGACTAGCACACTAGCTCCTTCACTACCAGGGCCTTCTGTCACCTATGCCAAGCCACCCCCAACCGGCTGGCTGCTATATGCACATGGACACCAGTATTGTAGTCATTGGCAATGGCAAAATAGCCTTCTCTGGTTAGCCATTTAGACAGTGATCAGACACTGGTACTGCATCTTCTCTTGAAGGGATGAGCTTCGAGTTCGAGTCGAACTCATGTTCGACTCGAACATTGGCTGTTCGCAAGTTCGCAGAACAGCGAACAATTTGGGGTGTTCGCGGCAAATTCGAATGCCGCGGAACACCCTTTAAAAGTCTATGGGAGAAATCAAAAGTGCTAATTTGAAAGGCTTATATGCAAGTTATTGTCATAAAAAGTGTTTGGGGACCTGGGTCCTGCCCCAGGGGACATGGATCAATGCAAAAAAAAGTTTTAAAAACGGCTGTTTTTTCAGGAGCAGTGATTTTAATAATGCTTAAAGTCAAACAATAAAAGTGTAATATCCCTTTAAATTTCATACCTGGGGGGTGTCTATAGTATGCCTGTAAAGGGGCGCATGTTTCCTGTGTTTAGAACCTTCTGACAGCAAAATGACATTTTGAAGGAAAAAACCCATTTAAAACTACCTTTGGGTGAGCCTTACTCTTTCCTACACTTGATTTTATTGTTTTACACGTGATCACGTTTTTATATCGTTTGTTGATTATTGGTTATATCCAATAAAATAAGTCATTTGATCTGCACTATTGGCGTCCTATCTATCTTTTTGGGAACCATCCATGCTCTGAAGACTTGAGAATTCCCCCTCGGGCTTCTGAACGGACAGTCGTGACGTGGACCATAGAGGATAGATCCCCCTCAAGATCCGGGATTTCCAGGACCAACCATCGTCCAACCATCGTCCATTAAGGATCTCAGAGCCTGTTTGATTCGGTGTCACCGGCATCCAAATCCACTCCTGCTGGTAAGCGTATTCCATATATTCACTTCTCATGATCGTACAACTCATGATATACAAGAGAAGATTTCTACATCAGTCCAACATTCGTATTTAGCCTATGTTTGGGGCTCTCTTGTATCAGATTCATAGCCATACATTGGGACTTTACTATATCCCGTCTAATATTCAATTTTTCAGTATTATGCTTCATGTGTTTCAGCTATGTATATATTGGTAATGGTCACCATGTCTGATGTGCCTTTTACCATTGGTTATCATTTTTAGCGCTGCATTTCACTTTTACTTCTGTTTACAATATTGGTCATATTTTATGTAGCTGCTTTTCACATTGGGTTAGCGCAGTGTTATTTATATTTTCTTTAATAATAAACAGTAAATAGTAAAAGACAAGGATTGGGCTTATGTAACACACACAAAGTCAAACATTTGTGCGCGGTACATAAAAAATATGTACAAACCCAAACCACAAGAAACAAATAAAGTAGATTAAATAAGAATATTAAAACCAGATAAAGCAAAAAAAAAATATATATTTTAAATAAAAACATATACATTTTTATACTGGAAATTTCTAATTAATAATCTAGAAACACCCGTAGATTTAATTCCCTGTTGAGCCCATACGGAATCATAGCATTTAATTCATATATCCAGAATTTTTCTTTTTGAAGCAGGACTCTGTCAAAGTCACCCCGTCTTTTACTGAGTTGCAGGGCATGTATTCCCTTGACTCTCAGTCCATCTGGTTTGGACTGATGATGCAGTCATCAAGGACATTGTAAGCTGCAAATCACTTTTGTAGTGGCACAGTTGATGAGGCTTTTAATCTTATAGATTTTAGCATTGTCAACATTGGTGAACACCTCGGTACGTTCAACAAAACAACAAATCTAACAATGCCCACATGAGAAGATCCCTCTAGATCTGGGGAAAGACGTTAACCAAGAATTGTGCCACTATAAAAGTGATTTACAGCTTACAATGTCCTTGTAATAAGATTTTTATAGGGAAAACAAAGCGCCAGTTGAGTGTTCGCATTGGTGAACATCTCGGAAATTTTAAACATAAGGAGCTGAAGAAACTCATTGGTATAAGCAATCATAATGTGTAAAAAAAATCCCTGATCACTTCCCCAGAGTAGTACATTGTATTGCTCTGGTCACAGTGTGTTAGAAAAAAAATTGTTAAAAAGGAAAATGATGTAATGAAAAATTGCCAAAAAATAGTTACAATTTTTTTTTTTTTTTACATACTGTCACCAGTCAGTGTCCTTGATCGCCGCCACAGCAGTTATATGATAAGGCTGTACTTTTCAGGGCTGGGCTCAATCCTTCCTTCTCTGAGCTGGCCGCTCAGCTGTCAGCTAATTGCCAGCTCCTATCTCTCCATAGTTACTCAGCTGTTGATAATATCCTGCTCTTCAGTCCTGCCTACTTAAGCTGTCCAGTTCAGAGGAGCTCTGCCTTCGCCTTGTTCACATCACAATCTCCTGTGATCCTGTTCAAGACTTGCTTTGCTGACATCCCTTCTGGCTCCAGATCTTGCTTGCTGTTCCACTACATTGATCCCTGACTTCTGGCTTGGCTGACTATCTGTTCCAGTTACTGAACTTTATGTTTTGACTACGTTTGTTCTTTTTACTTTTTTTATTAAACAAGTGTAATTTAACTGTAGTTCTGTCTTGGCCTGATTTCACAGTTTCTGACAGTACTGCACTAGAGAAAATATGTAAAAAAAGAAATTGTGAACATTTTTTTTTAACTTCTTCATTTTCCAAATAATTGACAAAAAAAAAAAAAAATGTAAACTTAAAAATCTCACCATGCCCCTTATAAAATACCTTTCCAAAAAGTGGTAATTTGGGGATGTTTTTACTGTCCTGGCACATACATATACATAGAACTGATCAATTCTCAGATATACAGTATATACCATAGTTTGTGGATTCTATAACTTTCTATAACTTTCCTACAGACTACATAATAAACACTGATTTTGGTTATTTTTACCAAAGAAATGAATACAATACAATTTATGAAGAAACATTAACTATTTAATAAATTTATAACAGAAATAAAGAAAAGTGCATTTTTCCCAACATTTTTGGTCTTTTATTGTTTATTTAGCAAAAAAAAAAAAAACCCAGTGGTGATTAAATACAACCAAGAGAAAGCTCTATTTGTGTGAAAAAATATATAATTTTTTTTTATGCGTATACCCAGAGGGTACAGTTGGTGAGCCCGGGTTCACACCTATGCGAATTAGATGCGGTGTAATACATTCATATGAATGCATCTGGTTCACATATGTGCGTTGCATTCGCACTGCGCATTGCACAAAAAACGTGTGCGTTTTTTGGGCATTGCGGTGCGAACTACAAGCCTATTATCTCCTATGGGAACGCATCTGATTCGCAGATGCATTGCGTTCTGAACAAGGAATTTCTACTTCTCCTCACTACATCTCCCCCTCTCCCCCCCCCCTCCCTCCCCCTCTCCCTGCTCTCTGATACTGAGCAAAAACGCAATGAATCCTTTGAACAGGAGATTTTTATCTCCCCAGTGAAACCTGAGCTAATAGGCTAATAGAATGAGGCCAGATCTGCCATATCTGCTACTTTTTTTTAAATCAAATTATTCCCTAGACTGCCTCTATGTAAAAAGGTATATTTTTCTTAATTATGGTTTCCCTTACTTGCATTTTCCATTCTGCTACTGTAGGTGCATATGGTGGCAACCATTTTTGTGCTATAAGCTTACGAGCCTGAAATAAACTTCTATTTATTGATATCATGTATTCCCCCGGAGTTCTTAGTTCATCCATGATACCCAGGAGACATCCCCCAGGTTCTATAGACATCTTAATCCATTATTAATCATAGATACCACCCCGTACCAATAGCAATGGAGTTTAGGGCCCATATCTGCTCCTAGCAGTAATAGTGTGGGAATCTCATCTGCGACTCTCTCGTGCCACTTCCCTACCCTCATGCAATCAAAACCCATGCACGGGTCTACACATGAACAGGTTCATGCAATTACATTGAGTATATCGAATTTCTCTGGGATGATTTCTTTTTCGCCCACAAGCTCATGATGTACTAGTGTGACTTCTGCACCAGTGTCTCAAAAGACAGTAAGAGTTACTTGCCCACAATAACAGGTTATAGGTTAGTATTGTTGCTTCATACTTTTCTACTTCTTCTGATCAAGACAGGTGTTCCTGAGGTGTCCAGACTTGTCACATGTATGTGTAGCATTTGTGGGTATTAGAGGATTCTGGCTTGTAACCAGTAGCTCCAGGTGTTAGTTGCTAAAAGGGTTGGCACACCCAGGTGTAGTAGGGATTGCCATTGGCGGTCTTCCTCCTTTCCTGACACAAGGGGGCCCTGGTGTTAATATAGCCACGTTTTTATATGTAGGTATCTATTATTTCTTCTGCTACTTTGGCAGACTCAGGCTTGCACTTCTTCAGAAACTGCTGGACCCCTGTGGGACAGGTGCATAGAAGCTGATCCTGGATCATAAAGTCATCAAGGGACTCATATAAATGTTTTTTTAGCCCTTTAGTCCATTGATGAAATGTGCTGTGTAGGCTGCTTACTGCATCTACGCAAGTGTCTGCATGTCCTTTTCTGCAGTGACCTGCATATTTGATATTTCATAATTTTAAGGTCCTTTATGACGTCATAGGCATCATCCTTTTCTGCTGGCAATACCACATAGGCCTCAGGGCTTTGCCTCTTTTCCCTGGTATCATATACTGTACAGGCAAAAATGCATCTGTTGCATTAAGTATGGAGGACTCAGGGTATCAAATAAGTTTAATTGTCACTGTCCTTATCCATTAATTGGAAACTCGACAGCATCGCTCACAGCCAAAGATGCTTTCCTGTGCTCAGGGCGACTGCGGGACAAATTCTGTTGTGGTTGCTGGAACAATAGCATCTCCAGTTCAAGCTGATGGGCAACTACATTCTGTGCAGCCTCCCTTTAAGCCTGGTGCTCCTTTCTCTCAGCAGCAGCCTAGCACTCAAAAAGCTGCAGGTTTGCTACAGGACCTGTAGAAAATATTGGATTCAGTGCTCCCTGAAGCTGAGGATGATTTGGTTATCTGCTTCAGGTAAATCACGAATCAGTTCCTCTGTTGATTTGTTGTATGTTTCAATCAGACTTTCATGGCATGCGTACATAAGATCATCTTTCCTGATTGTTTTGTGCTCAGCTAGATCAGGTGTGATTGCAAAATACAAGATAGGATAAAATAAAACAAAAATAAGGAATGTGTTGTCTCAATGTGCAACAAAGTTCAACGTTTTACCTGATTATGAAATGCATTGGTGAAGCCAGCCCTAACCCCTTCTTTTTAATAATAGATTTTTATTGAAAATGTTTCAAATACATTGTACAGAAAAAAGAGATAATAAAAAACACGAACAAGAAAATGTGACATAGTGTTTCCAAGTGACATTTCTGAATATTCGTCCCAATAATTTAGCATATAAAGGTCTAAGTTCACTTAGGGAAAGATTCCAACATATTTAACGTAAAAGTAATAGGTACAAACATTAGTTTAAATAGTTCCAATGGCAACCCTGCACTTAGATACCCCTATTCCGCTCAACAGGTACCCAGAGACCTCCGCCCAAACGCCCCTCAAGGGAACACACTGCGTCTCCAGGTGGAGGAAGCCAGGCCCTGTCGCGTAGTCTGGCAACATCTCACCAAGTGGCATGAGTTATGCATCAATTCAATTTACCATCTATTAGGCTTAAACCTGGACATTTCAGATTGAATCGGGTTAACGAAGAAGTATAACTATGTGTATAACAGTATTAACAAGAAAAAAGGATGTGACTTAGAACAAGAGAATTGTTTATCAACATTGGGGTATGTGGTAGAGGATTCAGGTGTATATTAAAGGTATATTAATTATGCTTTATTTTTATTATATCAGTCCAACCAGGGTTTCCAGTCTTGATGTTGTGCCTGGTAATTACCCTGGGAGGTAGCAAACATTACCTCATATGCGATGTGTAAATGAGTGGTTCTTAGTATTTAGCTATTTCTAGTCTAGAGCTTAAAAGTTGGTGGGAAACAATTTTCCTTAATCAAGGTGGAATATTCCTAAGGATAGAATGGCCAAACCCGCGTTTCGAGGAAGTTGGATATTCGTGATATTTGCTATTGTACTGTAAATGGCGGACCAGAGGGTTTGCAGCGAGGGACACTTCCAAAATATATGGATTGGTGAACCCCTGTTGCCGCAGTGTCTCCAGCACAATGGAGAGGTATGTGGGGTGAATACTGTTAGTCTTGTGGGTGTTAAGTACCACTGTAATAGAAATTCCTGGTAGTGTACCCATAAATTGACGCTTTTGGTGGCTTTATAGGTAGATGAAATTGCTTTCATCCATTGTTCATTGAAGTAGGAAGGCAACAAGTCTATTTCCCACGTTCTCATAGAAGGGGTTTTGGTAAAGAATGATTTCTGGTTCAAAATGTTATACATTGGAGAAATGCCTTTGATTAAGGAAGTGGGCTCTGTGAAGTATAGCAACACTCTCCAGGGCAATTTAGTGGATGTGTCAGAGATAGTTGTTAAGAGATGAGAAATTTGGATATAGGTATACATATTATCTGGACCTAGTCCAAACTCTAATTGGGACGCTCTAAAGGACTTGATTGCTGGGCCAAGTCTTATATCCATGACATTCATGATACCTTTGGGTGTCCAATGTTTGACTTTTAAATTTGGGATCAGGAGTTGTAGGCTAGAAATAGATAAAGGAATGGACTTAGAGGGTGTATTACCTATGGGAGTTTTTAAAATAATTTTCCAAGCTTGGATAGTTGCATACATTGGAGGTGAAATACCTATGGGGTCCTTGGGCATAAATCTAGTCTAGTCTAAATCAAGTCAATTTTTGTGGGGCCATTGATGATTCTCTAATTCGCGCCACCTAGGTGTATGGTTATGTGGGAACCAATGTCTGGCCTGTGCTAGGGAAGCTGCTAGATAATAGTCTTTTAGTATAACATGTCCTACTCCTCCTACACTTCGTGATTTGATCAGCTTTTGGAAAGCGCATCTAGCTTTTTTCCCTTGCCATAGAAAATTGAGTACTGTCCGTGATACTTTTTTTATTTGCACTAACATACAATTTTTCAGGACAAGCTTTCCCCTTGCCATAGAAAGTTATTTACCATGGATTGGGCTTTAGAGAAGAATGAGTCAGGGACAGGAATGGGAAGGGTTCGGAACAGGTAAATAAATTGGGGAAGTATGGTCATCTTGAAAGCAGCCAATCTTTCAGACCATGCCAACTCTATTTTTGACATGAGTTAAGTTTAGTGAGAAATGAGGTATAGTTTGCTTCAATCAGTTGGCCAGTAGGGATGAGCCAAACACCCCCCGGTTTGCTTCGCAGCAGAACATGCGAACAGGCAAAAAATTTGTTCGAATACATGAACACCGTTAAAGTCTATGGGACACAAATGTGAAAAATCAAAAGTGTTAATTTTAAGGGTTAATATGCAAGTTATTTTCATAAAAAGTGTTTGGGGACCTGGGTCCTACCCTAGGGGACATGTATCAATGCAAAAAAAAGTTTTAAAAAGGGCCATTTTTTCGGGAGAAGTGATTTTAATAATGCTTAAAGTGAAACAATAAAAGTGAAATATTCCTTTAAATTTTATACTTGGGGGGTGTCTATAGTATGCCTGTAAAGTCGCCCATTTTTCCCGTGTTTAGAACAGTCCCTGCACAAAATGACATTTCTAAAGGACCAGGCAATTCATTATAGCCGCGAGTAGTTTTAAATGACTTTTTTTCCTTTAGAAATGTAATTTTGTGCAGGGACTGTTCTAAACACGGAGAAAATGCGCGACTTCACAGGAATACTATAGACACCCCGCAGGGTTTCACTATAAGCATTATTCAAATCACTGCTTCCGAAAAAAACGGCCGTTTTTTAAACTATTTTTTGCATTGATAAATGTCCCCTGGGGCAGGACCCAGGTCCCCAAACACTTTTTATGACAATACCAAGCATATAAGCCTTTAAAATTAGCACTTTTGATTTCTCTTATATACTTTAAAAGGGTGTTCCGAGGCTTTTGAATTTGCCGCAAACACCCCAAATAGTTTGTTATTCGGCGAACAGGTGAACACCCGATGTTCGAGTTGAACTTACGCTTGTCTCGAACATTGGGCTCATCCCTATTGGCCAGTGGTTACCGTCAGTGTTATACCCAGATATTGTGTTCCGTTAGTACTCCAGGAATAAGGGTATCGCATTTCAAGCTTAGTTTTCAATGCTGAGTCAGTTCCCAGACCTAATATATGAGATTTGCTGTCATTGGCTTTATAATAAGAAATACGACTGAACATAGCTAGGGTGTCATGTGCTGCAGCCAGGGAAGATTCCACGTCTGTCATAATCAAAATTATGTCATCTGCAAATAAGCTGATAGTATGGGCCCTGTCACCAGCTGGGAAGCCTTTAATGTTTGGGTGATTTCTAATGTAGATGGCTAAGGGTTCCATCAAAAGGTTAAATATTAAGGGGGACAATGGACACCCCTGCCTCGTTCCATTGGATATTGTGAAAGGCATAGATAAAACCCTGGACATATACACCCTGGCGGATGGCCTGGAATATAAAGCCATAATGGCTGTGAAAATTTTTCCAACAAAGCCGAATGAGTCCAGTACCCTGGCTAAATACTGCCAGTGTATGCAATCAAAGGCCTTCTCTGCGTCTAGTGTCAGAAGCAGAGAAGGCCTCTCCTGCACTTCAGCCATGTGGATAATGTTCACCAGCCTTCGAGTAGCGTCCGATGTTTGTCTGTTTTGAGTAAAACCTGTTTGGTCAGGATGTATAAGTGTGGGGATGATGGTGACTATGCGTAAAGCTATCAGCTTTGCATATAGTTTTAAATCTATATTTAAGAGTGAAATCACTCTAAAATTTGAAGGTGAGTTTGGTTCCTTCCCTGGCTTTGGCAGAGTGACGATTAATGCTTCCAACATTTCAGGTGGAAAAGAAGCAGAGTCAGCGGCGGTATTGAAAATTTGGATTAAATGTGGAGAGGTCTTGAATTCCTTATAATATTCTCCACTAAAGCCTTCTGGACCAGGTGATTTGTTTGGGGGAAGAGCCTCAATAGCTTTATGGATTTCTAGTTCTGTAAATGGTAAGCTTAAAGAATGGAGCTGGTCAGGCCTTAATTTAGGTATAGATATAGTAGCTAAGAATCTGTTGATCGATTCGAGAGTTGGTTGATACGTTTGAGGGTCATCCTTTAAATTGTATAACAACCCATAATAGAAATTAAAAGCGTCTGCTATCTTTTGTGGGTGATATTCTTTTTTTCTTGGTGCCTGGGTAGATTATATAGGGGATTTTTGTTCTATATCTGTGTCCCTTAATGTTCTGCGCTAGCAGCCTGCCAGCTCTATTACCATGGACATAATAATTCATTTTTAATCGTCTTGATGCTTTTTCAAAACTATCTAATAATAAGAGTCTAAGAGTTCAACTAACCGCTTTTGCCTCTGCTTCTTTGCCCTCGCCCCAAGCTGTACCAAAATGCTCCTCGTGAACGCTTTATGAGCGTTCCACAAAGTAAGGGGGCCTGGCACCAAACCCACATTATTAGTTAGAAATTCCTGCAAATGAGTCCGCAGAACTGCTTTGGTCTCTACTTGTTGTACCAAGTACAGGTTGATTCTCCATTGAAGATGCGTGTTGTGTATCAAAGGGAGTAACGCAGCATTGGTGTGTTTAGAGAGAGAAGTGGAGTCACACGTTGGATCCGGGGTGGCGTTAAAGTCTCCGCTGATTATTAACAGGCCTTTTTGATGTTTTTGGATCTTTTTCATTAGCTTTATTGAAAAAGTGAACTTGATGCTTGTTGGGTGAGTACACGGTAACAATAGTGTACGTGGTGGAGTTCAGGTCACATATAAGAATCAAAAATCCACCTTGCGGATCTATTATTTCCTCATGAAGTGTGAATGTTACTGTGTCGCAATAAGTACTCCTTTGGTTTTAGAGTCTGCATTTGCAGTAAAAACAAAAGAGTAATTCTTGCGTGAACATTTAGGAGGAGCTAGAGAGCTGAAGTGGGTTTCTTGCGCACAGAGAATGTCACTGTTGTGTAGAAGGGCCTCTTTCCAGAGAGATTTATGTTTCATAGGATCATTAAGCCCTTTAACATTAATGGATAAAATGTTAAGTGTCATAACTCATTTTATCTGAAAGCGCTAGATATCTGCAAGGATACATCATTATGATATGTGGTAGTCCTCTGTGGGGAAGTATTGGGAACTTGGGAAATAAGAGAATTTCATAGATGAAACTTGGCATTGTACTCACATTGCAAAGTGTGTACATTTGTTCCTCCTTCACTGGACGATCTGAGGAAGATCCTGGCGAAGTAAGGTATGATATCACCCGACAGTTGTTGCAGTAGTCCGTTTGTTCTCTTGATTCAATCATCATCCAGAAAAGTAGGGAAAAAAAGTGGTAGAAGGATAAAAATGAAAAAAAAAAAGAAACATAAATAATAGTGTAAGACACCTAACATGGTGTATTAAGAAAGGAAGGTGCTGAACACCCAACGGCAGCAGCAAGCTGCTGGCATATATTGGGAGTTAGTCCGACCGTAAATCCCTGGATCCCCTGGGAGAATACCAGGGAATATGGATCTGAACGGACAACCATCCGATCCAATTCAGTTGAACTTTACATTTTTAGCAGTAACCTCCTGTCAGAGAACCATCACAAACGCTCGTTCCCGGGTGCCAGCAGGACGTATGGTAAGAACGAGCGAGCCCCGGACTAGGCACGCACGTAATGCGATCGTACGAACGAGGGCACGTCAGCGCGTGCATGCTCGCACACCAACGAATCACGGCGCAAGGCGCCCTATTTAAACGATCAGCAGACTTGCATCAACGCTGGATTGTCTCAGCTCGTTCCTGAACCCTTGCTGTTGCCTTGTTTACTTGACCCTGATCTTGAACCTCTGCTTGCCTTGACTACCCTCTCGGATCACCCCTACATCTCTGCCTGCCTTGCTTCCTGTATTGAACCCGGCTTGGACTCCTGACTACGGCTCTGTCTCCCGATTCGGTACCCCGCTGCCAGTTTGTTGCCAACCTCCACCAGTCCCTGACCACGTATCTGCCTGCCGATTGTGTACCTCATTGCCAGCACGTTGCCAACTCCTGCCTGCCTTGACCCTGCAAGTTCCTCTGCTGGACCTCTCCTGCATCCATCCAGGGATCAGCACCTCAGCTTCCTTCTGAAGACTTCTGGGTTCCTGATCCTGCCAGCAGGCACCTGCACCCTTCCGCTGCCCTAGCAACCCTGTCTCAACCTCCAGGGACGCTAGGACCGGGACCGTGCAAGAGGCCGCCCTCGTCATTTCAGACTCTGCTGTAAGGTACGTGACAGTACAATCCAGCCAAAATGGAGTCTGAAAGGGGGGCCTCAGCTATGGACGCTCTGTGTCAACAGATCGCAAATCTCACTCAAGCAGTTCAGGGCCTGCAAGATGGCTACCAGCGACTTGAACAACGAGAGTAATCTCTCTCTCCAAACATCTCAGCACCTCGGACCACAGCACCTGCATCATCAACTCCAGTTTCTACACCCACAGTAGTGGTGCCACCCCCAGAACCACGAGTTCCTGCTCCGGAGAAATTTATGGGTGACCGCAGCAAATTCCGTGCTTTCAGGAATGCCTGCCATTTGTACTTCTTGCTTCAGCCCCTCACCTTTTCTTTGGAAAGTACCAAGGTGGGGTTCATCATTTCATTACTGCAGGGAGAACCTCAGACCTGGGCTCATCATTTACTGGAACAAGCCAGTCCCTTGCTGGGTACCATGGACTCTTTTTTGGATGAAATGGCCAAACTGTATGATGATCCCCAGCGTACTACCACAGCCGAGGCCAGCCTCCACACCCTCTAGCAGGGTCGTAGGCCCGTGGAGGACTATGTTACAGACTTTAAACGGTGGAGTACCGACACACATTGGAACGACGCCGCTCTCTGTTTTCAGTTCCGTTTAGGGCTTTCGGAGGCACTCAAGGATGAACTAGCTCGTGTGGGGATCCCCGATTCCCTCGAAGAACTAATTCAACTGTCCATTCAGATCGATCGCCGGCTGAGGGAGCGAAGATCTGAAAGAACCAGCCAGTATCGGCCCATGTGGATGCTACCCAGGGTACCCAGTCGCCTACCTACCTCCACACCCCCAGTATCTGCTCCTACCACTGAACCTCCAGAACCAATGCAGTTGGGTTTGCTTCATGCACCCTTGACTCCGGAAGAAAAACAACAGCGTCGTATGAATAATCTATGTCTCTACTGTGGGGGAGCTGGTCATTACGCCAATATGTGTCCCAACAAGACCCGTAAGTGTGACTCTCCTCTTCTTGATCGTTATGCATTAACTCTAGCAAGAACGACTCACATTGCTGTTCCTGTCTCTCTACAGCTTCCAGAAGGGGTGCTTCAGATCCAGGCCATAATTGACTCCGGTGCCTGCAGTTGCTTCATTGACCATGCCTTTGCCCTGCAACACAACATTCCGCTGCGATCGAAGCAACATAAACTGTTCATCCGATTAGCTGATGGGTCCAACATCAAATCTGGGCCTATCATCCAAGAAACCCAACCTTTGCCTGCCGACATCTTACCCAATCACCAAGAACTGTTGTGCCTGGACGTTATATCATCACCACTTTTTCCGATCATTTTAGGAATGCCATGATTGCAAGCACACAACCCACAGATAGACTGGACAACCGGCCAGGTAGTCTTTCAGTCCTCCTACTGTCTCAAAAACTGTCTCCAAATCCTCCACCACACAGCTCCAGTTATTGGGTGTCTCAAACCAGTATCCGAATCCCAAGACCTTGTCCCATCCGTGTACCATGATTTCTTGGATGTTTTCGACAAGTAGAAAGCCGATACTCTTCCCCCGCACCGGGCCTACGATTGCCCGATTGAACTTTTATTAGGGGCAGAAATCCCATTTTGGAGGATCTTTCCTCTGTCAGAGCCTAAACTTGCAGTCCTAAAAGACTATGTGAATGAGAACCTCAAGAAGGGGTTCATCCGTCACTCAACATCACCAGCCGGGGCAGGAATATTCTTTGTTGAAAAGAAAGACCATTCGCTCCGTCCATGTGTGGATTACAGAGAGTTAAACCGGATCACCGTTAAAAATCGCTACCCTTTGCCTCTGATTCCAGAATTGCTCCAGAGACTCCGCTCTGCAAGAGTATTCACCAAGTTGGATTTACGAGGTGCTTACAATCTGATCAGAATCAGGGAAGGAGACGAGTGGAAAATGGCCTTCCGGACTCGTTTTGGCCACTTTGAATACCTCGTCATGCCCTTCGGATTATGCAATGCTCCAGCAACTTTCCAGCATTTTGTGAATAATATTTTCAGAGGCTTTCTAGATCTATTCATGATTGTCTACCTAGACGATATCCTAGTTTTCTCAGCCTCCTTAGATCTTCACCGTGTCCATGGGAAACAAGTCCTTCTGAGGCTAAGACAAAATGGACTCTATGCCAAGGCCAAGAAATGCGAATTTGAACGGCAGACCATCCACTTCCTCGGACTGGTGATTTCTAGGTATGGCAATGGATCCTCAAAAAGTCGCAGCTATAACGTCCTGGCCACCTCCCACTGATAAGAAAGGGGTACAACGGTTCGTCGGCTTCTCTAATTTCTACAAAAAATTCATTAAAAACTTCTCCGGTATCATCATGCCCATCACCCAGCTCACCAAGAAACAGAATCGTTTTCAATGGACAGAGGCAGCCCAAGCTGCTTTTGATAAGTCAAGGGAATTTTTACCTCAGCTCCGTTATTAAAGCACCCTGACCCCGCTCTTCCATACATCCTGGAGGTGGACGCCTCAGAGAGCGCCGTAGGGGCCATCCTGTCCCAGCAGAAGTTGGGACCTTCAGAAAGGAACTATGATGTGCGGGACCGAGAACTGTTGGCAATTAAATTGGCTTTAGAAGAGTGGCGGTACCTCTTGGAAGGAGCAACACACCCAATACTGATCTTCACGGATCACAGAAATTTGGAATACCTCAGGACCGCCAAACGCCTCAGGCCCAGACAAGCAAGGTGGGCTCTTTTCTTTTGACGCTTTAACTTCCACATAACCTACCGGCCCGGCTCCAAGAATGTGAAACCTGATGCGTTATTGCGTATGTTTACAGAAGTTGAAGTTCCACCTCAAACTGATACTATCCTGCAGGCTGGAAATTTTCTACTTATTCAAACCGACCTAATGTCACAGATCCGTCAAGCATCCAGGGAAGTCTCTCTGTCTCCAGATACAGACCTTCAGGAGAACGATGGGCTCTATTGGCGGGGTAATAAAATTTTCATACCACAGAATTTACGTGCTACCATCCTACAAGTGTGTCATGACTACCCACTGGCCGGCCATTTTGGGGGATACAAAACCATGGATTTGATCCGGAGACATTTCTGGTGGCCTCGTTTAGCAAAGGACTGCAGGAAATATGTTGACTCATGTTCAATCTGTCTCAGGAACAAGAACAGCAAGAACAAAGCATGGGGACTGTTAAGACCTCTATCCATTCCTGAGAGACCCTGGGATAAAATCGCAATGGACTTTATCGTAGAGCTCCCTCCATCAGAGAGGTTCTCATCTATTTTTGTAGTGGTAGACCGCCTCTCCAGGATGTCACATTTCATCCCTATGAAAGGGACCCCATCAGCAACTAAAACTGCTAAAGTCTTTGTTAAAGAGGTTGTTAGACTGCATGGAATCCCTAGTGACATCGTCTCGGATCGAGGAGTACAGTTTACTTCAAAATTTTGGAAAGCACTGTGCGAAGCGCTGGGCATCAAACTCAACTTTTCTTCGGCTTATCATCCCCAGTCCAACGGACAGACTGAGCGTACCAACCAAACGCTGGAGCAATATCTGCGTTGCTTCACCTCCTTCTCCCAAGAAGATTGGGCCTCACTTCTGCCGCTGGCAGAATTTGCATTTAACAACTCTGCTCATACCGCCACCAACCAATCACCCTTCTTCTCCAACTACAGGTTTCATCCTTCCTTCTTGCCTACATTGATTCCGGACTCTCCTTTGCCTGCAGTTCAGGACAGATTAAATTTCTTTGCTACCAATAACCAGGTGTTAAAGGATACCATTGCCAAAGCACAAGAGGTTAATAAGAGGTTCTTTGACAGGAAGAGAAGAGGAGAACTGGATTTGAAGGTTGGTGATCGTGTGTGGCTGTCAACTTTGAATCTAAAACTTACCTGTCCATCCAGGAAATTGGGACCTAAATACCTAGGACCCTTTCCGGTCAAGAGAAAAATTAATCCAGTGGCTTATGAGCTCGAACTTCCCGACTCATTTAAGATTCACCCTGTGTTTCATACCTCCTTGTTGAAGCCTGATGTGGTTAATCCCTTTCCTGGTCGTGAAAGAGGGCCCCCAGAGGCCATAATGGTAGATGGGGAAGAAGAGTTCGAAATTGAGACCATTGTAGATTGCAGGAGAAGGCGGGGACAAAATCAATATTTAATTAAATGGAAGGGTTTTGGTCCAGAAGAAAACTCCTGGGAACCAGAAGCGAACCTCCATGCCCCAAGACTCATAGAAGCTTTTCATCGTGCTCATCCGGAAAGGAGGTCTCAGGTGGGCATCCGGAGGCTGCCCTTAAGGAGGGGGCAATGTCAGAGAACCATCACAAACGCTCGTTCCCAGGTGCCAGCCGTATGTACGGTAAGAACGAGCGAGCCCCGGACTAGGCATGCACGTAATGCGATCGTACGAACGAGAGCACGTCAGCGCGTGCACACTCGCACACCAACGAATCACGCCGCAAGGCGCCCTATTTAAACGATCAGCAGACTAGCATCAATGCTGGATTGTCTCAGCTCGTTCCTGAACCCTTGCTGTTGCCTTGTTTACTTGACCCTGATCTTGAACCTCTGCTTGCCTTGACTACCCTCTCGGATCACCCCTACATCTCTGCCTGCCTTGCTTCCTGTATTGAACCCGGCTTGGACTCCTGACTATGGCTCTGTCTCCCGATTCGGTACCCCGCTGCCAGTTTGTTGCCAACCTCCGCCAGTCCCTGACCACGTATCTGCCTGCCGATTGTGTACCTCGTTGCCAGCACGTTGCCAACTCCTGCCTGCCTTGACCCTGCAAGTTCCTCTGCTGGACCTCTCCTGCATCCATCCAGGGATCAGCACCTCAGCTTCCTTCTGAAGACTTCTGGGTTCCTGATCCTGCCAGGAGGCACCTGCACCCTTCCGCTGCCCTAGCAACCCTGTCTCAACCTCCAGGGATGCTAGGACCGGGACCGTGCAAGAGGCCGCCCTCATCATTTCAGACTCCGCTGTAAGGTACGTGACACCTCCTTCCATGCTCAGTCAACCTGAAGTGGTGTGCTGGTAGTGGGGCTTACTGTATCTGGCACAGGGATATCCCATTCCTTCAAGAGAGCAATCCCCTTATCTAAGGTGGTGATTGTGTAGGTGTGGTTCTCTCTGGTCACAGTAAGTTTTGTTGGATATCCCCATCTGTATGCGATTTTGTGATTTTGCAACACTTTGGTTACTGTATTTAGGTTCCTCCTTTTCTAAAGTGTGTATTGCGACAGATCAGCAAAAAATTGTAAGCTTTGATACTGTGGATGGATTTGATTGTGCTTACTCATGCATGACATAAGGTACTCTTTTACATGAAAGAAATGTAAATGGCGGAGCACATCTCTGGGAATATGGTCAGACAGATGTGATGGCTTAGGCAGGTGGTGGATCCTGTCAATAGTGACGTCCAAGGTGGTGAGACTTGGTATGAGATTTTTAAAAAGTGTCGGTGCATAGGGGCTTAGGTCGAATTGTTGCACCGATTCGGGGATCCCGCTTATTTTCAGGTTGTTTCTTCTCGACCTGTCCTCCATGTCCGCTAACTTTGCTTTGATCCACTCATTTTCACCTTCTTTCTCATCACAGGCATCAACCAGATCATTGATGGTATCAGCGTATTCTCCCATCTTAACTTCAATATGATCCACCCTATCCCCCATTGCTTGTATGTCTCTGTTGAATTTGTGGAGACCATATCAGACTGGATTGTGCTTCTCAGGGACAAGAGCATGTCTTTTAGCACAGTATCCATTACAGGCTGATTGTGTAGGAAAGGATACAATCGATTCGGGCATGTCTCTCATGTCTTCGCCTGAGTCTGGCGCTGGGCTAGCTTCCGGACTCAATCCATTGCCATCCAGCCTGGGCCTGGACTTAGCAGGACTGTTAGATGATGGTAAGGGAGGATAGGAGTGTTGGGGATCAAGTGAGGTGTATTTGGGAGGATGATTGCTTTTTTTGATGCCTTGCTGTGTGCTGAGGCTGCCGGAGGAGTGTAGGCCTCTGTGCCATCTTGCCTACCTCCATTAGCTTTTAGGGAGTAAAAGTCAGTCAAGCGCTGCGGGCGTCTATCGTTTCGCTATTTGCTGGGCATGATCCTGGAGGCTTCCCGGGCTGATCCGCCGTGGAATGGAGTGGAAAGGTTGTGTGGATGGTCCGCTATAGGCCACTGAATCCCTGTGACTTATGCGATCATCCGACTCCGCTGCAGGCCACGCCCCCCTCCCTAACCCCTTCTTGATTGTAAGCTCTAACAAGCAGGGCTCTCTGATTCCTCCTGTATTGAATTGTATTGTAACTGTACTGTCTTCCCTCCTGTTGTAAAGTGCTTCCCAAAATGTTGCCACTATATAAATCCTGTATTATAATAATATTCCCTTACAATCATATCTAGGTTTTTCCAGGGATACAATCATTTTGATAAACACTCTGTCAGTGATACTAAATTTGCTGAATATGCATTTGTACCTGTCGTAAGCTTTCTGAAGATAAATGTTAAATTAGATGAAACAAACCTGAGCTTATATGGAGCCAAGGACAATTTTCATCTGCTGACTTCTGCAGAAACTCTGGCTGCCCATAAATAGGCAAATAATTCCATGTGAAAAACAGATAGGAGATATCTGATCCTCACAAGAATCCAAATGACATCTAGACCCACAGCTGTAATTAACAATGGCTTTTCATACAATATTTCGGATCCTTCTTTTTTTACATAGAGGAGCCCAACAATCTATTTAGCATCAATTGGAGACTGACTGGCAGATCACATTCAGCATAAAGTCAGGCTGTTTCTGGAGCTCAGGTCTGAAGCCTATAACTTCCTTTTGTCCTGCTGGAGGATACATAAAGGAAAAAACAGAAAAAGAACAAGGATACACGGATTGGAGCACCAGGGGTGAGACTTCGCCTGTTGAAGAGTGTGATAGCAGCTGTGGGTACTGAAGGAAGTTCTGGAGGCTCATTAAAAGGGCGCATGTGCTGTAATTAATCTGCTCTGCATTCTAGAGAATACAGATTGCAGGTCTGGCTTCAAGGTCCCTTTTCTGTATTTGGATTCAAAGTCTGTATTTTTGGTCTTTTCGGGTATTCTGTGCCCCAATCTCTGAGTTTATTGGTCACATATTGAAAAACTCTGACAAACTGTCTTAAAGTGGCTGGTGCCTAATTTCTTCACCACACAAAGAATCAAGGATTCTACCCTAAGGTGAAATGCTAGCACACCAAGCCTCCAGGGGATCCCTTACCACCTTAAAGAGGAGCTCCACCTTAAAAAAAAATTATTAAAAGCCAGCAGCTACAAATACTGCAGCTGCTGACTTTTAATAAATGGACACTTACCTGTCCCAGGGTCCAGCGATGTCGGCAGCCGAAGCCGATCAATCGCTCGGCTCTCAGTTGCCCCCACCGCCATCCTCGGTAAGGGAATCGAGAAGTGAAGCGTTGCGGCTTCACTGCCCGGTTCCCTACTGCGCATGCGCGAATCGCTCTGCGCCTCTGCACTGGTCCCCGTTGTGTTCTGGGAACTGTGTGTTTCCCAGAACACAACGGGGGGGGGGCATCTGTGGATATTCTGCGGCTATCTAAGCCCGGAAGTGGCTGCAGATACCTGTATTAGACAGGTATCTGCACCCCCTCCCCCCTGAAAGGTGCCAATTGTGGCACCGGTGGGGGGGAGGAATTCGATGAGCGGAAGTTCCACTTTAGGGTGGAACTCCACTTTAAGGGGAGATAAGGGTTGATTTATATGGTATATTGCATACAGTAGATATACAGCATACACACAAACACAGACATAGTACAATTACACAGCTAAAGGCTGTCAACCCACCTTTTTCTTTACTAACACATCCCAGGCTGGCATAGATGGGGAAGGTGTCTCTATTTGTAGATAACCCGCTGCTGTTTTTCATGCATACGAATACGCTTAAGATGCGTAATGAACAATACACACAATTTATTCCTACCAAAAAGAGGGGAGAATCGTCCAGGTCACATAAGTTGGAACACTTTTTGTGGCGTTATTGCCTGCCTTTAATCAGTTACTTCTGGCCATCTGCATTTCAAGTGTGTGATTAATTATAGTATAACTAAAGTAAAGTCTAACTTTTAGTTTTGAAAAAGTGGAGGTGGATTAAAACACCTATTAGGTTTTTATTTCTGTCCCCATTAAGTAGATTCAACCTCTTTGTTTGTCCTGTATACTATTATCATTGAAAGTGAAAATTAAAAAAAAATCCCAAATGTTGGGTTGCCTCCAGAAAAGTAGCTCATTTTCTGTTTTGGCAAAGGGACACAGATGGCAAGAAAAAATCTGACAGGGGCTGTAACCCTCCAAAATGAAAAAATAAATAAATAAAAAGTTCTACTTTAAATGTTGGCAACCCTATCTAGAATTTGAACCCTGTAGCAATTGGGGCTATAGACATATCAAGTGCAATTCCTTAAGATGTGTACAATTTTGTTTTAACATAAAATGGTTTACCATAGCCACTGAAATATCTATTAAATCTGGGACCTCTTTGTTCTTCTGAATATTGTCACAAAGTTTATAGTTTGTTGTAGTCTGCTGCAGGCTATTGAGTTATTATTCTTGCACAGAGAACAAAACACCCACACTCAGATATATAAAGGCTTTATCGCATACTAGCCCCACTATATGACTTTAAGGGCTTTATTAAAATGATAGTGTTGTCTATCTCAATTTGTGGCAAATAGCTTGTATCACAATATTAAGTTTCATTGTTGTTTTCCCAAACATTATCATCATATTTGCTTAGTTCATTAATAAAAGCACAATTATCAACTTTATTCCTAGATAACTGTCAATTCTGTCAGACAAATTGTTTTTGGATGAATATTGGCATATTCATTCATTCGAGAGCATCCGAATGAACAAAAGACTTGTTTGAAGAATGCATACGAAAACGAAATGTCAGAAAGAACAAAAATCCGAAAGAACCAAAATGCAAAAGAACGAGAACCTGAAAGAATGAAAACCTGAAAAAACAAAAATACAAAAATCTGAAAGAACGAAAAACAATTCAACCTACGAGTTTAACAAATCGATTACATTTGGATAATTTTGTTTTTTTTGTATTTCCTATTATAATTAAATTATTAACTATTATTATTTATTATTTAGTATTATAAACCAGTGTTTCTCAACTCCAGTCCTCAAGGCGCCCCAACAGGTCATGTTTTCAGGATTTCCATTATTTTGCACAGGTGATTTGATCAGTTTCACTTCCTTAGTAATTACCACAGCCGTTTCATCTGAGGGAAATCCTGAAAACATGACCTGTTGGGGCGCCTTGAGGACTGGAGTTGAGAAACACTGTTATAAACTATTAAATTATAGGTAAAATAGCTGAAGTCAGTAATTCTTCTATTCAGGTCTCTGCGCCATAGCAGCTAATTTGCGATAGCTTAGATTTACATCTTTATTGGAATTTCCTTTCAAATTTGGTTAAAGTAGCTGTTAGTGAATGTAACGAATATAAGTTGCGAATTATCCAAAGTAACGAATGCCGCATCTAAACAAAAGGAACAAAACGATTACAAATGCATCCGAAGTTACAAATGATCTGAAGTAATGAATGCCAATCATAATGAATGATCCGATAAACGAAAAAAAAATATATATATATGAATGAAATGAAAACAAAACTAATTTTTCGGTATTGCACATGTCTAACAGAGAGTAGGGATGCGCTTTGGATTTGGGCTGAGCATGGGATTGCAGCACAACCAACCCACTTTCCAGCCCAGACGCCCTCATCTCCTTCACTAGACGGAGAAGGAGATGAGGGCGTCTGGGCTGGATTGTCTCCTCTACACACGTGAGGCGAGGAACGCAAGCCTTGTGTGTGGGAGTTGACCAAATACCAGCTGCTGATTGGGGATGACGCATCGTCCCCTCCTAGTGTTTCCCTTCACGTAGAGGTGACGTCGGCATCCATGCTGGATTGGTTCTTTGACACACATGAGGCTTGGAACACAAGCCTCTAGTGTGGAAGCTGAAAAGACACCAGCTTCTGATTGGATGCCGTGCGTCATCTCCTCCTGGATTCTTTTGTTGATACGAGGCTTGGAACACAAGCCTGCCGGGAGATTATTTACAGTTCTCTGAGGCTCTCAGTCATGTCTTTCATCTTTTAATGATCAGGTTATTATTGTTTGTTACACTACCCTAGCCCCCATGATCTGTGGATAGGATTATGTATGGTACCCATAAGATTTTATCAATTTACTGAGTTCCCACTTCCGGTTCTGCCATGATGGGGATGGACCTGGTTAATTTTATCATTTCTGTACATTCTATAAGTAAGAGCAATGTGGGGAGGCTGTTTTATGCCCCTGTTGAAGACTGTTCAGTCGAAACGCGTAGGACTAGCATTTCAGCTTCCAACATTTCTATTTTTATCTGTTTGTGATCACTTTTTACCATGTATGGTGTTTATACAATAAATCCCATTTTTGACCTGCACCATGTGGAGCTTCCTTTTTTCTCACGGCTCCTTATTAAATCGCCATCTCTGGATCATTCTACTCTGGAATTGGAAACGTAAGCGACAGCCGTCCAACTCCTGCCTGTGACCACCATCTTCCATCTGTGCTCGTGGCCCATATGACACAGTCCGGCTGGACATCGCGGGAGATTCTCCCCATGCCATGTTTATTGAGTACATGTTAGACATGTTGATGTTTATTCACATTCTCCTATATCTAGCATATGTTAGACATTCTTAGCGCTGCACTTTATGCGATTTAAATTTCTAGTTGACTTGGTTTGTTTGTGTGTCAGCTGCTTTTGTTGTCTTTTATCTTATTATTTTGGGTTTAGCGCAGCATTTTTCTACTTTGCACACATAATTCAGCCGTTTGCCTGCCCCCCATTGACAGTAATAAAGATGCACGGAAATGTTGTTGTATTTGACAGCTTGGAATCCTCTGCTGTCAAATACACTAATCAGCACCACAGCCAACTGGCTACAAGAGCTGATTGAATGAAAAATTTCCAACATTCCCATTCGAGAGAAGATTGAATTCTTTCTAGCGGGAATGGCCATAGATGGTTCGCAATTCAGCCCGTCACTGCTAAGTGGCTGAATTTCAATCCATCTATGGCCATCTTTAGAATGACCAATAATTGGGTCTTTTATATTTACCAACCCTCTCATTATAAAAGGTGGAGGCAGCCCAAGAGTCAATGTACTTAAATCTGTAGTAGGTAAAAGATAGGGAAAACTGCACAGCGAGAGATTCTAAGTCCATTACGAAGGAAACTGTTCTTTTTTTCTAAATGCTAGCTCTCTGGACAGTCAGTTTGCTCCCTTTTTCTATTGGGTGCATTTTTATGTTTTGGTTCATTTAAAGTCAACAGTCACTTTTAGCATTCTAGCACACTGTCCCATTTTTTTTTTTTACAGCAAGGCTTCCTTAAGGCTTTTTGTTTAAGTGGGGGAGTATTAGGAAGGTAACAATCTCTGTATAAGAAAAAGAAACAAGAAAAATAATAAGTGTGCTTGCAATATAATAATAATCCAATGATAATAAAACTAATGTGAAAAAATATATTTAAATCACAAAGTGGTGGTGAAAATCCTAAAATATAAAAAATAAAAATATTTGAAAAATGTCCATTCATTAAATAAAAGTTCAGTGAAGAAAAATTGTGTGAATCCAATAAACTGGAATCCAGCATCCAAAGTTTAGCCACCTCAACCCACATGAGAGGGAAGGTGGAAGGGCAGGATGTGAAAGGGACACATGGACACACGAGCAGATACAACCCTCTGCAGGGATAAGCGGACTCCCACGTCAGGATCCTCGGAAGTTGGTAGTATCCCCAGGGCAGGCAGGTCACTCTGCAAAAAACTCACTGGTCCGAAGGGCCGTGAGCACAGAAAACAAAAAGCTCCAAAGGTGTAGTATAAATAAAAAGCCTTTTATTGCTTGGACATGCAGGGAAACACTCCTCCGCCATAAAACATGTTAAAAAGCCGGCAAAGATAAAATAAAACAGTAGCGAACAACCATGTGCAAACATAGGGCTTTCGACGTGATGGTGTATACAGTGTAGCCACACCCTACATGTTTTGTCATAAGTGACGTCTTCAAAGGGGCACGCGCAACGCACTGAGCCATCACCTTTATAGTGGTAAACAACAACCAGGCCTTGTTTTCGCCCGGATGTCGAAACGTAATTCACATTAGTGGAGCGCAAGAGAACACCAAGCCTCGATATGATGTACACTAGGCCAAAACGATTGGGCAGAAAAGACAGGAAGAAGGAGGGGAAAATAAATGACGGGATAAAGTAAACAAGCATGGATGATGTATATAGGCAGTCATTACCAAGCGAACATCTGGCATATATAGGTTCCACAGGGGGACAGCACAAAGCGATCAGTACAAAAATGTGGAACTCGGAATTCCCTCTGTCAAAAGTATTATAAACAATAAAATATAAAATATTATAAAAAATTTTAAATTAATCATAAAAACGCTTAGGCTAGTGCAATATGCAAGCATGGACCAGAGCGTAAAATTCTATATGTGGTAAAAATCAGGAGTATAAGTAAGAATTAACAACATACATATTTACTAGGAAATAAATGGGATTGGAGTATCTATTTTATTAGATAACATCACATCGTCCTGACGTTCACCTCGCAACCCAAGGAATATAAAATTGGAGACAAAAAAAAACAGATAAGGGAACAGAAACAGAGAACCTAATTTCAATGTCGTTTAGCCCAAGGGGTCTAAGGCATCTAATTTTATAGATCCACTCCATTTTGAGCTTAGATATGGCACGTCGTTTGGGACCCCCTCTGCATGGCAGTTTTAATTTGTCAATGCCAACAAATGAGGTCCCCCTAGGGTCCTGCCTGTGTACTTCTAAATAATGTTTGGAAACAGGATGGCCTTTAAAACCCCTCCTAATGTCCCCAATGTGCTCATTGAGCCTGACCTGCAGGGGTCGCACAGTACATCCCACGCACTGTAACACGCAGGGACAGGTCAGGAGATAAACAACATTATGAGTCAAGCAAGTAATAAAAGATTATTTGGAAAATCATGGGAAGTGCTATTGGAATGAAAGTGGCTAACCTTACTTTCTCCAATAGCATTAATAGAGCACACCGCACAGTCCTTGCATCTATAGTAGCTAACTAGATTTTGAAAAAACATAGGTTTCCTAGTGGGGGATCACACACCCCAGGGGCCACAAGTGATTTAATTGCTGGAACTCCTCTGAAAACCACTTGAGGTCTATCAGGGAGTACTGGACCCAAAACCGAGTCACTTTTAATAATATGCCAGTGTTTATATAGCAACCTCTGGATTGAAAAGTGCTGATGGGAGAATCCTGTGATGAAGGGACATATAGACTGGTCCCCATTGTCCGTCACCTCAGTCTCACTTCTATCCATTAATAGTTGTTCCCGATCGAGTTTTTCCACCTCATCTAATTTTTCTTTGAGAAAATTGGACTTATAGCCCTTTTCTATTAATCTATCCGTAAGCACTTTGGATTGAGCCTTAAAATCCGCTATTGTAGAGCAATTACGCCTCATTCTTAAGTATTGGTTCTTGAGAACTGAATCCAGCCAGGCCTTATGGTGGCAACTGTCACGGGGTATAAAAGAATTGCGGTCTGTCGCCTTGAAAAAAGTGGAGGTAAGTAAAGTATCACCCACCCCCCAGATTTTAAGGTCTAGAAAATTAACAGTGTGCTGACTAGCCTCAAATTTAAATTTTGTCCCCCTGTCGTTATTATTTAGACCCTCCATAAATAAACAAAGGGAGTCATGGGAACCATTATATAGGAGGAGGACATCGTCTATATATCTGGCCCACAGGACCAATTTGGGTCTTGATTAGGCATAGACGACGTTCTCCTCCCATTTCTCCATAAATAAGTTCGCCAGGCTAGGGGCAAACTCAGCCCCCATGGCCACTCCCTTTTTTTGAAGAAAGAACTGGTGGTCATGCCAGAAAAAGTTATGCGTAGTAGCATAAACTAGGAGCTCCATTATAAAGCGTTTTTGTCTCCTTGATAGTGAAAGGTCTTTATTTAGAAAATATCTTACCGAAGAGATACCCCAATCATGGGGAATTATGGTATACAGGGAGGTGACATTGGCAGTGACCAGCCAATGTCCCTCCCTGTATTCACAATTTCTCAACAGACTAATAGTGTGTCTGCTATCTTTAATGTAAGCTGGTAGTAATTTAACTAAAGGTTGAAGGAAGCTATCAATGTACTTACCTGCCCTAGATGTAATGGAATCTATTCCACTAATAATCGGACGACCAGGAGGATGGGTCGGATCCTTGTGGATCTTGGGCAGGTAGTACATGATAGGTATCCTTGAGGATACTGGTAACAGAAAAAGATTTTTCCTTTTTGTTAATAACACCTGATGCAAAGCCATGATCAACTATTTTTTCCAGTTCTTTCTTATATTTCACTCTTGGGTCGGATTTAGGGGGGTATAGGTATCGCGGTCCCCGACTATATTGCCAAGTTCTTTAAGGTAGTCGGCCTTGTCAAGGTTAAAGATCCCTTCCCCCTTATCAGCTGGTCTGATAACAAGATCCTTCTGTTGACAAAGCAGGTCCAGTCCTGTCTGTAGATCTTTAGACATTTTAGTATGCTTAATTTTCAAACATCAAGGTCTCTGAGGAGAACATCCCTGAAGACCTTGATTGAAGCAGGTAGGCCTTCTGGTGGATTGAACAACGAAGCATTTGCAAGGCCTGAGTGCCTAATATTATTAGTAGAGTTCTTCTCTTGAGGGTTAATCAGATTGGACAACATATATCTTTTAATGTTTAGCTTTCTTGTATACTTGTGAATGTCCATATAAGTTTGACATTTATTAAGAGATTTAGGAGGTGCAAATTTAAGACCTTTATCAAGAATAGAGCTCTCAGAGTCAAAGAAATTTTACTCAGGTTGAAAATACCCTGTCCTTTTATTCCTGCTTTCTTTTGGCTCTTTGATCTCCTCCCCCCTCTGACTCCTCTCTTTTTTCTACCGGTCTTTGGGGGTTTTGGACTCCCCGGGGAAAACCCCAATGCTGTGATTGGGAATATTCTTTCCACTGGGGTTGATTGGGGATATATCGACCCCCTTGTTCACCTCGTTGGAACGGGGATGGTTGATACCAAGAGGGTCTGTCAACATACATCCCTCTCTTGGGGATCCGGTAATCGGAATGATAATCCCTCCTATCATCATAGCCGTAATCATCACAATGATTTTCCAAACTCTTCAGAGGTTGGAAACGATTTTGGATGGGGACAGGATATCTGGAGTATTGATCCTCTTAATAGGTCCTTCTAGGGGGATCATAGTGACGAGGGGGATAATCACCCCGAGAACCCCTAGTTGGTCCTTGAATACCTCTAGTATATTGATAATAGTTATTATTATGTTGAATTTGACTATTTGGCTTCCGGTTCTTAGGTCTCTTTTTAGGGGACTTAGGGTCACTCCCCGACCCATGTGTCGGAGGATGTGGTTTGGGAAAAGGTTTGTTGTGCCTTTCTGGTGACCGATAAGAGACTCGTCTGGAGGATGAGGAATGTTGATTCTGAGTAGAAGGTGGTTTATATACATCTCCTCCCCATCCTCCAGCTGATGGGTCAGTGTCTCGCCTGGGGGAATGGGGGACAGTGGCCATCTTGGAGGGGTGTTTGGGGTCGTTATCATGTTGGAATACTGCCCTGCGTCCCAATCTCCAAAGGGAGGGATCATGCTCTACTCTAGTATGTCACAGTACACGTTAGCATTCATGGTTCCCTCAATGAACTGTAGCTCCCCAGTGCCGGCAGCACTCATGCAGCTCCAGACCATGACACTCCCACCACCATGCTTGACTGTAGGCAAGACACACGTCTTTGTACTCCTCATCTGGTTGCTGCCCCACACACTTGACACCATCTGAACCAAATATGTTTATCTTTGTCTCATCAGACCACAGGACATGGTTCCAGTAATCCATGTCCTTAGTCTGCTTGTCTTCAGTAAACTGTTTGCAGGCTTTCTTGTGCATCATCTTTAGAAGAGGCTTCCTTCTGGGACAACAGCCATGCAGACCAATTTGATACAGTATATAGCGTATGGTCTGAGCACTGACAGGCTAACCCCCACCCCTTCAACCTCTTCAGCAATTCTGGCAGCACTCATGCATCTATTTCCCAATGACAACCTCTGGATATGACCCTGAGCATGTGCACTTAACTTCTTTGGTCGACTATGGCGAGGCCTGTTTTGAGTGGAACCTGTCATGTTAAACCGCTGTATGGTCTTGGCTACCGTGCTACAGCTCAGTTTCAGGGTCTTGGCAATCTTCTTATAGCCTAGGCCATCTAGCCATCTGCTAGAACACATTCAGCAGCATGCCCCAGAATAGGCAGAAAAAACTCTGGAGATTGCTGTCCCCAAAGCTGAAGCACTGACAACCAGATAGAGGGTCCAAGACCTCTACCCCACACCCGTGGCAGTTCCAGAGGCCCAGGGTGAGAAGCTGTCGGTCACTCCCCAGCAACAGTTCAAAGACTCAGGAGAAGATGGTCGTCCTCCTTCCCCAGCCACAGATCACAGAAAGCATGGATTTAATTTACTTTTCCTTAAAGGATTTAACATTTACTGAACTTTCAACTGAAGTGCCGACAACAGGGCTGAGCTCTGCTAGCTTTTGCCCAGCATCAGTAATATCTTCTGGGTTTCAGGGACAAGAGATGGTGAACCTTTATCCCCAGACACCAGTTCCACAGACTGGGCATTTAATAAACTTTCTGTAGAGGAGGAACCACCTAGAGAACCTCTAGCAGAACAGCTGACATCAGGGTAAAACATCCCTGAGCTCTGCCCAGCACCTGCAGTAGCTTCAGCCTTCCTGAGAGAAGAGGCAGCCGGCCTTTCTCCCACAACACTGACGGGGACATGTGTTTTCTTGCCAGCAGCACCTGAGGAGTTACAAGAAACTTCTCCAGCTGAAGCACTGACAAGCGGACAGAGGGTCCAAGACCTCTGACCCACACCTGCGCAGGTTCCGGCGGCCCAGGGTGAGAAGGTGATGGTCGCTCCCCAGCAGATCAGGATCCAGGGGGAAAAGGGAGAGGAGGTTGCTGTCCTCCCTACCCGACAGTCAGCCAGAGTGGAGGAAACTGTCTTCCCACCCCAGGGGCAGATCCACATTCTGGGAGGGGAGGAAGTCAGCCTCCCTCCCCAACAGTTAGCTGGAGTAAATGATGTGGGGTCCTCAGCTGAAGCGCAAACAGGACAGAATTCTGCTGGCCTCTGCACGCAACAATCAACTCCGCAGTAGCTCCAGGGAGAGAATGCAACTGGCACCTCTGGGAGAGAATGCAATCGGCACCTCTCAACTGCAGCTTGAGCTGGTGTCGGTGGATGGCCTGCGGTCAAAACTGACAGCAACCCAGCAGAAGGGCTGTCAACCAAGCAGAGTGCTGCTGGCCTCTGCCCTCAACTAACAAAAGATGGATTTCCTGTGAAAGTGGATAAGACTTCGGTCTCCACTGACACAACTCCAGAAAAATGTCTGGCACTGGGACAGGAGGATATCAGCCATGCTCTGCAAGCACTGAGGGATTTTGATCTAGCCAAAGTGGATGTGACTAAAGTCTCCACCTGTATACCCCAGGGATGCACTTCTCTTCAGTGGCGTAAAGGACTCCAAGATGAAGGGCCAGTCCACACTTCTCCCCAGCAGTGGGCATGTTCTATGAGAGAGGCAGAGGTTGGCTGGGTGAGCAATGCTCTGTTCGGGACACTGTGTGTGTACGGGCATTGGGGGACTGGAATTATGGATTAACTTCAAAGTCAATCCATCTGGGGTCTCCTTTTGTGTTAGTCCCCTGCCGAAAAGGGGGGATATGTGATGGGAGTCCCTTTGGGTGGGGGCTCATGGAACCCAACATACTTTAGAGAGGGAAACAGCTCCACAGGCCCCTCTTGTGTCTAAGTCACCCTGCGTCTACTAGGGGCACGGGGTGACCGAGAAAAGGATGGACAACTACCTAATGGACACTGAGAACGTGGTTTGAATTACTTCAGATGGGACAGAAATGTTTATCAACAATATCCCTCAAGAAATATATGAAGACTATTCCTGGTTTGTTGGTTCTGAACTATACATGTTCATTGAAAGAGCTGGTCACATTGGCCTCTGTTCCATGTAGGAGCTTGACAGTCTTTAACGGGGGGTCTCCTGCTATTGTCTGAAGGTGCTGTGTGTTTCTACTTGTAAAATGTGTACTATACCTGGTGACCTTGGGGCTAGGCAGTCTGACCTGAAGCGAGATCCTGATTATACAAAGTATTGTCTAGGTGTGAATGCCTATTCACCTATTGTTTCTGTCTGGTGGCTAATTTGACTGAACTCTTAAGGATCCTCTATGATTAGATTAGCCAAGAGTCACCTGTACCTCGTTAGCTAAACCATTGTGTGATGTTTTGGGTAAATATTTTCGTCATTGTTAATGTGATGAGTGACCTCCTTCTCAAGTGTATAAAAGCCTGTATTCTTGTTCAAATAAAGAGTTCTAATTCTGGTTTTCTCCAAAACCGGTATTGCCTAGTTCTTGGGGCAACTATAGCCAGATTCACTGATCTCATGTTCCATAGCTTGTGAAGCAGCTTCTTGGCAGAGATACCCAGTTAGGGTGTCCAGATTCCATCCTCCTCTAAAGATTTGGTCTGTCACTTTTTGCGTTAAGCTGACAGGAGTAGTAAAGCCACTGTCACTACTCCTGTCAGCTTGTAGCATCAGGAACTTTATGAGCAGCATCCCCTCCCCACATCACTTAAAACCAGCGCCCAAGGCAGCCATCCCTCCTGCCCCCCCTCCACCCTCCCTCCTTGTCCCAGCTCTGACAGGCACACTTTCAGCAAAAAAGACAATGAGTTCTATGCATTTGCTTTCCTCTGGTGTGCAGACCATTGCTAACATGAGCTGTGCTCATAAGTGCACAAACAGCCACTGATGCTTATTTGTGCCCTTGTAAAGGCATCCCTTAGTTAAGATATCGAAAAGTATGATTTAATGTGGACCCACCGTTATATATCACACTTTACAGGACAATCAGAAAGTAGGTCCATAGCCCCAAGCTTTTAAGCCTTTCCTGGCTTTCTAGTTTTATTGTCCAAGTTTAATTGAGCAAGCTGAAGTTAGAAGCCTATTGATTACTATACACAGCTGATTCTGTGTGCTTTAGTTTTAGTAAATCTCCCCCCCCCCCCCCCCCACTGTGTTCTGATGTGTTTCTGCACCAAAACATACATGCCAATATCCAAAAGTGGAAAAATGTAATACTAAGGAATTAAACATGTAACTTAAAGAGGAAGTAAACATTGGTGGGTTTTACTTCCTCTTTATTTCCCTGCAAACATAAAGCATAATCGGCTATTATGCATTGCATAGTAGCCCATTATGTGTCACTTACCTGACACCGAAGCCCGCGATGTCTCAGTTGTCTCCACTAACAGGGAGTGTCCATCTTCACCCCTTTTCCTTCTGGGGCCGCAAACTCCGGCTCTGTGACTGGCCGGAGTCGCGTGACGTCACTCCCACGCATGCGCGCGGGAGCTGCCAGTCATGGCATGACCCCTATTAGAAACGGTACAATGTGCCCTTTCTAAAGCGTGCATGCGTCAATGACATAGGCACATGCGCCGTAGTCATCAGCGCTCAGGTCTTTCGTAAATATCTCCTAAACTTTGGAGGTTTAGGAGATATTTCAAGCACCTACAGGTAAGCCTTAATATAGGCTTACCTGTAGGTAAACGTGGTTGTACAGGGTGTGCAACCACTTTAATCTATTGCTATGAGCAACAGCATTATTATTTCAGTATTTACTCATCAGTAAATTGCCAGTATACTTTATTAAAGGTTTCTTTCTTTTATGGAGGGAGCATGTTCACATCTTAAAATACTGACACTTAAGCTCAAGTTTTTATTTGTCCAATCTTTTTTCTTAGGCCAGTTGCTATTTCCTTGATTTTGGTAAATTCCAGGGGAGACCTTTAATTATTTTACAGTATGTACAGTACATTCACATTCAGCAAGTATCTATACTCCACAAGCATGTTCAGATGTCCTCTAGCTTTGATTTATTGAGTGCCACACAATTTCATCATCACAGGGGTCAAGTGTACATATCAGTCACTAAAAAGAACTATAACACCTGGTTTATATAAGAAAAATATTTATAGCATTCACGCTGTTGTACAACTTTACTTTATCCCTTCTGAAAGAGTCAAATGGGACTGAGCTTTGCAGAATTTATAGCATGGTATACAAGTGTGTGCATTTAAACATTAATTTTTGAAAATCAAAACAAAAAATAAAAATAAAGCATACCCTAAACACACTTTAGTGCAAAACATAAGAATATTACAGATAAGTGGTCTAAGTGGTGAGTTAAAAACCAGAGTTTATAACAGGGGTCATAGTACCTGTGTAGTATGAGTACCTGAGTGTTGTCTGAGTAGTGTGTGTGGATTGTTAGCACTTGCGCATTGTGTATTGTGAGTGTGCATAGTTCTGCGAGTGTGCGTAGGTCTGCAATTGGTCTGCGAGTGCACGTAGGTCTGCGAGTGCACGTAGGTCTGTGAGTGGTTTGTGAGTGCACGTAGGTCTGCAAATGGTCTGCGAGTGCACGTAGGTCTGCGAGTGCATGTAGGTCTGCGAGTGATCTACGAGTGCGCATAGGTCTGCGAGTGCACGTGGCCTGCGAGTGGTCTGTGAGTGCACATAGGTCTGCGAGTGGTCTGCGAGTGCACGTAGGTCTGCGAGTGCACATAGGTCTGCAAGTGGTCTGCGAGTGCACGTAGTTCTGCGAGTGCACGTAGTTCTGCTAGTGGTCTGCGAGTGCACGTAGGTTTGCAAGTGCACATAGGTCTGCTAGTGCACGTAGTTCTGCGAGTGGTCTGCGAGTGTGCATAGTTCTGCAAGTACCTGTGTATAGTCTTGTTGAGTGCCTGTGTATTGTCTTGTTAAGTACCTGTGTATTGTCTTTTTGAGTACCTGTGTATTGTCTTGTTGAGTATTGGTATCAGGAAGCTAGTTGTTAGGTAATTTAACAGGGTATAATCCCCAATCCTCATTAAATTTGGTGTAGTAAGGAGGGGTTTGGGTTCCTGGAGGACTGGGCCGACTTCTCAGTCGATAATCGGTACTATTGAAGGGACGGACTGCACCTAAATGAGGAGGGTGCAGATCAGCTGGGAATGATGATTGCCAAAAAGTTAGAGGGATTTTTAAACTAGGCAATGGGGTGGAGGGTCCAGAGGTAGAGATAGTAGGCACGGAACATATTCCAGAGGGTAGTCTTGGGGGAATTAGTGGTAGGTTGACCAAAGCACATAAACCCAAAGTAAGTATAGTAGCAAGTCCTAGTTGCAATCTTGGAACACCCAATTAGAGGATAATATGCGACGGTCTAAACTTCGTGGCATGTTCACCAATGCCAGGAGCCTGGCGGACAAGATGGGTGAACTAGAGATACTGTTGTACGAGAAGGATTTGGATTTTGTGGGAATTTCAGAAACCTGGTTCAACATTCAGGGGTATACCCTTTATCGCAAGGATAGAGAGGGTAAAAAAGGGGGAGGGGTATGCCTATATATCAAGAATAATGTATAAGTGAATGTGAGAGATGACATCACTAAGCGAGCTAGGGAGGAGGTGGAATCCTTATGGGTAGAACTCCAAAGGGATGAAGCTAAGGGGAAAATAATACTGGGAGTATGCTATAGGCCCCCTAACCTGAGGGAGGAAGGGGAGACAGATCTCCTATCACAATTTGGATTAGCAGCAAGGATGGGAAGTGTTATCATAATGGGGGATTTTAACTATCCAGACATAGACTGGGCGGAGGGAACCGCACATTAATCTAAGGCTCGCCAGTTCCTAAATTTCTTGCAGGACAATTTTATGGGTCAGATGGTAGATGCATCAACTAGAAATAAAACATTACTGGATCTACTGATTACCAACAATACAGACCTGATCACGGATGTGGAAATACGGGGCAATTTAGGTAACAGCATCACAGGTCAATTGGCTTCAGTATAAATCACACAAATAGGAAACATAAAGGGAATACAAAGACACTGAATTTCAAAAGAGCCAACTTCCCTAAACTACGAACCTTGCTAGAAGGCTTAAATTGGGATAAAATCTTAGGAACAAAGAACACAGAGGAGAGATGGGTTTGCTTTAAGAGCATATTAAATAAGGGCATTAGCCAATGCATCCCATTGGGTAATAAATTTAAAAGAGCAAACAAAAGTCCTGGATGGCTTAACTCCAATGTAAAAATGCATATAAAAAAGCAAAGGAGAAGGCCTTCAAAAAATACGAGGTTGAGGGATCATCATCAGCATTCATCTAAATGTGTAAAAGTGCAGCGCTAATATTTGCAAAAAGCAATTGAAAGCGTAATATTATACATAAACACCTCTGGATGGTGATAACTCAAACAATAATTTAATGTAAATCCACCGGGAAAAAGGTGAGGTGGAATGTCACTGTGCTGGTGTAGTGCCTACACCGCAAACAAAGTCCAAAACATGAAAGCAAAAATGGAAACATCCAAATATATATGTGATCCAGCAGACATATGTGGAAATCCAACCACCGGTGTGACCCTTAAGATGGGAAGATAGCCAGAAACACCAACACCGTAGATAGGAGGAGGCTTACCAGATCGCAGTGACTTGGGGAGGCGTATACCACCCAAGTCCTAAAGGCTTATTAGGTTCAATGAACCCAGTGGAGACAGCTGATCCTGGATCCACGTCAGTTGATCAGCGTCAAAACATCGATGGGATATGAAATATGGGCCCCAAAATATCATGTGGAGGATAGAGGCTTGGTACCATGTAACATGCGTCATGCAATAAAAAAGCTTACTCAGCGATGTTCATGGATGATCTGTTGAATTTTAATTTTCCATCCAAAGCTTTCATAGAAGGTGTTTATAGGTGGGAAACCAGCTAGTATCTTCAAAGAGTGTTGATTCCCTGACATCTATCACACTTTCACTTGCTTTTTGCAAATATTAGCGATGCACTTTTACACATTTACACTATTGCTATTTATCTACAGCTGTGCTGGCCGCTAGTTTGCATTTTCACAGTGAAGTTTATTTTTTCCCCTTTTTATCATCAGCATTCAGACTTTATAAAGAATGCAACAAGAAATGTAAGGGTACAATAAGGATTATTGAAGTAATTGCCAGACCATTGTTCCTAATTTTTACTGATAGTCTACTGACTGGAATGGTACCAGCTGTTTGGAGAAAATCCAATGTAGCACCAATATTTAAAAAGGGCCCAAAATACACCCCTGGGAATTACACACCAGTTAGCCTAACATCAATAGTATGTAAAATCTTGGTGGGGGTGATAAGGGACTATATACAAGATTTTAATAATGAGAACAGTATCATTAACAGTAATCAGCATGGATTCGTGAAGAATAGTTCTTGCCGAACCAATCTATTAACCTTCTCTGAGGAGGTGAGTTGCCATGTAGATAAAGGAAGGCCCGCAGACGTGGTGTATCTGGATTTTGCAAAAGCATTTAACACAGTTCCCCATAAACGTTTATCCTACAAAATAGGGTCTGTTGGCATGGACCATAGAGTGAGTACATGGGTTAAAAACTGGCTACAAGGGCGAGTTCAGAGGGTGGTGATAAATGGGGAGTACTCAGAATGGTCAGGGGTGGGTAGTGGGGTCCCCCAGAGTTCTGTGCTGGGATCAATCCTATTTAATTTGTTCATAAACGACCTGGAGGATGGGGTAAACAGTTCAATCTCTGTATTTGCAGATGATACTAAGCTAAGCAGGGCAATAACTTCTCCGCAGAATGTGGAAAACTTGCAAAAATATCTGAACAAATTAATGGGGTGGGCAACTACATGGCAAATGAGGTTCAATGTAGAAAAATGTAAAATAATGCATTTGGGTGGCAAAAATATGAATGCAATCTATACACTGGGGGGGGGGAGACCTCTGGGGGAATTTAGGATGGAAAAGGACCTGGGGGTCCTAGTAGATGATAGACTCAGTAATGGTGCAATGCCAAGCTGCTGCTAACAAAGCAAACCGAATATTGGCATGCATTAAAAAGGGGATCAACTCCAGAGATAAAACAATAATTCTCTCGCTCTACAAGACTCTGGTCCGGCTGCACCTAGAGTATGCTGTCCAGTTCTGGGCACCAGTCCTCAGGAAGGATGTACTGGAAATGAAGCGAGTACAAAGAAGGGCAACAAAGCTAATAAAGGGTCTGGAGAATATTAGTTATGGAGAAAGGTTGCAAACACTGAACTTATTCTCTCTAGAGAAGAGACGCTTGAGAGGGGATATGATTTCAATAGACAAATACTATTCTGCTGACCCCACAATAGGGATAAAACTTTTTCGCAGAAGGGAGTTTAACAAGACTTGTGGCCACTCATTAAAATTAGAAAAAAAGAGGTTTAACCTTAAACTACGTAGAGGGTTCTTTACTGTAAGAGCGTCAAGGATGTGCAATTCCCTTCCACAGGAGGTGGTCTCAGCGAGGGGCATTGATAGTTTCAAGAAACTATTAGATAAGCACCTGAACGACTGCAAAATACAGGGATATATAATGTAATACTGACATATAATCACACACATAGGTTGGACTTGATGGACCTGTGTCTTTTTTCAACCCCACCTACTATGTAACTATGTAAATATACAATAAGGGCTCTTTCACATGGGGCGGATCAGTGATGATCCGCCCCGTGAACATCCGCTTGCTCAGCGGGGATCGCTCCGCCGATCCCCGCTGAGCAGGAAGATGACAGGTCCGTCGCTGTCACTGAAAACAGATGGAAAAGTAGGTTTTTCCTCCGTTACACTTTTTCGGATCGGAGCGGGTCGGATGTCAGCGGACATGTCACCGCTGACATCCGACGCTCCATAGACCTCCATGGAGTGTCCGTTCAGGTCCGCCTAAAAAACTGACAGGCGGACCTGAACGAACAGTCCGTGTGAAAGAGGCCTTAATGAAGTTCCAGGATCACATTAAGTAATTATCAAGCAACTTAAAGGGGAACACTTTTACTCTTTCACACTTTCACATACGCACATGTGTTGCAATAAGTCGGGGATAAAACACATTTTACCAGATATTACTGTATTGTGTATACTGTGATGCGGTGTCATTAATTTTGAATGGCACTGTAATGCACTAATACAATGCATCCACAGCACCACATACCACAACAAAAATGGTGAAAGTCTGATTGTGGCTGCATTGTGATGTGTTTACAGTCCTTAAAATAAATAGGCTGCCTTAACTCAATGGATATTAATGCACAATACAACAACCTTTAAGCTATGCCCATTAATGCCCTGTAACACAGTGTAAAAATTTGAAAGGGCCCCTAAGCTAGCCATACGCATTTGATAGATCAATCAAACTTTCAAAGTTTCAATGTGATTAGAGCGGAATAAAAAAGGCCATAGCAGGGGGTAGCATAGTTACTAAATGTTGCAGATGAAGTGCATTCCAGAAAGGTAAGCAAAAGTGGCTTGAGAGGGATGTCAGATGTGCGTTTGATGGCGAGCTGGAGCCCATGCAAAAATGGGAGACGCAAAATAGGGGGATTATTTGTGATGGCTGTGCAGATGTCTGGGACATTCACACAGATATCACTAATAATATGTTCATTTTCTTAAGATCGCCAGCCTCATGTAGTATCCATAATGTTGCATTTTTCTATATGAGGTACTTCAAGAGAACACTGCATTATGCCCACTAGTAGGAGCTGGCGCTTATAGGAAATAAACATATTAGGCAAAATCCAGGGAATATTTATGACAGCTGTGCAAATGCTTGAGACATAGCAAACTTTATATCAATAGACCCCATAGTGTTTACAATTTTGTACACCACATTGCACTTGCACAAAGGTTATTTAAAATATGTGTTTAATAGCAAATACAATAAAAATATTATGCATTTGAGATGCATTTGCAAATCTAAAACAAACTAACAACTGATCCCTGATGGTAGAGCCCTGTTGAAGCCTTTACTCCAACGGTCACAAACATATAACCTTCCACTTCTATATGGCATGATATACAGTTGTGCTCATAAGTTTACATACCCTGGCAGAATTTATGATTTCTTGGCCATTTTTTCAGAGAATATGAATGATAACACAAAAACTTTTCTTTCACTCATGGTTAGTGTTTGGCTGAAGTCAGGTATTATCAATCAACTGTGTTTACTCATTTTAAATCATAATGACAACAGAAACTACCCAAATTACCCTGATCAAAAGTTTACATACCCAGGTGATTTTGGCCTGATAACATGCACACAAGTTGACACAAAGGAGTTTGAATGGCTATTTAAGGTAACCATCCTCACCTGTGATCTGTTTTCTTGTAATTAGTGTGTGTGTATAAAAGGTCAATGAGTTTCTGGACTCCTGACAGAGCCTTGCATCATTCATCCAGTGCTGCACTGACGTTTCTGGATTCTTTTTCATGGTGAAAGCAAAATAATTGTCAAAGGATCTGCGGGAAAAGGTAGTTGAACTGTATAAAACAGGAAAGGGATATAAAAAGATATCCAAGGAATTAAGAATGCCAATCAGCAGTGTTCTAATCAAGAAGTGGAAATTGAGGGGCTCTGTTGAAACCAAACCACAGTCAGGTAGACCAACTAAAATTTCAGCCACAACTGCCAGGAAAACTGTTTAGAATGCAAATAAAAACCCACAAATAACTTCAGGTGAAATACAGGACTCTCTGAAAACATGTGAAATGGCTGTTTCAAGATGCACAATAAAGAGGCACTTGATGAAAGATGGGGTGCATGGTCAAGTCGCCAGAAAAAAGCCATTACTACGCAAATACCACAAAGTATCCTGCTTACAATATGCCAAACAGCACAGAGACAAGCCTTAAACCTTCTGGCACAAAGTCATTTGGAGTGATGAGACCAAAATTGAGCTTTTTGGCCACAACCATAAATGCTACATTTAGAGAGGAGTCAACAAGGCCTATGATGAAAGGTACACCATTCCTACTGTGAAACACGGAGGTGGATCTCTGATGTTTTCGGAATGTGTGAGCTACAAAGGCACAGGAAATTTGGTCAAAATTGATGGCAAGATGAATGCAGTATGTTATCAAAAAATACAGGAGGAACATTTGCATTCATCAGCCAGGAAGCTGCGCATGCGACGTACTTGTACATTCCAACATGACAAAGATCCAAAACACAAGGCCAAGTCGACCTGTCTTAGGCTACAGCAGAATAAAGTGAAGGTTCTGGAGTGGTCATCTCAGTATCCTGACCTCAATATCATTGAGCCACTCTGGGGAGATCTCAAATGTGCAGTTCATGCAAGACAGCCCAAGAATTTACAGGAACTGGAGGCTTTTTGCCAAGAAGAATGCCTTTTGCCTAGAGGCTTTTTTGCCAAGAGAGCTTTACCATCTGAAAAGATAAAGATCCTCATCCACAAATACCACAAAAGACTTCAAGCTGTCATTGATGTTAAAGGGGACAATACACGGTATTAAGAACTTTTGATCAGGGTCATTTGGGTAGTTTCTGTTGTGATTATGATTTAAAAAGAGTAAATACAGTTGATTGATAATAAATGGCTTAAGCCAAATACTAACCATGAGCGAAAGAAAAGTTTTTGTGTTATCATTCATATTCTCTGAAAAATGGCCAAAAAATCATAAATTCTGCTAGCGTATGTAAGCTTATGAGCACAACTGTATACAGTATATATACAGTGAGGGAAAAAAAATTGATCCCCTGCTGATTTTGTACGTTTGCCCACTGACAAAGAAATGATCAGTCTAAATTTTAATGGTAAGTTTATTTTTAACAGTGAGAGACAGAATAACAACAAAAATATCTCTAGAAAATGCATTTCAAAAAAGGTATGAAATGATTTGCATCTTAATTGAAATAAGTATGTGATCCCTTATCAATCAGCAAGATTTCTGGCTCCCAGGTGTCTTCTATACAGGTGTCAAGCTATGATTAGGAGCACTCTCTTAAAGTGAGGGTGACAACAGTTGGTGCAATTTTTTGCAAATAGAAGAAACACAAAATAACTGTCAATCTTCCTCGGTCTGGGCCTCCATGCAAAATCTCACCTCATGTAATTTCAATGATCATGAAAATGGTGAGGAATCAGCCCAGAACTACACGGGAGAATCTTGTCAATGATCCCAAGGCAGCTGGGACCATAGTCACCAAGAAAACAATTGGTAACACACTACGCCGTCAACGACTGAAATCCTGCAGGGCCCGCAAGGTTCCCATGCTCAAGAAAGCACATGAACAGGCTCGTCTGAAGTTTGCTAATAAACATCTGAATGATTTAGAGGAGAACTGGGTGTAAGTGTTGTGGTCAGATGAGACCAAAATCAAGCTCTTTGGCATCAACTCAACTCGCCGTGTTTAAAAAAAGATGAATGCTGCCTATGACTCCAAGAACACCATCCCCACTGTCAAACATGGAGGTGGAAACATTATGCTTTGAGGGTGTTTTACTGCTAAGGGGACAGGACAACTTCACTGCATCAAAGGGACAATGGACGGGGCCATGTACCAACAAATCTTGGGTGAGAACCTCCTTCCCTCAGCCAGGGCATAGAAAATGGGTCATGGATGAGTATTCCAGCATGACAATGACCCAAAACACACAGCCAAGGCAACAAAGGAGTGGCTCAAGAAGAAGCACATTAAGGCCCTGGAGTGGCCTAGCCAGTCTCCGGACCATATCCCATAGAAAATATGTGGAGGGAGCTGAAGGTTCGAGTTACCAAACGTCAGCCTTGAAACTTTTAATGACTTGGAGAGGATCTGCAAAGAGGAGTGGGACAAAATCCCTCCTGATATGTGTGCAAACCTGGTGGCTAACTACAAGAAACGTCTGACCTCTGTGATTGCCAACAAGGTTTTTGCCACCAAGTACTAAGTCATGTTTTGCGAAGGGGTCAAATACTTATTTCACTCATTAAAATGCAAATGTTTTTGAAAATGTTTTAATAACTTTTTTGATCATTTCTTTTTCAGTGGGCAAACATACAAAATCAGCAGTGGATCAAATACTTTTTTCCCCTCACTGTGTGTGTGTGTGTGTATATATATATATATATATATATATATATATATATATATACACACACAGTATCTCACAATAGTGAGTACACACCTCACATTTTGTAAATATTTTATTATATCTTTTCATGTGACAACACTGAAGAAATGACAATTTGCTACAATGTAAAGTGGTAAGTGTACAGCTTGTATAACAGTGTAAATTTGCTGTCCTCTCAAAATAACTCAACACACAGCTATTAATGTCTAAACCACTGGCAACAAAAGTGAGTACACCCCTAAGTGAAAATGTCTAGGTGTGAAAGGGGAGCAGGTGTATTAAATGTGGTGTTATCGCTCTCTCTCTCATACTTGGTCACTGGAAGTTCAACATGGCACCTGATGGCAAAGAACTCTCTGAGGATCTGAAAAAAAGAATTGTTGCTCTACATAAAGATGGCCTAGGCTATAAGAAGATTGCTAAGACCCTGAAACTGAGCTGCAGCACGGTGGCCAAGACCATACAGCGGTTTAACAGGACAGGTTCCACTCAGAACAGGCCTCGCCATGGTCGACCAAAGAAGTTGAGTGCATGTGCTCAGCGTCATATCCAGAGGTTGTCTTTGGGAAATAGACGTATAACTGCTGCCAGCATTGCTGCAGAGGTTGAAGGAGTGGGGGGGGGGGGGTCAGCTTGTCAGTGCTAAGACCATATGCCGCACACTGCATCAAATTGGTCTGCATGACTGTCGTCCCAGAAGGAAGCCTCTTCTAAATTTGATGCACAAGAAAGTGTGCAAACAGTTTTCTGAAGATAAGCAGACTAAGGACATGGATTACTGGAACCATGTCCTGTGGTCTGATGAGACCAAAATAAATGTATTTGGTTCAGATGGTGTCAAGTGTGTGTGTGGCAGCAACCAGGTGAGGAGTACAAAGACAAGTGTTTCTTGCCTACAGTAAAGCAGGTGGGAGTGTCATAGTCTGGGGCTGCATGAGTGCTGCCATCACTGGGGAGCTACAGTTCATTGAGGGAACCATGAATGCCAACATGTACTGTGACATACTGAAGCAGAGAATGACCACCTCCCTTTGGAGACTGGGCCGCAGGGCAGTATTCCAACAAGATAGCGACCCCAAACACACCTCCAAGGTGACCACTGCCTTGCTAAAGAAGCTGAGGGTAAAGGTGATGGACTGGCCAAGCATGTCTCCAGACTTAAACCCTATTGAGCATCTGTGGGGCATCCTCAAATGGAAGGTGGAGGAGCGCAGGATCTCTAACATTCACCAGCTCCGTGATGTGGTCATGAAGGAGTGGAAGAGGACTCCAGTGGCAACCTGTGAAGCTCTGTGAACTCCGTGCCCAAGAGGGTTAAGGCAGTGCTGGAAAATAATGGTGGCCACACAAAATATGGACATTTTCACTTAGGGGTGTACTCACTTTTGTTGCCAGTGGTTTAGACATTAATGGCTGTGTGTTGAAATATTTTGAGGGGACAGCAAATTTACAATGTAATACAAGCTGTACATTCACTACTTTACATTGTAGCAAAGTGTCATTTCTTCAGTGTTGTCACATGAAAAGATATAATAAAATATTTCCAAAAATGTGAGGGGTGTACTCACTCACTTTTGTGAGATACCGTATCTATCTATCTATCTATCTATCTATCTATCTATCTATCTATCTATCTATCTATCTATCTATCTATCTATCCATCTCTATACATATATACATTTATCGGTTACTTCACCATAATCAGAACGCATCTAAAATTCAATATTCTGTTTAACAGATGTAAAAAAGAGCCATAATTCAGTATTTTGTATAAATAAGCCAGCTACCCTCTACGGACTCAATGACCTTTAAAAGTTCTGACTTAGGGGAGATGAATATCCCAAGGAGGAGGCTGGGAAGGTGGTTATCATTTCCATGCCAGTAAAGTGAATTATTTTACCAGCTCTTCTCTGGGACTATTTGCTTGTGCTGACTGTTACAAGAATATGATATGTTTAAAGGCTCCTAACACAGAAGGAAAATGACTTTGCATTTCTCAACATCATAATTTTCTGACAAGTGCAAACAGAGCAAAGGAAAAGCTAAATTATAAATGTTTAAACAGTTAAAGTACATCTCAAGGCTTCTGTTTGACCGTGTAAAAAAGACCCAAAATCCAGCCATGTGATGCACCAGCTTTATTTCCTTTGCCTTCCCTGAGTGAGCCAAATTTTCTTTCCTTTGTGCTTCACATGTCCCTCCTCGCTGATGCAACAGTGGGATGGTTTGAGCAATAAAAGCAGTGCTGTCAATCCAGAGTGCAGTGGGCAGGACTAGGTGTGGCCAGGTGCCGATTGACAGCTAGAGGCTTATAATTCAGCAGTAAATGAAAGATATGCCCCCTGCTGCATCTTCTAATCCCACTCTAACAAGCAGGCACATCCTACATGAGTGTGGCAGCTCTGCTCAGGAAACATTGCCACACCATCAGAGGAAGCTGCCTAAGGTGGTCTTCACTACCAGGATTAACAAGTCTTTTTAGGACTTTGCAGGGGAACTAAGAGAAAACTGTAAGTGCAGATGCACTTATAATTAAACGTTGCAAAGAAATTTGGGTGTACGCGATGCATCCAAAAATCTTTATTGAAAGATCTTGAACATACTTTGTTCCTCTAGGGCTTCTACTTCACTCAGTGCTCACTCTGATGGTTGTAACTGCTAGGATCTACCAGACAACCTGATTCCTCTCTGTTCCGCAGGAAAGCTGATCTCCATGTAAAAGAAGAGTGTTAAACCTGTTACACTCCTCATTTGTAAATACATAATAACAGCATTGTTACAATTAGCTCTTACACACCCCATGGTTAACTTTGTGTTAGCCCTTACATTAATTAACTTCCAATGTATTTTTACCTAATTTTTTTTGGTACTGTTCATTTTTATTTACTTAATTTTGTTAATTATTGTAGCACCGAATTAATAACAAATTAAAAAATAAATGTGTAAATAACTTCACCATGCTTTGTAACATAAATGAAATTTCAGTATTAATAAAAAAAAAAATTGCGGATTTGTACTTTTTTGACTGCAGTATAGTAACACAAGCTTTTTTAAAACTTTTATTAGGCAAGCTAAAAATGTTTTTTTTTTTTTTTTACTTGAAGAATATATAGAAGATTAAATTCTTTTTGGAAGGCATTACCTTTAAAGGGGTTGTAAACTCTTGTGTTTTTTCACCTTAATGCATCCTATGCATTAAGGTGAAAAAACACCTGGCAGTCACCGCCCCCCCCCAGCCCCCCTGTTTTACTTACCTGAGCCCCTTCATCTCGTCATCAGGGATCAGCTGTCCCTCTCTCCACGTGGTCCCGGCTCTTGATTAGATAGATTGATAGCAGCACAGTCATTGGCTCCTGGTGCTCTCAATCAAATACAGTAACGTGGGCGCCGGGGGGTGGGGCCGATTCCGGCATTCGTGTCTATAGACACAAATGCTGGACTTGGGAGCACGCCCGCAAGGCAGCCCCCTCGGGAGAGCGCTTCTCCTAGGGGGTTATCTGATGCGGGCAGGAGCCGTGAGAGGATGTTTGGGGCCACTCTATGCAAAACGAGCTGCACAGTGGAGGTAAGCATGATATGTTTGTTATTTAAAAAAAAAATCCTTTACAATCACTTTAAAATAAAGCCTTGTTTGTCCCCTCAGAAAATTAATATCTGTACCACTTTAGCATCATAAATAACATAAAAAAGACAAAAAGAAACTGCTGCATCAGTAGGCCCATAGCTGAAACATAAAAACAGCCCTGCTCTATAGAGGAATACAGCTTATGATGTCTGAACCCCTTATAGAAAATGTAATGCATCTGACACCTCAGTTAATTGATTATGAACATCATTATAATTATGACATTCCTCATATGGTATTTATCTTGATTTTTCCTTGGCAGCCTTTAGTTGTTGGCAACAGTTAAATGTTATAGCTTGAACTTCTATGTTCCTTTTAATAGTGAATGCTCCGTTGTTGATAACTATAGTCCAGTTTTAGTTTGGGCTTCCTATTAAAATAATCAAACCTTTGAAAGCAAGGAAAAGTTTCACTGCCAAAACTGCCTGGGCTTTATAAAAGGGTTCTGCTTATTGATTTTCCAAAGAAACATCCGGCTAGATGAACCGTTGTCAGTGAATATGTCTTTGTATGCAGGTTACCACTTATGGCCCATTTCATGACCCATGATCAAGGCTATTAGTTGTTCCAGTATTTATACTTAAGCTTCCATGCCTTTATACATGAGTACAACAGGCTGCAGTGTCTCTGTGTTATAAAACCAATTTTATATGCAATTTACTTAACTGGGGGGGGGGGAGGGTAGAATAATGATGAATTAATTTTAGAATCTGTGTTTAAACACGTTAAATATAGAAAATGAAGGAAGTTTTATAAAAGTCTCTGAATCCCATTATGTATGTGTCTGTTATCATAAAGAGATCAGGTATTGTTTTAAGCAAAACTCCAGTCACAAAAATAGCCTATTAGCAAAAAAAATATGAAAAACAGCTTTAGCTGCAATACTTAACTTCAGCCTGGAGCTGTCCCCCACAGTAACTAATTCTGTGTAAAGTAAGGGGAGTAAGTGTACCCAGGGAGGACGGGAACCAGCTGTTGTAAACAGAATTGGCTACATCAGGGTAGGAGAATAGATAGGTTAAGTGGTGAAGGTTTCTATGAGCAACTGTTTGCTGGAGCTAGGGGTTGAATATATATATATATATATATATATATATATATATATATATATATATATATATATATATATATATATATATATATATAAAATATATACTATATTGTCAAAAGTATTTGAACACCTGCCTTTACACACACATGAACTTTAATGGCATGGTCTTAGTCCGTAGGGTTCAATATTCCTCCACCCCAAAGTCGCTCACCCGTGTCTTTATGGACCTTGCTTCATGCACTGGTTCAAATAATTTGATGGAGGGGGGATTATGGTGTGGGGTTGTTCTGCAGAAGTTGGCCCCTTAGTTCCAGTGAAGGGAACTCTTAAGGCGTCAGCATACCAAGACATTTTGGACAGATTCATGCTCCCAACTTTGTGGAAACAGTTTGGGGAAGGCCCCTTTCCTGTTCCAACATGACTGCGCACCAGTGCACAAAGCAAGGTCCATAAAGACATGGATAAGCGAGTTTGGGATAGAGAAACTTTATTGGCCTGCACAGAGCCCTCACCTCAACCTGATCTCAACCCGATAGAACACCTTTTTCGATGAATTAGAGCAGAGACTGTGCCAGACAGAGCACAATTAGAGCCAGACCTTCTCGTCCCACATCAATGCCGGACCTCACAAATGCGCTTCTGGAAGAGTGGTCAAACATTCCCATAGACACACTCCTAATCCTTGTGAACAGCCTTCCTATAAGAGTTGAAGCTGTTATAGCTGCAAAGGGTGGGCCAACTCAATATTGAACCCTATGGACTAAGACTGGGATGGCATTAAAGTTCATGTGCATGTAAAGGCAGGCGTCCCAATACTTTTGAAAATATAGTGTATGTTCACTTTAAGCCTAACCATTCTGCTACGTTACATAAAAGTAACACAAATGTGATATAATTTTGATTAGCAGATTTTATTGAGTATATTGTTGGGTAAATATACTGTATGAGGGTGCACAGATTACACAAATGTTGAGTTGGGGAAAATTACAGGAGAATTCTTTTTTGCAGATTTGTTTTACTATTTTTATTGCCAAATAAAACCAGTGAAATAAAATATATGTTTCCAAATATGCTATCAAATAAAGCCCTATCTGCCCCCCAAATAAATTAAAAAAAATTTAAAACAAACAAAAAAATTGATGTATAATATGTTAGGGTACAGTACTACGCAGAAAGTTTATTGTGCAGAACCGAGGCATCATTGAAAAAAAAAACTCTCTGGGACTCAAGATTTGGGAGAAAAAGGCCTGAGATTCAAGTGGTTAAAAAAATCAAGGTTAGCTTTGTAGATTTGCAACAGGGAAGGAAAAACATGAACTACACTAAAGGCAAAGCTATGTGTGTAATTTTAATCTTTTGCTAGTTAGGCTGGAGATAAAGAGGAGATTTTAGCTCAATTGTGCTAGTGATTAATTGCTAAAAGTAACATTGACAACTAAATAGATGGAACAAATGGCTTTCTATGGAGTGAGCTACCTAAGCAGTATGTACTATCATCTTAAAGTGATCACTGGCATGTGATTGGAGCATTGTGCATTCATACAGAACTGATTGCAAATACATGTTAGCAATTTTAGGAACTCAACTGAGCTATGAAAAAATATCCGTATAGCTCTAGCCTAATGAGGTGACTACCAACAAGTGGTTAGTTCTCTTATTGCCTGTGCAGCTTAGCCCTTACATCTGTAGCTGCCTTCAATAAATTTAAAAAATGCATCTCCCATGCCGCTCAGCATGCTTCATCTTTATGAGCATCAATCTGCAGCATGTGAAGTAGTTGGAACAGGGCTGCTGATAAGGCAGTACAGTCAGCCCTCCTGTACTGGGCCCCATCAGTTCGAAAGGGGGGCCCGGACACCTGCTGAGCAGGAGGGATGGCTGTGCTGCCTTGTGACTCTTGTGGATCTCTCATTTTACCATGTACCCCATACTCATTCACATAGGGTGGGGGGGCCGGGATCTGGGGGTCCCCTTATCAAAGGGGGGCTCCCGGATTTCGATAAGCCTCCTGCCCGCAGACCCCGACAACCAATGGCCAGGGTTGTCGGGAAGAGGCCCTTGTCCTCATCAACATGGGCGCAACCCTCCCCCAAGGCACTCACCCCCCATGTTGAGGGCATGCGGCCTGGTACGGCTCGGGGGGGGGCGCTCGCTCATCCCCACCCCTTTTCCTGGCCGGCCGGGCTGCGTGCTTCCATAAGGGTCTGGTATGGATTTTGGGGGGGACCCCCACCCTGATTTTTTGGTGTAGGGGGTTCCCCTTACAATCCATACCAGACTGAAGGGCCTAGTATGTCCCTGGGGGGGAACCCATGCCCTTTTTTTATTTAAAATTTGGCGCGGCGTTCCCCCCCTTAGGATTCATACCAGACAGCTGTCAGCACTGCCTGTCACTCATCGCGAAAGGAAAAAAGTTTTCCTTTCCCGATAAGCGAGCCAGCGCAACATGCACAGTACTCTGTCGCCGAGAACCAGCGCAATGGTATCGCGCTGGAAACACAATCTCGCGGTCAGGTACTGTATAGTACACCCAATATGTATTTTTAGACGTGAAGCCCACTCACACCACTACCTGGATTTCTGCCTTTTGTTTTATTGGGGAAGATGTTTTGTGCACCCGGCCCCTTCCACAGCTCCCGGTACAGACAATTTGGACAGCCTCTGATTCCTCATGCCCCATTTTCCAGACTTATCACGATGTAAGTACTCAGAGGGATGAGTAACTCTCTCCCTTTTCTCTTGTACACGTCCTCCTCGTTGAGGGGTATATTGGTTGATCATACTGGTCTACTCATGTTTTTTTTTTTTTTATAGAGTTGCATGCATCTGCCCCTCAAGAGTGGTATTATCCACGAAACGCGTCGGGATTTTAGGATGCATTCTCATGCCTACTGATAGGAAACTACTTAGACTCATCATCTATAACCAAATGATCATACTATTTTTCTTGCCATTGATTACACTGCATAGTGCCATTTAGATGACATGTACATATATGAATTTGCAATAATTCATTTTATCCATATTAAATCTCTGTCAATTTTGTATGCCGTCCATTTGATATGTATATGTAAAGTATTTATGAGGTCTACACCATGTATGTGTGTGTATACATATTAAACCTTTTCTACTATGTGCATCATTGTTATGTATTGTCAGACTCAATATGCAAATTAAATTTACTTTCAAATTATTTCACCCCCACAGATCAAAAGCCTCATTCAAAGTCCCACCTTCTTTTTTCTCATACCTGAACCAGGGATGAAGGCACATGCTGTGTGCTTCATTCAACGTTCCAAACTCCCCCCTATTATTCAATCCCCCTGCAGGGATGCAGAGAATTATCCCTCATAATCTCATAATAATATCCCTAATAAAATAAAATTTAAAAAAATTAAGGGCACATGTGCTTTGCTCTCTGAAGCACAGTAAACATTTGGTTCACTCTTCAGAGAACATGTGACAGGCGTTGAGGAGGCATATTACCTTTTCTCTTCACCGCCTGCTTTAATCCCACACCAACGCACATGGTTGCAGGGCACTTGCAGAGCAGCGCTATTCATTTGAATCGGTCTTGTTCAACGAGCGTTTAATTTCCACCATGACTGCAAAGCATTGCATCACAGCAATGGCATGTCATATCATTTCATATTTTCGGGGGGCACCCTGTCTCAAGACTGTGGACTATAGACTGTAGGAGTCCCTGTGATTTCTAACAGCAGCCCTGAGTTGGGACAGCCCCATAGACTTTGATGGGGCTGACTACTTCAATTAGCTTAAGTGTGGTATACACCTTGCACTTACCTCCTTCAAAGCTACAAAAGTAAGTTTTATGGAGTTTAAATATTATCATTAATTCCATCCTGTCTTATGGCTGAAAGCCGACATTTTTCCAAAAGAAATAATATTTATTAAATTCAACTTCTTGGCAAACTTCAACAAAGGTCCCTTATCACTTGACACAAAAGAAAACACTTAAGAAGCAAGAATCCCAGACACATTATATAATGTCTCAAAAGACTTGAAACTGGAATGCAAAGCTAAAAATCCAACAAATCCTTGAAAATGTGAACAGGCACGGCATTTGTATAGACATTTAAATTGTCCTCCAAACACTGGCAGGTATGTACTACATCTGTGTACAATTTTGATAAAAACTGGGTTTTTAATTGTAGATATTCTTAGACTTTATTTATATAATTCCACTTTTGTGGTCAAAACAAAAGATGTTTTGGAAATGCTATTAGATGGAAGATACGTGCTTCAAGCTCTTTCCTTATTTTACTAAACCAGTGGTTGTGTTTACTCTGAAAGCTAACATTTATTCAGATTATGCACTTTGCAACACCTCCATGCCAAAAAATACATAGCCTAAATGACTACTTTCCATCATGTCCCTAATTTTTTTGACCTACTGTTATTTGTATAAGAACAGGATCTTCTAAGGCAATGGCTTGTGGTACAGAAGGGAAACCATGGCAAAAAATTTGCAAACAGTGGTTTGATGAAGGTAAAATGCAGAAATATTTGTGGAATTATTTGAACTGGATGGTTTCCAGTGAAAAAGAACGTATCAGACTTTTCTCAGTATTGCTTTTATTGGAGAAAACAGAAAATTTCTGCGTTGTGTTTTAATAGGTCTGTCCAGGGAAGGATTTCCAAGAGTTTTGGATCTCCTAGGAAATGTTTATTATAGAACCCCAATGACCAGATTCTTCAGAATTGCACACCTGTTATCTGTGAAGACATAATATTTTTTTTTGTCCCCCAGAAGACCTTTGTTAAAAAAATATGATATGATACAAAAATGATGCAATTTTCTGCTCTGAAGACTTTACCATATTTGCCATGTTTCACTTCATCTCTGATCTGTTCATATCTAGATCTGAATCTAACCTGAATGTCACTGTCATTAAAATGACTTGGCAGCTATAACAGGTAGCTGTATTTTTTTGCCAGGATCCTGACCAAGAAACCAAGAACGTAGTGCAAATGACTGATGAGTCTATATTGTTAATAGACAAACTCCTCAATATTTAGACCTCACTAAGCAATTAAGACATGCATACATAACAATAACACCACAGAACAGAGCACACAGACCTATTTCTAACCTCCTGGATGACTGTATTACATATTATGCCTCTGCTTGCCCCCCTACTGAGGACAACTTGATTGGCTCTCTTGAAATACCAAACCACACACCCTCCACCTAGAGACACTCACCTTTGCTGTGTTCCAAGCTGTTTTTTTGCTCTGTCAGATCCCTCAGTAAATACCCAGTGCTTCTGGGTAAATACACAATACTCTTGGGTATGGGGGAGCAAGTGACCTCCTCCCAGGATATAGAGCTCCTGTCTGTTTAGACAATTACCAGGTTGAATCTCTCATGGGGAACCTGTCATTCGGCTCTGAGGCAAGTGACATAGCCTTTTTAAATGACAAGCCACCTGGCAAACCACTGTAATAGCAATGGAGAAGCATGAAGAAATCATAGTAACAGAGTAGTATTCATGATTCATCAAAAGGTTAGTAATAGGCAGTGGCGGTGCATCCATAAAGGGCGCAGGAGCCCCGCCCCTCTCTCCTGTCACCTCTCTCACCATAGATAGATTCATGCATTGCATGAATCTATCTATGGTCGCCGCTGCCGCCCCCTATTTACCCCCTTCCTGACCCGAGCCTTTTTTTTGCGATTCGGCACTGCGTCGCTTTAACTGACAATTGCGCCGTCCTGCGGCGTGGCTCCCAAACAAAATTTACGTCCTTTTTTTCCCACAAATAGAGCTTTCTTTTGGTGGTATTTAATCACCTCTGCGATTTATATTTTTTGCGCTATAAACAAAATAAGAGCGACAATTTTGAAAAAAACGCATTATTTTTTACATTTTGCTATAATAAATATCCCCCAAAAATATATAAAAAAAACATTTTTTTCCTCAGTTTAGGCCGATATGTATTCTTCTACATATTTTTGGTAAAAAAAAATCGCAATAAGCGTTTATTGATTGGTTTGCGCAAAAGTTATAGTGTTTACTAAATAGGGGATAGTTTTATGGCATTTTTATTGATAATTTTTTTTTTACTAGTAATGGCGCCGATCAGTGATTTTTATTGTGACTGCGATGTTATGGCGGACATGTCGGACATTTTTGACACATTTTTGGGACCATTGTCATTTATACAGCGATCAGTGCGATTAAAAATGCACTGATTACTGTGTAAATGACACTGGCAGTGAAGGGGTTAACCACTAGGGGGCGGGGAGGGGTTAATCAGTACTAGGGGAGTGTTTTCTAACTGTAGGGGGGAGGGGCTGTATGTGTCACTAGACTGATCACTGCTCCCGATGACAGGGAGCAGTGATCAGTGACACTTGTCACTAGGCAGAACGGGGAGATGCTGTTTACATCAGCATCTCCCCGTTCGTCCTCTCCGTGAGGCGATCGCGGGTATCCCCGCGGCGATCGAGTCCGCGGGACCCGCGACCCGACTCATGGAGCTCCCGGCTGGCGCGTGCACCGCCGCCGGCGCACACGCAATGGCACAGCGGGGAAGTCAAATGGATGTACAGGTATGCCCATTTTCCCAGCTGTGCCATTCTGCCGACGTACATCGTCGTGCGCCGGTCAGGAACCGATTAAAAGCGCCTGATTAGAGCCGTGGACTCTAATATGCGTCCTGATTAGAGCAGTAGGCTCTAATAGGCTTCCAAAATGGTAAACAGCTGGCGCAATGCCGTGCGCTTTCCTAACACTGACCCGCCTCTCAGCCAATCAGGTGCTCGGGTCTGGTTACCTGTCACCTGATTGGCTGAAACAACAGGCTCTGTGATTGGACGCCTGATAGAGAGGACCAGAGACATCGAAGAGCGTGGATGTGGAGGACACCACCGTGACCCACTGCGAGACAGGCAAGTCCCGACTCCCGGGCGATGCACACTGGCAGCATTTGATGGGGCACAGTAGCGGCAATTGATGGGCACACTGGCAGCAATTGATGGGGCACAATAGTGGCAATTGATGGGGCACAGTAGCGGCAATTGATGGGCACACTGGCAGCAATTGATGGGGCACACTGGCAGCAATTGATGGGACACACTGGCAATTGATGGGCACACTGGCAGCAATTGATGGGGCACAGTAGCGACAATTGATGGGCACAGTGGCAGCAACTGATGGGCACACTGGCAGCAATTTATGGGTACAGTAGCTGCATTTGATGGCACAGTGACAGCAATTTATGGGTACAGTGGCTGCGTTTGGCACAGTAGCTGCGTTTGATGGGCACAGTGACTGCATTTAATGGCACAGTGGCTGCGCTTGATGGGCACAGTGGCTGCGTTTGATGGGCACAGTGGCTGCGTTTGATGGGCACAGTGGCTGCAATTGATGTTTTTTTTTTCAGTTTGTTTGCGCCCCACCAAAAAAATTCTAAGCACCAGCAGCCACTGGTAATAGGTTAAAGAATTAAAATATTTTAAAACCGAAGGTATACAGGTCCAAAAAACGTCACCCAAACCTGTGTTACCACCTCTGCGCTGAGATTTAAATATCAAGGCCCTATCAGAGCTGCCACTTGAGTAATAAAGTATATGAAAAAAACTAAATTCACCAACCAAAAGTAGGGATGAATAGTGGCGCTACCCCCCAAATGATGGGGATACACCAGACACTCCTATATACACCAATTGGCTACAGTGGGTACAGAAGTGTACTGGATAGAAGTATACCTGGAGTGAGCCAACAATGCATAGGTAAGGTGACCTTCCCTATTACCCAAAAACTGAATATATCAAATGGTAAATAAAAATAAATTAAAATATAACACCCCGTGACAGTAGTGTAAAAACAATATTAATATTAATATCAATAAAACAATTCTCTTGATTGTGAAAAGAATAATACAAAATCCAATCAGATATATATATGAAAATTGTGAAAAATCGTGCAAAATTAATAACAGTCTAAATGGATTGTGAAAAAAATGAAGAAAATCCAAAAAGTGAAGGTGACTCCAAACTATTCAGCTGTGTTTCAAAACATCCACCACACCTCCGTGTCGTGATTCCACTCCCTTCTGAAGTTCAAACTCACCAGCTATTAAGGCCTCCCACTCTCATGTTTGGCCTAACAGAGCATTTAACCCACTCTCATGGGGGTCAGCATGCGATCATAAACATCCACTGCTCAATAGACCGGTATCTTACGTTGGTGATGTGACATATAAATAAGAGAAGCTCCAATAGTGTATTACCGTTTAAAAGATTTAATCAGACATTAAAAAACGACTCCAATACACTCACATTTGAAATAAAAAAAGTAGGCAAATCACTTTGCAGCATATAGGAACTCTCACGGCAAAGCATGCGATGATAACAGAAAGCACAACAGATGGCCACGGCGGACCCAGGGAGTGTGTATGCTAGCGTTCGTCTCACCCGTCCACAGCATTCGTCCCTCCACTGAACCTCCGATCCGTCACCCTTCACTCCTTCCTTTAGCACTCATGTAGGATTGCCGTGTAGCCACGCCCCGACATGTTTCGTCACAGGGACTTATTCATGGAGTTGGCTACCCGGCAGAGCAATCACTTATTTAACCAAATCGAAACTAGGATGGGCGGGCGCAAATCACTCTGCGTTCACACACTTCCTGTGTCCCCGTGTCTATGATATACAGCCATTCTCCTCATTCTAAGTCATAATTAGGCAATGAGTGCATACAAAACGACATTTAGAAAGCAAATTCTGTGGCAATTTACTGTTAATACTACTCCGCTTTACATTAAATCTGGAATCATGCCCATCATAGAGAAAAAATCTTACATCCCAAACAGTTCTCAGCAATGTTTAATTTGAGATAGTGAAATTCAAATTAATTACTAATTACCCTCAATATTAGAAACTACTGGTGCAAAATGATAAATTAAATATACCATATTCAAATAAATCCTAAAACTCCCTCACCTAATAGACATAGCACCGTAGCCTAACGTGATGAATGACCACCCTGCAATATTGATTAATGTAGTTCCGTGATGATTAAAATTTAAATTGTGTATATAGACCCTCCCCTTAATACATCAGTTCGGGGTGTAAAGCTCATTTATACAAACCCCCAACTTTTATACTAAACCCATGTGACTAATACACCAGTTATGGTTAAACATTGCTAACAGTTATTGATGAAGCAGTTCAAGTCCAATTCGATATTCATTCCTCTAGGGAATTAACTTTTAAGGAGAAAGATCCATCAGGTTTCTCTCTGAGAGAGGTCCCTAACCCGATTGGATCCCCTCCAGGACTGATACACCACATCCAGACCACAGAATTGTAAAAGGCTTGGGTCCTGATTGTGTTTCTCCTTAAAATGGAGAGACACACTGTGATATAGAAAACCTTTTTTTGATATTGGCTAAATGCTCCGCAATCCGCACTCTTAGTAATCTCTTAGTGCGGCCCGCATAAAATAATCCGCACAGACACCATAAAAGATAAACTACATAAGAGGAATTGCACGTAATAAATTCTCTAATTCCAAACTTTCATCCTCTGCAGATGCTTAGAGTCTGACGTAACTGTTCGGATCTGGCCACATATACTATCCAAGCGAATATATTGAAAGAGAAAAAAAAAAATTCTTCATCTTGGCACTCTGCCAATTGTACCCCACTTCCAAGCAATGTTTCATATTCCTATTTCTGTCATAAAATATCTGTGTGCTAAGTATACCTATTTTTTTTTACATAGGGGCTAAAAGACTCGTAGGACACCACTCATCCGAGGAGACCATAGACCCCCCACCTCAGGAAGAAGGGGAAATCCCCCAAAGCCAACAGGAGGAGGAGGAGGGAGACGTCATGGAAATTGTCACCACAACAGGTGAGTGTCTGCGACCACAGCCTCAGGTAAGAGATGGATGCCGGCATATTTATAATACGTGGTTTGTTTTTTTTAAATATATTTTTAGGTGATCGTGATGTTGTGGATCCAGGTCATTTCAACAGTGAAAGTGCCTAGATCCTGATTGGGGAGATCATGGGGTGTAATAGGGACTTGGAAAACATCCAGAAAAACATCAATGATGTTAAAAACAAAATGAAGAACATCATGTTCTAGGGAGAGTTTAAAACCCCTCGAAATCCCTAATGTAGTTGGCATTTTTTCCAAAAATATTTCTTGCACCTTTTTTTACCTATTGTCGAAAAGCCAAATTTTGAAGATGCAAACAGTGTGTCAACATGTGCTATCTGCCATCACAGGAGATCAATGTAGGCGTTTTGTGGGTGCAACCCCTTCCTCAATAATAAAGTAGCTGAGAGGAAGGGGTTGCACCCCAAAAACACGTCCCTTGATCCCCCATGATGGCAGCTAGCACATGTTGACAATCAGCAATTTGTGTGTACCTTCAAAATTTGGCTTTTCTGGGGGTGACGTCACCCCATCTGAACGCAATATCAAACACAGTTTATAAATACTCATGTCTGATATTGCCTTTAATTTCTAACAAAGTTGAACTTTGTAAGTTCCAGATTTGTGTATTTCTTGTTGGTTTTAAACATGCCTGTTTTACCTCAAATGAACATTTCTACTTTTAATAATGTGACCCAAAAAATTGTTATACAACAAACATGTTGGTTTGTTTTAAAAACCTTTGATAAATGCACATGTGATTGTGCTTGTATTAAAAAGATTGATAATCAAGAATGTGTGGATCCTTCTTTTAATGCTCCAAAATTTTTTTGTTGTTAAAATTGTTGGTTTCTGTGACAATGGGGGTTATTTCCTATGTGCAAATCCACTTTGCACTACAAGTGCAGTTTCAGTGCAGTCTTAAGTGCACTTGTAGTGCAAAGTGTCTTTGCCTTTAGTAATTAACACCCAACAATGCTTTCTAATGTTACAAAATCATGCCATTTTCAGGACTCCCCAAATTTATGTCAGGGTCAGCTAAAAGAAAGACAAGCAGTAAATGTCAGCAAATATTTTAGTAGTTAAAATTTGTTTTTTATTTAAAAAATGTCTCAGACATTGTCTGGCATATCGATGGCCCCCCTACCCGCAAAGTATTCCATGTATCTTATACGAACTTCGCGGGAAATCAGGGGGGGCAAGCCAGGACGGCCAGTTTCAAGCGCCGTCAGGGTTGGTTCATTTACATGAATTCCGGATTCAGGCCCAACTGAGCCAGCATAGTTCACAGAATTTCTCCTTAAAAAGTTGTGAACAACACAGTAAGCCAGGATGATATTGAGTTTATACTCCACCATATGTATGGGTGTAAGAAATAGGCGGAACCGGCTGGCCATTATTCCAAACGTGTTCTCCACCACTCTTCTGGCTCTGGCCTGCCAGTAATTAAAAACCCTCTGGTCTGGGGTTAGGGTCCTCATAGGGAATGGCCGCATAAGATGGTCCCCCAGCGCAAATGCTTCATCAACAAAGACGAATGGGAGTCCTTCCACATTGTCTTCTGGAGGTGGCAAGTTCAAGCTGCCATTCTGGAGACGCCTGTAGAACTCCGTCTGGGCAATGACTCCACCATCTGACATCCAGCCATTCTTCCCCACGTCCACATACAGGAACTCGTAAGTAGCCGACACCACCGCCAACATCACAATACTATTGAACCCCTTGTAGTTGTAATAGTAGGACCCCGAGTTGGGTGGTGGGACGATGTTGACGTGTTTCCCATCAATTGCCCCTCCGCAGTTAGGAAAGTCCCACCGCTGGGCAAAGTGGGAGGCCACAGTCTGCCATTCCTGTGGGTTAGAAGGAAACTGTGGAGTCAAACAAGAAAATAAAATCGTTTTGCACATAAACATGGAAAGCAGATTAAACACAAACATTTTTGGCCAACATCAGTATAACATTTATTTTAGGGACTATTTAAAGACAAAGGTATAAGGTTCACCTATCGGATTCCTCTCCCCCCTCTCATAGGCCATTTTGTGAATTTTACGGGGGGAGATGTTTTGGAAGGTAACCCTCTCCACTTCATTGAGAGATGAATGCCTAAATAATGTGGATTACTTTGGTCAGCCCCTATTGGCAGCCAACTGGACAGGTAAGAAGTGTCATAATACAAAGATATAAATACACACTGTACACATTTGAGCACATTTTATATTCTTCTATTACCTATCAATATAATAATAGGATACTAAAACTTTAAAGAGTACCATTTGAAAGTATTCAAGCAGGCCCTTGCACTACATGCTTTGGGGAATTCATCCATAAATCTGACCACAAAAGAGGTGGGTATAGTGTGTATGGGTTTGGCAAAGTCAGCAGATAGAGGATTGGTATCAGCTGAGTTCGCAGTTGGGGGGAGGGAGGGTGCCAAAAGATTTTGTGAACCCAGAAAAAAAACCTCTGGCACTCTGCCAGAATTTAAAGCACAAATCACATTTTTACACATTTTAGGGGGTATTTAGGGTAAAGCAAAATACATGGAGCTGACAAAATACATTGTTAAGTGACTACACGAGGTAAATATAGGCCCAGGAGAGCATGCTGGGGAGGTAAGTGAAGGCAAATATGTATGAAGGACCAAAAAAATTAAGTAAAAATCCAGCATGCATGAGGACAAAGGGGACATTCACAGCATATTACAATCATGGTGATTAGGGAATGAGGAAAGAAATATAATATATTATCAAACATTAAATACAATAAAATGTGATGTTAAAGGATAAAAATCTTACCTTCATATACTCCTTCTGCAGGACCTGGATGATGGCAGAACAGGTCTCCGGAATAATGATCCCCAGAGCCTGGGGGGAGATGCCTGTTGAGAACTTGAGGTCCTGCAGGCTTCTCCCTGTCGCCAAATACCGCAGGGTGGCAACTAGCCTCTGCTCCGGAGTGATGGCTTGCCTCATGTAGGTATCCTGCCTGCTGATATAGGGGGTCAGCAAAGCCAACAAATGGTGAAATACAGGGTCCATCATCCGGAGAAAGTTCCTGAAATCATCAGGATTATTCTCACGGATCTCACGGAGCAAAAGCATGTGACAGAACTGGTCACGCTGAAGCAACCAATTCTTGGTCCATAAACTCCTCCCCACCCTGTTCATGGACTGGGCTTGTGTCAAGGTAAGGACACGAACACCAAGCCCCCGCACAACACGGACTTCACGAGGAGTACATATACGCAACATGGCTAGAAAACGGTCGGCTGCTCAGAACGAAGTAACAGGACGCACTGAAGAACAGCAAGGCCTGTGAAGAGCGACCTGAAAATCAGTAACGAACGAACAAGAACACAATGACAAGTCAATTGTACTCGCTGCACGCACTGAAGACCAGGTACAAACCCACAAGCACAAACTGGACAGCAGAAAATGATCTGAAAGCCACGAGTCTGAGAAAGCGCGAATCGTCTCTCACCAAATTTTTACTAACATGAGATTAGCAAAAGGAGCCCAGAGGGTGCCGCGCTTGATTCTGAACTGCCCTTTCATAGTCTCGTTGTACGTGGTGTACGTGACCGCGTTCTTGGCGATCGGAAATTCCAACAACTTTGTGCGACCGTGTGTAGACAAAACAAGTTTGAGCCAACATCCGTCGGAAAAAATCCATGGATTTTGCTGTCGGAATGTCCGATCATTGTCTGATCGTGTATACGGGGCATTACACATTTGCATGCGGTCGATTTGGATCACTTCAAGGGATATGTACTATTTTGGTGATATGGAAATGTGAGTGATTTGAAGTTTATACTAGATGTTGTTTATAAGCGATAATACAATATATTATTTTTTTTTTACTTCTGGGTATTACTTGCACAAGTCATTTGCTAAAGAGCAGCAAAAAGAAGGAACAATGGTTTATTAAAGCACGGTAAGAAGTTTGGAGTGTCTGAGCTGAGGTGATTCACTTGGTGGAATTTTTTTATGGGTATTAATAGGAAATGCACAGCTAACAGATTATAAAGGTGAGAGGCTTTCCATCTGAATATAATTTTTGGAAAACAATTCTGCATTATACAGGCGGTCCCCGGGTTACAAACATCAGACTTGCAAACGACAAAGACAACAGGAAGTGAGAGGAACTCTACCCCCAGGAAGGGAAATTCACTCCTGTAAGCATTATCATGGGGAAAAGGTGTCTCCATTCGAGCTGTATCATCAATCCTTGTTTCCACGACAAGCCAACATTTTAAAAATTAAATTATTATAGAGACAGAAAGTGAGATAAAATCTTCTGAACAGGGGCACAGACAGCAAAACAAATGTTACTGGGGTGTTAACCCTTCCCTATGCTATCCAAAAAACTTAAAAATAATTTTTTTGGCTGGAGCTACACTTAAAAAATATACCTGTTCTGACTTACAAACAAATTCAGCTTAAGAACAAATCTACAGACCCTATCTTGTTTGTAACCCGGGTATTGCCTGTATTGGTATTTTTATTCTTGGGAAACCCATGTGAATCTTAATTCGAGACAGCTATTGAAACACGGACACAAGAAGGCACAGAGTTGAGGAGAAGCTTATAGATATTGATTGGACATACACCAAGTATACGAAGGGTAAGGGTTTATAAAGAAGAATCCTGGAGAACAAATACACTTATGGTTATGTATTGACATGAAGTTTTATTGATAAAGTAAGCACATATAATAAGATTTGAGGCATGGAATATGTTGAGCATACTACACTATATATAATTCTTTTTTTTTAGATCACTGTAAAGGAGCATTGGATTCAGAGGAAGGATAAAGAGAGGATTAACAGGAAGAAGTTGATGGACATATAATGCCTGATCTTCGGTTATACAGAGACATTATTGAGCTTGTTATCTTGGAGTTTGAAAGCACTGGTCACTTTTATTATTGAAATCTGGAAATATGCACTGTGAAAACACATACGGCTGCTGAGCAGTAGAATGCATATAGACTTAAGAACAAGCTGTGAAAAAAGCTATCCAAAAATAGAAAATATGGCCCTTTAAAAACAAACTTTCAGCTTATTGTGACTGTAGTGCATGTGGAGAGGCTGTAAAGAAATTGCAGGGCACACATCAGCAGCATTAACATTAATATGTAAAAATCCTTCCCTCCCCTATTCCTTTTCACACTAAATGACATTCAGTCAGGGTTTTTATATGCACAGTAGGTAAGCAACTTGTATAGGCCCACAATGTAAGAGGGAGAGACCAGGCAGGTTATATTGTGAAGTAAACATGTGAATGTATTTTTTCAGAAACAATAGCTAAAAATAGCTATTGTACAGACTCCATGCACACTATAAAAGCTGCATTAGTAGGCCACAATCCACAAGGGAGAAATCAGGCATATTTTATTACGAGATACAAATTAGAATGTACTGACATAATGGCACAAGGTGTATTCTGGTTTACTAGGCCGCAATTTCAGAGAGAGAGACCATGCAGGTTTTTTATCAATATATTAATATTAAAATTAGATTGTACTATTTCACAGAAAAAGCCATAAATATTGTACAGATCCTATTTACAATTTGGAAGCAGCTTTAGAGACAGAAACAAGTCAGATTTTAATCAACAAATAAAAATATATTATTTTGCAGAAAAAGGACTGAAATATGCGTACTTTCAGACTTGATGCATACAATGTAAGCAGCTTTAGTAGGCCATAGTTTCAGGGGAAGGGACAAGGCAGGTTTTATTCAAGAAATCGAAAGTAGAGTGTATTATTTTACAGAAAAAAAGCCAAAAATGTACAGACATGTATACAATGATGGTGACAGGAACCTTGTGGAAGAAGACTTCCCTATAAGACTACACAATGGGAAATTTCCTCTGGTGGGACTTTATAAGGCAAGAGTCTTCAAACAAATGATAAGTCAAAAAAGTATCTCATTTTATTATCAAAAGTCCTGGAGAAGTTGCTCGGACGATTTGACCAATCCGATCTTCCTCAACCTCCTGTTCAATCTTTCAAGAAAAAAATCGGACAAATTTCCGGCACTGAATATGAACTCTAACGTATTGGCCTTTGTCAAATTGACATGTAATGATCTCAGTCCCAAAGAATGTGAAGCCCTAAAATCACTAGCATCAAATCCCACTATCACCATTAAACCTTCAGATAAGGGGGGCAACATTGCCATTTTAGACAATGACCAGTACGTTGCGATTTGCAACAAAATACTATCCAATCAACAATGGCATTGCTAGATTTCATCAAGTAAGATTGAAAAGTTCAACAGGGAATTCTATAAACTTATGGATGAGTCATATGCTGCCAATTTGCTTACCAAATCAGAATATGATTATGTCAGGACTGCCCTGACCCATATTCCAACATTTTATGCTTTACCAAAGCTCCATAAGGACATGTGCAAACCATCGGGTCAGCCAATAATTCTGGGTAACGGTTCCTTAACTGAAATATTAAGTCAATTTATAGACGGCCATCTGCGGCCATATGTGTTGAATATACCCAGTTATGTAAAGGATACTATGCATCTACTGCAGATTATAGATAGTATCCATGTCTCACCCAAATCGTTATTGGTAGCTTTGGATGTTGAAGCCCTATACAGTTAAATACCTCATGATAGAGGACTTGCTTGTATTCGGCACATGTTGTCGCGGGATGGCCGCCTCAGTGAAAGGAAAAGACAGTTTCTGATTGATGCCTTGGACTTAATTTTGAACCATAACTACTTTACGTTCAATGGCAATTTTTTCCTCCAGGTACAAGGGGCTGCGATGGGGACCTCTTGTGCCCCATCGTATGCCAACCTGTACCTGGGGGAATGGGAAAGCATGTTAGAGCAGTCCGAATCTCTACGTACCTACATGGACAATGTGGTGATTTGGCATTGATACATCAACGACATTTTGCTTGTTTGGGATGGCAGCCCTGACAATCTCAAAAGTTTTTTGCAAGAATTGAATACCAATCTGTTCAACCTTACCTTCGCAATTCCATCTTACATGCCACTAGCTTCCACCCCCAACACCTGATGCATTCGATTCCCTACAGTCAGTACCTACGTGTTAGGAGAGACTGCACAGACGATAAAGTCTTCAAACGAGAGGCCGACCTGTTGATGGAGAGACTCCTGGCACGGGGGTACTCCAAGACATGCTTAAAGAGGGCCTTCAGACGGGCATGCTCCAAACCTAGACATGAACTCATTTTCAATCCAGAATCCAATAGGAATAAAACCAATCCAATTCGCATTATAACCAGGTTCTCAAACCAACATAGGATCGTAAAAAATATCATTGAACGGTATTGGCATGTCCTTAAAGCGGGATTCAGGTCACTATAATTTTTTTTTAAAGTCAGCAGCTACAAATACTGTAGCTGCTGACTTTAAATAAGTAGACTTACCTGTCCTGGGTGCCCGCGATGTCGGCCGCCCGAGGCCGACCCGTCCCTCGGCTCTCGGGTCCCGGCACCGCCATCCTAAGTAAGGGAAACAGGCAGTGGAGCCTTGCGACTTCACTGCCAATTTCCTACTGCGCATGCTGGAGCGGCGTGGTGATCTGTGAATGGCCCTGTGGTTTTCTGGGAACACACACAGTTCCCAGAAGGCAACAGGGCCGCTCAGCTAGGAGCAGAACACGCTGCGGAATAGGAAGAGGCAGATTAGGAAGACTGCCTAGCAACAAGGGTTCAGGTAAGTTTAAAAAATTTTTTTTTCAAATGTTTTTTTTTTTATATTTCTATTTTAGGGAGGCCCTCCACTTTAAAATCAAATCCTACCATTGGCCCCTTCGTACAGGACAAACCGTCCTTCACCTTCAAGCGTGCCAAATGCATTAGGGACAATCTAGTGTCCAGTAAATATTCAAGGGGTGGCGTGGGTAAACAAGATCCCTGCAAACGCCCGGGTACTTTTAGGTGTGGCGGATGCCCATATTGCCAATTCATGAACATCAAATCAAATATCAAACTAATCAATGGTCACAAGTATGCACCCAAACATTTTGCAAACTGCAAAACAATTGGTGTGGTGTACTTACTAATTTGTGACTGTGCATGCTATTATGTTGGTAAAACAAACCAGGAATTTAGGCGGCGGGCTTACCGCCATATAGCCTCGATGAAATCATGTAATTCCAGCTTACCGTTGGGAAGACACGTCTCTGCGTTTCATGCAGGAATATTCCCCAAATTGTCCTTCTTGATTCTAGATTGTGTTCACCCAGGGCTACGCGGTGGGGATTGGAATAAAACCCTGTTGCAAAAAGAACAGAAATGGATTTATCATCTTCAGACCACCAAGCCACCGGCTTGAATGACACCATTTCTTTTCGACCTTTTTTGGAGGGCTTTACCTCGGGAGGGTCCGAGTGGGAACCCCCTGAGGCTAATATGCCCCAGTTCTTGTGAAACATTCATTAAATTGATATAAATCATCCCCATAGCTTCTTGTTTTGGGTACAGTAGTCAGATTTTCTCCTTCATATTGTTGACATTTGCAGACTGATATAATTTCACCATTGTAAGGTATGCAGGAGGTTGAATATGGGATTTTATATGGATATGTATATTTATATATATTACATGTATGCGCCTCTGTTCTACATATGGATATGGGATCCTAGATGGATGTGTATATTTGTACAAATTACATATATATATATATATATATATATATATATACTTCTGCTCTATACATTGATCACTATGGACAGCAGTACATGCCTTTCCTCCTTTGTCTTTTTTAGTGCATTCCGTTTATTGTACAGTTTTTGCCCCTTTTTCTTTCCTGTTTTTTGTCTCCCGTTTTTTTCCCTATTCTTTTTCTTGTCCCAATCTGTGCATTCTTTCTAAGTCCCTGGAATTAGTGTCTGTTGCCGCCAGGATTCTTTGATTCTGGGCTGGTGCTGGACTGGGGAATTGGCTAGTCCGCGCTCTGACAGTCCACTCGGCGCATGGGGACCAATGTGTCATCCCTATGTTTGACACTTTTGGCCTCCTTCCTCATGATCGTGCGTGGCTGGGATATACTTATCCCGTTGCCATGATGATCAGCACGCCACGAGCCCCTGGCGCGGACGTCAGCTCCCTACAGGCACGTGTCTGCATTCTCCGTCATGTGACATCATCCTCCCCTGGACACTGATGCGTGTGTGGGGCTAGGGGGGCGGCCCACTGCTATGATGCCCGTTCAGGCACGAGCCAGCTGTGTCAGTTTTTTCCCCCAATGAGCGGTGCTATTTTGGCGGCAGGTGTGGATGCCCAGTCTCATGCTAGTACAGGCATCAGACTGGTCGTGCAGCCGCTCATCCACTAAGGTAAACCATCTAACTTTGCTTTGCAAACTATACACTATATAACTTTTGAGATGCCTTTCTGTAGAGAACAATGTGCCTCTACATGTAAATCCACCTCCATACTGGATTGCAAAGTTTATTGTCCACTTTGGACACTTCATGCTGCAGTCTGAGCTATATATGGCCGGTGTCTGTGATTTTAATTAATCACACAGCACCATTCATTTTTCTCTTTTTTTCCTTTTAGTTGTTTTGTGCAGAGGATTCCACCGCTCTCCCTTTTCTGTGATCCTTTTTCACTGAGGGACTCAACACTACCTCTAACCAGTCAGCACCCCTTGTGAGGTCCCCGTACCCCTGATTACGAGGGACCTACTCTCCATGTACTTACAGGTATGTAAAGGAGATACACACATTCCCCTCACACCAATCTAGATTAGGTGCGAGCCCATTGAGGCTCAACCTTTCCCTTATACCCATGGGGTAGGCTCTATCATATTGTCTCTTCTCTCCTTCAACTGACAGGACATCTTATGGCATTGGATTGGTGCCATACCATAGGTGGTAGGACGCCCTTTGCGTCCTGGGTCGTGGATTTGCGCATTTCCTGGTGACAAGCATTAGCTCACGGATCAGATCCCTGCCGGCAAACCATTCATCCCTATTGTTTCTTAAAGTTGGATGCTACCTGATGTTGGCTTAGGAGTAACACGGTCAGAACATTTCCTAAACATATTAATGAAATTTTGATTTCATGCTATATGAATGTATTTGAATAGTATATTATGTTTGGTTCTTATGGTGTTGCTTTTTCTGTTTTTCTTTGCAAAATGTTTTTAGATAACCATATACCTCACCATCAGCCCCTGAAGAAGAGGTTTCAACTTTTATAACCTTGAAACGCGTCGGACCTCTGTTCTCAGTTTTTTGCTGAAACAGTCCGTGTGGGGTTTATTGCATTATTGTAAACAGATATGTATACTCCTTTTTGCTACCATCATCTGTAATAGCTGGCATCCACCTCTTTTATTATTTTTTGTCATGTTTTAACTTTTGATAATAAAATTAGATACTTTTTTGACTTATCATTTGTTTGAAGACTCTTGCCTTATAAAGTCCAATTTCCCATTGTGTAAAATGTACAGACAGGACACTGCTGCTACTCCTTTCAGCAATCAAAAAAATTAGAGGTATGTTGAACATAAGAGGGGGTCCTGCCACTATCTGGAATTGCAGTCAAGTGGTTCTTCTACAGCACCTCTTCTAAATGCCCATTTTTTATACACAGCGCTGCCTGCACCAGAAAAAAGTTTATGCTGTTGACCCTGAATAGCAAAACTAAGGTAAAATGAAATATACCTGCCTCCAAAAAGGGTGCATTTCAACCCTTTGTGTGCTTTTCTAAAGCTAAAAACATGAAGTTAAAAAAGAAAACAATAACTCCCTCCAAAGGGGAGCAAGCTGCTAAACAGCAACTAAAGTTGTTGCTGAAACATGCAAAAAAGTACAGTAATCTTAGAATGGACTGTTGGGAACAAAGATGGGGATGCACAATAATTTATAGCCCACCACACTCCAATTTATGGTAATGCTGCACAATACAGCACAGTGAATGTGAGGTGGGTACACACTATGTAGCCCACCAACATGCAATCCACTGTAATGTAGCACAATACAGCACTGTGTATAGCATTGTTCAGCACTGTCTTGTATAGCATGAACTATCTCTTCCTACAAACATTCTGTCAACTCTATCTACTGCAAGTCCTCAATAAACACTGAATGTGTATTTGACTGTATATAGCACTTTTCAGGATCACTGTATGGTATAACAGCAACCATTTCTCACTACAAACACTGTGAGCTTTCCTCATCTACTTCAAGTCCCCAACACACACAGAATGTGTATATGATTGCACACTTATGTTTGCAGGAAGAGAGCTCTCCCTATCTACTTCAAGTCTTCAACACACAATGATAAATGCTACAAGAAATTGCTGGCTTTTTTAGTGAAGGGGTTGTAACACAGAAAACCCCACATTATTGGCCTTGCTAAGCCACCTGACCACAGTTCAGAGGCCATGAAATATACTACTGATAAGTGGCTGCTATAACAGCGAACAGCTGCAATAGTTGTCCATTTTCTCAAAATGTTAGCGACTTGGGTTCAGATCAAACTCATGTTCAACCTGAACCTGAAGATCACCCCTACTAAGAATTTCCCAGGACTTTAGGACTATTTAGGACTCAGAATTGAAAAATTAACTTATATTTGTAATGTAAAAGCAGAAAAGGGTGAATAATTTTATAGACAACTATGATACAGACAAAATGCTTCTTAACCACTTGCCTTTGGGCGACATACCTGTATGTACATTATAATGTTTTAAGGATTTAATTATTGTATAAAAAATAGCGATGATGTGATGTTATTCTCTTAGAAAAAAAAATGTTTTTAGTAAATTTAGTAAATTTAGTAAATCTAATACTGCCTCGATAGAGCCTGTAAGAACATCGTTGTCAATGTTATCACATGAAGCAAAATTTGATACTAAACTGGAGCAATCCAACTGTAAAGAATCTACCAGTGTGGTCATATGCCGCATACTTCATCAAATTGGTCTGCATGGCTATCGTCCCAGAAGGAAGCCTCTACTAAATATGATGCACAAGAAAGCCCGGAAACAGTTTACTGAAGGCAGGCAGACTAAGGACATGTATTACTGGAACCATGTCCTGTGGTCTGATGAGACCAAGATAAACTTATTTGGTTCAGATTGTATCAAGAGTGTGTGGCGGCAACCAGATGAGGAGTACAAAGACAAGTGTGTCTTGCCTACAGTCAAGCATGGTGGTGGGAGTGTTATGGTCTGGGGCTGCACGAGTGCTGCCAGCACTGGGGAGCTACAGTTCATTGGCATTCATGGTTACAGAGGAAACCATGAATGCCAACATGTACTGTGACATACTGAAGCAGAGCATGATCCCCTCCCTTTGGAGACTGGGCTGCAGGGCAGTATTCCAAAATGATAACGACTCAAACACACCTCCAAGACGACCACTGCCTTGCTAAAGAAGCTGAGGGTAAAGGTGATGGACTGGCCAAGCATGTCTCTAGACATAAACCCTATTGAACATCTGTGGGGCATCCTCAAACAGAAGATGGAGGAGCGCAAGGTCTCTAACATCCACCAGCTCTGTGATGTCGTCATGGAGGAGTGGAAGAGGACCACAGTGGCAATCTGTAAAGCTCTGGTGAACTCCATGTCCAAGAGGGTTAAGGCAGTGCTGGAAAATAATGGTGGCCATACAAAATATTGACACTTTGGGCCCAATTTGAACATTTTCACTTAAGGGTGTATTAACTTTTGTTGCCAGCAGTTTAGACATTAATGGCTGTGTGTTGAGTTATTTTGAGGGGGCAGCAAATTTACACTGTTATACAAGCTGTACATTCACTACTTTACATTGTAGCAAAGTGTAATTTCTTCAGTGTTGTCATATGAAAAGATATAATAAAATATTTACAAAAATGTGAGGGGTGTACTCACTTTTGTGAGATACTGTATGTCAGTTAAAGCTATGCAGTGCCATATTGTAAACAATGGCCTGGTCATGAAGGGGACAAATCCTTCCGGGGCTGAAGTTGTTAAACACATTGAATATTTGAACCATTATCACACAGGGGATGTTTTGTTGAGTAATACATTCATTGCTACTGACCTGTGACAAACTATCAGACGGTACTGTTGCAGAATACTGTTTGATAACATTTGCAAGACCAGATTTGCTTATGCTAAGGATGATATAAAATGTTGTGTGGGAGAGCGAAACTATGCGAAGTAATAAAAAGCTAGTTATAAAATCTATGTTGAATGGACAAAAAACACGTGCCAGTTCTTGTCAGTTGCACCCATATACCTCACCTGTGTTAACTAGGTACAGTAATCATATTTATATTCATATGGTGCTGATATGATGCTGATTTTAAAAACTTATTTGTAAACCCTAACAATGAACTTCTCTTTTTTGCTCCCTTTTGGTCTGCTTTTTGGTGACCTTTGGGGAGTTATGTGTGTCTTTTTTTTAAATAGATGCAAAGGAAAAGTCACTTGCAATATAAAACTATTTTGCCTTTGGAAATGTTAGTGCTCCCAGCCAAACAGATTTTTTTTAAAAAAATGTTTGAACTGGTACATGTTCTCCCAGGGCAGTGCCCACCCCATGCTATTTTTTTTTTTTTTTACAACCATTTTCCTATTATCCCAGAAAATGGCCATATTTGGTTTGACAGATTTAGGTCCCATTCGTTTCATGATCTACCAGTTCGGCATGCAAAATTCTTTGAAGTTCACCGAACCTTGCTTGAACCGAATCCTTGGCAGTCTGGCTCATCCTTACCTATCATACTGTAGAAGTCACAGAAGTAAACTAACAGGTGTAACACTTAAAATCCAAGGGGCTATTCCAGTATTACAATCATTTATAAGGTGCAGTGGGAAAAATAATTATTTAATCCCCTGCAGATTTTGTAAGTTTGCACACTTACAAAGAAATGAAGGATCTATAATGTTTATCATATGTGTATTTTAAATGATAGAGACAGAATATCAACCAAAAATCTAGAAAAAACATGATACAAATGTATTAAATTGAGTTGCAGGTCAGTGAGTAAAAAAAGTATTTGATTCCCAAGCAAAACATGACTTAGTACTTGAAACCCTTGTTGGTAAGCACAGAGGTAAGATGTTTCTTCTAGTTGGTTACCAGGTTTGCATGCATCTTAGGAGGGATTTTGCTCCACTCTTCTTTACAGATCTTCTCTAAATCTTTAAGGTTTCTTGGCTGTCGCTTGGCAACTTGAAGCTTCAGCTCCCTATATGCATTTTCTATAGGATTAAGGTCTGGAGACTGGCTAAGCCACTTCATGACCTTAATGTGCTTCTTCTTGAGCCACTCCTTTGTTGTCTTGACAGTATGTTTTGGGTCATTGTCATGCTGGAAGACCTATCCACAACTCATCTTCAGTGTTCTGGCTGAGGGAAGAAGGCTCTCATTCAAGATTTTAAAATACATGGCACCGTCCATTGGCTCCTCAATGCAGCAAAGTTGGCCTGTACCTTTAGCAGAGAAACAGCCCCAAAGTATAATGTTTCCACCTTCATGCTTGACTGTAGGGATGGTGTTCTTAGGGTCATAGTAAGCATTTTTCTTACTCATTTGACCACAGCACTTTCTCCCAATCCTTCTCTGAATCATTTAGATGTTCATTGGCAACCTTCAAATGGGCCTGTACATGTACCTTCTTGAGGAGGGGGATCTTGCAGGTGCTGCAGGATTTCAATCCATATCGGCATATTGTGTTATCAGTGGTTTGTTTGGTTTGTGTGGTCCCATCTGCCTTGAGATCATTCACAAGCTCCTCCCATGTAGTTCTTGGCTGTTTCCTCACTTTTCTCATGATCATCCTTACCCCATGAGGCAAAATCTAGCATGGAGCTCCAGACTGAGGGCAATTGATGGTTATTTTTTATTTCTTCCATTTGCACATTACCGCTCCAACAATTGTCTCCTTCTCACCAAGCCTCCTGCTGATGGTCCTGTAGTCCATTCCAGGCTTGTGCAGATCTACAATCTTGTCCCTGACCTCCTTCGACAGGTCTTTGGTCTTACCGATGATAATGAGGTGAGGTGTGAATGGAAGAAAGAGATTCTGTAGAAAGGTGGCTTTTATACATATAACGAGTTGTCGTTAAGAGCACCTTTTTAAATTGACAGGACTAATCTGTGCACCACATCAGTACATACTGTAGCCAGTCTGTGGGAGCCAGAATTATTGTTGGTTGGTACGGGATCAAATACTTATTTTACTCACTGAACTGCAACTCAATTTATAACATTTGTATCATTTGTGTTTTCTGGATTTTTGGTTGATTATTCTGTCTCTATCTTTTAAAATAAACTTTTGATAACAATTATAGACCCTTAATTTCTTTCTAAGTGGGCAAACTTACAAAATCTGCAGGGGATCAAATAATTATTTTCCCCACTGTATATCATTCTTGATTGTGAATTTATTAAAGGGAAAAAAATCTAAGTGTTTTGACATACTGCACCCTCTTTATCAGGGCTACAATAGAAACATACAGTATAAAATTACAGTCAGGGCTATAATAAAGCCATAAAGAAACAATTTATTTTCTCGTTTATCTCCTTGACTTTGATTACTGGGCTAACTCCCCCCCCCCTTCTTTTGTGAATTGTATTATGTGTATGGTGATTGTCTTGTATTTGGATCTATAGAAACTGGAAAAGTTAATCATTTTATGTGCAATCAAGTGAATGATGTCAAAAAGTTTTTTTCTATAAAAGAAGATAAACCAAATTGGCGTACCACATTTTCAGCTTCATAATACAATTAAACATCGAGGAAAGCTAAAGTGAGCATTTAATATTCTGAGACATTCCCACACACTATTGAAGCTTGGTCTAGTTACATGTATAGGGAAAATGCCAGGAAATAGTCTGCAAGAGACTGAATGCATGTGCTGAATTTTAAAGTGATGTGAGCTGAAGAAATATTTAGTGTGGACAAATATTTTATCTCCTGTCTTCCAGAAGGAATGGGTAGTACAAGGTGTTCTTGGAATCCTCTCTGGTCTGAAAAACACAAAACATACTCAATGAGTGATCATTTCTCTATGGTGTGAATAGGAAGCAAACATAAATCTCCCCACTAGACTATCCAATTCTAAACTATTAAAAGTCAACACTTTATACTAAAAACAGCTGCCAACAGAAAAACATCCCCAACTCTTTCATTTTTGTCTTTGCAAGGCCAAACATGCTATCCTTGGACTTGTTTCAACCTTGCTTTAATTCATTAAACTAGTGAAACAAAATCACCATTTATAGTACATCCTTGACAGCTGGCAGGTTTTATATGTTTGTACTGCTCCTGCCAATAAAAAGTTTTCATTCAGCTCTGTCACGGATCTTTGGTGTACTCGAAGTGTCAGACATGTTCGGATGTACTCGTAACAATCACACATAACATCTTCAGGCATGCATGGATTGTGCTAATACACTCATAATGCAAATCACATGACTGCAGCTTTACAATGCCCTATAAAGATATTTTAAAACTGAACACATATGAAAGCACACCATCTTTATAATTAGATGCTATGTTAATACCCTTTCTGCATCTGGTGTCCTTTTTTCACTGTATTAGGAAGAGGAGACGTTTTGTGCATAGGAAATTAGGCAACACATACACCATATTGCCAAAAGTATTGGGACGCCTGTGTACACAAATCCGACGCACAAAGTGCCACGCACGCTCAGAATAAATAAAGAGATGAAAAAGATGAAAGCTATTGGCTACTGCCCCGTTTATAGTCCTGACGTATGTGTTTTACGTCACCGCGTTCAGAATGATCGGATCTTCCAACAACTTTGTGTGACCATGTGTATGCAAGACAAGTTTGAGCCAACATCGTAGGAAAAAATTCTAGGATTTTGTTGTCGGAATGTCCGATCAATGTCCGACCGTGTGTACGGGGCATTAGTCTGTAGGGTTCACTATTGAGTTGGCCCAACCTTTGCAGCTATAACAGCTTCAACTCTTCTGGGAAGGCTGTCCACAAGGTTTAGGAGTGTCTATGGGAATGTTTGACCATTTTTCCAGAAGCACATGGAGGAATTTCAATCCATGTATGGCGAGCTTGAGTTATAGCCCATGTTATACGCACTACATGTATCATGATTAATTTGTTAATATGGAAAAAAAATCACATTTGTGATATGACAGAAAAGGGTTACAGCCTCTGTTGTTTTTTTTTTTAACTTTAGGGGAGATTACCCCTCTGAAGTAATCATATGTAATGTAGCATTATGAAGTGTTAGAACTTCTGATAATGTTGTTATTGCTGATTGTTCCTTCCTGTCCTGGTGACAGCTGCACCCCATATTTCTTGTATGGTTGCCGCAGAGAACTTAAGTGAGGAAAAATCTCCCTAATGAGACCACAGATGCAAATACAAACTGGACAGATGATTAACTCTCTCTTACTGTTTCCAAAACAAAAAAAATTTAAAAATAAAATGTTGGTTTGTCAAAGAAACTATAATAGATTAAAATCAAGACTGGTTATAGTAAACTTTTCAGGAATTTAGAATTTCATAGGCTTATTTGGTGCTATTCTGCTGTGTGCCAAGATTGATAACTAATCAAATGTCCAATAACTTTCACACCAAACAGGTATTCTTTATATGAAAGAATTTTTCACATGATCCCTTTTGCATATTCTACCTAAAAATTTAGAATATACACATATACTGTAATATGAACATTTAACCACTTGCTGACCACCCGCCATCGTTATACGTCAGCTGTTTGAAGAGGAATATCGTTATGGCAGCAGCTAGCTACCATAACCCTGGTATCCTCTTCAAGAGCCGGTGCTCCGGTGCTCTCCACCGCTTACAGGAGCAGCCGCCAATGGTGGAGGTGATCGCATCATTCTCCATGTGTGGTATGGAGCTGAGTGAGGGGAAGATGGCCCCCACCCAGCTCCATACCATTGCAGGGTGGAAGTGACATCAAAACCTCACTTCCACCCATAGCTCTTAAAAGAACATTTTAAAAAAACATTTTTTTCAAATGACATTTTTTTATTGCATTTTAGTGTATATATGAGATCCGAGGTCTTTTTGACCCCAAATCTCATATTTAACCACTTCCCTACCGCTGTATAGTCATATGATGCCCGCAGGAACCCTTTGTCCCTCTGGGCAGGCGTCATATGACATCCTGGGATTCCCTGCATTGTGGAGAGCGCCCGACACATCCCTTGGGACGCGATGCTCGTGCCCAGCGGCTGCAATGTCCGTGCACCCGCGATTGCTCGTCAAAGAGCAGGGACATGGATCTGTGTGTGCAAACACACAGATCCACGTCCTGTCAGGTGAGAGGAGACCGATCCGTGTGTTCTCATTACAGAGGAACACCGATCGGTCTCCTTCCCTTCCCCTCCCCCTACAGTTAGAATCACTCCCTAGGACACACAGTTAACCCTTTGATCACCCACTAGTGTTAACCCCTTCCCTGCCAGTCACATTTATACAGTAATCAATGCATTTTATAGCACTGATTTCTGTATAAATGTCACTGGTCCCAAAATAGTGTCAAAAGTGTCTGATATGTTCGTGGCAATATCGCAGTCACGATAAAAATCACAGATCGCCGACATTAATAGTAAAAAACTATTTTTACCAAAAATATGTAGAAGAATACCTATCGGCCTAAACTGAGGAAAAAAATTTGGATATTTATTATAACAAAAAGTAATAAATATTGTTTTTATTTTTCAAAATTGTCGTTCTTTTTTTGTTTATAGCGCAAAAAATAAAAACCGCAGAGGTGGTCGAATACCACCAAAAGAAAGCTCTATTTGTAGGGAAAAAAAATTATCAAAATTAATTTGGGTATAACGTCGCATGACCACACAATTCTCATTCAAAGTGTGACAGCGCTGAAAGCTGAAAATTGGCCTGGGCAGGAAGGGGGTGAAAATGCTCTGTATGGAAGTGGTTAAAAGGTCCTGCTATGCTTTTTTTCTATTACAAGAAATGTTTATATTCCTTGTAAGGGGAATAAAAGGTACACATGAGTAGCGCCCGCATATGTAAACGGTGTTCAAACTACACATGTGAGGTATCGCTGCGATCATTACAATGAGAGCAATAATTCTAGCTTTAGACCTCCTCTGTAACTCAAAACATGCAACCTGTAGAATTTTTTTAAACATCACCTATGGAGATTTTTAAGGGTAAAAGTTTGTCGCCATTCCACGAGCGGGTGCAATTTTGAAGCGTGACATGTTGGGTATCAATTTACTCGGTGTAACATCTTTCACAATATAAAAATTGGGCTAACTTTACTGTTGTCTTATTTTTATAATTTTAAAAAGTGTATTTTTTCCAAAAACTGTAGGCTTGTAAGACCGCTGCGCAAATAGGTTGGACAGAAAGTATTGCAACAATCGCCATTTTATTCTCTAGGGTGTTAGAAAAAAACATATATAATAATTGGGGGTTCAAGGTAATTTTCTAGCAAAAAACCTGTTTTAAACCAGTAAACATAAAATCTTAAAATGAGGCTCTGTTCTTAAGTGGTTAATTGTATTTACTTGATTGCACACAAATGAGTAAATTTGTATATTGGACTTCAGTTTCCATGAAAAAATAGTTACATTTTAAGATGCATGTAACTTTTTGTTGTAACTTCCCCACAAAATGTAAGTATGATAAAAAACTGTACTTGCAGGTCCAGGTTGTTTAAGCTCACCTTAATAAACAGTAAGCTTTATGATATCTATATTTAAGGTACATTTCTAATTGTTTTTAAGATCCATGTTCGTGTCACAAATATATTAAAATGTTATATCTTTGGAGATTTCAGACAGCAACCTGATACCTTCCTGCGCTCTTAGTAAACTAATTCTAATATCTACCTCTAATTTTCTACCACTAATTGGAGGATTGTTCTATCTTTGACTGAAACCTAAACATGAACTCATCCATTCAATTTATAATTAGAATATTTAGCAACCACCTTTTTACTTGCACAAAATTTTGCACTGAATAAAATATGAAAATTAATTTCACTGACACTCACTTAATCGCCTAAAATATTCACTTAAAATCATAAAAATTTAGAAATTCCAATGAACACAGTTCAGGTAGGTCCAAGTTGTTGCCCTGTCTTGTAACCACCTACCAGACTCAGAGTGATTAATATGGAACTGCTCTCATAGGAAATGGTATTCAAACTGTACCGTCTGAATGTGAAATACAGTGACTTACTAGTCAGAGCTCCCTGAATTTTCATCCCATATTACAAAGAAACTGTACAGAAAATGTACTGCAATCTTAGCTCACATCCATAGCTCTATTATTTCCAGAAGACCACAATATTTCTGTATGTTATAGGACAAAACAATCATAATCTTATTTAAATGACTAAAAAAAGGTGTCAAGCAAGGTTCAAGAGAGAACAGTGTAATTCACAAGTGTTAGAATAAATGGTCATTCTTTGGTCATTCTTTGAGGATATAGCTGATGTCAGACATTCTAGATGATGGTAGTCATCAAATTCTCAATTGCTTAATTGGCATTCTATACCTACACAGCAATGTAGCTGCAGTATACATTACTGTCTAAGCACTTCTGCTATAGATTCATTATTGGACACCAATTTTAAAACAAAACTGAGAACTATTGACAACACATTCACTCTATATCATAATTCAAAATTATCTGGTAGGTACTACTAACCTTGAACAGGTATAGAAGGTACTTGATATTTGAAAGCGTTACTATAAATTAACCTTAGAGCTGATCTTCAGGTGCCTTCAAAATTTTACCTTGGAATGCTGCCCTCCCCAAAGAGTAAATGCTCCTTTTTTCCAGTGTATATGGATGAAGCTGAAAGACCTATGTTTTTTCCTCTTTCTGCGGGCTTCCTCCTTTCTGAAGAAGCTCTTCTTTACTCTTTGACCAGTCAGTGCCCTCCCACAGCAACAGGAACAGCAGTCCCGCATTGTTTGTGAATACGCCAAGAGCTTATCCACATCCCAGGAGCATTGGGGAACAGGGCAGAGCACTGGCTATACCAAGCCCCTAGACAAAATGCGCATTTAACCTTTGCAGTATGGCAGGGAGGGGCACAGCAAGGCTACATTTTAGAGATACCTGGAGTTCAGAAGTTGGGATTCCCTCAATTTAAGCACTGTGGCAGCCACATAAATTGCAAGTGTTATTCAGGTTGGTCTTATACAGTTGATGAAAGTTGTCACTGTAAACATCAAGAATGAAAAAAAATGAGTATTTTTGTCACAGACAACAGTGAAGCAGCTTTATTTTTATTACGGTATATCCGTAGAATTTAATAAGCATTCAGTAACCCACCAGATGATCCATCCTGCTTTTCTTTTACAAAAAGAAGGGAAAGACCAGTAAATCTCTTTTAAATGCATTAGGACTTGAGACATGGGCTCTTTGCTATCAAGATATGATGGCACTGAACTTACAGCGTCTTGCTAGTGTGACTTGAACAAGATTTCAGGTTACATTTTACAGTTTATGTAGTGAAGGGATTATTCCCCTTTTGTTGCCAAATGTGCTTACCTTTACTAGTACCTAGGCAGACTATAGAAAAGTACCTGTTACAAAAAGCTGCCAGGTAAATGCCAAATGAAAATCCCATCTCTTTGTTCCCTTCCTTTGTTCCAGTGGCTCAGAATAATATTAATAGAACAAAACATATGAGGTGATAATTAAAGCGGAGCTCCACCCAAAAGGAGAAGTTCAGCTTGTTTGCACCCTCCCATTGCCACATTTGGCATTTTTTTGGGGGAGCGGATACCTGGTTTTGACAGATACCCTCTCCCACTTCCGCCTCACATTGCCACGGCGATCTGAGTTCAGCTCCCCTCCTTCTCCCGCAGTCTTCTGGGACACATCACAGGTCCCAGAAGATTATGGGACCATTCAAAATGCGCAGCGTGTCTTGAGCATGCACAGTAGAAAACCGACTGTAAAGCTGCAAAAAAAAAAATATATTTTTTTTTTCAAAATTGTTGCTCTTTGAATGTTTATAGCGCAAAAAATGAAAAAAAAAAACGCAGAGGTGATCAAATACCACCAAAATAAAGCTCTATTTGTGGGAAAAAAAAGGACATCAATTTTGTTTGGATACAGCATCACACAACCATGCAATTGTCAATTAAAACGACACAATGCCGTATCGCAAAAAATGGCCTGGTCATTAAGGGGGCAAATCCTTCTGAAGCTGAAGTGGGTAAAGTGGTTGTAAAGGCTGAAGGTGTTTTACCTTCATGCATTGTATGCATGAAGGTAAAAAACCTTCAGTGTGCAGCACCCCCCTCAGCCCCTCTAATGCCCCGTACACACGGTTGGATTTTCCGACGGAAAATGTGTGATAGGACCTTGTTGTCGGAAATTTCGACTGTGTGTGGGCTCCATCACACATTTTCCATCAGATTTTCCAACACACAAAGTTTGAGAGCAGGCTATAAAATTTTCCGACAACAAAATCTGTTGTCGGAATTTCTGATCGTGTGTACACAAATCCGACGCACAAAGTGCCAAGCATGCTCAGAATAAATAAAGAGATGAAAGCTATTGGCTACTGCCCCGTTTAGAGTCCCAACATACGTGTTTTACATCACCGCGTTCAGAACGATCGGATTTTCTGACAACTTTGTGTGACCGTGTGTATGCAAGACAAGTTTGAGCCAACATCGGTCAGAAAAAATCCTAGGATTTTGTTGTCGGAATGTCTGATCAATGTCCGACCGTGTGTACAGGGCATATGACTTACCTAAGCCAATCTTGATCCAGCAATGTGCATGAGACCACAGGCTCTCCCGGGTCTCTCCCTCCTGCTTGGCTGAGATGCAACAGCAGGAGCCATTGGCAATTACAGCCAGTGAGGCGGGATCGGGGGATGAGGTTGAGCCATGCTCTCTGTGTCTTATGGACGCGGACAGCCAGCTCGGGAGTGAGCACAGAGAAGGTAAGTATGACATGTATGTTCTTTTTTTTTTTTTAAATAAAAAATGTTCCTTTACAAGTAGGCACTCATTGTTACTTGTGAGAATATATTTTTCTGCACCAAATTGTCATTGGCCCATAGGGGCTACAGCACTTTATACCTCATGGTTGATCTTTTTAATAATTGTAATGTCCCAAAAGTATGATAGAGAAAGCTGTAGAGTGAAATCATAATTTAGATGTGTCAACAGAGTGAGGACATACTGTAACAGAGCTGTAATAATAACATTATAATGTATACACATTTAACATGAAACATTAGAAAAAATACACCCATATGATTTTATAAAGTACCTTCATACATATGCCACAAGAGCAACAGTTCTCCCATACTAAGTGATAGATATCCTGTTTCTAAAAAATCATATGATCAAAACAGAAAGTCATTCACATGGAAGCAAAAGAAAAGGCCTGTGCAAGGGTGTCACTCACTAAATGGAAAATGTAATCTCTGCATTGTGCTCCTTACCACAGGTTGTGCTGACAGGACTTTGTGAGAGAATAGGACCATGACCTGATCAAACAGTTGTGCTGCTGAATGCACAGCCAGAGAATTAAAATGAAGAATAACAGTGCAAGCAGCTGGAAAAGAGGTGGGGATTTCAGGGGTGAGAAAGGATGTAAAGGGAGTGCTCACTGCTGCTCAGAAACAATACAAATAAATACTACAAGTTCAAAAAGATAACCGAACCCTGACCCAGGAAACAATAGATTGCTGTGGCAAATATTTTGCATGCTTGTTTCAGTTTGGAAACTCAATATGCACCATGTCCATTATTATTTAATGAATGTTAATTTGAAATGTACTGTATCATGATAAGCAAAGTGACATGTGACCAAGGCAGTTTTGGATGTGTGACAGTTTTCTTTTTTTTATAGAGAAGAATTTTATATGGTGGCCCAGAGAGTGTGCAAGCATTACAATTACCCAATCTAGCACTGGGATTTTTTTTCTTTACTTTCAGAACTTTGAGATCAAAGATGAGGAAATGTTATGGCACAGTGAACAGTTGAAATAAAAACAAAGGAAATTATTCACAACATGCACAGTAACTGAGGCAATGAAACCTTGTTCCTGAGGATCCAAGAGGGCTTAATAAAGATCAGGTAATATACTGTATGCAGTGGCATGAGATGTTTAGAAGCGAGAGATTGAGAAAGGGGCATGGAGTGAAGTTCCAATTTGTAGCCCTGGGATACCTCTCCTGCACCAAAGCATCAGAGATGTAAGTTATCCAAGTGTCCTCAAAGGTTAACAAAGGTTCTTCTGCTCTGGAAAGTGTCACCTTCATGCTGAGGAAGGCTTGTCTAAGAACGGGTTCATGCATGTGCGGTGCGATTTTCAGGTCCGTTTCAGTGTGAATTTCCAAAGTAGCTGTTAGTGGTTCAGCTTCGATTGTTGATGGGGACAAAGTCCTCTTCCCCACAACCTTGTCCCGTGGATGTGGGAGTCTGCAGGCAGGGGGCTTATGGAAATATGAAAGCCACCTTTAACAAGGGGCCCCCAGATCCCAGCCTACCCCCATGTGAATTGTACCCCTACACATTCACCAAAAAAATGTCAAAAATAAATAAAAACAGAGACAGTTTTTGACAAGTCGTTTATTAAAAAGAAAGCAAAACAAAAATAATATTCCCCGAAGTAAATGCAGCGTCAATCATGATGAACATCGCCACCCTGAAAAAAAAAGAGTTCAGTACCAGAAGCTGGCTCCGGCTGCCTGGCAGCTCCGGCGCCTCTCGCTGCTAAATAAGCAAAGGGGTGGGGTCACCCAGTGACATCACCAGGTGACCCCGCCCCTTGTGGCATCATCAACCCAGCATGCCCTGGTCAATGATGTCACTCACAAGGGACGGGGCCACACGGTGACATCACAGATGCCCCCGTCCCTTCATTTATTTAGCAAGGGGAGGTGGCGGAACTGTAAGATGTTGTGAGCCAGCATCAGGTTCCAAACTTTGTTTAGTTTTTTGGGTTGGCAGCGGCGTTCATCATGACTGAAGCTGAATTTACTTTGGGGCACATTGTTTTTTTGTTTTTTTAATAAAGCACTTATCAAAAAGTCTGCTTTTATTGAGTTGTGATACTTTTTTTGTAAATGAGTAGGGATATAATGTATTCCATACTCATTCACATGGGGAGGCGGGATCTGGGGGACCCCTTGTTAAAGGGGGCTTCCAGATTCCGATAAACACCCTGCCTGCAGACCACCACAACCACCAGACAGGGTTGTGGGAAGAGTCCCTTGTCCCCATCAGCATGGGACAAGGTGCTTTGGGGGGGAGCCCCCTTATTCCAAAGCAACCCCCCACATTGTGGGCATTTGGCCTGTAAATTTGTCAAGGGGTTCCACTTAAAATCTATACCAAACCCAAAGGGTCTCATTGGTCTCAATTTTATTTGCAGTCAATTGTTTTGTTTACATTCAGCTGTATTCAAATCTGATGACATGTGCGATTCAGAAGCGTTCCCATACAAGTCAATGAGCTTGCAATTCGCACCTGAACTGCACCACAGTGTTCAGAAAAAGCAGAGGACTTTGGCAGGCTTTGAATGCTGGAACTTAAGAATGGACTGTGAAACAAGGATGGGAGGGTCTCGACAAGGAAATAGAGAAATAAAAGAACAGAGAGGCGGAAGACCTAGCAGTCTATTTCTTTATACTTCTTCAGCTGAGGAAGATGGGTGCTTTTAGAGAAATGGTATCTAGAGAAATGAGAGATGTTGGTCACAAGGACAAATAGAGAGAGTGAATATCCCCAGCGAGGTCAAAGACAGTGATAAAAACCCGACAGGTGTTCTTACCCCCACCCCCCACAATCCACACTAAAACAAACATTTTAATATTAGGTACACTGAGTTACTTGGATATTATTAATGATACAATTTTTATGATAGGTCTGGTTTCAGAATATCCTTTCCATTTGACTCTTTAAACCATAACATGCTTAGAAAAATCTAACTTAGGGGAATTTATTAACGTGGAAAAGTTAGAGCCTGTTTTCAGTTTAGGCTTGAGTGATGTTAGCCGGAAAATGTTTTTCCAGAAATAAGTTTAAATGCCATGTTCAATTGGCACCTAATAGTCTTGGTAAGGTTTTTGGAGCCCCCACACATGCTTCTGTGTTCAGCACCACTATAACACCTACTCAACAGTATGCACAATAATCATTTGGTATTAAATGTTGGCAGTGGCGGCAGGAGGTTTCAGTCAGGCATCCTCTCACTCTTGCCAAGGACATCAAATTAATTCCGTTAATAGCTTGCCAACGCATCCACCTAGTGCACTAGCCCATCGTAGACATGAAACCTAGACATTTGTATTTAAAAATATTGCTTCTAACTCAGTGTGATTCCTGATGTTTATCCAAGGGAGACGGGCTACTGTCATCATTGAATGTCTCCAATAAGAAGCCACTACATAGCAGTAGACGTCAGTGTCTGCAGTGCCAATTCAAATTTTTTTTACATATGTCTGAAATCAGTGTAATTTTACTGCTGCAACTCAGTGCAGGTCATCTGTATTCTTTCAAAACAGACGTATTCAGATGGTAATCAAGAGAAGTGGGTCAGATGTCTACAGCTCCTCTCAAATCATCCACCGCAAGCTCTAATTGAAGTTTGTGAAATACTTTTCATCCCTAAACACTCACAGGAAGCAATCTGCTGCAAATATTTCCTGTCAGGAAGTTCAGGAAAATTAGGCTTGATTAAATTTCAGCATTCACAGTACTCCCTTAGTCATATTGTTTCTCCTTCCAATAAAGTGGAACCTGTCGTAACTTTAGACAGAATACAAAATATGAAATAAACTGAACATCCTAAAATATATCATGAAGTGTAATTTCAAATAAACAGTTGTAGTGATAATACTTGGTTGCTTTACTTTACCCTGTTATGTATGTTTTATATATGCAACTCGTAGTGGCAAAAATTAAGTGGATATTTGCGTGTTAAATCAATATTTATCTTATGACGCACAACCAAAGTGTAAATCTACCATCTAAAGTATTTTTATCTAAGAAGAAGAAAAAATTGCTGGTTTAAAATGTAGGGCCTATTATATACAGCAATTATACTATGACCTGCAGAAAGCTATTGGACATTATTATTTTACATTAAATTGGCCAAAGCAAATATTTTATTGGTCATTGTTTTTAAAAACATAATGTAAGTAGAGAACATTCTGCCCTTTATTCTTAATTGGGAGAAAAATGTGTTGCCCTCTCCTCATAATTTATGGACCTATCTCAGGTTTGTTCCTTTTTCTATATTTTAAAAGGCACTCTTAATGGTACCAATTAAGAAAAAGTGTGACCTGGCACAACCTTATATGATAATAATGGCAGGCCGCAATCCCTAATATAAATGCAGAGAAAAAGAGACCCCGGGGAAGACATCTCATCTGAGGGCCCCCAAATCCCCCATGGATGAGCTGATTTGTAAATAATTGACACATTGCTATTCCCTCTTTCTGAGGACATTACATATTAATTGACATTAATTTATTTATTCCATAGTACCATCTTGCAATAGACTCCTGATGAGTGGCTGAAATGCCACGAAACGCATTGAGTTTCAACAATAGGTGCCAAAACATATCTGGCCTCAGTCCTGCATTTCTTTATATATCATGTGTACTATCTGTTGTATGAGTAATTCATGAATTCTTTTTATTAATCATGTTTATATTTTATCAATTATGTCTATATGTTGATTTGCAATATTTGATTTGTTTGTATCCTTTATGCTAATCATGTTCATTGACTATGATTACCCCATGTTGTAGGCATTATTTTATACGTAAGTCTTTTTGACTATAAATATATTATTATTATTATTATGGATTGCTATAAATGTATTTCCATGATTTGGTATGTTCAAATAGGATCCTGACAATAAAATTATACTATTCCTATAAAAAAACTATTATCCTCATTTATGACAGGCTTTATTTAAAGTCCCAACTTTTCTCTTTTTCTCTGCGTTTATATTAGGGATGAAGGCCTGCCATTATTATCCTATAAGGTTGTGCCAGGTCACACTTTTTCTTAATTGTCATTATTTGGGTGGAAGACACCCACTTCTATAGTGACCTGTCTCACCTATTATTCATTAATTACCCCATATTTATATCTATACTCAAACATTTAGGTATTTTTAAATTTCTCTCTTTGTTTATTCTAGACCAGTGAGTCTGTTCTTGGTGCCCCTTTCCAATCATCTTAGCGCTGCACAAACTGTTGGCGCTATATAAATCCTGTATAATAATAATAAAAAAAAATGATCCTTATTAATAGATCAACCAACCCAGTCTATAGTTGGTGGGCTTCGGATCGTGTTTTGCATCCAGGGTTGCGATGCGCAACAGTTATTTTCCTTTCCTCATCCCCTACACTGCAGTGGGGGTAGGGATTGGCCTCCTGCACATCAGGGTCATGCACGGCAGCCCGCTCACGGTGTCACTGACGCCGTGGTGTGGGGATGGTTGTATTCCATCTCACGCCACAGATGGGGTGGACGTGGATCCACTGTTGGCTGAGGTGTTATACCAGGCTGGGGGTGTGCTTTCCTCACCTCCCCCTCACCACTATGGTGTGTCAGCATGACATTGGAGGGGACCCGCCCTGGTCCAGGGGAGTACATATGAGCCCGAGGCAACCGGCAGACCACTTCATATGTTCCTACACATTAGAAGGGTATTGTGACAGACTCACCTGGGACAGAGGCTTTTGGAGGGGACTGAATGCCAGCCTCTTGCCTACCGATTATGGGCCCTGGCATTTGGGGGAATGATGCGTTTTGTGAGCTGCATGCCTAGGGACCCTTGAGGTGGTGTTACTTTGGATTCGGGTCCTTGTCCCCCAGGACACACAGACTCTGGGAACCCTGTGTATGCCGTATTTGAAATGGTGACTGGGAGGGTATGTCTTGGATTGCTTAAAATGGGACAGTAATATTTATCCTCAATATCTCCCAGGATATATGTAAAGACTATTCTTGGTTTGTTTGATTCTGAACTCCACATGTTAGTTGAACAAGCTGATCACATTGGCCTCTAGAACTGGGTAGGAGTCAGACAGTTTACTCATACTATAGTTTGTTGCCTACTAGGCTGAGGAGGGGGGAGATCACTGTTTGTATTGTTAATTGTAATTAGCTCCTGCTATTGTGTTTATACTACTGTGTGAAGCTCGGTGACCACAAGTCTGCCCAGAGGTCATGTCTGGGTAAATGACTTAGTAAACTAGCTCATGTTAATTAGGTTAATTAGGTTACAGTTGTATTGTTAGAGTAATATGAGCAGGAGGGGGGAACCTCCTCTTTACCGGTATATAAAGACTTGTAATTTTGGTTCTAATAAAACAGTCCATGTTAGCAGTTGGAATACCTGATATCTATATTCAGACTGGGAGGAAGCGGTATACTGACGGAAGCACTCAAGTGGAGTGTGGGGGACGTTCCGTGACAGGTATCCACTCATGATTCCATTCATGAACCTTTTTTAAGGTAATAGGGGGGGTCACTATATGACATTTTGGTTTGGATTGATCGCATTTTTGATCAATTTTAACACCCATCGTACAGCACCAAATTTGGTTGGTTTGCACATCCACACAACACCTTTGCACTCATGATAGTCCCCTTTTAGGGAACACATAGATGCTTCACCTATCACATTCACATATGTACATACAACCCTTTTTTTTCATTCATTTTTCTCCTTTAAACTATTTAGATCTCATTACATTCTCATATATTTTTGCAGCACATCTTGCACGACCCGTGCACACACTACACACAAGGATCATATTGTGATGATTCAACCTGTCCTCGGGCTCTCCCCTTTGGTCTCTATATGGGGGGGTTTCCTGTCTCAACCCCAGGGCAGACATCTCATCTGAGGGCCCCCAAATCCCCCATTGAGGAGATGGTTTGTAAATAATTGACACATTGCTATTCCCTCTTTCTGAGGGCATTACATAGTAATTGACGTTCATTGATTTATTCCATAGTACCATCTTGCAATAGACTCCTGATGAGTGGCTGAAATGGCACGAAACGCATTGAGTTTCAACAATAAGTGACAAAACATATCTGGCCTCAATCCTGCATTTCTTTATATATCATGTGTACTATCTGATGTATGAGTAATTCATGAATTCTTTTTATTAATTTTTATATTTTACCAATTATGTCTATATGTAGATTTGCAATATTTGATTTGTTTGTATCCTATATTCCAATCATGTTCATTGACTATGAGCACCCCATGTTATACGTAAGTCTTTTTGACTACAAATATATTATTATTGTTATTATGGATTGCTATAAATGTTTTTTCATGATTTGGTATGTTCAAATAGGATTTCCATAAAAAAACTAGTATCCTCATTTATGACAGGCTTCATTTAAAGTCCCAACTTTTCTCTTTTTCTCTGCTTAAAGCAGGGTTCCACCCAAATTTTGAACAATATCTGTATGTATTCTCTTCCTTGCCTAGATGCTGACATGCCGTTTAAAAAAATTTAAATCGCCGTAATTACCTTTTATTTTTCTATTCTTCTTTGCACTTCCTGGTTCTCCTCCCATGGGAGTAGGCGTGTTTCAAGCCTCTCCCGGACTCCTGGGAGCTAGTCTCAGGCTTCCCAGGATGCCACTGAGCATGTGCGGGAACGAGCAGTGAATGCTGGGAGCACAGCATTCACCACATCCAGGAAATAAATGCTTGTGGGCTTCAAATGCCCACAATGAAGATGGAAACCGCCTGCAGTGAATAATATAAGTTATTCTTTCCGACAAAATCTGACACAGGCGGACATATTACACACAATATGTGAATATGTAATGCTGAGAAAAAAAGTTTGTGAATGAACTAAAAAAAAAAAAAAACGATAGATAGTAGGTGGACCCCCGCTTTAATGGTGCCAAGTTGTCTCATTATTAACATTTGCAGAAATACAGTTCAAAGATGTAATTTTTTTATTATGAACTCCATCTAAAGAGACCTTTGGTAGCAGAGGGTAAAGGTCAAACTGTAATATCAGTTCAAAGGGGAAAAAAACTGCGCTATTAAATGGAAAGTCCATGCAATTGCTCGTGGATAAACGGTGACCAATTCAATCTAATGACGAACACCAAGGTGAATCAAAAAATAAATCAAATGTGCCACCACCTTAAGAAAAGCCTGCTTACCAGCTGGCAGGCAAAATCAGGCAGCTGGCTTATACCCAGCCAGGGCCTTTACTTGAAAGGAAGATCCGCTGATGGACTGGAGGTTGAATGGTTAGATGATTGGATAAATGCCCAGACCGCTGACACCACACGACCTTACATAGACCACGAGACCCAGCCATATACAGAGGAAGAAAAGCCATCCATAGCGTGATACTGTCACAACTAATAATTTATTAAAAGATAATGCACTTACATAGAGAAAAAACTTTGCATGTAAAAAGCAGAGCCGGCCGGCTGCAAACGATATCCCGTCCTCCTAACGTAGGAGCGTGGTGACGTCAACACATGTCCTCACCCAGACGCGTTTCGTCATAAATGACGTGACAAATTTTTTCCCCTTTATACAGTTTATTTGTGTTAACACATATTGAGCTGCTGCTTTTTGGACTACATTTTTTGTTTTACAGTTATTGTGAACTTTCAATTTATTTTCACATAAGTTTCATTGTATATATATTTTTTGACCTAGCGCGTTTTTTTTCCCTGTTAATATCAGTTCGCTTCTTGATTTGTTTTGGAAATAATTAATACTCTTGACATCTGTCTAACATGGTGCCCAATTCTTTACTTATAAATCTACTGCATTATGTAACACCCCCTTCGTACAAGGGGTAGCTAGAGGAGCAAGGGTTAATTTGTCATTGTTAGTTAGGTTGACAGTGCTCCAAGGGCTGCATCTCTGCTCGGCTTCTAGAGATTAAGAAAGTTCTGGAACTTAGACGGCGGAGGGGCAGAGATAAGGCCTGAATATTTATAGGGTTTCTTGCAATCCTTGGGTAAGGATGGCCCAGAAGGTGGAGAGATAGCCCTTAAGTATTCTGGAGCCTGGCCATGTGGGAGCAGAGTACAGGGTCCAGTGGCCTGGGAGGGGACCACTCTGATTCCAGGCAGAAGGTTCAAGAGAGGAAGAGTGCTGAGAAAGAGAGAGAGAGAGAGAGAGAGAGAGAGAGAGAGAGAGAGAGAGAGAGAGAGAGAGAGAGAAAGAGATCACCCCTTCAGCCTCAGCTAGGCTAAGCTAATTCTCCCTGGGAGTCATTGGGACCTGTCCAGCAGAAGGTCTGTTCAGAAGTTACCACATATGCTACAGGATCTTTACAAGGGACTGAGTGAGTAACCTCAATTTTTTCACACTCCAAAGCTTATAGAAAAGAAGCAGCCAGGTGCAATACCCAGATAGCTATATGTAAGGTACAGCTCAAAGCAACTTAGCCTACTACAGTTACCCTACACCTCTGCTTGGGGATCCTAAGTTGGAGCCAGGTGCTTTGGCATTTTGAAGATAGAGTACCTGCAATCAGTAGTGGAGTTGATGTTTGCCAGTCAGGCTGTACAACTTTTCCCATGGGAACATAGCCTTGTGATCTTTGTGATAAGTCAGAGACAGTTACTTTATGTCCTCAAGTTCTACTTTACCACAGTTCTGGGCATCCAACACCACCCTATCCCCATCCAAGTTGATTCCCCTGATAAACTAAAACAAAACAAAGCCCTGGAACTGTTTTTTGACTACAGTGTGTCTGCTGAAAGTACCTGTTGCCTGGCTGTGCATGCAAAGGGGGACCCAAAATCCAGCGAACCCTAAGGGGGTAGCATTACAATTTTATTATACATCCTCTAAAATACAGTGTATCCTTAGCAGACATTGATCACATTATTAACTTACTTCTCTCTCTTTATTAGAGTTGGGGGAATGGTTCAGCCCGGGCATGAAATCAGGCCAAACATTGGCTGTTCGCCTTTCGATAAACACCCGAATTATCGGGGTGTGAGATAGTGCAGTGTGAGTCTAGTGGTACCTTTCGATTTTTTTTGTCACATTAGTCTGAATCTAGTCACAGTACAGTGTGAAAGTAGTGTGATCGTTCATTTGTACTTTAGTGTCATTTTATTTTGTCAGGGCAGGTTTCCTGCAGTATATTTCAGTGGTTTACTGCACGTTTACCGCAGTATATTGCAGTGCGTTATTGCAGGTTTACTGCAGTATATTGCAGTGCATCAGTGCACGTTTAACACTTGTTCAAACAATGAATTTGAACTTTTTTAGAGGAACATCAATCAGTCTGGAATTCAATTATTGAAACTTATATAGAACTATATTTGTTCACTTGAGCACTTATGATATAAATACGCATGTTAAGAGAATTGTGGCATGTCATCCACTTGCCGACCGGGCCATTGCCGAAAGACGGCAACAGCGCGATCGGCTACTTCTGGGTGGACGTTCATGGACGTGCACCCGGGAACATCCGTGACTCCGGACCCGGCGCATCATGGATCATGGTAAATAGCCGCTGATCACGGCCGTTTACCACGTGATCGTTCCGTCAAATGACGGAGCGATCACTTGTAAACAAACCGGCGTCACGTCATGATGCCGGTTCCTCCCTCCCCTCTCTGTACCGATCGGTACAGTGTGAGGGGAGAGGGGGAGAGGGGGAGAGATGGCAGCAGCTCTGTGGGCTGGATGTTTAGTGCCCACAGAGCTGCTCAATGTAAATAATGGCAATACTCAGCAATACTGCAATACTCTGCAATACTGCAATACTCTGCAACACTGCAATACTCTGCAACACTGTGCAATACTCTGCAATACTCTGCAACACTGTGCAATACTCTGCAACATTGTGCAATACTCTGCCACACTGCAAAACTCTGCCAATACTCGCCAATACTCTACCAATACTCACCAATACTTGCCAATACTCTGCCAATACTCTGCCAATACTCGCCAATACTCTGCAATAAATTTTAACAGAAACAAAGAATTTTTTTTTTATTGAATCTTCAGTCTTTTTTGATTTATAGCGCAAAAAATAAAAAACCCAGCGGTGATTAAATACCACCAAAAGAAAGCTCTATTTGTGTGAAAAAATGGACAAAAATTTCATATGGGTACAGTGTTGCATGACTGAGTAATTGTCATTCAAAATGTGAGAGCGCCGAAAGCTGAAAATTGGTCTGGTTAGGAAGAGGGTTTAAGTGCCCAGTTGTAAAGTGGTTAAATATGTTCACTAGAATTGCATGTGTTTATTTTGATTATTGACTATTTTTAGATGTTAATACAGCACAGCATAAATTACTTTAATATAGCATTATTGCAGGTTTGCCGCAGTATATTGCAGTGCGTTAGTGCACATATAACACAGTATATTTCAGTGCGTTATTGCATGTTTAACACAGTATATTTCAGTGCAATATATTTTAGTGCGTTAGTGCACGTTTACTGTAGTATATTGCAGTGTGTCAGGGCAGTTTTAGTGCAGTATATTGTCAGTGGAGTGTGTCTATGTAGTGAGTACTCAAGTTAAAGTGCACTAAACACCACTTTCTATTGCTTAAAATGCATCTAGGTATACATTTCACCATCTTAATTACATTTTGTTAATAAGGCCCCCCAGCATCATGTCTGGGAGGCCAACAAGGAGAGATAGACGTACCCATGGTACAGTAAGGGGGCCAGCAGCATTTGTGTCCACATGCGAAGGTGGACGTGGTCCTTCCTCAGGCAGAGCATCATTTCCTCTGTTTAGTGATGTTGCCCATGCTATCCAGCCACAGCATGCAGAGAAGGTGGGGAACTGGCTTACTAAACCATCCTCATCCTCCTCATCCTCCATCACCCAAGCAGAGACTAGTGCACAGTCCACCGCAGCTGCCAGAGTGGCTTATTCTGTCTCCTTGTCCAAAGCTACCCCTGCCATAGCCCCAGCATCAGGCATGGAGGAGTCAGCTGAGTTATTTAACAGAGTACCTGTGTGAATATGGCAAAACGAGGCAAAACATTTTAAATGTTTTCTCATAAAAGCATACCAGTAGGCACATTTTTGTTAATGTTCAAACTCATATACTTAGTTGACCTTATATGATTTAAAAACAACTATAAGGCCCCCTTCACAAGGAGCTGTTTTCGTTCTGATCAGTAGATGATCAGTTCACAGATCCCCTGTTGATTGGAGCAGAATTGGCAGATGACACATCTGTGTCTGCATAGCTTCTACAGACAGGAGAAAGACAGAGCCTGCTCCGATGTGGACAGATGTAAATGGTATCCATCCATATGTATACCAAAATGGGCAGGGTCTGGTGTCAGAATGTAGTCTTCATCGCACAATAGAACACAATGAATACCCTCTAATAAGACAAGGGACTATTATAGGCTACCAAGATCAGACAAAAAATATATAGTATTAAAAGAGAATACTTTATTGTACATGTAAGTAACAATCATCGTGACTGAGGTATTGAAGGTTACACATACCATATAGTTCATAACCAGAACCACATTTACATGGTTGGTTTTGTAACAGCACAAGGCATCTGATGCGTTTCAAAGCCAACTTCTTCTTCAGAGGTACCACAAGCAAATAGAATAAACTAAATGTGCACTAAAGCCTACATATACAGCTTCTGGATAAAAAGGTTAAAACCAAGCCTGATATCATTTCACGGATTCATGGCCCACAAACTAGAAAATGGGGAATGTCAACAGGCTGTATACATAGGCAAGGAATTAGCAAAGCAGGAAAATGTATAGGCAAACAAAGCAACAATCAAAATTACAAAAATACAGAATGGTAAATAAACCCAAAGTACACACACTTAAAGTGAACTCAAGAAAATATATCAGAGGGATCAAAATGCAGAATTAAATACATACAGTAGATGAAGTATTACATTATTTTTCCCATCCTCCTGAGGAAAAACCCTTGAGGAATAGTCTATAGGATACAATATTGTTTAGACCTGGGGGCTCTGTAGCATTCAATCAAAATATCCATTTTGCCTCACATTGGGGGAGACTCTTAATCCCACTGCTTTCGCGCTGTGTCATACTGAACATCCTCTGCCACACACGGTCCTATACCTTGTGGCTTCCATATGATCGGTTCAATCGTTTAAACATGTCTTACTCATCCCAACATAATGACTGCTTAGGATCGACTATACTCTTTAACCATTCATATCCTTTTCCAGATCTGCCACCTTTTGCTGCCCCAGTGGTGGGAGAGTGGGGGATATCAGATCTGGGGTGATTTCCCTGGGCCCCTTATGAGCATGAATCTGTGGAATGTCATCAGGCTTGGTTTTAACCTTTTTATCCAGCGGCTGTATATGTATGCTTCAGTGCACCTATAGTTCATTCTATCTATTTGCTTGTGGCACCTCTGAAGAAAAGTGCCTTGCACTGTTACAAAACCAACCATGAAAATGTGGTTCTGGCCTATTTTTTATCGGACCCGATCAGCCCCCGATGTAGACAGGTGTAAATGGACACAAGTCCATTTACACCTGCTTTTTTCTAGGGACGAATGAACCTTCCGATCAGGTACTCCTGAAAAACTGACAGGCAGACCTGATCAGAATGCCCACATGAAAGAGGTCAAAGTTATCCATGCTAGCCCTCTCATCCACAACATATGTTGCAATCAAATAGTCAAGGTGTATTATAACTGAAAAGATTCCTTTGTTATTTTCCAATCTGGGAATAACATTGTTCTTTACATCTAAAGGCAATAGTACATTTTTAAATATTTTCATAGTTTTAGTAGGTATTATTGTAGTTATATTCCCTGTATTAACTAGTGAAAAAAACCCTCAATATACCATTCCACGCTATGGCCACAAAATAAAAGTCCCATATATATTTGTGCATATATTCAACACTGATCAATTAGTGCCCAAATCCCACAAAATATACATCAAATAAAAAAGCTTTACACTGTCCAATAGGAATCAGTGCAAATGTGTGACAAAGTCCAATAATTTATAATTCAAAAATGTTTTCACCAGTCTAATATAAATCAGAGAACATAATAAAGTCCAATGATGGAGGCGCATGCATGATGGCTTCCTGAATGGCTGCTTGATCAGGGAGCTCTATCCTGCTCCGGCCATTTGTCCCCCGCTGTAGCTGCTATTCAGCACAGCCCTGTGCCCCACAACCTTCCAGCGACTCTGGAAGGCTTGGGGGGCATTTCTATGCAGGAGGGATCTCTTCCGCCAGCTGGGATCCGAGCCTCCGACCACCGATGCCTTCAAGGTGGCGGCCGCAGCACCGCATGGCGTGGTTGCAGAGGCAGAGGAGCATATTGCAGACATGGACCCTGCAGTTCTGGACAGGCCAGTCCCAGTGAGCCCGTCTATGAGTACCTCCACCTCAGCCCTACATTCACCAGCCTCTACTGCTGTAGAGGACCCTAGACAAGCTGCTACAATCCCCCTAGGGGACAAGTCTGCTAACCCTGGCTCTATGGGGGGATTTACACTAAACTGCCCACCTAGCCCCTAGAAAAAGAAGACCAGAGCGTCTAAGAAAAAGGTTTCTTTAATGAAGAACACACAGGTATTATGAAAATATAAATTGAATCTTTATTAAAGACAATCCACCCATATAAATATTAAACACGTATAAACCTCCACCATAAAGTGTAAAAAATCATAAGTAACACTGATAACAGACACACCACTCGCAACCTCCTCTTGGACTCAGACTCCCCCAGGTAGCCGGCTACCAATTGAAATCACACTATTTCATTGGATGTAATCAAACAATAGAAGGCCAGAAAAAAATGAAATCAGTGCTCAGTAAGTAGCAGACTCTGTACAGAGTAGTTGAAGGCTGACCTGCCAATGAAATGTACAGTGATGCGGATTATAAAAAAAATAAAGAGTTGCGGGACACTCAGCAGATTAGATCCTTGGAAAATGAATCAGCTGACAGTCGGGTTGTAAGAAACAAGGACATGTAGGAGATTTGTGTATATCAGTAGAAAAACGCCACATCAGGCTTAGCAGATAAATGACACTGACACATACCTTTGCTCCATGCCTGTAGAGAGCTGTAGGTGTATGTAACCGATGAGCTTACCACAACTGATGTATGGGGATTTAGATGAATGAATCAAAAGTCATCAATGATGGGGAGTCCCAGGATGTTCAAAAAAGAACAGTAATTCCATTGTATGTTCTCCAGCATAAGTGGGTTCTTAAGCTCAGGAAGGTCTAGCCGGGGCGTATCTTAACACTTCTCTGAGTCCTGCACACTTTGCTCTATAAACGCTTCCCATTAACATGCCAGGTACTTCGGCCGTACAGCGATGGGAGCGGAGCCCGTGTGAATGTGGTCAAGGCTGAAGCTTGATGGTCTACGGCTGTGCACAGTTCTCCAAAGTCTGTCTGTTTATCGGGGCAGTAATGTGTTTGGTCCCCAAGGATCACGCTGTTCCAAAAAAGTTCATCTGTACACCTGGCAGTAGAGGGGAGGATAGGGGGAGGTTGATGAATAGGTAGCAAGGTGGGTGCTGTGAATATAGGGGCGTCTAGCTGACGCGTTTCAATCGGCAAACAATTTTCTTCAGAGCTAGAGTAGTAATGAAAAACTAACAGCTAAATAGTGAAACAGTTATCCCAATCAGCTGTATCGATTTCCAGTCAGACAGCCCACATTCAAAGGTTAACTCTATAAACTCATTTGACCCTGTGCAGATACAAATCTCTGATAAACCCAGACCCAAGCACACACACATTCATATAAATAAGTGAATAGACCTAGCTTGCATTGCTTCGAGAAAAAAAAGAAAAATATTCTCTGTAAAGGAAGTAAGAGAACAAGAAAAAGAAATAATTAATATGATACAAAGAAACAAAAGTTGTTTTTTTAGGAGAACATCCATTAGACATAGTCAAATATGAAGTTAAAGGTTTAAGGTATAAGCTGACATTCATAAATGAATATTTTACATATACATAGTTAGCCAGCTGATAAGGTACGGAGTTCGAAAAATCTGGTAAGGATGGACCAGATAGTGAAACATCATCAGCATACAAAAGATGTTTAGAGGGAGAAAAGGCTTGTAAATAAGTAATCTAAAATGTCTCTTGACTGAGGAGACATTACAATCTCATATACATTGCTACTACGAGTATCAATCTACATAAGCTTATGTTCCTATTAACTAGGGTTCTAAAAAAAACGAGAGATTACACTCATTGTTCAAACTGGTAGGCTGGAGGGAATTTAAAGATAGATCCACATTTTTTCTTTTTGGTACAAAGTTTGGTCGAAGTCTCCCCTTCTGAGGGGCAAGTTCAGTCTATAGATACCTTTGATCCTAAGGCCCCTTGGGTCACCTTCATGTCTATTCAGAAAATGTAGGGGGAGTGGGCGTTCATCATCTTTCTTGAGGATACTTTGGATGTGCTCACAGATCCTGACCTTGAGTTGTCTTTTTGTTTTGCCCACATAGATTTTACCACAAGGGCAAGTGACCATTAGATCACCTGTGTGGTGGAGCAGTTAATAAATTATTTAATTTTAAACTCTTTTTGGCCTGAAGAATCAGTGAACACATCTGTCCTCTCCACATATCTACAGATAGAATATTTTCCACATGAGTAGCTACTTCTCAGAGGGGGAAGATCACTAAGCCAATTCTTACTTGGAGATATGATATATTCTGAATGAGACAGGGTATCCCCAAGATTTTGGGATCTACGTGCTGTCATCACTGGGCGATCACCTATAAATCTCCCCAAAATAGGGGCATCAGATAAGATGTGTCAGGGTTTGGAGAGAATATCCCTCACCTGGTCCCACTGAGAGCCAAACTTTGTAATGATTCTAATGGGATCTTGGGAAGAGTGTCCCTGATTCTCCTTAGTTAAGGGGATCAAAAGGTCATCTCTATTGGTATTTATTGCTCTTTTCTTAGCCCTCCTAATGGACTTATGAGAATAGCCTCCCTGAATCTTGTGTAAAGTTCAGTTGCCTCTCCTCGGAAGCCAACATCCGAGGAGCAGTTCCTTCTTATTCTCAGGAATTGTCCAATTGGAATTCCCTGGATTAGAAAGCGAGGATGGTGACTAGTTGCCTCAAGGAGGGTATTAGCCGCCTTTTTTTGCAGAACATCTTAGTCACTAGGCGGTCACCCTGGACACTGATATGAAGATCCAGAAACAAAATTGTATCTGGATCATAAGTATAGGTGAAACGAAGGTGTTTGTCGTTGGTATTTAATTCCTGCATGAATATCTCCAACTCTTGGGGGGTGCCCCCCAAAATCATGAAGAGGTCATCAATGTATCCCAGCCACAGCTTACTGTGGTACAGTGTCGAGACATACACCGACTCCTCCTCCCACAGGCCCAAGTGAAGACATGCAAAAGACAGGGGCCCATGGTGTTCCCATTGAAGTACCCCTTCTCTGCTGAAAGTAGGATCCAAGGAATTTTTCTATATGCATATAACAGTTTCAGAGGAACCAACCTTCTTGTGAGATTTAAACTCTTTTACAATGGCGTACTAGGTATAGTGTCCTTATTAGGTCTATTTGTATTGTTTATTTAGTACTAGTCAATTAGACATATCTAACCTAAAGGACACATTTACTAATTAGGTGTTTCCTGACTATTCCTCGTTTTTATTACTGCCCACCTAGCCCCACTGATTTCACTGCTTTGATGTCCACTTTTTCTAAAATGCTTTCCAATGGCCTTGCCTAAACTGCTACACAAATTACCTCAGCTTCCAGGCAGACCTACAAAATCTGGGGGCAAGATTTGAAGCCATAGAACAAAAAGCTGACCATACTGTGGCTAGAGCCAATCAAAACACTGTTAGAATTTAGGACCCGCAGGATCAATTGGACACTGCCCTATCTAAAATTGATGATTCTTGAGAACAGATCCAGGTGCTACAATTTTAGGATACGGGACTCTCTGAAACGATCAAAGTTGTCTATTCTGCAGTTTGCTCTTTCATCAAAGAGCTACTCCCAGACATTCCCAGTCATTGCCTGGAACTGGACAGAGCCCACAGGGCCCTACAACCAGTGGCCTTTTGAGGGATATCGTGGTTAAGCTTCATTTTTACAGGGTGAAGGAAGAGGTCATGAAATTATCCAGGAACATTGACCAACTAACCATCCAGGGCCATCCTGTACAGGTCTTAGCTGACCTCTCTCTCACCACCATTCAGAAGAGACACACCCTAAAGCCCCTTCTCCTGACACTCTCGCAGAAGTCTGTTAAATACTGGTGGTCCTTCCCTTTCTGCCTAAGCTTCACTTTTCAGCAAAAAACCTATAAGACCTCCTCATTCTCCGATGGCGAACATCTCCTGCTCCAGCTTGGCTTAATATCTCAGGATCCCCCCTGCAACATCCTCCCATAGAAGTTCCGGATCATCGAGGAGGCCCTCTCCACCAAGCCCGTGTGGCAGAAGCAATTTTTCATACTGCTTGTTCTTTTTAGCGGGGCACTGGTGCTTGGGTTGGTCCCTTCACATCTATTTGGGTATGGGGGGGTTATTTTGTTTTGGTCTTTTTACTTTCTTGTCTCTTTTTTCCTCTGGTCTTTTCTCCGTCCTTTCTCCTCTGTTTTCTCTCTCCGCAGTCACCATGGGTATTTTGTAAGGAGTAGGATCCCTGTTTTCAGCTCCCGGGCATATTGGGTTGCTTCCCAGCTTGATGAGTTGGAATTGACCTGGGCAGGCCACCCTCACTTGAAGTATTTACCTCTTCTTCTGATCCATGCATCTAACTGATCCTGACACCTCGCCTCTACGAATAGCTTCCAATACCTTTCAAGGGCTTAAACGTTGTAAGTTATTCCAACTTTATCATTCTCAAAAACTAGATGTACTCCTTTTGCAGGAAACTAATTTTCCTAAACGATACAGTCCTTCATTTATCCACCAGAAGTACCCAAAATTCAATTTAGCCAGTGCAGAAGGCAAAACAAGAGGGGTAGCAGTGTTTTTCTCCACACGTTTGAATTTCTCCCTGATTTGTGTAGTTAGAGACCCAAATGGTAGGGTTTATATTATTGACAGGTTCTACCGAAGATAATGTATACAATTCTCTCTCCTATTATGCTCCTAACAGCATTCTTCTCCTCCCTGGCCCTGATCATCTATTCCCCCTCGGAGGGTATAGTAGCCTTTGACCAATGCCTTTAAAAATTGGGAGGTGGGGGGTTAAATCCTGCCTCAAACGTCCCCTGAAACAAAGTTTACGTATTGCTAAGGTCTTACACTTACTTGGATAAGTAGACATTTGGATAGAGCTCAAACCAAAATTCAACAGCTATACTCACTTCTCGGCTCCCCATCAAACCTATACCAAAATAGATAATATTTTTGTTTCTGCTTCAGTTATTCCATTCTCCTCTAAGTTCCTTATTAGAGACACTGTCCTATTGGACCATGCTATGGTTCTGCTCACGCTGTCTCGATCATCCATTCCGGTGGTGCCTTAACCACTTGACATCCGCGCTATGGCCGAATGACGGCCACAGCGCGGACCTACATTCCCGGGAGGCCGTCATATGACGGCCTCCCCTGTGCACGCTCCCTGCGCGCGCCCTGCAGGGCGCGCGCCGGGCGCGGTGTGATCACCGAGTCACTGAGACTCGGCTGATCACCGATCTGAGTAAGGGGCCGGTCCCGGCCCCTTACCATGTGATCAGCTGTCAGCCAATGACAGCTGATCACATGATGTAAACAGGAAGATCGGTAATCGTTTTTTTTTTTACTCGCGCTGACAGCGCGAGTAGAGAAAAAAGCCGATCACCGGCTAAGATGCCAGGGACATCAGTCCCAAAGTGAAAGCACAAAACATTCTCATCAGTGCCACCCAAAAGTGCCACCTAACAGTGCCATCTAACAGTGCCCACAGTGCCACCTAACAGTGCCCACAGTGCCACCTAACAGTGCCCACAGTGCCACCTATCAATGCCAACAAGTGCCACCTATCAATGCTCACAAGTGCCACCTACCAATGCCCACTTGTAGTGCCAATCAGTGCCACCTGTCAGTGCTGCCCATCACTGCCACCCATCAGTGCCCATCACTGCCACCCATCAGTGCCCATGACTGCCACCTATCAGTGCCCATCACTGCCGCCTCATCAACGTACATCAATGAAGGAGAAAAATTACCCATTAAAATTTTTTTATAACAAAATATAAAAAAAAAAATTTTTTTTTTTTAAAAAAATTCAGGTTTTTAAATTTTTTTAACAAAAAGTAAAAACCGCAGAGGTGATCAAATACCACCAAAAGAAAGCTCTATTTGTGGGGAAAAAATGATAAAAATTTCATTTGGGTACAGCGTTGTATGACCGCGCAATTGTCATTCAAAATGCGTTAGCGCTGAAAGCTAAAAATTGGTCTGGATAGGAGGGGGGTTTAAGTGCTCGGTAAGCAAGTGGTTAATGAGTCCTTACTTAGCGATCTGGTCCAATGCACCGTCTTATGCTGTGTACACACGAGCGGAATTTCCGTCAGAAAAAGTCCGATGGGAGCTTTTCATCATATATTCTGACCATGTGTATGCCCCATCGAACTTTTTCCATAGAAAATTCAGAAGGACTTAGATAAAGAACATGTTCTATATTTTTCTGATGGAACTAATTACTCGGAAAAACTGCTCGTCTGTATGCTGTTCCGCCGAGATTAGCAGAAGGAGCCCAAAGGGTGGTGCACTGGCTATTGCACTTCCTTTTTCTAGTCCCGTCGTATGGGTTGTACGTCACCACGTTCTTGACAGTCGGATTTTGGTGTGACCGTGTGCATGCAAGACAGCTTGAGTGGAATTCCGTTGGAGTTTATTCCGACGACAAAACCGCTTGTGTGTACACGGCATAAGAGGAGAAACTTAAAGTGGATGTAAACCCGATTCATTAAATTTGAGCTGGGCACATATATCTGCAGTGTTTTCTTATCTCTCTTCAAAGCACTAAGTCCAGTGGCTTTCTCCTGCTCAGTTCATCTGTTATCAGCATGATAACTTCTGACAAGTTCTCCGACACGTGATAAAACCAACCTGAATTTTGTGTCAGGGTGGGTGCTATAAATAGATTAGCCGAAAGCTTCTCTACTCACAGGACAGCTCTGAAAGTCTCTGGGGGGGGGGGGGTGTACCTTTCCCCCAATCAGCTGTCTCCTATTGTAATCCAACACTATACTGCTACTGCTGAAGTAAAAATTATAACATGATGTGCACTTTCTAAACAGTATATAAAGCTGAAGACAGCAGATATACATGTAAAACTTATGTAGGAGGATTTGTTTAATCTCTGTGTATCCTCTGAGGCTGTTAACTTCACTGGGTATGTGTGAGGATTTACATCCACTTTAAGTAATACTTCCATACAAACTATACCAGGCACACATCCCCAGAAACCTTGTAGGCAGCCCACAAAGATGTGATCAGGGGTGAAATTATTCAGATATCAGATAGACTTAAGGTGATTGTAAACCCCATTCATGAAAATTGACCTATACACATATGTGTAGTGTTTACTCATATCTCTGTCTTTCTACTGCTTCGTTCTTCTGTTATCAGCATGATAACTTCTGACAAGTTCTCCGACACAGGAGATAAAAGCAGCTGGAAATTTGTGTCGGAGAGAGTGCTTTGAAAAAGATAAGCAGAGAGCTTGTCTATTCACAGTACAGCTCTGCAAGTTTCTTCGTTCCTCTGCCTAAGTAGAGTGGGAGTGTGTGCCTTTCCTCCAGGCATCTCACACACACAGTGTATGCCCAGATTCCCCTCCCACTGCTTAATGAGGAAACAAAATTTGTAACACAATGTAAAGCTGAAGACAGCAGAGATGCAAGTAAAACTTATGTAGGAGTATTTGTTTATCTCTGTGTATCATCTGGAGCTGTTCACTTCACTGGGTATATGTGAGGGTTTACATCCACTTTAAGCTGGAGTGGAGGGCTGAGATAAGCAAACTGGAGAAGGAATTCCAAATGTTGAGCAAATCCCATGAATGGCATCCTATGAACACCTACCTTGGTGCTGACGACAGAGGCGTAAAAAATTATTTAGGGGTCTGGTGGTCTGGTGCTCGCTTCTAGTCCCAAAAAGACAGGATTGGTCCAAGATTAGCTTTTAGACTGACCCCCAAACCACGCTCCTTCTCCTTTCCTAAAATCCGTACTCATTCAGGAATGCTCTCCCAGAACCTCCAAAGACTTTTTCAAGACTTTTATGCTGAGATTTACAAGACTGGAGTACCGATTCCATTCCTAACTTTCGAACTTTAGGAGTGCACCTAGCACCCCAAAGTAGACTAGTTGTATAAGGTTAAATACCCCCCCTCTAAAAAAAGCTTGGTGAGGACCTTAGCTCTTGGTTCAAACATCATCTATCCTGGCTAGGTCGGAGCACCTCAGTCAAAATTACCTTACTCCTGCGTCTTCTTTATTTATTTAGATCACTTTTCGTCCCGAGTAAGAGAGCTCACTTGAACAGTTTTCAGTCCAATTATTATATACTTTATTTGGGGAACAAAGGCCACCGTTATCCAAAAACTAAGCTCTTTAGATTGTGAACCCAAGGGGGGTTGGTCCTCCCTAATCTTCGGTGGCACTACCAGGCAGCTCAGCTGGTGCAAATCTCTATGGTCTACACCCAGGGTTACAAACCAGATTGGATCCACATGGAAAGGCAGGTGGTCCCTCATTACGTTAGTTTATCTTGTTTGATGTTCCCCCCAAGAGTAGGCTCATGATTCTCGCACCCACCCTATCGCACTCTCTTGCCTTATGTGATCAGTTACACAAACACCCCTTGTTAGTCCCCGAAATCAGGTCTCTTTCGCATTTATTCCATAATCAACATCAAAGCTATTTATATGGTGGCTAAATAAAGTACTGTTTTGCATAGATCACTTCTTCAATTCTGTGGGGCCCTTATCAGTAAGCTTCTGTGTCAGTAAACTGGAGATGCCCCATGCAGAGAGATTCCGGCTCTCCCAAATTTTTCACGCTCCATATGGGTCAATAAACCTGAACCCCCAGGATAACCACTTATGAACATTGGTACTGGGAGATCATGGACCGGGGGGGGGGGGTAGCTCTATTATCTAATCCTTGCTGGCCGAAGCCACAGATAAGCCTGCATATACTCAGAGCTGGGAACAGGATCTGGAAGAGGAATGGAACCTAGACATCTGGCACCAGTGCTTTCAATGCTCTTTTAAGGGAGTTATTAATGTCACCCTGATTGAAGCTATGAGTGTGAAACTTTTCTCGCGCTGGTACCTCGTGCCTACTTGTTTAGCTAAAATGTATCTGGACTCTTCCTCTCTTTGCTTTATATGTTCCTTTTTTCCTACCTGGTGGTCCTGTCCTTGAATCTGAGGTTTCTGGAACAAATTCTTTCAGATGGTACGCAAGGTCACAGGATGTGCTATACTCCAAACTCCTCCAATAGCTTTATTAAACAGTTGGGTGGAGAACACCCCAAATATATTCAGTCTTTTCTGTTCTTTATGCTCTTAGGAGCTAAAATTACAATAGCCCAAGCCTGGAAATAGCCCTCGGTCTCCTTAGCGGCAGCTAAGCGGGAAATCTCCTGGATTATGACGCAGAAAAAACCTGTCAACATCTTACTGTACAAGGCCAAGAAATTTGAACTTATCTGGGAACCCTGGGCAGCCTTCGTTCATACCCCTTTATGACTGATAAGGATGAGCTTTCTGTTTGTCGAAAACCAAACATTATGGGGCGTTCGCGCCAAATGTGAGCGGTGCATAGCGGCCCATAATGCACTGCGGGAGTGCAGTGCATTGCTGTATGATGATTGGCCAAAGCATGCACCATGACCTGCATGCTTTGGCCAATCCCAGCGCCCTAAGCTAAGAGAGCCATAATTGGCCAAAGGCAGGGTGCCTTTTGCCAATCATGGCTCAGGGGAACTAAGCCCCATACTATATAAGGCTGCCTGCACGTCGGCCCCGTGTAGTGTGTTGGTGGCGTGGACGGAGAGAGAGTGTCATTTAGATTGAGCAGGCAGGCAGGTTATTCAGTTAGCTGCAGTGTATTTATTATGTATATATGTGTATATATATATATATATATATATATATATATATATATATATATATATATATATATATTCACTGTATCCAGTTTAGCTATATCTGACTGCAGGCCATTCCTGGTGTACATTTTCTAATATACTTCAGGCGGTGTACACAGTACTGTGCACCCACAGTGCAGTTGCTACTACTTTTCTGGTGGTGTACACAGTACACCCATAGTTGTTATTACACAATACCGTTCACCCCTAGTGCAGTTGCTACTACTTTTCTGGTGGTGTACACAATACAGTACACCCATAGTTGTTATTACACTTCTGTTGGTGTACACAGTACCGTGCACCCCTAGTGCAGTTGCTACTACTTTTCTGGTGGTGTACACAGTACACAATACATACAGTACACCCATAGTTGTTATTACACCTCTATTGGTGTACACAGTACCGTGCACCCATAGTACAGTTGCTAGTGCTACTACTTTTCTGGTGGTGTACACAGTACACAATACATACAGTTCACCCATAGTTGTTATTAAACTTCTGTTGGTGTACACAGTACCGTGTACCCCTAGTGCAGTTGCTACTACTTTCCTGGTGGTGTACACAGTACACAATACATACAGTGCACCCATAGTTGTTATTACACTTCTGTTGGTGTATACAGTACCGTGCACCCCTAGTGCAGTTGCTACTACTTTTGTGGTGGTGTACACAGTACACAATAGATATAGTGCACCCATAGTTGTTGTTAAACTTCTGTTGGTGTACACAGTACCATGCACCCCTAGTACAGTTGCTACTACTTTCCTGGTAGTGTACACAATACATACAGTGCACCCATAGTTGTTATTACACTTCTGTTGGTGTACACAGTACCGTGCACCCCTAGTGCAGTTTATACTTCTTTCCTGGTGGTGTACACAGTACCCAATACATACAGTGCACCCATAGTTGCTATTAGACTTCTGGTGGTGTATACAGTACCATGCACCCCTAATGCAGTTGAACAGGGCCTGTTCCTGTGCTCAACAAAAGTATCTGTGAGGCTTTACAGTGTTGTGCCACCACCACCACCGCTGCCTAAGGCCCAATTGTTATGCCCCTGTTTAACAGGGGCGCGTAATTACAATTTTTGATCTAATATTTCACAGCAGGGCCTGTTCATGCACTCAACAAAAGTATCTGTGAGGCTTTACAGTGTTGTGCCACCACCACCCAAGGCCCAATTTTTATGCCCCTGTTTAACAGGGGCACGTAATTTCAATTTTTGATCTAATATTTCACAGCAGGGCCTGTTCCTGCGCTCAACAAAAGTATCTGTGAGGCTTTACAGTGTTGTGCCACCCCCACTACCACCACCACCGCCCAAGGCCCAATTTTTATTCCCCTGTTTAACAGGGGCGCGTAATTAAAATTTTTGATCTCATATTTCACAGCAGGGCCTGTTCATCCGCTCAACAAAAGTATCTGTGAGGCTTTACAGTGTTGTGCCACCATCACCACCGCCTAAGGCCCAATTTTTATGCCCCTGTTGAACAAGGGCGCATAATTACAACTCTTGATATATTATTTCACAGCAGGGCCCATTCCAGCGCCCACCAAGAGTAACTGTGAGGGCTTACAGTGTTCTGGTACCACCAACACCTAAGACCCAAATTTCCACAGAGTGTATAGGGCAGGCCGTATAGTATATACAGGCGGTCCCCTATTTTCAAACATCCGACTTACAAACGACTCCTACTTACAAACGGATTGAGACAACAGTAAGTGAGAGGAAATCTACCCTTTGGAAGGGAAATTCTCTCCTGTAAGAGTCAATATGGGAAAAAGGTGTCTCCCCTGATGCTTTATCACCAATCACCAGGGTGATGATAACCCTTCCCTATGTTATCCAAAAAGCTTAGAAATAGATAATTTTTGGCTGGAGCTACACTTACAAAATGTACCTGTTCCAAATTACAAACAGATTCAACTGAAGAATAAACCTAGAGTCCCTATCTTGTTTGTAACCCGGGGGACCGCCTGTATACTGCTGCTGTTCAGAGTATATAGGGCCTGGGGGCCCCACGCCTTTTTTTTTTTAAATGTGGGTGTGGGGTTCCCCTTAATATCCGTACCAGACCCAAAGGGCCTGGTAATGGGCTGGGGGGGGGGGGCAACATTACATTACAGCAGTTTTAGCAGTTTTAAATTACTTTTATTCCTTTAGAAATGTCATTTTGCTGCAGGGACTGTTCTAAACACCTGAAAAATGTGCCACTTTACAGGCATACTATAGTCACCCCCCAGGCACGATATTTAAAGGAATATTTCACTTTTATTGTTTCACTTTAAGCATTCTTAAAATCACTGCTCCCGAAAAAACGGCCATTTTTTAAACATTTTTTGCATTGATACATGTGCCATGGGGCAGGACTCGGGTCCCCAAACACTTTTTATGACAATAATTTGCATATTAACCTTTAAAATTAGCACTTCAGATTTTTCATGTTTGAGTCCCATTGACTTTAACGGTGTTCGCACATATTTTTTGCCTGTTCGTATGTTCTGCCGCGAACCGAACCGGGGGGGTGTTTGGCTCATCCCTACTGCTGAATATATTGCTGTACTACAACCTCCCAACGGTGACTGTCTCCTACCTTTTTTATTACTTTCTACCTTCTCTTTCTTCTCCCTCTTTCTCTTTTCAACTTTTTTATGTAAGTTAGGCTTTATTATTTGTCAGATCTGACATGGTTTACTAAGGTCAATACTCTATTTCATGTTACCATAAAAGCAGGCCTGGGAGTGGAGCTTCAGGCCCTCACCTCAGTTCTTCCTGCTTTTGACGGGGTCTTGTTAGCTCTACAGTCTCAACAACAAAACCCTGTTTTATCCATGCATTTTACTTGGTCCCCCCAGGGACCCCAGTTGTCATTTGACTTTCCGGCTAGATAGATTGAACGCTGGTGAGGTCTATATAGTCTTACTGTATTTTTCGCAAACTTTAACCCTGGTGCACAGTCCTTTGCAGATCCCACACCCGAGGATTCAATGGTCTAAGTTGATGGTTAAAGCCCTGGGGGTGACCGCTATACTTTATATACAGTGGGGACGGAAAGTATTCAGACCCCTTTACATTTTTCACTCTTTGATATATTGCAGCCTTTGCTAAAATCATTTAAGTTCATTTTTTTCCTCATTATTGTACACACAGCACCCCATATTGACAGAAAAACACAGAATTGTTAACATTTTTGCAGATTTATTAAAAAATAAAAACTGAAATATCACGTGGTCCTAAGTATTCAGACCCTTTGCTCAGTATTTAGTAGAAGCACCCTTTTGATCTAATACAGCCATGAGTCTTTTTGGGACAGATGCAACAAGTTTTTCACACCTGGATTTGAGGATCCTCTGCCATTCCTCCTTGCAGATCCTCTCCTGTTCTGTCAGGTTGGATGGTAAACGTTGGTCGACAGCTATTTTTAGGTCTCTCCAGAGATGCTCAATTGGGTTTAAGTCAGGACTCTGGCTGGGCCATTCAAGAACAGTCACGGAGTTGTTGTGAAGCCACTCCTTCGTTATTTTAGCTGTGTGCTTAGGGTCATTGTCTTGTTGGAAGGTAAACCTTTGGCCCAGTCGTGAGGTCCTGAGCACTCTGGAGAATGTTTTTGTCCTGGATATCCCTGTACTTGGCCGCATTCATCTTTCCCTCGATTGCAACCAGTCGTCCTGTCCCTGCAGCTGAAAAACACCCCCACAGCATGATGCTGCCACCACCATGCTTCACTGTTGGGACTGTATTGGACAGGTGATGAGCAGTGCCTGGTTTTCTCCACACATACCACTTAGAATTAAGGCCAAAAAGTTCTATCTGGGTCTCATCAGACCAGAGAATCTTATTTCTCACCATCTTGGAGTCCTTCAGGTGTTTTTTTAGCAAACTCCATGCGGGCTTTCATGTGTCTTGCACTGAGGAGAGGCTTCCGCCGGGCCACTCTGCCATAAAGCCCCGACTGGTGGAGGGCTGCAGTGATGATTGACTTTCTACAACTTTCTCCCATCTCCCGACTGTATCTCTGAAGCTCAGCCACAGTGATCTTTGGGTTCTTCTTTATCTTAACTTCTTTATCTTAACTTCTTTAAGGCTCTTCTCCCCCGATAGCTCAGTTTGGCCGGACGGCCAGCTCTAGGAAGGGTTCTGGTCGTCCCAAATGTCTTCCATTTAAGGATTATGGAGGCCACTGTGCTCTTAAGTACCTTAAGTGCAGCAGAAATTTATTTGTAACCTTGGCCAGATCTGTGCCTTACCACAATTCTGTCTCTGAGCTCTTCAGGCAGTCCATTTGACCTCATGATTCTCATTTGCTCTGACATGCACTGTGAGCTGTAAGGTCTTATATATACAGGTTTGTGGCTTTCCTAATCAAGTCTAATCAGTATAATCAAACACAACTGGACTGAAATGAAGGTGTAGAACCATCTCAAGGATGATCAGAAGAAATGGACAGCACCTGAGTTAAATATATGAGTGTCACAGCAAAGGGTCTGAATACTTAGGACCATGTGATATTTCAGTTTTTCTTTTTTAATAAATCTGCAAAAATGTCAACAATGCTGTGTTTTTCTGTCAATATAGGGTGCTGTGTGTACATTAATGAGGAAAAAAATGAACTTAAATGATTTTAGCAAATGGCTGCAATATAACAAAGAGTGAAAAATTTAAGGGGGTCTGAATACTTTCAGTCCCCACTGTATAGTGTTTGTTTCCCCCTCTGCATGTTTGCATGGGGTACTGTTCTTATATGTCTCATACTTATGTTTTCCATATCAACTTTGATTACTGTTTACTCTACTCCCTCCACCTAACTTAGGGAATGCACTCACTGGACAAGTATAGTTATCCTGCAACAGATTAGGCAAACCGAGCTCACGTTAAACAATCAAGTCGGTATACACTGCTCACTCGACCTTCTTTCCACCATTGCTCCATCAATCCCTCAGGAGGACATGTATACCAAGAATTAACTCCAATAGAGCAATATCATCCAAATAATTTTTATTAATCACACAAGGTGGAGGAAAATTTTGGATCATGCACCAACAAACTGTATTATGTTCTCACATTTTAAACACTGATTTATATTGGACTGGTAAAATATTTGGATTATGCACTATTGGACGTTGTCACGCTTTTGTACTGATTCTTATTGGCCTGTGTATAGTTTTTTTATTTTATACATATTTATTTTGCATGATTTGGGCACTAATTTATCAGTTTTAAATATATGTACAGTTTTGCAGCACTGTATAATATTGCACTGTATAATATTTTTATTTTGTATTCCCTCTGTTTGTTTGCTTTAACTTGTAATGATGGGCTTACATGTTGTGGTTGTAGTTCGTAGTGTCATGGTTGATTGATTCATCTGTGTCCACAAATTAAATACCTAGCTTGTCATTAGGAACAGGCAACCTTTTGCTCTGGGTTACGCAGCATCCAATGAATATCTTGCCATTTTCTCCACATTGCATCACAAATGTGGAAGTGCTAATGGGATGAAACACATCTCTCTTGGTGAACTCTGTTAATTTCTCTGCCTGTTTGTGTCTATTATAGATATAATTATTGTTTTGCTATCTCCGGCAGAACACTAGACTGAGAGACCCAGAGATTGTGGGATATATAGTTTAATCACAGGAAATGTTAGTTAGTGTATTAACCGCTTGCCGACCAGTGGCCGCAGTTTTACTGCGACAGAATGGCACGGCTGGGCGAAACGATGTTACCTCACGTCGCTTTGCTTTTGGCCACTAGGAGCACACGCATGCGACTGCAGCATGTACCCAGAGCCGATGAGAGTGCCCGGTGGGCGCGATAACTGCCGGGCTCCCGCGGTCGCTCACGACAGAGCGAGAACCAGGATCTGTGTGTGTGTAAACACATAGATCCTGTTTTTTTCAGCGGAGTAGAGACAGAAAGTGTGTTCATACTATGTATGAACACCAATCTCTCTCTCCTCCTAGACAGTCCCATCCCCCCTACAGTTAGAACACACTTAGGTAACACATTTAACCCCTTGATCGCCCCCTAGTGTTAACCCCTTTCCTGCCAGTGACATTTAAACAGTAATCAGTGCATTTTTATAGCACTGATCGCTGTATATTTGTCAATGGTCCCAAAAAAGTGTCAAAAGTGTCTGATATGAGGCGGGTCAGGTGCGTGATGTGACGCACACGTAGTGGGGGAGGGGCCTGATGACGGAGCCGAGGAAGCGGGCGGCGGAGCAACTCAGGTGAACAAAGCTGCCTGAGAGGTGGAACTGACAGCGTGCCGCATTCAGAACAGCGGCGGCGGCGTTGGTCGGTACACCACGGGCCGCCGAGACACACGGGGTGGCTCACCCTCACGCTCCCCCAGTCCCTTCGGATCGATGAGGGGAACACACCAGCATCCCTAGAGGGTCTCCGGATGGCCCCGCACCCCACCCCTTCCCCCCAGTGATACATCATAAACCCCTGGAGGGCTGGATGAGGACCGGATCCTATGCGCCAAGCACGGCGGGATCGAAGGACACACAGCAACCTAGAGGAGGAAACACCCACAATCTCCAGAGACACCGGGCCTAACCTGAGGTAGAGACGGTAAGCCTATGAGGGAACCCCGGCGAATTCAGGCAAGTAAATGTAACAATACTGTGAAGTCCGTGGATCGGGAAAGAATCTTACAAACATGTAATGGTGGAACCATATACTAGAACAGTGTTTGATGGGCTCCGGTGTAAATAAAGGTTTTAAAACCAGTAGAAAGGTACTAATCCAGGAGAGACTGTATAAACTGTAGACCACTGCTGCTTTAAAATTAAAAAGACTGGAAAAAAAAAAAAAAAAAAAAAGGAAAAGGGGAGGGAGCAGACAGGCGGGCGGCACTACCGTCTATGGTGGTCTTGTCTGGCCGGCCATTTCCTTTCCCTTTGGGACGGTTTCACCCTCCGTCTCCCTTTGCCCCCCCCGCTGCAGGTGTACATTGAAGGAGTATAGAGAAACTAATAGTCATAAGACCGGATAGTTAAGTGGCTAAGCAGCTAAGAAAGTAACGATAGTGCTTGGGTTCAAACACTCTGCCCTATCCCTGACCAAAATACAACGGTAATCACTAGGTTTGGCAAGATCAAGACCAGGCCGGGGGGGGATACAGAGCATAGAGGAGGGGGTGGACAGAGAGGGACTAGAGGAGGCAGGCGGGAGGAGGGCAAGGTGGAGATAGAAGATAACAAACATGCGAGGGCGCCCTCAAAGGGGAGCAGAGGCGAAGCAACCTAGAGAGAGCCTGAACACTAGCTCTATTCAGAAGTACCTGAAGGAGACAAACCAGGGAAGCCCCAAAAACCCAGCTCAAGATAATAAACAGCAAAGTGGGAAAGAAAAGAAGAAAGAAATAGTGAAGAGCCAAGGGGCTAACGGGGGATCAACTAGGGGAGAAGGCGGAGCCCCAAGTACGATGGAAGACACCAGCATGGAAATTCCATTAACTAAAACAGAGCTTCTAGAGATGTTCGCCAAACTGGAACTGGTAATTAAAACAGAAATTCATAATGTTAGAACCGACATGGGCCACCTACTGAAGCGAGTAGAATCAGCAGAGGAGGCCTCAGATAAACAGGGCAGAGAAATAGTCACCTTAAAACAACAGGTAAAAGACCTACAACTAGCCCAACGGGACATCTTTTATAAATTAGAAGCGCAAGAAAAGTCCACGCCCCCTAAAACGTCACAGTCCCAGCATGCCCAAGGACTGTGACATCATATGGGGGCGGGGTCTCCGCCTATATAAGTCACAACGCAGCCCTCAGAGACCAGTCCAGCCGGAGAGAGCGTCGTGTCAACATCTGGGGGAAGAGAAGAGAAGAGAAGCCAAGAAGCCAAGAAGCCAAGAAGTCCGGACCTCCGCTAGCAATAGAGCTACATGAAGACAGCGGAGGGGCCGGCCGAAGACCTGCGACACCGGGAGAAGAGGCCGGAGAGCGGAGAAGAACCAACCGGACGCCGGGAGAAGATGAAGCGGAGGGACGCCGGAAGAAGACCCCCGAAGCCGGAGGAAGATCCCCCCCCGGAGCTGTTTAATAAAATATTTTAAAAACCTGTGTGGTGTGTTTTATTACTTACACTTTTTTCCTAGGTAAATGGGTAGGGGTACCATGTACCCCATACTCATTTACATAGGGTGGGGGGCCGGGATCTGGGGGCCCCCTTATTAAAGGGGGCTCCCAGATTCCGATAAGCCCCCGCCCGCAGACCCCGACAACCAACGGCCAGGGTTGTCGGGAAGAGGCCCTTGTCCTCATCAACATGGGGACAAGGTGCTTTGGGGGGGGGGGCGCAGGGCGCCCCCCTCCCCCAAAGCACCCACCCCCCATGTTGAGGGCATGCGGCCTGGTACGGTTCAGGAGGGGGGGGGGCGCCCGCTCGTCCCCACCCCCTTTCCTGACCGGCCAGGCTGCGTGCTCGGATCGGGGTCTGGTATGGATTTTAGGGGGGGCCCCACGCCGTTTTTTTCGGCGTAGGGGGTTCCCCTTTATAATCCATACCAGACCTAAGGGCCTGGTATGCCCCGCGCTCGCCGCAATAGGAAGATTTGTTTTTCCTATTGCAGCGAGTGCGAAATGCAATACCTTGCCCTCGTGTCGTATTTGGTCTGTCGGACCAGCCTACACACGAGCGGGCTTTCCGTCGGACCAGCACACACACGAGCGGACTTTCCGCCCGAAACTGAGTCCGACGGAAAGATTTGAAACTTTCTTCAAATCTAGGTCCGGCGGGCTTTTGGGAAGAAGTCCGCCGGAAAAGTCCGCCGCCGCCCACACACGGGCGGATTGTCCGGCACATTCTGGTCCGCCGGACCAAGTATGCCGGAAAGTCCGACCGTGTGTACGCGGCATAAGTGCTTCCCCAACTGGTTCTACAGCGACTCACCTATCAAGAGAGCTAAGGGGGTCGCAATTGGGCTCTCAAGAAGGACTAGGTTTGTGTTATTAGAAAGATGTGAGGATAGGGATGGTCGCTATCTTTTTCTGAAGATTAGAATGGGAGAAAGGGTTTTTACCCTGGTGAACATCTACTGTCCAAACAACAACCCAGCAAAATTTTTGCTACACATCTTAAATAAGTTAGCAGATTTTAGGGCAGGACAGGTGATAGTGGCAGGTGACCTGAATTTCTGCTTGGACCCAGCGATGGATAGCCCAGTGGTTAATCAGAGAATGAGTGGGAGACTATTAAAAAAAGTTGGCCAGAAATTGCACAACTGCCATTTGATAGACGCTTGGAGGGTACAACACGCAAAAAGTAAAGATTATACTTTTTTTTCCTCGGTACATGGGTCCTATTCTCGTCTTGATTATTTTATGGTAGACCATAGGCTACTCGATTTTGTCAAGGAAACGGAAATAGGCGTTGCCACTCTATCTGATCATGCGCCGGTTTTGATGAGGGTGGCGATGCCGGGATTCCGGAGATCACCATTTTCATGGCAGTTAGACGAAAAATTAATAGACAACCCAATCATCTATAGTAAGATACAGGAGGAAATAGAGGGCTTCCTCAAGATAAACGATACCGGAGAGGTCTCAGGTTCAGTCTTATGGGAGGCGATGAAAGCATACACAAGGGGCATATTGATTTCTTTGGAAGCCAAAGAGGAAAAAGAGGGGAAAAAAAGAAAGGCAGAGCTAATTGAAGAAATACATCAGTTGGAACAAATACATAAATCAGCCAATGGGGGCCACAACTTATTCCTAATGCAGTTAATCCATAAAAGAGAAGAACTAAAAGATTTAATGGAACTGGAATCTAAACGCATACTGTATAAAAACGCAAAAGACAGATTTAGGTGGAGTAACAAAATAGGGAAACACCTGGCATCAGTCGTTAAAAAGAAAAGGGATACGAACTTCATAGAGAGGATCCAAAATAAAAACGGGATATTCAAATATACTTCTAGCGATATAGCCGAAGAGTTTCAAAAATATTTTACAGCTCTATATAAAGTCAAACAAGGTGGGGCCAATACTCTGGGAAAGGAAGAAACGATAGATGAATTTTTAAGAGAGGCAGGTCTACCAAGTCTCTCGGACAATGAGGCAAAAGAATTAGAAGAACTCATTACGGTGGAAGAGATTGAGCGGGCTTTGAAGACATCTCCCTCTGGAAAAAGTCCAGGGCCAGATGGCTTCACCACCTACTTCTACAAAAAATTTAAAGATATTCTGATCCCCAAGCTCTGCCAGATATGGAATAAGATAGGGAGCCAGGAGGAATTCTGTGATGGAGCATTGATGGCATCGATTGCCTTAATACCTAAGGCGGCGAAAGATAGCTCACTGTGTTCGAGCTATAGGCCGATCGCTTTACTCAATACCGATACAAAATTATACGCCAAGGTATTAGCCAATAGGCTGAAGGACAAAATGACATACTGGATACACCCTGATCAGACGGGCTTTATCCCAGGCAGAGAGGGGAGGGATAACGGTGTGAGGTCACTATTGGTTATAAAGGCGATGAAAGTGAGGGGGGCCCCCAGTCTACTACTGTCGTTGGACGCAGAGAAAGCCTTCGACAGAGTGGACTGGGGGTTCATGATAAAGACACTGAGGGCAATCGGATTGGGCGACACTATGTTAAACTGGATCAAGGCACTATATAAGGCCCCATCTGCACTTGTCAAAGTAAACGGTGTATTTTCGAGAGAAGTCAGGATGGAAAACGGAACTAGACAGGGATGTCCCCTGTCCCCTCTTCTGTTTGCCCTGACTTTAGAGCCCCTACTGGCGGTAATCAGGAAAAACCCAGATATACGCGGATGCATAGTGGAAGGCGATGAACACAAGCTCTCGGCGTTTGCCGATGACGTATTGTTCTACATAGCGAATCCAAGGATCTCACTCCCGAACCTCCTGGCTACGCTGAGGAGATACGGGGAACTTTCAAATTATAAGGTGAATCTTGGTAAATCAGCAGCCCTAAATATCAACATTGAGAAACAAGAGGTAACCAAACTTAAAGAATATTTTCAATTTCCATGGCGTAAAAAAATAGATTACCTAGGAATAGTACTAACAAAATCCCTTAAGAAATTATACCAGTTAAACTTTATACCCCTCCTTGAGGAGATTAAACAGGAAACAAAGAAAAGCATGTACTCCCCTATTTCTTGGCTTGGCCGAGTCAATATTGTTAAAATGACTCTAGCTCCGAAGATTCTATATAAAATGCAGTTACTGCCAATTCCGTTAGCACAGTCTTTTTTCAGAGCCCTGAATAACATTATTTCCAAATTTGTTTGGAAAAACAAGAAGCCACGGATCGCCTTTGGGGTCTTGAGCAGGGACAAAACACAGGGTGGTCTGGCCCTCCCAGATTTTAAGAATTATTATAGAGCAATAGTACTTTCACGAATGTTGGAATGGGGTAAAGAATCGTCAGGGAATAGATGGGTGAAATTAGAAAGAGATTTGAGCACGGCAAATATATGCCAATTAATTTGGAATCCACCACACTTTAGGGAATTAAGTCCAAATACACACATAATAACATGCCACACTTTAAGGACTTGGGATCAATTACACAGACAAAAGACATGGGAATTTAATTCACCACTTATATATTTAAAGGAAAACAAGTTTTTTCCACCAGGGTTAAAAGAAGTGGGAGGGAATTGGATAAGGAAGCACGAAACACAATTATTGGATATTACAAGAAACGGCAAAATTATTTCTTTTCAGGAGTTGTCACTGCTCAATGACTTAATGAACATAGATATATGGAGGTATAATCAGTTGGCATCTTTTATTAAAAGTTTACCAGGTCCAATTAGAGATAAGGAGAATCTTAGACCTATGGAGAAACTGTTTCTGAAAAATAAAATCACAAAGAAAACAAAAGAACTATATAAAATAGTGCGGGAAGAGGGGGTAGGCATAAAGCCGTTATATTGCAATAAATGGGAGTCTGAGCTAGGTACATTACCAAGCGATGTAACATGGCAGAACATCTTTAATGCAACACATAAGTCGGCAGCAGATGCGAGTACAATAGAATCAAATTTTAAATGCCTAGCCAGATGGTACATGACGCCAGACAGGGTAAACAAGATACAAGGAGAATCCTCTGGTAATTGCTGGAGGGGATGTTCCGCCAGGGGATCAATGGCCCACCTCTGGTGGGAGTGTCCAATAATTAAAAGGTTCTGGCAAGAAGTACTCAAGACAATACAAGAGATAACGGGGACCGAGATCAGAGAAGACCCTTGGGTATGCTTGTTTCACGGGACGGAGGGTCGGACGGGCAAGTACAACACCTCTTTGACGCCCATTCTCTTAAATGTGGCCAAAAGCTTAATACCAAAGAAATGGCAAGAGAAAGAAGGCCCAAGCATTCGTGAATGGTTAATCAGGGTCAATGGAATCTATATCTTAGAGGCCGGTGACGTTGAAGATCTTTTGGCAGAGACAGAGGAAGTCCGGGAGGGAACAAAATGGGCGAAATGGTTAGCCTTTAAAAAAACATGGATGTATGCGGAGAAGTTCATATGAGGATGCACATATTAGAGTAGGTATTTCTGAGGGACCAGGGTGGGAGGGGAGAATCGGGGGGTGAATTCGGGGGGGTGGGATAGGGGTATTAAGATACTATTTGGGTTAAGGAATAGCTGGGGTTCGCCCATATAATCTTGGAATGTCAAAATAAAGTTTTTTTTTTTTAAAAGGAAAACAAGAATACTATACCTGCTACCATGATGTGATGTTATAATGGGAAGAAATGACCTAAACATGGTGATTTAAACCCTCTCATTGTAAAAGCTGAAGTAGCAAAAAAAAAAAAAAAAAAAAGTGTCTGATATGTCTGCCGCAATATCGTAGTCCCGATAAAAATTGCAGATCGCCACCATTACTAGTAAAAAAAATAATAATAATAAAAATGCCATAGATCTATATCCTATTTTGTAGTCACTATAACATTAGCGCAAACCAATCAATATACGCTTATTGCGATTTTTTTACCTAAAATATGAAGAAGAATACATATTGGCCTAAAATGTGTTTTTTTTTCGATAAAAAATTTGGGATATTTATTATAGCAAAAAGTAAAAGAGCACTTGGAAGTGCAGTCACTTTAGATCTGAGGGGAAGATCTGAAACGAGGGGAAGCTTTGCTGATTTTATCATCCAATCACGTGCAAGCAAAAATGCTGTTTTTTACTTTCCTTGCATGTCCCCCTTGGATCTATAGTGACTGCACTTCCAAGTGCACTTGCAGTGCATTTGTAGTGCAAAGTGGATTTGCCTTTAGTAAATAAACCCCATTGCATTTTTTTCAAAGTTGTCACTCTTCTTTTGTTTATAGCACAAAAAATAAAAACCGCAGAGGCGATCAAATGCCACCAAAAGAAAGCTCTATTTGTGGGAAAAAAAAACATCAATTTTGTTTGGGTACAGCATCGTACGACCGCGCAGTTGTCAATTAAATTAACACAGTGCCCTATCGCAAAAAATGGCCTGGTGATTGAGCAGCCAAATCTTCTGGAACTGAAGTGCTTAAATGGTCTCTCTGTCCCTAAGGCCCCTTTCACACTGGGGCGGTAGGGGGCATCGGCGGTAAAACAGCGCGGTTTTAACCCCCCGCTGGCGGCCGAAAAAGGGTTAAAACCACTCATACAGCACGGCTATAGCCGTGGTATTGCCGCGGTATAGCCGCGCTATCCCATTGATTTCATTGGGCAGGAGCGGTTTAGGAGCAGTGAATACACCGCTCCTTCCCCGCTCCAAAGATGCAGCTTGCAGGAGATTTTTTCTTCTCCTGCCAGTGCACCGCTTCAGTGTGAAAGCCCTCGGGCTTTCACACTGAACAAACAGCGGAGGCTGTTTAGGGGCGGTTTGCAGGCGGTATTTTTAGCGCAATAACGCCTGCAAACCACCCCAGTGTGAAAGGGGCCTAAGGGAAGAGCAATTTCCTACTTAGAGGAAATGACAGCCCTTTCTCTGCTATCATCTGCCTGAACCAGGCTTGTAATCTTGTTTGTAGTATTTGTAGTATTCTGATCCTCTATTTGATTTTCCCATTATTTTCATGAAGACAATAGATACAATAGGTTCTTGCTATACTCATACCAGTCACTATGCCAGTCAAGATCAGAATAGTTTAATAGAAGGAAGGGCAAAAAATTTTCATATTCATCTCTTAGAGCCCGGTCAAAACTTTTTTTTTTTCAAGATCAGCAAAGGATGAACTTTTCTCTAGTGTTTATTACTAGTTGTGTGCCTATTGGGAAGGATTCCCCAAATCACTCTACTGGCAACACAAATAAAATTTTGTTTAGTAAAGTGAAGAAGGATTTAAAATAATGCCAGTGTTTTTTATTGCTACTATGCCTTTCTGCTCTGGTAACATCCCACACCTCCATTTCTTGTATAAGCATCACAGGAAGCATAGAAAATCTCCCCAAAACAGTCACAGACAGAAATAAAAGCCACTCTATCCAAAGCAAAAAATAACATTCTGGCTGTACTTCAACTTTAAACCAAAAAAAGTGAGTAAAAAGTACAGAAAAAAAGAAAAAGATTTGTGATGGTCTTTGACCTTTTGACCTAAATCAAAAAGAGCATAATCCTTCAGCAGTTATTGGTTTATAGGGGGAAGATTGCTGTACTAGATAATAGGCTTTTGAGGTTTTATATTCATTTCTTTCCAGTAAATTGACATCATATTAAAGTGTTCAGTGTACTGTATATTTTATTAGTAATACATTTAATGAAGTGGTAACACTGGCAGATTAGAAATGACAGCACTGTATTTGCTTTCTTGAAGAATCATGTTCAAACATAATACGCAGTAAACAGTCTTACCATTGATAAAAAGTATGGTGTGGTCAAGTCTCTTTGAATGGGATTAACATGCTGTACAGTTAATCCCCTTTCTACACTTGCCATTAGTTTAAAATACACACAGAATAATTCTGTCTAATATCTATTATTTATCTTTTGTATGCTATGACAGTAAAGAGGTAAGATTAAATATATAATGTATGAGTTGCTGTTCATGTTCGGAAAAATGCTAAATTAATCTTGAACGCCACATATTTAGATCTGCACAACTAAAACCAAACATCTGTGATGCTCAAGTGCACTAAATTTGGTGCAAAAAAGCCATGCAACGTTCATACTTACAGTGCCTTGAAAAAGTATTCATACCCCTTGAAATGTTCCATATTTTGTCATGTTACAACCAAAAACCTAAATGTATTTTATTGGGATTGTATGTGATAGACCATCACAAAGTGGCACATAATTGTGAGGTGGAAGGAAAATGATAAATGGTTTTCAATTTATTTTAAAAATAAATAGGTGAAAAGTGTGGTGTGCATTTGTATTCAGCCCCCCCAGTCAATACTTTGTAGAACCACCTTTCGCTGAAATTACAGCTGCAAGTGGGGATGGGGATGTCTCTACCAGCTTTGCACATCTAGAGTGACATTGCCCATTCTTCTTTGCAAAATAGCTCAAGCTCTGTCAGATTGGATGGAGAACGTCTGTGAACAGCAATTTTCAAGTCTTGCCATAGATTCTCTATTGGATTTAGGTCTGGACTTTGACTGGGCTATTCTAACACATGAATATGCTTTGATCTAAAACATTCCATTGTAGCTCTGACTGTATGTTTAGAGTCGTTGTCCTGCTGGAAGGCAAACCTCCACCCCAGTCTCAAGTCTTTTGCAGACTCTAATGCCGCGTACATACAATCTGACATTCTGACAACAAAATCCTGGATTTATTTCCGTCGGATGTTGGCTCAAACTTGTCTTGCATACACACAGTCGCACAAATGTTGTCGGAAATTCCGATCGCCAAGAATGCGGTGACGTACAACGAGCCAAGAAAAATTAAGTTCAATAGCCAGTGCGGCTCTTCTGCTTGATTCCGAGCATGCATGGAATTGTGTGCGTCGGAATTGTGTACACATGATCGGAATTTACGACAACGGATTTTGTTGTCGGAAAATTTGAGATCCAGCTCTCAAATTTTTGTTGTCGGAAATTCCGACAACAAATGTCCAATGGAGCCTACACATGGTCGGAATTTCCGACAACAAGCTCACATCGAACATTTGTTGTCGGAAATTCCAATTGTGTGTACGCAGCATAACAGGTTTTTTTTCTAAGATTGTCCAGTATTTGGTTCTATCCATCTTTCCATTAACTCTGACCAGCTTCCCTGTCACTGCTGAAGAAAAGCATCCCCCACAACATGATGCTGCCACCACCATGTTTCACGGTGGGGATTTTGTGTTCAGGGTGATGTGCAGTGTTAGTTTTCCACCACACATAGCGTTTTGCTTTTAGGCCAAAAAGTTCAATTTTGGTCTCATCTGACCAGAGCATCTTCTTCCACATGTTTGCTGTGTCCCCCACATGGCTTCTCTCAGACTGCAAATGAGACTTCTTAAGGCTTTCTTTCAACAATGGCTTTCTTCTTGCCACTCTTCCATAAAGGCCAGATTTGTGGAGTGCACGACTAATAGTTGTCCTGTTGACAGATTCTCCCACCTGAGCTGTGGATCTCTGCAGAGTTATCACGGGCCTCTTGGCTGCTTCTCTGATTAATGCTCTCCTTGCCTGGCCTGTCAGTTTAGATGGAGGGCCACGTCTTGGTAGGTTTGTAGTTGTGCCATACTCTTTCCTTTTTCGGATGATGGATTGAACAGTTCTCTTTGAGATGTTCAAAGCTTGGGATATTTGTTTATAACCTAACCCTGCCTATCTGGTGTGTTCCTTGGCCTTTATGATGCTGTTTGTTCACTAAGGTTCTCTAACAAACCTCTGAGGGCTTTACAGAACAGCTGCATTTATACAAAGATTAAATTACACACAGGTGGACTCTATTTACTAATTAGTTGACTTCTGAAGGCAATTGATTCCATTAGATTTTAGTTAGGAGTATCAGAGTAAAGGGGACTGAATACAAATGCACGCCACACTTTTCACATATTTATTTGTAAAAAATGTTGAAAACCATTTATCATTTTCCTTCCACTTCACAATTATGTGCTACTTTGTGTTGGTCTATTACATAAAATCCTAATAAAATACATTTAGGTTTTTGGTTGTAACATGACAAAATGTGGAAAATTTCGAGGGGTATGAATACTTTTTCAAGGCACCGTATATGCTTACAGCAGTAAATATCCTTACAAAGTGGGATTTTAATGGACCAGAAACATTAATGTCATAAAAGTACAAAATGTATTAGGACAGGTAAATACAATAAATGATCAAAGAAAGATTAATCAATAAAAACATCTCTTCTGTCTTATCCTTGACAGTTGATCTTTAGGTTATTCCATTGGGTTGACTTCATGCTGTCAATTATACCATGTGTTTGTTTTTATTGATCAATCTTTCTTCGGCCATTTATTGTATTTACAGTACCTGTCTTAATACAATTGGTACTTTTATGATGTTACTGTTTCTGTTCTGTTAAAATCCCACTTTTTGAGAAAAATTCTTTTCACTGTATGTATCAGGGATGTGGACCTAAAACAGTTATCCAGACAGTTGGCAAAAATCTTTTCCACAGCAGTAAATATAAGCATATATTTACACATGCAGGCCTTTAAAATCAGGCTAGTCTATTTACATAATTACATTTTATCTATGGCCAAAATTTCAAATTATATATTAATTTCCACATTGCATTTCAATTATTTCTAGCTTACTCCTGGTTATCTGAATGATCTTAAAGTTTGAAAACTTATGTTTTGAAGAATCCAACACATTTCCTTCTTTGAATTCTGTAACACTTTGCCCTCTGCATATGAAATGCTGTGTCACACATTTAATGGAGCTTGCTTTCTAAACTAGAGAGGCGCTGAGAGGTGACGAGTTGTAGGCAGGTTGAAATATGTCTGTACTCGTGAGATAGTGGCTGGCCCAGGCTAGGGGAAAGGGGTAACTGTTACAAGCTAAGTTCCCGGACTTTTTGGTCCTTGCCAGCCCACCTGTGCTATAATAATGGGGAAGGCTGAGGGCCAGGGGCCTTCTTCTTAGCAGAATTGGTTGATTCTGTTCTGCTTATGATATCGGGACTGTTGCACTTTGCAGTTCGCTGAAGACACTGGGACTTTCGGAGACATCCAAGCCATGGAGAATGCTAAGATGGGCGCTCAACTCACTGGTATGCCTAGTATGCCTGGACCACCACACTACAATACTTAGTTTAGGGAGAAGGAGTTGTTCATATTGAACTGTATGCTGAAACTTGTTCAGTAAAAGTTACATTACTCATTATAAGCCTGGTCTGAAGTTATTCCAAGGGGTACATGGTGATATATGGCATTGCAAAAGAACTAGGGTAGGTAAAGTCCATGTGGTGTACAAAGCAAAGACACTGCAAGAGGTCTACTCAGCAAGGAGAACAGGAGGAGTAATGCAGTTGCTATGGGTAGTGAAGACCTAACGCAAGTTACATGCAGCCAGTTGCAAAGCATGTTACTTGGTGTAGGTGATATGTCCTCCGGTAGTGAGGGGGTCAGTGTCTTGGCTCGTCTCCCATCAGTCAGTCTCCCGTAGGGACTGAATTTACGTTACAGGGGCCCTTAACCTGGCAACACAGTACAGGAGTGAAGAAGTTAAAAATTGCAAGCATGAGGTCTGAACTAGGTGCACAACGAGACCCCATTCTGTTACTGGGAGTGAGGTAACGGAGGTGTGCTGGACTAGTGGAGTGGGCATAGGCTCAGCAGTGTCCCTTTTAATTGCAACATACAAGTTACAGTGTTTAGTGACACAGGACAGCACTTTCCAGAAAAACTCTGCACATTTATTTACTGCACATAGTGAAGGTTCAAATTCTAAGTCAGAGAACTGCCTTAATGATGCCCAGGACCAGGCGGAGACTGCAGTCTTGTGAACAATGTGAACAAGTCTTGTGAACAAATAAAACATAATTAAAAATCAGCAGCTACAAATACTGTAGTTGCTGACTTTTATTATAAGGACACTTACCTGTCCAGGGATCCCGCGATGTCGGCACCCCAAACCGATCCGTCCATCGGCTCTGGGTGCAGGCGTCCACATCTTTACTGCGGGAAACAGGAAGTGAAGCCTTTCAGCTCCTACTGCGCATATGCGAGTCGTGCTTTCTGAATGGTCTCACTGTCTTCGGGGACCTGTGTCTCTACCAGAAGGCAGTGAAGGGGGGAGGAGGGAGGGCCAAAAATGTTGTAGATCGCAGCACGATTGCGGTGATCTTACCCGCAAGTGAGAGCAGGTACCTGGTTTTGACAGGTATCTGCTCCCCCTCCCTCCGAAAGGTGCCAAATGTAGCAGCGAAGGGAGGGAGGAAGCAAACATGCGTAGCTTCCCCTTTTGGGTGGAGCTCCGCTTTAAGGTGGTTTTCCAACTTAGAGATGAGCCTTCACTGTGCAGTAAAACTGCAGAGTTTTTTCTGACAAAGTATTGTTCCATGTAACTTGTATGTTGTATTAGGGGGAGCATGCTGAGTCTTCACCCACTCCACCAGTCTAGTGTACCTCCCGCCATTCACCTAGCGTGGACCTCATACGTGCACTTATTAACTCTTTCACTTCCCGCACTTCATGACCAGGCCATAGACCTCTATAACGCACCTCTGTGAGGTGAGAGTCCATCTTGGCATTCTCCATGGCTTAATAAGAAAAAGAAGAAAACTGCGCTAGAAACCTAAACGTGAAGCTGCAGCTATAAGTGAACCACACCAATAGTAAAAGAAATTTATAAAAAGCCACGCATTAAAAAATGATAAATCAAAATTAAATTATTAATAAATAGTCCTTGTGATTAAATGTCCAACACCAGATAAGGTGAACAAAAATAAATGGTGAAATAAATATATAATATGAAAAAATATTTCCAATATTCAGTGCTGATAGTAGAAGTTCAGGTAACGCAAATTCCTGTTAGATGAAATGCTTACCAGATAGCAAGCCAAATAAAACAGGTGGCTATAAACCCAGCCTGGGCCTTTGGAGAACCTTTCGGGATACGTCCTGGACGAATCGCACTTGCAAGCCGAATCGGATCCACGAAGGTTGTACCCAAAAAAATTTTTTAGGATAACATAGCGTAATACTGACACAAATTATGTGGTATTAAAGAAAAAAGTTTTTTTAATATATATATATGTGACACTCCACTAGTGATAAAATCATATAGATCATAAACCATCCAGTGCCTATAGGCACAAACGGAATTGTGAAGTGAGTGACATAAAGAATGCATTAAAGTGAAAAATCTTCTATATGGAGAACTGGTGCAGAAAACCTTCCAAAAAAGCACCAGAGGATAAATGAAAAGGAATACCAGAGTGCAGCAAACTGCATGAAAGTCCTGCTTACCAGATAGCAGACTCTATAATGGCAGACTGATTTGATCACAGAACCGGCTTCCTGGCATGGGGCTGCGGGGATCCATTAGACCATCCATATCTCGGGCTCCGCAGTACACATATGGTAAAGAATGATGACGATAGTGTAATACGTAAAGACTGTTTAATGTATATAAAAGAGTAACACTTACAGTGTAGCAAACTAAAAAAGCAATGCCGGCCGGCATACAAACAAACTCCCGTCCTCTATATGGCAACGTGGTGACGTCAGCACGTCCCTGCCGTCACCATGTTGCCATATAGACTCATTTGTTCCGCAGAGTATTCCTGCATTAGAGGAGCATCTCCGTGGTTTTCGCTCCACTTGGGCACAAGTCCAGGAGGCTTTGCGACATGCTAATGGCAGGTACACACTCCATGCTGACCACAGACGGTTGCCTGCGCCTTCCTACCAGGTTGTAGACAGGGTCTGGCTGTCATCTCGCAACCTCCGACTTTGTGTCCCCTCTCTGAAGTTTGCACCTCAGGTTATTGGGCAGGATTAACCCAATGGCTTATGCATTAGACCTTCCTTCTAATATGCGTATTTCGAATGTATTTTATGTCTCTTATTAAAACCTTTGGTGTGCAACCGCTTTACCACCTTGGTGCCTCGTCCTTACCCTGTACAGGTTAAGGACCATGAGGGGTATGAAGTACATTCTATTGTTGAATCCCGTATATTCTGTGGGCGCATTGAGTACCTGGTGCATTGGAAAGGGTACGGTCTGGAGGAACGCTCTTCGGTCTCATCCTCGGACGTACATGCCCCTGTCCTCCTTCGTGATTTCCATAGAGGTTTTCCCCTCAAGCCTGGTGGTCCTCTGAGGGGGAAGGGTCATTGAGGAGGGGGTACTGTCAGGGCTGGGCTCAGCCCTTCCTTCTCAAGGCTGGCCGCTCAGCTGTCGGCTAATTGATGATATCCTGTTCATCAGTCCTGCCTACTTAAGCTGTCCAGTCCAGATGATCTCTGCCTATGCCTTGGTCACATCTCTAGCCACTTGCCGACCGCCGCACACCGATGTACGTCCAAAGTTTGCCGGCGGATATCGTTGATATGGCAGCAGCTAGCTGCCATAACCCCGGTTTCCCTGTTTTCGTGCGGCAGTCGGCTTTCAGATAAAAGTGGTCCCTGCAGTGGATTCGCCACAAGATCACTTTTATCGGAGAGGGGCCCCCCCTTCCGCCGCGATCCGGTGCCTTCTGCTGCTTACCGGAGCCGTCAGTAGCGGCGGAGGCGATCGCGTCTGTCTCCTTGCTGTGCCTGGAGACGAGTGAGGCTAATATGGTGCCCACTCGTCTCTATGACACTGCAGGGCGGAAGCGACGTCAAAACGTCACTTCCGCCCATACGTCTTAAAGGCACATTTTTTTCAATGTAATTTTTTTTAATTACTTTTTTTTTATTTTTTTTATTGCATTTTAGTGTAAATATGAGATCTGAGGTCTTTTTAACCCCAGATCTCATATTTAAGAGGTCCTGTCATGCTTTTTTCTATTACAAGGGTTGTTTACATTCCTTGCAATAGGAATAAAAGTTATATTTTTTTTTTAAACAGTGTAAAAATTTAAAAAATCATGTAAAATAAATAATAAAAATAAATTATTTATTTTTTTAAAACCCCCCCGTCCCGACGAGCTCGCGCGCAGAAGTGAACGCATACATGAGTAGCGCCCGCATATGAAAACGGTGGTCAAACCACACATGTGAGGTATCGCCGCAATCGTTAGAGTGAGAGCAATAATTCTAGCCCTAGACTTCCTCTGTAACACAAAACATGCAACCTGTAGAATTTTTTAAATGTCGCCTATGGAGATTTTTGAGGGTAAAAGTTTGACGCCATTCCATGAGCGGGCACAATTTTGAAGCGTGACATGTTGGGTATCAATTTACTCGGCGTAACATTATCTTTCACAATATAAAAAAAGTGGGCTAACTTTACTGTTGTCTTATTTTTTTTTTTCAAAAAAGTGACTTTTCTCCAAAAAAGTGCGCTTGTAAGACCGCTGCGCAAATATGGTGCGAAAAAAAGTATTGCAATGACCGTCATTTTATTCTCTAGGGTGTTAGAAAAAAAAAACATATATAATGTTTGGGGGTTCTAAGTAATTTTCTAGCAAAAAAAAACTATTTTAAACATGTAAACACCTAAATTCCAAAACAAGGCTGGTCCTTAAGTGGCTAGAGACGCTCTCCTGTGTTCCTGTTAAAGACTTGCTTGGCTGACATTCATTCTGGCTCCAGATCCTGCTTGCTGTTCTACTACGCTCATCTCTGGCTCTCTGACGTTTTGGCTTGTCTGACTATCCGTTCTGGTTCCTGAACTCTGGCTATGTTTTGACTACGTATACTCTGCTTACCTTTTTTTTATTATTATTAAACAAGTGTGATTTAGCTGTACTTCTGTCTGATTCATGGTTTCTGACAAGAGGTTCTTATGCATTTCCTTAAAGTGGCTGTAAACCTATACATATACCCACTGATTTCTTTTTATGAGGAGGTAAGTAAAACCTTGGACAGAGGGGTGGCTGTGGACATGGTATACTTGGATTTTGCAAAAGCATTTGACACAGTTCCCCACACATGGCTAATGTGTAAGGTAAAGTCTACAGGCTTGGAAATATAAATTGTTAGAAAACTGGCTAAAAGACCGATTTCAGAGAGTAGTGGTTAATGATTCTTACTCTGAATGGTGTAAGGTTATCAGTGGTGTACCCCAAGGTTCATTGTTGGGACCCTTACTTTTTAATAGCTTTATAAATGATATAGGGCCTGGGATTAGAAGTAACATTTCAGACTTTGCAGATGACACCAAACTATGCAGTGGAATAACGTCCTTACAGGATGTCTCCAATTTACAAGCCAACCTCAATGCACTGTCTAATTGGGCGACTATGTGGCAAATGAGGTTTAATGTTGATAAATGAAAAGTTATGCACTTGGGGGCTAAGAATATGCATGCATCATACATACCAGGAGGAGTACAACTGGGGGGGTCCGTAGTGGAGAAGGATCTGGGGGTTTTGGCAGATCATAAGCTCAATAATAACAAGCAATTCCAAGCTGCAGTTTCCAAAGCGAGCAAAGTTCTTTCTTGTATTAAGAGAGTTATGGACTCCAGAGAGAGCAATGTCATTTTGCCCCTGTACAAATCATTAGTAAGACCTCATCTGGAATATGCAGTTCAGTTTTGGGCACCAGTTCTCAAAAAGGATACGAGGGAACTGGAGAAAGTGCAGAGAAGGGCAACCAAACTGAGAGACATGGAGGAACTCAGCTATGAGGAAAGATTAGAGGAACTGAATTTATTCTCTCTTGAGAAGAGGAGATTAAGGGGGGATATGATCAACATGTACAGATATATAAGGAATCCATATAGTGAACTTGGTGTTGAGTTATTACGGTCAACACAAAGGACAAGGGGGCACTCTTTATGCCCAGAGGAAAAGAGATTTCATCTCCAAATACAGAAAAGTTTCCTCACAGTGAGAGCTGTGAAAATGTGGGATAGACCCCCTCCAGAGGTGGTTCTGGCAAGCTCAGTAGATTGCTTTAAGAAAGGCATGGATTCTTTCCTAAATGTACACAATATAACTGGGTACTGACATTATAAGTAAAGTTGCTCCAGGGAAAATTTGATTGCCTCTTCGGGGGTCAGAAAGAAATTTTTTCCCCTGCTGTAGCAAATTGGATCATGCTTTGCTGGAGTTTTTGCCTTCCTCTGGATCAACTGTGGGTATAGGATTGGGTATATGGGATTGTTTGATATTATTTTTTATTTATTTATTTTTATGGTTGAACTAGATGGACTTGTGTCTTTTTTTTTCAACCTGACTAACTATGTAACTATGAAGTGACTAGCCTCAGATAATACACTGAGATTAAACAAATCCTCCTTCATAAGTCATACCTGTTTATCTGCAGCCATTTGTTCTCTACAGCTTTATAAAACTCAGAGATTAAGAGGATTTTTCACAGACCCATCGGTATTCGGCCGCTAGCGGAGGGTTCCCCCCCCCCCCGCTAGCAGCTGAGGAAGGGTTAAAAACCACCGCAAAGCGCCTCTACAGAGGCGCTTTGCCAGCGGTATAGCCACGCTGTCCCATTGATTTCAATGGGCAGGAGAGGTGTTGCTAGCAGGACTTTTTTTCCCATCCTCCTAGCGCACCGCACCAGTGTGAAAGCCCTCGGGGCTTTCACACTGGAGAGACAGCAGCAGCTGTTTCGGGTCAGTTTGCAGGCGCTATTATTAGCGCAATAGCACCTGCAAACCGCCCTAGTGTGAAAGGGGCCTTATACAAGCTTACAAGAGCTCTGAGGGCTATTGGAGGGAAAGGACACCCCCTCCTTCCTCCTCAGAGCACACAGAAATGATGCAGAGCTGAGGATATTAATCAGAGGCTGTGTGTGCTGGAGCTCTCTGCCCACATCATTTTTTTTAACCTCTTAGCGTCACGGTCCCTACCATGCCATGCAGATGGCAAGGCATGGTCACACCTCAAGTGGTTCAAGGAGGTATTGAACCCATGGCTTTCTGTATACTGCTCCTGTTGCTTTGCCTCTGAGCCACACCTCAGTTCATTATTCAGCCTGGTTTTCAGCTATGATTTGTACTGCATGCAGCACTGAGGGCTATACTCTGGATCTTGTTGCAATTTGTATCTGTCACTCCTGGTTCAGCTGAGGCAGTTTATCTAATCAACTGGGTATAAAACACTGCCTTACTCTGAGGGCTTGTTCAGTTCATTGATTCTTGTATTGCCAAAGGTTCCTGTTTGTGCTTATTTTGAAGTTTCAGTCTTCCAAGACTGACCCCGGCTTCTGACCCTGGCTCTGTTAATCGTTAACTCTGACTTCTGGAATCCCTGACTACGGCTTTACCTCGACAATTCTTTGGTAAATTCCCTGTCAAGCCCCCGTGTGCAGATTCATAGCCCAGGTAGTCTTTTACCTTGTTACCGTGGGCTGTGTGTATTTGCAAGGGTGAGCGTACATCTCTGTACTATGGACTCCAACCAAGACAAGCCCTTACACTTAGTGTAGGGAAAACTTATCAGAAGTGACTCATGCTGATAACAGAGGAACTAAACAGCAAAGGGAAATGTCACTCGGTGCTTTGGGTAGAGACAGCTACACAGTATAGAAGGATGTGCTTTGTTCATATTTCATGCTCTGTCATCACTGTACCTCCAGCTTCTCTGCTGTGCCCCATCTTCTTCCCAGCAACCAGAAGATTGACCAAGTGTGCCACAAAGGATATGTATTGTCCCTGTCCATGCTTACTGGACCACGTGTCCATGGTACCCTGCACACACATTACATTCCACATACTAGTGGAGATGGCATTCTGGGCAAAATAATGGCAAGTGGGTACCTGCCACTGTGGTGTAGCACAGGACATAAACTTGTGGAAGAGGACTGAAACCACAGGTTTGGAATTAGGGAAGCTTCAAACCCAACATTTCTTGTTACCTGGGCCTTAGATGCTGGAGATGTGGGTGATTTGGGGCCCCTTTTTTTGGGCTACAGCAGCTGCATAAGAGACACCTGTTTTGGCAAGGATGATGCTGGAGAATGTAGGTGATTGTAGAATTCTCTTGCTTGCACTACAAGGCATATCCTGAGTCTCTGAACTCAGGTTCCTGCCACAGATGTTACCACAGACGCAGCAGAGAGAATCTTGTACAGAGGGTTTAGATATGGAAAGTGTGGAATAAGGAGGAATGCTGGTCTTTTACTGGCTACCGGTTCCATTGAGGTATGGTGCAGAGTCATGTATTTCCTTATGCATTTTGTACCAAAATGGCTGGTACTTTTACTACAGCTGATATGCTGAAGGCTGTTTCTGATGCATTCAGAAACAGATACAATAAAAAGGGTCACATTGCAGAGCTCTGTGGACTGTCCCTGGTAACAGCAATGGCCTATACCCGTGTGGCCACCAGATAGATTTGGATGGTTGCCCCATTCAGGCCTTTGCCAACTGCACCTGGACATAATCCTTCCTAGCTGCTGTTCTGCTTCTCCCTCATAGCTTTACAACTCTCCAAATCATCCCACCCATAGACAGTCTGCTACCTCATCATCCACCCCTTGCTCATCACTGGAGCCCACTTGGAAGTATGCCCCCACTGCTGGAGTACCGCCGCCTCTTGCTGCTCCCTGCCCGATGTCCTCTCTGTGGTTTTGGTGTTATCTTCTCCATCCGCTTTATTTTAGATGAGGAATACTTGCACATGACCAAAATAATCCATCTGCAGCAAGTCAGTGATCATGTGATTGAGTAATTCTACTAAAGCCCTATTACCAGTTTGTGGTCTATGGTGGGATTAGCAGAAAATGTGGGGGAGGAAGAAGGTACATTAGCAGCAGGTACAGACAACTGGCTGCCCTGCACCTGTGAAGAGAAGGATTTTGTTAGCCACTCAACTACCCCTTGTATGTGGTGAGGATTTATTGCATGTCTAATGTAACATAGAAAACATAGACATGCCCTAACTCTATCTGGTGTGGCCAAACAATGGCATTGTCCTGTACAACTTGCTCGGCCCCATATTACCTCCATGTGCAGAACCTCTGCCTCTGCCTTTAGACCTGCCTGAATCTCATCCCTAAACCCCAAATATCAAGTGAGTAGAGTGAACCCAGCAAGAAATGATGGGGTTTTTTTTTAATGAAAAGTGGGACAAATTGTCAGTGGAGACGTCTTGTTCACAGTGAAAGTACTTAAAGTGGTAGTAAACTCAGTTTTACCACTTTTATCTACAAGTAAGCCTATAATACGGCTTACCTGTAGGTACTGTGAATATCTCCTAGACTTGCAAGGTTTAGGAGATATTCAGAGTGCATGCAGACAATGATGTCACAAGCGCTCTGAAGATCCGGTATACTATGTTAGACCTTTAGAGCCCGTGCTGTAAACAGTGGCAGGAGTGATGTCATTGTGCTCCGACCACTCATGTAGCCGGAGGCTGCGAACCTGGAAGGAAGTCCGAGTGAAGATGGAAGCCCTCTCAGCGGTGACAGCGTAGCACTGGAGGACTTAGTTTTAAGGTAAGTCTTGCATAATGTGTTAGTATGCGATGCATACTAGCACATTATGACATTGCCTTGCAGGGGATTTTTTTTTCTTTAACTGCGGTTTTCTATCACATTAATGCAGTTATTGCCTCAAAAGGGTGTGTGAGGAAATATACATTTGGGATACCAATAATTATGTCCATGCAATTTTACTTTAATATTTACTAGAATAGGTTAAGTCATAACACAAATCTAAGGTGTCTGCTCTGTGGCAAAACAAAAAAAACAAAAAAAAACAATGATATTTGCTTATGTTAATTTCAACTTTAATGAACAATTAGAAATCTTTTGGTAAAAGTAAAGGAGGATCATGACTGTACATAAAGAAGACCTTCTGAGCTAGTTTTTTTTTTCCCCCGATAAATAGTTTTTGCATAATTCTATCTAGCTCTTAAGTTGCAATTGGTCTTTTAAAAGTAGTTACATAGGGGATGAATATTATTCGAGAAGTATCCAATTTTATCTAGTTTTAAGAGTCAATTTCAAATTGAAGATGCTTTTTAGGTATTTTTTAAGCAAGAGCTAATCAGCACTTGAAGATGAACAATAAAAACATGTGGGAATATTGCTTAGTTTTTTGATATTTGAAGTCTTTAAAGAAAGGAATGTTAGAACTTTTATAAATAATTCTCTTATCATACTTCCTGCTGCCAATTGTGTATTTTATGAGTGCACTGAGTCATAGATAAAAACATTATGTTCTTGTCAAGAATCCAAATATGATCTTGGTCTCCTTTTAAAAATATAATAAATAACTTTGTTCTTTTTGCTTAGAAATCCATTTTTGGCCAAGTAGATTCATTTCATTTATTGCCAATTAAGAAATAATAACTTGGCAATAACAGTTTTTTTTTCTGAACTCTTTTTTAAGTCACCTGAACAATAGTACTAAAATACCTTTCAAACTTGAATTCTGGTTTCTGTGTTTTCTTAGGGACATGATAGGCATGTGTACAGGATGAAAATTGTAAATGTGATGTGGGAACTATTGTTATGACATGGTATGTGTCTGTCATGGTGCAAGTAGATCATCTTATATCAATCAGTGCCCTTTGGTGGTAGCCTTAAGGTCCCACTATTTTTTTTTATAATAAACTGACTAATAAATATGTCTGTGCACATAATGAGCAACAACTGAGCACAGCTTGAACACCAAGAATGGATATCGCAATAATACCTAAGTGCAAGGACTACTGTGAACCAGTAGAGTCCTGTATTGTTATGTTGTGGACAATGTAAATCTCTCATGAAAGAGCAATAGGGACAGGCATTGTAGACCTTTTGTGTTGCAAAGCTGTTTTAGATATGACTTTTATCAATCAAGATGTTGCTAGATGCTTGGCTCAGCGTATTTTGTTTTAATGGAGAACAACTGAAACGTAGAGACAGGACATGACATTATACCTGTGTAGTTCCACATAAGAACAATAGAAGAACACTACCACCTAGTGGCAAAACTACTAATCACAGTATAATATGAGACTGGTTGTTGCACCTACTGTATGTCTTTATAAACAGCATGCTAGTACCCCCCACTCCACAACTACTTCTCATATAAGTCTCATCTTCCTTCTGAGTTCTTCAGACTTTGACTGGTGGCATTTTTTATAGCATTCATTGTCATCTTACATGTTTTACAGTTTTTGGGCACAATTTGTTCCACAATGTCTTGGGTGTAATGAAAACTAACATCAAAATGTTTGGTTCTGGAATTAATCATACAAGGTTTAAAACTTTGATTTTGTAGGAAGCTTCCATATTCCTCACAGTAAACTGTGTTTACTATGCTTCAGTTTCAGAATGAACAGGAAGCCTCTGTACATTGCACTTCCTGTTTATTCATCTTCTGTGCAGTTGAGTCTGCAAAGAAAGGATTGGGGGTCTATGTCTTAATCCCTTTCTTTAAATGTAAGACATCAGGGGTCTGTTCGGACCCCTGATATTTCACCAAACCCCCAACAGCATTGTGAAAAAAATGTAAAAATAATAAAAGAAATTTGAAAAAGGAATTAAAAAAAATGAAAAAATCATTAAAAAATAGTAAAAAATAATTTAAAAGAATGAAGGGCCCATTCAAACAGATTCCTTGGCCCATACAGTGTGAATGAGTGGATTGTTTGTGCAGCTGGAGCCACTTATTACTCTATGGAGCTGTAGGAATATAGCCCCAGGTCCTAATTTGACACAAGTAGAGGTATGGGTGAGTGGCCCTGAATGTCTGCGTTCAGGGCCGTAGACCTGATCTGTTGGGACACTATAGTCAGGTTCTAAAAATATATATTCTTTTGCAACTTTTATGAGCAGCCCCTTACAATTAATCTTGTTCTGTATCTATGGACATTACCTTCAGAGTCATAGTTGGCTTTAAAAACCCATTTATATCCAGGGGGCACATGCGTAAAGCTCAGCATGGTGGATTCATCTGACTGAAACTCCATTCTTGGCTGGAGAAAGTCCAAGTTTATTTTCTGCACCCAGCCTCAGCTAGCCACTAAGTCATCCCAGGTGGCCAGCGCACATATCAGAGAGATCACAGGTGTCCAGTCCAAACTGAAGCTGAAAACAATCGGAGAGGAACTAGCACGATCCTCCACCAAAATGGTGGGCGAAGCAGCAGGTGGCTGGTTCCTGGAGCAAACTCAACCCCTGACTGCTCGCTTTAGTGATAATGAGAGGGAAGAGGACTTTAACCCCAGTAGTTCCCCCCGGTCCCCAGCAGGACCCTAAACAGCAGATCGAGACTGTATTTAATAAAGCTCTAAAAGACACTTTTGACTGGATAACAGACCACCTGACCAGGAATATCAAAGTTTTGGGGTAGTGAACATCTAACTTAGAGACACAGATGAAAAATTTAGAGCCTGATGTCTGATATCATGACTAGGATGACCTTGCGTAGGTATCAGAGAATCATTCCAGACACTCCAATCTCCACCTTCACGGCATCCCTAAATCTGTTGTGGACTTGCAATCCACAGTTACTGCAGTTTTCCAGAAACTGATGCCCTCTACTCTGCTGGAACATCTCGATCATAATTGAGATCTGATGAGATGCCAACCTGATGCCCTGTCTCAAGATATAATTGTAATGCTGCACTTTTATCATGCAAAAGAGCTACTTCTTCAGGCAGCACATGAAAAAATCGAACCAGACCTTCCAAGGTTATACATATCAACTTTTTGCGCTTCTAGCACCGTTCAGAATTGCTAAGCAGTGTGCCATGAAGCCACAACTGTAAATCCTCCTGCGGCACCAAGTGAAATATCATTGGGGGTTCCCATTTGCCCTTCACTTTTCCTATAATGTCAAATAGGGACGAGCTCGAGGCGAACATGAGTTCGACTCAAACATCGGCTGTTCGATTGTTCGCCGAAGATCGAACATTATGGGGCATTCACGCCAAATTGGAGCGGCGCGTCACGCCCCACAATGCACTGCATCATCGCAGTGCATTGCTGGCTGATGAATGGCCAAGCATGCACTATGCATGCTTTGGCCAATCAGCGCCGTCAGCAAAGAGAGCCATAATTGGCCAAAGGCAGCCATAATTGGCCAAAGGCAGGATGCCTTTGGCCAATTATGGCTCAGGGGGTTAAGTCCACGCCCCACACTATATAAGGCCGCCTGCATGTCGGCCTTGTGTAGTGTGTTGCTGGCAGGGAAAGAGAGAGAGAGAGAGAGAGAGAGAGAGAGTCATTTCCTGCAGACCGTTCCTGCTCTACTGTTTCTAATAAACCTCAGGCAGGCAGTTGATTCAGTTAGCTGCAGTGTATTTAAACATTTGCTGCCCGCCATATAGCAGAATGACGGCGGCAAAGTGGTTTCAATACCCTAACTGGGCGTCATATGACATCCTCAGGATATTAAGCCGCTGCGCGTCCCCCGGGGGCATGCATTGCAGCGATCGTTGTTGCGGTGTGTCAGTCTGACACACCGCAACTCTGATCTAGGTAAAGAGTCTCTGACGGAGACTCTTTACCACGTGATCAGCCGTGTCCAATCACGGCTGATCACGATGTAAATAGGAAGAGCCGGTGATCGGCTTTTCCTCACTCGCGTCTGACAGATGCAAGTAGAGGAGAGCCGATCGGCTGCTCTCCTGACAGGGGGGGTCTGTGCTGATTGTTTATCAGCACAGCCCCCTCTCGGATCCCACCCAGGACCACAATCATGCCGCCCAGGACCACCAGGATGCCCATCCACACTGGACCACCAGGTATGCCCCCCTAGATCCCCAGGGAAATACTAATTTGTGCCCAGGCAGCTGCAATCAATGCCCAGGCAGCTGCCAATCAGTGCCCACTCACAATGCCTACCACTGCCAGTGCCACCAGGGATGCCTATCAGTGCCTCATATCAGTGCCACGTATGAGTACCCATCAGTGCCACGTATCAATGCCCATCAGTGCCCAGCAGTGCCGCCTATCAGTGCCACCTATAAGAACCCATCTTTGCAGCCTTTCAGTGCCCATCAGTGTCGCCTATCAGTGCTCATCAGTGCCCACCAGTGCCACCCATGAGTGCCCATCAGTGCCGCCTATAAATGCCCATCAGTGCTGCATATCAGTGCCACCCATCAGTGCCACCTCATCGGTGCCGCCTTATTAGTGCCTGTCAGTGCCACCTTATCAGTGCCCATCAGTGAAAGAGAAAACTTACTTATTTACAAAATTTTATAACAGAAACAAAAGCAAAACTTTTATTTTTTTCTAAATTTTCGGTATTTTTTAAATTTTTTAGCAAAAAAAAAAAACCCCAGAGGTGATCAAATACCACCAAAAGAAAGCTCTATTTGTGGGGACAAAATTATAAAAATTTAGTTTGGGTACAGTGATGGATGACCACGCAATTGTCATTCAAACTGCGACAGCACTGAAAGCTGAAAATTGGTCTGGGCAGGAAGGTGTATACCTCAACTATGAGAGACAAAATGTGAAAACAAATCCAGACAATCACATTGTCTGATTTTTTTTTTAAAGAATTTATTAGCAAATTATGGTGCAAAATAAGTATTTTGTCAATATCAAACGTTCATCTCAATACTTTGTTATATATCCTTTAATGGCAATGACAGAGGTCAAACGTTTTCTGTAAGTCTTCACAAGGTTGTCACACACTGTTGCTGTTATGTTGGCCCATTCCTCCATGCAGATCTCCTCTAGAGCAGTGATGTTTTGGGGCTGTCGCTGGGCAACACGGACTTTCAACTCCCTTCAAAGGTTTTCTATGGGGTTGAGATCTGGAGACTGGCTAGGCCACTCCAGGACCTTGAAATGCTTCTTACAAAGCCACTCCTTCGTTGCCCGGGTGGTGTGTTTGGGATCATTGTCATGCTGCAAGACCCAGCCACGTTTCATCTTCAGTGCCCTTGCTGATGGGAGGAGGTTTGCACTCAAAATCTCACGATACATGGCCCTATTCATTCTTTCATGTACACGGATCAGTCATAGTGTTCCCTTTGCAGAGAAACAGCCCCAAAGCATGATGTTGCCACCCCCATGCTTCACAGTAGGTATGGTGTTCTTTGGTTGCAACTCAGCATTCTCTCTCCTCCAAACACGACGAGTTGTGTTTCTACCAAACAGTTCCACTTTGGTTTCATCTGACCATATGACATTCTCCCAATCCTCTTCTGGATCATCCAAATGCTCTTTAGCAAACCTCAGACGGGCCCGGACATGTACTGGCTTAAGCAGGGGGACACGTCTGGCACTGCAGCATCTGAGTCCCTGGCGGCGTAGTGTGTTACTGATGGTAGCCTTTGTTACGTTGGTCCCAGGTCTCTGCAGGTCATTCACTAGGTCCCCCCATGTGGTTCTGGGATTTTTGCTCACCATTTTTGTGATCATTTTGACCCCACGGGGTGAGATCTTGCGTGGAGCCCCAGATCGAGGGAGATTATCAGTGGTCTTGTATGTCTTCCATTTTATAATTATTGCTCCCACAGTTGATTTCTTCATACCAAGCTGCTTGCCTATTGCAGATTCAGTCTTCCCAGGCTGGTGCAGGTCTACAATTTTGTTTCTGGTGTCCTTCGACAGCTCTTTGGTCTTCATCATAGTTGAGTTTGGAGTGTGACTGTTTGAGGTTGTGGACAGGTGTCTTTTATACTGATAACAAGTTCAAACAGGTGCCATTAATACAGGTAATGAGTGGAGGACAGAGGAGCCTCTTAAAGAAGAAGATACAGGTCTGTGGGAGCCAGAAATCTTGCTTGTTTTTAGGTGACCAAATACTTATTGTCCGCCATAATTTGCAAATAAATTCTTTCAACAATAAGACAATGTGATTGTCTGGATTTGTTTCCACATTTTGTCTCTCATAGTTTCATAGTTGAGGTATACCTATGATGACAATTACAGGCCTCTCTCATCTTTTTAAGTGGGAGAACAATTGGTGGCTGACTAAATACTTTTTTGCCCCACTGTATATACAGTCAGACTGGTGTGTGTGTGTATGTGTATAGATAGATAGATAGATAGATAGATAGATAGATAGATAGATAGATAGATAGATAGATAGATAGATAGATAGATAGATAGATAGATAGATAGATAGATAGATAGATAGATAGATAGATAGATAGATATCCACTGTATTCAGTTTAGCTAGATCTCACTGCAGACCGTTCCTGCTGTACTGTTTCTAATATACTTCAGGCAGGCAGTTGATTCAGTTAGCTGCAGTGTATTTAGTATATATATATACATCTTGGCTTTGTGTGTGTGTGTATATATATTTATATATATTATACACATATTATACACTGTATCCAGTTTACCTAGATCTCACTGCAGACCGTTCCTGGTGTACGTATTCAAATACAGTTGCAGGCAGGCAAGTGATTCAGTGATTCGCAGTGCATTAAATATATATACAGTCTCCAACATATATATATATATATATATATATATCCACTGCATTCCAGTCTAGTCAAGCCTATATCTGACTGCAGGCCATTGCTGGTGTACGTTTTCAAATACACTTTCAGGCAGGCAGGCAAGTGATTCAGTGATTAAATATATATACAGTCTCCAACATATACAGTATATCACAAAAGTGAGTACAGCCCTCACATTTTTTGTAAATATTTTAATATATCTTTAAATGTGACAACACTGAAGAAATTACACTTTACTACAATGTAAAGTAGTGAGTGTACAGCTTGTATAACAGTGTAAATTTGCTGTCCTCTCAAAATAACTCAACACACAGCCAATAATGTCTAAACTGGATTCAACAAAAGTGAGTACACCCCTAAGTGAAAATGTCCAAATTGGGCCCAATTAGCCATTTTCCCTCCCCATGTCATGTGATATGTTAGTGTTACAAGGTCTCAGGTGTGAATGGAGAGCAGGTGTGTTAAATTTGGTGTTATTGCTCTCACTTTCTCATACTGGTGACTGGAAATTCAATATGGCACCTCATGGCAAAGAACTCTCTGAGGATCTGAAAAAAAGAATTGTTTCTCTACATGAAGATGGCCTAGGCTATAAGAAGATTGCCAAGACCCTGAAACTGAGCTGCAGCACGGTGGCCAAGACCATACAGAGGTTTAACAGGACAAGTTCCACTCAGAACAGGCCTCGCCATGGTCAACCAAAGAAGTTGAGTGCATGTGCTCAGCGTCATATCCAGAGGTTGTCTTTGGGAAATAGACGTATAAGTGCTGCCAGCATTGCTCCAGAGGTTGAAGGGGTGGGGGGTCAGCCTGTCAGTGCTCAGACCATACGCCGCACACTGCATCAAATTGGTCTGCATGGCTGTTGTCTCAGAAGTAAGCCTCTTCTAAAGATGATGCACAAGAAAGCCCACAACCAGTTTGCTGAAGACAAGCAGACTAAGGACATGGATTACTGGAACCATTTCCTGTGGTCTGATGAGACCAAGATAAACTAATTTGGTTCAGATGGTGTCAAGCGTGTGTGGCAGCAACCAGGTGAGGAGTACAAAGACAAGTGTGTCTTGCCTACAGTCAAGCATGGTGGTGGGAGTGTCATGGTCTGGGGCTGCATGAGTACTGCAGGCACTGGGGAGCTACAGTTCATTGAGGGAACCATGAATGCCAACATGTACTGTGACATACTGAAGCAGAGCATGATCCTTCCCTTTGGAGACTGGCCCGCAGGGCAGTATTCCAACATGATAAGGTCCCCAAACACACCTCCAAGACGACCACTGCCTTGCTAAAGAAGCTCAGGGTAAAGATGATGGACTTGCCAAGCATGTCTCCAGACCTAAACCCTATTGAGCATCTGTGGGGCATCCTCAAACAGAAGGTGGAGGAGCGCAAGGTCTCTAACATCCACCAGCTCCGTGATGTCGTCAATGAGGAGTGGAAGAGGACTCCAATGGCAACCTGTGAAGCTCTGGTGAACTCCATGCCCAAGAGGATTAAGGCAGTGCTGGAAAATAATGGTGGCCACACAAAATATTGACACTTTGAGCCCAATTTGGACATTTATACTAAGGGGTGTACTCACTTTTGTTGCCAGCTGTTTAGACACTAATGGCTGTGTAGTGAGTTATTTTGAGGGGACAGCAAATTTACACTGTTATACAAGCTGTACACTCACTACTTTACATTGTAGCAAAGTGTAATTTCTTCAGTGTTGTCACATGAAAAGATATAATAAAATATTTACAAAAATGTGAGGGGTGTACTCACTTTTGTGAGATACTGTATATATCCACTGCATTCCAGTCTAGCCAAGCCTATATCTGACTGCAGGCCATTGCTGGTGTACATTTTCAAATACTTTCAGGCAGGCAGGCAGGCAAGTGATTCAGTGATCCGCAGTGCATAAAATATATTTACTATCTCCTACATATATATCCATTGCATTCTAGTCTAGCCAAGCCTATATCTGACTGCAGGCCATTGCTGGTGTAATTTTCAAATACACTTTCTGGCAGGCAGGCAGGCAAGTGATTCAGTGATCCGCAGTGCATTAAATATATATACAGTCTCCAACATATATATATATATATATATCCACTGCATTCCAGTCTAGCCAAGCCTATATCTGACTGCAGGCCATTGCTGGTGTGCATTTTCAAATACACTTTCAGGCAGGCAGGCAAGTGATTCAGTGATCCGCAGTGCATAAAATATATATATTACTGTCTCCTACATATATACCCACTGCATTCTAGTCTAGCCAAGCCTATATCTGACTGCAGGCCATTGCTGGTGTATGTTTTCACTGTTTACACTTTTTGGTAGGTGGGCAAGTGATTCAGTGATCCGCAGTGCATTAAATATATATACAGTCTCCAACATATATATATCCACTGCATTCCAGCCTAACCAAGCCTTTATCTGACTGCAGGCCATTGCTGATGTACATTCTCAAATACACTTTCAGGCAGGCCAGGCAGGTGATTTAGTGATCTGCAGTGCATAAAGATATATATAAGTCTCCTACATGTATATCCACTGCATTCTAGTCTAGCCAAGCCTATACCTGACTGCAGGCCATTCCTGGTGAAATTTTTCTAGTAAACTTCAGGCGGTGTTTTGCTAATCCAATTTTACAGCCTGTCTGGAAGGCCACCAAGAAAAGGCAGACACTCACAGGCCACTAAAAGAGGACAACCAGGCTCTGTGTCTACAGCCAATAGTGCTGGTCGTGCACATGGTACATCCTCAGCACATGGCCGTGGGGCACGCTTGTCCTTTTTTTCGACAGCTGGCCGTGTTGAGCCACAAAATGCAGAAGAGATAGTTGAGTGGATGACAAAGCTGTCCTCATCCTCCTCATCCTCTGTCACCCAGGCTAAGACAAGTTTGGCTGCCAAAGTGGCCTATTCCATCGGCTCAATTGCATCAGTCACTCCTTCCCTAGCTCCACCATCATGTCCAACATGAGCCCAGAGAGAGGGGGTACCCAAGAAGGACAAGAAACTGGCAGCCATGTTCCCCCTGCTGCAGCATACTGCCAGGTTTGCTCCAGTGGCGAGGAGGGAGGGGATGATGAGGTCACTGACTCTATGTGGGTGCCTGATAGAAGAGAGGAGGAGGCACATCTCCAACGAGGCAGGATGCCCTCCAGGGGCCAGCTTAAGGACAACTAACCGAGCGCATCACACCGCAGCGCTCCACATGTGCAGGGTGCTGCTGACTGCGCGTTTTTTCAAAAGTACTTGTGGGCCTTTTTTGACACGTGTGCAGCAGATCACACCATTGCTGTTTGCAACATATGTCTGAAGCGTATCAAGGGTGGCCAAAACAGCAGCAGCTTGGGCACTACATGCTTAACCAGACATATGTCGAGCTCCCATGCAGTCCGTTGGCAACAGTACTTAAAAGACCCACACCAAAGAACAAGGCGGACCTCTCCTTGCTCCTCCAACCCCACTACACCTTCAGTCCTCTCAGAGACCTGCACTGCGAGGAATGAAGGTGTAGAATTAGGTGCCCCAAGCACTTGCGGGAAATCTGCTAGCGGTACACCTAAATCTGATTGTAGCAGGCAAATTTCCCTATCCCAGTTGCTAAACCGTCGAAAGAAATTCAGTCCCAGCCATCCACATGCTTAGCGGCTGAATGCTAGTTTGGCTAAATTGCTAGCACTCCAACTGCTGCCTTTTCAGCTGATAAACTCTCCCCCCTTTCGAGAATTTGTGAAATGTGCGGTACCTCAGTGGCAGGTTCCCAAACACCATTTTTTTTCTCGGAAGGCCATTCAGGCTCTCTACCGGCATGTGGAAGGCAAAGTCTTGGCCTCATTGGACAGGGCGGTCAGCGGTAAGGTGCATATTACCGCTGACTCATAGTCCAGTAGGCATGGACAGGGATGTTACCTTTCTTTCACGGCGCACTGGGTAACCCTGCTGGCAGCTGGGAAGGATGCAGGACAGTATGCAGTAATGTTGGAGCTTGTTCCGCCACCACGCCTCCAAAATGCTGGTAGCGGTGATTCTGCCACACCTCTCTCCTCCAGTCCCTCCTCTTCTTCTTCCTCTATGGCCTCTTCCTGTGCAGATTTTACCTTGGAACCAGCGGTGCTCCGTAGGCGTTCTAGGGGCTATGCAAGCACTCAAGCAAAAAGATGCCATGCGGTGCTTGAGTTGGTCTGCTTAGGGGACAGGAGCCACACTAGGGCAGAGATTCTGCAGGGGCAGGTTCAGAGGTGGTTGACGCCACGCCAGCTTCAGACAGGAATGGTGGTTTGTGACAATGGCAGGAAAGTCTGTGGGCATTTCCGCGGGTCATATAATGCCAGTGCTTGGCTGGCTGACCTTCAAAAGGAATGAAACCTGCCTAAGAACCGCCTCATCTGTGACAAGCCCACCAGGTGGAACTCATTGTTGGCAATGCTGCACCGGCTGCACACGCAGCAGAGGGCCATCAATGAGTACCTGTGTGACTATGGCACCAGGACAGGGTCAGGGGAGCTTGGCTTTTTTTGCCACGCCAGTGGCTAATGATCAAGGATGCATGCACTGTCCTGTCACCATTTGAGGAGGCCATGAGGATGGTGAGCAGTGACAGTGCATGCATCAGTGATACTGTCCCTCTTGTCTTCCTGTTGGAGCACACGCTGCGTGGAATAATGGACAGGGAACTTGAGGCAGAACAGAGGGATTAAGAGGAGGACTTCCTTTCCTCTCAAGGCCCCCTTTATCCAGACAGTATTCCTGCAGGCCCACCTATCACACAGGAAGAGGAGGAGGATTGTGTCAGCATGGAAGTGGAGCCTGACACTCAGCATCAGCAGCAGTCTTCAAGGGATCGTTTTCAGTCCCCAGAAACCCATTGACTTGTACGTGGCTGGGAGGAGGTGGCTGCGGATCATGTCATCCTTAGTGACCCAGAGGACTCCAGACCAAATGCCTCAGCAAACATACGCTGCATGGCCTCCCTGATCCTGCAAAGCCTGCGAAAGGACACTCGGATTCGTGGTATCAAGGAGAGGGATCAGTACTGGCTGGCAACCCTTCTTGATCCACATTACAAAGGTAAGGTTGCGGAACTTATCAAGCCTTTGCAGAGGGAGCAGAGGATGAAACATCCTGGGGAGGCCTTGCAGAAAGCTTTGTGCAATGCGTTTCCAAAGCCAGGGAGGTTGCATTTTCCTGGTCCTCCTGGACAACATGTTGCTGAGGCTTCGGTCAGTCACAGAAGGAGCGGTGGAGAAGGTGGCCGCCTGACTGATGCATTCAGACAATTTTTTTAGTCCCAAGGTCTGATCGTTTCCAGCAACCATCACCAGTGTCTGATTTACATGGTGCAGGAATACCTTGGGCAAGATCAGACTTGGAGACCTTTCCAACTGAAAATCCACTGGGTTTCTGGGTCTTGAGTATGGATCACTGGCCAGAGCTTGCACAGTATGCAATTGAGCTACTGGCCTGTCCTGCATCCAGCGTTCTATCTGAACGCATATTCAGTGCTGCTAGAGACTTTGTAAGCGATCACAGAGTGTGCCTGTTCACAGACTTGGTTGGTCTTGGATCACCAGCTACTACCTGAAGCTGATGTAACCGATTAATTTTTTTATGAATGTGAGATCCCTTGAAGACTGCCTATGCTGATGCTGAGTGACTATCCTGTTAAGCTGAGTGACTATCCTATTCCTCCTCAATGTTCATGTTGATAGCTTCTAAGAACATTTTTGGTTCTGGGTGCCACCACCAGTGCCTAAAGCCCAATTTTTCTGCCCCTGTTCAACAGGGGCGTGTAACTACAATTTTTGCTGTAATATTTTGCAGCAGGGCCCATTCCTGCACTCAACAAGAGTATCTGTGAGGCTTTACAGTGTTGTGTCACCACCACCACCGCTGCCTAAGGCCCAATTTTTCTGCCCCTGTTTAACAGGGGCGCGTAATTACAATTTTTGATTAAATATTTCACAGCAGGGGTCGTTCCTGAGCTCAACAACAGAATCTGTGAGGGGTTACAGTGTTGTGCCACCACCACCACTGCCTAAGACCCAATTTGTCTGCCCCTGTTTAACAGGGGCATGTAATTACAATTTTTGATCTAATATTTCACAGCAGGGCCCATTCCTGCGCCCACCAAGAGTAACTGTGAGGGCTTACAGTGTTGTGGCAACACCACCACACCACCACCAAAGGCCCAACTTTTCTGACCCTGTTCAATAAGGGCATGCAATTACAATTCTTGATATAATATTTCACAGCAGGGCCCGTTCCAGCGCCCACCAAGAGTAACTGTGAGGGCTTACAGTGTTCTGGTACCACCAACACCTAAGGCCCAAATTTCTGCAGAGTATATAGGGCAGGCTGTATAGTATATACAGGTGGTCCCCTACTTTCAAACATCCGACTTACAAATGACTCCTACTTACAAATGGAGTGAGACAACAGGAAGTGAGAGGAAGTCTATCCCTAGGAAGGGAAATTCTCTTCTGTTAAGAGTTAATATGGGAGTTAATATGGGAAAAAGGTGTCTCCACTGATGCTTTATTATCACCAATCCTTGTTTCCCTAAAAACCACAAATTTTCAAAATCCAATTGTCATTGGGACAGAAAGTGAGGTGAAATCTTCTGAACAGGGCACAGACAGCAAAACAAATGTTACAGGGGTGATAACCCTTCCCTATGTTACCCAAAAAGCTTAAAAATAGATTTTTTGGCTGGAGCTACACCTAAAAAATGTACCTATTCCAAATTACAAACAGATTCAACTTAAGAACAAACCTACAGTCTTGTTTGGACCGCCTGTATACTGCTGTTCAGAGTATATAGGGCCTGGGGGCCCCCTTAATATCTATACAAGACCCAAAGGGCCTGGTAATGGGCTTGGGGGTTACCCATGCCGTTTTTCTCAATAATTTTCATCCATATTGCTGGGACCCGACATTACATTACAGCCGCAAGCAGTTTTAAATGACTTTTATTCCTTTAGAAATGTCATTTTGTGCAGGGACTGTTCTAAACACGGGAAACACGCGCCACTTTTACAGGCATACTATAGACACTCCTCAGGTATGATATTTAAAGGAATATTTCACTTTTATTTTTTCACTTTAAGCATCATTAAAATCACTGCTCCTGAAAAAAACAGCCATTTTTAAAACTTTCTTTTGCATTGATACATGTCCCCTGGGGCAGGACCCAGGTCCCCAAACCCTTTTTAGGACAATACCTTGTATATTAACCTTCAAAATTCGCACATTTGATTTCTCACGTTCGAGTCCCATTGACTTTAACAGTGTTCGAATGTTCACGTGAACTTTCGGTCCGTTCGCATGTTCTGGATGCGAACCGAACCGAGGGCTGTTCGGCTCATCCTCAATGTCAAAGCCATATTTCTGCATGACTCCAGGAGGAACTTCAAGGGTTCCTGAAGGACCTACAACTTACTGAGCCTACCCAACTAACAGAGCAGCTGATTACATACTCCCCAAGTCTGTCACAACCACAGCCTTATGCAGCTCTACATCAGTGAGAACATTGAGGAACACCATCTCGCCACAATCGTGGACCTGGAGTTCAGCAACATCCTTCTGAAGTGGCCTCCTCAAATGTTCCTCACAGAATGCTCTTGGACTGTCTCTTCCACACCACTCATGGTGTCTCATAAGTCTCTATCCTGTGTTTTGTTTTACTTGGAACATTATATTCCTGTAGGTTTAACAAAACAAAATTGTTTTAATAATGTTTACTTCCACCCCTGAACTTAGTTGAATACTTGCACAGTTGGTCCACGAGATACCTAGAAAGCCATGGACTCTCTGTGGCAGTGATTCTTTGCTGTTTGATGAACAAATATGTTTTATCATGCAACTACTTCACTTTGTAGCCACTCGGAACTACTTTTGGTTTGGGGGCCAGTTTTATAGGCAGGATAGAGGGGTCGCCATGGGGCTAAATATGCCCCCAGCTTGGCGAACCTCTTCATAGCCCTATGGGAGGAGGATGTCATCTATGCCCACCAGAGACCTCAGGTGGTACTGTGGGCCAGTATATAGATGACATCCTCCTCCTATGGAATGGGGATCGAGAGGATCTAGATTTGTTCCATGGGGGAGTTGAATGATAACGATCGGGGCATTCAACTCTCTTATGAAGCTAGTCAAACAGATCAATTTCCTGGATCTCAAGATTGGGATCAAAGATGGACAGTTTACCACGGCCACTTTTTTTAAAAAATACAGACCGTAATTCATATATATCAATTGATAGTTGCCACCATGAGGCCTGGCTGAAGTCGGTGCCGAAAAGCCAACTTGAACGCCTGAAACGTAACTGCTCCAACCATAGAGAGTTTTAGCTCAAGCAGATATTCTAATAGGGCGTTTCCTTGAGAAGGGTTATCCTGAAGCCTCCCTTAAAAATACACTGAAAGAAGTGGCAACCATTGATAGGGGTACTTTGTTGAAGACTAAGGCACCCAATCCTGATAGGGTACCTTCGGTCCCCTTTATTACCACCTACTCCTTACAGCATAAAACGTGGCTAAATTGATCAGAAAACATTGGCATGTCCTCAAGAATGACCATGTATTGGGTACCATCCTTCCAGCCAAGCCACAGGTGGTATATAAGGGTGCCCCCTCCCTTAGCGGTAGAGTGGCCCCCAATGTTCTGGACCCTCCTCCTATTAAGAGGGGGTTATTTGAATATATGACTGGCTTCTACCAATGTAGGAAGTGTAGGGTGTGCTCTTTTAGTGGATGTACACATAGAAGAACACTAAGTTTGTCTCCACCAGTACCTCGGCAGAATTTGAAATTAGATCATTCATTACGTGCTCCACTGAACGTGTTGTTTATCTTCTCCAATGTCCCTGCGGGTTGCAATACGTGGGGGGGACCAAACTTCCCCTCTCTGTAAGGCTTAATGAGCACATAACCAACATCTTAACGGGTTTCCCCAAACACCCGGTCTCCAGACATTATCTCGAGGTACATAATGGGGACCCTAGTAAGACCATCTTTCTGGGGATCGACAGCTACACCCCACATTGGAGGGGGGGGGCTCAGTGATACGGGGGATCTCTAGGCTTGAGATGGCCTGGATATACAAAATGAGGTGTTATACCCTTTTGAGCTCAACGTGGAGGTAGATCTTAATGCTTTTTGGACAACTCATGAACGCCATATTTGATGGTTGTTTTTTCATATTTGTTTTTGTTGTGGGGGTTGTGCAATAATAACATGTAACTGTCAAAACTACATAGGGGAGATGTTTAAATTATTTCTAATTAGTGATTAATATTATACTACTGTTTGTAAACTTGCTCTGATCCTCTGGTGGCTTAACTGCAATATCACATACAGTAAGAATTGGAGAAATCATTTTGAGGGTGTTAATAGATCTTCGGATTAATACCATGAATGAGATTTTGTGTCCCCCAACCATATATGGTATCTATGTTTACACTGTATATTAATATATTTTGTGCAGGTTTTTTTATTTATAAAGGGTACTGGTCTTCCCCTATATTATATAGAGATGAGGCCTAGTGGTGCCCTATTACCTGTATATTTAAATATTATTTTGTTTTCTCTTAATTTTTTTATACACAGTTTACGTGCAGTTCCTTTTTTGCCCCACTAGATGGCACAGCGGAACATTCTCATATGCCCCCTATTGTTTTTTGTTTATTTTACATTTTATATTGATTTTTAGATTTAATTAACTATATATGGTTTTTAATATAATCTAGTTTTCTTGGGTTAGGATTATCTATTAATTTGGGTTCGGTTAACCCTTCTTTCCAACTTTTCTGATAATCTATACACACTTCCTGTTTCCAAAGAGGATATTGTGGTGGCCATCTGAGTTTCAGAACGAGGCATGGTTTCGATATTAGTACTATAAGTAGCGATGAGTCAGTGCGTCGCCCGTTCCCATGACGACGTCCAATAGGACGAAACGTACATCGGAAGGCTCATCTCATCTCGTCTTGAAGGGGTGCATGCAGGCCGGCTGGCTGTTTTATTTTCTATATGCTCATATCCGTGCTTTTTAATGTAAGTGCAATATCCCTTGTTTAATAAATGGTTTTTAACTAATCACACCTATGGAGAATATTCTTTATCTCTCTGGGTCCCCCCTGCTTATCGTTTGAATCCACTGGACGGAGAGATCCTATTTGCCCCTTCTCTGTGAGGAGATTGAAGGTGTCGTCCCCCTTGGGTGGATATCCACAGATAAGCTGATTTATAGCTTACCTCTGGTAAGCGTGCATTTATAAAGGTGGAGGATTTTCACTGGGTGTCTGTTGATGAACATTTATGATCACCATTTAAATTTGCATCTGGCTCCAGGGATCTTGCTTCCTCCTATCATCCTTATTCATCCTCCAGTCACTATTGATTTTCGGTGTACAATATTTGAAAATGATTTAAATTGGGACTTTGTCTTTCTGTATTATTCCTCTATTATTTTATAATTGATATTACATTTATGTTACTAAATTATTTTTGGTCACTTTAATGATTGATTTTTTTTCACAATTTTGAATTTATTGTGTATTTTGTATTAGCACAATTATCTAACTGTAGTGCGGTCTTTTGGAATATTTTTTATAAAGTGTTATACTTGTAGGTAGCAACCTTAGGAGAGTGAGAGAGAGAGAGAGAGGGGGGAGAGAGGGGGAGAGAGAGGGGGAGAGGGGGGAGAAGGGGGAAAGAGAGAGGGAGAGGGAGGGAGAGGGGGGAGAGAGAGAGAGGGGGGAGAGGGGGAGAGGGGGGAGAGAGAGAGAGAGAGGGGAGAGGGGGAAAGAGA